>BSWB01000002.1:62097059-63347059 GCA_033239125.1 Fagopyrum homotropicum | reverse complement strand
CAAAATCACTTCGGTCGAGGCATAAAATTTTTTTTTTCTTTACTAGTTTTTGACGTTTTTCTCAATCAAATAACCTGTATGCATGCATGTAGTCTTAGATAAACACATAGAGCAAGATAAAACAATAATATCCGGTAGAGTCATCCAAGCATACACATAAGTCACATAAATAAATCCAAATACCCCATACTTGTGATACATTGTCCCAATGGGTCAAAATAAGTCTATAAAATAAAGTACTCACCGGATATAAGCTGAACTGCATAAGAAATAAGAAACAACTCCCAGATAAGATCATCTCGGTTGGTGAAGAACATCTCGGTCGAGGTCCTGTGACTTGATCCGAGATGTGTCTCAGTCAAGCTCTGTCCTCTCAATTTCTCGAACTTTTGTCCTTCCAATGTAGCTCCTGAGCTGTAATCCTTCCTAGAAAGTACCTGGTTTCTATCTAGAGGACGCCAAAAATGAAGCAAAGCAAACTATCTAAAAATAAGCTAGAAAAGGCAAAAAAAAGCAATACCTTGGGTTCCCTCCCAAGAAGCGCTTGGTTTAAGGTCGCTAGCTGAACCTTTCTCCATAGAATTACTCAATGTACCTCGAACACCTTGTAGTGCTCATCACATCCATCATAAAACTCTTCCAAAAAGGTTCCGGTTCCTAATTTCACCCGCAAATGGTAAGATCTCCCACGTACAAGCTTGTATGGTTTAGTTCTCACCGGAATCCTACCGGTCTTCCTATGCTTCCATGGGACATAACTCAGTCCTTCGTCCCATCCTTTCCTTGATCGAGAAAACAACTTCTCGAGAATCCTAGTAGCTTCCCCATCTCCAGTTTGGGGATAGTACAAGGTCTTTGTCATGTGAATGACCCCATACTTGAACAAATACACTTCGTTGCCTTAGCGGTGAAGCGCTTGTTAACTTCACTCCTTATGATCCAAGGACCATCTACTTTCAGCAAATTCGAGGGAGGTTTCATCTTGATCTTAGGAGGTTCTTTCGGAAGAGACCTCCAACTCTTCGGTGCATCCCTGAAAAAATCTAGAATTTTAAAGGGAATTTCAAAGGGAGTAAGAGAAGGCACCTTATAAAGTTCTCCAAAGCTTGGGACAAGTTTCATGTTAGGTTGATAATCCACACATGAAATATCTTCCAACTCAACTGATCTTTCTTCCACCTTGGCCACAGTCTCAGTAATTTGGCCAAGGTTCTCTGCATCTTCAACTTTCAATTCTACAGATTCTTCTTCTATCTCGGCCGATCTCTCTTCTGCCTCGGCCGATCTCTCTTTGTCCTCGGCCGAAGTCTCAACAGTTGGATCGAGATCTTCCACATCTTCCTCTTCCTCAAAAGCTTCAAGAGAAACTTCCGGTTCGATTGGAGGAATGCTTGAAACTTGAAGTAATTCCTTATGCTCCTCTTTCGGCTTAGCATAGGATAGGGTGCTTTCCTTGAGCTCCTCCACCTTTTTCATCAACTTCTCCCATCTTGATTCAAAAGAAACTTCAAGAGGTTGCTCATAAATGTTTGTAGGGACATTCATCTGATCCCATATCGCAATCTCCTTCTCAATGGCCTTTTCTCTTTCCCTTTCATTGTTAAACCAATAAAAGGAGTATTTTTCTTCCAAATATTCATAATGGTCCAACCTAGCACTTTGTCTTGCTATCCAGTCTGAATCAAATGTAGTCATCAGATATCTTGAAAACTACAAAACTCATAGGAAAAATGGTTAATAACAACAAGGGCAATAGCCCCGAAAGACAACTGTAACTGGCTTGGTCTAGACCAAGTCCCCGGCAACGGCGCCAAAAACATGTTCGCTCCAAACGGTGTGTGCAAGCTTTAAATTTATAACCCTAGATGTAAGCTTAAAACAAGGATGCGAACCCGTAGTGTACGGGTCAATCGTAGTAAAAAGCAAGAAATTCCAGGGGTCGATCACACGGACTTGGTGAAACAAAGCAGGTGTAGGTTGTCTATGTAATTACTACCACAAAAGCGATTCAAGCAATCAAAGATGATAAAAAGTCAATTAAGGAAATATGCAATTCTAGGGATTAAAGAATCTAGTTGTAGTTCCAACTCAAGATCTAAAGATAAGCGGACAAAGCTGAGATTTTGCAAAGGGAAGGTGTTACTAAAGTGGAATAGATCACCGGGTAAGTCTCACTACTCAGTAATCCCAAACCTGAACTCCTATTACCGGGTAAGTCTCAAGGAATTAAGGAAAAGAACTATAACCTCAAACCAACACACCACCTAAGGGAATAGAATCAACCTTTACCTGGTAAGTCTCAGGCTAACTCACAAAGATGGAATGAAGGCACACTCAAACCCCAATAAAGGATGAACCTTTATTACCTACACTTATGATCTTTGGTAAACAAACAAAGGAATCACCGGGTAAATCTCATCCTAGGCTTTCATTAAACCTGGAAAGGTATAATAATAATAGGATTTGAGAAACTCTAACACTCAACTCTCAATTTCGGATTAGAAAAGTCACCTCGGTTAGACGAATTCCACCCCGGCCGAGATGTTCATCGACTGAGCGAGATGTTCCGGGTTAAGGGAAAAGACTCGAGCTTTCAGGGTCGTACTGGAATTTAAGATTATTCTATCATTGTTTTTTCCCACAACCTTCAGCCAATCACCCTAGAATGACACAAAGAAATTAGCCAATCATCATCATGAAAGCAATAATCAAATATAAGGGAAGAAAGTGAATAATTGAACACAAAAAACTTAATAAAAAGGCTTCAATAACTTAATCAATTATTAAACAAACAAGCGTTCATTGGATCACAATCCAATAAGACAATCAACAAAGAAGGGAATCTAAGAGAATCTTACAAAGCCCTTCACAAAAGCTATAAAAGCTATCAACTTCCTTCCTCCAATCTTTCTTCCTTCAACTGCCGGATGCTCTAAGCATGTATTTTCCGGTGATGTGCCGGTCCGATGATCCGAAGATGGTTAAATTGTGGAAAATCCAACCCTTTATATAGGAGAATTATCTTCCAAAGATAAGATATCTTAAAAAGATAATTTCCAAATAAAATATATCTTATCTCTAAAATAGATCTTCTAAATATATGATATTCCTTCCAGAAATCCAGCCCAAAAATATAAGATCTCTCCTTCCAATAATAAAAGATCTTAACCAAATAAAATATATCTCGCCGCGTCAGGATATTCGCCTCGGTCGAGACGCTCCCTTAGATCACCTCGGTCGAGGTGACTTTGTGGCTGACCGAGGTGAATCTAAGCTGAATGTGAAATCTCTCAAATCTGGTCCAAAGTAAATCTTCTTTGTCATTTCCATGTTTCGTGAGTTCTTCCTTAAGCTCCAGAATGTAGCTTCAATGAGTCATTAGCTCCTTTAGCTCCATTTTGATTCAAAATGTGCCATTTTACCTAGCATTACAACGAAACTTGGTGTAGACCTCGATTTCCGCAAAGGTAGATGAAATGACAATATAATCATACAATATACATCCAAACATGCATATTATTGAAGGTAAAACGTCTAAACAGGTCCCAAAATATAGACTATAATTCATGCTATCATCTGCCTTGATCAGATCTCGCTGCCAGCGCCCTGCAAAGCTTTCCCAGCACGTTCCCATCTGTAGGGTCTATGAAACCCTTCTTGTTTTGTTTTAAATCGGGAGCCCCATTATTTGTGTTATTTACAAAATGTACCGATATGTTTATTGTTACGCTAGACTTGTAGCACGCAAAAGTCTTAAATTTATAACTCGATGTATTTTTCTAACTCCTAGCGAACCCACAGTGTATGGGTCATTTTGTAGTGAGGATAGTATTACAAGGTCGAACACAAAGCCTAAGGTGAAGTTGAATCAAATAAGTGGCTAAGGATAGTGTAAATCTAGTCTAAGAAAAGAGAAGGGAATAAAGAAAAGAAAATTACAATGTTTTTGGATTGGTTTTGTGGTGATCTAGCAAGGATCACAAATCATGCAAGATTAACAAATCAAACGAACAACTAAGCTAGCAACACAATCAAGCAAAACAAACACGAGAGATGAGATCAAAGGGAGAAAAGCGGATTCTAGGGGTTAGGAATTCCGGTTATGGCATTGGACTCAAGCTTCTAATCAACCTTCGACTAGATGTGGTATGTTGGGAAGGAATGTTTCTCAAATGGGGTCAATCACCGGGTAGGTCTCATGATCCACTAATCCCGCAACTAAGGTCCTATCACCGGGTAAGTCTCTAGGAGCCTAAGGTTGGAAAATCTACACAAACCGGATTGTTATCTAGGGATCTAACCTCTCCTTACCGGGTAAGTCTCGGGAAGGCAAGTTCTAAACATCAATTCTAGAGCATTCAGTCCTATTAGCGGCTTATGAGGCTCACTACTACCTAGAGTTCATCATCTTCGATACCTAAGATCAAGAATTATCGGGTAGGTCTCTTCTCTCACTTAGTTTGCTAGCATTAGGTCACCCTATGCTAGATTAAGCTTAACAAACACTAGGATTTCAACAATCTAACATCGTAACATTAAGATTTATCAATACAAGAACAACAGAATCAAATCACGGGCAGATCATCAGAACCACGGCCGTGGAAAAGGAAGAACAACCCGTGATATTCAACAACAGTTAAGTTCGAGCAAGCAATTCATCCAAAGATACATTTAAGTCTATTCTATAATAGTCCAAGCCATAACCATCATTCCATTATCCTAGAATCTCAACTATTTAGCTAACAACATGCATTTTAACAATCAAACCCAACAAGCATACATTCATGGCTTCCATTGTAAGAAAATGAAATAAAAGAGAGATGAAACAAGTAGAACAAGAAAACCAAGATGAATAAATGTTCAAGAAAGACTTACAACCCTTCAAAAGAAGGTCCAAATCATTCCTTACAAAATCCTTGCAAATATCTTCAACAAGCTCACTAAAAAATCTCTCAAAAACTCTAAAAACTCTAAAACTAATGTTCTTCTTCTTCTCCTCCAAATGAGAGTGTTTTTTCTCCCCCCAAAGAGTAGCCTCCAATGAAATGTTGTGTAGTGAGAGAGTGTAGGAGAGGAACCCCTAGCATCAGCCTGCTAGACCACTTATATCCTCCATTAAGGGCAAGAGTCGGTTATGGAGATTGTGGGACAGCTGTCACAGCTGTCCAGAGAGAATCACGGTCAGAACCACGGGTGTGGAATCTTGGTCTGGGCCGTGGTTTTGGTGGTTCAGCTCTCTTTTGATCGTTAAGCCATGAGTTGGTGCAAGGCATGCACCAACAAGGTCCTATGTGTTCTCCTTAGCTCCTAGCTTACTTCTTAATGGGTCCGGAAGTGTGTCATCGCGAGGAATGATCCTCGAATGTGTCGATTAATCTCCAAAAGCTCCCCAAAGTACCTACAAAACCGACAATAGTTCGTGTAGATGTCTATCTCGACAATATGCATGAATCAAACCTAAACGTCATGAACTAATGCCAAACTATGCATGAATAGCGGGAAAAACTATCTAAATGGATGCCTAAACTAACGTCATAAATCGTGTTATCAAAATACCCAATACTTAAGATTTTCTCGTCCCCGAGCAAGATCCAACTATAGGCTAAGAGATGACATGTTTTGTGAAAGCAGAAAAACAACAAAATCTTTTTGGAATTGTGCTTCGAACACTAGATCACCTTCATAGTCATGTTTCATGGGAATGGACAAACAATCATGTATCAAATGAATGAAGGCATGGAAAGAAAATTATACTTAACTCAAAAGCATGCATGTAAGGTGAAAATGAAGAAGTCAAGATGATCATGAGTATATCCAATCTAGATCACTAAGTCTTACACACATGCAAATAGTTCATAAGGACTTAGGAAAGAAGAGACCAAGAAACGTTGTGAATAGGTGGGATTTTTTAGGTCGTGTGATGCTAATCCGGGAAAGGAACTAACTCCACAATTTAACTTTTGATCAAATTACCCACAAGTGTATATTTTTCTCCATCTTTTCTTTGTTTTCTTTTCTTTTTCACTTTTTTTGTCTTTCACTTATTTTTCAGACAATGGCATTGGTGTACAAAAGCCAAAACCTTGGTGATTAGCGGTCCTCAGGATCTTTTCGAGGTGCCTCACACCGGGCACACATACCAAGGCTCGTTAGGACATTCGGTTTATCCGACTTTGGCAAGGCACAAACACCCGATTAGGTGAATGGTGCCGAGTTACTCGTCATCAAAACCAAAGTCCCCAAACCTATATTTTTACTACACTTTTCACAACAAGATCATCACTTCATTCACAACATTCTTTCATCAACAACTTCACCCCACACTTGCTTTTCACACACTCAACACACTAGCATGCTCCTATTCCCGGATTGGTCAAAAGAGGTCAAATTTTGTATCAATTGAGGTGCTCAAACAACATGATCAAGATGAGAAGTAGAGAAAGATGAATTGCCTTAATCACTCCTAAATGATGTGCAAGAACTAGCATGTAATTTCGACCATCAATCCTCAATCCCATCAAGGCAAACATCATAATCATAAATCATACACGGGATTCAAGATAAGTACTTCAAGTTCACATATGCATACATCCATTAAACACATAAGGCCATCCATAGCCAATTCATAAGACATTCTTATCATAAGGGTCATACCCAAACATAGAAGCACTAAATTTTATTTTTAAAATTTCTGTTTTTTTTTAATTTTTCAAAATATATATATACAATGCAAAAGGTTTTGAAACATGTGACAATATTAAACTATCCTAGATGCTAATCATGCAAATGACCATGAAAACTCCACCCCATACTTAGAAACACATTGTCCCCAATGTGCAAATCAAGTAAAAAAGAGTGAAAGAGAGTCCTCACAATGTAAAAATGGTGTTGATTTGGTATTTTGGTTCACTCATGTGGAGTGATGGTGGATGATCAATAAAAGGTGGTAGAGAGATCTTGATGTTCATTATGGCGTCGGGACTCGCGCTAAGCACCGCTAGCCGTCCAAGTCCAACGTCCGCTCCACCCACGTTTGATGCGGGATCACCATCATCATCCTCATGCAATGCAAGGCTTCCATGCTACTTAGACTCTAGCACACAAATACCAAACACACACAAACACACAAAAACAGAAAAATGAAAACAAAAACAAAAAGGGAAAGATGTCTTCCAATTGGTTGTCTCCCATTAAGCGCTTCTTTAAGGTCATTAGCTTGACCAAATTCGGGGGCGTCTCACTCAAGGTGAAGTGGGTTAATCATATCCACCGGAGCTCCCGGGATATACTTCTTCAAATGGTGCCTATTCACCTTGAAATCTCCACAATGCTCCCCTCCTATCTCAACCGCTCCACTGGGAAAGATCTTCTTCACCACAAAAGGACCCGTCCATCTTGACTTTAACTTTCCGGGGAAGAGCCGCCGCCTTGCTTTGAAGAGAAGGACTTGGTCACCTTCACTTAACTACTTGGGGATGAGACGCTTGTCATGCCAACACTTGGTCCTTTCCTTGTAAATCCGGGCGTTTTCATAGGCATCCAACCGGATCTCCTCAAGAGCATTGATGTCTAGCAATCTCTTCTCACCGGCTTCTTTGAGGTCAAAATGCTGCCACCTTATGGCCCAATACGCCCTATGCTCCATCTCCACCGGAAGGTGGCAAGACTTGCCATAAACTAGCTTGTAGAGAGTGGTGCCAATCGGTGTCTTTAAGGCGGTTCTATAAGCCCACAAAGCATCATAAGGCTTCATAGCACAATCTTTTCTTGTCCTAGAAACCGTCTTCTCAAGTATCCCCTTTATCTCCCGGTTGGAGATCTCAACTTGGCCACTAGTTTGGGGATGGTAAGGTGTTTCCACCTTATGAGTCACGCCGTACTTAGCCAAAAGTGTCCCAAAGTTCCTATTGGTGAAATGCTTCTCTCCATCACTTATGATCACTCTCGGTGTTCCAAATCTAGGGAAGATGACTCGGTTGAAGAATCACACCACAACTTTGGCATCATTGGTGGGAGAGGCATTTTCCTCCACCCATCTCGACACATAGTCTACCGCCAAGAGAATGTAGAGGTTGCCACATGAAGAGGGAAATATCCCCATAAAGTCCACACCCCACACATCAAACACTTCAACCTCTTGTATGTTGTTCAAGGGCATCTCATTCCTCCTTGAGATATTGCCCGCCCTTTGGCAAGCATCACATGCTACCACAAAATTCTGCACATCCCTAAATAAGTTAGGCCAGTAAAAGCCGGATTGCAATACCTTTGAACACGTCTTGTGTGAGCTAGCATGGCCTCCACATGGCAAGGAATGACAATGGCGGATCACACTCTCCACCTCATCCTCGGGGATGCACCTCCTAAAGACTCCATCCGGCCCTCTCTTGAACAAGAGAGGCTCGCTCCAATAGTAATGTCTAACATCCTTGAAGAACTTTTTCCTTTGGGCATATGATAGACCGGGTGGCACCTCCTCACACACAAGGTAGTTCACTATGTCTGCATACCATGGCTCACTCCCTCTAGACACTTGAAGCAAGCACTCCTCCATCATTTGCAATTGCTCATCCCGGAATGAGTCATCAATCGGGATGTCAATCTCCAATGGTGGTAGCCTACTAAGATGGTCCGCCACTGAATTTTCGGAACCCTTCTTGTCCCGAATCTCCAAGTCAAATTATTGGAGGAGAAGGATCCAACGAATCAAGCGAGGTTTGACATCTTTCTTTGTGAGGAGATAGCAGATCGCAGCATGATCCGTGTACACATTGACCTTGACTCCCATAAGATGTGACCGGAACTTCTCAAAGGCATACACCACCGCTAGCAACTCCTTCTCGGTGGTGGCATAGTTGAGTTGGGCATCACCTAGTGTCTTGCTAGCTTATCAGATGGCATGTGTAAGCCCATCTTTCCTTTGTCCCAAAACAGCCCCAACGGCCACATCACTTGTATCACACATTATCTCAAAAGGAAGGCTCCAATCCGGCATGCCCTAATAAACTTATCATCTTTCATTAGTAGGTAAGTGAGAGGCTTAGAAATTTTAGAAAAATCTTTTATAAACCTCTGGTAAAAACCGGCATGCCCTAAGAAACTCCTTACCCCCTTCACCGAGGTAGGTGGTGGCAACTTATCTATCGTTTCTATCTTTGCCCTATCAACCTCAATGCCACGTTGGGAAACCAAATGTCCCAACACAATGTCTTCACTCACCATGAAATGGCATTTCTCCCAATTCAAAACAAGGTTGGTTTCCTCACATCTCTTTAACACCAAACAAAAGTTAGCTAAGCAATCATCAAATGAAGATCCATACACCGAGAAGTCATCCATAAACACTTCCATAATGTTCTCAATATATTCAGAAAAAAATAGCCATCATACACCTTTGAAAGGTGTCGGGTGCATTACACAACCCACATGGAATTCTCCTATATGCAAATGTTCCCCAAGGACAAGTAAATGTTGTTTTCTCTTGGTCATCGGGGTGAATAGGGATTTGGAAAAATCCACTATAGCCATCTAAGTAACAAAAATGTAAATGTTGAGCTAATCTCTCTAGAATTTGGTCAATAAAGGAGAGAGGGAAGTGATCTTTCCTAGAGGCAATATTAAGCTTCCTATAGTCAATACACATTCTCCACCCCGTAACTATCCTAGTTGGGATTAGTTCATTGTTCTCATTAGTCACTACGGTCATACCACCCTTCTTAGGAACAACATGTACGGGACTGACCCATTTACTATCCGAAATCGGGAAAATGATTCCCGCATCTAGCAATTTAAGGATCTGTTTCTTGACTACCTCTTTCATTATAGGGTTCAATCTCCTTTGAGGTTCAATTGAAGGTTTATGGTTATCTTCCATCAAAATTTTATGCATGAACAAGGAAGGTTTAATGCCAAATAAATCATCAATGGTATAACCGATAGCTCTCCTATGCCATCTCAACTCATGCAACAATCTATCAAGCTCACCATCACTCAAAGATGCATTCAAAATCACCGGATAAGTAGAATTTTCACCAAGAAAAGCATACTTTAAATGAGAGCGGAGGGGTTTAAGTTCAAGTTTAGGAGGACCTTTATCGGTTGGAGACGATCCATACAATGTAGGTTGAGATGATTCCAAAGACATGGAAGACTCTCCAAGACTCCTTGAAGCTTGATCAACAACTAAGGCACTTTCTGGAGAAACCACGGGCAAAATCACGGCCTTTGGCACAACCACGGTCGTGGAATCTGAGAAACTGGCTATTTGAGCATTCCAGAGAGTTCTACGGGAAAAATCACGGCCGTGGTTCCCCCTCCCTGGCCGTGGTTCCTACAGTGGTTCAGCATAACTTCGTGCACTTCAAATTCAGCACTTGTCTCCTTTTCCAATGCATCGAAAGCCTTGATTTCTTCATTGCACTCACCCTAAACCCCTTTCACCATCAAACTCAAGCTAAAAACCTTCTCCAAGGGGTCCTTGATCAAGATCGAGTTCACAACTTCTCTAGACTCCTCTTGCTCGACAATGTTGAAGACATCTTCACCAAGGGCTGGCCCCTTCATCATTGTGGACAACTTGAACTTGATATTCTCTTCTCCTATGTTGAAGGATAGGATTCCATTTTTGCAATCCACTAAGCATCCGGAGGTGGCTAAGAATGGCCTTCCCAAAATGATAGGAACCGGGTAGTCCGCCGGGATGTCCAAAACAACAAAGTCAATCGGCACATAGAACTTCCCAAGCCGAACTGCTATGTCCTATAGAATTCCTACAGGGTGAGTGATTGAATGGTCCGCTATTTAGAGGGTCATCTTGACCGGCTTTAGCTCTCCTAGCCCAACCTTGTTTCAAAGTGCAAGCGGGATAATGCTTACACTTGCTCCAAGATCACATAGGGATTCATATTGCCCTTCTCCAACCCCAATTGACACACAAAAAGATCCCGAGTCTCTTAGCTTAGGAGGCATCTCCTCCCTCATAGTTTGAATCAACTCGGAAGATCTCTTTGTCATCCTAACTTCCCCATACTCCTCCAACTTCCTCTTGTTGGAGAGTATCTCCTTCAAAAACTTTCCATAGGTCGGCATACCTAGAATAGCATCCTTGAACGGAATGTTAATATGCAATTTAGACATAAGTTCAAGGAATTTACCAAAATGTTTGTCCAAATAAGCTCTTGCTCGTGATTGTGGGAATGGTAGTGTTGGCTTGTATGGAGGAGGTGCCACATATGTTGGCTCATCATATTTGCTCTTGCCTCCTTCTTCTTGCAATGGCTCTTCCTCCACTACTACTTGCTTTCCCTTGTCATTCCCCTTGGGTAAGGGATCCTTCATGCTCATCCCACTCCTTGTTGTAATGGCCAACACTTGGCCTCTTGGGTTATCCTCGGTCCTTCCGGGAAGCTTTCTCGGATCCCTTTGTGCTTCACCCTCCTTTTCGAACACTTGTGCTTCTAGCACCTTTTGAGCTTTCGAAATGGAAGTCACCCTGCTCTCAAGTCCACTCAACCTTATAAGAAATTGTTCCAATATCATCTCGGTTCTATCCTTTGGAGGTTGAGTAAAACCGGGTGGAGGCTCTTATGAAGCCTTAGGTGTTGGTGCTGCGCTTGTGGAAGCGGGAGGGTTCAAGGCACCATCCGGGTTAGAGTAGAAGAACCCGGGATGGTTATGATTAGGCCGGTCATTGTTGTATTGCCGGTTGTTGTTGTTGAAGTTCCTAGGGCCTTGATAATTATTGAAGTTGCCCCTTCCCATGTAGTTGATATCCTCCTCTTTAGAAGCCAAGTTGGCTTGCACTTGCACTTGAGGACTAGCTTGATTCTTCAAGGTTGTAGCACACAACTCCCTCAAAGACTTAAGCTCATTGTTGATTGCATCGAGCTTGTAGTTGCTCATGGTGACTTCACTCACTTCATAAACTCCCGGTTTTCTCCCATCACTCTTCCTATGGGAGTACTTCTCTATCACCAAGGCTTGCTTCTCTACAAACTCACAAGCCTCATCCACATTCTTCTCCATGAATGTTCCTCCGGAAAGCGATTGAAGCTTGAATTGGCTATCCTCATCAAGCTCCTTGAAATAGATCTCCAATATCTCTATCTTCGGTATACGATGGTGTGGACAATCTAGGAGGAGGTTCTTGAACCTCTCCCAAGACTTTAATAGAATCTCTCTATCCTTCATCACGAAGACATTGATCTTTCCTCTTAGCTCGGTTGTCTTGGAAGGTGGGAAGAACTTTGTCAAGAACTCGGTTGTCATCTCCTCCCAAGTATTCACACATCCTAGTGGAATCGATTGGTACCAAGCCAAGGCTTTATCCTTAAGTGAGAAGGAATAAGCTCTAAGCTTATGGTTGTTGTTCTCCAATCTAGGCGGCCTTAGAGTCTCCATCAAGATCTCATAGTTCGTCAAGTGTTGATGAGGAGACTCTCCTTCCATCCCTCGAAATTGATTATGCCGGATCATTTGTAGCACTTGAGGGCGGATCTCGTAATCATGGCTGCGGGATCTCCTAAGTTCACACCCGGACGGTGCACTCTTTGGGCTGGATCCATACGTTGCCCTAGCGTTTGTGGCTCCTCAATCATAATCGGCTCGAACCGAACATTGACCGCCGGCTGCGGTGGTGGTGGTGGTGGAGGTTGTTGACGGTTAAGCTCCCTTTGCACAAGGGCTTGCCTAATCTCTTAAATTTCCCTCCTAGTTGCTTCTTGCCTCTCATTGGCAAGTCTCCTCTCATTCTCCAAGAGTTCATCCCTTAGCCTAATTTGCTCTAAGGCATCATCCAACTCAGCTTGAAGATTTGTTGCGGCCATTTCCTTATTCTTCTTAATGCTCTCAGATCTAGCCTTAAGGGTTTTCTCCGGTTCGGGATCGAATGGAGCAAAATCCTTGCCACGAGATCTTCACAAGCACTGATAGCATGAATTATAGTCTATATTTTGGGGTTTGTTTGGACGTTTTATTTTCAATAATCTGCATGTTAGCATGTATAATATGTGATTTTATTACCATTTCATCTACCTTTGCGGGAATCGAGGTCTACACCTAGTTTTGCTGTAATCGTAGGTAAAATGGCACGTTTTGCATCAAAAAGGAGCAAAAGGAGTCATGAGTCATTTGGAGCTACATTGAGGAACATAAGGAACCATCCAGGGAGCATAGCCATGGATTAAAGATTTACTTTGGACAAGTTTTGAGAGATTTCACATTCAGTTATGATTCACCTCGGTTGACCAGAGATTCATCTCGACCGAGGTGATCCAGCGACGCCGACTCGACCGAGGCGAACACCTAGGACGCGGCGAGAATATTTTATTCTTGGTTGAGATCTTTTATCTTTGGAAGGTGATCTTATATTTTTGGGCTTGGCTCCTGGAAGGAAGAAGATCTTATATTTTACCTATTTTTATGGGAAAATATCTTTCTAAGATATTTTATCTTTGGAGGGTTATTTTCCTATAAAAAGGGTTGGATTTCCACAAATCCAACATCTCGCTTACATCCGCTATCACCCCCTCTTATCTAGCATACATCGCCGCAGCCATACTCCAGTTGGGAGTTTTGAAGAACCTTTTTGAAGGTTGAAGGAAGATTGAAGATCATAGCTTTTATAGCTTTTGAAGGGTTTTGTAAGATTATCTTTAATTCCCTTCCTTGTTGTCTTGTCTTGTTGGATTTATATCCAAGGAACGCTTTTGTTGTGATATTTGATTCAGTTATTGAAGTCTTTTTCATTAAATTCTTCTTATTCAAATATTCACCTTCTTCCCATATATTTAATACTTTCATAATGATGATGAGTGGCTAATTTCCTTGTGTGATTCTAGGGTGATTGGCTGAAGGTTGTGGGGAAAACAATGATAGAATAATCTTAGATTTCAGTAGGACCCTGAAAGTTCGAGTCTTTAACCTTAACCCTAAGCATCTCGTTCAGTCGGTGAACATCTCGGCCGGGGTGGAATCTGGCTGACCGAGGTGACTTATCTGATCCTAAACTGAGAGTTAAGTGTTAGAATTTGCCAAATCCTATTCTTATTACACCTTTCCTGGTTCAAAGCAAGCTTAGGATGAGACTTACCCGGTAATTCCTTAGTTTGTGTACTAACGATCATAAGTGTAGGTAATAAAGGTTTATCCTTTATTGGGGTTTGAGTGTGCTTCCATTCCATCTTTGTGAGTTAGCCTGAGACTTACCCGGTAAAGGTTGATTCTATTCCCTTAGATGGTGTGTTAGTTTGAGGTAATAGTTCTTTATCTTAATTCCTTGAGACTTACCCGGTAATAGGAGTTACGGTTTTAGATTAGTGAGTAGTGAGACTTACCTGGTGATCTACTCCACTTTAGTAACACCTTCCCCACGCAAAAATCTCAGCTTTGTCCGCTTATCTTTAGATCTTGAGTTGGAACCACAACTAGATTCCTTAATCCCTAGAATTGCATGTTTGCTTATTGACTTCTTATTCATATTTGATTGTGTTAATTGCTCTTTGTGGTTAGTATTCACGAAGCTTACCGTTATTGACTTTGTTTCACCGAGTCCCTGTGATCGACCCTTGGAATTTCTTGCTTTTTACTACGATTGACCCGTACACTGCGGGTTCGCATCCTTGTTTTAAGCTTAAGTCTAGGGTTATAAATTTAAAGATTGCACACACCGTTTGGAGCGAACAAGTTTTTGGAGCCGTTGCCGGGGACTTGCTCTAGACCGAGCCGGTTGCGGTTTGCTTTCGGGGCACTTGCCCCTGTTGCTACTAACTACTCTTTCTATGAGTTTTGTAGTTTTCAGGATTTCCGATGACTACATTTGATCCAGCCTGGATAGCAAGGCAAAGTGCTAGGGCGGACCATTATGAATACTTGGAGGAGAAGTACTCCTTCTATTGGTTCAACAATGAATGGGAAAGAGAAGAGGCCATTAAGCATGAACTTGCAATGTGGGATGAACTAAATGTCCCTAAAAAGATTTGTGAGCAACCCCTTGAAGACTCTCTTGAATCTAGATGGGAGAGGTTGATGAAGAAGGTGGAGGAGCTCAAGGAAAGCACCCTATCCTATGCTAAGCCGGAAGAGGAGCATAAGGAAGTGCTACAAGTTCCAAGCACCCCTCCAATCAAACCAGAAGTTTCTCTTGAAGCTTTTGAGGGAGAAGAAGATTTGGAAGATTTCGATCTAACTGTTGAGACCTCGGCCGAGGTGAAAGAGAGATCGGCCGAGGTGGAGGAAAAATCTGTAGAACTGGAAGATACGGAGAATCTTGGCCAAATTACTGAGACTATGCTCAAGGTGGAAGAAAGATCAGCTGAGTTGGGAGGGATTTCGTGTGTGGAATATCAACCCAACATGAAACTTGTCTCAAGCTTTGGAGAACTTTACGAGGTACATTCTCCTACTTCATTTAAAATCCCTATTAAAATTTCTAAATTTTTTAGGAATGCACCGGAGAGTTGGAGGTCTCTTCAGAAAGAACCTCCTAAGATCAAGATGAAACCTCCCTTGAAACTGTTGGAAGAAGATACTCCTTGGATTATAAGAAGTGGATTTTGCAAGCACTACACCGTTAAGGCGATGAAGTGTCTCTTGTTCAAGTATGGGGTCCCTCGCATGCTAAGGACCTTGTACCATCCCCATGCTAAAGATGGGGAAGCTACTAGGAATCTCGAGAAGTTTTTTTCTCGATCAAGGAAAGGATGGGACGCAAGGCTAGATTATGTCCCATTGAAGTGCAGGAAGGCTAGAAGGATTCCGGTGAGAATCAAACCGTACAAGCTTGTACGTGGGAGTTCTTACCATTTGCTGGTGAAATTAGGAACCGGAACCTTTTTGGAAGAATTTTATGATGGATGTGATGAGCACTCCATGGTGTTCAAGGTACATTGAGTAATTCTATGGAGAAGGGTCCAGCTAGCGACCTTAAACCAAGCGCTTCTTGGGAGGCAACCCAAGGTATTGCTTTCTTCTCCCTCTTCTAGTTTAGTTTAGATAGTTGCTTTGTTTTTTGTTTTCCTCTAGACAACAACCAGGTATTCCAAAAGGAAGGATCACAGTTCAGGAGCTACACTGGAAGAACAAAATTTTGAGAAGTTGAGGAAACGAGCTTTACTAAGATACATCTCGGGTACTGTCAGAACACCTCGCCCGAGATGTGCTTCGCCAACCGAGATGGTCTTATCTGGGAGCTGTTTCTTACTTCTTCATTCAGTTTAGCTATGTTCGGTGAGTATCCTGTCCTTAGACTTATTTTGACCCACTGGGACAGTGTGTCCCAAGTATGGGGTGTTTATGTGTTATTTGACATTTATGGACGTATGACTCTATTTGACTGGATATTTATTCATATTTATGCTTCAGTTGCACCTATGTATTTATCTGAGATTGTATGCATACTTACAGGTTATTTGATTGAGAAAAACGTCGAAACTGAAAAAAACTGGTTTTAAAAAAAAAAAAATTTTTGGACCTCGACCGGGGCAGTTCTGGCCGAACGAGGTATTTCACCTCGGTTGTCCTAAGAACACCTCGACCGAAGTGGGTTAACTGAGAGTTTTCGAAAACGATTTTTGTGTTACTTATCTCGATATGACCTCAGTGAAGATCGTGCTTACTGACTGGTTTTAAATTCTTTATATGTTTGAAAGGTTTTATAATATGTTTAAGTTGCTAAATGCTTTGTTTGAAATTATTGGCATGTTTAATACTTTGTTTTTATCCAAATTATGTTGAATTTGAAGGTTGACACCACAAGATAAGTTCTCTCACTTTCTTCCTGGAAAGACCAAGGCAATTCATTCTTCTCTTTTCTTCTTCTTGATCATGCTTAACCCCTCATATACATTTTGCCTCCTTTACCTATCCGGGAATTTGGAAGCAAGCGAAGTGGTGAAAGCAAGTGAAGTTAAAGTTGGGAAGTTGGCTGGAAGTGAAAGTGTTAGAAAGTAATAATAGGTTTGGGGAAGTCAATCATGAAGATGAGTAACTCGGCACAATTCACATAGCCGGGTGTTTGTGTCTTGCCAAAATCGGATTGAGCGATATTCCTAACGGGTCATGGTATGTGCATCAAGGGTTTGATGCATCTCAAGAAATTGATGATTGCTGATTTCCTAGGCTTCGGTTATTGTGCAACTCTGTCCATGCATCCCAAAAAGTAAAGTAAAAAGAAAAATGTGAAATAAGCAAAGCTTATTGGTGGAAGATGTTGCAAGTCAAAGTGAAAGTGAAGTTCATCCTTTTCCCGGATTCTAGCACCACATTACCTTACATACATCCCCACCCTACACGTTTCTTGACCTTTTATTTTGGGAAGCCCTTGAGACCTTGAGCTTGTTGATTGACTTAGTGGTTTAAACTCGATTATACATGATTAATTTTGATAATTATGACTTATTATGCATTCTATGGTTTTATGCAAAGATGAACAACTTTCCTATATTTATAAAATGTTTTGAGCATATTGAGTTTTTAATTCCATAAAGTATTCTCTTAGAGTGATCTATGATTGTAACACACCATAAAAGTGTTTTTGAAAGACTTTTCATTGATTTTCTTGACTTATAATCCATTCTATCTTGTCTTCTATATGCGGAACTTGCTTGGGGACAAGCAAGGGCTAAGTATGGGGTATTTTGATAGCATGAATTATAGTCTATATTTTGGGGTTTGTTTGGACGTTTTATTTTCAATAATCTGCATGTTAGCATGTATAATATGTGATTTTATTATCATTTCATCTACCTTTGTGGGAATCGAGGTCTACACCTAGTTTTGCTGTAAACGTAGGTAAAATGGCACGTTTTGCATCAAAAAGGAGCAAAAGGAGTCATGAGTCATTTGGAGCTACATTGAGGAACATAAGGAACCATCCAGGGAGCATAGCCATGGATTAAAGATTTACTTTGGACCAGTTTTGAGAGATTTCACATTCAGTTATGATTCACCTCGGTTGACCAGAGATTCATCTCGACCGAGGTGATCCAGAGACGCCGACTCGACCGAGGCGAACACCTAGGACGCGGCGAGAATATTTTATTCTTGGCTGAGATCTTTTATCTTTGGAAGGTGATCTTATATTTTTGGGCTTGGCTCCTGGAAGGAAGAAGATCTTATATTTTACCTATTTTTATGGGAAAAGATCTTTCTAAGATATTTTATCTTTGGAGGGTTATTTTCCTATAAAAAGGGTTGGATTTCCACAAATCCAACATCTGACTTACATCCGCTATCACCCCCTCTTAACTAGCATACATCGCCGCAGCCATACTCCAGTTGGGAGTTTTGAAGAACCTTTTTGAAGTTTGAAGGAAGATTGAAGATCACAGCTTTTATAGCTTTTGAAGGGTTTTGTAAGATTGTCTTTAATTCCCTTCCTTGTTGTCTTGTCTTGTTGGATTTATATCCAAGGAACGCTTTTGTTGTGATATTTGATTCAGTTATTGAAGTCTTTTTCATTAAATTCTTCTTGTTCAAATATTCACCTTCTTCCCATATATTTAATACTTTCATAATGATGATGAGTGGCTAATTTTCTTGTGTGATTCTAGGGTGATTGGATGAGTGGCTAATTTCCTGGTTCAAAGCAAGCTTAGGATGAGACTTACCCGGTAATTCCTTAGTTTGTGTACTAACGATCATAAGTGTAGGTAATAAAGGTTTATCCTTTATTGGGGTTTGAGTGTGCTTCCATTCCATCTTTGTGAGTTAGCATGAGACTTACCCGGTAAAGGTTGATTCTATTCCCTTAGATGGTGTGTTAGTTTGAGGTAATAGTTCTTTATCTTAATTCCTTGAGACTTACCCGGTAATAGGAGTTACGGTTTTGGATTAGTGAGTAGTGAGACTTACCCGGTGATCTACTCCACTTTAGTAACACCTTCCCCACGCAAAAATCTCAGCTTTGTCCGCTTATCTTTAGATCTTGAGTTGGAACCACAACTAGATGCCTTAATCCCTAGAATTGCATGTTTGCTTATTGACTTCTTATTCATCTTTGATTGTGTTAATTGCTCTTTGTGGTTCCAACTCAAAATCTCACCTTTTTGGAAGAATTTTATGATGGATGTGATGAGCACTCCATGGTGTTCAAGGTACATTGAGTAATTCTATGGAGAAGGGTCCAGCTAGCGACCTTAAACCAAGCGCTTCTTGGGAGGCAACCCAAGGTATTGCTTTCTTCTCCCTCTTCTAGTTTAGTTTAGATAGTTGCTTTTTTTTTTGTTTTCCTCTAGACAACAACCAGGTATTCCAAAAGGAAGGATCACAGTTCAGGAGCTACACTGGAAGAACAAAATTTTGAGAAGTTGAGGAAACGAGCTTTACTGAGATACATCTCGGGTACTGTCAGAACACCTCGCCCGAGATGTGCTTCGCCAACCGAGATGGTCTTATCTGGGAGCTGTTTCTTACTTCTTCATGCAGTTTAGCTATGTTCGGTGAGTATCCTGTCCTTAGACTTATTTTGACCCACTGGGACAGTGTGTCCCAAGTATGGGGTGTTTATGTGTTATTTGACATTTATTGATGTATGACTCTATTTGACTGGATATTTATTCATATTTATGCTTCAGTTGCACCTATGTGTTTATCTGAGATTGTATGCATACTTACAGGTTATTTGATTGAGAAAAACGTCGAAACTGAAAAAAACTGGTTTAAAAAAAAAAAAAAATTTTGGACCTCGACCGGGGCAGTTCTGGCCGAACGAGGTATTTCACCTCGGTTGTCCTAAGAACACCTCGACCGAAGTGGGTTAACTGAGAGTTTTCGAAAACGATTTTTGTGTTACTTATCTCGATATGACCTCAGTGAAGATCGTGCTTACTGACTGGTTTTAAATTCTTTATATGTTTGAAAGGTTTTATAATATGTTTAAGTTGCTAAATGCTTTGTTTGAAATTATTGGCATGTTTAATACTTTGTTTTTATCCAAATTATGTTGAATTTGAAGGTTGACACCACAAGATAAGTTCTCTCACTTTCTTCCTGGAAAGACCAAGGCAATTCATTCTTCTCTCTTCTTCTTCTTGATCATGCTTAACCCCTCATATACATTTTGCCTCCTTTACCTATCCGGGAATTTGGAAGCAAGCGAAGTGGTGAAAGCAAGTGAAGTTAAAGTTGGGAAGTTGGCTGGAAGTGAAAGTGTTAGAAAGTAATAATAGGTTTGGGGAAGTCAATCATGAAGATGAGTAACTCGGCACAATTCACATAGCCGGGTGTTTGTGTCTTGCCAAAATCGGATTGAGCGATATTCCTAACGGGTCATGGTATGTGCATCAAGGGTTTGATGCATCTCAAGAAATTGATGATTGCTGATTTCCTAGGCTTCGGTTATTGTGCACCTCTGTCCATGCATCCCAAAAAGTAAAGTAAAAAGAAAAATGTGAAATAAGCAAAGCTTATTGGTGGAAGATGTTGCAAGTCAAAGTGAAAGTGAAGTTCATCCTTTTCCCGGATTCCAGCACCACATTACCTTACATACATCCCCACCCTACACGTTTCTTGACCTTTTATTTTGGGAAGCCCTTGAGACCTTGAGCTTGTTGATTGACTTAGTGGTTTAAACTCGATTATACATGATTAATTTTGATAATTATGACTTATTTTGCATTCTATGGTTTTATGCAAAGATGAACAACTTTCCTATATTTATAAAATGTTTTGAGCATATTGAGTTTTTAATTCCATGAAGTATTCTCTTAGAGTGATCTATGATTGTAACACACCATAAAAGTGTTTTTGAAAGACTTTTCATTGATTTTCTTGACTTATAATCCATTCTATCTTGTCTTCTATATGCGGAACTTGCTTGGGGACAAGCAAGGGCTAAGTATGGGGTATTTTGATAGCATGAATTATAGTCTATATTTTGGGGTTTGTTTGGACGTTTTATTTTCAATAATCTGCATGTTAGCATGTATAATATGTGATTTTATTATCATTTCATCTACCTTTGCGGGAATCGAGGTCTACACCTAGTTTTGCTGTAAACGTAGGTAAAATGGCACGTTTTGCATCAAAAAGGAGCAAAAGGAGTCATGAGTCATTTGGAGCTGCATTGAGGAACATAAGGAACCATCCAGGGAGCATAGCCATGGATTAAAGATTTACTTTGGACCAGTTTTGAGAGATTTCACATTCAGTTATGATTCACCTCGGTTGACCAGAGATTCATCTCGACCGAGGTGATCCAGAGACGCCGACTCGACCGAGGCGAACACCTAGGACGCGGCGAGAATATTTTATTCTTGGCTGAGATCTTTTATCTTTGGAAGGTGATCTTATATTTTTGGGCTTGGCTCCTGGAAGGAAGAAGATCTTATATTTTACCTATTTTTATGGGAAAAGATCTTTCTAAGATATTTTATCTTTGGGGGGTTATTTTCCTATAAAAAGGGTTGGATTTCCACAAATCCAACATCTGACTTACATCCGCTATCACCCCCTCTTAACTAGCATACATCGCCGCAGCCATACTCCAGTTGGGAGTTTTGAAGAACCTTTTTGAAGTTTGAAGGAAGATTGAAGATCACAGCTTTTATAGCTTTTGAAGGGTTTTGTAAGATTGTCTTTAATTCCCTTCCTTGTTGTCTTGTCTTGTTGGATTTATATCCAAGGAACGCTTTTGTTGTGATATTTGATTCAGTTATTGAAGTCTTTTTCATTAAATTCTTCTTGTTCAAATATTCACCTTCTTCCCATATATTTAATACTTTCATAATGATGATGAGTGGCTAATTTCCTTGTGTGATTCTAGGGTGATTGGCTGAAGGTTGTGGGGAAAACAATGATAGAATGATCTTAGATTCCAGTAGGACCCTGAAAGTTCGAGTCTTTAACCTTAACCCCAAGCATCTCGTTCAGTCGGTGAACATCTCGGCCGGGGTGGAATCTGGCTGACCGAGGTGACTTATCTGATCCTAAACTGAGAGTTAAGTGTTAGAATTTGCCAAATCCTATTCTTATTACACCTTTCCTGGTTCAAAGCAAGCTTAGGATGAGACTTACCCGGTAATTCCTTAGTTTGTGTACTAACGATCATAAGTGTAGGTAATAAAGGTTTATCCTTTATTGGGGTTTGAGTGTGCTTCCATTCCATCTTTGTGAGTTAGCAAGAGACTTACCCGGTAAAGGTTGATTCTATTCCCTTAGATGGTGTGTTAGTTTGAGGTAATAGTTCTTTATCTTAATTCCTTGAGACTTACCCGGTAATAGGAGTTACGGTTTTGGATTAGTGAGTAGTGAGACTTACCCGGTGATCTACTCCACTTTAGTAACACCTTCCCCACGCAAAAATCTCAGCTTTGTCCGCTTATCTTTAGATCTTGAGTTGGAACCACAACTAGATGCCTTAATCCCTAGAATTGCATGTTTGCTTATTGACTTCTTATTCATCTTTGATTATGTTAATTGCTCTTTGTGGTTCCAACTCAAAATCTCACCTTTTTGGAAGAATTTTATGATGGATGTGATGAGCACTCCATGGTGTTCAAGGTACATTGAGTAATTCTATGGAGAAGGGTCCAGCTAGCGACCTTAAACCAAGCGCTTCTTGGGAGGCAACCCAAGGTATTGCTTTCTTCTCCCTCTTCTAGTTTAGTTTAGATAGTTGCTTTGTTTTTTGTTTTCCTCTAGACAACAACCAGGTATTCCAAAAGGAAGGATCACAGTTCAGGAGCTACACTGGAAGAACAAAATTTTGAGAAGTTGAGGAAACGAGCTTTACTGAGATACATCTCGGGTACTGTCAGAACACCTCGCCCGAGATGTGCTTCGCCAACCGAGATGGTCTTATCTGGGAGCTGCTTCTTACTTCTTCATGCAGTTTAGCTATGTTCGGTGAGTATCCTGTCCTTAGACTTATTTTGACCCACTGGGACAGTGTGTCCCAAGTATGGGGTGTTTATGTGTTATTTGACATTTATGGACGTATGACTCTATTTGACTGGATATTTATTCATATTTATGCTTCAGTTGCACCTATGTGTTTATCTGAGATTGTATGCATACTTACAGGTTATTTGATTGAGAAAAACGTCGAAACTGAAAAAAACTGGTTTTAAAAAAAAAAAAAATTTTTGGACCTCGACCGGGGCAGTTCTGGCCGAACGAGGTATTTCACCTCGGTTGTCCTAAGACCACCTCGACCGAAGTGGGTTAACTGAGAGTTTTCGAAAACGATTTTTGTGTTACTTATCTCGATATGACCTCAGTGAAGATCGTGCTTACTGACTGGTTTTAAATTCTTTATATGTTTGAAAGGTTTTATAATATGTTTAAGTTGCTAAATGCTTTGTTTGAAATTATTGGCATGTTTAATACTTTGTTTTTATCCAAATTATGTTGAATTTGAAGGTTGACACCACAAGATAAGTTCTCTCACTTTCTTCCTGGAAAGACCAAGACAATTCATTCTTCTCTCTTCTTCTTCTTGATCATGCTTAACCCCTCATATACATTTTGCCTCCTTTACCTATCCGGGAATTTGGAAGCAAGCGAAGTGGTGAAAGCAAGTGAAGTTAAAGTTGGGAAGTTGGCTGGAAGTGAAAGTGTTAGAAAGTAATAATAGGTTTGGGGAAGTCAATCATGAAGATGAGTAACTCGGCACAATTCACATAGCCGGGTGTTTGTGTCTTGCCAAAATCGGATTGAGCGATATTCCTAACGGGTCATGGTATGTGCATCAAGGGTTTGATGCATCTCAAGAAATTGATGAGTGCTGATTTCCTAGGCTTCGGTTATTGTGCACCTCTGTCCATGCATCCCAAAAAGTAAAGTAAAAAGAAAAATGTGAAATAAGCAAAGCTTATTGGTGGAAGATGTTGCAAGTCAAAGTGAAAGTGAAGTTCATCCTTTTCCCGGATTCCAGCACCACATTACCTTACATACATCCCCACCCTACACGTTTCTTGACCTTTTATTTTGGGAAGCCCTTGAGAACTTGAGCTTGTTGATTGACTTAGTGGTTTAAACTCGATTATACATGATTAATTTTGATAATTATGACTTATTTTGCATTCTATGGTTTTATGCAAAGATGAACAACTTTCCTATATTTATAAAATGTTTTGAGCATATTGAGTTTTTAATTCCATGAAGTATTCTCTTAGAGTGATCTATGATTGTAACACACCATAAAAGTGTTTTTGAAAGACTTTTCATTGATTTTCTTGACTTATAATCCATTCTATCTTGTCTTCTATATGCGGAACTTGCTTGGGGACAAGCAAGGGCTAAGTATGGGGTATTTTGATAGCATGAATTATAGTCTATATTTTGGGGTTTGTTTGGACGTTTTATTTTCAATAATCTGCATGTTAGCATGTATAATATGTGATTTTATTATCATTTCATCTACCTTTGCGGGAATCGAGGTCTACACCTAGTTTTGCTGTAAACGTAGGTAAAATGGCACGTTTTGCATCAAAAAGGAGCAAAAGGAGTCATGAGTCATTTGGAGCTACATTGAGGAACATAAGGAACCATCCAGGGAGCATAGCCATGGATTAAAGATTTACTTTGGACCAGTTTTGAGAGATTTCACATTCAGCTATGATTCACCTCGGTTGACCAGAGATTCATCTCGACCGAGGTGATCCAGAGACGCCGACTCGACCGAGGCGAACACCTAGGACGCGGCGAGAATATTTTATTCTTGGCTGAGATCTTTTATCTTTGGAAGGTGATCTTATATTTTTGGGCTTGGCTCCTGGAAGGAAGAAGATCTTATATTTTACCTATTTTTATGGGAAAAGATCTTTCTAAGATATTTTATCTTTGGAGGGTTATTTTCCTATAAAAAGGGTTGGATTTCCACAAATCCAACATCTGACTTACATCCGCTATCACCCCCTCTTAACTAGCATACATCGCCGCAGCCATACTCCAGTTGGGAGTTTTGAAGAACCTTTTTGAAGTTTGAAGGAAGATTGAAGATCACAGCTTTTATAGCTTTTGAAGGGTTTTGTAAGATTGTCTTTAATTCCCTTCCTTGTTGTCTTGTCTTGTTGGATTTATATCCAAGGAACGCTTTTGTTGTGATATTTGATTCAGTTATTGAAGTCTTTTTCATTAAATTCTTCTTGTTCAAATATTCACCTTCTTCCCATATATTTAATACTTTCATAATGATGATGAGTGGCTAATTTCCTTGTGTGATTCTAGGGTGATTGGCTGAAGGTTGTGGGGAAAACAATGATAGAATGATCTTAGATTCCAGTAGGACCCTGAAAGTTCGAGTCTTTAACCTTAACCCCAAGCATCTCGTTCAGTCGGTGAACATCTCGGCCGGGGTGGAATCTGGCTGACCGAGGTGACTTATCTGATCCTAAACTGAGAGTTAAGTGTTAGAATTTGCCAAATCCTATTCTTATTACACCTTTCCTGGTTCAAAGCAAGCTTAGGATGAGACTTACCCGGTAATTCCTTAGTTTGTGTACTAACGATCATAAGTGTAGGTAATAAAGGTTTATCCTTTATTGGGGTTTGAGTGTGCTTCCATTCCATCTTTGTGAGTTAGCATGAGACTTACCCGGTAAAGGTTGATTCTATTCCCTTAGATGGTGTGTTAGTTTGAGGTAATAGTTCTTTATCTTAATTCCTTGAGACTTACCCGGTAATAGGAGTTACGGTTTTGGATTAGTGAGTAGTGAGACTTACCCGGTGATCTACTCCACTTTAGTAACACCTTCCCCACGCAAAAATCTCAGCTTTGTCCGCTTATCTTTAGATCTTGAGTTGGAACCACAACTAGATGCCTTAATCCCTAGAATTGCATGTTTGCTTATTGACTTCTTATTTATCTTTGATTATGTTAATTGCTCTTTGTGGTTCCAACTCAAAATCTCACCTTTTTGGAAGAATTTTATGATGGATGTGATGAGCACTCCATGGTGTTCAAGGTACATTGAGTAATTCTATGGAGAAGGGTCCAGCTAGCGACCTTAAACCAAGCGCTTCTTGGGAGGCAACCCAAGGTATTGCTTTCTTCTCCCTCTTCTAGTTTAGTTTAGATAGTTGCTTTGTTTTTTGTTTTCCTCTAGACAACAACCAGGTATTCCAAAAGGAAGGATCACAGTTCAGGAGCTACACTGGAAGAACAAAATTTTGAGAAGTTGAGGAAACGAGCTTTACTGAGATACATCTCGGGTACTGTCAGAACACCTCGCCCGAGATGTGCTTCGCCAACCGAGATGGTCTTATCTGGGAGCTGTTTCTTACTTCTTCATGCAGTTTAGCTATGTTCGGTGAGTATCCTGTCCTTAGACTTATTTTGACCCACTGGGACAGTGTGTCCCAAGTATGGGGTGTTTATGTGTTATTTGACATTTATGGACGTATGACTCTATTTGACTGGATATTTATTCATATTTATGCTTCAGTTGCACCTATGTGTTTATCTGAGATTGTATGCATACTTACAGGTTATTTGATTGAGAAAAACGTCGAAACTGAAAAAAACTGGTTTTAAAAAAAAAAAAAATTTTTGGACCTCGACCGGGGCAGTTCTGGCCGAACGAGGTATTTCACCTCGGTTGTCCTAAGACCACCTCGACCGAAGTGGGTTAACTGAGAGTTTTCGAAAACGATTTTTGTGTTACTTATCTCGATATGACCTCAGTGAAGATCGTGCTTACTGACTGGTTTTAAATTCTTTATATGTTTGAAAGGTTTTATAATATGTTTAAGTTGCTAAATGCTTTATTTGAAATTATTGGCATGTTTAATACTTTGTTTTTATCCAAATTATGTTGAATTTGAAGGTTGACACCACAAGATAAGTTCTCTCACTTTCTTCCTGGAAAGACCAAGGCAATTCATTCTTCTCTCTTCTTCTTCTTGATCATGCTTAACCCCTCATATACATTTTGCCTCCTTTACCTATCCGGGAATTTGGAAGCAAGCGAAGTGGTGAAAGCAAGTGAAGTTAAAGTTGGGAAGTTGGCTGGAAGTGAAAGTGTTAGAAAGTAATAATAGGTTTGGGGAAGTCAATCATGAAGATGAGTAACTCGGCACAATTCACATAGCCGGGTGTTTGTGTCTTGCCAAAATCGGATTGAGCGATATTCCTAACGGGTCATGGTATGTGCATCAAGGGTTTGATGCATCTCAAGAAATTGATGAGTGCTGATTTCCTAGGCTTCGGTTATTGTGCACCTCTGTCCATGCATCCCAAAAAGTAAAGTAAAAAGAAAAATGTGAAATAAGCAAAGCTTATTGGTGGAAGATGTTGCAAGTCAAAGTGAAAGTGAAGTTCATCCTTTTCCCGGATTCCAGCACCACATTACCTTACATACATCCCCACCCTACACGTTTCTTGACCTTTTATTTTGGGAAGCCCTTGAGACCTTGAGCTTGTTGATTGACTTAGTGGTTTAAACTCGATTATACATGATTAATTTTGATAATTATGACTTATTTTGCATTCTATGGTTTTATGCAAAGATGAACAACTTTCCTATATTTATAAAATGTTTTGAGCATATTGAGTTTTTAATTCCATGAAGTATTCTCTTAGAGTGATCTATGATTGTAACACACCATAAAAGTGTTTTTGAAAGACTTTTCATTGATTTTCTTGACTTATAATCCATTCTATCTTGTCTTCTATATGCGGAACTTGCTTGGGGACAAGCAAGGGCTAAGTATGGGGTATTTTGATAGCATGAATTATAGTCTATATTTTGGGGTTTGTTTGGACGTTTTATTTTCAATAATCTGCATGTTAGCATGTATAATATGTGATTTTATTATCATTTCATCTACCTTTGCGGGAATCGAGGTCTACACCTAGTTTTGCTGTAAACGTAGGTAAAATGGCACGTTTTGCATCAAAAAGGAGCAAAAGGAGTCATGAGTCATTTGGAGCTACATTGAGGAACATAAGGAACCATCCAGGGAGCATAGCCATGGATTAAAGATTTACTTTGGACCAGTTTTGAGAGATTTCACATTCAGTTATGATTCACCTCGGTTGACCAGAGATTCATCTCGACCGAGGTGATCCAGAGACGCCGACTCGACCGAGGCGAACACCTAGGACGCGGCGAGAATATTTTATTCTTGGCTGAGATCTTTTATCTTTGGAAGGTGATCTTATATTTTTGGGCTTGGCTCCTGGAAGGAAGAAGATCTTATATTTTACCTATTTTTATGGGAAAAGATCTTTCTAAGATATTTTATCTTTGGAGGGTTATTTTCCTATAAAAAGGGTTGGATTTCCACAAATCCAACATCTGACTTACATCCGCTATCACCCCCTCTTAACTAGCATACATCGCCGCAGCCATACTCCAGTTGGGAGTTTTGAAGAACCTTTTTGAAGTTTGAAGGAAGATTGAAGATCACAGCTTTTATAGCTTTTGAAGGGTTTTGTAAGATTGTCTTTAATTCCCTTCCTTGTTGTCTTGTCTTGTTGGATTTATATCCAAGGAACGCTTTTGTTGTGATATTTGATTCAGTTATTGAAGTCTTTTTCATTAAATTCTTCTTGTTCAAATATTCACCTTCTTCCCATATATTTAATACTTTCATAATGATGATGAGTGGCTAATTTCCTTGTGTGATTCTAGGGTGATTGGCTGAAGGTTGTGGGGAAAACAATGATAGAATGATCTTAGATTCCAGTAGGACCCTGAAAGTTCGAGTCTTTAACCTTAACCCCAAGCATCTCGTTCAGTCGGTGAACATCTCGGCCGGGGTGGAATCTGGCTGACCGAGGTGACTTATCTGATCCTAAACTGAGAGTTAAGTGTTAGAATTTGCCAAATCCTATTCTTATTACACCTTTCCTGGTTCAAAGCAAGCTTAGGATGAGACTTACCCGGTAATTCCTTAGTTTGTGTACTAACGATCATAAGTGTAGGTAATAAAGGTTTATCCTTTATTGGGGTTTGAGTGTGCTTCCATTCCATCTTTGTGAGTTAGCATGAGACTTACCCAGTAAAGGTTGATTCTATTCCCTTAGATGGTGTGTTAGTTTGAGGTAATAGTTCTTTATCTTAATTCCTTGAGACTTACCCGGTAATAGGAGTTACGGTTTTGGATTAGTGAGTAGTGAGACTTACCCGGTGATCTACTCCACTTTAGTAACACCTTCCCCACGCAAAAATCTCAGCTTTGTCCGCTTATCTTTAGATCTTGAGTTGGAACCACAACTAGATGCCTTAATCCCTAGAATTTCATGTTTGCTTATTGACTTCTTATTCATCTTTGATTATGTTAATTGCTCTTTGTGGTTCCAACTCAAAATCTCACCTTTTTGGAAGAATTTTATGATGGATGTGATGAGCACTCCATGGTGTTCAAGGTACATTGAGTAATTCTATGGAGAAGGGTCCAGCTAGCGACCTTAAACCAAGCGCTTCTTGGGAGGCAACCCAAGGTATTGCTTTCTTCTCCCTCTTCTAGTTTAGTTTAGATAGTTGCTTTGTTTTTTGTTTTCCTCTAGACAACAACCAGGTATTCCAAAAGGAAGGATCACAGTTCAGGAGCTACACTGGAAGAACAAAATTTTGAGAAGTTGAGGAAACGAGCTTTACTGAGATACATCTCGGGTACTGTCAGAACACCTCGCCCGAGATGTGCTTCGCCAACCGAGATGGTCTTATCTGGGAGCTGTTTCTTACTTCTTCATGCAGTTTAGCTATGTTCGGTGAGTATCCTGTCCTTAGACTTATTTTGACCCACTGGGACAGTGTGTCCCAAGTATGGGGTGTTTATGTGTTATTTGACATTTATGGACGTATGACTCTATTTGACTGGATATTTATTCATATTTATGCTTCAGTTGCACCTATGTGTTTATCTGAGATTGTATGCATACTTACAGGTTATTTGATTGAGAAAAACGTCGAAACTGAAAAAAACTGGTTTTAAAAAAAAAAAAAATTTTTGGACCTCGACCGGGGCAGTTCTGGCCGAACGAGGTATTTCACCTCGGTTGTCCTAAGACCACCTCGACCGAAGTGGGTTAACTGAGAGTTTTCGAAAACGATTTTTGTGTTACTTATCTCGATATGACCTCAGTGAAGATCGTGCTTACTGACTGGTTTTAAATTCTTTATATGTTTGAAAGGTTTTATAATATGTTTAAGTTGCTAAATGCTTTGTTTGAAATTATTGGCATGTTTAATACTTTGTTTTTATCCAAATTATGTTGAATTTGAAGGTTGACACCACAAGATAAGTTCTCTCACTTTCTTCCTGGAAAGACCAAGGCAATTCATTCTTCTCTCTTCTTCTTCTTGATCATGCTTAACCCCTCATATACATTTTGCCTCCTTTACCTATCCGGGAATTTGGAAGCAAGCGAAGTGGTGAAAGCAAGTGAAGTTAAAGTTGGGAAGTTGGCTGGAAGTGAAAGTGTTAGAAAGTAATAATAGGTTTGGGGAAGTCAATCATGAAGATGAGTAACTCGGCACAATTCACATAGCCGGGTGTTTGTGTCTTGCCAAAATCGGATTGAGCGATATTCCTAACGGGTCATGGTATGTGCATCAAGGGTTTGATGCATCTCAAGAAATTGATGATTGTTGATTTCCTAGGCTTCGGTTATTGTGCACCTCTGTCCATGCATCCCAAAAAGTAAAGTAAAAAGAAAAATGTGAAATAAGCAAAGCTTATTGGTGGAAGATGTTGCAAGTCAAAGTGAAAGTGAAGTTCATCCTTTTCCCGGATTCTAGCACCACATTACCTTACATACATCCCCACCCTACACGTTTCTTGACCTTTTATTTTGGGAACCCCTTGAGACCTTGAGCTTGTTGATTGACTTAGTGGTTTAAACTCGATTATACATGATTAATTTTGGTAATTATGACTTATTATGCATTCTATGGTTTAATGCAAAGATGAACAACTTTCCTATATTTATAAAATGTTTTGAGCATATTGAGTTTTTAATTCCATGAAGTATTCTCTTAGAGTGATCTATGATTGTAACACACCATAAAAGTGTTTTTGAAAGACTTTTCATTGATTTTCTTGACTTATAATCCATTCTATCTTGTCTTCTATATGCGGAACTTGCTTGGGGACAAGCAAGGGCTAAGTATGGGGTATTTTGATAGCATGAATTATAGTCTATATTTTGGGGTTTGTTTGGACGTTTTATTTTCAATAATCTACATGTTAGCATGTATAATATGTGATTTTATTATCATTTCATCTACCTTTGCGGGAATCGAGGTCTACACCTAGTTTTGCTGTAAACGTAGGTAAAATGGCACGTTTTGCATCAAAAAGGAGCAAAAGGAGTCATGAGTCATTTGGAGCTACATTGAGGAACATAAGGAACCATCCAGGGAGCATAGCCATGGATTAAAGATTTACTTTGGACCAGTTTTGAGAGATTTCACATTCAGTTATGATTCACCTCGGTTGACCAGAGATTCATCTCGACCGAGGTGATCCAGAGACGCCGACTCGATCGACGCGAACACCTAGGACGCGGCGAGAATATTTTATTCTTGGCTGATATCTTTTATCTTTGGAAGGTGATCTTATATTTTTGGGCTTGGCTCCTGGAAGGAAGAAGATCTTATATTTTACCTATTTTTATGGGAAAAGATCTTTCTAAGATATTTTATCTTTGGAGGGTTATTTTCCTATAAAAAGGGTTGGATTTCCACAAATCCAACATCTGACTTACATCCGCTATCACCCCCTCTTAACTAGCATACATCGCCGCAGCCATACTCCAGTTGGGAGTTTTGAAGAACCTTTTTGAAGTTTGAAGGAAGATTGAAGATCACAGCTTTTATAGCTTTTGAAGGGTTTTGTAAGATTGTCTTTAATTCCCTTCCTTGTTGTCTTGTCTTGTTGGATTTATATCCAAGGAACGCTTTTGTTGTGATATTTGGTTCAGTTATTGAAGTCTTTTTCATTAAATTCTTCTTGTTCAAATATTCACCTTCTTCCCATATATTTAATACTTTCATAATGATGATGAGTGGCTAATTTCCTTGTGTGATTCTAGGGTGATTGGCTGAAGGTTGTGGGGAAAACAATGATAGAATAATCTTAGATTCCAGTAGGACCCTGAAAGTTCGAGTCTTTAACCTTAACCCCAAGCATCTTGTTCAGTCGGTGAACATCTCGGCCGGGGTGGAATCTGGCTGACCGAGGTGACTTATCTGATCCTAAACTGATAGTTAAGTGTTAGAATTTGCCAAATCCTATTCTTATTACACCTTTCCTGGTTCAAAGCAAGCTTAGGATGAGACTTACCCGGTAATTTCTTAGTTTGTGTACTAACGATCATAAGTGTAGGTAATAAAGGTTTATCCTTTATTGGGGTTTGAGTGTGCTTCCATTCCATCTTTGTGAGTTAGCATGAGACTTACCCGGTAAAGGTTGATTCTATTCCCTTAGATGGTGTGTTAGTTTGAGGTAATAGTTCTTTATCTTAATTCCTTGAGACTTACCCGGTAATAGGAGTTACGGTTTTGGATTAGTGAGTAGTGAGACTTACCCGGTGATCTACTCCACTTTAGTAACACCTTCCCCACGCAAAAATCTCAGCTTTGTCCGCTTATCTTTAGATCTTGAGTTGGAACCACAACTAGATGCCTTAATCCCTAGAATTGCATGTTTGCTTATTGACTTCTTATTCATCTTTGATTGTGTTAATTGCTCTTTGTGGTTCCAACTCAAAATCTCACCTTTTTGGAAGAATTTTATGATGGATGTGATGAGCACTCCATGGTGTTCAAGGTACATTGAGTAATTCTATGGAGAAGGGTCCAGCTAGCGACCTTAAACCAAGCGCTTCTTGGGAGGCAACCCAAGGTATTGCTTTCTTCTCCCTCTTCTAGTTTAGTTTAGATAGTTGCTTTGTTTTTTGTTTTCCTCTAGACAACAACCAGGTATTCCAAAAGGAAGGATCACAGTTCAGGAGCTACACTGGAAGAACAAAATTTTGAGAAGTTGAGGAAACGAGCTTTACTGAGATACATCTCGGGTACTGTCAGAACACCTCGCCCGAGATGTGCTTCGCCAACCGAGATGGTCTTATCTGGGAGTTGTTTCTTACTTCTTCATGCAGTTTAGCTATGTTCGGTGAGTATCCTGTCCTTAGACTTATTTTGACCCACTGGGACAGTGTGTCCCAAGTATGGGGTGTTTATGTGTTATTTGACATTTATGGACGTATGACTCTATTTGACTGGATATTTATTCATATTTATGCTTCAGTTGCACCTATGTGTTTATCTGAGATTGTATGCATACTTACAGGTTATTTGATTGAGAAAAACGTCGAAACTGAAAAAAACTGGTTTTAAAAAAAAAAAAATTTTTGGACCTCGACCGGGGCAGTTCTGGCCGAACGAGGTATTTCACCTCGGTTGTCCTAAGAACACCTCGACCGAAGTGGGTTAACTGAGAGTTTTCGAAAACGATTTTTGTGTTACTTATCTCGATATGACCTCAGTGAAGATCGTGCTTACTGACTGGTTTTAAATTCTTTATATGTTTGAAAGGTTTTATAATATGTTTAAGTTGCTAAATGCTTTGTTTGAAATTATTGGCATGTTTAATACTTTGTTTTTATCCAAATTATGTTGAATTTGAAGGTTGACACCACAAGATAAGTTCTCTCACTTTCTTCCTGGAAAGACCAAGGCAATTCATTCTTCTCTCTTCTTCTTCTTGATCATGCTTAACCCCTCATATACATTTTGCCTCCTTTACCTATCCGGGAATTTGGAAGCAAGCGAAGTGGTGAAAGCAAGTGAAGTTAAAGTTGGGAAGTTGGCTGGAAGTGAAAGTGTTAGAAAGTAATAATAGGTTTGGGGAAGTCAATCATGAAGATGAGTAACTCGGCACAATTCACATAGCCGGGTGTTTGTGTCTTGCCAAAATCGGATTGAGCGATATTCCTAACGGGTCATGGTATGTGCATCAAGGGTTTGATGCATCTCAAGAAATTGATGATTGCTGATTTCCTAGGCTTCGGTTATTGTGCAACTCTGTCCATGCATCCCAAAAAGTAAAGTAAAAAGAAAAATGTGAAATAAGCAAAGCTTATTGGTGGAAGATGTTGCAAGTCAAAGTGAAAGTGAAGTTCATCCTTTTCCCGGATTCTAGCACCACATTACCTTACATACATCCCCACCCTACACGTTTCTTGACCTTTTATTTTGGGAAGCCCTTGAGACCTTGAGCTTGTTGATTGACTTAGTGGTTTAAACTCGATTATACATGATTAATTTTGATAATTATGACTTATTTTGCATTCTATGGTTTTATGCAAAGATGAACAACTTTCCTATATTTATAAAATGTTTTGAGCATATTGAGTTTTTAATTCCATGAAGTATTCTCTTAGAGTGATCTATGATTGTAACACACCATAAAAGTGTTTTTGAAAGACTTTTCATTGATTTTCTTGACTTATAATCCATTCTATCTTGTCTTCTATATGCGGAACTTGCTTGGGGACAAGCAAGGGCTAAGTATGTGGTATTTTGATAGCATGAATTATAGTCTATATTTTGGGGTTTGTTTGGACGTTTTATTTTCAATAATCTGCATGTTAGCATGTATAATATGTGATTTTATTATCATTTCATCTACCTTTGCGGGAATCGAGGTCTACACCTAGTTTTGCTGTAAACGTAGGTAAAATGGCACGTTTTGCATCAAAAAGGAGCAAAAGGAGTCATGAGTCATTTGGAGCTACATTGAGGAACATAAGGAACCATCCAGGGAGCATAGCCATGGATTAAAGATTTACTTTGGACCAGTTTTGAGAGATTTCACATTCAGTTATGATTCACCTCGGTTGACCAGAGATTCATCTCGACCGAGGTGATCCATAGACGCCGACTCGACCGAGGCGAACACCTAGGACGCGGCGAGAATATTTTATTCTTGGCTGAGATCTTTTATCTTTGGAAGGTGATCTTATATTTTTGGGCTTGGCTCCTGGAAGGAAGAAGATCTTATATTTTACCTATTTTTATGGGAAAAGATCTTTCTAAGATATTTTATCTTTGGAGGGTTATTTTCCTATAAAAAGGGTTGGATTTCCACAAATCCAACATCTGACTTACATCCGCTATCACCCCCTCTTAACTAGCATACATCGCCGCAGCCATACTCCAGTTGGGAGTTTTGAAGAACCTTTTTGAAGTTTGAAGGAAGATTGAAGATCACAGCTTTTATAGCTTTTGAAGGGTTTTGTAAGATTGTCTTTAATTCCCTTCCTTGTTGTCTTGTCTTGTTGGATTTATATCCAAGGAACGCTTTTGTTGTGATATTTGATTCAGTTATTGAAGTCTTTTTCATTAAATTCTTCTTGTTCAAATATTCACCTTCTTCCCATATATTTAACACTTTCATAATGATGATGAGTGGCTAATTTCCTTGTGTGATTCTAGGGTGATTGGCTGAAGGTTGTGGGGAAAACAATGATAGAATGATCTTAGATTCCAGTAGGACCCTGAAAGTTCGAGTCTTTAACCTTAACCCCAAGCATCTCGTTCAGTCGGTGAACATCTCGGCCGGGGTGGAATCTGGCTGACCGAGGTGACTTATCTGATCCTAAACTGAGAGTTAAGTGTTAGAATTTGCCAAATCCTATTCTTATTACACCTTTCCTGGTTCAAAGCAAGCTTAGGATGAGACTTACCCGGTAATTCCTTAGTTTGTATACTAACGATCATAAGTATAGGTAATAAAGGTTTATCCTTTATTGGGGTTTGAGTGTGCTTCCATTCCATCTTTGTGAGTTAGCATGAGACTTACCCGGTAAAGGTTGATTCTATTCCCTTAGATGGTGTGTTAGTTTGAGGTAATAGTTCTTTATCTTAATTCCTTGAGACTTACCCGGTAATAGGAGTTACGGTTTTGGATTAGTGAGTAGTGAGACTTACCCGGTGATCTACTCCACTTTAGTAACACCTTCCCCACGCAAAAATCTCAGCTTTGTCCGCTTATCTTTAGATCTTGAGTTGGAACCACAACTAGATGCCTTAATCCCTAGAATTGCATGTTTGCTTATTGACTTCTTATTCATCTTTGATTGTGTTAATTTCTCTTTGTGGTTCCAACTCAAAATCTCACCTTTTTGGAAGAATTTTATGATGGATGTGATGAGCACTCCATGGTGTTCAAGGTACATTGAGTAATTCTATGGAGAAGGGTCCAGCTAGCGACCTTAAACCAAGCGCTTCTTGGGAGGCAACCCAAGGTATTGCTTTCTTCTCCCTCTTCTAGTTTAGTTTAGATAGTTGCTTTGTTTTTTGTTTTCCTCTAGACAACAACCAGGTATTCCAAAAGGAAGGATCACAGTTCAGGAGCTACACTGGAAGAACAAAATTTTGAGAAGTTGAGGAAACGAGCTTTACTGAGATACATCTCGGGTACTGTCAGAACACCTCGCCCGAGATGTGCTTCGCCAACCGAGATGGTCTTATCTGGGAGCTGTTTCTTACTTCTTCATGCAGTTTAGCTATGTTCGGTGAGTATCCTGTCCTTAGACTTATTTTGACCCACTGGGACAGTGTGTCCCAAGTATGGGGTGTTTATGTGTTATTTGACATTTATTGATGTATGACTCTATTTGACTGGATATTTATTCATATTTATGCTTCAGTTGCACCTATGTGTTTATCTGAGATTGTATGCATACTTACAGGTTATTTGATTGAGAAAAACGTCGAAACTGAAAAAAACTGGTTTAAAAAAAAAAAAATTTTTGGACCTCGACCGGGGCAGTTCTGGCCGAACGAGGTATTTCACCTCGGTTGTCCTAAGAACACCTCGACCGAAGTGGGTTAACTGAGAGTTTTCGAAAACGATTTTTGTGTTACTTATCTCGATATGACCTCAGTGAAGATCGTGCTTACTGACTGGTTTTAAATTCTTTATATGTTTGAAAGGTTTTATAATATGTTTAAGTTGTTAAATGCTTTGTTTGAAATTATTGGCATGTTTAATACTTTGTTTTTATCCAAATTATGTTGAATTTGAAGGTTGACACCACAAGATAAGTTCTCTCACTTTCTTCCTGGAAAGACCAAGGCAATTCATTCTTCTCTCTTCTTCTTCTTGATCATGCTTAACCCCTCATATACATTTTGCCTCCTTTACCTATCCGGGAATTTGGAAGCAAGCGAAGTGGTGAAAGCAAGTGAAGTTAAAGTTGGGAAGTTGGCTGGAAGTGAAAGTGTTAGAAAGTAATAATAGGTTTGGGGAAGTCAATCATGAAGATGAGTAACTCGGCACAATTCACATAGCCGGGTGTTTGTGTCTTGCCAAAATCGGATTGAGCGATATTCCTAACGGGTCATGGTATGTGCATCAAGGGTTTGATGCATCTCAAGAAATTGATGATTGCTGATTTCCTAGGCTTCGGTTATTGTGCACCTCTGTCCATGCATCCCAAAAAGTAAAGTAAAAAGAAAAATGTGAAATAAGCAAAGCTTATTGGTGGAAGATGTTGCAAGTCAAAGTGAAAGTGAAGTTCATCCTTTTCCCGGATTCTAGCACCACATTACCTTACATACATCCCCACCCTACACGTTTCTTGACCTTTTATTTTGGGAAGACCTTAAGACCTTGAGCTTGTTGATTGACTTAGTGGTTTAAACTCGATTATACATGATTAATTTTGATAATTATGACTTATTATGCATTCTATGGTATTATGCAAAGATGAACAACTTTCCTATATTTATAAAATGTTTTGAGCATATTGAGTTTTTAATTCCATGAAGTATTCTCTTAGAGTGATCTATGATTGTAACACACCATAAAAGTGTTTTTGAAAGACTTTTCATTGATTTTCTTGACTTATAATCCATTCTATCTTGTCTTCTATATGCGGAACTTGCTTGGGGACAAGCAAGGGCTAAGTATGGGGTATTTTGATAGCATGAATTATAGTCTATATTTTGGGGTTTGTTTGGACGTTTTATTTTCAATAATCTGCATGTTAGCATGTATCATATGTGATTTTATTATCATTTCATCTACCTTTGCGGGAATCGAGGTCTACACCTAGTTTTGCTGTAAACGTAGGTAAAATGGCACCTTTTGCATCAAAAAGGAGCAAAAGGAGTCATGAGTCATTTGGAGCTACATTGAGGAACATAAGGAACCATCCAGGGAGCATAGCCATGGATTAAAGATTTACTTTGGACCAGTTTTGAGAGATTTCACATTCAGTTATGATTCACCTCGGTTGACCAGAGATTCATCTCGACCGAGGTGATCCAGAGACGCCGACTCGACCGAGGCGAACACCTAGGACGCGGCGAGAATATTTTATTCTTGGGTGAGATCTTTTATCTTTGGAAGGTGATCTTATATTTTTGGGCTTGGCTCCTGGAAGGAAGAAGATCTTATATTTTACCTATTTTTATGGGAAAAGATCTTTCTAAGATATTTTATCTTTGGAGGGTTATTTTCCTATAAAAAGGGTTGGATTTCCACAAATCCAACATCTGACTTACATCCGCTATCACCCCCTCTTAACTAGCATACATCGCCGCAGCCATACTCCAGTTGGGAGTTTTGAAGAACCTTTTTGAAGTTTGAAGGAAGATTGAAGATCACAGCTTTTATAGCTTTTGAAGGGTTTTGTAAGATTGTCTTTAATTCCCTTCCTTGTTGTCTTGTCTTGTTGGATTTATATCCAAGGAACGCTTTTGTTGTGATATTTGATTCAGTTATTGAAGTCTTTTTCATTAAATTCTTCTTGTTCAAATATTCACCTTCTTCCCATATATTTAATACTTTCATAATGATGATGAGTGGCTAATTTCCTTGTGTGATTCTAGGGTGATTGGCTGAAGGTTGTGGGGAAAACAATGATAGAATGATCTTAGATTCCAGTAGGACCCTGAAAGTTCGACTCTTTAACCTTAACCCCAAGCATCTCGTTCAGTCGGTGAACATCTCGGCCGGGGTGGAATCTGGCTGACCGAGGTGACTTATCTGATCCTAAACTGAGAGTTAAGTGTTAGAATTTGCCAAATCCTATTCTTATTACACCTTTCCTGGTTCAAAGCAAGCTTAGGATGAGACTTACCCGGTAATTCCTTAGTTTGTGTACTAACGATCATAAGTGTAGGTAATAAAGGTTTATCCTTTATTGGGGTTTGAGTGTGCTTCCATTCCATCTTTGTGAGATAGCATGAGACTTACCCGGTAAAGGTTGATTCTATTCCCTTAGATGGTGTGTTAGTTTGAGGTAATAGTTCTTTATCTTAATTCCTTGAGACTTACCCGGTAATAGGAGTTACGGTTTTGGATTAGTGAGTAGTGAGACTTACCCGGTGATCTACTCCACTTTAGTAACACCTTCCCCACGCAAAAATCTCAGCTTTGTCCGCTTATCTTTAGATCTTGAGTTGGAACCACAACTAGATGCCTTAATCCCTAGAATTGCATGTTTGCTTATTGACTTCTTATTCATCTTTGATTGTGTTAATTGCTCTTTGTGGTTCCAACTCAAAATCTCACCTTTTTGGAAGAATTTTATGATGGATGTGATGAGCACTCCATGGTGTTCAAGGTACATTGAGTAGTTCTATGGAGAAGGGTCCAGCTAGCGACCTTAAACCAAGCGCTTCTTGGGAGGCAACCCAAGGTATTGCTTTCTTCTCCCTCTTCTAGTTTAGTTTAGATAGTTGCTTTGTTTTTTGTTTTCCTTTAGACAACAACCAGGTATTCCAAAAGGAAGGATCACAGTTCAGGAGCTACACTGGAAGAACAAAATTTTGAGAAGTTGAGGAAACGAGCTTTACTGAGATACATATCGGGTACTGTCAGAACACCTCGCCCGAGATGTGCTTCGCCAACCGAGATGGTCTTATCTGGGAGCTGTTTCTTACTTCTTCATGCAGTTTAGCTATGTTCGGTGAGTATCCTGTCCTTAGACTTATTTTGACCCAGTGGGACAGTGTGTCCCAAGTATGGGGTGTTTATGTGTTATTTGACATTTATTGATGTATGACTCTATTTGACTGGATATTTATTCATATTTATGCTTCAGTTGCACCTATGTGTTTATCTGAGATTGTATGCATACTTACAGGTTATTTGATTGAGAAAAACGTCGAAACTGAAAAAAATTGGTTTTAAAAAAAAAAAAATTTTTGGACCTCGACCGGGGCAGTTCTGGCCGAACGAGGTATTTCACCTCGGTTGTCCTAAGAACACCTCGACCGAAGTGGGTTAACTGAGAGTTTTCGAAAACGATTTTTGTGTTACTTATCTCGATATGACCTCAGTGAAGATCCTGCTTACTGACTGTTTTTAAATTCTTTATATGTTTGAAAGGTTTTATAATATGTTTAAGTTGCTAAATGCTTTGTTTGAAATTATTGGCATGTTTAATACTTTGTTTTTATCCAAATTATGTTGAATTTGAAGGTTGACACCACAAGATAAGTTCTCTCACTTTCTTCCTGGAAAGACCAAGGCAATTCATTCTTCTCTCTTCTTCTTCTTGATCATGCTTAACCCCTCATATACATTTTGCCTCCTTTACCTATCCGGGAATTTGGAAGCAAGCGAAGTGGTGAAAGCAAGTGAAGTTAAAGTTGGGAAGTTGGCTGGAAGTGAAAGTGTTAGAAAGTAATAATAGGTTTGGGGAAGTCAATCATGAAGATGAGTAACTCGGCACAATTCACATAGCCGGGTGTTTGTGTCTTGCCAAAATCGGATTGAGCGATATTCCTAACGGGTCATGGTATGTGCATCAAGGGTTTGATGCATCTCAAGAAATTGATGATTGCTGATTTCCTAGGCTTCGGTTATTGTGCACCTCTGTCCATGCATCCCAAAAAGTAAAGTAAAAAGAAAAATGTGAAATAAGCAAAGCTTATTGGTGGAAGATGTTGCAAGTCAAAGTGAAAGTGAAGTTCATCCTTTTCCCGGATTCTAGCACCACATTACCTTACATACATCCCCACCCTACACGTTTCTTGACCTTTTATTTTGGGAACCCCTTGAGACCTTGAGCTTGTTGATTGACTTAGTGGTTTAAACTCGATTATACATGATTAATTTTGATAATTATGACTTATTTTGCATTCTATGGTTTTATGCAAAGATGAACAACTTTCCTATATTTATAAAATGTTTTGAGCATATTGAGTTTTTAATTCCATGAAGTATTCTCTTAGAGTGATCTATGATTGTAACACACCATAAAAGTGTTTTTTTTGAAAGACTTTTCATTGATTTTCTTGACTTATAATCCATTCTATCTTGTCTTCTATATGCGGAACTTGCTTGGGGACAAGCAAGGGCTAAGTATGGGGTATTTTGATAGCATGAATTATAGTCTATATTTTGGGGTTTGTTTGGACGTTTTATTTTCAATAATCTGCATGTTAGCATGTATAATATGTGATTTTATTATCATTTCATCTACCTTTGCGGGAATCGAGGTCTACACCTAGTTTTGCTGTAAACGTAGGTAAAATGGCACCTTTTGCATCAAAAAGGAGCAAAAGGAGTCATGAGTCATTTGGAGCTACATTGAGGAACATAAGGAACCATCCAGGGAGCATAGCCATGGATTAAAGATTTACTTTGGACCAGTTTTGAGAGATTTCACATTCAGTTATGATTCACCTCGGTTGACCAGAGATTCATCTCGACCGAGGTGATCCAGAGACGCCGACTCGACCGAGGCGAACACCTAGGACGCGGCGAGAATATTTTATTCTTGGCTGAGATCTTTTATCTTTGGAAGGTGATCTTATATTTTTGGGCTTGGCTCCTGGAAGGAAGAAGATCTTATATTTTACCTATTTTTATGGGAAAAGATCTTTCTAAGATATTTTATCTTTGGAGGGTTATTTTCCTATAAAAAGGGTTGGATTTCCACAAATCCAACATCTGACTTACATCCGCTATCACCCCCTCTTAACTAGCATACATCGCCGCAGCCATACTCCAGTTGGGAGTTTTGAAGAACCTTTTTGAAGTTTGAAGGAAGATTGAAGATCACAGCTTTTGTAGCTTTTGAAGGGTTTTGTAAGATTGTCTTTAATTCCCTTCCTTGTTGTCTTGTCTTGTTGGATTTATATCCAAGGAACGCTTTTGTTGTGATATTTGATTCAGTTATTGAAGTCTTTTTCATTAAATTCTTCTTGTTCAAATATTCACCTTCTTCCCATGTATTTAATACTTTCATAATGATGATGAGTGGCTAATTTCCTTGTGTGATTCTAGGGTGATTGGCTGAAGGTTGTGGGGAAAACAATGATAGAATGATCTTAGATTCCAGTAGGACCCTGAAAGTTCGAGTCTTTAACCTTAACCCCAAGCATCTCGTTCAGTCGGTGAACATCTCGGCCGGGGTGGAATCTGGCTGACCGAGGTGACTTATCTGATCCTAAACTGAGAGTTAAGTGTTAGAATTTGTCAAATCCTATTCTTATTACACCTTTCCTGGTTCAAAGCAAGCTTAGGATGAGACTTACCCGGTAATTCCTTAGTTTGTGTACTAACGATCATAAGTGTAGGTAATAAAGGTTTATCCTTTATTGGGGTTTGAGTGTGCTTCCATTCCATCTTTGTGAGTTAGCATGAGACTTACCCGGTAAAGGTTGATTCTATTCCCTTAGATGGTGTGTTAGTTTGAGGTAATAGTTCTTTATCTTAATTCCTTGAGACTTACCCGGTAATAGGAGTTACGGTTTTGGATTAGTGAGTAGTGAGACTTACCCGGTGATCTACTCCACTTTAGTAACACCTTCCCCACGCAAAAATCTCAGCTTTGTCCGCTTATCTTTAGATCTTGAGTTGGAACCACAACTAGATGCCTTAATCCCTAGAATTGCATGTTTGCTTATTGACTTCTTATTCATCTTTGATTGTGTTAATTGCTCTTTGTGGTTCCAACTCAAAATCTCACCTTTTTGGAAGAATTTTATGATGGATGTGATGAGCACTCCATGGTGTTCAAGGTACATTGAGTAATTGTATGGAGAAGGGTCCAACTAGCGACCTTAAACCAAGCGCTTCTTGGGAGGCAACCCAAGGTATTGCTTTCTTCTCCCTCTTCTAGTTTAGTTTAGATAGTTGCTTTGTTTTTTGTTTTCCTCTAGACAACAACCAGGTATTCCAAAAGGAAGGATCACAGTTCAGGAGCTACACTGGAAGAACAAAATTTTGAGAAGTTGAGGAAACGAGCTTTACTGAGATACATCTCGGGTACTGTCAGAACACCTCGCCCGAGATGTGCTTCGCCAACCGAGATGGTCTTATCTTGGAGCTGTTTCTTACTTCTTCATGCAGTTTAGCTATGTTCGGTGAGTATCCTGTCCTTAGACTTATTTTGACCCACTGGGACAGTGTGTCCCAAGTATGGGGTGTTTATGTGTTATTTGACATTTATTGATGTATGACTCTATTTGACTGGATATTTATTCATATTTATGGTTCAGTTGCACCTATGTGTTTATCTGAGATTGTATGCATACTTACAGGTTATTTGATTGAGAAAAACGTCGAAACTGAAAAAAACTGGTTTTAAAAAAAAAAAAAAATTTTGGACCTCGACCGGGGCAGTTCTGGCCGAACGAGGTATTTCACCTCGGTTGTCCTAAGAACACCTCGACCGAAGTGGGTTAACTGAGAGTTTTCGAAAACGATTTTTGTGTTACTTATCTCGATATGACCTCAGTGAAGATCCTGCTTACTGACTGGTTTTAAATTCTTTATATGTTTGAAAGGTTTTATAATATGTTTAAGTTGCTAAATGCTTTGTTTGAAATTATTGGCTTGTTTAATACTTTGTTTTTATCCAAATTATGTTGAATTTGAAGGTTGACACCACAAGATAAGTTCTCTCACTTTCTTCCTGGAAAGACCAAGGCAATTCATTCTTCTCTCTTCTTCTTCTTGATCATGCTTAACCCCTCATATACATTTTGCCTCCTTTACCTATCCGGGAATTTGGAAGCAAGCGAAGTGGTGAAAGCAAGTGAAGTTAAAGTTGGGAAGTTGGCTGGAAGTGAAAGTGTTAGAAAGTAATAATAGGTTTGGGGAAGTCAATCATGAAGATGAGTAACTCGGCACAATTCACATAGCCGGGTGTTTGTGTCTTGCCAAAATCGGATTGAGCGATATTCCTAACGGGTCATGGTATGTGCATCAAGGGTTTGATGCATCTCAAGAAATTGATGATTGTTGATTTCCTAGGCTTCGGTTATTGTGCACCTCTGTCCATGCATCCCAAAAAGTAAAGTAAAAAGAAAAATGTGAAATAAGCAAAGCTTATTGGTGGAAGATGTTGCAAGTCAAAGTGAAAGTGAAGTTCATCCTTTTCCCGGATTCTAGCACCACATTACCATACATACATCCCCACCCTACACGTTTCTTGACCTTTTATTTTGGGAAGCCCTTGAGACCTTGAGCTTGTTGATTGACTTAGTGGTTTAAACTCGATTATACATGATTAATTTTGATAATTATGACTTATTATGCATTCTATGGTTTTATGCAAAGATGAACAACTTTCCTATATTTATAAAATGTTTTGAGCATATTGAGTTTTTAATTCCATGAAGTATTCTCTTAAAGTGATCTATGATTGTAACACACCATAAAAGTGTTTTTGAAAGACTTTTCTTTGATTTTCTTGACTTATAATCCATTCTATCTTGTCTTCTATATGCGGAACTTGCTTGGGGACAAGCAAGGGCTAAGTATGGGGTATTTTGATAGCATGAATTATAGTCTATATTTTGGGGTTTGTTTGGACGTTTTATTTTCAATAATCTGCATGTTAGCATGTATAATATGTGATTTTATTATCATTTCATCTACCTTTGCGGGAATCGAGGTCTACACCTAGTTTTGCTGTAAACGTAGGTAAAATGGCACGTTTTGCATCAAAAAGGAGCAAAAGGAGTCATGAGTCATTTGGAGCTACATTGAGGAACATAAGGAACCATCCAGGGAGCATAGCCATGGATTAAAGATTTACTTTGGACCAGTTTTGAGAGATTTCACATTCAGTTATGATTCACCTCGGTTGACCAGAGATTCATCTCGACCGAGGTGATCCAGAGACGCCGACTCGACCGAGGCGAACACCTAGGACGCGGCGAGAATATTTTATTCTTGGCTGAGATCTTTTATCTTTGGAAGGTGATCTTATATTTTTGGGCTTGGCTCCTGGAAGGAAGAAGATCTTATATTTTACCTATTTTTATGGGAAAAGATCTTTCTAAGATATTTTATCTTTGGAGGGTTATTTTCCTATAAAAAGGGTTGGATTTCCACAAATCCAACATCTGACTTACATCCGCTATCACCCCCTCTTAACTAGCATACATCGCCGCAGCCATACTCCAGTTGGGAGTTTTGAAGAACCTTTTTGAAGTTTGAAGGAAGATTGAAGATCACAGCTTTTATAGCTTTTGAAGGGTTTTGTAAGATTGTCTTTAATTCCCTTCCTTGTTGTCTTGTCTTGTTGGATTTATATCCAAGGAACGCTTTTGTTGTGATATTTGATTCAGTTATTGAAGTCTTTTTCATTAAATTCTTCTTGTTCAAATATTCACCTTCTTCCCATATATTTAATACTTTCATAATGATGATGAGTGGCTAATTTCCTTGTGTGATTCTAGGGTGATTGGCTGAAGGTTGTGGGGAAAACAATGATAGAATGATCTTAGATTCCAGTAGGACCCTGAAAGTTCGACTCTTTAACCTTAACCCCAAGCATCTCGTTCAGTCGGTGAACATCTCGGCCGGGGTGGAATCTGGCTGACCGAGGTGACTTATCTGATCCTAAACTGAGAGTTAAGTGTTAGAATTTGCCAAATCCTATTCTTATTACACCTTTCCTGGTTCAAAGCAAGCTTAGGATGAGACTTACCCGGTAATTCCTTAGTTTGTGTACTAACGATCATAAGTGTAGGTAATAAAGGTTTATCCTTTATTGGGGTTTGAGTGTGCTTCCATTCCATCTTTGTGAGTTAGCATGAGACTTACCCGGTAAAGGTTGATTCTATTCCCTTAGATGGTGTGTTAGTTTGAGGTAATAGTTCTTTATCTTAATTCCTTGAGACTTACCCGGTAATAGGAGTTACGGTTTTGGATTAGTGAGTAGTGAGACTTACCCGGTGATCTACTCCACTTTAGTAACACCTTCCCCACGCAAAAATCTCAGCTTTGTCCGCTTATCTTTAGATCTTGAGTTGGAACCACAACTAGATGCCTTAATCCCTAGAATTGCATGTTTGCTTATTGACTTCTTATTCATCTTTGATTGTGTTAATTGCTCTTTGTGGTTCCAACTCAAAATCTCACCTTTTTGGAAGAATTTTATGATGGATGTGATGAGCACTCCATGGTGTTCAAGGTACATTGAGTAATTCTATGGAGAAGGGTCCAGCTAGCGACCTTAAACCAAGCGCTTCTTGGGAGGCAACCCAAGGTATTGCTTTCTTCTCCCTCTTCTAGTTTAGTTTAGATAGTTGCTTTGTTTTTTGTTTTCCTCTAGACAACAACCAGGTATTCCAAAAGGAAGGATCACAGTTCAGGAGCTACACTGGAAGAACAAAATTTTGAGAAGTTGAGGAAACGAGCTTTACTGAGATACATCTCGGGTACTGTCAGAACACCTCGCCCGAGATGTGCTTCGCCAACCGAGATGGTCTTATCTGGGAGCTGTTTCTTACTTCTTCATGCAGTTTAGCTATGTTCGGTGAGTATCCTGTCCTTAGACTTATTTTGACCCAGTGGGACAGTGTGTCCCAAGTATGGGGTGTTTATGTGTTATTTGACATTTATTGATGTATGACTCTATTTGACTGGATATTTATTCATATTTATGCTTCAGTTGCACCTATGTGTTTATCTGAGATTGTATGCATACTTACAGGTTATTTGATTGAGAAAAACGTCGAAACTGAAAAAAACTGGTTTAAAAAAAAAAAAAAATTTTTGGACCTCGACCGGGGCAGTTCTGGCCGAACGAGGTATTTCACCTCGGTTGTCCTAAGAACACCTCGACCGAAGTGGGTTAACTGAGAGTTTTCGAAAACGATTTTTGTGTTACTTATCTCGATATGACCTCAGTGAAGATCCTGCTTACTGACTGGTTTTAAATTCTTTATATGTTTGAAAGGTTTTATAATATGTTTAAGTTGCTAAATGCTTTGTTTGAAATTATTGGCATGTTTAATACTTTGTTTTTATCCAAATTATGTTGAATTTGAAGGTTGACACCACAAGATAAGTTCTCTCACTTTCTTCCTGGAAAGACCAAGGCAATTCATTCTTCTCTCTTCTTCTTCTTGATCATGCTTAACCCCTCATATACATTTTGCCTCCTTTACCTATCCGGGAATTTGGAAGCAAGCGAAGTGGTGAAAGCAAGTGAAGTTAAAGTTGGGAAGTTGGCTGGAAGTGAAAGTGTTAGAAAGTAATAATAGGTTTGGGGAAGTCAATCATGAAGATGAGTAACTCGGCACAATTCACATAGCCGGGTGTTTGTGTCTTGCCAAAATCGGATTGAGCGATATTCCTAACGGGTCATGGTATGTGCATCAAGGGTTTGATGCATCTCAAGAAATTGATGATTGTTGATTTCCTGGGCTTCGGTTATTGTGCACCTCTGTCCATGCATCCCAAAAAGTAAAGTAAAAAGAAAAATGTGAAATAAGCAAAGCTTATTGGTGGAAGATGTTGCAAGTCAAAGTGAAAGTGAAGTTCATCCTTTTCCCGGATTCTAGCACCACATTACCATACATACATCCCCACCCTACACGTTTCTTGACCTTTTATTTTGGGAAGCCCTTGAGACCTTGAGCTTGTTGATTGACTTAGTGGTTTAAACTCGATTATACATGATTAATTTTGATAATTATGACTTATTATGCATTCTATGGTTTTATGCAAAGATGAACAACTTTCCTATATTTATAAAATGTTTTGAGCATATTGAGTTTTTAATTCCATGAAGTATTCTCTTAAAGTGATCTATGATTGTAACACACCATAAAAGTGTTTTTGAAAGACTTTTCATTGATTTTCTTGACTTATAATCCATTCTATCTTGTCTTCTATATGCGGAACTTGCTTGGGGACAAGCAAGGGCTAAGTATGGGGTATTTTGATAGCATGAATTATAGTCTATATTTTGGGGTTTGTTTGGACGTTTTATTTTCAATAATCTGCATGTTAGCATGTATAATATGTGATTTTATTATCATTTCATCTACCTTTGCGGGAATCGAGGTCTACACCTAGTTTTGCTGTAAACGTAGGTAAAATGGCACGTTTTGCATCAAAAAGGAGCAAAAGGAGTCATGAGTCATTTGGAGCTACATTGAGGAACATAAGGAACCATCCAGGGAGCATAGCCATGGATTAAAGATTTACTTTGGACCAGTTTTGAGAGATTTCACATTCAGTTATGATTCACCTCGGTTGACCAGAGATTCATCTCGACCGAGGTGATCCAGAGACGCCGACTCGACCGAGGCGAACACCTAGGACGCGGCGAGAATATTTTATTCTTGGCTGAGATCTTTTATCTTTGGAAGGTGATCTTATATTTTTGGGCTTGGCTCCTGGAAGGAAGAAGATCTTATATTTTACCTATTTTTATGGGAAAAGATCTTTCTAAGATATTTTATCTTTGGAGGGTTATTTTCCTATAAAAAGGGTTGGATTTCCACAAATCCAACATCTGACTTACATCCGCTATCACCCCCTCTTAACTAGCATACATCGCCGCAGCCATACTCCAGTTGGGAGTTTTGAAGAACCTTTTTGAAGTTTGAAGGAAGATTGAAGATCACAGCTTTTATAGCTTTTGAAGGGTTTTGTAAGATTGTCTTTAATTCCCTTCCTTGTTGTCTTGTCTTGTTGGATTTATATCCAAGGAACGCTTTTGTTGTGATATTTGATTCAGTTATTGAAGTCTTTTTCATTAAATTCTTCTTGTTCAAATATTCACCTTCTTCCCATATATTTAATACTTTCATAATGATGATGAGTGGCTAATTTCCTTGTGTGATTCTAGGGTGATTGGCTGAAGGTTGTGGGGAAAACAATGATAGAATGATCTTAGATTCCAGTAGGACCCTGAAAGTTCGACTCTTTAACCTTAACCCCAAGCATCTCGTTCAGTCGGTGAACATCTCGGCCGGGGTGGAATCTGGCTGACCGAGGTGACTTATCTGATCCTAAACTGAGAGTTAAGTGTTAGAATTTGCCAAATCCTATTCTTATTACACCTTTCCTGGTTCAAAGCAAGCTTAGGATGAGACTTACCCGGTAATTCCTTAGTTTGTGTACTAACGATCATAAGTGTAGGTAATAAAGGTTTATCCTTTATTGGGGTTTGAGTGTGCTTCCATTCCATCTTTGTGAGTTAGCATGAGACTTACCCGGTAAAGGTTGATTCTATTCCCTTAGATGGTGTGTTAGTTTGAGGTAATAGTTCTTTATCTTAATTCCTTGAGACTTACCCGGTAATAGGAGTTACGGTTTTGGATTAGTGAGTAGTGAGACTTACCCGGTGATCTACTCCACTTTAGTAACACCTTCCCCACGCAAAAATCTCAGCTTTGTCCGCTTATCTTTAGATCTTGAGTTGGAACCACAACTAGATGCCTTAATCCCTAGAATTGCATGTTTGCTTATTGACTTCTTATTCATCTTTGATTGTGTTAATTGCTCTTTGTGGTTCCAACTCAAAATCTCACCTTTTTGGAAGAATTTTATGATGGATGTGATGAGCACTCCATGGTGTTCAAGGTACATTGAGTAATTCTATGGAGAAGGGTCCAGCTAGCGACCTTAAACCAAGCGCTTCTTGGGAGGCAACCCAAGGTATTGCTTTCTTCTCCCTCTTCTAGTTTAGTTTAGATAGTTGCTTTGTTTTTTGTTTTCCTCTAGACAACAACCAGGTATTCCAAAAGGAAGGATCACAGTTCAGGAGCTACACTGGAAGAACAAAATTTTGAGAAGTTGAGGAAACGAGCTTTACTGAGATACATCTCGGGTACTGTCAGAACACCTCGCCCGAGATGTGCTTCGCCAACCGAGATGGTCTTATCTGGGAGCTGTTTCTTACTTCTTCATGCAGTTTAGCTATGTTCGGTGAGTATCCTGTCCTTAGACTTATTTTGACCCAGTGGGACAGTGTGTCCCAAGTATGGGGTGTTTATGTGTTATTTGACATTTATTGATGTATGACTCTATTTGACTGGATATTTATTCATATTTATGCTTCAGTTGCACCTATGTGTTTATCTGAGATTGTATGCATACTTACAGGTTATTTGATTGAGAAAAACGTCGAAACTGAAAAAAACTGGTTTAAAAAAAAAAAAAAATTTTTGGACCTCGACCGGGGCAGTTCTGGCCGAACGAGGTATTTCACCTCGGTTGTCCTAAGAACACCTCGACCGAAGTGGGTTAACTGAGAGTTTTCGAAAACGATTTTTGTGTTACTTATCTCGATATGACCTCAGTGAAGATCCTGCTTACTGACTGGTTTTAAATTCTTTATATGTTTGAAAGGTTTTATAATATGTTTAAGTTGCTAAATGCTTTGTTTGAAATTATTGGCATGTTTAATACTTTGTTTTTATCCAAATTATGTTGAATTTGAAGGTTGACACCACAAGATAAGTTCTCTCACTTTCTTCCTGGAAAGACCAAGGCAATTCATTCTTCTCTCTTCTTCTTCTTGATCATGCTTAACCCCTCATATACATTTTGCCTCCTTTACCTATCCGGGAATTTGGAAGCAAGCGAAGTGGTGAAAGCAAGTGAAGTTAAAGTTGGGAAGTTGGCTGGAAGTGAAAGTGTTAGAAAGTAATAATAGGTTTGGGGAAGTCAATCATGAAGATGAGTAACTCGGCACAATTCACATAGCCGGGTGTTTGTGTCTTGCCAAAATCGGATTGAGCGATATTCCTAACGGGTCATGGTATGTGCATCAAGGGTTTGATGCATCTCAAGAAATTGATGATTGCTGATTTCCTAGGCTTCGGTTATTGTGCACCTCTGTCCATGCATCCCAAAAAGTAAAGTAAAAAGAAAAATGTGAAATAAGCAAAGCTTATTGGTGGAAGATGTTGCAAGTCAAAGTGAAAGTGAAGTTCATCCTTTTCCCGGATTCTAGCACCACATTACCTTACATACATCCCCACCCTACACGTTTCTTGACCTTTTATTTTGGGAACCCCTTGAGACCTTGAGCTTGTTGATTGACTTAGTGGTTTAAACTCGATTATACATGATTAATTTTGATAATTATGACTTATTTTGCATTCTATGGTTTTATGCAAAGATGAACAACTTTCCTATATTTATAAAATGTTTTGAGCATATTGAGTTTTTAATTCCATGAAGTATTCTCTTAGAGTGATCTATGATTGTAACACACCATAAAAGTGTTTTTTTTGAAAGACTTTTCATTGATTTTCTTGACTTATAATCCATTCTATCTTGTCTTCTATATGCGGAACTTGCTTGGGGACAAGCAAGGGCTAAATATGGGGTATTTTGATAGCATGAATTATAGTCTATATTTTGGGGTTTGTTTGGACGTTTTATTTTCAATAATCTGCATGTTAGCATGTATAATATGTGATTTTATTATCATTTCATCTACCTTTGCGGGAATCGAGGTCTACACCTAGTTTTGCTGTAAACGTAGGTAAAATGGCACGTTTTGCATCAAAAAGGAGCAAAAGGAGTCATGAGTCATTTGGAGCTACATTGAGGAACATAAGGAACCATCCAGGGAGCATAGCCATGGATTAAAGATTTACTTTGGACCAGTTTTGAGAGATTTCACATTCAGTTATGATTCACCTCGGTTGACCAGAGATTCATCTCGACCGAGGTGATCCAGAGACGCCGACTCGACCGAGGCGAACACCTAGGACGCGGCGAGAATATTTTATTCTTGGCTGAGATCTTTTATCTTTGGAAGGTGATCTTATATTTTTGGGCTTGGCTCCTGGAAGGAAGAAGATCTTATATTTTACCTATTTTTATGGGAAAAGATCTTTCTAAGATATTTTATCTTTGGAGGGTTATTTTCCTATAAAAAGGGTTGGATTTCCACAAATCCAACATCTGACTTACATCCGCTATCACCCCCTCTTAACTAGCATACATCGCCGCAGCCATACTCCAGTTGGGAGTTTTGAAGAACCTTTTTGAAGTTTGAAGGAAGATTGAAGATCACAGCTTTTATAGCTTTTGAAGGGTTTTGTAAGATTGTCTTTAATTCCCTTCCTTGTTGTCTTGTCTTGTTGGATTTATATCCAAGGAACGCTTTTGTTGTGATATTTGATTCAGTTATTGAAGTCTTTTTCATTAAATTCTTCTTGTTCAAATATTCACCTTCTTCCCATATATTTAATACTTTCATAATGATGATGAGTGGCTAATTTCCTTGTGTGATTCTAGGGTGATTGGCTGAAGGTTGTGGGGAAAACAATGATAGAATAATCTTAGATTCCAGTAGGACCCTGAAAGTTTGAGTCTTTAACCTTAACCCCAAGCATCTCGTTCAGTCGGTGAACATCTCGGCCGGGGTGGAATCTGGCTGACCGAGGTGACTTATCTGATCCTAAACTGAGAGTTAAGTGTTAGAATTTGCCAAATCCTATTCTTATTACACCTTTCCTGGTTCAAAGCAAGCTTAGGATGAGACTTACCCGGTAATTCCTTAGTTTGTGTACTAACGATCATAAGTGTAGGTAATAAAGGTTTATCCTTTATTGGGGTTTGAGTGTGCTTTCATTCCATCTTTGTGAGTTAGCATGAGACTTACCCGGTAAAGGTTGATTCTATTCCCTTAGATGGTGTGTTAGTTTGAGGTAATAGTTCTTTATCTTAATTCCTTGAGACATACCCGGTAATAGGAGTTACGGTTTTGGATTAGTGAGTAGTGAGACTTACCCGGTGATCTACTCCACTTTAGTAACACCTTCCCCACGCAAAAATCTCAGCTTTGTCCGCTTATCTTTAGATCTTGAGTTGGAACCACAACTAGATGCCTTAATCCCTAGAATTGCATGTTTGCTTATTGACTTCTTATTCATCTTTGATTGTGTTAATTGCTCTTTGTGGTTCCAACTCAAAATCTCACCTTTTTGGAAGAATTTTATGATGGATGTGATGAGCACTCCATGGTGTTCAAGGTACATTGAGTAATTGTATGGAGAAGGGTCCAACTAGCGACCTTAAACCAAGCGCTTCTTGGGAGGCAACCCAAGGTATTGCTTTCTTCTCCCTCTTCTAGTTTAGTTTAGATAGTTGCTTTGTTTTTTGTTTTCCTCTAGACAACAACCAGGTATTCCAAAAGGAAGGATCACAGTTCAGGAGCTACACTGGAAGAACAAAATTTTGAGAAGTTGAGGAAACGAGCTTTACTGAGATACATCTCGGGTACTGTCAGAACACCTCGCCCGAGATGTGCTTCGCCAACCGAGATGGTCTTATCTTGGAGCTGTTTCTTACTTCTTCATGCAGTTTAGCTATGTTCGGTGAGTATCCTGTCCTTAGACTTATTTTGACCCACTTTGGACAGTGTGTCCCAAGTATGGGGTGTTTATGTGTTATTTGACATTTATTGATGTATGACTCTATTTGACTGGATATTTATTCATATTTATGCTTCAGTTGCACCTATGTGTTTATCTGAGATTGTATGCATACTTACAGGTTATTTGATTGAGAAAAACGTCGAAACTGAAAAAAACTGGTTTTAAAAAAAAAAAAAAATTTTGGACCTCGACCGGGGCAGTTCTGGCCGAACGAGGTATTTCACCTCGGTTGTCCTAAGAACACCTCGACCGAAGTGGGTTAACTGAGAGTTTTCGAAAACGATTTTTGTGTTACTTATCTCGATATGACCTCAGTGAAGATCCTCCTTACTGACTGGTTTTAAATTCTTTATATGTTTGAAAGGTTTTATAATATGTTTAAGTTGCTAAATGCTTTGTTTGAAATTATTGGCTTGTTTAATACTTTGTTTTTATCCAAATTATGTTGAATTTGAAGGTTGACACCACAAGATAAGTTCTCTCACTTTCTTCCTGGAAAGACCAAGGCAATTCATTCTTCTCTCTTCTTCTTCTTGATCATGCTTAACCCCTCATATACATTTTGCCTCCTTTACCTATCCGGGAATTTGGAAGCAAGCGAAGTGGTGAAAGCAAGTGAAGTTAAAGTTGGGAAGTTGGCTGGAAGTGAAAGTGTTAGAAAGTAATAATAGGTTTGGGGAAGTCAATCATGAAGATGAGTAACTCGGCACAATTCACATAGCCGGGTGTTTGTGTCTTGCCAAAATCGGATTGAGCGATATTCCTAACGGGTCATGGTATGTGCATCAAGGGTTTGATGCATCTCAAGAAATTGATGATTGTTGATTTCCTAGGCTTCGGTTATTGTGCACCTCTGTCCATGCATCCCAAAAAGTAAAGTAAAAAGAAAAATGTGAAATAAGCAAAGCTTATTGGTGGAAGATGTTGCAAGTCAAAGTGAAAGTGAAGTTCATCCTTTTCCCGGATTCTAGCACCACATTACCTTACATACATCCCCACCCTACACGTTTCTTGACCTTTTATTTTGGGAAGCCCTTGAGACCTTGAGCTTGTTGATTGACTTAGTGGTTTAAACTCGATTATACATGATTAATTTTGATAATTATGACTTATTATGCATTCTATGGTTTTATGCAAAGATGAACAACTTTCCTATATTTATAAAATGTTTTGAGCATATTGAGTTTTTAATTCCATGAAGTATTCTCTTAGAGTGATCTATGATTGTAACACACCATAAAAGTGTTTTTGAAAGACTTTTCATTGATTTTCTTGACTTATAATCCATTCTATCTTGTCTTCTATATGCGGAACTTGCTTGGGGACAAGCAAGGGCTAAGTATGTGGTATTTTGATAGCATGAATTATAGTCTATATTTTGGGGTTTGTTTGGACGTTTTATTTTCAATAATCTGCATGTTAGCATGTATAATATGTGATTTTATTATCATTTCATCTACCTTTGCGGGAATCGAGGTCTACACCTAGTTTTGCTGTAAACGTAGGTAAAATGGCACGTTTTGCATCAAAAAGGAGCAAAAGGAGTCATGAGTCATTTGGAGCTACATTGAGGAACATAAGGAACCATCCAGGGAGCATAGCCATGGATTAAAGATTTACTTTGGACCAGTTTTGAGAGATTTCACATTCAGTTATGATTCACCTCGGTTGACCAGAGATTCATCTCGACCGAGGTGATCCAGAGACGCCGACTCGACCGAGGCGAACACCTAGGACGCGGCGAGAATATTTTATTCTTGGCTGAGATCTTTTATCTTTGGAAGGTGATCTTATATTTTTGGGCTTGGCTCCTGGAAGGAAGAAGATCTTATATTTTACCTATTTTTATGGGAAAAGATCTTTCTAAGATATTTTATCTTTGGAGGGTTATTTTCCTATAAAAAGGGTTGGATTTCCACAAATCCAACATCTGACTTACATCCGCTATCACCCCCTCTTAACTAGCATACATCGCCGCAGCCATACTCCAGTTGGGAGTTTTGAAGAACCTTTTTGAAGTTTGAAAGAGGATTGAAGATCACAGCTTTTATAGCTTTTGAAGGGTTTTGTAAGATTGTCTTTAATTCCCTTCCTTGTTGTCTTGTCTTGTTGGATTTATATCCAAGGAACGCTTTTGTTGTGATATTTGATTCAGTTATTGAAGTCTTTTTCATTAAATTCTTCTTGTTCAAATATTCACCTTCTTCCCATATATTTAATACTTTCATAATGATGATGAGTGGCTAATTTCCTTGTGTGATTCTAGGGTGATTGGCTGAAGGTTGTGGGGAAAACAATGATAGAATAATCTTAGATTACAGTAGGACCCTGAAAGTTCGACTCTTTAACCTTAACCCCAAGCATCTCGTTCAGTCGGTGAACATCTCGGCCGGGGTGGAATCTGGCTGACCGAGGTGACTTATCTGATCCTAAACTGAGAGTTAAGTGTTAGAATTTGCCAAATCCTATTCTTATTAAACCTTTCCTGGTTCAAAGCAAGCTTAGGATGAGACTTACCCGGTAATTCCTTAGTTTGTGTACTAACGATCATAAGTGTAGGTAATAAAGGTTTATCCTTTATTGGGGTTTGAGTGTGCTTCCATTCCATCTTTGTGAGTTAGCCTGAGACTTACCCGGTAAAGGTTGATTCTATTCCCTTAGATGGTGTGTTAGTTTGAGGTAATAGTTCTTTATCTTAATTCCTTGAGACTTACCCGGTAATAGGAGTTACGGTTTTGGATTAGTGAGTAGTGAGACTTACCTGGTGATCTACTCCACTTTAGTAACACCTTCCCCACGCAAAAATCTCAGCTTTGTCCGCTTATCTTTAGATCTTGAGTTGGAACCACAACTAGATGCCTTAATCCCTAGAATTGCATGTTTGCTTATTGACTTCTTATTCATCTTTGATTGTGTTAATTGCTCTTTGTGGTTAGTATTCACAAAGCTTACCGTTATTGACTTTGTTTCACCGAGTCCCTGTGATCGACCCCTGGAATTTCTTGCTTTTCACTACGATTGACCCGTACACTACGGGTTCGCATCCTTGTTTTAAGCTTAAGTCTAGGGTTATAAATTTAAAGATTGCACACACCGTTTGGAGCGAACAAGTTTTTGGAGCCGTTGCCGGGGACTTGGTCTAGACCGAGTCGGTTGCGGTTTGCTTTCGGGGCACTTGCCCCTGTTGCTACTAACTACTCTTTCTATGAGTTTTGTAGTTTTCAGGATTTCCGATGACTACATTTGATCCAGCCTGGATAGCAAGGCAAAGTGCTAGGGCGGACCATTATGAATACTTGGAGGAGAAGTACTCCTTCTATTGGTTCAACAATGAATGGGAAAGAGAAGAGGCCATTAAGCATGAACTTGCAATGTGGGATGAACTAAATGTCCCTAAAAAGATTTGTGAGCAACCCCTTGAAGATTCTCTTGAATCTAGATGGGAGAGGTTGATGAAGAAGGTGGAGGAGCTCAAGGAAAGCACCCTATCCTATGCTAAGCCGGAAAAGGAGCATAAGGAAGTGCTACAAGTTCCAAGCACCCCTCCAATCAAACCAGAAGTTTCTATTGAAGCTTTTGAGGGAGAAGAAGATTTGGAAGATTTCGATCTAACTGTTGAGACCTCGGCCGAGGTGAAAGAGAGATCGGCCGAGGTGGAGGAAAAATCTGTAGAACTGGAAGATACGGAGAATCTTGGCCAAATTACTGAGACTATGCTCAAGGTGGAAGAAAGATTAGCTGAGTTGGGAGGGATTTCGTGTGTGGAATATCAACCCAACATGAAACTTGTCTCAAGCTTTGGAGAACTTTACGAGGTACATTCTCCTACTTCATTTGAAATCCCTATTAAAATTTCTAAATTTTTCAGGAATGCACCGGAGAGTTGGAGGTCTCTTCAGAAAGAACCTCCTAAGAACAAGATGAAACCTCCCTTGAAACTGTTGGAAGAAGATACTCCTTGGATTATAAGAAGTGGAGTTTGCAAGCACTACACCGTTAAGGCGATGAAGTGTCTCTTGTTCAAGTATGGGGTCCCTCGCATGCTAAGGACCTTGTACCATCCCCATGCTAAAGATGGGGAAGCTACTAGGAATCTCGAGAAGTTGTTTTCTCGATCAAGGAAAGGATGGGACGCAAGGCTAGATTATGTCCCATTGAAGTGCAGGAAGGCTAGAAGGATTCCGGTGAGAATCAAACCGTACAAGCTTGTACGTGGGAGTTCTTACCATTTGCTGGTGAAATTAGGAACCGGAACCTTTTTGGAAGAATTTTATGATGGATGTGATGAGCACTCCATGGTGTTCAAGGTACATTGAGTAATTCTATGGAGAAGGGTCCAGCTAGCGACCTTAAACCAAGCGCTTCTTGGGAGGCAACCCAAGGTATTGCTTTCTTCTCCCTCTTCTAGTTTAGTTTAGATAGTTGCTTTGTTTTTTGTTTTCCTCTAGACAACAACCAGGTATTTCAAAAGGAAGGATCACAGTTCAGGAGCTACACTGGAAGAACAAAATTTTGAGAAGTTGAGGAAACGAGCTTTACTGAGATACATCTCGGGTACTGTCAGAACACCTCGCCCGAGATGTGCTTCGCCAACCGAGATGGTCTTATCTGGGAGCTGTTTCTTACTTCTTCATGCAGTTTAGCTATGTTCGGTGAGTATCCTGTCCTTAGACTTATTTTGACCCACTGGGACAGTGTGTCCCAAGTATGGGGTGTTTATGTGTTATTTGACATTTATTGATGTATGACTTTATTTGACTGGATATTTATTCATATTTATGCTTCAGTTGCACCTATGTGTTTATCTGAGATTGTATGCATACTTACAGGTTATTTGATTGAGAAAAACGTCGAAACTGAAAAAAACTGGTTTTAAAAAAAAAAAATTTTTCGACCTCGACCGGGGCAGTTCTGGCTGAACGAGGTATTTCACCTCGGTTGTCCTAAGAACACCTCGACCGAAGTGGGTTAACTGAGAGTTTTCGAAAACGATTTTTGTGTTACTTATCTCGATATGACCTCAGTGAAGATCCTGCTTACTGACTGGTTTTAAATTCTTTATATGTTTGAAAGGTTTTATAATATGTTTAAGTTGCTAAATGCTTTGTTTGAAATTATTGGCATGTTTAATACTTTGTTTTTATCCAAATTATGTTGAATTTGAAGGTTGACACCACAAGATAAGTTCTCTCACTTTCTTCCTGGAAAGACCAAGGCAATTCATTCTTCTCTCTTCTTTTTCTTGATCATGCTTAACCCCTCATATACATTTTGCCTCCTTTACTTATCCGGGAATTTGGAAGCAAGCAAAGTGGTGAAAGCAAGTGAAGTTAAAGTTGGGAAGTTGGCTGGAAGTGAAAGTGTTAGAAAGTAATAATAGGTTTGGGGAAGTCAATCATGAAGATGAGTAACTCGGCACAATTCACATAGCCGGGTGTTTGTGTCTTGCCAAAATCGGATTGAGCGATATTCCTAACGGGTCATGGTATGTGCATCAAGGGTTTGATGCATCTCAAGAAATTGATGATTGCTGATTTCCTAGGCTTCGGTTATTGTGCACCTCTGTCCATGCATCCCAAAAAGTAAAGTAAAAAGAAAAATGTGAAATAAGCAAAGCTTATTGGTGGAAGATGTTGCAAGTCAAAGTGAATGTGAAGTTCATCCTTTTCCCGGATTCTAGCACCACATTACCTTACATACATCCCCACCCTACACGTTTCTTGACCTTTTATTTTGGGAAGCCCTTGAGACCTTGAGCTTGTTGATTGACTTAGTGGTTTAAACTCGATTATACATGATTAATTTTGATAATTATGACTTATTATGCATTCTATGGTTTTATGCAAAGATGAACAACTTTCCTATATTTATAAAATGTTTTGAGCATATTGAGTTTTTAATTCCATGAAGTATTCTCTTAGAGTGATCTATGATTGTAACACACCATAAAAGTGTTTTTGAAAGACTTTTCATTGATTTTCTTGACTTATAATCCATTCTATCTTGTCTTCTATATGCGGAACTTGCTTGGGGACAAGCAAGGGCTAAGTATGGGGTATTTTGATAGCATGAATTATAGTCTATATTTTGGGGTTTGTTTGGACGTTTTATTTTCAATAATCTGCATGTTAGCATGTATAATATGTGATTTATTATCATTTCATCTACCTTTGCGGGAATCGAGGTCTACACCTAGTTTTGCTGTAAACGTAGGTAAAATGGCACGTTTTGCATCAAAAAGGAGCAAAAGGAGTCATGAGTCATTTGGAGCTACATTGAGGAACATAAGGAACCATCCAGGGAGCATAACCATGGATTAAAGATTTACTTTGGACCAGTTTTGAGAGATTTCACATTCAGTTATGATTCACCTCGGTTGACCAGAGATTCATCTCGACCGAGGTGATCCAGAGACGCCGACTCGACCGAGGCGAACACCTAGGACGCGGCGAGAATATTTTATTCTTGGCTGAGATCTTTTATCTTTGGAAGGTGATCTTATATTTTTGGGCTTGGCTCCTGGAAGGAAGAAGATCTTATATTTTACCTATTTTTATGGGAAAAGATCTTTCTAAGATATTTTATCTTTGGAGGGTTATTTTCCTATAAAAAGGGTTGGATTTCCACAAATCCAACATCTGACTTACATCCGCTATCACCCCCTCTTAACTAGCATACATCGCCGCAGCCATACTCCAGTTGGGAGTTTTGAAGAACCTTTTTGAAGTTTGAAGGAAGATTGAAGATCACAGCTTTTATAGCTTTTGAAGGGTTTTGTAAGATTGTCTTTAATTCCCTTCCTTGTTGTCTTGTCTTGTTGGATTTATATCCAAGGAACGCTTTTGTTGTGATATTTGATTCAGTTATTGAAGTCTTTTTCATTAAATTCTTCTTGTTCAAATATTCACCTTCTTCCCATATATTTAATACTTTCATAATGATGATGAGTGGCTAATTTCCTTGTGTGATTCTAGGGTGATTGGCTGAAGGTTGTGGGGAAAACAATGATAGAATAATCTTAGATTCCAGTAGGACCCTGAAAGTTTGAGTCTTTAACCTTAACCCCAAGCATCTCGTTCAGTCGGTGAACATCTCGGCCGGGGTGGAATCTGGCTGACCGAGGTGACTTATCTGATCCTAAACTGAGAGTTAAGTGTTAGAATTTGCCAAATCCTATTCTTATTACACCTTTCCTGGTTCAAAGCAAGCTTAGGATGAGACTTACCCGGTAATTCCTTAGTTTGTGTACTAACGATCATAAGTGTAGGTAATAAAGGTTTATCCTTTATTGGGGTTTGAGTGTGCTTCCATTCCATCTTTGTGAGTTAGCCTGAGACTTACCCGGTAAAGGTTGATTCTATTCCCTTAGATGGTGTGTTAGTTTGAGGTAATAGTTCTTTATCTTAATTCCTTGAGACTTACCCGGTAATAGGAGTTAAGGTTTTGGATTAGTGAGTAGTGAGACTTACCCGGTGATCTACTCCACTTTAATAACACCTTCCCCACGCAAAAATCTCAGCTTTGTCCGCTTATCTTTAAATCTTGAGTTGGAACCACAACTAGATGCCTTAATCCCTAGAATTGCATGTTTGCTTATTGACTTCTTATTCATCTTTGATTGTGTTAATTGCTCTTTGTGGTTCCAACTCAAAATCTCACCTTTTTGGAAGAATTTTATGATGGATGTGATGAGCACTCCATGGTGTTCAAGGTACATTGAGTAATTCTATGGAGAAGGGTCCATCTAGCGACCTTAAACCAAGCGCTTCTTGGGAGGCAACCCAAGGTATTGCTTTCTTCTCCCTCTTCTAGTTTAGTTTAGATAGTTGCTTTGTTTTTTGTTTTCCTCGATACAATAACCAGGTATTCCAAAAGGAAGGATCACAGTTTAGGAGCTACACTGGAAGAACAAAATTTTGAGAAGTTGAGGAAACGAGCTTTACTGAGATACATCTCGGGTACTGTCAGAACACCTCGCCCGAGATGTGCTTCGCCAACCGAGATGGTCTTATCTGGGAGCTGTTTCTTACTTCTTCATGCAGTTTAGCTATGTTCGGTGAGTATCCTGTCCTTAGACTTATTTTGACCCACTGGGACAGTGTGTCCCAAGTATGGGGTGTTTATGTGTTATTTGACATTTATTGATGTATGACTCTATTTGACTGGATATTTATTCATATTTATGCTTCAGTTGCACCTATGTGTTTATCTGAGATTGTATGCATACTTACAGGTTATTTGATTGAGAAAAACGTCGAAACTGAAAAAAACTGGTTTTAAAAAAAAAAAAATTTTTGGACCTCGACCGGGGCAGTTCTGGCCGAACGAGGTATTTCACCTCGGTTGTCCTAAGAACACCTCGCCCGAAGTGGGTTAACTGAGAGTTTTCGAAAACGATTTTTGTGTTACTTATCTCGATATGACCTCAGTGAAGATCCTGCTTACTGACTGGTTTTAAATTCTTTATATGTTTGAAAGGTTTTATAATATGTTTAAGTTGCTAAATGCTTTGTTTGAAATTATTGGCATGTTTAATACTTTGTTTTTATCCAAATTATGTTGAATTTGAAGGTTGACACCACAAGATAAGTTCTCTCACATTCTTCCTGGAAAGACCAAGGCAATTCATTCTTCTCTCTTCTTCTTCTTGATCATGCTTAACCCCTCATATACATTTTGCCTCCTTTACCTATCCGGGAATTTGGAAGCAAGCGAAGTGGTGAAAGCAAGTGAAGTTAAAGTTGGGAAGTTGGCTGGAAGTGAAAGTGTTAGAAAGTAATAATAGGTTTGGGGAAGTCAATCATGAAGATGAGTAACTCGGCACAATTCACATAGCCGGGTGTTTGTGTCTTGCCAAAATCGGATTGAGCGATATTCCTAACGGGTCATGGTATGTGCATCAAGGGTTTGATGCATCTCAAGAAATTGATGATTGCTGATTTCCTAGGCTTCGGTTATTGTGCACCTCTGTCCATGCATCCCAAAAAGTAAAGTAAAAAGAAAAATGTGAAATAAGCAAAGCTTATTGGTGGAAGATGTTGCAAGTCAAAGTGAAAGTGAAGTTCATCCTTTTCCCGGATTCTAGCACCACATTACCTTACATACATCCCCACCCTACACGTTTCTTGACCTTTTATTTTGGGAAGCCCTTGAGACCTTGAGCTTGTTGATTGACTTAGTGGTTTAAACTCGATTATACATGATTAATTTTGATAATTATGACTTATTATGCATTCTATGGTTTTATGCAAAGATGAACAACTTTCCTATATTTATAAAATGTTTTGAGCATATTGAGTTTTTAATTCCATGAAGTATTCTCTTAGAGTGATCTATGATTGTAACACACCATAAAAGTGTTTTTGAAAGACTTTTCATTGATTTTCTTGACTTATAATCCATTCTATCTTATCTTCTATATGCGGAACTTGCTTGGTGACAAGCAAGGGCTAAGTATGGGGTATTTTGATAGCATGAATTATAGTCTATATTTTGGGGTTTGTTTGGACGTTTTATTTTCAATAATCTGCATGTTAGCATGTATAATATGTGATTTTATTATCATTTCATCTACATTTGCGGGAATCGAGGTCTACACCTAGTTTTGCTGTAAACGTAGGTAAAATGGCACGTTTTGCATCAAAAAGGAGCAAAAGGAGTCATGAGTCATTTGGAGCTACATTGAGGAACATAAGGAACCATCCAGGGAGCATAACCATGGATTAAAGATTTACTTTGGACCAGTTTTGAGAGATTTCACATTCAGTTATGATTCACCTCGGTTGACCAGAGATTCATCTCGACCGAGGTGATCCAGAGACGCCGACTCGACCGAGGCGAACACCTAGGACGCGGCGAGAATATTTTATTCTTGGCTGAGATCTTTTATCTTTGGAAGGTGATCTTATATTTTTGGGCTTGGCTCCTGGAAGGAAGAAGATCTTATATTTTACCTATTTTTATGGGAAAAGATCTTTCTAAGATATTTTATCTTTGGAGGGTTATTTTCCTATAAAAAGGGTTGGATTTCCACAAATCCAACATCTGACTTACATCCGCTATCACCCCCTCTTAACTAGCATACATCGCCGCAGCCATACTCCAGTTGGGAGTTTTGAAGAACCTTTTTGAAGTTTGAAAGAGGATTGAAGATCACAGCTTTTATAGCTTTTGAAGGGTTTTGTAAGATTGTCTTTAATTCCCTTCCTTGTTGTCTTGTCTTGTTGGATTTATATCCAAGGAACGCTTTTGTTGTGATATTTGATTCAGTTATTGAAGTCTTTTTCATTAAATTCTTCTTGTTCAAATATTCACCTTCTTCCCATATATTTAATACTTTCATAATGATGATGAGTGGCTAATTTCCTTGTGTGATTCTAGGGTGATTGGCTGAAGGTTGTGGGGAAAACAATGATAGAATAATCTTAGATTCCAGTAGGACCCTGAAAGTTCGAGTCTTTAACCTTAACCCCAAGCATCTCGTTCAGTCGGTGAACATCTCGGCCGGGGTGGAATCTGGCTGACCAAGGTGACTTATCTGATCCTAAACTGAGAGTTAAGTGTTAGAATTTGCCAAATCCTATTCTTATTACACCTTTCCTGGTTCAAAGCAAGCTTAGGATGAGACTTACCCGGTAATTTCTTAGTTTGTGTACTAACGATCATAAGTGTAGGTAATAAAGGTTTATCCTTTATTGGGGTTTGAGTGTGCTTCCATTCCATCTTTGTGAGTTAGCATGAGACTTACCCGGTAAAGGTTGATTCTATTCCCTTAGATGGTGTGTTAGTTTGAGGTAATAGTTCTTTATCTTAATTCCTTGAGACTTACCCGGTAATAGGAGTTACGGTTTTGGATTAGTGAGTAGTGAGACTTACCCGGTGATCTACTCCACTTTAGTAACACCTTCCCCACGCAAAAATCTTAGCTTTGTCCGCTTATCTTTAGATCTTGAGTTGGAACCACAATATATCGAGTTATTGACTTTGTTTCACCGAGTCCCTGTGATCGACCCCTGGAACTTCTTGCTTTTTACTACGATTGACCCGTACACTGCGGGTTCGCATCCTTGTTTTAAGCTTAAGTCTAGGGTTATAAATTTAAAGCTTGCACACACCGTTTGGAGCGAACATGCACCTAAAGAATAAGAGATGTCCTGAAAAATTCAAAGAGACAATCCAAACAAGATCGAAAGCAACAAGAAAGACCTACACTATAAACAATCACAAACAATGATTCAATCTAGACCTAGTCCCCGGCAACGGCGCCAAAAACTTGTTACGCTAGAATTGTAGCACGTAAAAGTCTTAAATTTATAACTCGATATATTTTCCTAGATCGAACACAAAGACGAAGGTGAAATTGAATCAAATAAGTGACTAAGGATACTGTAAATCTAGTCTAAGAAAAGAGAAGGGAATAAAGAAAAGAAAATCACAATGTTTTTGGATTGGTTTTTGTGGTGATCAAGCAAGGATCACAAATCATGCAAGATTAACAAATCAAACGAACAACTAAGCTAGCAACACAAACAAGCAAAACAAACACGAGATATGTGATCAAAGGGAGAAAAGCAAATTCTAGGGGTTAGGAATTCCGGTTATGGCATTGGACTCAAGCTTCTAATCAAATTTGGACTAGCTGTGGTATGTTGGGAAGGAATGTTTCTCAAATGGGGTCAATCACCGGGTAGGTCTCATGATCCACTAATCCCGCAACTAAGGTCCTATCACCGGGTAAGCCTCTAGGAGCCTAAGGTTGGGAAATCTACACAAACCGGATTGCTATCTAGGGATCTAACCTCTCCTTACCGGGTAAGTCTCGGGAAGGCAAGTTCTAAACATCAATCCTAGCACATTTAGTCCAATTAGCGGCTTATGAGGCTCAGTACTACCTAGAGTTCATCATCTTCGGTACCTAAGATCAAGAATTACTGGGTAGGTCTATCCTCTCACTTAGTTTGCTAGCATTAGGTCACCCTAGGCTAGATTAAGCTTAACAAACACTAGAATTTCAACAATCTAACATCCTAACATTTAGATTTATCAATACAAGCACAACAGAATCAAATCACGGGTAGATCATAAGAACCACGGCCGTGAAAGAGGAAGAAGAATCCGTGATTTTCAACAGCAGTTAAGTTCGAGCAAGCAATTCATCCAAAGATACATTTAAGTCTATTCTATCGAAGTCCAAGCCATAACCATCATTCCATTACCCTAGAATCTGAACTATTTAGCTAACAAGATGCATTTTAACAATCAAACCCAACAAGCATACATTCATGGCTTCCATTGTAAGAAAATGAAATGAAAGAGAGATGAAACAAGTAGAACAAGAAAACCAAGCTGAATAAATGTTCAAGAAAGACTTACAATCCTTCAAAAGAAGGTCCAAATCGTTCCTTAAAAAAATCCATGCAAATGTCTTCAACAAGCTCACTGAAAAATCTCTCAAAAACTCTAAAAACTGTAAAAATTATGTTCTTCTTCTTCTCCTCCAAATGAGAGTGTTTTTCTCCCCCCCCCCCACCCAAGAGTAGCCTCCAATGAAATGTTGTGTAATGAGAGAGTGTGGGAGAGGATCCCCTAGCATCAGCCTGCTGGACAACTTATATCCTCTATCAAGGGCAAGAGTCGGTTATGGAGATCGTGGGACAGCTGTCCAGAGTGAATCTCGGTCAGAACCACGGGCGTGGAATCTGGGTGTGGGTTGTGGTTTTGGTTGTTCAACTCTCTTTTGATCGTTAAGCCATGAGTTGGTGCAAGGCATGGACCAACAAGTTCCTATGTGTTCTACTTAGCTCCTAGCTTGCTTCTTAATGGTACCGGAAGTGTGTCATCACGAGGAATGATCCTTGAATGTATCGATTAAGCTCCAAAAGCTCCCCAAAGTACCTACAAAACCGACAACAGTCCGTGTAGACGTCTATCTCGACAATATGCATGAATCAAACGTAAACGTCATGAACTAATGCCAAACTATGCATGAATAACGGGAAAAACTATCTAAATGGATGCCTAAACTAATGTCATAAATCCTGTTATCAAAATACCCAATACTTTGTTCGTCCCCGAGCAAGATCCAACTATAGGCTAAGAGATAACATGATTTATGAATGCAGAAAAACAACAAAATCTTTTTGGAATTGTGCTTCTAACATTGGATCACCTTCATAGTCATGTTTCATGGTAATGGACAAGCAATCATGTATCAAATGAATGAAGGCATGGAAAGACAATTATACTTAACTCAAAAGCATGCATGCAAGGTGAAAATGAAGAAGTCAAGATGGTCATGAGTATATCCAATCTAGATCACTAAGTCTTACACACATACAAATAGGTCACACAGACTTAGGAAAGAAGAGGCTAAGAAACGTTGTGATAGGGTGAGAATTTTTAGGTCATTTGATGCTAATCCGGGAAAGGAACTAACTCTACAATTTCATTTTTGATCAACTTCCCACAAGTGTATATTTTTCTCCATCTTTTCTTTCTTTTCTTTTCTTTTTCACTTTCTTTATCTTTCACTTATTTTTGAGACAATGGCATTGGTGTAAAAAAGCCGAAACTTTGGTGATTAGCGGTCCTCAGGATTTTTCCGAGGTGCCTCACACTGGGCACACATACCAAGGCTCGTGAGGACATTCGGTTTATTCGACTTTGGAAAGGCACAAACACCCGATTATGTGAATGGTGCCGAGTTACGCATCATCAAAACCAAAGTCCACAAACCTATATTTTTTTTACACTTTTCACAACAAATTCAGCACTTCATTCACAACATTATTTCATCAACAACTTTACCCCACACTTGCTTTTCATACACTCAACACACTAGCATGCTCCTATTCCCGGATGGGTCAAAAGACGTCAAATTTTATATCAATTGAGGTGCTCAAACAACATGATCAAGATGAGAAGTACAGAAAGATGAATTGCCTTAATCACTCCTAAATGATGTGCAAGAACTAGCATGTAATTTCGACCATCAATCCTCAATCCCATCAAGGTAAACATTATTATCATAAATCATACATGGGATTCAAGATAATTACTTCAAGTCCACAAACGCATACATCCATTCAACACATAAGTCCATCCATAGCCAATTCACAAGATATTCTCATCATAAGGGTCAATTCTCATCATAAGGGTCATACCCAAACTTAGAAGCACTAAATTTTCTGATTTTTTTTGAATTTTTTAAAATATATGTGTACAATGCAAAAGCTAATGAAACATGTGACAATATTAAACTATCCTAGATGCTAATCATGCAAATGATCATGAAAACCCCACCCCATACCTAGAAACACATTGTCCCCAATGTGCTAATCAAGTAAAGAAGAGTGAAAGAGAGTCCCCACAATGTAAAAATAGTGTTGCTTTGGTATTTTGGTTCACTCATGTGGAGTGATGGTGGATGATCAATAAAAGGTGGTAGAGAGCTCTTGATGTTCATTACAACGTCGGGACTCGCGCTAAGCACTGCTAGCCATCCAATTCCCACGTCCGCTCCACCCACGTTTGATGCGGGATCACCATCATCATCCTCGTCGAATGCAAGGCTTCCATGCTACTTAGACTCTAGCACACAAACACCAAACACACATAAACACACAAAAACAGAAAAATGAAAACCAAAACAAAAAGGGAAAGATGTCTACCAATGGGTTGCCTTCCATTAAGCGCTTCTTTAAGGGCATTAGCTTGACCAAATTCGGGGGCGTCTCACTCAGGGTGAAGTGGGGCAATCATATCCACCGGAGCTCCCGGGATATACTTCTTCAAACGGTGCCCATTCACCTTAAAATCTCAACAATGCTCCCCTCCTATCTCAACCGCTCCAAGGGGAAATATCTTCTTCACCACATAAGGACCCGTCCATCTTGACTTTAGCTTTCCGGGGAAGAGCCGCTGCCTTGAGTTAAATAGAAGAACTTGGTCACCTTCACTCAACTCCTTGGGGATGAGACGCTTGTCATGCCAACGCTTGGTCCTTTACTTATAAATCCGGACGTTTTCATGGACATCCAACCGGATCTCCTCAACAGCATTGATGTCTAGCAATCTCTTCTCCTCGGCTTCTTTGAGGTCATAATTCGTCCACCATATGGCCCAATACGCCCTATGCTCCATTTCCACCGGAAGGTGGCAGGACTTGCCATAAACTAGCTTGTAGAGAGTGGTGCCAATCGGTGTCTTTAAGGCGGGTCTATAAGCCCACAAAGCATCATCAAGCTTCATAGCCCAATCTTTTCTTGTCCTAGAAACCGTCTTCTCAAGTATCCCCTTTATCTCCCGGTTGGAGATCTCAACTTGGCCACTAGTTTGGGGATGGTAAGGTGTTTCCACCTTATGAGTCACCCCATACTTAGCCAAAAGTGTCCCAAAGTTCCTATTGGTGAAATGCGTCCCTCCATCACTTATGATCACTCTCCGTGTTCCAAATCTAGGGAAGATGACTCGGTTGAAGAACCGCACCACAACTTTGGCATCATTGGTGGGATAGGTGATTGCCTCCATCCATCTCAACACATAGTCTACCGCCAAGAGAATGTAGAGGTTGCTAAAAAAAGAGGGGAATAGCCCCTTGAAGTCCACACCCCACACATCAAACACTTCAACCTCTTGTATGTTGTTCAAGGGCATCTCATTCCTCCTTGAGATGTTTCCCGTCCTTTTGCAAGCATCACATGCTACCACAAAATTCTACACATCCCTAAACTAGTTAGGCTAATAAAAGCCGGATTGCAATACTTTTGCGCACGTCTTGTGTGAGCTAGTATGGCCTCCACATGGAAATGAGTGACAATGGGGGATCACACTCTCCACCTCATCCTCCGGGATGCACCTCCTAAAGACTCCATCCGGCCCTCTTTTGAACAAGAAAGGCTCGCTCCAATAGTAATGCCTCATATCCTTGAAGAACTTTTTCCTTTGGGCATATGATAGACCGGGTGGCACCTCCTCACACACAAGGTAGTTCACTATGTCGACATACCATGGCTCACTCCCTCTAGACACTTGAAGCAAGCACTCCTCCATCATTTGCAATTGCTCATCCTGGAATGAGTCATCAATCGGGATGTCATCTCTGTCAATCTCCAATGGTGGTAGCCTACTAAGATGGTCCGTGTACACAATGACCTTGCCTCCTACAAGATATGGTTGATCTTGTGAGTGTTTTGATCTTGTGAGCATTTTGAGGCTCGAGGTGGGGTTGTATGATCTTGTGGGATTTTGGAGTTTAGGTTTGGCTTATCGTAGTTGCGTTGTGAGTTATGATCTTACGAGATCTGAGGGTTTAGTAGTCTTAGGACTTCTAGCTTGTGTTGAGTGTGATGTGAACATGAGGGATTCTAGGATGCGGTCCTAGAATGTAGAGTGAAATGGTCTTGCGTAGATCATTTGTATAGAAGTCTAAGACTTCTATTGTGAGTGGGTTGTTGTTGATATAGTCATCATCTTGTGAGCAGGTTACGGGCTTCCTTCCTTAGGAAGTGAGAGTGTCGTGAGTTGAGTGTGGTGACGAGGTAAGTCTCCGGACTTACTTAGCTCGTATTCCTTGTATTAGCGTTGATGTGTGTTTGGTGGTGTGTGTTTATTGTTTATTGTTTATAACAACTAAACTAGAATTAGGATAACCGACCTTTATATTATTTGGCCCAAGTGTATGATAACAGGCAGTGACATCACTGCCTAGCTCTTGCGTAGAGCTAGGAGCTTCTTGGCGACTAGTACGTGTGGTTAGACAGTCGGATCCATCCGTACCGTTCCATGCGGTAAGTGGAGAACAAGGGGAGTTTAGGGAGATTCTCGTGTCATAAAAGAAGTTGAATTAGAACGGGATATGACTTAATATTAAAAAGATATTAAACCAGACTTGTGTAATTTGGTGTATATGGTGTGTTATGTTATTTACTTGTGTTTGTGCCTTTCCTATTGATTCTAATGCTTCGAATATTAGTTAACGGTTTTATACCGATTGTTGTAGATTGCCCTGCTAGTTAGGAATGTGGCCGAGAGATACGGAAGAGTGGGCAGCCGGGGTTTTGTACATTTTAGGAGTGGGTTTTGGTTGGGGTCGTGTTGAGTTTTGTATTCATTATATATTGTATTGTCGCGTGTATGGCGTTTGGTCTTTTGGTTGTATTTTCGGCGGAATTCCTTTGTTGTTTTCTTTCGGGTTTTTATTTTCATTGCATAATGATGTATTTCGTTTTTGGCCTTCATTTGTTCCTTGTTGCAAGATTCGGTGAAATTGTTGTCAAGCGAAGTTTCGGGACCCATTGTGAGGTCCTAACCCGTAGCGCCTCGAGTCCCGCGGATTCGGGGTGTTACAAAACTAGTATCAGATCCCTAGGTTGAAAACAATGACACTCGCAATCTTCTAAAGTCCGAATAATGAATAAACAGAACCCCACAGGTTCTGAGTTTTCATTTTCAAAATCACATGCATGAGTTGGGGTAGAATGTACGGACCACCACTCCTTCTGCGGATCTCGGCAGCTTAGTTTATTTGATTTTGATATGTGTATATATGTATATATAGATATGGATATGAGGTTTGTAGTTATGCATGATGGAATTGATGTGTATCTTTGTGGATTGTAGTTGCATGATGGACTTGATGTATATGTATAGTTATAAATGTGGACTATTATACGTGTTATACGTTGTTTTGTTGTAATGAATTTCCGAATTTTTTATATTAGGAGTAATGCGGACTTAGGATTTATATAGTTATGTATGCGATTCTTATTATATATAGTAGTAGCATATGGAGTTATGGGACCTAATAGGAAAGGTGATAGTATAATATCATCACCTTTAAGGTGACGTTGTTGGCCCTGGATAGTGTACATACGAGGATGAATATGCTCAAGCATCGAGTTAAGCGCTACGTTCGGGCGAACACCTTGGAGTTCTTGTACTCCTTTAACAAAAGGTCGAAGAGGAGGATTGGATATGACATAAACGAAGGACAACAAAGTAAAGAGAATTCGCGGCAACTTAAGATAAATCGAGATGGAGACCATATAAGAAAAAGGGCAACACGAAGGTGTGGAAGTGGTTACAAAGAAGTCATGATTGGAAAGACAACGAAACCAATAAGGATCACGAACTTAGGTTCTTCAAGAAGACACGTGGACAATTAACGATGCGGATCGAGGAGGAGAGGGATACACTCTAGCAAGGTTAAAGTTGGTATTCAAGTATGATGTGAAGCTTTCCTTAGAAGCACCTAAGCGTTGGAGTTAAGATGAGAGAGAGTGAACGAACCATTGGCGAAAGATTAAAATACCGTAAGTTAAACTTGCGAGGTACCAAGAAGTGGAGAGTCAAAAATACGAGGGTAACGAGGAGGACTACATGTGGAAGGTTCACATACTAGAATTACCTTGTGGAGTCGATCGTTTTCCGTCATTGAGATGAGACTGAGCAACGCTAAAAAGGAGGAAGTGTATGAGGATGATGATCTTCGGAAGCCGAAAGATGAAACAAGGAGCTTAGATCGGAAGACTTAAAGTTGCCGACCAAGAATAATTTGAGTAGATGGTTATTAATGTTAGAATATTTGAGAAGTGCGTTTGCAAAACATCATGAAGAGCGGTTAAACCTATGAAGGTGAGTCGTATGACAAGAAAGAGTTAGGAAGGTATAGTTATCTTACAGAAGCGGGAGGAAGATAAGAGCTTAATAGGAGCCAACGAAGTTGGAAGTTCAGTAAAATGATCTAGTGAAGTTTAAGACAAAGCACCCTGAGAGGGTATCCTTCAGAAGTATGGTTACATGAAAGAATGGTAGGAGGGTAAGTCGTTGATCTTGGAGAAGGTCAGCTATAAGTTAATCGGTGACAACTGAGAACGCATAGGTGCGGGTGGTCTATTAGTGAGTAAAGAGGGGATGAATAAAAAGGACTATGGGTATATAGAGGATCGAAAATAACAAGTTAAAGTATTCGCGGTGGATCAATATCAATGGTAAGGGAGTACGTCAACGGAAGCGCATTTGTCTTAAATCAAATAATGTTAATTGAGTTCAAGCAAGTAGGTGTTACAAAACTTCTAGGGGAGGATAGAGATGACCCTTCGTGACCTTCTTAGGTCAGGAGAACGGCATATGGGAGAACGACCCGGAATAGAAGTTTTAAGTTCTGATCATGGTAAAGGGAACTAGTAGATCAAGAGGAAGGGAGGTTTCATTGTTTGTGGCGTGTAGACGGGAGCATAATAAGAGGATGCACATTATGCTCGTTCTAATGGAATGGATTTCATGTTTTCATGAGCCAAGCTAAGTCAAGGTTTTGTGACTCTCATGGCGAAGCCATAGTGGCTACGACGTGAAATGAGGAATCTGGATTAGGGCAACGTTGCAAGCTTAGTGTTTATGATGTTAGTGCTTAGTGAAGTAATGAGCTGATCTTTCGGTGCTTGTAGTCGGGCAATTTCTTCTAGCGTTTCCACTGGCATACTAGTACGGTTGTGATGATTGTTCATGGAATACCAAGAGATGCTTAAGGTGACCAACAGGAGTAACAGAAGACCGATGTTTTGAAGGTTGTTGTCGATGTGAGATGTACAAGAAGTACATGAAAGATTGAGGTTAGAGCCTCTACGGCCGGTTTGACGTTACATAAGGAAATGAAGTAGGTTTTACACCTACTCGAACGAATGATGCAAACTTATATATAATACGAAGAACTGTTCCCACATGTTGGGATGTCATAGAAGTAAAGAAGATAAGTTCAATTGTTTTGAAGCACAGTTAAGTCATGTAGTTTGGATCCTTATGGTAGCACATAAGTGAGAAACCTTAGAAGATTTTTAGAATCATGTCATCAAAGAAGGAAAACGAGATTAAGTTAAGGGAATACTTAAATAATACAACAAATCAGAAGACGCAACCAAATCTTTCCAATTCATGAAAAGACTAATATTTGGAGGAAGACGGTCAACATTGTAGCTAGAGATGGAACAATACACATGTTTAAAGGACATCACCCCAACATATCAGGCTAGATCATTTGTATCATAATCACTTGACAAGTTTTAAGACAAGATTGCATCGGTCTTATTTTATGGGACGAAAGAAGGAAAGACGATACCGAGATATCTTGGATTCCAATACGTCATTATGTGTAATTTTTCCACTAAGGTTGAGCTTGACGCACCTCCAACATCAAAGGCACCGTATAGGATGATGAAGATATATGAGTCGAAGAAGCATTTGATGACCAGTTGCAAGGAATTGTTTATAAAGGTTCATTAGAACCAATGCACTGTCATAGAGAACACTAGACGTCATCTTGAACTCTTGATTTGAAGTAGTGATGGAGAACACCAATTTGCAAAAAGAGAGGCAGTTATCTCCGTTTGTACATCGAGTACAATGAGCTGAGCAAGATAACAATGAAGAACCAATTATCCCTCACCATGTATAGAGGATCTACCCGACCGGTTGCAAGGGTCGGTAGTCTCTACTAAGCATGATTTAAGGTCGGATTGTCACCAATTGAGAATCCGAGACTAGGATATTGCAAATACGGCATCTGGACAAACCGTGGTCTCTCTTAGTTGTAGTGATTCCATATGGGCTTACCAATGCCCGAATAAGATATTTTAGGTCTACTCTCGAAGAAGAGAGAAGTTGTATGACAAGTTGTCTTCGGATGACAACCCAGAAGGATGTAAAAGAAGTTACATGTTTTCTTGAATGTGTTGTTCATTACCGGAATTGTGGAGAGATTCTCCAAAGTAACAACATCTATGGATAACTTACTCCGGATGACAATAAAGTATTTAATGGGACGAAAATTGACAATGGAGTTGTTGAGAGTCAAGATGAGATTCATTGGTGCAACTATTTGAAATTGCCTCGAGGTATGATATGTTTGAAGAAGACAAGGGATTCTTCAAGACATGTCTTGATTGAGTATTTAGGAATGAGGTAAAGTTAATAGCATACGTGTCTCATTAGTAGAAGTAGTGTGAAGTAAAGTACTTCCTTAATTACTTGGAACTTGAAACAAGAATTGAGGAAACATAACATCAAAGTATAATTTGACAAGTACCAAAGCTAATGGTGTAAATTGGAAGTTCCATCTTCTTGGTTAGAGACAAGCAAGGAGAAACATAATGAAAACGCTACATGGAGAGAGAACCAAAAAAGAAATTGAGTTTCCGATATATCGGACCTTTTTGAGATCTTAACGAGACTTGCGGAAGTGGCTTACAAGTTGGCGTTGAAACCCGGTGTTTCATGTATATCAATCGAGAGAGTACATACATGACTCAAGACATGTTATCAGTCATGATGATCTAGTAGCATCGTTAGAACCGGCGGATTAGACCTAGTTTTTTTTTTATTTTCTTGGTTGAGTTATGTGCATGTGTGATGTTATAATTGTTTGTCCCCCGTGCGGGAATGTGTTAAATGACCTGATATATCTTGTAGTGATAGTTTGAATAGATTTGTGTGTATAGATTAGAAGGTTTAAGCCTTCTTAGTTTGAGAGTTCATACCTCGGCCTTAGGGACCGAGAAGTTCGGCGTACACCAAGTTTCGGGACGAATCTTGTTTTAGGGGAATCTGATGTAACGCCACAATTTTAGGCGCGTTTGCGATATGTATTTTTCTGACTTTTATCGATATTTTAATAGCTTAAATATATTCGCGAGTATTTTAAGATCGTAAATTAAATTTTACAAGTATGTTAATATATATTTATACATATATTCCGTATTACTATTTTCAGAAAAGTCAGAAAAGTTTTCTGATTCGTAAATCATGCTCGGATTAAAATTGATCGACTTTATATCGTACTCATTTTTTTTATCCTTTCCTATTTTTGTTTTTTTTTTCCGTTACTTCTTTTCCCTCTTTTTTCTAGCCAATCGCTCTCCCAGACTTACGAAGGACTCCGTCATAGCCTCGCAGTCCACTACAGCCTGCACCTACCCTACTTCCCTATACCGACCTCTCGTCCCCTGGGCCCAACTGCTTTGAGCTCGTGTTAGCCCTCAACAAGGCTTCTTGTAGGAACCCCCTTCACTCATAGTCTTCTCACCATCACCTATTCTATCTCGACCTTCTCTATTTTGGGCAGCCACACATCTCAGCTCACCACTCTCTCTCTCTCAACTTCTTCAAGCACAGCCTACAACCTTTCCTTCACTCAACAACAACCTCCTTGCCCCTTTTCCAGAAAACAAAAATGGCAGCAACGCCATTGGACTAGAGAGACACCACCATTGTCGTCTTCCACGACCCTGGGGAGGTCTGCCGACGCTTGTGAACCCTCAACCTCCCACAAGCCCTTTGCGACTGGAAGCTTGGCAGACTAGCCGCCACCGGAACCGGGAGGCCCAGGGCAGACTTTTCACACCCTCCCCGATCCCTTCTCTCTCTGGATATCTCCTCCTCCCTGCTGCTACCCTTCATTTTTTCTAGATCGATGAAAAGAGAGACGGTTCTCCCTCAGCCCCTTAGTGCATCCGGGCACCCTCACCGCCTGTCCGCCTTCACCGCTACCCTGCAACACCTCCCTCACCACCTCTTTGTCGAAGCCGGAAAGCCCATCAGAGCAGCCCTCACCTCGCCCGGAAGAAACCGCTGTTGGGCCACCAAAGAAGCTCCGCCTTGCAAAGCTTTCCCAACGCATTCCCATCTACAAGCTTTGAGAAACCCTTCTTCTTTTGTTTTAAATCGGGACCCCTGTTATTTGTGTTATTTACAAAATGTACCCATATATTTATTATTGCAGTTTTGACCCACATTTTTGGAAGTTGCATTTTTATACCCCTACTGAACTTAATTACAGTTTTTGGCCAATATTCTTATTTACATTTTATGACCCATATTTCTGAAGTTGTATAAGTTGCCCAAAAAATGTCCTTTCAAGTTTTAACCTTGGATATTAAATACAAGTTTACTCTATTTGATATATATTATATATTATGCCTTTGTTGGATTAATCTCGGTTTATGGAAAAGATTTTATCGTGGGTATTAACCTTGACTTTGAAAATAAGTTTTACCTTGAGTTTATGATGTTATACAATTTTCCCAGGATATTATAATTACGGTTTTTAACTTGGGTTTTAGAAGTGGGGTTTTCCTTAGATTACATATGTTTATTATCCCGTTCAAATTTAGCTTATAAGCTAAATTTTTTTAGTTTGGTTCTAGGTTCGGAAGCGCCCCGATAAAGGCCTAACGAGTCCAAGTCGACATCCGTTGAACGACTTCCATCTTTTGGGATCGTGTGAGTATTCTTTCTTCTCGATCTAGTTATGTTATGTTTTAGTTTCATGCTAGGATGGATCTAGCATAACTGTAACAACTTTGTTGCTGAGTTGCTAAGAAAGTGTGCAGAGGGCCAGGATTGTGCCTGGACCGCCACTGCGTGACCCATAGGGCGACCCTACGGCTCACAGAATCCGCCCCTGCAGCTCTGTGTGTTGCAGCCGTCTTCTGTTAGCATGAAATATTGTGATATTTTAGGCACGTTTTCTAAGTGTATTTGATTCATATTGATAGTCTTTGATTTAGCATTGTTGCATTTGTGAGCTAGTTTGCCTATATTGTCGATACGGATGTCTACACTAGCTTTATGTTGATTATAGGTGATTGAGAGCCATTTCCGAACGGAATCGAGCAAAGATGAGTTGATTGAGTGTGTCCATGGATTGAGGGCATTCTTAGGAGCAAAATGGATGTCAACTTCAGGAATGCACGAGGCTAGGGAAGAATCATGTTCTTGCCCTAACCACGCTCTAAAATACGGCCGTACTACAAACCACGTTCAGTTCCACGGCCGTGGAACCCTGCAGGAGAAGCGTGATTCATTCCAGGAGCTTTTACGGTCGTGGAATCCATGGTTCAAACCGTGTTGATTCCCACACTCTAAATTACGGTCGTGGAACCTTCCACGACCGTGATCTTGGCGATCTTTTTCGCCACATTTTGAAGCCACGATCTTTTGAAGATTGGGCCGGGCCGATATTTTATCTTGCCCTATAAAAAGACGGACGAAGGGAGATTCCGTCATGCTCGCTTACCCCCGTTTAGACGCGTTTTGCGACCTCGTTCTATGGTTACGCTTGCACCTTCACTTTGGAGATTTTTGGCGGTTCTTGCAAAAGACGTATTTTGTCCTTTCCTTGGAGTTGCCCTAATCTCGCACTTTTGGTGGAGATTGCTGTGGAGATTTCCGGATTGACGGAAGATCGAAGTTTTTGGAAGATTGTTGCAAGAAGAATTCTCTTCTTGTTTAGGTTTGATTTGGAAGACGGATTGACATCCCGTTCTTCTTTCTTTCCTAAGATTATGATTGTTTGCTTTATTCTGAATCTATTGACAATATTCATTCTTGATTGTGACATTGAGATTGGTTTGAAATTTATTGAAAGTTTTCGGAAGTTTTCATCTTTCAATCTTTTAATCTTTGAATTTGATATCATAATGATGATTGTTGGCTAAAAACCCTTAACAATTCTAGGGTGAAGGGTTGATAGTTGTGGCTTAGATGATGATAGATCGATCGTAAACAGATTAGACCCTGAGAGTTAAAGAGAATCGTCGACGAACCCTAAATCACGGTTTGTTCTTGAGTTCAACGACCGTGGAATCTCAAGATCTACCCGTAATTTCCCTTAAGTTTACGAACCTGCTTTTACTTTAATCCAAAGTTAAAGATTTGCTTTAACTTAGTTTAGGCTTGCCTTTTCTAGGTGGTAGTGAAGCCTCAACAACCTCTACCTCGATTGTGAGTGTCACAACCGTAATCGGTTAAGTTAGTCTTGATCCTTGGATTGCAAGTGTGGGTATTTGACATTAATTCTTACCTTTAGATCCTTTCTATATTGAAGCCTCAACAACCTTTATAGAGAGTGTCTTGTAGGTGAGTCATATAAGGTTTTTGGAACTTCACCGTACGATTACCTTATATTAGCATACCTTTGCATATCTCAACTCTGTCTTTATATCATTAAGAATATCTTGAATCGATTGCCACAGCTGGATACTTGGATCTTTAGGATTGTTGTTTTCCCAATAATTTGCAAAGCTCTTACATTTACCCGCTTGATAATCTGAAATCGAATTTGTTTCTCCCTAAATCCCTGTGTTCGATACTCTGGAATTCTTGCTTAACTATACCGATCCGTACACTGCGGGTTCACTTGCTTGATTCTAGTTTTATAAATTTAAAGCTTATTTGCACGCACGTTTAGGGGCGAACAAGTTTTTGGCGCCGTTGCCGGGGAGTTGGTTTAGACCGAATTCGGTAGCCGGTTGTCAAGCTTGGGAGCTTTGCTCTCGTTATTTGATATCTCTTTGAGTGCATGCACAGGTCTAGGAACACCGAAGACCTCTTACCTCTTGATCAAGAGCTTGAGAGGACTTTAAGGAAAAAGCGCAAGGAAAAGAAGATGGCTGAAGAACACGAACGTGATCTTCAAGCGGAGTTGGCGGAAAAGGAAGCTCAACTTCAATGGAATGAGAACCTCCGCCGGGATGAAATAGATCGTCATCAATCTCAAGTTAACAATCTACATGATATGATCTTCCAAATGAGGATAGAGCTAAGCAACCTTAAGAATAAGGGAAGCAAGAAATCCTCAAGAAGAGCATCAAGATCTAGAAGAAGAGGTCACTCATCCGCTGATGATAGTGATTCTTCCATGCCACCGCTAGAGGAGATTGATCCCACAATCAATGTGAATCCTTTCCATCCACGGGGAGCTGCTAATCGCCGCATTCCACCTAGGAATGCGAGGATCGAACGTGTAGATGAAGAGCCAAGAACTCTTGGCCAGCGGATGGATCCAACACAACAACCGCGCCGTTTGGGCGTGAATTTCGATGCTGAAGATGTGCAAGGGTTTAGCTTCAACCCTCAAGTTATTACTCTTGTTCGCCAAAACCAATTTGGCGGGACAAGCGCTGAATCTCCACACCAACACTTGCAAAACTTTGAGTGTATGATGGAGACAATGAGACCGAAGAGTGCTACTACCAACAACTATAAGCTCAAACCTTTCTTCCTCTCCCTGAAGGGGAAAGCGTTGTTTTGGTACCAAGCTCTTCCTAGGGGGAAACTAGACACGTGGGAAGACCTTTCCGCGGAGTTCCTCATCAAATTCTTTCCACCATCCAAAACGGCGGAACTTAGAGGTAAGATCAATGCATTTTCCATGAGGTCTAACGAAAGTTTGTTTTAATCATGGGAAAGGTTTCAGGACTTGTTATTGGATTGCCCTCATCATGGCATATCCGAGCTTGCATTGCTGGAAATTTACTACAAGGGGCTGGATGCGGGGATGCAATTCAACCTCCAATCCCTCTCATGTGGAACATTCATGGACAAGAGAGAAGATGACGCTTGGGACTTCATTGAGAAGCAAGCAAGGGTCATAGAGAAGTATTCCCACCGGAAAGTGGAGGGAAATCGTGTGGAGCAAGGAGCAAAGCTCACACATGAAGCTCAAAATCAGATTTTCTCCCTCAACAATGAGATCAAAGAGTTGAAGGAGACTATCAAGACCAACTTCCCAAAGCAACAAGGGAAGGATGTTGGCTATTTGGGCAACAACAATGGCGGTGATAACACCAACTGCAACAACAACAACAATAACCGGAACAACAACCGGAATAACAATTGGAATGGAAACAACAACAACCGGAACAACAATTGGAACAACAATAGGGGTTCAAACAAAAACAATTGGCGCTCCAATCAACAAAATTCCGGTAACTCTTATCCTTCCAATGCTAATTCACTAACTCCACCTTCCTCTTCCTCTACTCCTTTGAAAAGTCAGGGACAATCATCTAATGGAGGAAACAATACGGGGAAGGAGAAGCCCGATCCCATGTTGGAAACAATTTTGGGAAAGCTTCAAAGGTTGGAGAACCGCATCATTAAGGTTGACGATCAAATTTCTAAGGTTGATAAAGCTCAAAAGGTTTTAGAAAACCAAATGTTGAGCCATGCGGAGGAAGTTCCTAGGAATCAAGGGATACTTCCAGGAAAGACGGAGGACAACCCTAAGGGAAGGGTGATGGCAATCACAACTAGGAGCGGAGTGACTACCACCGATCCGCAGCCTAAGTTCGTTGAAGTCCCCGTAGAGAAAGACAAAGAGAAGGGGAAGAAGAAGGAAGATGTCTACGTTCCTCCTCCAGCTTATAAACCTCCCCTACCATTCCCTCAATCTAGAGCGAGAGCGCGCCTAGATAAACAGTTTGGTAAGTTCATAGAACTCATGAGCAAGCTACATATTAATATACCATTTATTGATGCTATTGTAGGTATGCCGGCTTATGGCAAGTTCTTGAAGGAGCTCCTCTCTAACAAGAGGAAGCTAGAAGACTTCGGAGAGGTCAAGATGAGATCGGATTCTTCGGATCTCATCAAGACCATGAAGGAGAAAATGCCCCCAAAGCTAAAGGATCCGGGGTCATTTTGCATTCCCATAGGAGTGGGAGATGCCACATATGACGCTTTATGTGACTTAGGAGCAAGTGTGAGCATCATACCACTTGCGTTGTGTAGGAAGATCGGTTTATGCGACCCTAAACCGGTGAAGATGACGTTGTACATGGCGGATCGATCCATCACTCGCCCCGTCTGTATCGTAGAAGACGTCCCAGTCAAGCTAGGTAAATTCTTTGTTCCCATTGATTTTGTCGTGCTTGACATTCCTGCAGATAGTCCGGTCCCGATCATACTCGGAAGACCGTTTCTTGCAACTTCCGGCTGCATAGTCGATTGCAAGAATGGGAGACTCGCTTTTGATATAGGAGAAGAGAAAGTAGAGTTCGTTCTTTCCACTCTAGTAAAGGAGCCAATCTTCGATGAGGATACATTCGATATCCAAGACGAAGAAGGGTTGTCTAGGGAGGAGGTAAGTGCGATTCTCTTTAACGATCCTTTACAAAAAGTTATCACTATGAGTCTAACAAATGTAGGGGAAGACGAAGAGTGTAATGAGGTAATTGAAGCCTTAGAAGCACAAGAAGAGATGGGTGAAGTGGAGTTTGAAAAACTCCACGATGAGGCAGAAAACGTGAGAATCCACGGCCATACACTGTATTCCACGGCCGTGAATTTCATGACCAAAACCGTGTCCCACTCTAGGGAGTTATACGGTCGTGGAGAAGATGTGACAACCGTATTTCCCTTCCACGCCCTAAACCACGGCCGTGGAGGCCATGAGGAACCCGTAATTTTGGGCATGGAAAGGAGTGATCGAGACACTTCTTCAACTTCTTCTGATTCTTCTCCCACACACTCAACATCCTTAGAAACTTCTAAGGAGACATCGGAAGCTTCTCAAGGATCATTGGAAGCTCTGAAAGTAATGGAACTCAAACCACTTCCTACTCATCTAAGGTACGCTTTTCTAGGATCTAATTCTACCTTCCCGGTTATTGTTAGTTCTGATCTAAGCATAGATGAACATAATCAGCTCATGATTGTCCTTAGGAAACATAGGAAAGCTTTAGGCTATACTATTGAGGACTTAGTAGGAATTAAACCCTCCCTATGCATGCATAAGATACTAATGGAGGAAGATTTTAGAACTTCAAGACAACCTCAAAGGCGGTTGAATCCGACCATGAAGGAGGTTGTCAAGAAGGAAATTCTTAAGCTTCTTGATGCAGGTATCATCTACCCTATCTCCGATAGTAAGTGGGTGAGTCCGGTTCAAGTAGTTCCAAAGAAGGGAGGAATGACGGTCATCACCAACAAAAACAACGAACTCATTCCTACCTGAACTGTGACGGGATGGCGGATGTGCATAGACTACCGCAAGCTCAACAATGCAACGCGGAAGGATCATTTTCCATTGCCATTCATTGATCAAATGCTTGAAAGGTTAGTACAACATTCACATTTTTGCTACCTTGACGGTTATAGTGGTTTCTTTCAGATTCTGATACGCCCGGATGATCAAGAGAAGACCACATTCACGTGCCCATGGGGTACGTTTGCTTATAGGAGAATGCCGTTCGGGCTTTGCAACGCCCCAACCACCTTCCAACGGTGCATGATGGCCATCTTCTCCGAATACGTAGAGGAAATCATGGAAGTCTTCATGGACGACTTCTCCGTATACGGTTCCTCTTTTAACGATTGCCTTTCTAACCTTTCTCTTGTTTTGCAAAGGTGTAAAGACACTAACCTAGTTCTTAATTGGGAGAAGTGTCAATTTATGGTTAAGGAAGGAATTGTATTAGGCCACTTAGTCTCTAGTAGAGGGATAAGAGTAGACAAGGCTAAGATAGAGACCATAGAGAAGCTTCCTCCCCCAATTTCGGTGAAAGGGATAAGAAGTTTCCTAGGACATGCTGGATTTTATAGACGTTTCATTAAGGACTTTTCTAAGATAACAAAACCTCTCACTAATCTATTGATGAAGGATGCGGTTTTTGAGTTTTCGCAGGAATGTTTGGATGCGTTTAACACCATTCGGCAAGCTCTAATTTCAGCACCTATTATCCAACCCCCGGATTGGACTCTTCCCTTTGAGATTATGTGCGATGCTAGTGACGTAGCTATTGGAGCTGTTCTTGGACAACGAAAGGAAGGGCGAACCCATGCCATATACTATGCTAGCAAGACGCTAGATGAAGCGCAGCTCAACTACGCCACTACCGAAAAAGAGTTTTTAGCCATTGTCTATGTTATTGACAAGTTTCGCTCTTATCTTGTAGGTACAAAGGTGATTGTCTACACGGATCATGCTGCGATCCGGTACCTCCTTGCGAAGAAAGATGCGAAACCAAGGCTAATTAGATGGATTCTTCTCCTACAAGAATTCGATCTTGAGATCCGCGACAAGAAAGGTTCAGAAAATTCTGTTGCGGATCATTTGAGTCGCCTAACACATCTAGAGGACGACCATTTACCCATCGACGACTCCTTCCCGGACGAACACCTACACCTTATTGAGGAGTGCATCGATGTGATCTCCAAAGGTAACGAACCATGGTTTGCTGATTTTGTTAACTATTTGGTTTGTCAGGAGGTACCACCCGGATTATCCTACGCACAAAGGAAGAAGTTCTTTAAAGATGTCCGGGAATACTTTGGGAACGAGCCTCTCCTCTTTAAGAGAGGTCCGGATGACATCATTCGGCGATGTGTGCCGGAAGATGAGATGCAAAGTGTCATCCGTCATTGTCATTCACTACCTTGTGGAGGACACGCTAGTTCGAACAAGACTAGCGCAAAGGTATTGCAATCTGGATTCTTTTGGCCTACTTTGTTTAAAGATGTGCAATCCTTTGTTTCTTGTTGCGATGCTTGTCAAAGAACAGGCAATATCTCTAGGAGGAATGAGATGCCCCTCAACAACATCCAAGAAGTGGAGATTTTCGACGTTTGGGGAGTTGATTTTATGGGACCGTTCCCATCCTCTTGTGGAAACCAATACATACTATTGGCGGTAGATTACGTTTCTAGATGGGTGGAAGCAATTGCCTCTCCCATCAATGATGCCATGGTGGTGGTTAAGTTCTTCAACAAGACCATCTTCCCGCGATTTGGGACGCCAAGGACGATCATTAGTGATGGAGGTTCTCACTTCATTGCCCGGCGCTTTGAAGCTCTTCTAGCTAAGTATGGAGTTACTCACAAGATCGCTACCCCTTACCATCCACAAACAAGTGGACAAGTTCAGATCTCAAATAGGGAGATCAAAGGAATCTTAGAGAAGACGGTTTCAAGGACTAGGAAGGATTGGTCCTTGAAGCTTGACGATGCATTATGGGCATACCGGACTGCATACAAGACTCCCATAGGAACCACACCATACAACCTTGTGTATGGGAAGTCTTGTCACTTGCCGGTAGAGTTGGAGCACAAAGCGTTTTGGGCTATCAAGTGGTTGAACTTCAGCATGAAGGAAGCGGGAGAGAAGCGTCTCCTAGACATCAATGAGCTGGATAAACTCCGCTTGAATGCTTATGAAAATGCTAAGATCTATAAGGAGACGGCAAAACGTTGGCATGATAAGCATATCATTCCAAAGGACTTCAAAGAAGGAGATCAAGTTCTCCTCTTCAATTCAAGGCTTCGTCTCTTTCCATGTAAGCTTAAATCTCGTTAGACCGGACCTTTTCTAATTAAGCGTATTTTCCCCCATGGTGCAGTTGAAGTATGGGGTGAAACGGGCGGAAGCTTTAAGGTGAACGGCCAACGACCCAAGAAGTATACGCCGGAACTCCAAGCTGAAGAGTTTGCGCCTACCGCACTCGAATAAGTGCGAGATTGGTCTAGCTACGGACCTTAAACAAAGCGCTTCTTGGGAGGCAACCCAAGGTATTGGATTTTTGTTTTTGTTTTCGATTCATAGATTAGCTTAGTATAGACGTTTTTGCTTTGTTTTTGCCTTCGATTCCTTCCGGTATGTTCGTGTTTTTGGATGTAGGAACAATGAAAAAGGAAAAGGGGAGGATAATGTTGAAGAAGAGTGACGAAATTTGGACTTTGGAGCTTTACAGAGAGTTCCACGGCCTAAACCACGGTCGTGACAGCTACAGTGCCCGTAATTTCCAAAAGCCTTTGAAAAATCACAAAAACCACGGTTCCGTACAGTTTCACGGCCGTGGAACACCCCGACAGACCATGATTTTCAAAATTTTGCCCGTGACTATATAAACCACGTTCTTCACAAAAACCACCCACAAAACCCCTCTTCCACGACCTAAAAGCCGAATCCACGCCTCCTCTCTCAATTCCTCGTTTCCTAATCGTTTTTAACGATTCTTCTTCCTAAACTGAAGCAAATTCGACCACCAAGAAGATCCAAGCGACGAATCGAGCGGAAATTCACCAAGGAACGCACAATTCGGATTTTTCAATCCGAAAAATAGGTATTTCCACTCTTCTTGATATTTGTCGATTTGGTTCGTTTTTGTTAGAAATTTTAGGAAGAACTGATTGAGATTGGAAGAAATTAGATTAGGACTGCCTGTTTGTGGAGATTGTGTGTTGATTTGCTGAGATTTGAGACTTTCTGAGACAAATCACGGTCTCTGGGAGAACCACGGCCGTGGAATCTGTAGCACAGCCCGTAATTTCTAATAGAATGGACTTTGTGAGGAGAGTTTCGGGGAGGATCAAAGAGAAGAAGGATAACCAGAACAAGAAGAGGAAGGGTAATCCCTCCTCTTCCTCATCCTCTAGAGCACCACCACCCTCTTCCCCTTCACCTCCATCATCACCTTCCTCACCCTCACCACCTAGCCCTAGAGTCCTGACCATACATGAGGATCACCTTGATGCACTCGAGAGGATCAAGGAGAGGGCCGTGATTGGTCCTAGGTACTTGTTGTTGGAGGATCTAGCTCCTCTCAACATTATGGATGATCTTACTTGGCTCTTGGATAGAGCCGGTCTAGTTGTCTTCTCGGCTATCCGAGAAGAAGCTTATGAGGAGATTACACGGGAGGTTGTGACATCTTTTGAGCACAGCCATGTAGACAGGACCGTCTCTTTCCGTCTCATGGAAAGAGACTATCATTTTAGCATCCGTGAGTTTGGGACCTTTTTCGGGTTTCAGGAGACCTTTAACGGTCGCTTTCCTAGTGGCGTTTACGCCAAGGATTTTTGGGAGGAGGTGGCGATGATTTACGCTAGCGAGGACCGCTGGCAGCCCGCTGACACCAAGGCTAGGTTGATGTACCACCTAGCCTTGAAGATTGCTCATCGTGTTCTTTCGGAGTGTCTCTTTCCTAGGACGGAGACGCCCCACAAGATCAAGACGGATGAACTCTTTTTACTCTACTCCATGCTGTATGGGCGCCGAGCTGACTGTGCCACTCTCTTGGCTGCTGCTATGAGCAAGCTCAAGAACAAGAAGAAGGGAAACATCGGATATGGTGGGATAGTTACCCACCTTGCTAGGAGCTTGGGTGTTGATTTTTTACTTGTACCCGCATACCGGCCGTTCCCTTAGGACTCCATGCCTTCATGACTAGGGGTCTCACCTTCCCCACACATAGAGGTCCGTCTTATGCGGCCATGCCTTGGGAGAGTAGGACGGGTAGGGGTATAGAGTGGCTACCGGAGTACTCCATTATGGCGGGACGCCATAATTGGAAGGAGACGTTCGTTGCTATGCATGCGAACAGGATAGCAGGTCCCCCATATGTCCCATCACCAGTTGTTTAGGAGGAGGAGATGGGAGATCAGTTTGAGGGTGGAGGAGGAGCCGAGCAGGAGTTTGGCACGTTTCCGGATCAGCCGGAGGCGGCCCCCGATGCACCTAGACGTTCTCCACGTCCAGCTAGAGCTTCAGGCTCGTCTTCTCGCCGCGCTAGCGTGAGTGAGAGACCTACATGGATGACCACACCTCCTGCATGGTACGCAGCTCCACCTCCTTGGTCTACTGAGCAGACAGCAGCCCCAGCACCAACACCAGCACCATCCGACGCTCCAACATGGTACAGTCAGGCTCCGGGATGGTATGAGCAGATGCCGGATTGGGCTACCTGACTTTCAGAGAGAGTGGGAGCATTGGAGATCCGAGCCGATGCTAGAGATGGATGCTTAGACGACCTCGACCACATGATGAGAGACGTCTACCGCCAATAGTTTGGGCGGTTTTATGATCCTAGCTTCTCTCTATTCCCGCCTCAACCAGCGCCGCAGTGATGAGGATTTGATGATTGACCGTTCGCCTTAGACATTCCACCACCACTTTGTGAGTTTCTTTTTCTTTTCTTCTTTTCTTTCTTTCTTTTGAACATTAGGGACAATGTTCGTCCTAAGTATGGGGTGGGATGTACTAAAAGTTTGTAATAACTCTTACTCACTACGTTGCCTCTATTCAAGACTATCATTGCATGTTTATTATATTGTTGCACGTTTCATTATTGCATTGCATGAAAAAGAACTTGAAAAACCCATAAAAATTGAAAATTTTTGAAAATTTTGTGCTTCTAATGAATTGAGATGATTTCTATGATAATCACCACTTGTGAATTGAGTTTGATGACAATTGCATGCTTAAACGATTAGTGAATTGAAAAGAAATTGAATGAATAGATTATACCTCTTTTGCAAGTTTCATAATGTGATGAATGTTACCTAAATCATGTTGAGAAATTGAAGTTGAAATCACACTATAAGTTCTTATACTTCTTATGATTAAGGCAATTCGATTTTTCTTTCTTCTTTCTTTGATCATTTTAGCTCCTCATTGAAATATTGACCTCCTTTACCTATCCGGGAATTTGGAGAAGTGAATGAAAAAGGCATGTTTGATGTGGGAGGGCCATGAGAGCAACTATTTGCAATCAAAAGAATAGAAAGAAATTCTAGGTTTGCGGAAGTCAATCATGATGATGAGTAACTCGGCACCATTCACATAGCCGGGTGTTTTTGTCTTGCCAAATTCGGATTGAGCGATATTCCTAACGGATTATGGTATGTGCGCTAAGGGTTTGAGGCATCTCATAAAAATTGAGAAACGCCAATCTCCTAGGCTTCGGTTTTTGTGCACCTCTATCCATAACTCCAAAAGTAAAATCGAAAAATGAAAAGAAGAGAGCGAAGCTCTAAGTTGAAAGTGTTGCGGAAACCGCAAAAGAAGAAGAAGAGTAGTTGTCCACTTTCCCGGATTCATGCACCACATTCCTTAAAGTTTCCTTCCCTTTCCACAATCTAGACCTTTTCCTTGAAAGTCCTTAAGATCAAAAGAATGTTATATGACTTGGTGATCTAAATTGAAGTTTCTTATGATTGATTTTGATAATGTTTGAAGGTTATGATGCTTGTATGGAAGTTTGATTAATTCATGAGTTTTCTTTACTCTTTACTCTTTGATTAAGTATATGAAAGTCTTATAAACAATTGAAGCAAGGTTTGAGAATGATCTATTCTTTAGAAGGCACATTCCTCCAAAAGAAGTATTTCTTTGAGAAGGTACACATATTTCATCCTAACTTTTGTTTAAAGCTTTTTAAAAGACCTTGCTTAGGGACAAGCAAGTGTTAAGTATGGGGTTATTTGTTAGCATGAAATATTGTGATATTTTAGGCACGTTTTCTAAGTGTATTTGATTCATATTGATAGTCTTTGATTTAGCATTGTTGCATTTGTGAGCTAGTTTGCCTATATTGTCGATATGGATGTCTACACTAGCTTTATGTTGATTATAGGTGATTGAGAGCCATTTCCGAACGAAATCGAGCAAAGATGAGTTGATTGAGTGTGTCCATGGATTGAGGGCATTCTTAGGAGCAAAATGGATGTCAACTTCAGGAATGCACGAGGATAGGGAAGAATCACGTTCTTGCCCTAAACCACGCTCTAAAATACGGCCGTACTACAAACCACGTTCAGTTCCACGGCCGTGGAACCCTGCAGGAGAAGCGTGATTCATTCCAGGAGCTTTTACGGTCGTGGAATCCATGGTTCAAACCGTGTTGATTCCCACGCTCTAAATTACGGTCGGGGAACCTTCCACGACCGTGATCTTGGCGATCTTTTTCTCCACATTTTGAAGCCACGATCTTTTGAAGATTGGGCCGGGCCGATATTTTATCTTGCCCTATAAAAAGACGGATGAAGGGAGATTCCGTCATGCTCGCTTACCCCCGTTTAGACGCGTTTTGCGACCTCGTTCTAGGGTTACGCTTGCACCTTCACTTTGAAGATTTTTGGCGGTTCTTGCAAAAGACGTATTTTGTCCTTTCCTTGGAGTTGCCCTAATCTCGCACTTTTGGTGGAGATTGTTGTGGAGATTTCCGGATTGACGGAAGATCGAAGTTTTTGGAAGATTGTTGCAAGAAGAATTCTCTTCTTGTTTAGGTTTGATTTGGAAGACGGATTGACATCCCGTTCTTCTTTCTTTCCTAAGATTGTGATTGTTTGCTTTATTCTGAATCTATTGACAATATTCATTCTTGATTGTGACATTGAGATTGGTTTGAAGTTTATTGAAAGTTTTCGGAAGTTTTCATCTTTCAATCTTTTAATCTTTGAATTTGATATCATAATGATGATTGTTGGCTAAAAACCCTTAACAATTCTAGGGTGAAGGGTTGATAAATGTGGCTTAGATGATGATAGATCGATCGTAAACAGATTAGACCCTGAGAGTTAGAGAGAATCGTCGACGAACCCTAAATCACGGTTTGTTCTTGAGTTCCACGACCGTGGAATCTCAAGATCTACCCGTAATTTCCCTTAAGTTTACGAACCTGCTTTTACTTTAATCCAAAGTTAAAGATTTGCTTTAACTTAGTTTAGGCTTGCCTTTTCTAGGTGGTAGTGAAGCCTCAACAACCTCTACCTCGATTGTGAGTGTCACAACCGTAATCAGTTAAGTTAGTCTTGATCCTTGGATTGCAAGTTTGGGTATTTGACATTAATTCTTACCTTTAGATCCTTTCTATATTGAAGCCTCAACAACCTTTATAGAGAGTGTCTTGTAGGTGAGTCATATAAGGTTTTTGGAACTTCACCGTACGATTACCTTACATTAGCATACCTTTGCATATCTCAACTCTGTCTTTATATCATTAAGAATATCTTGAATTGATTGCCACAGCTGGATACTTGGATCTTTAGGATTGTTGTTTTCCCAATAATTTGCAAAGCTCTTACATTTACCCGCTTGATAATCTGAAATCAAATTTGTTTCTCCCCAAATCCCTGTGTTCGATACTCTAGAATTCTTGCTTAACTATACCGATCCGTACACTGCGGGTTCGCTTGCTTGATTCTAGTTTTATAAATTTAAAGCTTATTTGCACGCACGTTTAGGGGTGAACGTCTTCTTTGACCATTTGACCCGTGCTTTACTCTTTTTACCCCCTTTATAACCTTCATCTTCTCCCTTTTATGAGGGTTTACCATTCTCAGCTCCATATCTCTCTCCTTACGTACATCTTCTTCTCTCTTCTCCCTTGGATCATCTTTGTTGATCTTCTCTTGAGTTTTATGATTTTGTGAGAGTTTTGGATAGCTTTGCTTTGATTTGATCTTGGTTGATGTTATTGTGCCTTGTTGAGCCAACCTGAGGTGTGTTGATGGGGTGCTAATCTCCTGGAGAGCTTGGTTGGTAAGCTTCCATGGCTTCTCTTCTTTCTTTATTCTTTTCTTCTTCTTTTCCTCTCTTCTTTAGCCTAGCTTAGATTCCTTAGGCTTAGAGCATGTTTCAGCCATGTTTGGCTTGTGTTGATGTATATATATGTATGTTCTATATGTATGTTTCTGTTGGAGTGAAGAAGGAGTAAAGAATCGAAGGAAAGAGTGAAGAAGGAACTAAGGTAGTGTCTTCTGCTGAACAGCCGCCCCCTACGCCACATTGCAGCCCCCCCTTGCGCCACCAATGAGCCGCCCCTACGCCACCTACATCATCAAGGGTCTTCTCTTGGTTCTGCAGGTGTGTGTGTGTGCGCTTCAAGGCTTTCCTTATGATGCTTTTGTTCCCTCCTTTCCTAGTGTGAGAGTATAGGATCATGCTAGAGGTGTGAGGATGTGTTTGATTGAGGTTACGATCGGTTTATGCCTTGTATGGCTTTTGAGGTTCGTTAGGTTGGGAGAATATGTTGAGAATGATCCTATGTATCCCTTTGGGTCTAGGTGTGACCCTTGTGTTGTTAGGAGATTGAGATATCTCGTTATGCCCTGTTTATAGGTTGTGTTGTCCCTCTAGTGTAGAGGTGATCGTGGTTGAGTTTGATCGAGGTTGAGGTAAGTCCATAGAACTTAGTTAGCTGTCATCCTTATATTGGGTGGTTGCATGAGTGGTGTGTGATTTGTATGTTGCTATGATAGTAGGAGATGTCGTTTATACCGACCTATGATTTATTGATTGCCCCATATGCATGGTTGTGATAACCTTTCCCTTTCATCCCGTCGTGGAGTTTGGGAGGTTCTCTAATGTCAGGTCAGACTGACTTTATAAGAAGGACACAATCCACTCCCATAGGGTACACGGATTGTGTGACCGATACTTGTGCAGCTGGCGAGCAGGCTCAGAGGCGAGGATGTATCGGTCCTCGTGTCACATAGTTTCATATATATTTATATATACGATTTGAGTGAATGACAATTATATTGAGATGATAAAATGGCTAAATGTGTGAAAACATGCTGATGTGTTTATCTTTCATGATTGTGCTTATGCTTATGCATTACTCTATATATGTTTATGGATAGCTAATGGTTTATTACCATTTTGTAGATGCCCCACACGATAGGCATGTTGTTGGGTGATCTAGCAGAGTGGCAGGCCAAGGACATCTCGTACATAGGTTGTTGTCGGCTTTTGGGTTTACTTACCTTTTCCCTCCTGCGTGAGGATGATCTTTTGTTACCTCCTGTGTGAGGGTGTGGTTTATATACTCGGCTATGTTGTCTTACCTTTCGATTGTACAATATTTACGGTTTTATGTATTTGCTTTTATATCTGTCAGTGCCATGTTGTAGTTAAGGTCCAGTGAACTTGTTGTCAAGCTAGGGTCAAGATCCATTGTGAGATCCTAGCCCAATGTAGCACTCCGAGTCCCGCGTATTGGGGGTGTTACAGAGTTGGTATCAGAGCTTAGGTTGACAACAATGGCACTTGCTACCTGCAATAAGGTTTGATAGGTAAAGTAAATAGAACCCACATGGGGTTTTGGATTAGATGTACGAGAAGTTGTCACTTCTGCTATGGATCGCTGCAGTATAGATATGTATATATGTAGTATGGATTATGTATGTGTATGTGTTGAATATATATATATATATATATATTTACTTATGGCCTATGTAGAGCCTTATAAGTTAGGTGTGCATACCCCGCATATGGCTCGGACTAGAGCTACTACCGCTATAGGCAGAGGTAGAGGTAGGTCACCCCGTCCTCCGGCTGTGGTAGGTGAGGGACCAGTTCCCGTTGTTAATCCACTAGTGGTGGAGTAAACGAGGAGGTTTGGAGAGAGTGTTATTCCAGAGACGGGGAGTGGTGGATCTAGGAGACATCATTCACATTCAACTCAGTCTGATGACGTTGACGTGTCTCCATGGGAGGACCGGAGTTTAGACATTACCTCATATGTTTTGAGGAGGATATTAGAGCTGGCAGATGGGCCCCAGATTTACCAATACATGAGGGATCTTCTAAGAGATCTCAAGGAGTGACATAGGTGCCAATTGCACCTGCACGTGTTGCTGAGCTAGTTCGAGTCCCAAAGGAGACTAGAGGGCCTTGACCAGTTGCCTGGTTGAAGGCATTTCATCAGCAGGGAGTACCACCCTTATCAGGAGAGATAGGGTTACAGACTGAGGTGTGGATAGGGCATGTAAACTCAGCTTTAGAGTCTATTGATAGCATGTATTATAGTCCATATTCTGGGGCTGGTTTTGACGTTTTATCTTCAATAATCAGCATGTATGGATGTATATTATGTGATTATATTGTTGTTTCATCTACCTTTGCGGGAATCGAGGTCTAGACCTAGTTTCGTTGTAATTGTAGGTAAAATGGCATGTTTTGGGCTAAAATGGAGCTAAGGAGTTGAGGAGTCATTGGAGCTACATTCTGGAGCTTAAGAAAGAACTCATGAATCATGAAAATGATGAAGAAGATTGACTTTGGACCAAATTCTAGAGATTTTACATTCAGTTGAGATTCACCTCGGTCAGCTACAGTACCACCTCGACCGAGGTGATCTTGAGGAGCGTCCCGACCGAGGCGAACACCCTGTCGCCGACGAGATATATATTTTTGGCTGAGATCTTTTATTTTTAGAAAGAAGATATCTTATATTTTTGGGCTGGATATCACGAAGGAAGATATTATTTTTAGGAGATCTATTTTAGAGATTTGGATATATTTTCTAGGAAATTATCTTTGTAAGATATTATTATCTTTGAAAGATAATTCTCCTATATAAAGGGTTGGATTTTCCACAAGTTGAAGAATGCTTACATGCTGAGAACATCCAGCAATTAAGGGATTTTCTGGAAGCTTTGAAGGAAGAATTGAAGGAAGGATTCATAGTTTGGAATTAGCTTTTGAGGGAGTTTGTAAGACTTTCATAAATTCCCTTTTGGTTAGTTGTCTTAGGTGATTTGTGATTTGAGGAACGCTTGTTATTTGATATTTGATTCAGTTATTGAGACGTTTTTCTTAAGGTTTTCTTGTTCGAATATTGACTCCCTTTCCATATATTTGATTATTGTTATCATGATGATTGTTGGCTAAGTTTCTTGTGCGATTCTAGGGTGATTGGCTGAAAGTTGTGGGGAAGACGATGATAGAATGATCTTAATCCCTTCAGGGCCCTGAAAGCTCGAGTCTTTAACCTTAACCCTAAAACACCTCGCTCAGTCGAAGAACATCTCGTCCGGGGTAGGATCTGACTCAACGAGGTGAATCTTTCCTGAACCTATTCTGAAGTTAAGTGTTCTAGTTTGCCAAATCCTATCCTTATTATACCTTTCCTGGTTCAATGCAAGCCTAGGATGAGACTAACCCGGTGATTCCTTTGTTTGTTTACCTAAGATAACGACTGTAGGTAATAAAGGTTTATCCTTTATTAGGGTTTGAGTGTGCCTTCATCCCATCTTTGTGAGTTAGCCTGAGACTTACCCGGTAAAGGTTGATTCTATTCCCTTGGGTGGTGTGTTGGTTTGAGATTATAGTTCCTTTCCTTAGTACGTTGAGACTTACCCGGTAATAGGAGCTTTGGTTTGGGATAGTGAGTAGTGAGACTTACCTGGTAATCTATTCCCATCTTAGAAACATCTTCCCATTACAAACCTCAGCTTTGTCCGCATTATCCTTTGAGATCTTTAGTTAGAACTACAACTAGATGATTTAATCCCTAGAATTCGCATTTCCTCTTACTTGCGGGTTCGCATATTTGTTCAAGCATACTTCTTTTGTTATAAATTTTAACCTTGCACACACCGTTTGGAGCGAACAAGTTTTTGGCGCCGTTGCCGGGGACTTGGTCTAGACCGAGCCGGTTTCGGTTGTCTTTCGGGGAAATTGCCCTTGTGGCTATTAACCACTCTACTTCAGTGTTTTCGCAGGATCTTTTCTTAGGTTTATGCGAAGAAATCGTGCTGGGAAAGAAATCGTTCCTTACGATCCCGAACCAGAAAAGACATACAAACGACGATTAAAAGAAGCTAAGATGGCCAATCAAGACAATCGCGATCTTGAGGCCGAATTGAAAGAGGCGCTAGAACAGCTACGCCTCAACCAAGAAGAACTTCAGCGAGAGAGAGCAGACTCGCGCAAGAACTGAAGAGATCGAAGCAGATATGGCCGCTCTTATGGCCCAGTTTCTGCCTCGACTAATCCCAGATCCTCGACCGAGGCAAGACCCAGTCTATGTTGCCCCGGACGAGATACATCCACCTCGGATGCCACTCCGACATGTTCTTTTTGCTGGAGTTCCACAAACCCAAGGACAAAGGATGGAACCTAATCAGCAAGTGAGGCGTCCAGGAGTCAACCTAGGTGATCCAGCTGAGCATGAATACGAACTTCGACCGCTAGTTCTATCTATGATCCGCCAATGCCAATTTGGAGGTTTAGAGAGGGAGTCTTCGCATCAGCATTTGCAAAACTACAAGATTCTGATGGAGACCTTGAGACCTTCAAGGCTGGAAAATAACAACTACAAGTTAAGGCCTTTCTATTTTTCTTTGAAAGATAGGGCGCTTGCTTGGTATCAATCTCTTCCACCAGAAAAGATCAACACTTGGGAAGAGATGACGACGGAGTTTCTAACAAAGTTCTTTCCTCCCTCCAAGACCGCTGAAATGAGAGGGAAGATCAATGCCTTCATGATGAAGGACAAGGAGTGTTTCTCCAAGCCATGGGAGAGATTCAAGGATGTTCTATTGGATTGCCCATATCATGGGATTGCCAAGATAGAGTTGATGGATATATACTTCAAGGGATTGGATGGAGCTACTCTATTCAATCTCCAACTATTTTCCGCAGGCACATTCATGGATATGCCGATAGACGAAGCTTGGGAGTTCATTGAAAAGCAAGCTTTGCACATGGAGAAGTACTCCCATTAAGGAGCCGAGAATGGAGTAAGGAGATTTAGTTTCCAGGACACTTCATCAAATGAAAATCAACTCATCTCGCTTAAAAATGATGTGAAGCAATTGAATGAGCTTTTAGTAGCTCATACGAAGAAGGAGCAAGATGGAGGATATCAAGGAAGAAACAGCAACCAAGGGTCACGAAACAACAATTACAAAAACAATAGAGGCTCCAACAGCAACAACCGGAGATCTAATCAACAAAATCCGGGTAACCATTATTCTCATGCTAATAATGCTTTTAACCCCTCATCCTCTTCTTCAACTCCATTCAAGAGCCAGGAGCCTGGATCAAGTTCGTCCCAACCAGAGAAGAAAGATGCAGTGCTGGGGGTAATCTTCATAAAGCTAAACGCTATGGAGACGTCGATGACTTCATTTTCAAAGGCACAAAAAGCCTTAGAACAACAATTTTTTAATAAGGCGAATGAAGCGCCAAGAGATCCAGGGAAGCTCCCAACAAGGACAGAGAGCAACCATAAAGGACAGATTATGGCAATAACGACGAGAAGTGGATTAAAAACTGCAGATCCAGTACCTCGATCAGTGCAAGTGCGGACGACAAACACCTCGTTCTAGGATCAGATGAGGAACACTTCGGCCGCGATGCCAACCGAGGTGAAGCCACAAAAAGCGGAGGAGAAAACTGAAGTTTATGTTCCACCTCCTGCATATAAACCACCACTTCCATTCCCCCAGTCAAGGGCCAAAGCACATCTAGACAAGCATTTTGGTATGTTCCTTGACTTGATGAATAAACAACACATTAATATCCCTTTCCTTGATGCTATTTGATAACAAGATTTATGACTTAGGATTAGGTAGTCATTTAGATAGATTTCTCATTCATTCGTGCAAGTTTTGGCATTGATTCATGACGTCTTCGCTTAATTCACGCACATTTCTAGAAAAGACGTCTACACTACCTTTTATCGGTTTTGTAGGTAATTCGGGGATCTATTGGACGTTAATCGATACATTTGAGGGCCAAGCCTCATGATGGTACACATCCAAAGCCTTGGAGGAGCATAATTGGATCAACAAAGGACACAAAGACCACCATTGGTGCAAGAAATGGAGCAACTCATGGCTAGACGATCATATCATGTTTCTGTTGAAGAAAATCGACCTACACCCAGGAAAATCGGCCGATTTATTGCTCTGGGTCGATTTTTAGGCCTTTGACAGCTTAAAGCCAAGTGTCCCACGATCTCTTGCCCGTCCTTGCTCTTGGTGGAGAATATAAGTGGTCCTTCAGGTGGTTGCTGAGCATCTCTCCTCTCCCACACTCTCATTTACAGCTCATCAATTTGGTAGGAAGATTGGAGGAGAAGAAAAGCTCTCAAATATTGAAGGAAGAAGAAGAACACCATTCTAAGAGTTTAGAGTGATTTTGAGTGATTTTGTAGTGTTGGATTGAAGAACTAATCGCAAGGATTGTTAAGAACGTTTTGAATCTTCATTCTAGAGTTTGTAAGTCTTGCTACAACTAGTCTTTGGTTGAGATTTATTGATTTTGCTTACTCATCTTTCATTACTCATCTATGAACACCATGAATGCTTGTTTGATGATTTCGGATCTTGATATGCATATTATTGGCTAGTTTCTTGTGATTTTAGAGTGATGGATTGATGGTTATGGCTAGGGTGATGATAGGATGGACTTATATGTCAGTTTAGGATGATTTGTATGCACGAAACCCACCCCAGGAAGAAAAATCGACCTGTTCATCAGATAAATCGGCCGATTTATCTGTAGAACAGCCCGATTTATTCTCCTGTTGCTCTTTAAATGATAAATCTGCATGTTGGGGTCCTTGGTTGTTTAAATCCTAGTGTTTATTAAGCCTAATTTAGCTTAGAATCACCTAATGCTACCAACCTAAGTGAGGGAAGAGATCTACCCGATGATTTCCGATCTTAGATACCTAAGATGATGAATGCTAGGTAGTAGTGAGCCTCATAAGCCGCTATTGGATTGAGTGTGCTAGGATTATTGCTTGAGACTTCCCTATTCCGAGACTTACCCGGTAAGGAGAGGGTTACCCTTAAGTGGTATCTAGTTTGTGTGGAATTCCTTACTCTAACCCCTAGAGACTTACCCGGTAATAGGAGTTTGATGCGGGATTAGTGAAGTGAGAGACCTACCCGGTAATTGCTTCCATTAGCGAAACATTCTTTCCCCAATACCGCAACTTGTCCTTAGAACCTTTAGAACCTTGAGTCCAATGCCATAACCGGAAATCTTGACCTCTAGAATCTACTTTTCTCTCTTGATCATATACTTGTGCCTTGTGTTACTTACTCGTTTGCTAGCTTAATTTGTTAGTTGTTTTATTTCTTTGCTTGACTTGTGATCTTTGTTTGATCACCACAAAAACCAACAAAAACATTGCGTTTTCCATCTTCTTTGTTCCTCATCTTATCTTAGTCTAGATCCACACTATCTTTGATCATTGCTTGACTCTATTTCACCTTAGTCTTTGTGTTCGACCTCGGAGTACTTACCTTTCTACAAACGTCCCGTACACTGCGGGTTCGCTAGGAGTTAGGATAATTATAACGAGTATAAATTTAAGACTTATTGCGTGCACATCACATCTATTCCTAGACGTAACAAGTTTTTGGCGCCGTTGCCGGGGACTAGGTCTAGATTGAGTCATTTCGTGATTGTTTATAGTGTAGATCTTTCTTGTTGCTTTTGATCTCTCTTTGGTGTGTGTCTTTGCTTTTCAGGACATCATCTCTCTCTTTAGGTGTATGCGAAGATCTCGTGGCAAGGATTTAGCTCCATTCGATCCCGAACCGGAGAAAACCCTTCGATCTAGATCCAAGAACATCCGAAAAGAGAAAGAGATGGCCGGAAGAAACCTCCAAGCTGAGTTGGATGAAGCCTTAGAGCAAATAAGGCTAAGAGATGAGCTTTTGGAGGAAGAAAGGAGACTTGCTAATGAGAGGCAAGAGGAAACTAGGAGGGAGATTGAGGAGATTAGGCAAGCCCTTGTTCAAGGAGAGCTTAATCGCCGACAACCTCCACCTCCTCCACCACCGGTGTTCAACCGCAGCCGGCGGCTAATGTTAGGGTTGTGCCCATTGCCATTGAAGAGCCACAAACCCTAGGGAGACGTATGGATCCGGCACAAAGAGCACACCGTCCGGGTGTGAACTTAGGAGATCCCGCAGCCCACAACTACGAGCTCCGCCCTCAAGTTCTACAAATGATCCGGCATAATCAATTTGGAGGGATGGAAGGAGAGTCTCCTCACCAACATTTGATGAACTACGAGATTTTGATGGACACTCTTAGACCGCCAAGATTGGAGAGCAACAATCATAAGCTAAGGGCTTTCTCCTTCTCTCTTAAGGACAAGGCCTTAGCTTGGTATCAATCCATTCCACAAGGGCGAGTTGGTACTTGGGAGGAGATGACAACCGAGTTTTTGACTAAGTTCTTCCCACCTTCCAAGACTACCGAATTAAGAGGGAAGATCAATGCCTTCGTGATGAAGGATAGAGAGAGTTTGTTCAAGTCTTGGGAGAGATTCAAGGACCTTCTCCTAGATTGTCCACACCATGGCATACCGAAAATTGAGCTATTGGAGATCTACTTCAAGGGACTTGATGAAGATAGCCAATTCAAGCTACAATCCCTTTCCGGTGGGACTTTTATGGAGAAGCATGTAGATGATGCTTGGGAGTTTGTGGAGAAACAAGCACTTGTGATTGAGAAGTACTCCCATAGGAAGAGTGAAGGGAGAAAGGCGGGAGCATATGAGGTGAGTGAGGTCACCATGAGCAACTTCAAGCTTGACGCCATCAACAACGAGCTAAAGTCCTTGAGGGAGTTGTGTGCTACAACTTTGAAGAGTCAAGCAACCCCTCAAGTGCTTCCACAAGCTAACTTATCTTCCAAGGAGGAGGATGTAAACTATATGGGAAGGGGCAATTACAACAACTACCAAGGCCCAAGGAACTTCAACTACAACCGGCAATTCAACAATTACCGGCCCAACCATAACCATCCCGGGTTTTCTTACTCTAACCCGGATGGAGCCTTGAACCCTCCCGCTTCTACAAGCACAACTCCACCAACAAGAGCTTCACAAGAACCTCCACCCGGATTCACTCAACCTCCAAAGGATAGAACCGAAATGATGTTTGAGCAATTGCTTGGAAGGTTGAGTGGTCTTGAGAGCACGGTGACTTCTATCTCAAAGGCTCAAAAGGTGTTGGAAGCACAAGTATTCCAAAAGGCGGGTGAAGCACATAGAGATCCGGGAAAGCTTCCCGGAAGAACCGAAGAAAACCCAAGAGGCCAAGTGTTGGCTATTACAACAAGAAGTGGGTTAAGCATGAAGGATCCCTTGCCCAAGGAGAATGCTAAAGGGAAGCAAGTGGTGAATGAAGAAGAAACTTTGCAAGGAGATGGAGGCAAGAGCAAGGATGTAGAGCCAACCTATGTGGCACCGCCTCCATACAACTATTCTGGGGATGCCCGCCTATGAGAAGTTCTTGAAAGAAATTCTATCAAGGAAGAGGAAGTTGGAAGACTTTGGAGAAGTAAGGATGACATCTAAATCCTCGGAGCTCATTCAAATCATGAAGGAGAAGATGCCACCCAAATTATGGGATCCCGGCTCATTTTGCATTCCCATTCAAGTTGGGGATGTAACTTGTGAGGCGTTGTCTGATCTAGGAGCCAGCGTGAGAATCATCCCGCTGGAGCTATGAGAAGATCGGACTTGGAGAGCCCAAGCCGGTGAAGATAAGGTTGTACATGGAGGATCGCTCTATTACCCATCCCGTGGGCATCTTGGAAGACGTTACCGTCAAGTTAGGTAATTTCTATTTATCGATAGATTTTGTTGTACATGATATACCTGCAGATTATCCAGTCCCTATCATTTTCGGGATACCATTTCTAGCAACTTTGGGTTGCAATGTGGATTGTAAGAATGTCAAGTTGAAATTCAACTTTGGTGGAGATCAAGTGGAATTTTCATTGCTTGCTGCAATGAAAGGAGAGCCACTGGAGGATGATATCTTCAAAATCTATGATGAAGAAGAATCAAGAGAATCGGTGAGCTCTATCCTTATTAATGACCCTCTTGAAAGAGTTCTTAGTATAGTTTAGTGGAGGATGGTATAGATGTTTCTTGTGATGCAGATATACGGAGCTTAAAGGCATTGGAAGCAGATCTAGGATTTAAGATTGAGAAACTAATCCACGATAGAAGAAAATCAAATTTTGGTCCCAGTTCCAGTACCTCGACCGAGGCACTTTCTGGACCAAGCGAGGTGTTCTTATCTGAAGAGCATCTCGGTCACCCACCTTGGACCCCGACCGAGACAACAAGCGAGATGTTGTCATTTGAGGACAACAAACTTCCTAAACTCTTTTCTGAGACTCATTTACAGTTGGTGGAACACTGGCTCCACCAAGGTTAGGATAATAAAGAGCCTTCATATGCTGATATTGTTAATTATCTTGTTTGCCAGGAAATACCGCCCGGATTGACGTACGCTCAAAAGAAGAAATTCTTCAAGGATGTACGCCACTACTACTGGAATGAACCTCTACTGTTTAAGAGAGGTCCGGATGGGATGCTTTGACGATCATTCTAGAGGATGAAGTTGCTAGTGTTATACGGCATTGCCACTCGCTTCCTTGTGGAGGACATGCTAGCGCTCACAAAACGTGCGCTAAGGTATTGCGTTCTGGATTCTTTTAGCATACATTATTTAAGGATGTGCAAACGTTTATTGTTTCCTGTGATGCATGCCAAAGAACAGGGAACTTGTCTAGAAGGAACGAGATGCTACTCAACAATATTCAGGAGGTTGAGATTTTTTATGTATGGGGAGTTGATTTCATGGGACCTGTCCCATCATCCGCAGGGAACCTCTACATTCTCCTAGCTGTTGATTACGTCTCCAGATGGGTAGAAGCCATTGCCTCCCCCACTAATGACACCATGGTGGTTGTGAAGTTCTTCAATCGGACTATGTTTCCACGTTTTGGGATACCACGCATAATCATCAACGATGGAGGGACACATTTCATCAACCGGAAGTTTAAAGCACTTCTATCGAAGTATGGGGTAAACCACAAGGTAGCAACCCCTTATCACCCTCAAACTAGTGGACAGGTCGAGATCTCGAATAGAGAAATCAAGGCAATTTTGGAGAACACCGTCTCTAGGATGAGGAAGGATTGGTCCATGAAGTTGAACGACGCTCTTGGGGCTTATAGGACCGCATTCAAGACTCCCATTGGTACCACCCCTTATAATTTAGTGTATGGGAGGTCTTGCCATCTACCCGTTGAGTTAGAGCACAAATCATATTGGGCAATCGAGTGGTTGAATTTCGATATCAAGGAAGCCGGAGAGAAGAGACTATTGGACATCAATGAGTTGCAAGAGTTGCGCTTAAACGCTTATGAGAATGCCAAGATCTACAAGGAAAGAACGAAGAGATCGCATGAAAAGCATATCATTCTTAAGGAATTCAAAGAAGGAGATTTAGTTCTACTCTTCAACTCCCGCCTTTGCCTCTTTCCTGGTAAGTTGAAATCTAGATGGACAGGACCTTACGTTGTGAAACATGTGTTTCCTTATGGTGCAGTTGAGATTTGGGGTGAAACAAGCAGAAGCTGTAAGGTCAAAGGTCATAGGCAGAAACTAGGTAATCCAAGGTATTGCTTTCTTTTCCCTTTTCTATCTTAGTTTAGATAGTTTGCTTTTTCTTTGCTTTGCTTTGCTTTATTTTTTGGCGTCCTAGACAGAAACCATGTAATCTCTAAGGAAGGATTACAGCTCAGGAGCTACACTGGAAGGACAAAAGTTCGAGAAATTGAGAAGACGGAGTTTGACTGAGACACATCTCGGTTAAGGTCAAAGCGCCTCGACCGAGATGTTCTTGGGGCAACCGAGGCGACTAGGCCTGACAACCAAGTCAAACACCTTGGTCCGGTTGGGGCCATCTCGACCGAGGTGAAATCAAATTCAGCGAGGGGTAAAAAAGGCCAAGTGGATTACTCTCTCCTCACTTTTCCCTTCTGAACTCCCACCTCGACCGCGGCATACCTCTTCTCTCCACTCTTCGATTCTTGCTCGTTTCTTGCAATTTTTGGATCGATTGCACCGGAGGAAGCAAGAGGATCGGAATTCAAGCAACAAACCGCGGGAAAAACGCTCCAAATCTGCAGAATCTGGGTATTTCATTCGAAAACCCTAACTTCTCTTCTTTTACTGATTTTAGACGGATTTGGCTTTGGTTGCATCCATTATTGCTGAAAAAGACATAAGTACCCCATAGGAAGCAATTGGTAGTGATTTAGGGGAAAATAACTGGAAAATCAGAGAGTTGAAATCGGACAGCCGGTCGCCTCGGTCCAGTCGTACTGTGTCTCGGCCGAGGTGTTCTTCAGACTGTCAAGGCAACCGAGGTTTTCTTCAGTCAGAATCATGAGTAGTAGATCCGATCGTCAAATTGTTCTGATATATGGTCCCAGTGGGTCTTCCCCTTCTTTTGCATCTCATCCCACTATACCGGTGATTCATGAGCGTCACTAGCCGTCTTTGACAGGATATGCGGGCGTCCCATAGTTGCCCCGCGTTTCTTTGACGTTTCTGCCTTTGAATGCCTCCACGTAGCGGAGGACTTGAGGAAGACGATTTCGATGGTAGGGCTGGAGGAGTTCATGGAGATTCGAGCTCCACCCTACCTTGAGCCAACTATAGAGTTCGTGAGTTCTGTCACTCACATGTCTGAGAGGAACAACATCAAGTACTAGTTGCTGAACCTGAACTAAATAGTACCGATGGATCAATTTCGAGAGGTTTTTGGCTCCCCGAGTCCCACCATGACTGATTTTCCTTCCCGAGCCATAGCTCGAGATTTTTGGGGACAAATAGCCCATGTGGTAGAGCACAGCGATAGATGGAGACCTAGGGACTCCAAAGAGCACATCATCTTTCATCAAGCTTTCCGTCTTGCCCACCGCATATTCAGCGAGACACTTCTGGCACGTACTGAGACGCCCCAGAAGATCAGACAGGGAGAGCTATTGAGCTTGTTTTGTATGGTGGTTGGTGGAGTGCCTGACTTTGGAGGCATGCTGGCTGAGGACTTGCATAGGATCAAGGGCAAGTCCAAGAGAGACATCTGCTGCGGAGGATTGGTGACCCATATTGCTACAATTATGGGTCTGGATCTGAGTGCATGTACATTGGTAGCGGCTGCAAAGCCGCTTGGACTTCAGGAGATGATCACGAGGCACATTCTGGTACCTCGTGGTCTTAGCACACCATACGTAGCTATGCCTTGGGAGGCGACTACTTTTCATGGCATTCTCTAGTCAGCTCAGTTCACAGTCTTTGACCAACAATACTGGTCTTCTTCTTGGCTTTCCTACTTACAGGATGCTAGAAAGGCTGCACTGATAGCATGAATTATAGTCTATATTTTGGGACCTGTTTAGACGTTTTATCTTCAATAATCTGCATGTTTGAATGTATATTATGTGATTATATTGTCGTTTCATCTACCTTTGCGGGAATCAAGGTCTACACCAAGTTTCGTTGTAATCGTAGGTGAAATGGCACGTTTTGCATCAAAATGGAGTTAAAGGAGCTAAGGAGTCATTGGAGCTACATTCAGGAGCTTAAGGAAGAATCCAAGAAGCATGGAAATGGATTGAAGATTTACTTTGAACAAGATTTAAGAGATTTCACATTCAGTTTAGAGTCACCTCAGTCAGCTACAGTACCATCTCGACCGAGGTGATCCAGAGGAGCGTCCCGACCGAGGCGAACACCTTGGACGCGGCGAGATATATTTTATTATTGGCTGAGATCTTTTATTTTTGGAAGGAGAAATCTTATATTTTTAGGCTGGATTTCTGGAAGGAAGATCATATATTTTGGCGATTTATTTATGAGAGATAGATATATTTTATTAGGAAAATATCTTTTTAAGATCTTTTATCTTTGGAGGGTAGTTTTCGTATTTAAAGGGTTGAATTTTCCACAAATCCAACCATGCTTAGAGGGCTGAGAGCATCCAACAGTTAGGAAGGATTTTGGAAGGTTGAAGGAAGGAAGTTGATAGCTTTTATAACTTTTGTGAAGGATTTTGTAAGATTCTCTTAGATTCCCTTCTTTGTCGATTTGTCTTCTTGGATTGTGATCCAAGGAACGCTTGTTTGTTTGATAATGTATTCAGTTATTGAAGCCTTTTTCTTAAGGTTTTTGTGATCAATTATTCACTTTCTTCCCTTATATTTGATTATTGGTTTCATGATGATGATTGGCTAATTTCTTTGTATGATTCTAGGGTGTTTGGCTGAAGGTTGTGAGAAAATCAATGATAGAATAATCTTAAATTCCAGTAGGACCCTGAAAGTTCGAGTCTTTATCCTTAACCCTAGAACATCTCGTTTAGTCAATGAACATCTCGGCCGGGGTGGAATTCGTCTGAACGAGGTGACCTTATCTGATCCGAAACTGAGAGTTAAGTGTTAGAGTTTGCCAAAACCTATTCTTATTACACCTTTCCTGGTTCAATACAAGTTTAGGATGAGACTTACCCGGTAATTTCTTAGTTTGTTTACCTAAGATCATAAGTGTTGGTAATAAAGGTTTATCCTTTATTGGGGTTTGAGTGTGCTTTCATTCCATCTTTATGAGTTAGCCTGAGACTTACCTGGTAAAGGTTGATTCTATTCCCTTAGGTGGTGTGTTGGTTTTAGATTATAGTTCTTTTCCTTAATTCCTTGAGACTTACCCGGTAATAGGAGTTACGGTTTGGAGTTAGTGAGTAGTGAGACTTACCCGGTGATCTATTCCACTTTAGAAACACCTTCCCTTTGCAAAATCTCAGCTTTGTCCGCTTATCTTGAGATCTTGAGTTGGAACCACAACTAGATGCTTTAATCCCTAGAATTGCATATTCCTTTAATTGAATTTTTATCATCTTTGATCGCTTTAATCGCTTTTGTGGTTAGTTGCAATATTAACAACCTATACTTGCTTTGTTTCACTAAGTCCGTGAGATCGACACCCCGGAATTTCTTGCTTTTACTACGATTGACCCGTACACTACGGGTTCGCATCCTTGTTTTAGGCATACATCTAGGGTTATAAATTTAAAGCTTGCACACACCATTTGGAGCGAACAAGTTTTTGGCGCCGTTGCCGGGGACTTGGTCTAGACCGAGCCGGTTGCGGTTCGCTTTTGGGGCGCTTGCCCCTGTTTCTACTAACCACTCTACTTGAGTGACTTTCGCAGGTTCTTTTTCTTAGGTTTATGCGAAGAACCCGCACTTGGAAGGAAATCGTTCCTTACGATCCCGAACCAGAAAAGACATACAAAAGACGCTTGAAAGAAGCCAAGATGGCCAATCAAGAGAATCGCGATATTGAGGCCGAATTGAAGGAGGCATTGGAACAACTACGCCTCAGCAAAGAAGAATTGCGACGGGAAAAGGAAGAAACTCACGCAAGAACGGAAGCAATCGAAGCAGATATGGCGACCTTACGAGACCAATATCTACCTCGCCCAGTTCCAAATCCTCGACCGAGGCAGAATCCAGTACCAGCTGCCCCGGCCGAGATACTTCCACCTCGGATGTCAATCCGAGATGCTCTTTTTGCAGGTATTCCATAGACCCTAGGGCAAAGGATGGACCCCAATCAACAACTGAGGTGTCCAGGAGTCAACCTAGGTGATCCATCGGACCATGATTATGAGCTTCGACCGCAAGTTCTTTCCATGATTCGCCATGCTAGTTTGGAGGGCAAGAGAGGGATTCTCCGCATCAACATCTAAAAAACTATGAGATCTTGATGGAGACCTTGAGACCTTCAAGGCTGGAAAACAACAACTACAAGCTAAGGCCTTTCTACTTCTCTTTGAAAGATAGAGCGCTTACTTGGTATCAATCTCTTCCTCCAGGAAAAATCAATAATTGGGAGGAGATGACGATGGTGTTCTTAACTAAATTCTTTCCCCCCCCCCCCCCCTCTAAGACCGCTAAAATGAGAGGAAAGATCAATGCGTTCATCATGAAGGACAAAGAGAGTTTGTCCAAGTCATGGGAGAGATTTAAAGACATCCTTTTGGATTGCCCACATCATGGGATTCCAAAGATAAAGTTGTTGGAGATATACTTCAAGGGACTGGACGGAAACACCCAGTTCAAACTTCAACTACTATCCGCCGGCACGTTCATGGACATGCCGATTGACGAAGCTTGGGAGTTCATAGAGAAGCAAGCTTTGCACATGGAGAAATACTCCCACCAAGGAGCTGAAGGTGGAGTTAAAAGAGTCAACTTTCAAGAAGCTTTACCAAACAATGATAAACTCGCTTCTTTAAAGAATGATGTGAAGCAATTGAAAGATCTTTTGGTTGCTCAAACTGAGAAAGAAGATGAAGGATATCAAGGCTCGAGGAACAACAATGGGTACCGGAACAACAACGGTTCCCGGAACAACAACTACAACAACAACAGAGGATCCAACAGCAATGATTGGAGGGCAAACAACCAAAATTCGGGTAATCCTTACTCTAACTCCAATTCGAATGACTCCTCTAATCCTTTCCTCTCTTCTTCTTCTTCTTCTACTCCATTGAAGAGCTAGGAGCAAGGATCAAGTTCGTCCCAGCCGGAAAAGAAAGATGCGGTGCTGGAGGCCATCTTGATCAAGCTTAACTCTATGGAGACATCCATGACTTTATTTTCGAAGACACAAAAAGCCTTAGAACAAAAATTCTTTAACAAGGCCAATGAAGCGCCAAGAGATCCAGGGAAGCTTCCAGCAAGGATGGAAAGCAACCCCAAGGGACAGATCATGGCAATAACGACGAGAAGTGGACTGAAGATTGCAGATCCAGTGCCTCAGTCGATGCCAGTACAAGCGAAGACTACCTCGGTCCAGGCATAGTCGAAGAACACTTTGGCCGCGATGCCAACCGAGGTGGAACCACAAAAAGCGGAGGAGAAAACTGAAGTTTATGTTCCACCTCCTGCATATAAACCACCACTTCCATTCCCCCAGTCAAGGGCCAAAGCACATCTAGACAAGCATTTTGGTAAGTTCCTTGACTTGATGAATAAACAACACATTAATATCCCTTTCCTGATGCTATCCTAGGGATGCCCGCCTATGAGAAGTTCTTGAAAGAAATTCTATCAAGGAAGAGGAAGTTGGAAGACTTTGGAGAAGTAAGGATGACATCTAAATCCTCGGAGCTCATTCAAATCATGAAGGAGAAGATGCCACCCAAATTATGGGATCCCGGCTCATTTTGCATTCCCATTCAAGTTGGGGATGTAACTTGTGAGGCGTTGTCTGATCTAGGAGCCAGCGTGAGCATCATCCCGCTGGAGCTATGAGAAGATCGGAGTTGGAGAGCCCAAGCCGGTGAAGATAAGGTTGTACATGGAGGATCGCTCTATTACCCATCCCGTGGGCATCTTGGAAGACGTTACCGTCAAGTTAGGTAATTTCTATTTATCGATAGATTTTGTTGTACTTGATATACCTGCAGATTATCCAGTCCCTATCATTTTCGGGAGACCATTTCTAGCAACTTTGGGTTGCAATGTGGATTGTAAGAATGCCAAGTTGAAATTCAACATTGGTGGAGATCAAGTGAAATTTTCATTGCTTGCTGCAATGAAAGGAGAGCCACTGGAGGATGATATCATCAAAATCTATGATGAAGAAGAATCAAGAGAATCAGTGAGCTCTATCCTTATTAATGACCCTCTTGAAAGAGTTCTTAGTTTTAGTTTAGTGGAGGATGGTATAGATGTTTCTTGTGATGCAGATATACAGAGCTTAAAGGCATTAGAAGCAGATCTAGGATTTAAGATTGAGAAACTAATCCACGATAGAAGAAAATCAAATTTTGGTCCCAGTTCCAGTACCTCGACCGAGGCACTTTCTGGACCAAGCGAGGTGTTCTTATCTGAAGAGCATCTCGGTCACCCACCTTGGACCCCGACCGAGACAACAAGCGAGATGTTGTCATTTGAGGACAACAAACTTCCTAAACTCTTTTCTGAGACTCATTTACAGTTGGTGGAACACTGGCTCCACCAAGGTTAGGATAATAAAGAGCCTTCATATGCTGATATTGTTAATTATCTTGTTTGCCAGGAAATACCGCCCGGATTGACGTACGCTCAAAAGAAGAAATTCTTCAAGGATGTACGCCACTACTACTGGAATGAACCTCTACTGTTTAAGAGAGGTCCGGATGGGATGCTTTGACGATCATTCTAGAGGATGAAGTTGCTAGTGTTATACGGCATTGCCACTCGCTTCCTTGTGGAGGACATGCTAGCGCTCACAAAACGTGCGCTAAGGTATTGCGTTCTGGATTCTTTTAGCATACATTATTTAAGGATGTGCAAACGTTTATTGTTTCCTGTGATGCATGCCAAAGAACAGGGAACTTGTCTAGAAGGAACGAGATGCTACTCAACAATATTCAGGAGGTTGAGATTTTTTATGTATGGGGAGTTGATTTCATGGGACCTGTCCCATCATCCGCAGGGAACCTCTACATTCTCATAGCTGTTGATTACGTCTCCAGATGGGTAGAAGCCATTGCCTCCCCCACTAATGACACCATGGTGGTTGTGAAGTTCTTCAATCGGACTATGTTTCCACGTTTTGGGATACCACGCATAATCATCAACGATGGAGGGACACATTTCATCAACCGGAAGTTTAAAGCACTTCTATCGAAGTATGGGGTAAACCACAAGGTAGCAACCCCTTATCACCCTCAAACTAGTGGACAGGTCGAGATCTCGAATAGAGAAATCAAGGCAATTTTGGAGAACACCGTCTCTAGGATGAGGAAGGATTGGTCCATGAAGTTGAACGACGCTCTTGGGGCTTATAGGACCGCATTCAAGACTCCCATTGGTACCACCCCTTATAATTTAGTGTATGGGAGGTCTTGCCATCTACCCGTTGAGTTAGAGCACAAATCATATTGGGCAATCGAGTGGTTGAATTTCGATATCAAGGAAGCCGGAGAGAAGAGACTATTGGACATCAATGAGTTGCAAGAGTTGCGCTTAAACGCTTATGAGAATGCCAAGATCTACAAGGAAAGAACGAAGAGATCGCATGAAAAGCATATCATTCTTAAGGAATTCAAAGAAGGAGATTTAGTTCTACTCTTCAACTCCCGCCTTTGCCTCTTTCCTGGTAAGTTGAAATCTAGATGGACAGGACCTTACGTTGTGAAACATGTGTTTCCTTATGGTGCAGTTGAGATTTGGGGTGAAACAAGCAGAAGCTGTAAGGTCAATGGTCATAGGCAGAAACTAGGTAATCCAAGGTATTGCTTTCGTTTCCCTTTTCTATCTTAGTTTAGATAGTTTGCTTTTGCTTTGCTTTGCTTTGCTTTGTTTTTTGGCGTCCTAGACAGAAACCATGTAATCTCTAAGGAAGGATTATAGCTTTGGAGCTACACTGGAAGGACAAAAGTTCGAGAAATTGAGAAGACGGAGTTTGACTGAGACACATCTCGGTTAAGGTCAAAGCACCTCGACCGAGATGTTCTTGGGGCAACCGAGGCGACTAGGCCTGACAACCAAGTCAAACACCTTGGTTTGGTTGGGGCCATGTCGACCGAGGTGAAATCAAATTCAGCGAGGGGTAAAAAAGGCCAAGTGGATTTCTCTCTCCTCACTTTTCCCTTCTCAACTCCCACCTCGACCGCGGCATACCCCTTCTCTCCACTCTTCGATTCTTGCTCGTTTCTTGCAATTTTTGGATCGATTGCACCGGAGGAAGCAAGAGGATCGGAATTCAAGCAACAACCCGCGGGAAAAACGCTCCAAATCTGCAGAATCTGGGTATTTCATTCGAAAACCCAAACTTCTCTTCTTTTACTGATTTTAGACGGATTTGGCTTTGGTTGCATCCATTATTGCTGAAAAAGACATAAGTACCCCATAGGAAGCAATTGGTAGTGATTTGGGGGAAAATAACTGGAAAATCAGAGAGTTGAAATCGGACAGCCGGTCGCCTCGGTCCAGTCGTACTGTGTCTCGGCCGAGGTGTTCTTCAGACTGTCAAGGCAACCGAGGTTTTCTTCAGTCAGAATCATGAGTAGTAGATCCGATCGTCAGATTGTTCTGATATATGGTCCCAGTGGGTCTTCCCCTTCTTTTGCATCTCATCCCACTATACCGGTGATTCATGAGCGTCACTAGCCGTCTTTGACAGGATATGCGGGCGTCCCATAGTTGCCCCGCGTTTCTTTGACGTTTCTGCCTTTGAATGCCTCCATGTAGCGGAGGACTTGAGGAAGACGATTTCGATGGTAGGGCTGGAGGAGTTCATGGAGATTCGAGCTCCACCCTACCTTGAGCCAACTATAGAGTTCGTGAGTTCTGTCACTCACATGTCTGAGAGGAACAACATAAAGTACTAGTTGCTGAACCTGAACTAAATAGTACCGATGGATCAATTTCGAGAGATTTTTGGCTCCCCGACTCCCACCATGACTGATTTTCCTTCCCGAGCCATCGCTCGAGATTTTTGGGGACAAATAGCCCATGTGGTAGAGCACAAAGATAGATGGAGACCTAGGGACTCCAAGAGCACATCATCTTTCATCAAGCTTTCCGTCTTGCCCACCGCATATTCAGCGAGACTCTTCGGGCACGTACTGAGACGCCCCAGAAGATCAGACAGGGAGAGCTATTGAGCTTGTTTTGAATGGTGGTTGGTGGAGTGCCTGACTTTGGAGGCATGTTGGCTGAGGACTTGCATAGGATCAAGGGCAAGTCCAAGAGAGACATCTGCTGCGGAGGATTGGTGACCCATATTGCTACAATTATGGGTCTGGATCTGAGTGCATGTACATTGGTAGCGGCTGCGAAGCCGCTTGGACTTCAGGAGATGATCACGAGGCACATTCTGATACCTCGTGGTCTTAGCACACCATACGTAGCTATGCCTTGGGAGGCGACTACTTTTCTTGGCATTCTCTAGTCAGCTCAGTTCACAGTCTTTGACCAGCAATACTGGTCTTCTTCTTGGCTTTCCTACTTACAGAATCCTAGAAAGGCTGCACTGATAGCATGAATTATAGTCTATATTTTGGGACCTGTTTAGACGTTTTATCTTCAATAATCTGCATGTTTGAATGTATATTATGTGATTATATTGTCGTTTCATCTACCTTTGCGGGAATCAAGGTCTACACCAAGTTTCGTTGTAATCGTAGGTAAAATGGCACGTTTTGCATCAAAATGGAGTTAAAGGAGCTAAGGAGTCATTGGAGCTTAAGGAAGAATCCAAGAAGCATGGAAATGGATTGAAGATTTACTTTGAACAAGATTTAAGAGATTTCACATTCAGTTTAGAGTCACCTCAGTCAACTACAGTACCATCTCGACCGAGGTGATCCAGAGGAGCGTCCCGACCGAGGCGAACACCTTGGACGCGGCGAGATATATTTTATTCTTGGCTGAGATCTTTTATTTTTGGAAGGAGAAATCTTATATTTTTAGGCTGGATTTCTGGAAGGAAGATCATATATTTTGGCGATTTATTTATGAGAGATAGATATATTTTATTAGGAAAATATCTTTTTAAGATCTTTTATCTTTGGAGGGTAGTTTTCGTATATAAAGGGTTGAATTTTCCACAAATCCAACCATGCTTAGAGGGCTGAGAGCATCCAACAGTTAGGAAGGATTTTGGAAGGTTGAAGGAAGGAAGTTGATAGCTTTTATAGCTTTTGTGAAGGATTTTGTAAGATTCTCTTAGATTCCCTTCTTTGTTGATTTGTCTTGTTGGATTGTGATCCAAGGAACGTGTCACGCTAGAAAGGTATAGCACAAAAAGCTTTACATTTATAAACTCGAACTAAATCCTAAACTACCTAGCGAAACCCGCAGTGTACGGATCGTTATGTAGAAAGGTAAGTATTCCGAGGTCGAACTCAAAGACTAAGGTGAAATCGAGTCAAGCAATGATCAAAAATAGTGTAAATCTAGGCTAAGACAAGATGAGGAACAAAGAAAATGGAAAACTCAATGTTTTTGTTGGTTTTTATGGTCATCAAGCAAGGGTCATAACTCATGCAAAGCAATAAATCAAACCAAACCAAAAATCAGCACAAATAAACGAGTCAAACGAGATATTGATCAAGAGAAAAGGAAAACGGATTCTAGGGGTTGGAAATTCCGGTTATGGCATAAAACTCAAGTTATCTATTCATTCTTTGGATTGATTATGATATGTTGGGATTAAGTGTTCCTAAAATGGGATCAATTACCGGGTAAGTCTCATGATCCAACTAATCCACACCTAAGGTCTCATTACCGGTTAAGTCTCTAAGAACCTAAGGGGAGGAATTTAACACAAACCGGATTGTTTAATTAGGGATCTAACCTATCCTCACCGGGTAAGTCTCGGAAAGGGAAGTCCTAATCAACTATCCTAGCACATTTAATCCAATGGCGGCTTATTAGGCTCACCATTACCTAAGGTTTTGCTATTTTAGATTCTAAGGGCAAGGATTACCGGGTAAGTCTCTCCTAACACTTAGTCGCTACACTAGGACACCCTAGGGTAGGTTAAACTCAGCAAAAACTTAAGGTTTCAACAATTTTATGAACCTAAGATAAGATCCTTCGAACCAGGAAGAACCACGGTTTGTTCTACAGAAACCACGACCGTGGTTCTTCAAGAACCACCCGTGATTTCTAACAGTAGCTACGTTCATAAACAAAAATCATCCAAAGGTAAATCTAAGTTCGTCCTATCATAGATCTAGCCATAACCATCCTTTCCTTACCCTAGAATCACATCAATCTAGCCTACAACATTCATATTAGAAATCAAAATAAACAAGCATAGATTCATGACCTCCATTGCAAGAAAATGAGAGAAAGAAGATGAACAAATGAACTTCAAACACAATCTAAATCTGAAGATGAAATTAGAACGACTTACAACCCTTCCAAAGGAAGGTTCAAGAGTTCAAAAACTTCTAGAAATAAATCCGAAAATACAAGAGCTAAGTGTGTCTTCTCCTCTCCTCTTCAATGGCAATGGCTCCTTTCTTCTTCTTCTTGCACTTTCCTTCCTAGAAAAAGTCCTTCTTCTTCTTGGAATATATTTTGTCAAAGAAAAATGGAGAATATGTGAGCTGCTCTCAAACTACCCAAATCCCAGCTGCCTCTAACAACTATCAAGGACCACTTTTATAACCAATTTCTTCATGAGCTGGCCATGAGAGTCGTGGCACAGCTGTCACGAGAATCTGGCAAAATCCACGGTCATTTCCACGGCCGTGGTTCTTCAGAGAACCGTGATTCTGTGCAGAAACTTCGCCTTGGATCATTAGGCTGTGGTTTGGTGCATGGCCTGTGTTGGCAAGGTTCCTTGAGTCTTTCTAAGCCCTTGCCTTGCGTTCTAATGAGTTTGGAAACGTGTCCTCTAAATGAGCGACCCTCAAACGTGTCGTTTTGGCTCGAAACTTCCCGAAATACCTACAAAACGCACACAAGTCCGTGTAGACGTCTATCTCGACAAAATACATGTTTTGAGTGCAAAACGTATTGGACTAGTGCTAGATAATGCATGATTGAGCGAGAATTCTACCTAAATGTGCACCTAAAACTATGCTATAAATCGTGTTATCAAAATACCCCATACTTAAGGTTTGCTCGTCCCCGAGCAAATTCCTAACTATAGACTAAGAGATGACATGATTTATATATGCAGAAAAATGGCAAAATCTTTTTGGTTTTGTGCTTCTACTATTGGATCACCTTCATAGTCATGATCAATGGCAATTGAATAAGCAATTATGTATCAAACAATAAAGTCATAGAAAGACAATTGTACTTAACTCAAAAACATGCATGAGTTGGGAGGACGGAGATGTCAAGAAGATCAAGAGTCTATCCAATCTAGATTACTAAGTCTTACAAACATGCAAGTAGGTCATAAGGGCTTGTGACATAAAAGGCTAAGAAACGTTTCAATTGGGGAGGGGAATTTTCTAGGTATGTGATGCTAATCCGGGAATGGAACTAACTTCACTTCCTTGTCCTCGATCAACTTCCCCCAAGTGCATATTTTTCCCTATCTTGCTTTCTTTTCTTTTTCTTTAGCTCATTTTTGAGACAATGGCATTGGTGTACAATAGCCGAAACCTCGGTGATTAGCCATCCTCGGGCTTTTTCTCTTTTTCGAGGTGCATCCACACCGGGCACACATACCAAAGCTCGTTAGGGCTATTGGCTCATTTGACTTTGGCAAGGCACCAACACCCGATTATGTGAAGTGTACCGAGTTACTTGTCATTTAAACCAACGCCCCCAAACCTATTTTGGCTACGCTTCCACAATAATTTCAGCATTCCATTCACGACATTCTTTTCATTACATCTTCACCCCGCACTTGCTTTTTACACATTCAAACACACTAGCATGCTCCTATTCCCGGATGGGTTTTAAAAGGAGGTCAAATTTTATATCAGTTGAGGTGCTCAAGCAATCATGATCAAGATGAGAAGTAGAGAAAGATGAAGTGCCTTATTCATTCCTAGATGGTATGCAAGAACTATCATGTAATTTCGATTTTCAATACTCAATCCATTCTAGGCAATCATCATGATCTCAAGTCATTCATGGAATTCAAGAGAAGTAGTTCAAGTCCACATATGCATTTATCAATTCAACACATAAGGCCATTCATAGCCAATCACAAGACAAGTTTCATCATTAGGATCATATCCAAGCCTAGAAAGCACAAAAAATTTTTAAATTTTCTGATTTTTATGGAATTTTCGATTTAAGTATGTACAATGCAAGATATGTGCAAATATTAACCTATCCTAGATGCTCATCATGCAAAGGATCATGCAAACCCCACCCCATACTTAGAAACACATTGTCCCCAATGTGGTATTCAAGTAAAGAGAGTGAAAGAAGGTTCTCACAATGTAAAATGGTTTTCTTCGGTATTTGGGAATTCCTAAGAGGATTGATGTTGGATGATCCTTTCAACCATGGTAGGGAGCTCTAAGCATCCTTCAAGCTTTGAAACCCGCGCTAGGCACCGCTGGCCGTCCAAGTTCCGCGTCCGCTCCACCCATGATTAGTGAGGGTTTCATCATCATCATTTCCAAGAAAGGCTTCCAATGCCACTAATGTTCTAGCACACATAGAATAGACAAAACACACAAAGCACACAAAAACAGAAAAATCTAAGCTAAAATGAAGAAAAAATGTTACCGATGGGTTGCCTCCCACCAAGCGCTTCTTTAAGGTCAATAGCTTGACCAAACTCGGGAGCGTTTATGCAAGGTGAAGCGGGGCGATCATGTCTATTGGGGCTCCCGGAATGTACTTCTTCAAGCGATGCCCATTCACTTTGAAATCTCCACAATGCTCCCCTCCTATCTCAATAGCTCCATGGGGAAAGATCTTCTTTACCACATATGGCCCGGTCCATCTTGATTTGAGCTTTCCGGGAAAGAGCCTTAGCCTCGAGTTGAAGAGAAGGACAAGATCTCCTTCACTTAACTCTTTTGGAATGATCCTCTTGTCATGCCACCTTTTGGTTCTCTCCTTGTAAATCCGGGCATTCTCATAAGCTTCCAACCGGAGTTCCTCAAGGGCATTGATATCAAGCAATCTCTTCTCTCCCGCCTCCTTGAGGTCAAAATTTAGCCACTTAATGGCCCAATAAGCTCTATGCTCCATTTCCACCGGAAGATGGCAAGACTTGCCATAGACCAATTTGTAGGGAGTGGTGCCAATAGGTGTCTTGAAGGCGGTTCTATATGCCCATAGTGCGTCATTGAGCTTCATGGCCCAATCCTTCCTTGTTCTAGACACCGTCTTCTCGAGGATGGCCTTAATTTCTCGGTTGGAGATCTCCACTTGGCCACTAGTTTGGGGGTGGTAGGGTGTGGCCACTTTATGAGTCACCCCATACTTGGCCAAAAGTGCTCCAAAGTTCCTATTTGTGAAGTGCTTCCCTCCATCACTAATGATCACCCTTGGTGTTCCAAACCTAGGGAAGATCACTCGGTTGAAGAACCGCACCACCACCTTGGCATCATTCGTAGGAGAGGCGATTGCCTCTATCCATCTTGACACATAGTCCACCGCCAATAGGATGAATAGATTGCCACATGAAGAAGGGAATGGTCCCATGAAGTCTACACCCCACACATCAAAAATCTCAACTTCTTGGATGTTGTTCAAGGGCATTTCATTCCTCCTTGAGATGTTCCCCGTTCTTTGGCAAGCATCACATGCCGCTACAAAACCTTGCACATCTCTAAACAAGTTAGGCCAATAAAAACCGGATTGCAATACCTTGGCACACATTTTGTGTGAGCTAGCATGGCCTCCACATGGTAGGGAGTGACAATGCCGGATCACACTCTCCATTTCATCTTCCGGTATGCATCTTCTAAGCACCCCATCCGGGCCTCTCTTGAATAGAAGTGGCTCGCTCCAATAGTAATGCCTTACATCGTTGAAGAACTTCTTCCTTTGTGAATATGATAATCCGGGAGGCACTTCCTCACACACCAAGTAATTCACAATGTCGGCATACCATGGCTCACTTCCTCTAGCCACTTGGAACAAGCATTCTTCCACCATTTGCAATTGTTCATCCCGGAACGAGTCATCTATCTGAATGTTGTCTTTCCCAAGCTCCAATGGTGGGAGTCTACTAAGGTGATCCGCCACCGAGTTCTCGGATCCCTTCTTATCTCTTATCTCCAAATCAAACTCTTGAAGAAGAAGGATCCACCGAATCAACCTTGGCTTGGCATCCTTCTTTGTAAGTAGATAACAGATCGCCGCATGATCCGTGTAAACTATGACCTTTGCTCCAACAAGGTACGAGCGGAACTTCTCAAATGCATACACTACCGCTAACAACTCCTTCTCGGTAGTAGCATAATTGAGTTGGGCATCATCTAGCGTCTTGCTAGCATAGTAAATAGCATGAGTGCGCCCTTCTTTCCTTTGCCCCAAAACGGCCCCAACGGCCACATCACTTGCATCGCACATAATCTCAAATGGTAGACTCCAATCCGGAGGTTGCATGATAGGTGCGGAGATCAAGGCGTTCTTCAACCTACAAAACGCTTCAAGACAATCTTTGGAAAACACAAAATCAACATCTTTCATTAGTAGGTTAGTGAGAGGCTTAGAAATTTTAGAGAAATCTTGAATAAACCTCCGGTAAAAACCGGCATGCCCTAAGAAACTCCTTACCCCCTTCACCGAGGTAGGTGGTGGCAACTTCTCTATTGTTTCAATCTTAGCCCTATCAACCTCAATGCCACGGTTAGACACCAAGTGTCCTAACACAATTCCTTCACTTACCATGAAGTGGCATTTTTCCCAATTTAAGACAAGATTTGTTTCCTCACATCTTTGCAACACCAATGACAAATTAGCCAAGCAATTATCAAAAGAAGAACCGTAAACAGAGAAATCATCCATGAACACTTCCATGATATTTTCTATGTATTCCGAAAAGATAGCCATCATACACCTTTGAAAGGTGGCGGGTGCATTACACAACCCAAATGGCATTCTCCTATATGCAAATGTACCCCATGGACATGTAAAAGTTGTTTTCTCTTGGTCATCGGGGTGGATAGGGATTTGGAAGAATCCACTATACCCATCTAGATAGCAAAAGTGAGAGTGTTGAGCTAATCTTTCTAGCATTTGGTCAATGAAGGGGAGGGGAAAGTGATCTTTCCTAGAGGCCATGTTCAATTTCCTATAATCTATACACATTCTCCATCCCGTGACCGTCCTAGTTGGTATTAGTTCATTGTTCTCATTAGTTACTACCGTCATTCCACCCTTCTTAGGTACTACATGAACGGGGCTAACCCACTTACTATCCGAGATAGGGTAGATAATTCCCGCATCTAGCAACTTAATGATTTCCTTCTTGACCACCTCTTTCATTATAGGATTCAATCTCCTTTGATGTTCAATAGAGGGTTTGTGGTTATCTTCCATCATTATCTTATGCATGCACAAAGATGGCTTAATGCGAATCAAATCATCAATAGTATAACCAATGGCTTTCCTATGCAATCTTAGTTCATGCAGCAATTTAGCAAGTTCATCATCACTCAAGCATGCATTAACAATTACTGGATATGTAGAATGATCACCAAGGAATGCATACTTTAAATGAGAGGGGAGGGGTTTGAGTTCAAGTGAGGGAGGACCTTTATCAGTTGAAGACGATCCAAACAAGGTTGGATGAGATGAATCCAAAGCAAATGAAGACTCTCCTTGGCTCCTAGAAGCTTGATCATCATCAAGAGCTGATTCAGGGGAAACCACGGTTGGAATCACGGTTGGCTCAACTTCCACGACCGTGGTTCTTGCCAAGCTTGCTTCTCGGAGTTGTCCAGAGAGTTTGACGGCCGTGGAACCCAAATCTCGACCGTGGAATTTGCAGCTGTTCACAATTTCTTCATGGCTCCCAAATCCAACTCTTGGCTCTTCTTCCAAAGCCTCCAAGGCCTTGATCTCTTCATTGCATTCCTCCTCAATGTCCTCCTCCATCATACTCAAGGTAAGAACCTTTTCCAAGGGATCCTTGATCAAAATCGAGCTCACCATTTCTCTAGATTCTTCTTGCTCGACTATGTTGAAGATATCTTCATCAAGGGTTGGCCCTTTCATCATTGTGGACAGCTTGAACTTGATGTTCTCCTCTCCTATGTTGAAGGAGAGAGTCCCGTTCTTGCAATCCACTAAACATCCGGAGGTAGCTAAGAAAGGTCTTCCTAGGATGATGGGAACCGGGTAATCCGCCGGAATGTCCAACACTACAAAGTCAATAGGCACATAGAATCCTCCCAATTGCACCGGAATGTCCTCAAGAATCCCAACTGGATGAGTGATAGAACGGTCCGCCATATAGAGGGTCATCTTGACCGGCTTTGGCTCTCCTAACCCGACCTTGTTGCTAAGTGCAAGCGGTATGATGCTTACACTTGCTCCAAGATCACAAAGGGCTTCGTACTTCACGTCTCCTACTCCAATCGGAACACAAAAAGAGCCCGGATCCCTTAGCTTGGGAGGCATTGCCTCCTTCATTGTTTGGATTAACTCCGAGGATCTCTTGGTCATCCTAATCTCCCCATACTCCTCCAACCTCCTTTTGTTGGAGAGTATTTCTTTCAAAAATTTTCCGTATGCCGGCATTCCTAAGATGGCATCCATGAACGGAATGTTAATATGTAACTTGGACATTAGTTCAAGGAACTTACCAAAGTGATTGTCCAAACGAGCTCTTGCTCTTGATTGTGGGAACGGTAGTGGTGGCTTGTATGGAGGCGGTGCTACATAAGTTGGCTCTACATCCTTGCTCTTGCCTCCATCATCTTGCTTTCTTCCCTCTTCTACCACTACTTGACTCCCCTTAGCTTGGTCCTTGGGCAAAGGATCCTTCATACTCAACCCACTCCTTGTTGTGATAGCCAAAACTTGGCCTCTTGGGTTGTCTTCGGTTCTTCCGGGAAGCTTCCCCGGATCTCTATGTGCCTCACCCGCCTTTTGAAAGACTTGTGCTTCCAAGACCTTTTGAGCCTTAGAAATTGAAGTAACGGTGCTCTCAAGTCCACTCAATCTTCCTAGCAATTGTTCAAACATGACTTCGGTTCTATCCTTTGAAGGTTGAGTAAAACCGGGTGGAGGTTCTTGTGAAGCTCTTTGTGGTGGAGTTGTGCTTGTGGAGGCGGGAGGGTTCAAGGCTCCATCCGGATTAGAGTAAGAAAACCCGGGATGGTTGTGGTTTGGCCGGTAATTGTTGAATTGCCGGTTGTTGTTGAAATTTCTTGGGCCTTGGTAATTGTTGAAGTTGCCCCTTCCCATATAATTCACATCTTCCTCCTTGGAAGACAAGTTGGCTCGTGGAGGTGCTTGAGGAGTTGCTTGGCTCTTCAAGGTGGTAGTGCACAACTCTCTCAAGGACTTCAACTCATTGTTGATGGCGTCAAGCTTGAAATTGCTCATGGTGACTTCGCTCACCTCATATGCTCCCGCCTTTCTCCCTTCACTCTTCCTATGGGAGTACTTCTCAATCACTAGAGCTTGCTTCTCCACAAACTCCCAAGCATCATCTACATGTTTCTCCATAAATGTCCCACCAGAAAGAGATTGAAGCTTGAATTGGCTATCTTCATCAAGCCCCTTGATGTAGATCTCCAATAGCTCAATCTTCGGTATACCATGGTGTGGGCAATCTAGGAGAAGGTCTTTGAATCTCTCCCAAGACTTGAACAAACTTTCTCTATCCCTCATCACAAAGGCATTGATCTTTCCCCTTAATTCGGTAGTCTTGGAAGGTGGGAAGAACTTGGTCAAGAACTCGGTTGTCATCTCCTCCCAAGTACCAACTCTCCCTTGTGGAATAGATTGATACCAAGCTAAGGCCTTGTCCTTAAGAGAGAAGGAGAAAGCCCTTAGCTTATGGTTGTTTCTCTCCAATCTCGGCGGTCTAAGAGTCTCCATCAAAATCTCATAGTTCATCAAATGTTGGTGAGGAGACTCTCCTTCCATCCCCCCAAATTGGTTATGCCGGATCATTTGTAGAACTTGAGGGCGGAGCTCGTAATCATGGGCTGCGGGATCTCCTAGATTCACACCCGGTCGGTGTGCTCTTTGTTCCGGATCCATACGTTGCCCCAATGTTTGTGGCTCATCCATAGCAATGGGCACAACCCTAACGTTCACCGCCGGCTGCGGTTGTGGTGGAGGTGGAGGAGGTTGTTGACGGTTAAGCTCCCTTTGCACAAGTGCTTGCCTAATCTCCTCAATCTCCCTCCTAGTTGCCTCTTGCCTCTCATTGGCAAGTCTCCTTTCTTCCTCCAAGAGCTCATCTCTTAGCCTAATTTGCTCTAAGGCTTCATCCAACTCAGCTTGGAGATTCCTACCGGCCATCTCTTTCTCTTTTCGAATGCTCTTGGATCTAGATCTAAGGGTTTTCTCCGGTTCGGGATCGAATGGAGCTAAATCCTTGCCACGAGATCTTCGCATACACCTAAAGAGTAAGAGGTGTCCTGAAAAGCAAAGACACACACCAAAGAGAGATCAAAAGCAACAAGAAAGATCTACACTATAAACAATCATGAAATGACTCAATCTAGACCTAGTCCCCGGCAACGGCGCCAAAAACTTGTCACGCTAGAAAGGTATAGCACAAAAAGCTTTACATTTATAAACTCGAACTAAATCCTAAACTACCTAGCGAAACCCGCAGTGTACGGATCGTTATGTAGAAAGGTAAGTATTCCGAGGTCGAACTCAAAGACTAAGGTGAAATCGAGTCAAGCAATGATCAAAAATAGTGTAAATCTAGGCTAAGACAAGATGAGGAACAAAGAAAATGGAAAACTCAATGTTTTTGTTGGTTTTTATGGTCATCAAGCAAGGGTCATAACTCATGCAAAGTAATAAATCAAACCAAACCAAAAATCAGCACAAATAAACGAGTCAAACGAGATATTGATCAAGAGAAAAGGAAAACGGATTCTAGGGGTTGGAAATTCCGGTTATGGCATAAAACTCAAGTTATCTATTCATTCTTTGGATTGATTATGATATGTTGGGATTAAGTGTTCCTAAAATGGGATCAATTACCGGGTAAGTCTCATGATCCAACTAATCCACACCTAAGGTCTCATTACCGGTTAAGTCTCTAAGAACCTAAGGGGAGGAATTTAACACAAACCGGATTGTTTAATTAGGGATCTAACCTATCCTCACCGGCTAAGTCTCGGAAAGGGAAGTCCTAATCAACTATCCTAGCACATTTAATCCAATGGCGGCTTATTAGGCTCACCATTACCTAAGGTTTTGCTATTTTAGATTCTAAGGGCAAGGATTACCGGGTAAGTCTCTCCTAACACTTAGTCGCTACACTAGGACACCCTAGGGTAGGTTAAACTCAGCAAAAACTTAGGGTTTCAACAATTTTATGAACCTAAGATAAGATCCTTCGAACCAGGAAGAACCACGGTTTGTTCTACAGAAACCACGACCGTGGTTCTTCAAGAACCACCCGTGATTTCTAACAGTAGCTACGTTCATAAACAAAAATCATCCAAAGGTAAATCTAAGTTCGTCCTATCATAGATCTAGCCATAACCATCCTTTCCTTACCCTAGAATCACATCAATCTAGCCTACAACATTCATATTAGAAATCAAAACAAACAAGCATAGATTCATGACCTCCATTGCAAGAAAATGAGAGAAAGAAGATGAACAAATGAACTTCAAACACAATCTAAATCTGAAGATGAAATTAGAACGACTTACAACCCTTCCAAAGGAAGGTTCAAGAGTTCAAAAACTTCTAGAAATAAATCCGAAAATACAAGAGCTAAGTGTGTCTTATCCTCTCCTCTTCAATGGCAATGGCTCCTTTCTTCTTCTTCTTGCACTTTCCTTCCTAGAAAAAGTCCTTCTTCTTCTTGGAATATATTTTGTCAAAGAAAAATGGAGAATATGTGAGCTGCTCTCAAACTACCCAAATCCCAGCTGCCTCTAACAACTATCAAGGACCACTTTTATAACCAATTTCTTCATGAGCTGGCCATGAGAGTCGTGGCACAGCTGTCACGAGAATCTGGCAAAATCCACGGTCATTTCCACGGCCGTGGTTCTTCAGAGAACCGTGATTCTGTGCAGAAACTTCGCCTTGGATCATTAGGCTGTGGTTTGGTGCATGGCCTGTGTTGGCAAGGTTCCTTGAGTCTTTCTCAGCCCTTGCCTTGCGTTCTAATGAGTTTGGAAACGTGTCCTCTAAATGAGCGACCCTCAAACGTGTCGTTTTGGCTCGAAACTTCCCGAAATACCTACAAAACGCACACAAGTCCGTGTAGACGTCTATCTCGACAAAATACATGTTTTGAGTGCAAAACGTATAGGACTAGTGCTAGATAATGCATGATTGAGCGAGAATTCTACCTAAATGTGCACCTAAAACTATGCTATAAATCGTGTTATCAGAACGCTTGTTTGTTTGATAATTGATTCAATTATTGAAGCCTTTTTCTTAAGGTTTTTATGATCAATTATTCACTTTCTTCCCTTATATTTGATTATTGGTTTCATGATGATGATTGGCTAATTTCTTTGCATGATTCTAGGGTGATTGGCTGAAGGTTGTGGGAAAATCAATGATAGAATAATCTTAAATTCCAGTAGGACCCTGAAAGTTCGAGTCTTTATCCTTAACCCTAGAACATCTCGTTCAGTCGATGAACATCTCGGCCGGGGTGGAATTCGTCTAAACGAGGTGACCTTATCTGATCCGAAACTGAGAGTTAAGTGTTAGAGTTTGCCAAAACCTATTCTTATTACACCTTTCCTGGTTCAATACAAGTTTAGGATGAGACTTACCCGGTAATTTCTTAGTTTGTTTACCTAAGATCATAAGTGTTGGTAATAAAGGTTTATCCTTTATTGGGGTTTGAGTGTGCTTTCATTCCATCTTTATGAGTTAGCCTGAGACTTACCTGGTAAAGGTTGATTCTATTCCCTTAGGTGGTGTGTTGGTTTTAGATTATAGTTCTTTTCCTTAATTCCTTGAGACTTACCCGGTAATAGGAGTTACGGTTTGGAGTTAGTGAGTAGTGAGACTTACCCAATGATCTATTCCACTTTAGAAACACCTTCCCTTTGCAAAATCTCAGCTTTGTCCGCTTATCTTGAGATCTTGAGTTGGAACCACAACTAGATGCTTTAATCCCTAGAATTTCATATTCCTTTAATTGACTTTTTATCATCTTTGATTGCTTTAATTGCTTTTGTGGTTAGTTGCAATATTAACAACCTATACTTGCTTTGTTTCACTAAGTCCGTGAGATCGACACCCCGGAATTTCTTGCTTTTACTACGATTGACCCGTACACTACGGGTTCGCATCCTTGTTTTAGGCATACATCTAGGGTTATAAATTTAAAGCTTGCACACACCATTTGGAGCGAACAAGTTTTTGGCGCCGTTGCCGGGGACTTGGTCTAGACCGAGCCGGTTGCGGTTCGCTTTCGGGGCGCTTGCCCCTGTTTCTACTAACCACTCTACTTGAGTGACTTTCGCAATTTCTTTTTCTTAGGTTTATGCGAAGAACCCGCACTTGGAAGGAAATCGTTCCTTACGATCCCGAACCAGAAAAGACATACAAAAGACGCTTGAAAGAAGCCAAGATGGCCAATCAAGAGAATCGCGATATTGAGGCCGAATTGAAGGAGGCTTTGGAACAACTACGCCTCAGCAAAGAAGAATTGCGACGGGAAAAGGAAGAAACTCACGCAAGAACGGAAGCAATCGAAGCAGATATGGCGACCTTACGGGACCAATATCTACCTCGCCCAGTTCCAAATCCTCGACCGAGGCAGAATCCAATACCAGCTGCCCCGGCCGAGATACTTCCACCTCGGATGTCAATCCGAGATGCTCTTTTTGCAGGTATTCGACAGACCCTAGGGCAAAGGATGGACCCCAATCAACAACTGAGGCATCCAGGAGTCAACCTAGGTGATCCATCGGACCATGATTATGAGCTTCGACCGCAAGTTCTTTCCATGATTCGCCAATGCTAGTTTGGAGGGCTAGAGAGGGATTCTCCGCATCAACATCTAAAAAACTATGAGATCTTGATGGAGACCTTGAGACCTTCAAGGCTGGAAAACAACAACTACAAGCTAAGGCCTTTCTACTTCTCTTTGAAAGATAGAGCGCTTACTTGGTATCAATCTCTTCCTCCAGGAAAAATCAATACTTGGGAGGAGATGACGACGGAGTTCTTAACTAAATTCTCCCCCCCCCCCTCTAAGACCGCTAAAATGAGAGGAAAGATCAATGCGTTCATCATGAAGGACAAAGAGAGTTTGTCCAAGTCATGGGAGAGATTTAAAGACATCCTTTTGGATTGCCCACATCATGGGATTCCAAAGATAAAGTTGTTGGAGATATACTTCAAGGGACTGGACGGAAACACCCAGTTCAAACTTCAACTACTATCCGCCGGCACGTTCATGGACATGCCGATTGACGAAGCTTGGGAGTTCATAGAGAAGCAAGCTTTGCACATGGAGAAATACTCCCACCAAGGAGCTGAAGGTGGAGTTAAAAGAGTCAACTTTCAAGAAGCTTTACCAAACAATGATAAACTCGCTTCTTTGAAGAATGATGTGAAGCAATTGAAAGATCTTTTGGTTGCTCAAACCGAGAAAGAAGATGAAGGATATCAAGGCTCGAGGAACAACAATGGGTACCGGAACAACAACGGTTCCCGGAACAACAACTACAACAACAACAGAGGATCCAACAGCAATGATTGGAGGGCAAACAACCAAAATTCAGGTAATCCTTACTCTAACTCCAATTCGAATGACTCCTCTAATCCTTTCCTCTCTTTTTCTTCTTCTTCTACTCCATTGAAGTGCCAGGAGCAAGGATCAAGTTCGTCCCAGCCGGAAAAGAAAGATGCGGTGCTGGAGGCCATCTTGATCAAGCTTAACTCTATGGAGACATCCATGACTTTATTTTCGAAGGCACAAAAAGCCTTAGAACAACAATTCTTTAACAAGGCCAATGAAGCGCCAAGAGATCCAGGGAAGCTTCCAGCAAGGACGGAAAGCAACCCCAAGGGACAGATCATGGCAATAACGACGAGAAGTGGACTGAAGACTGCAGATCCAGTGCCTCAGTCGATGCCAGTACAGGCGAAGACTACCTCGGTCCAGGCATAGTCGAAGAACACTTCGGCCGCGATGCCAACCGAGGTGGAGCCACAAAAAGCGGAGGAGAAAACTGAAGTTTATGTTCCACCTCCTGCATATAAACCACCACTTCCATTCCCCCAGTCAAGGGCCAAAGCACAACTAGACAAGCATTTTGGTAAGTTCCTTGACTTGATGAATAAACAACACATTAATATCCCTTTCCTTGATGCTATTCTAGGGATGCCCGCCGATGGGAAGTTCTTGAAAGAAATTCTACCAAGGAAGAGGAAGTTGGAAGACTTTGTTGAAGTAAGGATGACATCTAAATCCTCGGAGCTCATTCATATCATGAAGGAGAAGATGCCACCCAAATTGAGAGATCCCGGCTCGTTTTGCATTCCCATTCAAGTTGGTGATGTCACTTGTGAAGCCTTGTGTGATCTAGGAGCTAGCGTGAGCATCATCCCGCTGGAGCAATGTGTTAGGATCGGACTTGGAGAGCCCCAGCAGGTAAAGATACGGTTATACATGGTGGACCGCTCCATTACCCATCCCGTGGGCATTTTGGAAGACGTTCCGGTTAAGTTAGGTAACTTCTATTTACCTATAGACTTTGTTGTACTTGACATTCCCGCAGATTATCCCGTTCCTATCATTCTCGGGAGGCCATTTCTAGCAACTTCGGGTTGTAATGTGGATTGTAAGAACGCCAAGTTAAAATTGAACATTGGCGGAGATGAAGTGGAATTTGCATTGCTTGCGGTAATGAAGGGAGAGCAGCTAGGAGATGATATCTTCAACATCTATGATGAAGAATAATCAAGAGAATTGGTGAACTCTATCCTTATTAAAGATCCACTTGAAAAAGTTTTTAGTTTTAGCTTAATGGAGGAAGGTATAGATGCTTCTTGTGATGCAGATATACGGAGCTTAAAGGCGCTGGAAGAAGATCCAGGAGCTAAATTTGAAAAACTAATCGAGGAGAAGAAGATCTCCAGTTTCGGTCCTAGTTGCAGTACCTCAACCGAGGCACTTTCTGGACCAAGCGAGGTGACTGAAGAACATCTCGGTCACCCTCTCTGTACCTCGAACGAGGTCGAAAGCGAGATGATGTCAACTGAGACTTCTGAAAGTCCAGTTCTTCGATCTACTCCACTGGAAGAAGGAAGCAAGGATCCACCTCAGAAAACACCCCTATTTGTGGAGCTTAAACAACTCCTAAGTCACTTGAGGTATGTTTTTCTTGGACCGGATTCTACTTATCCCGTCATCGTTAGTGCTTCCCTCTCCGAATCTGAATTATCTAAACTAATGCATGTCTTAAGGAAGCATCAAAAGGCTTTGGGTTATACTATTGATGATCTTATTGGCATTAAGCCTTCTTTCTGCATGCATAGAATACTAATGGAGGACGATCATAAGAATTCACGGGAACCTTAAAGACGGTTAAATCCGATCATGAAAGAGGTTGTGAAGAAAGAAATTCTTAAGTTGTTGGATGCAGGTATCATATTTCCTATCTCGGACAGCAAGTGGGTGAGCCCAGTACAAGTAGTTCCGAAGAAAGGAGGGATGACCGTTGTGACGAATAAGAACAACGAGTTAATCCCAACTAGGACCATCACGGGCTGGAGGGTGTGCATCATTTATAGGAAGCTGAACGTGGCCACTCGGAAGGACCATTTTCCACTTCCCTTCATCGATCAAATGCTCGAACGGTTGGCCCAACATTCACATTTTTGCTATTTAGATGGCTTTAGTGGCTTCTTCCACATTCCTATCCATCCGGATGATCAAGAGAAGACCACTTTCACTTGTCCATGGGGGACATTCGCTTATAGGAGGATGCCATTTGGATTATGTAATGCACCCGCTACCTTCCAGCGATGCATGATGGCTATCTTTTCCGAGTACATAGAGGAGATGATGGAGGTATTTATGGATGATTTTTCAGTATATGGTTCCTCTTTTGATGATTGCCTATCTAACCTTTCTCTAGTGCTACAAAGATGTGAAGACACTAATCTCGTCTTGAATTGGGAGAAGTGTCACTTTATGGTTAATGAAGGCATCGTGCTGGGACACCTCGTTTCTAATCGAGGTATTGAGGTCGATCGCGCTAAGATTGAGACTATGGAGAAACTTCCTCCCCCTTGTTTTGTGAAGGGTGTGCGGAGTTTTCTCGGGCATGCAGGTTTCTATAGGAGATTCATCAAGGACTTCTCGAAGATTTCTAAACCACTAACTAACCTCTTGAATAAAGATGTTGTTTTTGAGTTTTCGCAGGAGTGTCTTGATGCATTTTACAAGATTAAGGAAGCGTTGATCTCCTCTCCTATTATCCAGCCTCCGGATTGGACCTTTCCCTTGGAGATCATGTGCGATGCGAGTGATGTGGCAGTAGGAGTGGTGCTTGGACAAAAGAAGAAAGGGCGGACCATCGCCATTTACTACGCTAGCAAGACGCTAGATGAAGCCCAACATAACTACGCCACCACTGAAAAGGAGCTATTGGCGGTTGTATATGCTTTTGAGAAGTTTCGTTCTTACTTAGTAGGGGCGAAAGTTATTGTCTACACCGACCATGCAGCTATTCGTTACTTGCTTGCCAAGAAGGATGCCAAGCCACGTCTTATTCGATGGATTCTCTTGCTTCAAGAGTTTGACTTAGAGATCCGCGATAAGAAGGGGTCCGAAAATTCTGTTGCGGATCACCTCAGCCGGCTACCTTCCTCTTCACACGAGAAGGACGATCCACCCATGGACGATTCATTCCCCGATGAGCACTTGCACTTGTTGGAGCGTTTGATAGACTTCCTTATCTCACCCCATGATAAAGGTGAAGTATGGGGTGAGGACACCTCCCATCACGATTAGGGATGCCGTACGGTCCAGCTAGCGACCTTAAATCAAGGGTTTCTTGGGAGGCAACCCAAGGTATTGCTTTCTTTTCCCTTTTTCTAGTCTAGCTTTAGATAGTTTGCTTTTGCTTTGCTTTGTTTTGTTTTGTTTTTGGCGTCCTGGACAGAAAACAGGTGACATCTAAGGAAGGAATACAACCCAGTAGCAAAACTGGAAGGACAAAAGTTCGAGAATTTGAGAAGACGGAGTTTGACTGAAACACATCTCGGTTGCTGTCACAGCACCTCGACCGAGATGATTCTTGAGCAAACGAGGCGACTAGGGTTACTGAAGATCCACCTCGGTCCGTACACCTCGGTCCAGTCGAGACCATCTCGACCGAGGTGACAGCAGTTCCAGAAAAGGGTATAAAAGGGAGATTGATTTCTCTCTCTTCCCTCCCTCACCTTCTCGACCGCGGCGCACATCTCGTCTCGCTTCTTTGTTTTTCGATCGTTTTCGACGATTCTCGCTTCCAAACTGAAAGGAAAGGATAGAGGATCGATCTGCAATCAACAATATGCAGTAAAAACGCACCAAATCGACCAAATCTGGGGTAAATTCGAAAAAACCCTAACTCCCTCTTCTTCCACTGATTTCATTCGATTTGGGCTTTGGTTGCCCCTGCATTGTGCTGGAAAAGGATTAAGTACCCCATAGGAACCATTGGTAGTGATATTGGGGGAACAGAACTGGATTTTTGAGAGAAAAGATCGCACAACACTTCGCCTCGGTCCAGTCGGCCTATGCCTCGGCCGAGGTGTTCTTGAGATTTGTCAGAGTGAACGAGGTGGTCTGACAGTGATAGAAAGAGATGAGTTGTGACAGGCAGCTTGTTTTGGGAGATAGATCCTCTCCTTCCCCTTCTTCTTCTTCATGCCGTTCTATACCGGTGATCCATGAGCGTCACCAGGTAGACTACGACCACATAGCGGCACGTCCAGTGGTTGCACCACGGTTCTTGGACATTTCTGTTTTCGATTGCCTCCACGTGGATGATGATCTGAGGCGGATGATATCTGCGGTGGGGCTGGAGCAGTTTATTGAGATTAGAGTTCCAGCCTATCTTGAGCCGACACTGGAGTTTGTTAGCTCCGTCACTTCTTGCCCACTGAGCGCGCCATCAAGTACCGGTTGATGAACCGGAACTATCTAGTTCCTATGGACCACTGGAGGGACATCTTTGGCTTCCCGGCCCCCACTGTTGCTGATTTTCCTTCTCGAGCTGTAGCTCGAGAATTCTGGGGCCAGATAGCTCATGTAGTTGAGCACGCTGACATGTGGAGACCTGAAGATTCTAGGGAGCGTATTATCTTCCACCTAGATTTTAGACTTGCTCACCGGATTTTTGGTGAGACTCTTTTGGCGCTTATTGAGACGCCCCAAAAGATTAGACAGGGTGAGCTACTGAGTCTTTACTATATGGTGACCGGAGGAGTTCTGGATTTTGGAGTTATGCTAGCGGATGATTTGCACAAGATCAAGGCGAAGGCGAAGGGAGACATCTGCTGAGGAGGGATAGTGACTCACATTGCGAGTTATACGGACTTGGACTTGAGCGCTTGTACTATGGCGGCTGCTGCCAAGCCGCTCGGGCTTCAGGAGATGATCACTCAGAGGATACTAGTTCCTCGCGGAATTACTACGCCGTATGTGGTGATGCCCTGGGAGCAGACTACACCCCTGGGTATTAGATGGTCACCTCAGTTCTCTGTTTATGACCCGCACTACTGGCAAACCGCATGGATTCCGCTTATGGAGGACGCCAGAGAGGCAGCAGTAGTAGTAGCTCAGAGACTGGACGAGGATGAGGAGGCTGAGGAGCAGGAGGATGAGGATGAGGATGGCTTTGTTGCCATGGATACAGGTACGGATACAGCTGGGACTAGTGTGCCGATCGTCGATCTGGACGACGACGAGACAGAGGAGGAGCCAACTGCAGTACCAGCACGTCCAGCAAGGCGTAGGGTACGCAAGCAGAGGGATCCAGTCGCTCACCGCCGGATCGATGATCTGACGGACCAGGTGATAGATACCTACGCCGCCCTATCCCTGGACATTAAAGAGATGCATGAGAGACAACATTACCAGCACATGATGGCTGAGATTCAGTTTTAGCATATCATGGGCTACCCATTCGACCCATCTCAGTACCCGTACGTGCCACCACCACCACCACCACCGGATCGGGATTAGATACTTGAGAGCTTGCAGGATTTTCTTTATTTATTTATTATGCAGCTCAGCTTTATCGGGTGAGTACTATGTTTCTGTAGACTTATTTTGACCCATTGGGACCAAGTATGGGGTATGTGGGTATGTATTTATTTGACTTATATGGATGTATGACTTGACTCTTGATGGATATCTACTATTTTATTTTGCTCTATGTGTTTATCTGAGATTACATGCATGCATACAGGTTATTTGATCGAGAAAAACGTCAAAAACTTGTTTGAAAAATTTTTTTTATGACCTCGACCGAAGTGCTTCTGACCAATCGAGGTGCAGTACCTCGGTTGACTTAGAACATCTCGACCGAGGTGGTTTAACTGAAATAGTTTTCGAAACGATTTTTGTGCCTCTTATATGGATATGATCTCAGTGATGATTTTGTTTGCTGACTGGTTTTGAAATCTTTATATGTTTGAAAGGTTTTATGACATGTTTAAGTTGCTAAATGCTTTGTTTGGAATTTTGGCATGTTTAATACTTTGTTTTTATCCAAATTATGTTGAATTTGAAGGTTGACACGACATGATGAGTTCTCTCACTCTCTTCCCGGAAAGACCAAGGCAATTCATTCTCTTCTCTTCTTCTTCTTGATCATGCTTTAGCCCCTCATATACATATTTGCCTCCCTTCACCTATCCGGGAATTTGGAAGCAAGCAAAAGTGAAAAGCAAGTGAAAGAAAAGTTGAGATGTTGGCTAAAAGTTAGAAAAAAACAAATAGGTTTGGGGAAGTCAATCATGATGATGAGTAACTCGGCACCATTCACATAGCCGGGTGTTTGTGTCTTGCCAAAGTCTGATTGAACGATATTCCTAGCGTGTCATGGTATGTGCATCAAGGGTTTGAGGCATCTCGAGAAATTGATGATTGCTGATTTCCTAGGCTTCGTGTATTGTGCACCTCTGTCCATGCATCCCAAAAAGTAAAGTAAAAAAGTAAAAATAAGCAAAGCTTATTTGTGAAAGATGTTGAAATTTTAAGCAAAATGAAATAAAGATCCTTTTCCCGGATTCTAGCACCACATTCCCTATATACATCCCACCCTCACACGTTTCTTGACCTTCTTTTGGAAGCCCTTGAGACCTCGAGCTTGTTGATTGACTTAGTGGTTTAAACTGGATTATACATGATTAATTTCGATAGTTATGATTTATTATGCATTCTATGATTTTATGCAAAGATGAACAACTTTGTTATATTTATAAAATGTTTTGATCATGTTTTGATTTTAATTACCATGAAGCATTCTCTTAGAGTGATCTATGATTGAAGCACACCATTAAAATGTTTTGAAAGACTTTTTCATTGATTTTATGACTTATAATCCATTCTATCTTGTATTTAAGATTTGGAACTTGCTTGGGGACAAGCAAGGGCTAAGTATGGGGTATTTTGATAGCAGGAATTATAGTCTATAATTTGGTTCATGTTTAGACGTTTTATCTTCAATAATCTGCATGTTTGAATGTATATTATGTGATTATATTGTCGTTTCATCTACCTTTGCGGGAATGGAGGTCTACACCAAGTTTCGTTGTAATTGTAGGTAAAATGGCATGTTTTGCATCAAAATGGAGCTAAAGGAGCTAAGGAGTCATTGGAGCTACATTTAGGAGCTTAAGGAAGAATCTAGGAAGCATGGAAATGGATTGAAGATTTACTTTGGACCAGATTTAAGAGATTTCACATTCAGTTTAGAGTCACCTCGGTCAGCTACAGTACCATCTCGACCGAGGTGATCCAGAGAAGCGTCCCGACCGAGGCGAACACCTTGGATGCGGCGATATATATTTTATTCTTGGCTGAGATCTTTTATTTTTGGAAGGAGAGATCTTGTATTTTTAGGCTGGATTTCTGGAAGGAAGATCATATATTTTCGGGATTTATTTATGAGAGATAGATATATTTTATTAGGAAAATATCTTTTTAAGATCTCTTATCTTTGGAGGGTAGTTTTCTTATATAAAGGGTTGAATTTTCCACAAATCCAACCATGCTTAGAGGGCTGAGAGCATCCAGCAGTTAGGAAGGATTTTGGAAGGTTGAAGGAAGGAAGTTGATAGCTTTTATAGCTTTTGTGAAGGGTTTTGTAAGATTCTCTTAGATTCTCTTCTTTGTTGGTTTGTCTTGTTGGATTGTGATCCAAGAAACGCTTGTTTGTTTGATAATTGATTCAGTTATTGAATCCTTTTTCTTAAGGTTTTTGTGTTCAATTATTCACTTTTTTCCCTTATATTTGATTATTGGTTTCATGATGATGATTGGCTAATTTCTTTGTATGATTCTAGGGTGATTGACTGAAGGTTGTGGGAAAAACAATGATAGAATAATCTTAAATTCCAGTAGGACCCTGAAAGTTCGAGTCTTTATCCTTAACCCTAGAACATCTCGTTCAGTCGATGAACATCTCGGCCGGGGTGGAATTCGTTTGAACGAGGTGACCTTATCTGATCCGAAACTGAGAGTTAAGTGTTAGAGTTTGCCAAATCCTATTCTTATTACACCTTTTCTGGTTCAATACAAGCTTAGGATGAGACTTACCCGGTAATTCCTTAGTTTGTTTACCTAAGATCATAAGTGTTGGTAATAAAGGTTTATCCTTTATTGGGGTTTGAGTGTGCTTTCATTCCATCTTTGTGAGTTAGCCTGAGACTTACCCGGTAAAGGTTGATTCTATACCCTTAGGTGGTGTGTTGGTTTGACGTTATAGTTCTTTTCCTTAATTCCTTGAGACTTACCCGGTAATAGGAGTTACGGTTTGGAGTTAGTGAGTAGTGAGACTTACCCGGTGATCTATCCCACTTTAGAAACACCTTTCCTTTGCAAAATCTCAGCTTTGTCCTCTTATCTTGAGATCTTGAGTTGGAACCACAACTAGATGCTTTAATCCCTAATATTGCATATTCCTTTAATTGACTTTTTTATCATCTTTGATCGCTTTAATCGCTTTTGTGGTTAGTTGCAATATTGACAACCTATACTTGCTTTGTTTCACTAAGTCCCTGATATTGACACCCCGGAATTTCTTGCTTTTACTACGATTGACCCGTACACTGCGGGTTCGCATTCTTGTTTTAGGCATACATCTAGGGTTATAAATTAAAAGCTTGCACACACCATTTGGAGCGAACATGCACCAGCTGAAGATGATGAGGAGTATGATGATGGCGGAGCTGCCATGGAGACCGGTACTGATACCGCTGGTCCTAGTGTGCCAGTTGTCGATCTAGATGACGAGGCGATTGAGGAGGAGTCAACAGCACCATCACGACCTGCCCGGCGCAGAGTCGGTAGGCTCAGATATCCAGTAGCTCACCGACGGATTGATGAGCTGACTGAGCAGATGATCGACAACTACGGAGCTCTGACAGTGGATACATCCCAGCACTTTGAGGATGAGTGTAGATACAATGATGGTTGGATGCATCAAATTAGAGAGAGCCAGCATTACCAGCAGCGCATGATGGAGATCTAGTTCAAGCATATCATGGGGTACCCATTTGATCCATCTCAGCACCCCTACATCCCACATCCACCACCACTGCTACCCACTGACCACGATTAGAGCTCGCATGGATTTCTTTTCCTTATTTATTATGCAGTTCGGCTTGGTCCGGTGAGTTTCCTGTTTTCCTTGACTTTTTTATGACCAATTAGGACAATGTGTCCCTAGTATGAGGTATTTGGATGCATTATTGGATATTTATGTGTGTATGCTTGTTAGTATGAAATATGACGATATTTTAGGCACTTGTTTTAGTTGTTTTTCCCTCATTATTGTGTACATGGATATAGTTTTGAAGTAATTGTGAGCTTGTTCACCTATTTAGTAGATATAGAGATCTACACTAGCTTTGTTTTATTTATAGGTGAATAAGAGCTTGAATCGGAGCAAATGATTGAAGATAAGGAGTATTTGATCATGTTCGAAGACAAGGAGATGCATTAGAGAGGCTAAGGAAGGAGCATGGATGAAGGATTGCACGAAACAAAGGCAAAGAAAGAGGTTATCCAAATCCACGCCCTGAATTACCGCCGTGGAGAAGGAAATTTGAATTCCACGCTCTAATCCACGGCCGTGGACTTGGCATCATGAACGTGGAAAAGAACTTGGAGCATTACAGAGAGTTACACGGTCCAAACCACGGCCGTGGAAATTATATGGCACCGTAATCTGGTTCCACGCTCTAAATTACGGCCGTGGAAAGTTCTACATGACCGTGATCTTGGCAAATCTTATGACGTGTCATATTTGCCACGTCATCAAAGTAAATGACTTTTATTGTAACCCTTCCTCACTCTATAAAAGGAGTAGAGAACGGAGTTTCGACTATCCTCGCTTTGGGCTGTTTTGGACGATGTTTAGAGTTTCGGAGACGACGGCTAGGATTGAAGATCAAAGCTTACTTGCGGCGAGTATGGTGATTTCTTAGGTTTTGATTTCGGAAACGATTGACAACCGTTTTCCGTTGTTTACCTGAAATTATGGTGAGGATTCTTATTCCATATTCTGAATCCATCGAACATATTGCTTTGTTATCTGGATTTGACATTGATCTTAAGTTTTTATGGAGTTTTCGAGGGTTTTCATATTTCTCTCTTTCTAAATTGAATATTGAATCAATGACAATGATTGTTGGCTAAAACCCTTTAGCAATTCTAAGGTGAAGGGTTATTAGTTGTTGCTTAGATGATGATAGATTGATCATAAGCAGATTGGACCCTGAGAGTGCGAGAAACTCGTTGACGAACCTAAATTACGGCATGTTCTTGAGGTTCCACGGCCGTGGAACTCAAGATCCTTCCGTGATTTCCCCTAATCTACGACCTTTGCTTTTGCTTTGATCCAAAGTTAAGTATTTGCTTTAACCTAGCCTTGGCTTACCTTTTCTAGGTAGTAGTGAGACTCAACATCCTCTATTTCGGTTTCGAGTGTCATAACCTTAACCGTTTCAGTTTATCTTGATCCTTTGGGTTTCGGCTGGGGTATTTGAGTTTAATTCTTGTGCTTAGATCTTTTCTATATTGCAGCCTCAACAACCTTTATAGAGAGTGTCTTTGGGTGATACATATAAGGTTTTGGAACTTCACCGTACATTGCCTTGCTTTAGTATACCTTTGCAATTCTCGACTCTACCCTTATACTTATAGAATATCTTGAATCGATTGCCAAAATTTGATATCCGGATCTTTAGGATTGTTGTTTTCCCCAATATTTGCAAAGCTTTACACTTTTACTTGCTTGATTACTTGAGACTGAAATTTGACTCACCAAATCCTTGAGTTCGATACTCTGGAATACTTGCTAATCTACGCCGATCTGTACACAGTGGGTTCGCTAGCTTTTATTTCAGTTTTATAAATATAAAGCTTATTTGCACGCACGTTTTCTGGCAAAAAAGTTTTTTGCGCCGTTGCCGGGGATTTTGTCAAGACCAAACTTCGGTTCTCGGTTGTTGAGCTTGGGAGCTTTGCTCTTTTAATTTAATATCTCTTTTGAGTGTTCTTCGCAGGTTCTTTTAGGTATATACACAGATCTAGATCCATGAAAGACCTCGTACCTTTTGATCCGGAACTTGAAAAAAATCTAAGGAAAAAGCTTAAGGAAAGAAAGATGGCCGAAAACAAAGAAAGAAATCTCCAAGCGGAGTTGGAGGAATCTCAAGCTCAATTTAGGTTGAGTGAAAAGGTTTATATGGAAGAAGTGGAGCGTTATCAATTCCAAATTGATGAGCTCAAAGCTATGATGCTGGACATGAACTTGGAAATAAATAACTCCAAGAAAAAAGAAGAAAGCCAAACCAACTAGATCCGTTAGAGCTGAATCATCCGACGATGAGGATAATGATGATATGCCACCGCTAGAGGAAATCGATCCATTTATCAATCCAGTCCGGAATGATCCAAGACCACCCGTAAATCCTCGAATTCCAGCTGGGGGTGCGAGAGCCGCTCGTGTCGATGAGGAGCCACGAACTCTTGGACAAAGGATGGATCCGATTCAGCAATCACGCCGCCTAAGTGTGAATTTTGAAGCTGAGGATATCTAGGAATTCAGCTTTAGTCCGCAAGTAATCACCATGGTTCGTCAAAATCAATTTGGTGGAACGAGTGCTGAATCTCCACATCAACATTTACAGAATTTTGAGATTCCAATGGAGACAATGAAGCCGAAGAAGACCACCACCAAGAACTACAAGATCAAGCCATTCTTCTTCTCTTTGAAGGATAAAGCCTTGTCTTGGTATCAAGCTCTTCCAAATGGAAGACTTAACACATGGGAGGATCTATCTACGGAGTTATTAACCAACTTCTTTCCGCATTCCAAGACTGCGGAGTTAAGAGGTAAGATTTATGCATTCATTATGAAGCATAGGGAAGGTTTGTTTCAATCTTGGGAAAGGTTTCAGGATTTATAGTTGGATTGCCCACACCATGGCATTTCAAAGCTAGAATTGTTTGAGATATAGTACAAGGGGCTGGATGTGGAAACACAATTCAAGCTCCAATCCCTTTCATGTGGCACATTCATGGAGATGAGGGAGGATGATGCTTAGGAGTTCATTGCGAACCAAGCCCAAGTGATTGAGAAGTATTCTCACCGGAAGGGGGATCCTAGCCATCAAAATAGAGGAGATCCAGGAGCTAAGTTGACACAAGCTGCGCAAACTCAAATCTTTTCCCTAAATACCGAAATCAAGGAGTTGAAGGAAATTATTAGAGCTGGCCTTCAAAAACCGAAGGAGCAATATGTTGGATACTTAGGAAATAACAACAACTATCAAGGGAATGAGAATACCAATAGGAACAACCGGAATAACAACCGGAACAATTGGAACAACAACAACAACAACAACCGGAATAACAATTGGAACAACAATCGGAATCCAAACAACAATTGGCGTTCCAACCAACAACAAAATTCCGGTAATCCTTATTCCAATTTAGAAAATTCACTAACACCACCATCTTCTTCTTCCACTCCTTTGAAAAGCTAGGGACAATCATCAAATGGTGCAAGCAACTCAGGAAAAGAGAAACCCGATCCCATGTTGGAAACAATCTTGGGAAAGCTTCAAGGACTAAAGAGCTACGTTACTAAGGTTGATAGAGCTCAAAAAGATTTAGAAAACCAAATGTTCAACAAGGACGAGGAAGTTCCTAGAGATCAAGGAAAGCTTCTCGGAAAGACGGAAGATAACCCGAAGGGATGGGTGATGGCTATCACAACTAGGAGCGGAGTGACAACTACCGACCCACAACCTAAGTTTGTTGAAGTTCCAGCTGAAAAGGAGAAGGAAAAGGGGAAGGAGAAGGAAGACATCTACATTCCTCCTTTAGCTTATAAACCTCCCCTACCATTCCCACAATCTAGAGCGAGAGCGCGTCTAGACAAGTAGTTCGGTAAGTTCATTGAACTCATGAGTAAACTGCATATTAATATACCCTTCATTGATGCAATTGTAGGTATGCCCGCTTACGGGAAGTTCTTAAAGGAGATCCTCTCTAACAAGAGGAGGAAAGAAGACTTTGGAGAAGTCAAGATGAGTTCGGAATCATCGGAGCTCATCAAAAAAATGAAGGAAAAGATGCCCCGAAAGCTAGAGGATCCTGGGTCATTTTGCATTCCAATTGGAGTAGGAGAAGTCACTTATGACGCTATATGTGACTTGAGAGCAAGCGTTAGCCTTATCCCACTCGCTTTATGTAGGAAAGTCGGTTTAGGTGAACCTAAACCGGTGAAGATGACGTTATACATGGCGGATCGATTCATAACTCGTCTTGTCGGTATTATTGAAGATGTCCTAGTCAAGCTCGGTAAGTTTTACATTCCAATAGATTTCGTTGTGCTTGACATTCCTGCAGATTGTCCGGTCCCGATCATACTCGGAAGACCGTTTCTTGCAACATCCGGATGTATGGTGGATTGCAAGAATGCTAGACTCGCCTTCGACATAGGAGAAGAGAAGGTTGAGTTTGTTCTTTCAACATTGGTGAAAGAGCCATCTATTGGAGAGGATATGTTCAATATCTATGACGAAGAAACGTCTAGGGAGAAAGTGAGATCGATTCTATTCAAGGACCCGTTGCAAAAGGTTATAACCATGAGCATCATGGAGAAAGGAGAAGAAGAGGATTGCAATGAGGAGATTGAAGCCTTGGAAGAGAAAAAGGAATTTCAAGAAGAAGAGTTTGAAAAACTCTACGATGGGTCAAAAAACGTGAGAAATCACGGCCAGTCGTGCTATTCCACGGCCATGGTTTCACCCATGATGACCGTAACCAGTTATTTTGAGAGCTCTTGTAAGTTACATGGACAAAACCACGGCCGTGGAAGTCAGGATGATGCCGTAATTGACTTCCACGCCCTAAACCACGGCCGTGGAAGTAATAGTGGTGCCGTAATTCAAGGAATTTCTGAAAATAATTACGTTCTTTCCACAAATGCTCTTGAGTCTTCTTCAACCACTCCTACACCATTAGAAACTTCTAAGGAAGCATTGGACACTCCTCAAGAGTCATCAAAGGCACCAATAGCAATGGAATTAAAGCCACTTCCCACACATCTTCGCTATGCATTTCTTGGAACTAATTCTACTTTTCCCGTAATCGTTAGTTCCGATTTAAGTGAAGATGAGCATGATAAACTAATGGATGTTCTAAGGAAGCATAAAAAGGCTTTAGGATACACCATAGAGGATCTTGTAGGAATTATACCATCATTATGCATGCATAAGATCCTAATGGAGGAAGATTTTAAGCCTTCTCGACAACCTCAACGACGGTTAAATCCGATCATGAAGGAGGTTGTCAAGAAGGAGATTCTTAAGTTACTTGACCCAGGTATCATCTATCCTATCTCCGATAGCAAGTGGGTGAGCCCCGTTCCAGTAATCCCGAAGAAAGGAGGAATGACGGTTATCACTAACAAGAACAATGAGCTCATTCCTACAAGAACCGTGATTGGATGGAGGATGTGCATTGACTACCGCAAGCTAAACAATGCGACGAGGAAGGATCACTTCCCGCTACCATTCATAGACCAAATGTTTGAGAGGTTAGCACAACACTCCTATTTTTTTTATCTTGACGGTTATAGTGGTTTCCTCCAGATTGCGATCCATCCGGACGATCAAGAGAAGACCACATGCACGTGCCCATGGGGTACGTTTGCATATAGAAGGATGTCATTCGGGCTTTGCAACGCCCCAACCACCTTTCAAAGGTGTATGATGGTCATCTTCTCAGAGTACGTTGAGAAAATCATGGAGGTTTTTATGGATGACTTTTCTGTTTATGGTTCCTCTTTCGATAATTGTCTTTCTAACCTATCTCTTGTGTTGCAAAGGTGTAAAGACACTAACTTAGTTCTTAATTGGGAGAAGTGTCAATTCATGTTTAGAGAAGGCATTGTGTTAGGACACTTGATCTCTAATGGAGGGATCAAAGTTGATAAGGCGAAGATAGATACTATAGAAAAGCTTCCTCCTCCATCTTCGGTGAAGGGGATACGAAGTTTTCTAGGACATGCTGGATTTTATAGGAGATTTATCAAAGACTTTTCTAAGATTTCAAAACCGTTAACTAATCTCTTGATGAGGGATGCAATTTTTGAACTTTCGCAAGATTGCCTAGATGCTTTCCACAAGATCCGAGAAGCTCTAATCTCAACCCCGATTATCCAACCTCCGGACTGGAATCTCCTGTTCTAGGTTATGTGTGATGCAAGTGACGTAGCTGTTGGAGCTGTGCTAGGACAAAAGAAGGAAGGCCGAACCCATGCTATCTACTATGCTAGCAAGACGCTAGACGAAGCGCATCTCAACTACGCCACAACTGAAAAGGAATTCTTAGCTATTGTATATGCCTTTGAAAAGTTTCGTTCTTATCTTGTAGCTGCAAAGGTGATTGTATACACATACCATTATACGATCCGGTATCTACTTGGCAAGAAGGATGCGAAACCGAGGCTGATTAGATGGATTCTTCTCCTACAAGAATTCGATCTAGAGATCCGCGAAAAGAAAGGTTCGGAAAATTCTGTTGCAGATCATTTGAGTTATCTACCACACATAGAAGACGACGATCTACCTATAGATGACTCCTTTCCGGACGAGCATTTACACATCATTGACGAGTGTATCGACAAGATTTGAAGAGGTAATGAACCATGGTTTGCTGATTTTGTTAACTATTTGGTTTGTCAAGAAATACCTCCCGGACTATCCTATGCACAAAGGAAGAAGTTCCTTAAGGACGTCCGGCAATACTATTGGAATGAACCTCTACTCTTCAAGAGAGGTCCCGACGGCATCACTAGGAGATGTGTGCCAGAAGACAAAATGCAAAGTGTCATTCGTTATTGTCATTCACTACCTTGTGCAGGACACGCTAGTTCCAATAAAACTAGCGCTAAGGTATTGCAATCCGGTTTCTTTTGGCCTACTTTATTTAAGGATGTGCAAACCTTTGTTTCCTGCTGCGATTCTTGTCAAAGAACAGGGAACATATCTAGGAGAAATGAAATGCCTCTCAACAACATTCATGAGGTAGACATCTTCGACGTATGGAGAGTCGATTTCATGGGACCTTTCCCATCATCTTGCGGGAATAAATACATACTTCTCGCTGTAGATTATGTTTCGAGATAGGTTGAAGTCATTTCCTCTCCAACTAATGATGTCATTGTTGTTGTAAAGTTCTTTAATAGAACTATCTTCCCGAGGTTCGGGACACCACAGACTATCATTAGTGACGGAGGTTCACACTTCATTGCCAGACGATTCGAGGCTCTACTAGCTAAGTATGGGGTGACTCACAATATCGCCACTCCCTACCATCCACAAATGAGTGGACAAGTGGAGATTTCAAATAGAGAGATTAAGGAAATTGTTCGCTCCAAACGGTGTGTGCAAGCTTTAAATTTATAACCCTAGACTTAAGCTTAAAACAAGGATGCGAACCCGCAGTGTACGGGTCAATCGTAGTAAAAAGCGAGGAATTCCAGGGGTCGATCACAGGGACTCAGTGAAACAAAGTCCGATAACGGTAAGCTTCGTAATTACTAACCACAAGAGTAATTAAAACAATCAAAGATGAATAAGAAGTCAATAAAGCAAACATGCAATTCTAGGGATTAAAGCATCTAGTTGTGGTTCCAACTCAAGATCTAAAGATAAGCGGACAAAGCTGAGGTTTTTGCATGGGGAAGGTGTTACTAAAGTGGAATAGATCACCGGGTAAGTCTCAAGGAATCAAGATAAAGAATTATAACCTCAAACTAACACACCATCTAAGGGAATAGAATCAACCTTTACCGGGTCACAAAGATGGGATGGAAGCACACTCAAACCCCAATAAAGGATAAACCTTTATTACCTACACTTATGATCTTAGGTGCACAAACTAAGGAATTAACGGGTAAGTCTCATCCTAAGCTTGCTTTGAACCAGGAAAGGTGTAATAAGAATAGGATTTGGCAAACTCTAACACTTAACTCTCAGTTTAGGATCGGATAAGTCACCTCGGTCAGCCAAATTCCACCCCGGCCGAGATGTTCATCGACTGAGCGAAATGCTTAGGGTTAAGGGTAAAGACTCGAACTTTCAGGGTCCTACTAGAATCTAAGATTATTCTATCATTGTTTTCCCCACAACCTTCAGCCAATCACCCTAGAATCACACAAGGAAATTAGCCACTCATCATCATGAAAGTATTAATCAAATATATGGGAAGAAGGTGAATATTTGAACAAGAAGAATTTAATGAAAAGACTTCAATAATTGAATCAAATATCATAACAAAAGCGTTTCTTAGATAGCAATCCAACAAGAGAAGACAACAAGGAAGGGAATCTAAGATAATCTTACAAAAACCCTTCAAAAAGCTATAAAAGCTATGATCTTCAATCTTCCTTCAACCTTCAAAAAGGTTCTTCAAATCTCCCAACTGGAGTATGGCTGCTGCGTGCGAGATCTCCTCGTAAGCAAGATGTTGGATTTGTGGAAATCTAACCCTTTTTATAGGAAAATAATCCTCCAAAGATAATATATCTTAGAAAGATCTCTTCCCATAAAAATAGGTAAAATATAAGATCTTCTTCCTTCCCGGAGCCAAGCCCAAAAATATAAGATCACTTTCGAAAGATAAAAGATCTCATCCAAGAATAAAATATTCTCGCCGCGTCCTAGGTATTCGCCTCGGTCGAGTCGGCTTCTCTGGATCACCTCGGTCGAGATGAATCTCTAGTCAACCGAGGTGAGTCTCAACTGAATGTGAAATCTCTCAAAACTGGTCCAAAGTGAATCTTTAATCCATGGCTATGCTTTCTGGATGGTTCCTTATGCTCCTCAATGTAGCTCCAATGACTCCATAGCTCCTTTTGCTCCTTTTTGATGCAAAACGTGTCATTTTACATACGATTACAACAAAACTAGGTGTAGACCTCGATTCTTGCAAAGGTAGATGAAATGGTAATATAATCACATAATATATATACAAACATGCAGATTATAAAAGATAAAATGTCCAAACAAACCCCAAAATATAGACTATAATTCATGCTATCAAAATACCCCATATTTAGCCCTTGCTTGTCCCCAAGCAAGTTCCGCATATAGAAGACAAGATAGAATGGATTATAAGTCAATAAAATCAATGAAAAGTCTTTCAAAAACATTTTTATGGTGTGCTACTATCATAGATCACTCTAAGAGAATACTTCATGGAATTTAAAATCAAAACATGATCAAAAAATTTTATAGATATAGAAAAGTTGTTCATCTTTGCATAAAATCATAGAATGCATAATAAGTCATAATTATCGAAATTAATCATGCATAATCCAGTTTAAACCACTAAGTCAATCGACAAGCTCAAGGTCTCAAGGGCTTCCCAAAAGAAAGGTCAAGAAACGTGTAAGGTAGGGATGTTTATAAGGTAATGTGGTGCTAGAATCCGGGAAAAGGATGAACTTCACTTTCACTTTGACTTGCAACATCTTCCACCAATAAGCTTTGCTTATTTCACACTTTTTCTTTTTACTTTACTTTTTGGGATGCATGGACAGAGGTGCACAATAACCGAAGCCTAGGAAATTAGCAATCATCAATTTCTTGAGATGCATCAAACCCTTGATGCACATACCATGACCCGTTAGGAATATCGCTCAATCCGACTTTGGCAAGACACAAACACCCGACAATGTAAATAGTGCTGAGTTACTCATCTTCATGATTGACTTCCCCAAACCTATTATTGCTTTCTAAAACTTTCACTTCCAGCCACTTCTCAACTTTAACTTCACTTGCTTTCACCACTTCGCTTGCTTCCAAATTCCCGGATAGGTAAAGGGAGGCAAAATGTATATGAGGGGCTAAGCATGATCAAGAAGAAAAAGAGAGAAGAATGAATTACCTTGGTCTTTCCAGGAAGAAAGTGAGAGAACTCATAATGTGGTGTCAACCTTCAAATTCAACATAATTTAGACAAAAACAAAGTATTAAACATGCCAATAATTTCAAACAAAGCATTTAGCAACTTAAACATATTATAAAACCTTTCAAACACATAAAGAATTTAAAACCAGTCAGTAAGCAAGATCTTCACTGAGATCATATCCAGATAAAAAGCACAAAAATCGTTTTCGAAAATTCTCAGTTAACCCACCTCGGTCGAGGTGTTCTGGGTTCAACCGAGGTGAAACGCCTCGTCTGGCCAAGACTGACTCGGTCGAGGTCAAAAATTTTTTTTTTAAAACCAATTTTTTTCTTTCGGTTTCGACGTTTTTCTCAATCAAATAACCTGTAAATATGCATGCAATCTCATATAGACACATAAAAGTAAACTGAAGCATAAATATGAAATATCCGATAAAGTGTGAGTCATACATCAAAGTCATCAAATAAGTACATCAAATCGTCATCAAATAAGTACAACAAATACCCCATACTTGGGACACACTGTCCGAGTGGGTCAAAATAAGTCTAAAGATAAGAGTACTCACCGGATAAATAGCTGAACTGCATAAAAATAATAAAGAAAATCCTGCAGCTCTCAGTAGTCACGATCCGGTGGTGGTAGTGGTGGTGGCACGTATGGATACTGAGTCGGGTCGAACGGATAGCCCATGACGTGCTCGAACTAGATCTGGGCCATCATATGCTGATAATGCTGCCGCTCCTGCATCTCGCGGATATCCAGTGACAAAGCAGCATATGAATCAATAACCTGATCCGTCAAGTCATCGATCCGTCTGTGAGCATCTGGATCCCTGTGTCTGCGTGTCCTATGCCTAGCAGGTCTAGCAGGTGATGCAGCGGGTGCAGGCTCAGAATCCTCCCCATCCAGATCTATAATCGGCGGTGTGCTCGTCCCTGCCGTATCTGTCCCTGTATCCATCGGGACTCCACCCTCTCTCTCATCCACTGTATCATCGTCATCAGCCTCCTCCTCCTCAGCTGGGGCAGCTGCTGCCTCCCTAAAATCCTCCATCAGTGGAGCCCAGGCGGTCTGCCAATAGTGTGGGTCATAAATTGTGAACTGAGCAGACCATCTGATCCCCTGTGGCGCAGTCAGCTCCCACGGCATAGCCACATATGGAGTAGTCAGACCTCGGGGAACGAGAATCCGCCGAGTGATCATCTCCTGCAATTCAAGCGGCTTGGCAGCTGCCACCATCGTACAAGCACTGAGATCCATGTCCTGATAAGCAGCTATGTGGGTGACAAGCCCTCCGCAGCAGATGTTTCCCTTCGCCTTGGCCTTGATCTTGTGCAGATCCTCTGCCAACATCAAGCCAAAGTCCGGGAAACCCCCTGTAACCTTGCAGTACAAACTGAAAAGCTCGCCCTGTCGGATCTTCTGGGGCGTCTCAGTACGCGCCAGAAGTGTCTCGCTGAATATCCGGTGGGCTAACCTAAAGGCTAGGTGGAAGATGACCTTCTCCTTGGAATCTCCAGGGCGCCATCTATCCGCGTGCTCAACAACATGGGCAATCTGCCCCCAAAACTCCCTAGCTACTGATCGGGAAGGGAAATCAATGGCGGTGGGCTTCGGAAAGCCGAAAATATCTCTCCAATACTCGAGCGGCACTAAGAAGTTCCGGTTCATCAACCGGTACTTCACAGACTACTCTGTGGGAAGGTAGGTGAAGGAGCTAACAAACTCTACGGTCGGCTCCAAGTAGGCTGGGGCTCGGATCTCAGTAAACTGATCCAGCCCAACTGTAGTAATCATCCTCCTAAGGTCTCCATCTACCCCTAGGCAATCAAAAGCGGACACGTCCAGGAAACGTGGTGCAATAACTGGACGGCCAGAAATACCGTCATAATCCACCCGGTGTCGCTCATGGATCACCGGGCGGTAAGGTCGGGAAGAAGAGGAAGAAGGGGAAGGTGAGGATCTATCTCTGAGGGCAAGGCGACGTTCAGAACTCATTTTCACTCAGCTACTGTCAGATCACCTCGGTCACTGACAACTCTCAAGAATCACCTCGGCCGAGGGGCAGCTCGACTGGACCGAGGCGGAGACAGTTCGTGATTCAACTCTCAGAAATCCAGTTCTTTTCCCCCAATATCACTACAATTGCTCCCTATGGGGTACTTAAGCCTTTTCTCAGCAGATGCAAGGGCAACCAAAGCCCAAATCGAAGAGAATAAACGAGTTAGGGTTCGGTTTCGTTTTTACCTCGTTTCGGCCGAATCGTTCGATTTCTTCGCAGATCTGTACTTGCAATGGGATCCTCTATGCCTTAATCGCAGTTTGGAAGCGGAAATCTTCAAAAACGAGCGAAAATCGAATAAGTGAGGTGAGAGAGCTCCGCGGTCGAGTCGAAATGGGTAAAAAAAGTGAAAATTTTTTTTTCCCCCTTTTATACTGTTTCTGGAACTGCTGTCACCTCGTTCGAGATGGTCTCGACTGGACCGAGGTGGTACGGACCGAGGTGGTTCTGCAGAAACCCTAGTCGCCTCGGTTGCTCAAGAATCAACTCGGTCGAGGTGGCCTCGGCTGGACCGAGGTGTCTCAGTCAAACTTCGTCTTCTCGAATTCTCGAACTTCTGTTCTTCTAGTTATGCTCCGTCCTTAGATGTCTCCTTGTATCTGTCTAGGACGCCAAAAACAAACAAAACAAAGCAAAAGCAAACTATCTAAGCTAGACTAGAAAACGGGAAAAAGAAAGCAATACCTTGGGTTGCCTCCCAAGAAGCACTTGGTTTAAGGTCTCTAGCTGGACCATAATGCGTCTCAAACGAGGTATATCGGTGCAACCTCCTCAACTTGAGTTTCCGGTTGGTACTTCTTAAGTCTATGACCGTTGACCTTGAAGCTTCCGCTAGTTTCGCCCCATATCTCAACTGCACCATGAGGAAAAACATGTTTCACAATATAAGGTCCGGTCCATCTTGATTTTAACTTACCTGGAAAAAGGCGGAGGCGGGAGTTGAAGAGTAGAACTAAGTCTCCTTCGTTAAGCTCATTTGGAATGATACACTTGTCATGCCATCTCTTCGTCCTTTCCTTATAGATTTTGGCATTCTCATAGGCGTTCAAACGCAGCTCTTCCAGCTCGTTGAGTTCCAATAGTCGCTTCTCGCCGGCCTCCTTAATGTCGAAGTTCAACCATTTGATCGCCCAATACGCTTTGTGTTCCAATTCGACGGGCAAATGGCAAGACTTCGCATATACCAAATTATAAGGGGTGGTACCTATGGGAGTCTTAAATGCGGTCCTGTACGCCCAAAGAGCATCGTCCAATTTCATGGACCAATCTTTCCTCGTTCTAGAGACGGTCTTCTCCAAAATTGCTTTGATTTCTCTATTCGAGATCTCGACCTGTCCACTAGTTTGAGGGTGATAAGCGGTTGATACCTTGTGGGTTACCCCATACTTCGATAGAAGTGCCTTGAACTTCCGGTTGATGAAATGTGTTCCTCCATCGCTGATGATGATGCATGGAGTTCCAAACCGTGGGAAGATGGTCCTGTTTAGGAACTTCACAACCACCTTGGCGTCATTAGTGGGAGAGGCAATGGCTTCAACCCATCTAGAGATGTAATCAACCGCAAGAAGGATATAGAGGTTTCCTCCGGAGGATGGGAAAGGTCCCATGAAGTCAATCCCCCATACATCAAAGATTTCCACTTCTTGGATGTTGTTAAGTGGCATCTCGTTCCTCCTTGATAAATTTCCTGTTCTTTGGCATGCATCACAAGAGACAACAAAAGCTTGTACATCCTTAAATAATGTAGGCCAAAAGAAACCGGAACGCAATACCTTAGCGCATGTTTTGTCGGTGCTAGCATGTCCTCCACAAGGAAGTGAATGGCAATGCCGTATAACGCTATTAACTTCATCCTCCGGGATACATCTTCGAAGCATCCCATCCGGTCTGCGCTTGAATAGCAGCGGCTCGTCCCAGTAATAATGTCGTACTTCCTTGAAGAATCTCTTCTTTTGAGAGTACGTCAATCCGGGCGGTGTTTCCTGGCAAACAAGATAATTCACAATATCAGCATACCAAGGTCCCTTATTATCAGAAAGTTGGTGGATGGAATGTTCCACCAACTGAGGATGAATGTCAGAGAAAGGAGTAAGAAGTTTATTATTCTCAGTAGTCTCAGTTGACATCATCTCGCCATCGACCTCGGTCGAGGCGTAGAGGCGTTGACCGAGATGTTCTTCAGTCGCCTCGCTCAGTCCAGGAAGTGCCTCGGTCGAGGTACTGCAACTGGAACCGAAACTGGAGATCTTCGTCTCCTGGATTAGCTTCTCAGTTTTTGCTCCTGGATCCTCTTCCAGGGCCTTTAAGCTCCGTATATCTGCATCACAAGAAGCATCTATACCTTCCTCCATTAAACTGAAGCTAATAACTCTTTCGAGTGGATCGTTAATAAGGATAGAGCTCACCAATTCTCTTGATTCTTCTTCATCGTAGATGTTGAAGATATCATCAGTTAGCTGCTCCCCTTTCATGGCTGCAAGCAATGCGAACTCCACTTCATCGCCGCCAACGTTGAATTTCAACTTGTCGTTCTTGCAATCCACGTTGCAACCCGAAGTTGCTAGAAATGGCCTCCCGAGAATAATAGGAACAGGATAATCTGTGGGAATGTCAAGCACAACAAAATCTATAGGTAGATAGAAGTTACCTAACTTGACCGGAACGTCCTCCAAGATGCCCACGACATGGGTTATGGAGCGATCCGCCATATAAAGTCGAATCTTGACCGGCTTGGGCTCTCCAAGTCCGATCTTGACACATAGCTCCAGCGGAATGATGCTCACGCTGGCTCCTAGATCACAAAGGGCTTCACAAGTGACATCCCCAACTTGAATGGGAATGCAAAATGAGCCGGGATCTCTTAACTTTGGTGGCATCTTCTCCTTCATGATTTGAATAAGCTCCGAGGATTTAGATGTCATCCTAACTTCACCAAAGTTTTCCAATTTCCTCTTCCTTGAAAGGATCTCCTTTAGGAACTTCCCATAGGCGGGCATTCCTAGAATAGCATCAAGGAAAGGAATGTTAATATGCAGTTTATTCATCAAGTCAAGGAACTTACCGAAGTGCTTGTCTAGATGTGCTCTGGCCCTTGACTGGGGGAATGGAAGTGGTGGTTTGTATGCAGGAGGTGGAACATAAACTTCAGTTTTCCCCTCCGCTTTCTGTGGCTCCACCTCGGTTGGCATCTCGGTCGAAGTGTTCTTCGACTGTATCTGGACCGAGGTGGTCTTCGTCGGTACTGGCGCCGACCGAGGCACTGGATATGTTGTCTTCAGTCCACTCCTCGTAGTTATGGCCATGATCTGGCCCTTAGGGTTGCTTTCCGTCCTTGTTGGAAGCTTCCCTGGATCTCTTGGCGCTTCATTCACCCTACTTGCAAGTTGTTGTTCAAAGGCCTTTTGGGCCTTCGAAAATGAAGTTATAGAAGTCTCCATAGCGTTGAGCTTGATCAAGATAGCCTCCAGAACTGCGTCTTTCTTTTCTGGATGAGACGAACTTGATCCTTGCCCTTGGCTTTTCAATGGAGTAGAAGAAGAAGAAGAAGGGGAAGAGAGGAAAGGGTTAGAGGAATCGTTAGAATTGGAGTTTGAATGGTTGTTACCGTTATTTTGGTTGTTCGCCCTCCAGTTGTTGCTATTAGATCCTCTATTGTTGTTGTTGTTGTAATTGTTGTTACGGGGACCGTTGTTGTTGTTACGGTATCCGTTGTTGTTGTTCCTTTGCCCTTGCTCTTCCTTCTTGGTTTGAGCAACCAAGAGTTCCTTCAATTGCTTCACGTCATTGTTCAAAGACGTGAGTTAATTGTTGTTGGATTGAGTCTCTTGAAAGTTGACTCTTTTAACTCCACCTTCAGCTCCTTGGTGGGTGTACTTCTCCATATGCAAGGCTTGTTTCTCGATGAAGTCCCAAGCCTCTTCAATCGCCATGTCCATGAAGGTACCGGTGGAGAGTAGTTGAAGATTGAACTGGGTGCTTCCGTCCAGTCCTTTGAAGTAAATCTCCAATAACTCTAGCTTTGGAATCCCATGATGTGGGCAATCCGAAAGAATGTCCTTGAACCGCTCCCATGACTTGGACAAACTCTCCTTGTCCTTCATAATGAAAGTGTTTATCTTTCCTCTCATTTCAGCTGTCTTTGAGGGGGGAAAGAATTTCGTCAAGAATTCCGTAGTCATCTCCTCCCATGTGCTGATTTTTCCTGGAGGAAGAGATTGATACCAAGTAAGAGCTCTATCTTTTAAAGAAAAGTAAAAAGGTCTTAGCTTGTAGTTGTTGTTTTCAATTCTCGGAGGTCTCAAGGTTTCCATCAAGATCTCATAGTTTTGAAGATGTTGATGTGGTGATTCCTTCTCCATCCCTCCGAATTGGCATTGGCGAATAATGGATAGAACTTGCGGTCAAAGTTCGTAGTCATGGTCCGCTGGATCTCCTAGGTTGACTCCTGCACGCCTCAGTTGTTGATTGGGGTTCATCCTTTGACCTAGGGTTTGTGGGATTCCTGCAAGAAGAACATCTCGGACTGGCCTCCGAAGTGGAAGTACATCGGCCGGGGCGTCAGGTACTGGAACCTGCCTCGGTCGAGGGTCAGCAACTGGGACCTGCATCGGTCGAGGATCAACGGGTGGATCTTCCCTCGGTCGAAGTAAAATCTGGTCTCGTATGGCTGCCATATCTGCTTCGATTGCTTCAGTCCTGGTGCGAGTTTCTTCCTTCTCTCGCCTTAGTTCTTCCTTGCTGAGGCGTAGCAGCTCTAACGCCTCATTCAACTCGCCCTCAAGATCACGGTTGTCTTGTTGGGCCATCTTCGCTTCTCTTAAGCGTCGTTTGTATGTCTTTTCTGGTTCGGGATCGTAAGGAACGATTTGCTTCCCATTGCGGGTTCTTCGCATATACCTAAGAAAGAACCTGCAAAAGTCACTCAAGTAGAGTGGTTAGCAGACACGGGGGCAAGTGCCCGAAGAGCAAACCGTACCGGCTCGGTCTAGACCAAGTCCCCGGCAACGGCGCCAAAAACTTGTTCGCTCCAAACGGTGTGTGCAAGCTTTAAATTTATAACCCTAGACTTAAGCTTAAAACAAGGATGCGAACCCGCAGTGTACGGGTCAATCGTAGTAAAAAGCAAGGAATTCCAGGGGTCGATCACAGGGACTCAGTGAAACAAAGTCCGATAACGGTAAGCTTCGTAATTACTAACCACAAGAGTAATTAAAACAATCAAAGATGAATAAGAAGTCAATAAAGCAAACATGCAATTCTAGGGATTAAAGCATCTAGTTGTGGTTCCAACTCAAGATCTAAAGATAAGCGGACAAAGCTGAGGTTTTTGCATGGGGAAGGTGTTACTAAAGTGGAATAGATCACTAGGTAAGTCTCACTACTCACTAATCCTAAACCGTAACTCCTATTACCGGGTAAGTCTCAAGGAATCAAGATAAAGAACTATAACCTCAAACTAACGCACCATCTAAGGGAATAGAATCAACCTTTACCGGGTAAGTCTCAGGCTAACTCACAAAGATGGGATGGAAGCACACTCAAACCCCAATAAAGGATAAACCTTTATTACCTACACTTATGATCTTAGGTACACAAACTAAGGAATTACCGGGTAAGTCTCATCCTAAGCTTGCTTTGAACCAGGAAAGGTGTAATAAGTATAGGATTTGGCAAACCCTAACACTTAACTCTCAATTTAGGATCGGATAAGTCACCTCGGTCAGCCAAATTCCACCCCGGCCGAGATGTTCATCGACTGAGCGAAATGCTTAGGGTTAAGGGTAAAGACTCGAACTTTCAGGGTCCTACTGGAATCTAAGATTATTCTATCATTGTTTTCCCCACAACCTTCAGCCAATCACCCTAGAATCACACAAGGAAATTAGCCACTCATCATCATGAAAGTATTAATCAAATATATGGGAAGAAGGTGAATATTTGAACAAGAAAAATTTAATGAAAAGACTTCAATAACTGAATCAAATATCATAACAAAAGCGTTTCTTGGATAGCAATCCAACAAGAGAAGACAACAAGGAAGGGAATCTAAGATAATCTTACAAAAACCCTTCAAAAATCTATAAAAGCTATGATCTTCAATCTTCCTTCAACCTTCAAAAAGGTTCTTCAAATCTCCCAACTGGAGTATGGCAGCTGCGTGCGAGATCTCCTCGTAAGCAAGATGTTGGATTTGTGGAAATCCAACCCTTTTTATAGGAAAATAATCCTCCAAAGATAATATATGTTAGAAAGATCTCTTCCCATAAAAATAGGTAAAATATAAGATCTTCTTCCTTCTAGGAGCCAAGCCCAAAAATATAAGATCACTTTCCAAAGATAAAAGATCTCAGCCAAGAATAAAATATTCTCGCCGCGTCCTAGGTATTCCCCTCGGTCGAGTCGGCTTCTCTGGATCATCTCGGTCGAGATGAATCTCTAGTCAACCGAGGTGAGTCTCAACTGAATGTGAAATCTCTCAAAAATGGTCCAAAGTGAATCTTTAATCCATGGCTATGCTTTCTGGATGGTTCCTTATGCTCCTCAATGTAGCTCCAATGACTCCATAGCTCCGTTTGCTCCTTTTTGATGCAAAACGTGCCATTTTACCTACGATTACAACAAAACTAGGTGTAGACCTCGATTCTTGCAAAGGTAGATGAAATGGTAATATAATCACATAATATACATACAAACATGCAGATTATGAAAGATAAAACGTCCAAACAAACCCCAAAATATTGACTATAATTCATGCTATCAGGCATCTTAGAGAAAACAGTTTCGAAGACAAGGAAGGATTGGTCTTTGAAGCTAGACGATGCATTATGGGCATATAGGACTGCGTACAAGACTCCTATAGGAACAACACCATACAACCTTGTGTATGGGAAGTCTTGTCACTTACCGGTGGAGCTAAAACACAAGGCGTATTGGGCTATAAAATGGTTGAACTTCAGCATGAAAGAAGCAGGTCAGAAGCGCCTCTTAGACCTCAATAAGCTTGAAGAACTCCGCTTGAACGCTTATGAGAACGTGTTCGCCACTTAGCGTGCGTGCAAATAAGCTTTAAATTTATAAAACTAGAATCAAGCAAGCAAACCCGCAGTGTACGAATCGGCGTAGATTAGCAAGTATTCCAGAGTATCGAACACAGGGATTTGGGGGGTTAAATCCAGTTAATAATCGTCAAGCAAGTAAATGTAAGAGCTTTGTAAATATCGGGAAAACAACAATCCTAAAGATCCAGGAATCCAGTTGCGGCAATCGAATCAAGATATACTAAAGATATAAGGAAAGAGTTAAGAGTTGCAAAGGTATACTAAGGTAAAACAATGTACGGTGAAGTTTCAAGGCTTTATATGACTTATCTAAAGACACTCTCTATAAAGGTTGTTGAGGCTTCAGTATAGAAAGGATCTAAAGGCAAGAATTAACATCAAATACCCAAACTTGTAACCCAAGGATGAAGACTAACTAAACCGATTAAGGTTGTGACACTCGAAATCGAATTAGAGGTTGTTGCGGCTTCACTACCACCTAGAAAAGGGCAAGCCAAGACTAAGTTAAAGCAAATCTTTAACTTTGGATTAAAGTAAAAGCAAGGTTCGTAAACTAAGGAAAATTACGGGTGGATCTTGAGATTCCACGGCCGTGGAACTCAAGAACACACCGTGATTCTAGCTATCGACGAAATCTCTCTAACTCTCAGGGTTCAATCTGTTTACGATCGATCTATCATCATCTAAGCCACAACTATCAACCCTTCACCTTAGAATTGCTAAAGGTTTTTAGCCAATAACAGTCATTATGATATCAAATTCAAGATTAAGAAATATGAAAGATGAAAACCTTCGAAAACCTTCAATAACTTCAAATCAATCTCAAATCCACAAACAAGGTAATGATGTATATCAGATTCGGAATAACACAAACTAATCACAATCCTTGATAAGAACGAAGAGCGGGATGTCAATCCGTCTTCTAATCAAACCTAAGGGCAAAGCGTAACTTCCAAATCTCCAAGGCTTTGCAAATCTCCGTTGCAAAAAGGCAATCTCCGCACGTCCAACTGAAACCCTAGGCACGTGCAAGTAAGCGTAAGCGAAGTTTGCGGAATCTCCCTCCTTCAGTCCTTTTATAGGGGAAGATAGAATAACTTTCCAGCCCATGTGCGTAGACAATGTGTCTATATTTTATTCGTCAAAAGATTGCATAAATCACGGTTATATGGGATTCCACGCCCGTGGTTTAGAGCGTGGATTCCATTACGGTTCTTCACAACTTCCACGACCGTACTTTATACCGTGTAACTCTCTGGAATGCTCCACGCTCATGTTGCCAAGTTCCACGGCTGTGGTTTATAGCGTGGACTTCATTACGGCCGTATTTTAGATCGTGGAAGCATAAGTTGTTCGTAATTCCCTTTGTTTTGTGCCATTCTTCATCCTAGCATCTTCCTTAGTTCCTTTGTGGTGTCCTCAATCCTTGGATGTGCTCAATCTATCTCCATTCTGTCTTAATTCGTTCGGTTTTAGCTCTTATTCGCCTACAATCAACACAAAGCTTATGTAGACCTCTATATCGACAATATAGATAAACTAGCTCACAATTGCTTCAATGCTTTATCAATGAACACTAATATGGATGAAATACATCTAGAAAACGTGCCTAAAATATCACAATATTTCATGCTAACAAAATACCCCATACTTGCCACTTGCTTGTCCCCAAGCCATGTCTTTCAAAAGCTTTAAAACTCAAGTAAGGATGAAATATGGATGCACTCTCAAAATCAAAACGTCTTTTAGATGAATTTGCTTCTAAGTCAATAGATCATTCTCAAACCTTGCTTCATTCGTTCATAAGACTTTCATATACATAATCAAAGAGTAAAGAGCAAAGAAAACTCATGAATTGATCAAACATCCATGTAAGCATCATAACCTTCAAACATTATCAAAATCAATCATAAGAAACTTCAATTTAGATCACCAAGTCATATATCATTTTATTGATCTTAAGGACTTTCAAACAAGGTCTAGAATGCGGAAAGGGAAGGAAAACTTTAAGGAATGTGGTGCATGAATCCGGGAAAGTAGATAACCAACTCTTTTCTTTTTCTCTTGCGGTTTCGCAACACTTTCAACTTAGAGCTTCGCTCTCTTCTTTTCAATTTATTTTTCGACTTTACTTTTGGAGTTATGGACAGAGGTGCACAAAAACCGAAGCGTAGGAGATTGGCGGTTCTCAATTTTGCGAGATGCCTCAAACCCTTGATGCAAATACCATAATCCGCTAGGAATATCGCTCAATCCGACTTTGGCAAGACACAAACACCCAGCTATGTGAATGGTGCCGAGTTACTCATCGTCATGATTGACTTCCCCAAACCTATAAGTTCTTTCTATTCTTTGAATGCAAAATTTTGCTTTCATGGCCCTCCCACATCAAACATGCCAAATATCAACTCCTCCAAATTCCCGGATAGGTAAAGGAGGCCATTATTTCATTGAGGGGCTAAATGATCAAAGAAAGAAGAAAGAAAATCGAATTGCCTTAATCATTTCAACAAGAAGTATAAGAACTTATCATGTGATTTCAACCTTGATTTCTCAATATGATTTAGGTAACAATCTTCACATTATGAAACTTGCAAAAGTGGAATAATCAACTCATTCAATTTCTTTTCAATTCACTATTTGTTTAAGCATGCGATTGTCATCAAAACTCAATTCACAAGTAGTGATTATCATAGAAGTCATCTCTATCCTTAGAAGCACAAAATTTTCAAAATTTTTCGATTTTTATGGGTTTTTTCAAAAGTTTTTTCATGCAATGCGATAATGAAACGTGTAACAATGGAATGAAACATGCAAGTGTTCTCGATCAAAGCATACAAAGTGAGTAAGAGTTATTACAAATGATTAGTCACTCCCCACCCCATACTTGAGACAAACATTGTCCCAAATGTTCAAAAAGAAAAATAAAGAAAAGAAAGAAAGAAAAAGAACTCACAAGAGGGTGGTGGAGCGGCTAAAGTGGTAGATCGTCAAAGGTCATCACTGAGGTGCCGGTGGTGGTGGAAACGGGAAGAAGCCAGGATCATAGTTCCGCCCAAACTGCTGGCGGTAAATATCTCTCATCATGCGGTCATGATCGTCGGCTCGTGCATCCCTAGCATCTGCACGGATCTCCAAGGCTCCGACCCTAGCGGAAAGATCGGTGGCCCACTCCGGCAGCTGCTCATACCATCCGGGTGGCTGGCTGTACCATGCTGGTGCGTCTGATGGTACTGGTGTAGGTGATGGCTAGGCATGCCAAGGTGGTGGAGCTCCCATCCACTCCGGCTGAGTGCTATGCCATGTAGGAGGGTCTGCCATCCAAGTCGGTCTCTCGCTCACACTAGCACGGCGAGAGGAAGAGCCAGAAACTCTAGCGGGACGGGGAGAGTGTCTAGGAAGGTCAGGAACTGCGTCCGGCTGATCCGGAAAGGTATCAAAATCATACTCATCTCCTCCTCCCTCAAACTCATCATTTCCTCTCATCTCCTCCTCATCTACAACCGGTGGTGGTGGAACGTAAGGAGGGGCTACTAGTCTGTTCGGATGCATCGCAACAAACGTCTCCTTACAGTTATGGCATCCGGCCATAATGGAATACTCGGGGATCCATGCTACTCCTCTACCTCCTCTGTCCTCCTCTGTCCTCCCAAGGCATGGAAGCTGTAGGTGGACCTCTATGTCTAGGAAAAATAATGCCTCTAGTCACGAGGCTCTGAAGTCCTAGGGGTCTAGCAGCTACCCTAGTGCATGCAGAAAAGTCGATCCTCAGCTGCCTAGCAATGTGGGTAACCATCCCACCATATCCTATATTGCCAGCCCTCTTGTTCTTTAGCTCACTCATGGTAGAAGCTAAGAGGGTGGCACAGTCAGCCTGCCTGCCGTGCAACATGCAATACAACAAAAACAACTTGTCTGTCTTGATCTTATGAGGTGTCTCCGTCCTAGGGAACAGACACTCAGAAAGCACCCGGTGAGCAATCTTCAAGGCTAAGTGATAAATCAACTTAGCGTTGGTATCAGCTGGTTGCCAGCGGTCCTCATTGGCGTATACCATAGCTATATCCTCCCAAAAATCCTTGGCGTACACGCCACTAGGGAAGCGACCATTGAAGGTCTCATGGAACCCAAAGAAGGCTCAAACTCCCGAATCGAGAAATCATAGTTTCTCTCCATCAGCCGGAAAGAAACCGTACGGTCTACATGACTATGCTCGAAGGAGGTCACAAACTCCCTAGTGATCTCCTCATATGCATCTTCCCGAATAGCGGAGAAGATGATCAACCCAACCCTATCCAATAACCAAGTAATGTCATTAACCACATTTAGTGGCTCTAGCTCCTCAATCAACAGATACCTAGGTCCTATGACCGCTCGCTTATGGATCCTCTCTAAGGCATCGAGGTGATCCTCATGGATAGTAGGGATTCTAGGATCTGGGGGTGATGGTGGTGGTGTTGGCTCTCTAGGGGGTGCCTGAGAGGAGGAGGAAGCATTGCCTTTCCTCTTCTTTGTTCTATTGGACATTCTCCTAACGAGATCCATGTTTCTGTTCAAAACCACGGTCTATTCTTCAGTTTCCACGGCCGTGGAATATCCAGAGACCGTGATTCGTTACGCAAATTCTCAAAACTCAATAGATTTTCACCAAACTCAATAGCAAGCAGCTCTAGACTAATTTCAGTCCAATTCCAATCAGTTCTCCTAAATATTCTAGCAAAAACGGAGCCAAATCGACAAAGAGAAAGAAAGAAATGAAAAACCTAGGTTTCCGGATGTTGAAATCCGAATTCTGTCTTCTCCGGTGATTTGCGGCTCGAATCGTTGCTTCGATCTTGTAGGTGATTGGATTGGCATCAGTTTTGGCTAAAGAATCGTTCGAAACGATTAACGAACGAGAATTTGGGAGAGGGGGAAGATTTCGGCGAAATAGGGGCGTGGAATTGGGGTATTTTGTGTGTTTTGTGAAGAAACGTGGTTTTTATAGTGGCCGTAAAAAATTTTGAAAATCACGGTCTATCGGGGGTTTCCACGGCTGTGGTTTTGTACGGATCCGTGGTTTTGGTGATTTTTCAAAGGCTTTTGCAAATTACGGTCACTGTAGCTGTCACGGCCGTGGTTTTGGCCGTGGAACTCTCTGTAATGTGCCAAAGTCTAAGTTTCGTCAATCTTCTTCAACCTTTTCTTCTCTTTTCCTTTTCCACTAATCCTACATCCAAAAACATGAACATACCGGAAGGTATCGAAGGCAAAACAAAACAAAACGTGTAAACTACTCTAAGCTATGAATCAAAAACAAAAATTTAAATGCAATACCTTGGGTTGCCTCCCAAGAAGCGCTTTGTTTAAGGTCCGTAGCCAGACCATATTCGCACTTATTCGAGTGCGGTGGGCGCGAACTCTTCAGCTTGGAGTTCCGGTGTATACTTCTTGAGTCGTTGACCGTTCACCTTAAAGCTTCCGCCCTTTTCACCCCATACTTCAACTGCACCATGGGGAAAAACACGTTTCATTAGAAAAGGTCCAGTCCAACGAGATTTAAGCTTACCTGGAAAGAGACGAAGCCTTGAATTGAAGAGGAGAACTTGATCTCCTTCTTTGAGGTCCTTTGGGATGATATGCTTATCATGCCAACGCTTCGCTCTTTCTTTATAGATCTTGGCGTTTTCGTAGGTTTTCAAACGAAGTTCTTCAAGCTCATTGATGTCCAAGAGACGCTTCTCTCCCACTTCCTTCATGCTGAAGTTCAACCACTTTATTGCCCAATACGCCTTGTGCTCCAACTCTACCGGTAAGTGACAAGACTTCCCATACACAAGGTTGTATGGCGTTGTTCCGATGGGAGTCTTATATGCAGTCCGGTACGCCCATAATGCGTCATCTAGCTTCAAAGACCAATCCTTCCTTGTCCTTGAAACCTTCTTCTCTAGGATTCCTTTAATCTCCCGGTTTGAGATCTCCACTTGTCCACTAGTTTGTGAATGATAAAGGGTGGCGATCTTGTGAGTCACCCCATACTTAGCTAAAAGAGCTTCAAAGCATCGGGCAATGAAGTGAGAACCTCCATCACTAATGATAGTCCATGGTGTCCCGAATCGTGGGAATATGGTCTTGTTAAAGAACTTAACCACTACCATGGCATTATTGGTGGGAGAGGCAATTGCTTCAACCCATCTCGAAACATAATCCACCGCTAAAAGTATGTATTGGTTTCCACAAGATGATGGGAAAGGTCCCATGAAGTCCACTCACCAAACGTCAAAGATCTCCACCTCTTGGATGTTGTTGAGAGGCATCTCATTCCTCCTAGATATATTCCCTGTTCTTTGACAAGCATCGCAGCAGGAGACAAAGGTTTGCACATCTTTAAATAGAGTAGGCCAAAAGAATCCAGATTGCAATACCTTAGCGCTAGTCTTGTTCGAACTAGCGTGTCCTCCACAAGGTAGTGAATGACAATGAAGGATGACACTTTGCATCTCATCTTCCGGCACACATCGCCGAATGATGCCTTCCGGACCGCTCTTAAAGAGGAGAGGTTCATTCCAAAAGTATTCCCGAACATCCTTAAAGAACTTCTTTCTTTGTGCGTAGGATAATCCGGGTGGTAATTCCTGACAAACCAAATAGTTAACAAAATCAGCAAACCATGGTTCGTTACCTTTGGGGATCACGTCGATGCACTCCTCTATGAAATGTAAATGCTCATCTGGAAAGGAGTCATCTATGGGTAGATGGTCGTCCTCTAGATGTGTTAGACGACTCAAATGATCCACAACAGAATTTTCCGAACCCTTCTTGTCGCGGATCTCTAGATCGAATTTTTGTAGGAGAAGAATCCATCTAATTAGCCTTGGCTTCACATCCTTCTTTGCAAGTAGATACCGGATCGCAGCATGATCCATGTATACAATCACCTTTGCACCTACAAGATAAGAGCGAAATTTGTCAATTGCATATACAATTGCTAAGAATCTTTTTCTGTAGTGGCGTAGTTGAGCTGCGCTTCATCTAGCGTCTTGCTAGCGTAATAGATAGCATGGGTTAGCCCTTCCTTTCTTTGCCCAAGCACAACCCCTATGGCTACGTCACTTGTGTCACACATAACCTCAAAGGGAAGATTCCAATCCGGAGGTTGGATAATTGGGGCTGAAATTAGAGCTTCCCGAATCTTATTGAACGCATCTAGACATTCTTGTGAAAAATCAAAAACTGCATCCTTCATCAATATATTAGTAAGCGGCTTTGATATCTTAGAGAAATCTTTTATAAAGCGTCTGTAAAATCCAGCATGTCCTAGAAAACTCCTTATCCCTTTCACCGAAGTTGGGGGAGGAAGCTTTTCTATTGTCTCTATCTTAGCTTTATCCACCTCAATCCCTCTACTAGAGATTAAGTGTCCTAATACAATGCCATCTTTCACCATAAATTGACACTTCTCCCAATTAAGAACTAGGTTAGTGTCTTCACACCTTTGTAACACAAGAGCAAGGTTAGAAAGACAATTGTCAAAAGAGGAACCATAAACGGAGAAGTCATCCATAAAAACCTCCATGATTTCCTTTATATATTCCGAGAAGATGGCCATCATGCACCTTTGAAAGGTGGATGGGGCGTTGCAAAGCCCGAACGGCCTCCTCCTATAGGCAAACGTACCCCACGGGCACGTGAACATGGTCTTCTCTTGATTATCCGGGTGTATCGGTGATAACACGATTTATGACTTAGGTTTAGGTAATTATTTAGATAGATTTCTCACTCATTCATGCATGGTTTAACACTAATTCACGACGTTTGCACTCAATTCACGTATTTTGTCGAGATAGACGTCTACACGGACTTGTGTATTGCTTTCTAGGTATTTCGGGGGTCTTTTAGACATTAACCGATACATTAGAGGGCCAAGCCTCATGGTGGTACACATCCAAAGCTTTGGAGGAGCACAATTGGAGCAACAAAGGACACAAAGACCACTATTGGTGCAAGCAATGGAGCAACGCATGGCTAGACTATCATAGCATGCTTCTGTTGAAGAAAATCGACCTACACCCAGGAAAATCGGCCGATTTAATCCACTGGGTCGATTTTTGGGCCTTTGACAGCTTAAGCCATGTGTCCCATGATCTCTTGTCCGGCCTTGCTCTTGGTGGAGAATATAAGTGGTCCTGCAGGTTGTTGCTGAGGATCTCTCCTCTCCCACACTCTCATTCACAGCTCACCAATTTGGGGGAAAAGATTGGAGGAGAAGAAAACTCTCAAGGATTGAAGGAAGAAGAAGAACACCATTCTAGGAGTGATAGTGATGTTTTGAGTGATTTTAGAGTCTTGGATTGAAGAACTATTGCAAGGGTTGTTAGGAACGTTTTGGATCTTCATTTTAGAGTTTGTAAGTCTTGCTACAACTTAGATTCAATTGAGATTTATTGATTTTGCTTGCTTATCTTTCATTATCCATCTAGGTCTAGATCGAGTCTATTTTGTGATTGTTTATAGTGTAGATCTTTCTTGTTGCTTTTGATCTCTCTTTGGTTTGTGTCTTTGCTTTTCAGGACATCTCTTACTCTTTAGGTGTATGCGAAGATCTGGTGGCAAGGATTTAGCTCCATTAGATCCCGAACCGAAGAAAACCCTTAGATCTAGATCCAAGAGCATTAAAAAGGGAAATGAGATGGCCGGAAGAGATCTCCAAGCTGAATTGGATGAAGCCTTAGAGCAAATAAGGCTAAGAGATGAGCTCTTGAAGGAAGAAAGGAGACTTGTCAATGAGAGGCAAGAAGCAACTAGGAGGGAGATTGATGAGATTAGGCAAGCCCTTGTACAAGGAGAGCTTAATCGTCAACAACCTCCACCTCCTCCACCACCACAACCGCAGCCGGCGGCGAATGTTAGGGTTGTACCCATTGCTATTGAAGAGCCACAAACTTTGGGGAGACGTATGGATCCGGCACAAAGAGCACACCGTCCGGGTGTGAACTTAGGAGATCCCGCAGCCCACAACTACGAGCTCCGCCCTCAAGTTCTACAAATGATCCGGCATAATCAATTTGGAGGGATGCAAGGAGAGTCTCCTCATCAACACTTGATGAACTGTGAGATTTTGATAGAGACCCTTAGACCGCCTAGATTAGAGAGCAACAACCATAAGCTTAGGGATTTCTCCTTCTCTCTTAAGGACAAGGCCTTAGCTTGGTATCAATCTATTCCACAAGGGCGAGTAGGTACTTGGGAGGAGATGACAACCGAGTTTTTGACTAAGTTCTTCCCACCTTCCAAGACTACCGAGTTAAGAGGGAAGATCAATGCCTTCGTGATGAAGGATAGAGAGAGCTTGTTCAAGTCTTGGGAGAGATTCAAAGACCTTCTCCTAGATTGTCCACACCATGGCATACCGAAAATTGAGCTATTGGAGATCTACTTCAAGGGACTTGATGAAGATAGCCAATTCAAGCTTCAATCTCTTTCCGGTGGGACTTTCATGGAGAAGCATGTGGATGATGCTTGGGAGTTTGTGGAGAAGCAAGCTCTAGTGATTGAGAAATACTCCCATAGGAAGAGTGAAGGGAGAAAGGCGGGAGCATATGAGGTGAGTGAGGTCACCATGAGAAATTTCAAGCTTGACGCCATCAACAACGAGCTAAAGTCCTTGAGGGAGTTATGTGCTACAACTTTGAAGAACCAAGCAACTCCTCAAGTGCTTCCACAAGCTAACTTATCTTCCAAGGAGGAGGATGTGAATTACATGGGAAGGGGCAATTACAACAACTATCAAGGCCAAGGAACTTCAACAACAACCGGCAATTCAACAATTACCGGCCCAACCATAACCATCCCGGGTTTTCTTACTCTAACCCGGATGGAGCCTTGAATCTTCCCGCTTCCACAAGCACAACTCCACCACCAAAAGCTTCACAAGAACCACCACCCGGATTCACTCAACCTCCAAAGGATAGAACCGAAATGATGTTTGAGCAATTGCTTGGAAGGTTGAGTGGTCTTGAGAGCACGGTGACTTCAATTTCTAAAGCTCAAAAAGTGTTGGAAGCACAAGTGTTCCAAAAGGCGGGTAAAGCCCATACAGATCCGGGAAAGCTTCCCGGAAGGACCAAAGACAACCCAAGAGGCCAAGTGTTGGCCATTACTACAAGGAGCGGGTTGAGTATGAAAGATCCTTTGCCCAAGGACAATGCTAAAGGGAAGCAAGTGGTGAATGAAGGAGAACCATTGCAAGAAGATGGAGGCGAGAGCAAGGATGTAGAGCCAACATATGTGGCACCGCCTCCATACAAGCCACCACTACCGTTCCCACAATCACGAGCAAGAGCTCGCTTGGACAATCCCTTTGGTAAATTCCTTGAACTTATGTCTAAATTGCATATTAATATTCCGTTCATGGATGTATCTTAGGTATGCCGGCATATGGCAAATTCTTGAAGGAAATACTCTCCAACAAAAGGAAGTTGGAGGAGTATGGGGAGATAAGAATGACAAAGAGATCCTCGGAGTTTATTCAAACGATGAAGGAGGAGATGCCTCCCAAGCTAAGGGATCCGGGATCCTTTTGTGTGCCAATCGGAGTAGGAGAAGTAAAGTATGATGCCCTATGCGATCTTGGGGCAAGTGTAAGCATCATCCCGCTTGCACTTTGCAACAAGGTTGGGCTAGGAGAGCCAAAGCCGGTCAAGATGACCCTTTACATGGCGGACCGCTCAATCACTCATCCGGTTGGGATCTTGGAAGACATTCCGGTGCAACTAGGGAAGTTCTATGTGCCCATAGACTTCGTTGTTTTGGACATCCCGGCGGACTATCCGGTTCCTATCATCTTGTGGAGACCTTTCCTAGCTACTTCCGGATGTCTAGTAGATTGCAAGAATGGGACTCTCTCCTTCAACATTGGAGAAGAGAACATCAAGTTCAAGCTATCCACAATGATGAAAGGGCCAACCCTTGATGAAGATGTATTCAACATAGTTGAAGAAGAGGAGTCTAGAGAGGTTGTGAGCTCAATCTTGCTCAAGGATCCACTTGAGATAGTTCTTAGCTCAAGCTTGATGGAAGAAGGAGTTGAGGAGAGTAGCAATGAAGTAATCAAGGCCTTGAATGCATTGGACGAGCTACGAAGTGTTGGATTTGAAGTGCTAGAAGAAGAGGAAAACAGACAGAAAAATCAGACTGGAGGGCAGAAATCGGCCGATTTTTGTCCTTGTGCTGAAATTTCAGCCAGTTTCGCAAAAACAGAAACTCAGATCGACCCACTGCCAGAAAAATCGTCCGATTTTTCCTCCTGGGTCGATTTTCCTGAGTCTTTTCAGCACCAACCACTTGAATGTGAGCAATCATCAAGGGACTTCAAGGAGGCTTCCATGGCTTTGCAATCATCTCAACCTACATTGTATGGATCGTCTCCAACCAAAAAAGGTCCTCCTCAACTTGATCTTAAACCTCTTCCTTCTCATTTAAAGTATGCTTTCCTTGGTTCAAATTCTACTTATCCGGTGATTGTGAATGCATCTTTGAATGATGATGAACTTGATAAATTGTTGAATGAATTGAAACTGCATAGAAAGGCAATAGGATACACCATTGATGACCTTGTTGGCATTAAGCCTTCTTTGTGCATGCATAAGATATTGATGGAAGATAATCATAAACCCTCTATTGAACATCAAAGAAGATTGAATCCCATAATGAAAGAGGTAGTCAAAAAGGAGATCATTAAGTTGCTAGATGCGGGAATTATCTACCCTATCTCGGATAGTAAGTGGGTTAGTCCCGTCCATGTAGTACCTAAGAAGGGTGGGATGACCGTAGTGACTGATGAGAACAATGAACTAATCCCCACTAGAACGGTTACGGGATGGAGGATGTGTATTGATTATAGAAAGCTTAACATGGCCTCTAGGAAAGATCACTTCCCTCTTCCTTTCATTGACCAAATGCTAGAAAGGTTAGCTCAACATTCTCATTTTTGCTACCTAGATGGCTATAGTGGATTCTTCCAAATCCCTATCCACCCCGATGACCAAGAGAAAACCTCCTTTACATGTCCATGGGGAACTTTTGCATATAGGAGAATGCCATTTGGGTTGTGTAATGCACCCGCCACCTTCCAAAGGTGTATGATGGCTATCTTTTCGGAATACATTGAAAATATCATGGAAGTGTTCATGGATGATTTCTCTGTTTATGGTTCTTCCTTTGATAATTGCTTGGCTAACTTGTCATTAGTATTACAAAGATGTGAGGAGACAAATCTTGTCTTGAATTGGGAAAAATGCCACTTCATGGTAAGTGAAGGTATTGTGTTAGGACACTTGGTGTCTAACCGTGGCATTGAGGTTGATAGGGCCAAGATTGAGACGATAGAGAAGTTGCCACCACCTACCTCGGTGAAGGGGGTGAGGAGCTTTCTAGGGCATGCCGGTTTTTACCGGAGGTTTATTCAAGACTTCTCTAAAATTTCTAAGCCTCTTACTAACCTACTAATGAAGGATGTTGAATTTGTTTTCTCCAAAGATTGCCTTGAGGCTTTTTGTAGGTTGAAGAACGCCTTGATCTCCGCACCTATCACGCAACCTCCGGATTGGAATTTACCGTTTGAGATCATGTGTGATGCAAGCGATGTAGCCGTTGGGGCTGTTTTGGGGCAAAGGAAAGATGGGCGCACTCATGCCATTTATTATGCTAGCAAGACGCTAGATGATGCCCAACTCAATTATGCTACCACCGAGAAAGAGTTGCTAGCGGTGGTGTATACTTTTGAGAAGTTCCGCTCATATCTTGTTGGAGCGAAGGTCATAGTTTATACGGATCATGCTGCGATCCGTTATCTACTTACCAAGAAGGATGCCAAGCCTAGGTTGATTCGGTGGATCCTTCTTCTTCAAGAGTTTGATTTGGAAATCCGGGACAAGAAGGGATCCGAAAACTCCGTGGGGGATCACCTTAGTAGACTACCTCCTTTAGAGATTGAGAGAGATGACATCCCGATTGATGACTCATTCCGGGATGAGCAATTGCAAATGGTGGAGGAGTGCTTGTTCCAAGTGTCTAGAGGAAGTGAGCCATGGTTTGCCGACATTGTGAACTACTTAGTGTGTGAGGAAGTGCCTCCCGGATTGACATATGCCCAAAGGAAGAAGTTCTTCAAAGATGTGAGGCACTACTATTGGAGTGAGCCACTTTTGTTCAAAAGAGGGCCGGATGGAATGTTTAGAAGATGCATACCGGAGGATGAGGTGGAGAGTGTAATCCGCCATTGTCATTCCTTGCCATGTGGAGGGCATGCTAGCTCACACAAGACATGTGCTAAAGTGTTGAAATCGGGCTTCTTTTGGCCAAACTTGTTCAAGGATGTGCAAAGCCTTGTGGTAGCTTGTGATGCTTGCCAAAGGACGGGCAACATCACATATCCTGAGCGTAACAAGTTTTTGGCACCGTTGCCGGGGACTAGGTCTAGATCGAGTCTATTTTGTGATTGTTTATAGTGTAGATCTTTCTTGTTGCTTTTGATCTCTCTTTGGTTTGTGTCTTTGCTTTTCAGGACATCTCTTACTCTTTAGGTGTATGCGAAGATCTCGTGGCAAGGATTTAGATCCATTCGATCCCGAACTGGAGAAAACCCTTAGATCTAGATCCAAGAGCATTAAAAAGGGAAAAGAGATGGCCGGAAGAGATCTCCAAGCTGAATTGGATGAAGCCTTAGAGCAAATAAGGCTAAGAGATGAGCTCTTGGAGGAAGAAAGGAGACTTGCCAATGAGAGGCAAGAAGCAACTAGGAGGGAGATTGATGAGATTAGGCAAGCCCTTGTACAAGGAGAGCTTAATCGTCAACAACCTCCACCTCCTCCACCACCACAACCGCAGCCGGCGGCGAATGTTAGGGTTGTACCCATTGCTATTGAAGAGACACAAACTTTGGGGAGACGTATGGATCCGGCACAAAGAGCACACCGTCCGCGTGTGAACTTAGGAGATCCCGCAGCCCACAACTACGAGCTCCGCCCTCAAGTTCTACAAATGATCCGGCATAATCAATTTGGAGGGATGGAAGGAGAGTCTCCTCATCAACACTTGATGAACTATGAGATTTTGATGGAGACCCTTAGACCGCCTAGATTAGAGAGCAACAACCATAAGCTTAGGGCTTTCTCCTTCTCTCTTAAGGACAAGGCCTTAGCTTGGTATCAATCTATTACACAAGGGCGAGTAGGTACTTGGGAGGAGATGACAACCGAGTTTTTGACTAAGTTCTTCCCACCTTCCAAGACTACCGAGTTAAGAGGGAAGATCAATGCCTTCGTGATGAAGGATAGAGATAGCTTGTTCAAGTCTTGGGAGAGATTCAAAGACCTTCTCCTAGATTGTCCACACCATGGCATACCGAAAATTGAGCTATAGGAGATCTACTTCAAGGGACTTGATGAAGATAGCCAATTCAAGCTTCAATCTCTTTCCGGTGGGACTTTCATGGAGAAGCATGTGGATGATGCTTGGGAGTTTGTGGAGAAGCAAGCTCTAGTGATTGAGAAATACTCCCATAGGAAGAGTGAAGGGAGAAAGGCGTGAGCATATGAGGTGAGTGAGGTCACCATGAGAAATTTCAAGCTTGACGCCATCAACAACGAGCTAAAGTCCTTGAGGGAGTTGTGTGCTACAACTTTGAAGAACCAAGCAACTCCTCAAGTGCTTCCACAAGCTAACTTATCTTCCAAGGAGGAGGATGTGAATTACATGGGAAGGGAAATTACAACAACTATCAAGGCCCAAGGAACTTCAACAACAACCGGCAATTCAACAATTACCGGCCCAACCATAACCATCCCGGGTTTTCTTACTCTAACCCGGATGGAGCCTTGAATCTTCCCGCTTCCACAAGCACAACTCCACCACCAAAAGCTTCACAAGAACCACCACCTGGATTCACTCAACCTCCAAAGGATAGAACCGAAATGATGTTTGAGCAATTGCTTGGAAGGTTGAGTGGTCTTGAGAGCACGGTGACTTCAATTTCGAAAGCTCAAAAAGTGTTGGAAGCACAAGTGTTCCAAAAGGCGGGTGAAGCCCATAGAGATCCGGGAAAGCTTCCCGGAAGGACCGAAGACAACCCAAGAGGCCAAGTGTTGGCCATTACTACAAGGAGCGGGTTGAGTATGAAAGATCCTTTGCCCAAGGACAATGCTAAAGGGAAGCAAGTGGTGAATGAAGGAGAACCATTGCAAGAAGATGGAGGCAAGAGCAAGGATGTAGAGCCAACATATGTGGCACCGCCTCCATACAAGCCACCACTACCGTTCCCACAATCACGAGCAAGAGCTCGCTTGGACAATCACTTTGGTAAATTCCTTGAACTTATGTCTAAATTGCATATTAATATTCCGTTCATGGATGCTATCTTAGGTATGCCGGCATATGGCAAATTCTTGAAGGAAATACTCTCCAACAAAAGGAAGTTGGAGGAGTATGGGGAGATAAGAATGACAAAGAGATCCTCGGAGTTTATTCAAACGATGAAGGAGGAGATGCCTCCCAAGCTAAGGGATCTGGGATCCTTTTGTGTGCCAATCGGAGTAGGAGAAGTAAAGTATGATGCCCTATGCGATCTTGGGGCAAGTGTAAGCATCATCCCGCTTGCACTTTGCAACAAGGTTGGGCTAGGAGAGCCAAAGCCGGTCAAGATGACCCTTTACATGGCGGACCGCTCAATCACTCATCCGGTTAGGATCTTGGAAGACATTCCGGTGCAACTAGGGAAGTTCTATGTGCCCATAGACTTCGTTGTTTTGGACATCCCGGCGGACTATCCGGTTCCTATCATCTTGGGGAGACCTTTCCTAGCTACTTCCGGATGTCTAGTAGATTGCAAGAATGGGACTCTCTCCTTCAACATTGGAGAAGAGAACATCAAGTTCAAGCTATCCACAATGATGAAAGGGCCAACCCTTGATGAAGATGTATTCAACATAGTTGAAGAAGAGGAGTCTAGAGAGGTTGTGAGCTCAATCTTGCTCAAGGATCCACTTGAGAGAGTTCTTAGCTCAAGCTTGATGGAAGAAGGAGTTGAGGAGAGTAGCAATGAAGTAATCAAGGCCTTGAATGCATTGGACGAGCTACCAAGTGTTGGATTTGAAGTGCTAGAAGAAGAGGAAAACAGACAGAAAAATCAGACTGGAGGGCAGAAATCGGCCGATTTTTGTCCTTGTGCTGAAATTTCAGCCAGTTTCGCAAAAACAGAAACTCAGATCGACCCACTGCCAGAAAAATCGTCCGATTTTTCCTCCTGGGTCGATTTTCCTGAGTCTTTTCAGCACCAACCACTTGAATGTGAGCAATCATCAAGGGACTTCAAGGAGGCTTCCATGGCTTTGCAATCATCTCAACCTACATTGTATGGATCGTCTCCAACCAAAAAAGGTCCTCCTCAACTTGATCTTAAACCTCTTCCTTCTCATTTAAAGTATGCTTTCCTTGGTTCAAATTCTACTTATCCGGTGATTGTGAATGCATCTTTGAATGATGATGAACTTGATAAATTGTTGACTGAATTGAAACTACATAGAAAGGCAATAGGATACACCATTGATGACCTTGTTGGCATTAAGCCTTCTTTGTGCATGCATAAGATATTGATGGAAGATAATCATAAACCCTCTATTGAACATCAAAGAAGATTGAATCCCATAATGAAAGAGGTAGTCAAAAAGGAGATTATTAAGTTGCTAGATGCGGGAATTATCTACCCTATCTCGGATAGTAAGTGGGTTAGTCCCGTCCATGTAGTACCTAAGAAGGGTGGGATGACCGTAGTGACTGATGAGAACAATGAACTAATCCCCACTAGAACGGTTACGGGATGGAGGATGTGTATTGATTATAGAAAGCTTAACATGGCCTCTAGGAAAGATCACTTCCCTCTTCCTTTCATTGACCAAATGCTAGAAAGGTTAGCTCAACATTCTCATTTTTGCTACCTAGATGGCTATAGTGGATTCTTCCAAATCCCTATCCACCCCGATGACCAAGAGAAAACCTCCTTTACATGTCCATGGGGAACTTTTGCATATAGGAGAATGCCATTTGGGTTGTGTAATGCACCCGCCACCTTCCAAAGGTGTATGATGGCTATCTTTTCGGAATACATTGAAAATATCATGGAAGTGTTCATGGATGATTTCTCTATTTATGGTTCTTCCTTTGATAATTGCTTGGCTAACTTGTCATTAGTATTACAAAGATGTGAGGAGACAAATCTTGTCTTGAATTGGGAAAAATGCCACTTCATGGTAAGTGAAGGTATTGTGTTAGGACACTTGGTGTCTAACCGTGGCATTGAGGTTGATAGGGCCAAGATTGAGACGATAGAGAAGTTGCCACCACCTACCTCGGTGAAGGGGGTGAGGAGCTTTCTAGGGCATGCTGGTTTTTACCGGAGGTTTATTCAAGACTTCTCTAAAATTTCTAAGCCTCTTACTAACCTACTAATGAAGGATGTTGAATTTGTTTTCTCCAAAGATTGCCTTGAGGCTTTTTGTAGGTTGAAGAACGCCTTGATCTCCGCACCTATCACGCAACCTCCGGATTGGAATTTACCGTTTGAGATCATGTGTGATGCAAGCGATGTAGCCGTTGGGGCTGTTTTGGGGCAAAGGAAAGATGGGCGCACTCATGCCATTTATTATGCTAGCAAGACGCTAGATGATGCCCAACTCAATTATGCTACCACCGAGAAAGAGTTGCTAGCGGTGGTGTATACTTTTGAGAAGTTCCGCTCATATCTTGTTGGAGCGAAGGTCATAGTTTATACGGATCATGCTGCGATCCGTTATCTACTTACCAAGAAGGATGCCAAGCCTAGGTTGATTCGGTGGATCCTTCTTCTTCAAGAGTTTGATTTGGAAATCCGGGACAAGAAGGGATCCGAAAACTCCGTGGGGGATCACCTTAGTAGACTACCTCCTTTAGAGATTGAGAGAGATGACATCCCGATTGATGACTCATTCCGGGATGAGCAATTGCAAATGGTGGAGGAGTGCTTGTTCCAAGTGTCTAGAGGAAGTGAGCCATGGTTTGCCGACATTGTGAACTACTTAGTGTGTGAGGAAGTGCCTCCCGGATTGACATATGCCCAAAGGAAGAAGTTCTTCAAAGATGTGAGGCACTACTATTGGAGTGAGCCACTTTTGTTCAAAAGAGGGCCGGATGGAATGTTTAGAAGATGCATACCGGAGGATGAGGTGGAGAGTGTAATCCGCCATTGTCATTCCTTGCCATGTGGAGGGCATGCTAGCTCACACAAGACATGTGCTAAAGTGTTGAAATCGGGCTTCTTTTGGCCAAACTTGTTCAAGGATGTGCAAAGCCTTGTGGTAGCTTGTGATGCTTGCCAAAGGACGGGCAACATCACATATCCTGAGCGTAACAAGTTTTTGGCACCGTTGCCGGGGACTAGGTCTAGATCGAGTCTATTTTGTGATTGTTTATAGTGTAGATCTTTCTTGTTGCTTTTGATCTCTCTTTGGTTTGTGTCTTTGCTTTTCAGGACATCTCTTACTCTTTAGGTGTATGCGAAGATCTCGTGGCAAGGATTTAGATCCATTCGATCCCGAACTGGAGAAAACCCTTAGATCTAGATCCAAGAGCATTAAAAAGGGAAAAGAGATGGCCGGAAGAGATCTCCAAGCTGAATTGGATGAAGCCTTAGAGCAAATAAGGCTAAGAGATGAGCTCTTGGAGGAAGAAAGGAGACTTGCCAATGAGAGGCAAGAAGCAACTAGGAGGGAGATTGATGAGATTAGGCAAGCCCTTGTACAAGGAGAGCTTAATCGTCAACAACCTCCACCTCCTCCACCACCACAACCGCAGCCGGCGGCGAATGTTAGGGTTGTACCCATTGCTATTGAAGAGACACAAACTTTGGGGAGACGTATGGATCCGGCACAAAGAGGGCCGGATGGAATGTTTAGAAGATGCATACCGGAGGATGAGGTGGAGAGTGTGATCCGCCATTGTCATTCCTTGCCATGTGGAGGGCATGCTAGCTCACACAAGACATGTGCTAAAGTGTTGAAATCGGGCTTCTTTTGGCCAAACTTGTTCAAGGATGTGCAAAGCCTTGTGGTAGCTTGTGATGCTTGCCAAAGGACGGGCAACATCTCAAGGAGAAATGAGATGCCCTTGAACAACATACAAGAGGTAGAGATATTTGATGTGTGGGGTGTGGACTTCATGGGACCATTCCCTTCTTCATGTGGCAACCTCTACATCCTATTGGCGGTTGACTATGTTTCGAGATGGGTGGAGGCAATCGCCTCTCCTACAAATGACGCCAAGGTTGTGGTGCGGTTCTTCAACCGAGTGATCTTTCCTAGGTTTGGAACACCTAGGGTGATCATAAGCGATGGAGGGAAGCACTTCACCAATAGGAACTTTGGGGCACTTTTGGCTAAGTATGGTGTGACTCATAAGGTGGCAACACCTTACCATCCCCAAACTAGTGGCCAAGTGGAGATCTCCAACCGGGAGATAAAGGGAATTCTTGAGAAGACGGTCTCTAGGACAAGAAAGGATTGGGCTATGAAGCTCGATGATGCCTTGTGGGCATATAGGACCGCTTTCAAGACACCAATTGGCACCACTCCTTACAAGTTGGTCTATGGCAAGTCTTGCCACCTCCCGGTAGAGATGGAGCATAGAGCTTATTGGGCCATTAAGTGGCTAAATTTTGACCTCAAGGAGGCGGGAGAGAAGAGGTTGCTTGACATAAACGCTCTTGAAGAGATCCGGTTGGATGCTTATGAGAATGCCCGGATCTACAAGGAAAGAACCAAAAGGTGGCATGACAAGCACCTCATCCCGAAGGTGTTGAGTGAAGGCGACTTGGTGCTTCTCTTCAACTCGAGGCTGCGGCTTTTCCCCGGAAAGCTCAAATCAAGATGGACCGGGCCATATGTGGTGAAGAAGATCTTTCCTCATGGAGCGGTAGAGATAGGAGGAGATTATTGTGCTGACTTCAAGGTGAATGGGCACCGTTTGAAGAAGTACATCCCGGAAGCCCCGGTGGAAGTGATTGCCCCACTTCACCTTGATTGAAACGCTCCTGAATTTGGTCAAGCTAATGACCTTAAAGAAGCGCTTAATGGGAGGCAACCCATTGGTACATATTTTCCCTTTCTTTTTCTTGCTTTTGTTTGATCTCACTCTTGGTGTGCTTTGCTTTTCTTTTGTGTTTTTGGGTGCTAGATCTTGTTGATTGTCATGTGTAATGAGATGTTGGAGGTCATGTGAAAACCTCATGGAACTGCCGAAGGTACAAGATCCGAGCACAAGAATGAGGAAGAAAGCACCCAGGAAAATCGGACTGATCTTCACAGAAATCGGCCGATTTCCTGGGTGATGGTCCGATTTTTCCTCTGTAAAGGAAAGTGATGATCTCCAATCAAGCATGGGTGGAGCGTACGTGGAACTTGGACGGCTTGCGGTGCCAAGCGCGGGTTCCGACACCTTAATGAACATCAAGAGCTCTCTACCATCCTTGATCGATCATCCACCATCATCATTCAATGTGAACCGAAATACCAAAGCATCACCAATTTTACATTGTGAGGACTCTCTTTCACTTCTTTATTTAGTTTACACATTAAGGAAAATGTGTTTCTAAGTATGGGGTGGGGTTTTCATGATCACTTGCATGATTAGCATCTAGGATAGTTTAATTTTGTCACATGTTTCATTATGTCTTGCATTGTACATACATATTTCGAAAAATCCAAAAAAAATCAGAAAATTTTAAAAATTTTTAGTGCTTCTAAGGCTTGGATATGACCCTAATGATGAATCTTGTCTTGTGGATTGGCTATGGATGGCCTTATGTGTTAAATTGATGATACATATGTGGACTTGAAATACTTATCTTGAATTCCATGAATGACTTGTGATTATGATGCTTGCCTTGATTTAATTGAGGATTGAAAGTCAAAATTGCATGCTAGTTCTTGCACATCAATTAGGAGTGATTAAGGCAATTCATTTTTCTCTACTTCTCATCTTGATCATGTTGCTTGAGCACCTCAATTGAGATAAATTTGACCTCTCTTGACCCATCCGGGAATAGGAGCATGTTAGTGTGTTGATGTGTGTGAAAAGCAAATGTGGGGTGAAGTTGTTGATGAAAGGAATGTCATGAATAAAGTGCTGAAATTGTTGCGAAAGTGTAGCCAAAAATATAGGTTTGGGGACGTTGGCTTAAATGACAAGTAACTCGGTACACTTCACATAATCGGGTGTTGGTGCCTTGCCAAAGTCAAATAAACCAATAGTCCTAACGAGCTTTGGTATGTGTGCCCGGTATGGATGCACCTCGAAAAATAGAAAAAGCCCGAGGATGGCTAATCACCAAGGTTTCGGCTTTTGTACACCAATGCCATTGTCTCAAAAATAAAAGAAAAGAAAGAAAAGAAAGAAAAGAAAATGAAAAATATACACTTGAGGGAAGTTGATAAGAAATGTGAAGTTGTGGTTGTTTAGTTCCTTTCCCGGATTAGCATCACATAGCCTAGAAAATTCCCACCTAATCGCAACGTTTCTTGGCCTTCTATTTTACAAGTCCTTTTGACCTACTTGCATGTGTGTGAGGCTAAGTGATTTAGATTGGATATACTCATGATCATCTTGACTTCTTCATCTTTACATTTCATTGGATGCTATCAAGTTAAGTGTAATTGTCTTTCCATGCTTTCATTTATTTGATGCATAATTGCTTGTCCATTGCCATGAAACATGACTATGAAGGTGATCCAATATTAGAAGCACAACTCCAAAAAGATTTTGCCATTTTTCTGCATACATAAATCATGTCATCTCTTAGTCTATAGTTGGGAATTTGCTCGGGGACGAGCAAACCTTAAGTATGGGGTATTTTTGATAACACGATTTATGACTTAGGTTTAGGTAATCATTTAGATATATTTCTCACTCATTTATGCATGGTTTAACACTAATTCACGACGTTTGTACTCAATTCACGTATTTTGTCGAGATAGACGTCTACACGGACTTGTGTATTGCTTTGTAGGTATTTCGGGGGTCTTTTAGACATTAACCGATACATTAGAGGGCCAAGCCTCATGGTGGTACACATCCAAAGCTTTGTATTGGAATAAGAATTACCGGAATTTTGTTGGTTGGGACGCCAATTGTTGTTGTTTGAACCCCTATTCTTGTTCCAATTGTTGTTGTTGTTGTTCCAATTATTCCGGTTATTGTTCCGGTTGTTGCGGTTTGTATTCTCATTTCCGTTGTGGTTATTGTTGTTGCCCAAATAACCTACATCTTGTTCCTTTTGCTTTGGAAAGTTTGTTTTGATGGCTTCCTTCAATTCTTTAATCTCCATATTGAGAGAAAAGATTTGAGTTTGAGCTGCTTGTGATAGCTTTGCTCTTTGTTCCACATGATTCGCCTCTACTTTCCGGTGAGAATACTTCTCAATGACTCGCGCTTGCTTCTCAATAAAGTCCCAAGCGTCATCTTCCCTCATGTCCATGAATGTACCACATGAAAGGGATTGGAGTTTGAATTGTGTCTCCACATCCAGCCCCTTATAGTATATCTCCAATAGCGCCAATTTGGATAAGCCATGATGTGGGCAATCCAATAGCAAATCCTGAAATCTTTCCCAAGATTGAAACAAACTTTCGTTAGATCTCATAGAAAATGCATTAATCTTACCTCTCAATTCCGCCGTTTTGGATGGCGGAAAGAACTTAGTGAGGAATTCCGAAGAAAGATCCTCCCATGTGTCGAGTTTCCCACTTGGAAGAGCTTGATACCAAGACAATGCTTTCCCTTTCAAGGAGAAGAAGAAAGGCTTGAGTTTATAGTTGTTGGTGGTTGCATTCTTTGGCTTCATTGTCTCCATCATGATCTCAAAGTTTTGTAGATGTTGATGTGGAGATTTAGCGCTCGTTCCACCAAATTGATTTTGGCGGACAATGGTAATAACTTGCGGGTTGAAGCTAAACCCTTGTGCATCATCAGCATCAAAGTTCACACCCAAACGGTGTGGTTGCTGCGTTGGATCCATTCTTTGGCAAAGAGTTCTTGGCTCCTCATCCACACGATCGACTCTCGCACCTCCAGCTGGGGCACGGCGATTGGCGGCTGCTCGTGGAACAAATGGATTCACATTGATCGTTGGATCAATGTCATCTAGTGGTGGCATGGAAGAGTCGCTATCCTCAGTGGATGAGTTGGTTCTAACCGATCTTCCCGGCCTCCTTCATCTCTTTTTCTTCTTGAGGTCATTTATTTCCAGCCCCATTTGAAACATCATGTCCGTTAGATCATCAACTTTCATTTGATGACGTTCCGATTCTTCCTTGCGATTTTCTCGCTCCATCGAAGTTGAGCTTCAGATTCCGCTAACTCCGTTTGGTAATCACGTTCTCTTTCTTCAGCCGTCTTTCTTTCCTTGAGCTTTCTCCTCAAAGTCCTCTCAAGCTCTTGATCGAGAGGTAAGAGGTCTTCGTTGTTCCTAGACCTGCGCATGCACTCGAAAAGATATCAAATAACAAGGGAAGAGCTTCCAAGCTTGACAACCGATAACCGAATTCGGCCTAGACCAAATCCCCGGCAACGGCGCCAAAAACTTGTTCGCCACTTAGCGTGCGTGCAAATAAGCTTTAAATTTATAAAACTAAAATCAAGCAAGCGAACCCGCAGTGTACGGATCGGCGTAGATTAGCAAGTATTCCAAAGTATCGAACATAGGGATTTGGGGGGTTAAATCCAGTTAATAATCGTCAAGCAAGTAAATGTAAGAGCTTTGTAAATATCGGGAAAATAACAATCCTAAAGATCCAGGAATCCAGTTGTGGCAATCGATTCAAGATATACTAAAGATATAAGGACAGAGTTAAGAGTTGCAAAGGTATACTAAGGTAAAGCAATGTACGGTGAAGTTCGAAGGCTTTATATGACTTATCTAAAGACACTCTCTATAAAGGTTGTTGAGGCTTCAATATAGAAAGGATCTAAAGGCAAGAATTAACATCAAATACCCAAACTTGTAACCCAAGGATAAAGACTAACTAAACCGATTAAGGTTGTGACACTCGAAATCGAAGTAGAGGTTATTGAGGCTTCACTACCACCTAGAAAAGGGCAAGCCAAGACTAAGTTAAAGCAAATGTTTAACTTTGGATTAAAGTAAAAGCAAGGTTCGTAAACTAAGGAAAATTACGGTGGATCTTGAGATTCCACGGCCGTGGAACTCAAGAACACACCGTGATTCTGGCTATCGACGAAATCTCTCTAACTCTCAGGGTCCAATCTGTTACGATCGATCTATCATCATCTAAGTCACAACTATCAACCCTTCACCTTAGAATTGCTAAAGGGTTTTAGCCAATAACAGTCAATATAATATCAAATTCAATATTAAGAAATATGAAAGATGAAAACCTTCGAAAACCTTCAATAACTTCAAATCAATCTCAAATCCACAAACAAGGTAATGATGTATATCAGATTCGGAATAAAACAAACCAATCACAATCCTTGATAAGAACGAAGAGCAGGATGTCAGTCCGTCTTCTAATCAAACCTAAGGACAAAGCGTAACTTCCAAATCTCCAAGTCTTTGCAAATCTCCGTTGCAAAATGGCAATCTCCGCACGTCCAACTGAAACCCTAGGCACGTGCAAGTAAGCGTAAGCGAAGGTTGCGGAATCTCCCTCCTTCAGTCCTTTTATAGGGGAAGATAGAATAAGTGTCCAGCCCATGTGCGTAGACAATGTGTCTATATTTTATTCGCCAAAAGATTGCATAAATCACGGTTATATGGGATTCCACGCCCGTGGTTTAGAGCGTGGATTCCATCACGGTTCTTCACAACTTCCACGACCGTAATTTATACCGTGTAACTCTCTGGAATGCTCCACGCTCATGTTGCCAAGTTCCACGGCCGTGGTTTAGAGCGTGGACTTCATTACGGCCGTATTTTAGAGCCTGGAAGCATAGGTTGTTCGTAATTCCCTTTGTTTTGTGCCATTCTTCATCCTAGCATCTTCCTTAGTTCCTTTGTGGTGTCCTCAATCCTTGGTGTGCTCAATCTATCTCCATTCTCTCTTAATTCGTTCGGTTTTAGCTCTTATTCGCCTACAATCAACACAAAGCTTATGTAGACCTCTATATCGACAATATAGATAAACTAGCTCACAATTGCTTCAATGCTTTATCAATGAACACTAATATGGATGAAATACATCTAGAAAACGTGCCTAAAATATCACACTATTTCATGCTAACAGAACGCCAAGATTTACAAGGAAAGGGCGAAGCGTTGGCATGATAAGCATATCATTCCAAATGACCTCAAAGAAGGAGATCAAGTTCTCCTCTTTAATTCGAGACTTCGACTCTTTCCAGGTAAGCTTAAATCTCGTTTGACTGGACCTTATCTAATCAAACGTGTTTTTCCCCATGGCACAGTTGAAGTATGGGGTGAAAAGAGCGGAAGTTTCAAGATGAACGGTCAACGACTTAAGAAGTATTCACCGGAGCTCCAAGCTGAGGAATTCGCGCCGACTACACTCGAATAAACTCAGGTACGGTCTAGCTAAGGACGTAAAACAAGCGCTTCTTGGGAGGCAACCCAAGGTATTGCACTTTTGTTGTGTTTCTTAGTTTAGCTTAGTTTAGTTGTTTTTCTTTTGTTTCCCCCTCGATACCTCCCGGTATGTCATGTTTTTGGATGTAGGAATAAGCAATGGACAAGGAAAGGAAGAAAAAGTTGGAAGGAATTGACGAAACTTGGATTTTGGCACAAAACAGAGAGTTCCACGCCCTAAACCACGGCCGTGGACGCTACAGTGACCGTAATTTCCCAAAATCTAAGAAAAATCAAGCAAAACCACGGGTGATGTAACGCCCCGTTCTTTTGGGTTCGTTCCGATTCTTTTTCTCCCTACTTTCGATTCGTTCGTAGCACGAGTTTTCTTTTTATTTTTTTTAAATATTATTTTGACATAAAAATATCTTTCCGGGTATTTTATTGTTTTGGTGTACATATATGTATTTTCCATATTTTTAGTTTTAGTCGGAAATTCCCAATTTTGAGATCCCGTTCCGAATGCTTTTGATCGAGTTTATTCTTTTAATCTTTTTCATTATTTCTTTTCTTTTTCTTTCTTCTTTTCCATCTTCCTTCGGTTGGTGAGCTGGCCACTTTTTCCCAACTAGTGCGACCCCTCGTTTCTCCCTTAGTTGCAGCCTTGTTGCAGTAGCCCTTCGTTTCACTCCTTGCAGCACTCTGCTCCCTCTTCCCCTTCTACCCTCTACATCCTTAGCTGCAACCTAACCTCCTCTAACTCTCTCTTATTTTCCTTCACCACACCGACCCTTGTTGGGAATGGAATGAGAGTTGCAACTCTCCTTCGAGCTGCCGGAAAGTGGACTGTTGACGCCTTCACTGCGCCATGGCTGGCCTCGCCACCTCTCCTCCCTTCTCCCAGCTTTTGCCACCCCGGAACTCACCGCCTATTTTCTCCAATGTCGAGCATCCGGAGCCGGCAACGTCACCGGGGGGAAGGCCCCCTGCAAGCCGCCGAAGCCGTCTTCTGCACCATGCTCCCCTCGCCGGCCGTCGAGCTCCACCGAAAGGTGAACGCTCCGGCCGCCGCCTGTGTCCCTCCTCAGCCTACTTCTCCTTCCCCTTTTCTTCTCTTCGCAGCTTCTGCCGCGCCATAAATCGAAGCCCCACACCGGATAAAGGTCGGGCTCGTCGGGACCGCCAACAGCTCCGCCTGCCTCTCCTCACCGCCGGAGGAGCCCTGCCATGGCCGCCGCCGCACCTGCCCTCTCCTACCCGCCGCCAACAGTGGGCTTTGAAACCCTTTCCCCTTATTTAAATCGGGCTCCCTTATTTTTAATGTAATTGCATTATGTACCCATTGTTTAGTAATTGCAGTTTTGGCTCTGTTTTGAGTTTTTGCAAATATGCCCTTGTAGATTAATTACAGATTTGGCCCATCTTTTATTATTGCAGATTTCTGCCCAGATTTTTAAATGTAGCAATTATACCCTCCTGCGGATTTTATTTACATCATATGGCCCATATATTTATTTGCGGTTTATAACCCACATTTACAAGATTGTATATTTTGCCTGGAAAATGGTTAAACGTTTTGTTTATTTTTGGCTTTGAGAACGAGTTTTACCATTGGGTTTATGATGTTGTTTAGATGCCCGGAAAATATAAATACGGATTTTATATTCGGTTTATGGTTCAAGTGTAATTTCGGGTTTACGACCAAGTGGTTTAATTTCATATTTTCTCCCGGAAAGGTTTAACGAGTTTTAACGTTGGCTTTTGAAAACGGGTTTTCCTTAGATTTATTTATATGATATATTCCGTTCAAGTTTAGCGTATGAGCTAAACTTGTTTACTTTTGGTGTTAGGTTCGGAAACGACACGATAATGGCCTAACGAATCTGCATTCGACATCCTTAGATCGTCTTCCGTCTTTTGACGTCATGTGAGTACCCACTTCCCCGACTTTATGATCTTAATCGATTTAGTTATGTTTAGTATTAGTATCATGCTAGGTTGGATCTAGCATAACTTAGAGTGAATACCAAGTAGTGGTTATGGACCTTAGGTGAGTGTTTGAGGATTGTGAAATATTCTAAAGCTTGAGGTGTTTGATTTGGAGAGGTTATAAGGCTTTGGGTTTATGTTTGATCTTGTGAACGTTTAGGCTCGAGGTTGGGGTTGTATGATCTTGTGGGATTTTGGAGCTTAGGATTGACTTATCCTAGCATGGTGTTGTTACCGTTGAGTTGTTGGAATAGGCATGTTTATCCTAGTAGGTATGATGGGTTATGATCTTGCGAGATCATAGGGTCTAAAAGTCTAAGGACTTCTAGCTTGTATTGAGTTGAGTGTGATGTGAGCATGAGAGATTCTAGGATGCGGTCCTAGAATTGAGAGTCAAATGGTCTTGCGTAGATCATTTGTATAGAAGTCTAAGACTTCTATTGTGAGTGGGTTGTTGTTGATATAGTTATCTTCATGTGAGTAGGTTACGGGCTTCCTCCCTAAGGAAGCGAGAGTGTCGTGAGTTGAGTGTGGTGACAAGGTAAGTCTCCGGACTTACTTAGCTCGTATTCTACGTATTAGACTCGATGTGTGTTTGGTGGTGTGTGTTTTATTGCTTTCATTATAACTTATAAAACCGGAAATAGGATTACCGACCTTTATATATTATTTGGCCCAAGTGTATGATAACGGGCGGTGACAACTTGTCTAGCTCTTGCGTAGAGTTAGGGGGTTCTTGGCGACTAGCCCGTGTGGTTAGACGGTCGGATGCATCCGTACCGTTCCATGCGGTAAGTGGGGACCGAGGCGAGTTTCGGGAGATTCTCGTGTCACAAAAGAAGTTGAATTAGAACGGGATATGACCTAATAATAAAAAGATAATAACCGCACTTGTGTGTTTTGAGCATGTTATATGTTATGTTGATGTATATGTGTATGTGCCTTCACCTTGCTTCTAATGCTGCGAATATTAGCTAACGGTTTTATACCGATTGTTGTAGATTGTCTTGCAAGTTAGGAATGCGGTCGAGAGATCCGGAAGAGTGGGCAGCCGGGGTTCCGTACATTTTAGGAGGGGTTTTGGTTTGAGTCGGGTTGTGTTTTGTTCTTCGGTTATTGTGTTTTGTATGCCGCGTGTATAGCGTTTAGTCTTTGTTTTGTATTTCGGCTGAAGTCTTTTGTTTGTTCGGTTTCGGGTTTCATTGCATTGCATAAAAATGTATTTTGGTTTGGCCTTTGTTTGTGCCGTGTTGTAAGATCTGGTGAAATTGTTGTCAGGCTAAGGGTCGGGACCCATTGTGAGGTCCTAACCCGTAGCATCCCGAGTCTCACGGATTTGGGGTGTTACAAAAGTGGTACTAGAGCCCTAGGTTGACAACAATGGCACTCGCAATCTTCTAAAGCCCGAATAAGGAATAAACAGAACCCGTGGGGTTCTGAGTTTTCATTTTCAAAATCACATGCATGAGTCGGGGTAGAATGTACGGAGCACCACTCCTTCCGCGGATCTCGGCAGCTTAGTTTATTGGACTTGATATATATATATATGTATGTATATGGATATGTATATTGTATGTGGAATGTAGTTGCATGATGGACATGATTTATGTGTATAGTTGTATATGTGAAAGATTATATGTTTTGGACCTTGTATTGTTGTAATGGAATGCCGAATGCGTGATAGTAGTAGTAATATGGACTTTGGACTTATATAGTTATGTATACGTATTCTTATTATATATAGTAGCATATGAAGTTATGGAACCTTTTAGCTAAGATGATAGTATGGTATCATTACCTTGAAGACGATGATGTGGCTTGGGATAGTGTTCATACGTGGAGGAGTACGCTCAAGTATCGAGTTGAGTATCACGCTCTGAAGATCACCTTGGGTTCTCGGAATCTTTTAAGAGGATGTCGAAGAGGAGGAGTAGAGATGACATAAACGAGGGACGAACAAGTACAAGGAAAATTCGGGACAACTTAAGAGAAATCAAGATGGGAGCAATACAAGAAAAGAGGGCCAACATTAAGCTGTAGAAGCGGTTCTAAAGAGGCCATAATCGAACAACGACGAGACCAAGGGAGAGAACGAACTTAAGTTTTTCAAGAAGACACGTGGACAACTAAAGATGCGAATCGAGGAGGGGATGGATACATCTTAGCAAGGTTAAAGGTGGTATTCCATTAATATGTGAAGCTTTCCTTAAACGCTCCTAAGCGTTGGAGTCAAGGAGCAAGAGTGATCGAACCATTTACGAAGGATTTAAGATACCGTAAATTAAGCTTACAAGGTACCAATAAGTGAAGCGTCAACATTACCAGAGTTATGAGAAGAATAACATGATGAGGATATACGTGGAGTTGACCGGTTTTCACTATGATGATAAGGCTAAGAAATTCCCAGAATGAGGAAGTGTGCATAAATGACGATCCCAAGAAGATGAAAGTCGAAACGAGAAACTTTGATCGAGAGACTTAAGATACCAACCAAGAGGAACGCGAGTGGATGCTAGCTAGTGCTATAATATTTAGGATGGTGCACTTGAAAGACATTAAAGAAGAATGGTTAAGCCTATGAAAGGGAGTTATATGAAACAACAAGGCAAAGAAGATATAGTTACCTTATGAAGAAGAAGCATGGAATGAAGAAGGAACTAACGAAGTTTAAGGTACAATACCTCGAGGAGGGTAGCTTTCATGAGAATAGTAACATGGAAAAATAGAAGAATGGTAAGTCATTGACATTGGAGAAGGTCAGTTATAAACTAATTGGTGACAGCTAAGAACGCGCATCTGCTCTATGAATGAGTGTGGAAGGGAAGAGTAACCAGGATGTGGGATCATAAAGGGACGGTCAACGAGAACTTGGAACATTCCCGGTGGTTAAATATCAGCAATAAGGAGTTGTATCAACAGAAGTGCAAGTGTTTTAATCAAGTAGCATGGATTGAGGTCAAAGCAAGTAACTATAATAGATCTTCTAAGGAGGGATTGCAACGAACCTATGCGACCTTCTTAGGTCATGGGATTCACATATGGGGGAATGACACGGAGCAGAACTTTTAAAGTTTGATTAAGGTAAAGAGTACTAGAAGAAACAAAAGGAAAGTGAGGCTTCTATTGTTGTTGTGCGTAAAAGGGATGCATGGTATGTTTTCGCAAGCAAAAGCTGAGTCAGATGTTCCAGACTCACACGGAAGAGTCATGGTGGCTATGGCTCGAAAAGGAGGACCTATATAAGAGCAATGTTGTGAACTTAGAGTTTGTGATGTTAGTATTTGGTGAAGTAATGAGTGGATCTTTTAGTGATTGTGGCTGGAGAAATTTCTTCTAGCATTTTTCATGGGGCATACTACTACGGTTGTGAAGATTGTTCATGAAATACCAAGAGATGCTTAAGGTGACCAACAGGAGTAAAAGAAGACCGAAGTTTGGAAGTTTGTTGTCGTTATGGGATGTACAAGAAGTACATGAAATATTGAGGTTAGAGCCTCTGCGGTTGGTTTGACAATTGTAGAAGAAAATGAACTATAAATTTCTACGCCTACTTGAAGAGATGATGTCTATGGTGAAAGTTTATGTAGAATACGAAGAGCTCCTCCCATATGTTGGAATGCCGCGGAAAGTGAAGAAGATAAGGTCAATTATTTTGAAACACGGTTAAGTCCTACCGATTGGACCCTTATGGTTGCACATAAGTGAGAAATCTTAGAAGATTTTTACAATCATGCCATTTAAGAGAGAAAATGGGGTTAAGTTAAAAGAATACATGTATAGGAACACAAGAGTCAGAAGACGCAAGCAAATCTTTCCAATTCAAGAAAAGACCAATATTTGAAAGAGGACGTACAAAATTGTAGCTAAAGATGGAGAAATACACGTGTTTGAAGGACGTCACCCCACCAGATCGGAGGAGATCATTAATACCATGACTACCGGTCAAGTGATAAGACAAGGTTGTGTCGGTCGTATGTTTTGGGACGAAATAAAAAAATAAATAAATAAATAAAACCCAAGATATCACGGATTCCAATACATCGGAATTTGGATTTTACCACTAAGGTTGAGTTTGACGCACCTCCGATATCCAAGGTGTTGTATAGAATGTTGTGAAGAGACATGAGTTGTGGAAGCGAGGGAAGGAGCAATTGTAAGAACTTATTCAAAAGAGTTCATTAGATTTAGTGAAATGCTATGGAGAACTCCGAATGCTATCTTGAACCCTTGATTTGAAGTTCATATTAGAATATATCTTAAACTCTTGATTTGAAGTGGTTATGGAGAACACCAGTTTGTGAAAAGAGAGACGATTATCTCCGCTTGTACATCAATTACCGTTAGCCGAACAAGATAACAATGAACGAGTATCCCTCACCACGGATAGATGATTTACTTGATCGGTTGCAAGGGTTGGTATCTCTACTAAAATTGATTTAATGGCTGATTGCCACCAATTGAGAATTCGAGACCGGGATATTGCAGATACAACATTTTGGAAAAATCATGGTCACTACGATTTGTAGTAATTCAATATGGGCTTACTAATGCCCGGATAAGATATTTTGGTCTACTCTCGAAGAAGAGAGAAGTTGTATGACAAGTTGTCTCGAGATGACAACCCCTGAAGGATGTGGAAGAAGTTACCAGTTTTCTTGGATGTGCCGGTCATTTCCGGATTTATGGAGATACTCTCCAAAGTAAACCATCTACCCGCCAACCTACTTCGGAAGACAAAGAAGTTTGAGTAAAAAAAAAAAGAAAAGAAAAAAAGACAATGGAGCTGTTAAGGATTAAGAGGAAATTCATTGGTGCAACTGTTTTGAAATCGCCTCGTGGTATGATGGGTTTAAAGTGTGCAAGTGATTCTCCAAAACAAGGTCTTGATCAAGTATTGAGGAGCGATATAAAAGTAATAGCATACGTGTCTTGTTAGTAAGAGTAGTATGGGGTAAAGTACTTCCTTCGTTACTTGGAATTACAACAAGAATTGAGGTAACGCAACAACAAAGATTGGTTGACAAGAACCAAAGCCAAATGTGTAAATTGGAAGTTCGTTCTTCCCGGTTAGAGACAAGCAAAGAGAAACATAATGGAAATGCTACTTTGAGAAAGACTCGTGAAAGAAGTTGAGTTTCGATATGTCGGACCCTTTTGAGGTCTTAGTGCGAGATGGAAAAGTGGCTTACAAGTTTACATTGCCACCAAGAGTAGAGGGTGCTCACCTTGTGTTTCATGTGTAGCAATTGAGAGAGTATGTACATGACTCGAGACATACTGTCAGTCATGAGGAGCTAGTGGTAGACGAGGAAACGATGATGCTTACGAGAAGACGGAGGATAGCACATTTGGATGAGTTTTACGTTGAGCTACTCTCATCGATAGAATCGACGAGTTAGACCTAGTTTTTCCTTTGGTTGAGTTGTGTGCATCGGTGATGTTATGTGTAGTTTGTGTTGTGTGCGGGAATTTGCTTTATGCCCTGATATATCTTGCGATGGTAGTTCGAGTAGTTGTGTATATAGATTAGAAGGTTTTAGCCTTCTTAGTTTGAGAGTTCTGCATTTAGCAAGTTTCGGGACAAAACGTTTTTTTAGGAGGACCTGATGTAACGCCCCGTTCTTTTGGGTGCGTTCCGATTCTTTTTCTCCCTACTTTCGATTCGTTCGTAGCACGAGTTTTCTTTTTATTTTTTTATAAAAATATTATTTTGACATAAAAATATCTTTCCGGGTATTTTATTGTTTTGGTGTACATATATGTATTTTCCGTATTTTTAGTTTTAGTCGGAAATTCCCAATTTTGAGATCCCGTTCCGAATGATTTTGATCGAGTTTATTCTTTTAATCTTTTTCATTATTTCTTTTCTTTTTCTTTCTTCTTTTCCATCTTCCTTCGGTTGGTGAGCTGGCCACTTTTTCCCAACTAGTGCGACCCCTCGTTTCTCCCTTAGTTGCAGCCTTGTTGCAGTGGCCCTTCGTTTCACTCCTTGCAGCACTCTGCTCCCACTTCCCCTTCAACCCTCTACTTCCTTAGCTGCAACCTAACCTCCTCTAACTCTCTCTTATTTTCCTTCACCACACCGACCCTCGTTGGGACTGGAATGAGAGTAGCAACTCTCCTTCGAGCCGCCGGAAAGTGGACTGTTGACGCCTTCACTCCGCCATGGCTGGCCTCGCCACCTCTCCTCCCTTCTCCCAGCTTTTGCCACCCCGGAACTCACCGCCTATTTTCTCCAATGTCGAGCATCCGGAGCTGGCAACGTCACCGGGGGGAAGGCCCCCTGCAAGCCGCCGAAGCCGTCTTCTGCACCATGCTACCCTCGCCGGCCGTCGAGCTCCACCGAAAGGTGAACGCTCCGGCCGCCGCCTGTGTCCCTCCTCAGCCTACTTCTCCTTCCCCTTTTCTTCTCTTCGCAGCTTCTGCCGCGCCGTAAATCGAAGCCCCACACCGGATAAAGGTCGGGCTCGTCGGGACCGCCAACAACTCCGCCTGCCTCTCCTCACCGCCGGAGGAGCCCTGCCATGGCCGCCGCCGCACCTGCCCTCTCCTACCCGCCGCCAACAGTGGGCTTTGAAACCCTTTCCCCTTATTTAAATCGGGCTCCCTTATTTTTAATGTAATTGCATTATGTACCCATTATTTAGTAATTGCAGTTTTGGCTCTATTTTGAGTTTTTGCAAATATGCCCTTGCAGATTAATTACAGATTTGGCCCATCTTTTATTATTGCAGATTTCTGCCCAGATTTTTAAATGTAGCAATTATACCCTCCTGCGGATTTTATTTACATCATATGGCCCATATATTTATTTGCGGTTTATAACCCACATTTACAAGATTGTATATTTTGCCCGGAAAATGGTTAAACGTTTTGTTTATTTTTGGCTTTGAGAACGAGTTTTACCATTGGGTTTATGATGTTGTTTAGATGCCCGGAAAATATAAATACGGATTTTATATTCGGTTTATGGTTCAAGTGTAATTTCGGGTTTACGACCAAGTGGTTTAATTTCATATTTTCTCCCGGAAAGGTTTAACGAGTTTTAACGTTGGCTTTTGAAAACGGGTTTTCCTTAGATTTATTTATATGATATATTCCGTTCAAGTTTAGCGTATGAGCTAAACTTGTTTACTTTTGGTGTTAGGTTCGGAAACGACCCGATAATGGCCTAACGAATCCGCATTCGACATCCTTAGATCGTCTTCCGTCTTTTGACGTCATGTGAGCACCCACTTCCCCGAGTTTATGATCTTACTCGATTTAGTTATGTTTAGTATTAGTATCATGCTAGGTTGGATCTAGCATAACTTAGAGTGAATACCAAGTAGTGGTTATGGACCTTAGGTGAGTGTTTGAGGATTGTGAAATATTCTAAAGCTTGAGGTGTTTGATTTGGAGAGGTTATAAGGCTTTGGGTTTATGTTTGATCTTGTGAACGTTTAGGCTCGAGGTTGGGGTTGTATGATCTTGTGGGATTTTGGAGCTTAGGATTGACTTATACTAGCATGGTGTTGTTACCGTTGAGTTGTTGGAATAGGCATGTTTATCCTAGTAGGTATGATGGGTTATGATCTTGCGAGATCATAGGGTCTAAAAGGCTAAGGACTTCTAGCTTGTGTTGAGTTGAGTGTGCTGTGAGCATGAGAGATTCTAGATTGCGGTCCTAGAATTGAGAGTCAAATGGTCTTGCGTAGATCATTTGTATAGAAGTCTAAGACTTCTATTGTGAGTGGGTTGTTGTTGATATAGTTATCTTCATGTGAGCAGGTTACGGGCTTCCTCCCTAAGGAAGCGAGAGTGTCGTGAGTTGAGTGTGGTGACGAGGTAAGTCTCCGGATTTACTTAGCTCGTATTCTACGTATTAGACTTGATGTGTGTTTGGTGGTGTGTGTTTTATTGCTTTCATTATAACTTATAAAACCGGAAATAGGATTACCGACCTTTATATATTATTTGGCCCAAGTGTATGATAACGGGCGGTGACAACTTGTCTAGCTCTTGCGTAGAGTTAGGGGGTTCTTGGCGACTAGCCCGTGTGGTTAGACGGTCGGATGCATCCGTACCGTTCCATGCGGTAAGTGGGGACCGAGGCGAGTTTCGGGAGATTCTCGTGTCACAAAAGAAGTTGAATTAGAACGGGATATGACCTAATAATAAAAATATAATAACCGCACTTGTGTGTTTTGAGCATGTTATATGTTATGTTGATGTATATGTGTATGTGCCTTCACCTTGCTTCTAATGCTGCGAATATTAGCTAACGGTTTTATACCGATTGTTGTAGATTGTCTTGCAGGTTAGGAATGCGGTCGAGAGATCCGGAAGAGTGGGCAGCCGGGATTCCGTACATTTTAGGAGGGGTTTTGGTTTGAGTCGGGTTGTGTTTTGTTCTTCGGTTATTGTGTTTTGTATGCCGCGTGTATAGCGTTTAGTCTTTGTTTTGTATTTCGGCTGAAGTCTTTTGTTTGTTCGGTTTCGGGTTTCATTGCATTGCATAAAAATGTATTTTGGTTTGGCCTTTATTTGTGCCGTGTTGTAAGATTCGGTGACATTGTTGTCAGGCTAAGGGTTGGGACCCATTGTGAGGTCCTAACCCGTAGCATCCCGAGTCTCACGGATTTGGGGTGTTACAGGTCCGTACATTTCCACGGCCGTGGAACCCCCCGTGTGACCGTGATTTTCCAAAAAATTACGGGCACTATATAAACCACCTTCCTTCACAAAAACACCACAAAACCCCAATTCCACTGCCCATTCCACGCACAAAAACTCCGAAAATCTTCCCCAACTTGCAATTCTACGTTTGAAGTCCGATTCAAGCGATTCTTTGTCCTAAAGTGAAGCATTTTCATCCCTCTACAATATCCAAGAAACGAATCAAGTAAAAAAAATCCTCTAAGCAGAAGGAATTTGGATTTGAAAGATGCAAAACCTAGGTACATATAAAGGCCAAAACCGAGAGAAACCACGGTCCTTGTAAGTTCGGTTCAATTTCTTCGCCGTGTTGTAAGATGCAAAAAAATCCTCTAAGCATTTTCAACCCTTTATTTGTGCCGTGTTGTAAGATTCGGTTCAATTTCTTCGCAAGAATTTAGGAGAACTGATTGGAATTGGAATTGAAATTAGTCTAGGACTGTGATTGCTGAGTTTAGTGTGAATTTGTTGAGATTTGAGTGAAACAGAGAGAAACCACAGTCCTTGTAAGTTCCACGGCCGTGGAAAATGTAACACCCCGAATCCGCAGGACTCGGGATGCTACGGGCGGAGACCTCACAATGGGTCCCGACCCTTAGCCTGACAACAATTTCACTGGATCTTGCAACAAGGCACAAATAAAGGCCAAAACCGAAATACATTTTTATGCAATGTTATGAAACCCGAAAATAAAAGAAAGGAAGACTTCAGCCGTCCATACAACAACATCAACATAATATATAATAACAACACAAGGACTCCAAAACCCAAAACAAACTAAGATGTACGGAACCCCGGCAGCCCACTCCTCCGGATCACTCGGCCACATCCTAACCTGCACATCAACAACAACAATCGGTATAAAACCGTTAGCTCACATTCTAGGCATTATAAGAATAATATGGCACAAACACACATAGGAACACAAACACACAACATGCTCATAAACATACACATCCGTTACTTATTATCTTTTTAGGTTATTCCATATCTAATCCATTCGTTCAAGTGTGACACGAGAGTCTTATAACTCTCGCCTCTGTCCCTGTGTAACCAACAGGAGTGTGGCGGCGCCCAACCCGTATACCCTGATGGAGTGATGAAGAAGCCCGCCCGTATACCGTGTATGGCCTAGTCGCAGAGATCCCCCCAGTCTCCCTCGGGAAACTGAGCGGTGATGTCACCGCCCGATAATAATAGTAATAACAATGGGCCAATAAATAAGGTCAAGTAAATCCTAATCCATTTTCATGCTTAAAAGCGATAAACACACACCACCATATACATCCAAATAAGGCATAGAAGCGGCTAAGTAAGTCCGAGCACTTACCTCGTCATAAAGCTAACCGAAACCGATAACACTCTCCGAAAGAATATAACCAAAGCCTGTTCAAGACAATGCACGGTAATCAACAACCACTCACACAAGCTGGAAGTCCTTAGACTTCTAGCACTATATACTCTTACAAGATCGTACACTCCCATATACTAGGATAGCACTCCTAATCCTCACAACTCACAAGATCACAACTACAAACAGAAGTGCTAGGATACTCTCATCGTAAACTCCACAATCTCAACCAACATATAAATACCACCTCAACTCTCACAAGATCAACCACGAGGGTTACAACCGTATAATAACTCAAGATCAACACACCATATGTCAAAGAACATCAATAACCTCAAACACTCACCTAAAGGTTCCAAGCCACTACTTGGCATTTGCCCTAAGTTATGCGAAATCCAACCTAGCATGATTCTACTACTAAACATAACTAGATCGAGGAAGAAGGTACTCACACACGATCCAAGGTTGAAGATGATCTACGGACGTCAAGATTGGATTTGTTGGTCTATAACGGCCGCTTCCGGACCTAAACCAAAGTTAAGGAACTTTACCTTGTATGCTAAATTTGAACGGAATATAACATATAATATTCTAGGAAAAATCCCACTTTGAAACAAGGTTAAAAACCCGCAAAATATTTTCCGGGGTGATTTATACCATTTTATGACATGGGTCAAAAATCCGAAATCGGCTTTTTCCGGCAACTATGAAACTCACCAACTCGGGCCATATTTCCGAAATAAGCTTTGGTCAAAACTATGGTTTATTCATACGGGTAAAAAGTGCATATCTCAAGAATAATGGGTCAAGACCGTGATTATACAAATCAACAGGGGCATAAGTTTCAAATTCCAAAATAGTGGGTTCAAAACTACAATATATAAAATGATGTGGGTACAATTTGCAATTCCAACAATTTTAGAGCCAAAATTACAATTACACAAAAAAAACCCTCTTCAACCTTTCGCATACGCTGCTTCGCAGAGAACGGAAAGGAAGTAAGCGCCGGCAGCGCAGGAAGGGATGAGGTCCTGGCGGCTCAAAAGGCGGAGGGAGAGCGTCGGCGTCGGCGGTGTAGGGAGCCCTCCGGTGGAATTCGACGGTTGCGACTCCCTTCCTCGCGTCAGAAGGGAACAGAGAGCAGGGAGAAAAAAGAGGGCAACGTTTTCCGGCCTTCTGGTGTCCCGATTGGCTCGAGGCGGCGGTGCAGAGGCGCCTCCCCAGTGTTCCGGCGAGTCCTGGTGGTCCGAACTCTCCCTCGATGGTTCGTGACAGTGTTGCAGCCTCGAGGGGTCCTCAAGAGCTGCAAAAGAAGAGGTATGCAAAGAGGGGGTGGGAAATGGGAGGCGAGAGAGAAGGAGGTCGAGAGGGGAAGAAGGGGATACCTGTAGTTCCTAACCAGGGCGGAGATAGGAAGGACGGACAAGGTGGCTCTGCTCTTGCTCGATCGAATGTCACAGGGGAGGGGAGATGGCGTTGAAAAGAAGCACACAGAGAGAGAGGTATGGAAAAGTGTTAGAGAAGGGGAGGCTGCTTGGTTAGAGCCAGTGTAGGGAGGGGCGAGGGGTCGAGGTGGTGAGCGAGGGGTCGGATTACAGCAGGTCGGGGAGAGCGAGAGGTCACTGCATAGGGCTACAGGGAGCTGCTTTGCAGAAGCTTGCAGAGGGACAGCTCATCCACAACAGGTCGGGAACAATAAGGTGAGAAGGGTGAGGGAAAAAAATGTAAAAAAAATAAAATAAAATTATAAGTAGTAATATCAAATGTACGAATTGGGGAAATTAATAAACTCGATCTAAACTACCGGGAAGGGATTTTTGGTTCGGAAAACCTTTCCGAAATTTTCCGAAAAACTAATATGGATATACGCGAACATATCCAAAAATAATAATATACTCGGGAATGTTATTTTACGTTTTAAAATACTTTTGGCTAAAAGATTCAAGCTAAAAAAAATATCGATAGAAGTAATGAATATTTAGGGTGTTACATTATCCCCCCCTAAAAAGAGTTTCGTCCCTGAAACTTAAACGTCGCTCATCCTATCGGTCTGAAAAGACAAGGTATGAACTCTCAAACTAAGAAGGCTTAAACCTTCTAATCGATACACACAATCTACTCCAACTACCACCGCAAGATATAGCAGGTCATATAGCACATTCCCGCACAACGCACAAACTACACATAACATCACACATGCACATAACACAACCAAGGGAAGAACTAAGTCTAATCCGTCGATACTATCGATGCTACTAGCTCAGCGTAAAACTAAACCAAAGATACTATCCTCCGTCTTCCTATTAGCCTCATTGGTTCCTCGTCTGCACTAGATTATCATGACTGACCACACGTCTCGAATCATGCATGTACTCTCTCGACTGATACATATGAAACACCGGGTGAACACTGTCTACTCTTGGCGGCGACTCCAACTTATAAGACACTTCTCCAACTCGTGCTAAGATCTCAAAAAGGTTGATATATCGGAACTCAACTTCCTTCTCGGGTCTCTCTCAATGCCACATATCCATCGTTTTCCCTTTGATTTCTCTACCAAAGAAGATCGAACTTCCAATATACATTGTTGGCTTTGGTTCTTTTCAAACCAAACTTTAATGTTACGTTTCCTCAATTCTTGTTGCAAGTTCAAAGTAATGAAGGAAGTACTTTATTTCACATGGCTTTTACTAACGAGACACGTATGCTATTACTTTTACATCGTTCCTCAATACACAATCAAGACCTTGTCTTGAAAAATCACTTCTACACTTCAAACCCATCATACCTCAAGGAAATTTCAAAACAGTCGCACCAAGATATCTCCTCTTAACTCTCAACATCTCCATTGTCAATTTTCGCCTCACTCAATACTTCATTGTCATCCGGAGTAGGTTAGTCATAGATGGTGTTACTTGGAGAATCTCTCCACAAATCCGGTGATGACTAGCACATCCAAGAAACTTGTAACTTCTTTCACATCCTTCGGGGGTTGCCTTCGCGAGACAACTTATCATACAACTTCTCTCTTCTTCGAGAGTAGACCAAAATATCTTATCCGGGGCATTAGTAAGCCCATATGGAATAACTACAACTCGTAGTGACTCCGATTGGTCCAAAATACCGTACTTGCAATATCTCAGTCTCGAATTCTCGAACGGTGACAACCAAGTTCTTAACTTAATCTCAAAAGAAACTATCGACCTTTGCAACTGATCGAGTAGGTCCCCCATTCGTTTTAAGGGATACTTGTCCTTCGTTGTCATCTTGCTCAATTGGTAGTAATCAATGTACAAACAGAGATAGTCGTCTCTCTCTTCGTAGACTGGTGTCCTCTATAATGACTTTATATCAAGAATTTGAGATATATCCCAATATGAACTTCAAATCAAGAGTTCAAGATACACTTCTAACATGAACTTCAAATCTTCTTAATGGTAAACCCACATCCCAATGCATTGGAATCCGTTCTATCTCGGGTTCCAGCTTTTCTTCTCCCATCACATATCATAAGATATCGACAAAATCTTGTCTTAACATTGGTCAAGTGGTCCACCCAGATCTGTTAAGGTGACGTCCATCGAAAACGTGGTTTAATACTTCTTTAGCTGCAATGTTCACCGTCCTCTTTCAAAGATCCGTCATCTCCAGAACTCGGGAGACTTGTTCTAATAATCTTTTAAGGTTTCACACTTATGTGAAGTCATGAAGGTCTTAACTGCAGGACTTACTCGCGCCTTATAATATATTACTATTACCTTCTTCGTATTATACCAAAGCTTGCATCATTCCTTCGAGTAGGTGTAGAACTTACTCCCTTTTCTTATGTAACGTTCAATCGACCGTAGACGTTCTAAACTCAATCTTTCATGTACTTCTTGTATATCTCACATCGACTTTAAACTTCAAAACTTTAAGTCTTCCCTTACTATTGTTGGTCACCTTATGTATTTCTCGGTATTCTATGTACAACTACAATGGAAGCCTCTTCTTGTGGTTGATCCACTAGCTCCCCTTACCATGATCAAACCTTAGAAGTTTTAACCCGTGGTGTTCCTCCATATGTCAATCTCATGACCTAAGAAGGTTGCATAAGATTGTTACAATCTCCTCCTCGGAGGTCTTGTTATTGCGCGTCCATTGATGTACCTCCTTACTATTGACATTGATCCACCGCGAATACTCCAAGCTCTTGTTCCCGGTCCTACATGTTCCTATAGTCTTGTTTACTCTTCTCATCTACACACATCAATAGACAACCCGCACTAGTGCGTTCTCAGTTGTCATCGATTAACTTGTATCTGACCTTCTCCGAAGTTAACAACTTACCCTCCTACCATACTTCTATACTCCTTAAAGGATACCCTCTCGGGGTACTTTGTCTTAACTTCACTAGCTCCTTTTACTCTACTTCCAACTCCGTTAGCTCCTACTACGCTCCCCTCTTCCTTCTGCTTCTGTAAGATAACTATACCTCCCCAACTCTTTCGTGTCATATGACCCAACTTCATAGGCTTAATTGTTCTTCATAATTTTTTTTTTTGCAAATGCACTCCTCAAATATTCTGACATTAATTAGCCTCCACTCGCATCCTTCTTGGTTGATAACTTAAGTTCTTCCATCCAACTCCTTGTTTCCTCTTTCATCTTCTTAATATCATCATCTACACACACTTCCTCCTTCTTTGCGTTGCTCAATCTCATAACAATGACTGGAAAACGGTTGTTCCTCACAAGGTAATTCTACTTTTTTAATTTTCACCATGTGATCCTCCTTGTAACTCTCAAGCTTCTGAATAAGTCACCCGCTTGGAATCTCGCAAAGATCGTCACTTCACCTTCTGGTTCCTCCGTAAGCTTAACTTCTGGTTCTCGTTAATCTTTCCAAATTCTTGGACCACTCTTTTCATCTTGACTCCCATCCTTAGGAGCGCCTATTGAAAACTCGTCTTACTTAAAACGCCACTTTTATTCTCGAGTGAGAATGTAGTCCTCTTTACTTGATTCGCATCTTTAGTTCATTGATTCCGCACTTGGAAAAAAAAAATCTTATGTTCGTTATCTCTAGTTGCCTCATTGATGCTCCTTCATTGTTTCCTTGCTATCACTCTCATGTCTTCATGTCGCTTTTATATCGGTACAGTCTCCATCTTGGTTTCGCTTAAGTCGCCACGAGGTTCTGTTTTATTTATTTGTCCTTTCGTTACATCATCTCTAGTCTTCTTCTCCGACGTCCTCTTAAAGGAGTCCGGGAAATCACCGTGGTGTTTGCGTAAACTTGATGCTCAACTCGATAACTTGAGCATACTCATCTTCGTATGTATACTATCCTAAGCCAAAAGGCGTTGTCCATGGGGGCGATGATAGCTTTCTATCATCATAGCTATAAGGTCCACTATCACTAATATGATATTAGCATACCATATGCTTATATATATAAGGATATAAACGTCATACTACTACTATAAACATAATCAGTCCATAAACAATTTACAATTCAACATACAAGTATAGTCCAAAACATCCTAACTCCTCATATACATATCTACATATATACGCATATATATACATAATATAATAATCAATAACTACGTTGCCGAGATCCGCGGAGAAAGTGGTGGTCCCGTACATTCTACCCCAACTGACTCATGGACATAATTTGAATACGAAATTCATTTCTTTAAAACTCAGAACCCTTGAGGGTTCTATTTATTTTTATTCGGCCTTTAGAAGATGGCGAGTGCCATTGTTGTCAACCTAGGGCTCTCATACCACTTTTGTAACACCCCGAATCCGTGGGACTCGGGATGCTACGGGCGGAGACCTCACAATGGGTCCCGACCCTTAGCCTGACAACAATTTCACTAGATCTTGCAACAAGGCACAAATAAAGGCCAAAACCGAAATACATTTTTATGCAATGTTATGAAACCCGAAAATAAAAGAAAGGAAGACTTCAGCCGTCCATACAACAACATCAACATAATATACAATAACAACACAAGGACTCCAAAACCCAAAACAACCTAAGATGTACGGAACCCCGGCTGCCCACTCCTCCGGATCACTCGGCCACATCCTAACTTGCACATCAACTACAACAATCGGTATAAAACCGTTAGCTCACATTCTAGGCATTATAAGAATAATATGGCACAAACACACATAGAAACACAAACACACAACATGCTCATAAACATACACATCCGTTACTTATTATCTTTTTAGGTTATTCCATATCTAATCCATTCGTTCAAGTGTGACATGAGAGTCTTATAACTCTCGCCTCTATCCCCGTGTAACCAACAAGAGTGTGGCGGCGCCCAACCCGTATACCCTGAGGGAGTGATGAAGAAGCCCGCCCGTATACCGTGTATGGTCTGGTCGCAGAGATCCCCCTAGTCTCCCTCGGGAAACTGAGCGGTGATGTTACCGCCCGATAATAATAGTAGTAACAATGGGCCAATAAATAAGGTCAAGTAAATCCTAATCCATTTTCATGCTTAAAAGCGGTAAACACACACCACCATATACATCCAAATAAGGCATAGAAGCGGCTAAGTAAGTCCGAGGACTTACCTCGTCTCAAAGCTAACCGAAACCGATAATACTCTCCGAAAGAATATAACCAAAGCCTGTACAAGACAATGCACGGTAATCAACAACCACTCACGCAAGCTAGAAGTCCTTAGACTTCTAGCACTATATACTCTTACAAGATCGTACACTCCCATATACTAGGATAGCACTCCTAATCCTCACAACTCACAAGATCACGACTACAAACAGAAGTGCTAGGATACTCTCATCGTAAACTCCACAATCTCAACCAACATATAAATACCACCTCAACTCTCACAAGATCAAACACGAGGGTTACAACCGTATAATAACTCAAGATCAACACACCACATGTCAAAGAACATCAATAACCTCAAACACTCACCTAAAGGTTCGAAGCCACTACTTGGCATTTGCCCTAAGTTATGCGAAATCCAATCTAGCATGATTCTACTACTAAACATAACTAGATCGAGAAAGAAGGTACTCACACACGATCCAAGGTTGAAGATGATCTACGAACGTCGAGATTGGATTCGTTGGTCTATAACGGCCGCTTCCGGACCTAAACCAAAGTTAAGGAAATTTAGCTTGTATGCTAAATTTGAACGGAATATAACATATAATATTCTAGGAAAAATCCCGCTTTGAAACAAGGTTAAAAACCCGCAAAATATTTTCTGGAGTGATTTATACCATTTTATGACATGGGTCAAAAATCCGAAATCGGCTTTTTCCGGCAACTATGAAACTCACCAACTCGGGCCATATTTACGAAATAAGCTTTGGTCAAAACTATGGTTTATTCATACGGGTAAAAAGTGCATATCTCAAGAATAATGGGTAAAGACCGTGATTATACAAATCAACAGGGGCATAAGTTTCAAATTCCAAAATAGTGGGTTCAAAACTGCAATATATAAAATGATGTGGGTACAATTTGCAATTCTAACAATTTTAGGGCCAAAATTACAATTACACAAAAAAAACCCTCTTCAACCTTTCGCATACGCTGCTTCGCAGAGAAGGGAAAGGAAGTAAGCGCCGGCAGCGCAGGAAGGGATGAGGTCCTGGCGGCTCAGAAGGCGGAAGGAGAGCGTCGGCGTCGGCGGTGCAGGCAGCCCTCCGGTGGAATTCGACGGTTGCGACTCCCTTCCTCGCGTCAGAAGCGAACAGAGAGCAGGGAGAAAAAAGAGGGCAACTTTTTCCGGCCTTCTGGTGTCCCGATTGGCTCGAGGCGGTGGTGCAGAGGCGCCTCCCCAGCGTTCCGGCGAGTCCTAGTGGTCCGAACTCTCCCTCGATGGTTCACGACGGTGTTGCAGCCTCCAGGGGTCCTCAACAGCTACAGAAGAAGAGGTATGCAAAGAGGGGGGCGGAAATGGGAGGCGAGAGAGAAGGAGGTCGAGAGGGGAAGAAGGGGATACCTGCAGTTCCTAACCAAGGCGGAGAGAGGAAGGACGGACAAGGTGGCTCTGCTCTTGCTCGATCGAATGTCACAGGGGAGGGGAGATGGCGTTGAAAAGAAGCACAGAGAGAGAGAGGTATGGAAAAGTGTTAGAGAAGGGGAGACTGCTTGGTTAGAGCCAGTGCAAGGAGGGGTGAGGGGTCGAGGTGGTAAGCGAGGGGTCGGATTACAACAGGTCGGGGAGAGCGAGAGGTCACTGCACAGGGCTACAGGGAGCTGGTTTGCAGAAGCTTGCAGAGGGTCAACTCGTCCACAACAGGTCGGGAACAATAAGGTGAGAAGGGTGAGGGAAAAAAATGTAAAAAAAATAAAATAAAATTATAAGTAGTAATATCAAATGTACGAATTGGGGAAATTAATAAACTCGATCTAAACTACCGGGAAGGGATTTTTGGTTCGGAAAACCTTTCCGAAATTTTCCGAAAAACTAATATGGATATACGCGAACGTATCCAAAAATAATAATATACTGAGGAATGTTATTTTACGTTGTAAAATACTTTTGGCTAAAATATTCAAGCTAAAAAAATATCGATAGAAGTAATAAATATTTAGGGTGTTACAGAAAAGCAAGTACAGACCGTGATTCTTACTCTCGAGAGGAAAAATGTTTAGGAGAAAGTCAAGCAGGAATAAGAAGAGAAAGGATTATAGTTCCTCCTCTTCGCAACCCCCTCCTAACCAACCACCATCACCACCACCTCCTAGAATCCCAACCATCCATGAGGATTACATTGATGCTTTAGAGAGGATTGAGAAGAGGGCAATCATAGGTCCTCGATATCTTCACTTAGAGGAGCTTGAGCCTCTAAACGTTGTGAATGATTTGACTTGGCTCTTGGATAAAGCCGGATTGATTGTTTTCTCCGCTATTAGAGCGGCTGCTTATGAGGAGATAACTAGGGAGTTTGTCACCTCATTTGAGCATAACCACATGAACCGAACCGTTTCCTTTAGGCTAATGGAGCAAGATTATGAGTTCTCGATTATTCAGTATGGAGCCTTCTTTGGGTTCCATGAGAGTTTCAATGGTCGGTTTCCTAGCGGAGTGTATGCTAAGGACTTTTGAGAGGATATTGCTATGATATATGCTAGTGAGGATCGTTGGCAACCAGCCGACACCAAGGCTAAGCTCATCTACCATCTAGCCTTGAAGATAGCTCATAGAGTTCTTTCCGAGTGTCTTTTCCCTAGGACCGAGACCCCACAAAAGATCAAGACCGATAGGCTTTTCCTCCTCCATTGCATGCTTACCGGTAGATCCGCCGATTGTGCCACTCTCCTAGCCTCCACCATTCGTAAACTGAAAAACAAGAGGGCCGGGAACATAGGATATGGATGCATAGTTACCCATATAGCCACGCAGCTCGGGATAGACTATTCCGCTTGCACTAGGATAGCGGCAAGACCCTTGGCTCCGAATAGCCTCATGACTAGAGGTCTTATCTTTCCCGCCACCAAGCTCCACCTACCGCAGACATTCCGTGGGAGGAAAGAGATGGTAGAGGTATCCCATGGCATCCCGAGTACTCCATCACGCTAGGACGCCATAACTGGAAGGCGACATTCGCAGCTATGCATGCGAATAGACTAGTAGCCCCTCCTTATGTGCCAGAGGAGATCCCGGCTACGGGTGTTGATGAGGAGATGAGAGGAGGTGATGATCATGAGGGAGGAGGTGATGAGCACAACTTTGGTATATTTCCGAATCAGCCAGCATAGTTTCCCGATCCTCCTAGGCGTTCTCCCCGTCCTTCTGGACCTTCCGGTTCCTCTTCCTCTCGCCGGTCTAGCGTGACTGAGAGACCGAGTTGGATGGATGCCTTTCCAGCTTGGTATGGAGCGCATCCATCATGGATGGGAGCTCCTCCTCCATGGTACGAGTAGGCACCGGCGGCACCGACTCCTCAGGACGCTCCAACATGGTACGGACAACCACCTGCTTGGGTTGAGCAGCTGCCGGTGTGGACCACCTATCTTTCGAGGAGGGTAGGAGACCTGGAGATCCATAGGGACACTCATGAGACACGGAGCCAGGAGCATGACCAGATGATGAGAGACATATACCGCGAGCAGTTTGGGCGGAACTACAGCTCCGAATTCCGTCCATTTCCTCCACCACCTTCCCAATGATGACATGAGATGATTGCCGGTTCGAGTCGCCCCAAAACCATCAAGTGAGTTTCTTTGTTTTCTTTTCTTGTCTTTATTTTTCTTTGAAACATTGAGGACAATGTATGTTTCAAGTATGGGGTGAGGTGTGACTTTGTTTGTAATAACTCTACTATGTTGGCTTGCTTAATCCATGACACTTGCATGTTTCATTTTACAGTCACACGTTTTCATTATTGCATTGCATAAAAAAGCTTTGAAAAACCCATAAAAATTTGAAACATTTTGAAAAGTTTCTGTGCTTCTAAGATTAGGGATGATTCCTATGATAATTCTCACTTGCGGAATGATTTTTTGATGACAATTGTATGCTTAAATTGAACTTATATTGTTCAATATGATTTAGATAAAACAAAGAGTTTTATCTAAATCATATTGAAAAGACATTAAGTGTATGCTTAAATTGAACAATGAATTGAAAAGACATTAAGTGTGTTGTTTATCCTTTCTTGCAAGTTTCATAATGTGAAGAGTTTTATCTAAATCATATTGGGAAACGAAGATTGAAATCACAATATAAGTTCACATAGCCGGGTGTTTTTGTCTTGCCAAAGACGGATTGAGCAATATTCCTAACGAATTATGGTATGTGCATCAAGGGTTTGAGGCATCTCGAAATTGAGAAACGCCAATCTCCTAGGCTTCGGTTTTTCTTTTTCCCGGATTTCCAAAAATTAAAGTCGAAAAATAATGTGAAAAAGAAAAGAGCAAAGCTCTAAGTTGATGGGTGTTGTAAGTAAAACAAAAAGAAAAAAAAGAGTAACGGTATTCCTTTTTCCCGGATTCATGCACCACATCCCTTACAAGTTTCCCTCCTTTCCGCATTCTCGACCTTACTTGAAAGTCCTTAAGATCAAAAGAGTGTTATTTGACTTGGTGATCTAAATTGAAGTTTCACATGCTTGATTTTGACAATGCTTGAAGGTTATGATGTTTGTCTTAAAGTTTAAGCAATTTATGATGTTTCTTTGATCTACATTCTTTGGTTTATGTGTATGAGTGTTTTCAAGAATGAGTGAAGCAAGTTATGAGGATGATCTATTGACTAGAAGCACATTTGTCAAAGAGTTTGTTTGTTTTGAATTGCATTCATATTTTATTCTAACTTATGTTCTAAGCTTTTGAAAACCTTGCTTGGGGACAAGAAAGTGACAAGTATGGGGTATTTTGTTAGCATGAAATATGACGATATTTTAGGCACTTATTTTAGTTGTTTTTCCCACATTATTGTGTACATGGATATAGTTTTGAAGCAATTGTGAGCTTGTTCACCTATTTTGTCGATACAGAGATCTACACTAGCTTTGTTTTGTTTATAGGTGAATAAGAGCTTAAATCGGAGCAAATGATGGAAGATAAGGAGTATTTGATCATGTTCGAGGACAAGGAGATGCATTAGAGAGGCTAAGGAAGGAGCATGGATGAAGGATTGCACGAAACAAAGGCAAAGAAAGAGGTTATGCAAATCCACACCCTGAATTACGGCCGTGGAGAAGGAAATTTGAAGTCCACGCTCTAATCCACGGCCGTGGACTTGGCATCATGAACGTGGAAAAGAGTTTGGAGCATTACAGAGAGTTACACAGTCTAAACCACGGCCGTGGAAATTATATGGCACCGTAATCTGGTTCCACGCTCTAAATTACGGCCGTGGAAAGTTCTACATGACCGTAATCTTGGCAAATCTTATGACGTGTCATATTTGCCACGTCATCAAAGTAAATGGGCTTTTATCGTAACCCTTCCTCGCTCTATAAAAGGAGTAGAGAATGGATTTTCGACTATCCTCGCTTAGGGCTGTTTTGGACGCCGTTTAGAGTTTCGGAGACGACGGCTAGGATTTAAGATCGAAGCTTACTTGCGGCGGAAGTTTGGTGATTTCTTCGGTTTTGATTGCGGAAGCGATTGACAACCGTTTTCCGTTGTTTAGCTAAGATTATAGTGAGGATTCTTATTCAATATTCTGAATCCATCGAACATATTGCTTTGGTATCTGGATTTGACATTGATCTTAAGTTTTTATTGAGTTTTCGAGGGTTTTCATATTTCTCTCTTTCTATATTGAATATTGAATCAATGACAATGATTGTTGGCTAAAACCCTTTAGCAATTATAAGGTAAAGGGTTGATAGTTGTGGCTTAGATGATGATAGATCGATCATAAACAGATTGGACCCTAAGAGTGCGAGAAACTCGTCGATGAACCTAAATTACGGCCTGTTCTTGAGGTTCCACGGCCGTGGAACTCAAGATCCTGCCGTGATTTTCCCTGATCTACGACCTTTGCTTTTGCTTTGATCCAAAGTTAAAGATTTGCTTTAACCTAGACTTGGCTTACCTTTTCTAGGTAGTAGTGAGACTCAACATCCTCTATTTCGGTTTCGAGTGTCATAACCTTAACCGTTTGAGTTTATCTTGATCCTTTGGGTTTGGGCTGGGGTATTTGAGTTTAATTCTTGTCCTTAGATCTTTTCTATACTGCAGCCTCAACAACCTTTATAGAGAGTGTCTTTGGGTGATACATATAAGATTTTGGAACTTTACCGTACATTACCTTGTTTTAGTATACCTTTGCAATTCTCGACTCTGTCCTTATACTTATAGAATATCTTGTATCGATTGCCACAATTTGATATCCGGATCTTTAGGGTTGTTGTTTTCCCCAATATTTGCACAGCTTTACACTTTTACTTGCTTGATTACTTGAGACTGAAATTTGACTACACAAATCCCTGAGTTCGATGCTCTAGAATACTTGCTAATCTACGCTGATCCATACACTGCGGGTTCGCTTGCTTTTATTTCACTTTTATAAATATAAAGCATATTTGCATGCACGTTTTCGGCGAACAATGCTTGTATGACTCCCGAATATTTATGATCTTATTTTGTTACTTGGTTCTATGTGTTTATCTGCCATTACATGCATACATACACGTTCTTATTTGAGAAAAACGTCGAAAACTGGTTTAAAAAAAAAAATTTTATGACCTCGACCGGGATGGATCTGGTCAAACGAGGTTGAACACCTCGGATGACTTAGAACACCTCGACCGAGGTGCGTCCTTAACTGAGAATTTTTCAAAATATTTTGTGCTTCTTCTCTGGATATGACCTCATTGATGATTCTGTTTACAAATTGGTTTTGAAATCTTTATATGCTCGAAAGGTTTTATGATATGTTTAAGTTGCAAAATGGTTTGTTTGAAGTTTTGGCATGTTTAATACTTTATTTTTATCAAAACTATGTTGAATTTGAAGGTTGACACCACATGATGAGTTCTATCACATTCTTCTTGGGATGATTAAGGCAATTCATTCTCTTCTTCTTCTTGATCATGGTTAACCCCTCATATACATATTTGCCTCCCTTTACCTATTGATAGCATTAATTATAGTCTATATTTTGGGGTTTGTTTGGACGTTTTATCTTTCATAATCTGCATGTGTGTATGTATATTATGTGATTATATTACCATTTCATCTACCTACGCGAGAATCGAGGTCTACACCTAGTTTTGTTGTAATCGTAGGTAAAATGGCACGTTTTGCATCTAAAAGGAGCAAAAGGAGCTATGGAGTCATTGGAGCTACATTGAGGAACATAAGGAACCATCCAGGAAGCATAGCCATGGATTAAAGATTCATTTTGGACCAGTTTTGAGAGATTTCACATTCGTTTGTGACTCACCTCGGTTGATCACAGATTCAACTAGACCGAGGTGATCCAGAGAAGCCGACTCGACCGAGGCGAATACCTAGGACGCGGCGAGAATATTTTATTCTTGGCTGAGATCTTTTATATTTGGAAAGTGATCTTATATTTTTGGGCTTGGCTCCTGGAAGGAAAAAGATATTATAGATCTTATATTTTACCTATTTTTATAAGAAGAGATCTTTCTAAGATATATTATCTTTGGAGGGTTATTTTCCTATAAAAAGGGTTGGATTTCCACAAATCCATAATCCGGCATACACCGAAAAATCTGCATTCAGTTGGGAATCACGCAGCAGCCATACTCCAGTTGGGAGATTTGAAGAACCTTTTTGAAGGTTGAAGGAATATTCAAGATCATAGCTTTTATAGCTTTTTGAAGGGTTTTTGTAAGATTATCTTAGATTCCCTTCCTTGTTGTCTTGTCTTGTTGGATTGCTATCCAAGAAATGCTTTTGTTGTGATATTTGATTTAGTTATTGAAGTCTTTTCATTAAATTCTTCTTGTTCAAATATTCACCTTCTTCCCATATATTTGATTAATACTTTCATGATGATGATGAGTGGCTAATTTCCTTGTGTGATTCTAGGGTGATTGGCTGAAGGTTGTGGGAAAAACAATGATAGAATAATCTTAATCACAGTAGGACCCTGAAAGTTCGAGTCTTTACCTTAACCTTAAGCATCTCGCTCAGTCGATGAACATCTCGGCCGGGGTGGAATTCGTCTGACCGAGGTGACTTATCCGATCCTAAACTGAGAGTTAAGTGTTAAAGTTTGCCAAAATCCTATTCTTATTACACCCTTCCTGGTTCAATGCAAGCTTAGGATGAGACTTACCCGGTAATTCCTTAGTTTGTGTACCAACGATCATAAGTGTAGGTAATAAAGGTTTAACCTTTATTGGGGTTTGAGTGTGCTTCCATCCCATCTTTGTGAGTTAGCCTGAGACTTACCCGGTAAAGGTTAATTCTATTCCCTTAGATGGTGTGTTAGTTTGAGGTCATAGCTCTTTATCTTAATTCCTTGTGACTTACCCGGTAATAGGAGTTACGGTTTTGGATTAGTGAGTAGTGAGACTTACCCGGTGATCTATTCCACTTTAGTAACACCTTCCCTATGCAAAAATCTCAGCTTTGTCCGCTTATCTATAGATCTTGAGTTGGAACCACAACTAGATGCTTTAATCACTAGAATTGCATGTTTGCTCTATTGACTTCTTATTCATCTTTGATTGTTTTAATTGCTCTTGTGGTTAGTAATTACGAAGCTTACCGTTATCGGACTTTGTTTCACCGAGTCCCTGTGATCGACCCCTGGAATTCCTTGCTTTTACTACGGGTTCGCATCCTTGTTTTAAGCTTACGTCTAGGGTTATAAATTTAAAGCTTGCACACACCGTTTGGAGCGAACAAGTTTTTGGCGCCGTTGCCGGGGACTTGGTCTAGACCGAGCCGGTTACGGTTTGCTCTTGGGGCACTGGCCCCCGTGTCTACTAACCACTCTACTTGAGTGACTTTTGCAGGTTCTTTCTTAGGTATATGCGAAGAACCCGCACTAGGAAGGAAATCGTTCCTTACGATCCCGAACCAGAAAAGACATACAAGCGACGCTTAAGAGAAGCGAAGATGGCCCAACAAGACAACCGCGATCTTGAGGCCGAGTTGAAAGAGGCGTTAGAGCTGCTACGCCTCAGCAGGGAAGAACTAAGGCAAGAGAAGGAAGAAACTCGCACCAAAAATGAAGCAATCGAAGCGGAGATGGCAGTCATACGAGACCAGATTCTACTTCGACCGAGGGAAGATCCACCAGTTGATCCTCGACCGAGGCAGGTCCCAGTACCTGACGCCCCAGCCGATGTACTTCTACTTCGGAGGCCAGTCCGAGATGTTCTTCTTGCAGGAATCCCACAAACCCTAGGTCAAAGGATGGACCCCAATCAACAACTGAGGCATCAAAGAGTTATTCTAGGAGATCCGGCGGACCATGACTATGAACTTCGACCGCAAGTTCTGTTTATGATTCGCCAATGCCAGTTCGGAGGGCTAGAGAAGGAATCACCACATCAACATCTTCAAAACTATGAGATCTTGATGGAAACCTTGAGACCTCCGAGGATTGAAAACAACAACTACAAGCTAAGACCTTTTTACTTTTCTTTAAAAGATAGAGCTCTTACTTGGTATCAATCTCTTCCTCCAGGAAAAATCAGCACATGGGAGGAGATGACTACGGAATTCTTCACGAAATTCTTTCCCCCCTCAAAAACCGCTGAAATGAGAGGAAAGATCAACGCTTTCATTATGAAGGATAAGGAGAGTTTGTCCAAGTCATGGGAGCGGTTCAAGGACATTCATTTGGATTGCCCACATCATGGGATTCCAAAGGTAGAGTTATTGGAGATATACTTCAAAGGACTGGACGGAAATACCCAGTTCAATCTCCAACTACTCTCCGCCGGTACATTTATGGACATGGCGATTGGCGAGGCTTGGGACTTCATCGAGAAGCAAGCCTTGCACATGGAGAAGTACACCCACCAAGGAGCTGAAGGTGGAGTTAAAAGAGTTAACTTCCAAGAAACTCAGCCCAACAACAATCAACTCACGTCTTTGAAGAATGACGTGAAGCAATTGAAGGAACTCTTGGTTGCTCAAACCAAGAAAGAAGAGCAAGGGCAAAGGAACAACAACAACGGATACCGCAACAACAACAACGGTCCCCGTAACAACAATTATAACAACAACAACAACAATAGAGGATCCAATAGCAACAATTGGAGGGCGAACAACCAAAACAACGGTAACAACCATTCAAACTCCAACTCTAACGATTCCTCTAACCCTTTCCTCTCTTCCCCTTCTTCTTCTTCTACTCCATTAAAGAGCCAGGGGCAAGGATCAAGTTCGTCTCAGCCGGAAAAGAAAGACGCAGTTCTGGAGGCTATCTTGATCAAGCTTAGTGCTATGGAGACTTCTATGACTTCATTTTCGAGGGCCCAAAAGTCCTTCGAACAACAACTTGCAAGTAGGGCGAATGAAGCGCCAAGAGATCCAAGGAAGCTTCCAACAAAGACGGAAAGCAACCCTAAGGGCCAGATCATGGCCATAACTACGAGGAGTGGACTGAAAACCATAGATCTAGTGCCTCGGTCGGTGCCAGTACCGACGAAGACCACCTCGGTCCAGATACAGTCGAAGAACACTTCGACCGAGATGCCAACCGAGGTGGAGTCACAGAAAGCAGAGGGGAAAACTGAAGTTTATGTTCCACCTCCAGCATACAAACCACCACTTCCATTCTCCCAGTCAAGGGCCAAAGCACATCTAGACAAGCACTTTGGTAAGTTCCTTGACTTGATGAATAAACTACACATTAACATTCCTTTCCTTGATGCTATTCTAGGGATGCCCGCCTATGGGAAGTTCTTAAAGGAAATCCTATCAAGGAAGAGGAAACTGGAAGACTTTGGTGAAGTTAGGATGACATCTAAATCCTCAGAGCTCATTCAAATCATGAAGGAGAAGATACCACCTAAATTAAGAGATCCCGGCTCATTTTGCATTCCCATTCAAGTTGGGGATGTCACTTGTGAAGCCCTTTGCGATCTAGGAGCCAGCGTGAGCATCATTCTGCTGGAGCTATGTGTGAAGATCGGACTTGGAGAGCCCAAGCCGGTCAAGATTCGACTTTATATGGCGGATCGCTCTATCACCCATCCCGTGGGCATCTTGGAGGACGTTCCGGTCAAGTTAGGTAACTTCTATCTACCTATAGATTTTGCTGTACTTGACATTCCCGCAGATTATCATGTTCCTATCATTCTCGGGAGGCCATTTCTAGCAACTTCGGGTTGTAACGTGGATTGCAAGAATGCCAAGTTCAAATTCAACGTTGGCGGCGATGAAGTGGAGTTCGCATTGCTTGCAGCCATGAAAGGGGAGCAGCTAACTGATGATATCTTCAACATCTACGATGAAGAAGAATCAAGAGAATTGGTGAGCTCTATCCTTATTAACAATCCACTCGAAAGAGTTATTAGATTCAGTTTAATGAAGGAAGGTATAGATGCGTCTTGTGATGCAGATATACGGAGCCTAAAGGCACTGGAAGAGGATCCAGGAGCTAAAACTGAGAAGCTAATCCAGGAGACGAGGATCTCCAGTTTCGGTTCCAGTTGCAGTACCTCGACCGAGGCACTTTCTGGACTGAGCGAGGCGACCGAAGAACATCTCGGTCAACGCCTCTGCGCCTCGACCGAGGTCGACGGCGAGATGATGTCAACTGAGACTGCTGAGAATAACAAACTTCTTACTCCCTTCTCTGACACTCATCCTCAGTTGGTGGAACATTCTATCCACCAACTTTCTGATAATAAAGGACCTTGGTATGCTGATATTGTGAATTATCTTGTTTGCCAGGAAATACCGCCCGGATTGACGTACTCTCAAAAGAAGAGATTCTTCAAAGAAGTACGACATTACTACTGGGACGAGCCGCTGCTATTCAAGCGCGGGCCGGATGGGATGCTTCGAAGATGCATTCCGGAAGATGTAGTTAATAGCGTTATACGGCATTGCCATTCACTTCCTTGTGAAGGACATGCTAGCACCGATAAAACATGCACTACGGTATTGATTCCGGTTTCTTTTGGCCTACATTATTTAAGGATGTACAATCGTTTGTTGTCTCTTGTGATGCATGCCAAAGAACAGGAAATTTATCAAGGAGGAACGAGATGCCATTTAATAATATTCAAGAGGTGGAAATCTTTGATGTATGGGGGATTGACTTCATGGGACCTTTCCCATCCTCCGGAGGAAACCTCTATATTCTTCTTGCAGTTGATTACGTCTCTAGATGGGTCGAAGCCATCGCTTCTCCCACTAACGACGCCAAGGTGGTTGTGAAGTTCTTGAATAGAACTATCTTGCCACGTTTCGGAACTCCACGCATCATCATCAGTGATGGAGGAACGCATTTCATCAACCGGAAGTTCAAAGCACTTCTATCGAAGTATGGGGTAACCCACAAGGTATCAACCGCTTATCACCCTCAAACTAGTGGACAGGTCGAGATCTCGAATAGAGAAATCAAAGCAATTTTGGAGAAGACCGTCTCTAGAACGAGGAAGGATTGGTCCATGAAATTGGACGATGCTCTTTGGGCGAACAGGACCGCATTTAAGACTCCCATAGGTACCACCCCTTATAATTTGGTATATGGGAAGTCTTGCCATTTGCCCGTTGAATTGGAACACAAAGCGTACTAGGCGATCAAATGGTTGAACTTCGACATTAAGGAGGCCGGCGAGAAGCGACTATTGGAACTCAACGAGCTGGAGGAGCTGCGTTTGAACGTTTATGAGAATGCCAAAATCTATAAAGAAAGGACGAAGAGATGGCATGACAAGCATATCATCCCAAAGGAGCTTAACGAAGGAGACCTAGTTCTACTCTTCAACTCCCGCCTCTGCCTTTTTCCAGGTAAGTTAAAATCAAGATGGACCGGACCTTATGTTGTGAAACATGTTTTTCTTCATGGTGCAGTTGAGATATGGGGCGAAACTAGCGGAAGCTTCAAGGTCAACGGTCATAGACTTAAGAAGTACCAACCGGAAACTCCGGTTGAGGAGGTTGCACCAATATACCTCGTTTGAGACGCATCCTGGTCCAGCTAGCGACCTTAAACCAAGTGATTCTTGGGAGGCAACCCAAGGTATTGCTTTCTTTTCCCGTTTTCTAGTCTAGCTTAGATAGTTTTTACTTTTGCTTTGCTTTGTGTTGTTTTTGGCGTTCTAGACAGATAACTGGAGACATCTAAGGAAGGAGCATAACTAGAAGTACAGAAGTTCGAGAATTTGAGAAGACGAAGTTAGACTGAGGCATCTCGGTTACTGTCAGAGCACCTCGACCGAGATGATTCTTGAGCAACCGAGGCGACTAGGGTTTTCTGGAGAACCACCTCGGTCCGTACCACCTCAGTCTAGTCGAGACCATCTCGACTGAGCTGACAGCAGATTCCAAAAAGGGTATAAAAGGGGGATTAATTTTCTCTCTCTTCACTTTCATCCCTCCTCGACCGCGGCGACAGATTCACCTCGCCTCCTTCGTTTCTTGCTCATTTTCGACGATTTCTGTCCCCAAACTACGATTGAAGGATAGAGGATCACGTTGCAAGTACAGATCTGCAGAAAATCGAACTGATTCGACTGAAACGAAGTAAAACGAACCGAAACCCTAACCTCTCCGTTTTGCTTCGATTTGGGTTTTGTTTGCCCCTGTATTTGTTGAGGAAAGGCTTAAGTACCCCATAGGAAGCAATTGTAGTGATTTTTGGGGGAAAAGAACTGAATTTCCAGAAGGAATTAGATCCAGTTTTTCGCCTCGGTCCAGTCGAGCTGTGCCTCGGCCGAGGTAATTCTTGAGCATTGTCAGTCGACCGAGGTGACCTGACATTAGCTGAGTTGAAAATGAGTTCTGAGCGACGCCTCGCCCTTAGGGATAGATCTTCGTCTTCCCCTTCTTCCTCTTCTTCCCGACCTTACCGCCCGGTGATCCATGAGCGACACCGGGTGGATTATGACCGTATTTCTGGCCGTCCAGTGATTGCACCTCGCTTCCTGGACGTGTCCGCTTTTGATTGCCTAGGGGTAGATGGAGACCTTAGGAGGATGATTTCTACAGTTGGGCTGGATCAGTTTACTGAGATCCGAGCCCCAGCCTACTTGGAGCCGACCCTAGAGTTCGTTAGCTCCTTCACCTACCTTCCCACAGAGCGTTCTGTGAAGTACCAGTTGATGAACCAGAACTTCTTAGTGCCGCTGGAGTACTGGAGAGAGATTTTCGGCTTTCCGGAGCCCACCGCTGTTGACTTCCCGTCCCGATCAGTAGCTAGGGAGTTTTGGGGGCAAATTGCCCATGTTGTTGAGCACGCAGATAGATGGCGCCCTGGAGATTACAGGGAGAAGGTCATCTACCACTTAGCCTTTAGGTTAACCCACCGGATATTCAGCGAGACACTTCTGGCGCGTACTGAGATGCCCCAGAAGATCCGACGGGTAGAGCTTTTCAGTTTGTACTGCATGGTTACTGGGAGATTCCCGGACTTTGGCTTGATGTTGGCAAAGGATCTGCACAAGATCAAGGCCAAGGCGAAGGGAAACATTTGCTGCGGAGGGCTTGTCACCCATATAGCTAGCTATCAGGACATGGACCTCAATGCTTGTACGATGGTGGCGGCTGCCAAGCCGCTTGGATTGTAGGAGATGATCACTCGGCGGATTCTCATTCCCCGAGGTCTGACTACTCCGTACGTGGCTATGCCGTGGGAGCTGACTGCGCCACAGGGAATCAGGTGGTCTGCCCAGTTCACTGTTTATGACCCACACTATTGGCAGACCGCTTGGGCTCCACTGATGGAGGATTATAGGGAGGCAACAGCTGCCCCAGCTGAGGAGGAGGAGGAGGCTGATGACGAGGAGACAATTGATGAGAGAGAGGGTGGAGTCCCGATGGATACAAGGACAGATACTCCAAGGACAAGCGCACCACCGATTATAGATCTGGATGAGGAGGATACTGAGCCTGCACCTGCTGCATCACCTGCTAGACCTGCTAGGCGTAGGACACGCCGTCACAGGGGTCCAGATGCTCACAGACGGATCGATGACCTGACGGATCAGGTTATTGATTCATATGCTGCTTTGTCAGTAGATATCCGCGAGATGCAGGAGCGGCAGCACTACCAGCACATGATGGCCCAGATTCAGTTCGAGCACGTCATGGGCTATCCGTTCGACCCGACCCAGTATCCGTACGTGCCACCACCACCACCACCGGATCGTGACTACTGAGAGCTGCAGGATTTTCTTTATTATTTTTATGCAGCTCAGCTATTTATCCGGTGAGTACTTTTATTCTCTAGACTTATTTTGACCCACTGGGACAGTGTGTCCCAAGTATGGGGTATTTGATTTATTATTAGACTTTGATGTATGACTCGATTGACCGGATATTTATATTTATGCTTCACTTCTGCATTTATATGTTTATCTGAGATTGCATGCATACTTACAGATTATTTGATTGAGAAAGACGTCGAAACTAAAAAAAAATATATGGTTTTAAAAAAATTTTTGGACCTCGACCGGGGCAGTTCTGGCCGAACGAGGTGTTTCACCTCGGTTGACCTACGAACACATCGACCGAGGTGGGTTAACTGAGAGTTTTCGAAAACGATTTTTGTGCTTCTTATCTGGATATGATCTCAGTGAAGATCTTACTTACTGACTGGTTTTAAATTCTTTATGTGTTTGAAAGGTTTTATAATGTAACACCCAAATTTTAGGCGTGTTCTCGATAAGTATCTTTCCGTGTATTTATTGATATTTTTATAGTCTAAATATATGTTCCGAGTATTTTTACGTCGTATTAAATTCTATGAGTATATATATACATCGATATATTTTATTACCCGTGTTTTAATTATTATATAATCTCGTAAAACAAATTTCGAGAATAGTTTTTGTATTTCAAAGTATTTTTTTGCGGGTTTATTTATATAATTGATCCATGTATATTCGGTATTTTATCTTTCGGAAATATTCGGAAATAATTCTTCGATCCGGAAAATCCGTTCCGTTTAATTTTGATCGAGTTTATTTAATTTCGGATTTCTTTTTTATTTGAAATGATTAATTTAATTTTAATTTTCATTCTTTCTCTTTTCTACTTTTTCGTTTCCCTAGTTTGTTGTTTCTTCCCGGCTGATGAGCCTCAACTGGGCGACCTTTCGCAGCCCCTGCTCGACCCGACCCCTCGCTCACCTCACTATCTGACTCTTTGACCTTCCCTTCCCTCTGTCCCCTAATCCCTCAACAGCCCAGCGCCTCACCTCTTTCCTTTCACCACCTCCCTCTATCCTCTATTCTCTCTCTCCCCTTCCTCCCTGTCACTTTTCAATCTAGCCCAGACCACCGGATCGAGGAGGAAGCTGCCTCGATCGACCGGAGCACCAGCAGGCCGAACGCCACACCTCTCCTCCCCTGCTTCTCACCTCGTCAGAACAACCAGCAGCAGCCACGCTGGAATAAGCTTCTGCCTCGCCGGAGAAGCGCCTTGTGCCGCCGCTTCTTCCCCCACCCCTGTTGAAGAACGCCACTGCAACTCCGGAGAATCTCGTCCTCGCGCTTGCCGGAGCACAACACAGAAGCCGCCGCCTTCTCCTCTGGTCTCCTCTGTCGCCGGGAGGAGGCCACTGTCGCCGGAGTTGCGGGCGACCTCTGTAGCCCTCCTCGCTGCCTCGCCTTCGCCGGGACTGCCGCCTGGAGCAATATCGGAGCCCCTGCCTGCCGCCTCATGCCTCCTCACTCTGTTTCAATCCAGCGATTCAATTAAAACCCTTTAGGGTTATTTACAAACGGGCCCCCCTTGATTTTGGTATAATTATAATATGTGCCCATGCTTGTATTTGCACAATTAACCCAGCATTTTGGAGATTAACGATTATGCCCTGCTGATTTATATAATTATAGTTTTGGCCCTATGTTTTGGATATGTGCAGATTTGTCCCTGTGAATAAATTATAGATTTGACACAAAGTTTATTTTCGGAAAATGGCCTAAGTTTCTTGAGTTTCATATTTATGGCCCGGAGATTTAATTGCGGATTTTGGCCTATGTTTATATAATTGTATGAATTGCCCTGGAAAATGTGTTAGAGGGTTTTAATCTTGGATTTTAATTGTGGGGATATTCTTATATTTATTTATACTATATATTATGCCCTTGTTGTTTTTCGTTCGGTTTATGGCTCAAGGTTTTAACTACGGTTTGATGACCAAGTTTCAGAATTTCATATTGTGCCCGAAAGGGTTATTCACGGGATTTTAACGTTGGCTTTTCGAAAACGAGTTTTCCGTAAACCTATGTATTTTATTTATTCCGTTCAAATTTAGCGTATAAGCTAAATGTGTTTAGTTTGGTGTTAGGTACGGAAGCGTCCCGATAAAGGCCAACGAATCCATACTCGACATTCGTCGATCGACTTCCACCTTTGACCCCGAGTGAGTACCTTTCTCGATCTAGTTATGTTTAGTAGTAGTAGTATTAGTATCATGCTAGGAGGAATCTAGCATAACTTAGTGAAAATGCCAAGTAGTGGCCTTGAACCGTATATAGATGTTGGATGGTTATGAGTATTGTAATGTTTCGGTACGATCATAGGATGATCTTCGGGATTAGGAGTTGGACCTAGCATGCTAGGGTTGTGACCTCGTATAGGTTTTAGGAGACTAGAAGCCCGAGGGCTTCTAGCTTATTGGTTAGTTATTGATTGTGTGCCTTGTCTGATCAGGCGTTGAGTTACATTCCTACGGGAAACTGAGTACGGGATTTAGCCGGTTTATCTTAGGGACAGGTAAGTCTCCGGACTTACTTAGCTCGTATTCCTTGTATTAGCATTGATGTGTGTTTGGTGGTGTGTGTTTATTGTTTATTGTTTATAACAACTAAACCGGAATTAGGATTACCGACCTTTATATTATTTTGGCCCAAGTGTATGATAACGGGCGGTGACAACTTGCTTGGCTCCCGCGAGAGCTAGGAGGTTCTCGGCGACTATCCCGTGCTGGTAGACGGTCAGATGCATCAGTACCATTCCATGCCGGTAAGTAGGGACCGAGGCGAGTTTCGGTGACTCTCGTGTCACAACCTAAGTTGAACTAGAACGGGATATGACTTAATAATAATAAGATAATAAATCGGACTTGTGTGCTTTGGAGTATATTGGGTGTTTATGATGATTGACTTGTGTTTGTGCCTTTCACCTTGATTCTAATGCTTCGAATATTAGTTAACGGTTTTATACCGATTGTTGTAGATTGCCTTACAGGTTAGGAAAGCGGCCGAGAGATCCGGAAGAGTGGGCAGCCGGGGTTCCGTACATTTTAGGATTGGGTTTTGGTTGGAGTCGTGTTTGAGTTTTTGTATTCGGTATATATTGTATGCCGCGCGTATGGCATTTGGTTATTTTCGGTTGTACTCGGCTAAAGTCTTTGGTTTGTATGATTTTGGGTTTCATTGCATTGCATAAAATGTATTTGGTTTTGACCTTTATTTGTGCCTTGTTGCAAGATTCGGTGAAATTGTTGTCAAGCTAAGGGTCAGGACCCATTGTGAGGTCCCAACCTGTAGCATCCCGAGTCCGACGGATTTGGGGTGTTACATATAATATGTTTAAGTTGCTAAATGCTTTGTTTGAAATTATTGGCATGTTTAATACTTCGTTTTTGTCTAAATTATGTTGAATTTGAAGGTTGACACCACATTATGAGTTCTCTCACTTTCTTCCTGGAAAGACCAGGCAATTCATTCTTCTCTCTTCTTCTTGATCATGCTTAGCCCCTCATATACTATTTGCCTCCCTTTACCTATCCGGGAATTTGGAAGCAAGCGAAGTGGCGAAAGCAAGTGAAGTTAAGGTTGAGAAGTGGCTGGAAGTGAAAGTGTTAGAAAACAATCTTAGGTTTGGGGAAGTCAATCATGAAGATGAGTAACTCGGAACCATTCACATAGCCGGGTGTTTGTGTCTTGCCAAAGTCGGATTGAGCGATATTCCTAACGGGTCATGGTATGTACATCAAGGGTTTGATGCATCTCAAGAAATTGATGATTGTTGATTTCCTAGGCTTCGGTTATTGTGCACGTCTGTCCATGCATCCCAAAAAGTAAAGTAAAAAGAAAAAGTGTGAAATAAGCAAAGCTTATTGGTGGAAGATGTTGCAAGTCAAAGTGAACGTGAAGTTCATCCTTTTCCCGGATTCTAGCACCACATTACCTTACATACATCCCTACCCTACACGTTTCTTGACCTTTCTTTTGGGAAGCTCTTGAGACCTTGAGCTTGTTGATTGACTTAGTGGTTTAAACTGGATTATACATGATTAATTTTGATAATTATGACTTATTATGCATTCTATGGTTTTATGCAAATATGAACAACTTTCCTATATTTATAAAATGTTTTGATCATATTTTGATTTTAAATTCCATGAAGTATTCTCTTAGAGTGATCTATGATAGTTGCACACCATAAAAATGTTTTTGAAAGACTTTTCATTGATTTTCTTGACTTATAATTCATTCTATCTTGTCTTTTATATGCGGAACTTGCTTGGGGACAAGCAAGGGCTAAGTATGGGGTATTTTGACAGCATGAATTATAGTCTATATTTTGGGGTTTGTTTGGACGTTTTATCTTTCATAATCTGCTTGTTTGTATGTATATTATGTGATTATATTACCATTTCATCTACCTTTGCGAGAATCGAGGTCTACACCTAGTTTTGTTGTAATCGTAGGTAAAATGGCACGTTTTGCATCAAAAAGGAGCAAAAGGAGCTATGGAGTAAGGAACCATCCAAGAAGCATAGCCATGGATTAAAGATTCATTTTGGACCAGTTTTGAGAGATTTCACATTCAGTTATGACTCACCTCGGTTGATCACAGATTCATCTCGACCGAGGTGATCCAAAGAAGCCGACTCGACCGAGGCGAATACCTAGGACGCGGCGAGAATATTTTATTCTTGGCTGAGATCTTTTATATTTGGAAAGTGATCTTATATTTTTAGGCTTAGCTCCTGGAAGGAAGAAGATATTATAGATCTTATATTTTACCTATTTTTATGGGAAGAGATCTTTCTAAGATATATTATCTTTGGAGGGTTATTTTCCTATAAAAAGGGTTGGATTTCCACAAATCCATAATCCGGCATAAACCGAAAAATCTGCATTCAGTTGGGAATCACGCAGCAGCCATACTCCAGTTGGGAGATTTAAAGAACCTTTTTGAAGGTTGAAGGAAGATTGAAGATCATAGCTTTTATAGCTTTTTGAAGGGTTTTTGTAAGATTATCTTAGATTCCCTTCCTTGTTGTCTTGTCTTGTTGGATTGCTATCCAAGGAACGCTTTTGTTGTGATATTTGATTCAGTTATTGAAGTCTTTTCATTAAATTCTTCTTGTTCAAATATTCACCTTCTTCCCATATATTTGATTAATACTTTCATGATGATGATGAGTGGCTAATTTCCTTGTGTGATTCTAGGGTGATTAGCTGAAGGTTGTGGGAAAAACAATGATAGAATAATCTTAATCACAGTAGGACCCTGAAAGTTCGAGTCTTTACCTTAACCTTAAGCATCTCGCTCAGTCGATGAACATCTCGGCCGGGGTGGAATTCGTCTGACCGAGGTGACTTATCCGATCCTAAACTGAGAGTTAAGTGTTAAAGTTTGCCAAAATCCTATTCTTATTACACCCTTCCTGGTTCAATGCAAGCTTAGGATGAGACTTACCCGGTAATTCCTTAGTTTGTGTACCAACGATCATAAGTGTAAGTAATAAAGGTTTAACCTTTATTGGGGTTTGAGTGTGCTTCCATCCCATCTTTGTGAGTTAGCCTGAGACTTACCCGGTAAAGGTTAATTCTATTCCCTTAGATGGTGTGTTAGTTTGAGGTCATAGCTCTTTATCTTAATTCCTTGTGACTTACCCGGTAATAGGAGTTACGGTTTTGGATTAGTGAGTAGTGAGACTTACCCGGTGATCTATTCCACTTTAGTAACACCTTCCCTATGCAAAAATCTCAGATTTGTCCGCTTATCTATAGATCTTGAGTTGGAACCACAACTAGATGCTTTAATCACTAGAATTGCATGTTTGCTCTATTGACTTCTTATTCATCTTTGATTGTTTTAATTGCTCTTGTGGTTAGTAATTACGAAGCTTACCGTTATCGGACTTTGTTTCACTGAGTCCCTGTGATCGACCCCTGGAATTCCTTGCTTTTACTACAATTGACCCGTACACTGCGGGTTCGCATCCTTGTTTTAAGCTTACATCTAGGGTTATAAATTTAAAGATTGCACACACCGTTTGGAGCGAACACCTATCCGGGAATTTGGAAGCAAGCAAGTGAAAAGCAAGTGAAAGTGAAGTTGAGATGCTGGCTGAAAGGTTTAGAAAGAAACAAATTGGTTTGGGGAAGTCAATCATGATGATGAGTAACTCGGCACCATTCACATAGCCGGGTGTTTGTGTCTTATCAATGTCGGATTTAGCCATATTCCTAACGGGTCATGGTATGTGCATCAAGGGTTTGAGGCATCTCGAGAAATTGATGATTGCTGATTTCCTAGGTTTCGGTTATTGTGCACCTATGTCCATGCATCTCAAAAAAGTAAAGTAAAATAAGCAAAGCTTATTGGTGGAAGATGTTGAGTTTCAAAGAAAGTGAAGTAAGATCTTTTTCCTGGGTTGTAGCACCACATTTCTTATATACATCCCACCCTCACACATTTCTTAACCTCTTTTGGAAGTCCTTGAGACCTCGAGCTTGTTGATTGACTTGGTTGTTTAAACTAGATTATACATGATTAATTTCGATAATTATGATTTATTATGCATTCTATGATTTTATGCAAAGACGAACAACTTTCTTATATTTATAAAATGTTTTGATCATGTACTGATTTTATGTGCCATGAAGCATTCTCTTAGAGTGATCTATGAGTGGAGCACACCACCAAAATTTTTTTGAAATGCTTTTCATTGATCTTTATGACTTATAATCCATTCTATCTTGTACTTAAGATTTGGAACTTGCTTGGGGATAAGCAAGGGACAAGTATGGGGTATTGTAATAGTATATATATTATAGTCTATATTTTGGGGCTGGTTTAGATGTTTTATCTTCAATAATCTGCATGTATGGATGTATATTATGTGATTATATTGTTGTTTTATCTACCTTTGGGAGAATCGAGGTCTACACCTAGTTTCGTTGTAATTGTAGGTAAAATGGCATGTTTTGGGCTAAAATGGAGCTCAGGAGCTGAGGAGTCATTGGAGCTACATTCTGGAGCTTAAGAAAGAACTCGGGAAGCATGGAAATGATGAAGAAGATTGACTTTGGACCAAATTCGAGAGATTTCACATTTAGTTGAGATTCACATCGGTCAGCTACGGTACCACCTCGACCGAGGTGATCTTGAGGAGCGTCCCGACCGAGGCGAACACCCTGTCGCCGGCGAGATATATATTTTTGGCTGATATCTTTTATTTTTGGAAAGAAGATATCTTATATTTATGGGCTGGAGTTCTGGAAGGAAGATATTATTTTTGGGAGATCTATTTTAGAGATATGGATATATTTTCTAGGAAATTATCTTTTTAAGATTTTATTATCTTTGGAAGATAATTCTCCTATATAAAGGTTTGGATTTTCCACAAGTTGAAGAATGCTTACATGCTGAGAACATCTAGCAATCAAGGGATTTTCTGGAAGCTTTGAAGGAAGGATTGAAGGATTGAAGATCAAGGAAGAAAGGATTCATAGTTTGGAATTAGCTTTTGAGGGAGTTTGTAAGACGTTCTTAGATTCCCTTTTGGTTTGTTGTCATAACTGATTTGTGATTTGAGGAACGGTTGTTATTTGATATTTGATTCAGTTATTGAGACCTTTTTCTTAAGGTTTTTTTGTTCGAATATTGATTCCCATTCCATATATTTGATTATTGTTATCATGATGATTGTTGGCTAAGTTTCTTGTGCGATTCTAGGGTGATTGGCTGAAAGCTGTGGGGAAGACGATGATAGAATGATCTTAATCCCTGCAGGACCCTGAAAGCTCGAGCCTTTAACCTTAACCCTAGAACACCTCGCTCAGTCGAAGAACATCTCGGCCGGGTGGGATCTGGCTGAACGAGTTGAACCTTTCCTGAACCTATTCTGAAGTTAAGTGTTCTAGTTTTCCAAATCCTATCCATATTATACCTTTCCTGGTTCAATGCAAGCCTAGGATGAGACTTACCCGGTGATTCCTTTGTTTGTTTACCTATGATCGTGAGAGTGTATGTAATAAAGGTTTATCCTTTATTGTGGTTTGAGTGTGCCTTCATCCCATCTTTGTCAGTTAGCCTGAGACTTACCCGGTAATGGTTGATTCTATTCCCTTGGGTGGTGTGTTGGTTTGAGATTATAGTTTCTTTCCTTAGTAACTTGAGACTTACCCGGTAATAGGAGCTTTGGTTTGGGATAGTGAGTAGTGAGACTTACCCGGTAATCTATTCCCATCTTAGAAACATTTTCCCTTTGCAAACCTCAGCTTTGTCCGCGTTATCCTTTGAGATCTTGAGTTAGAACCACAACTAGATGCTTTAATCCCTAGAATTCGCATTTCCCCTTAGTTGACTTTTATATCATCTTTGATTGCTTTAATTGTTTTTGGTTATATGCAATATTTGACAACCGATTATGTGCTTTGTTTCACCTAAGTCCCTTTGATCGACCCCTGGAATTCTTGCTTTTTATTACAATTAACCCGTACACTGCGGGTTCGCATATTTGTTCAAGCATACTTCTTGGGTTATAAATTTAAACCTTGCACACACCGTTTGAAGCGAACATCTATCAGATGTCCTGAGGACAGACGGATAGAGCTAGTACAATCTCAATTCCGTGACCTTGCACATTAGTGGTGGAGGATTGTACGGACCAGAGCCACCAGTTATGACCACATGAGGAGTATGATTAGGGAGCAGTTTTGCCCTGCCTCATTGAGGAGGGTGAAGCTGTAGGATTTTGTGGAGGCCGGCTTTTAGGACGTGCCTATTGTAGATGCCATCCGCCGCTTCCAAACTAAGTTAGCTTTGTTGGGTCCAGCTGCACCATCTGAGGACTAGCATGTGTACCTGTTCTCTCGTCGTATGAGGGAGAGCACGTGTTGATATATGGCGGATTCCATTGCGAGTCCCTAGCTGATTACCAGGACTGAGCTTCTGCTTTTGAGAGAGAGCGAGCCAGTCAGAGGAGAGCTTCTCATACAGGACGGTCTGAGAAGAGGCAACGCACTGGGTAGACTAGTGGAGTTGGAGGAGCATCTAGTTTTAGACGAGACCAGAGACGTCAAAGTTACCCCTCGTCTACACTGAATACAAATAAGGGACGACAGTGTTACAACTGTGGTGACCCTGGCCATCTGAGGCTAGATTGTCCCAAACCAGTTGTGACTTGCTTTACCTGTGGTAGACCAGGCCACAAAGCTTCCTTTTGTAGGCAGGGTGGACTTGCATCTCAACAGGGTTCTTCCCCTGCCAATGTAGCAAGAGGTGGTCAGATGACACCTCAGCAGCAGACACAAGGACAACAGAGAGTCATAGAGTGTCCATCTACTCAGGGTTCTGCTACAGGACCGAGTAGAGGCAGAGGTAGAGATGTTGGAACATGTGATGCTAGAGGAGCCCGAGTGCAAGCTTTTGAGTTAAGGAGTGTAGTGGATCCACCTGCACCGGCTGCTATAGGTACCATTCTACTTTATGGTTTACCTGTTAGAGTCTGGTTTGATACTGGTGCTATGCATTCATTTATTTCTGATACATGTGTTGAGTGTTTGAGTCTAGCTACCATAGAGGGGATACCCTTTACTATAGGGTTACCTGATGGTAGTCGGGTCAGAGGTATCCGTGAGATACATGGTTGTCCTCTTCGTTTAGGGACTCATGTTTTGCTTGTTGACTTCTTAGTCATGCCATTGATGCATGAAGAAGTCATATTAGGTATGGACTGGATGCGTAGACACCATGCGGTTCTAGATGTTGGTAGACGGACTGTTACAGTTTTTACCGAGGTTGATCAGATTGAGGTCTTCCAGGGTTGGGACCTTGGGAAGACACGTTCGGTCATTAGTGTCGTACGAGCAGCTAGACTGATTCCACAGGGATGTGATGCCTTCTTGTGCTACGCCATGAAGGACCGAGAGAGTCCGGATTTGGAGGACATTCCAGTGGTCTGCGAGTTTGTAGACGTATTTATTGAGCCGTCGAGCTTGCCGCCTCAGAGGAGTGTGGACTTCAGTATAGAGTTGGAGCCTAGTACGAGACCCATCTCGAAGGCCCCATATCGTATGGCACCTGTCGAGATGTTGGAGCTGAAGAAGCAATTAGAGGAGTTGGTTGAGAAGGGCTTCATACTCCCTAGCGTTTCACCATGGGGTGCACCTGTTCTCTTCGTGCGGGAGAAGGACGGATCTTTGCGGTTATGCATAGATTACAAAGAGTTGAACAAGGTGACCATCAAGAATAGGTATCCATTGCCTCGTATTGATGATCTACTTGATCAGCTTCAGGGAGATACAGTTTTCTCCCGGATTGATTTGCACTCAAGATATCACCAACTGAGGGTGACAGAGCAGGATGTACACAGGACAACATTTCGTACCTGTTATGGACACTACGAGTTTGTAGTGATTCCATTCGGGCTGACGAATGCCCCAGCAGTCTTTATGGAGTTGATGAACAATATCTTCATCGACTTCCTTGATCAGTTTGTGGTGGTCTTCATTGACAACATACTGGTATACTCTCGTAGTAGAGAGGAGTATGCCGGTCATCTGAAGACCGTTTGGTAGATTTTGAGGGATAGAGAGATGTATGCAAAGCTCTCTAAGTGCGAGTTTTGGATGTCTGAGGTTGCTTTCCTTGGGCATATTGTCTCCGCCGATGGGATTACGGTTGACCCGGGAAAGATTGAGTTTGTTGCTGCATGGACGATACCGACGAATGTCAAGGAAGTGCGTAGCTTTCTTGGCCTAGCCGGTAATTACAGACGCTTTGTGGAGGAATTTTCTGTGATTGCCTGTTCACTAACGAGTCTTTTGAGGAAGACTACCAGATTTGTGTGGACCGATCAGTGTGCCCAGAGTTTTGAGGAGTTGAAGAGGCGTTTGACTTCTCCTCTTGTCTTGTCACAACCAAAGGGTTTTGATGATTTTGTGGTTTACATTGATGTATCCAAGCTAGGCTTGGAATGTGTGTTGATGCAGAGAGGCATAATGATTGCTTATGCGTCTAGACAGCTAAAGACGTATGAGGAGAACTACCCGACTTTTGATTTGGAGTTGGCAGCAGTAGTTCATGCTTTGAAGATCTGGAGGCATTACCTGTATGGTGCTTGATGACCTGATTTATGACATTAGTTTAGGCACTCTTTTAGATAGTTTTCCTTTCCATTCATGCATGTTTTCGCATTAGTTTGTGACATTTACGCTTAATTCATGCATATTGTCGAAATAGACATCTACACGAGCTCTTGTTGGTTTTTGTAGGTATTTTTTGGAGCTCTTGGACTTAATCGACATATTCGAGGATCATTCCTCGTGATGGCAAACTTCCGGATTCATTAAGGAGCAAGCTAGGAGAAAAGGAGAACACATAGGACCTTGTTGGTGCATTCCTTGCACCAACTCATGACTTGGTGATCCAAGGAGAGTTTCTGGTGAGAACCATGGCCCAGAGGAAAATCTAGACTGTGGTTTTGGCCGTGGTTTCTTCTGGACAGCTGTGACACTTGTCCCACGATCTCTTTACCCGGCCCTTGCTCAGTGGTGGAGGATAGAGGTGGTCCTGCAGGCTGACTAGTGGACACTCTCACACATACTCTCTCTCATTCTCTCTCATATCATTGTGGATAGACTTGGAGAAGACGAAAACACTCTCATTTGGGGGAAGAAGAACATCAAAACTGAGATTTAGAGTGAACTTTTGAGTGAGTTTTTAGTGATTTTTGTTGAAGAACTTTTGAAAGCATTGTAAGGAACGTTTTGGAGCTGTGTTTGAAGGGTTGTAAGTCTTGTTTAATCTCATATTCAGCTAAGACTACTTGTTTCTTTTCACTCTTATTTCATTTTCTTAGTATGGAAGCCATGAATGCTTACATGTTGAGTTTGGATTCTAAAATGCATGTTGTTGGCTAAGTAGTTGTGATTCTAGGGTGATGGAATGATGGTTATGGCTTGGACTATGATAGAATAGACTTTAATGTACCTTTGGATGATTTATTGCTCGAAACCTAACCCCTGATAGAACCACGGCATGTTCATCTAAAATCTAGACCGTGGTTTTTCATGATCAGCCCGTGGTTTTCTCTATTGTGCTTGTATTGATGAATCTGAATGTTCGGATATTAGATTGTTGAAATCCTAGTGTTTGTTAAGCATAATCTAGCCTAGGGTGACCTAATGCTAGCAAACTAAGTGAGGGAAGAGACTTACCCGGTAATTCCCGACCTTAGATACCAAAGATGATGAACTCTAGGTAGTAGTGAGCCTCACAAGCCGCTATTGGACTGAGTGTGCTAGGATTGTTGGTTAGGACTTGCCTTCCCAAGACTTACCCGGTGAGGAGAGGTTTGACCCCTAGATATGCAATCCGGTTTGTGTAGAATTCCCAACTTTAGGCTCCTAGATACTTACCCGGTAATAGGACCTTAGGTGCGAGATTAGTAGACCATGAGACCTACCCGGTGATTGATCCCATTTGAGAAACACCATTTTCCCAACATACCGTAGCTTGTACAAGGTTGATTAGAAGCTTGTGTCCAATGACATAACCGAAAGTTCCAATCCCTAGAATCCTCTTTTCTCTCTTGATCACATATCTTGTTCTTGTGTTGTTTGTTTGTGTTGCTTGTTTGATTTATAATCTTGCATGATTTGTGATCTTTGCTTGATCACCACAAAAACCCAACCAAAAATATCATGATTTTCATTCTTTATTTTTTTCTCTTTTCTTAGACTAGATTTGCACTATCCATGATCACTTGTTTGATTTGATTTCACCTTAGTCTTCGTGTTCGACCTTGGAATACTATCCTTGCTACAAACGACCCATACACTGTGGGTTCGCTAGGAGTTAGGAGAATATATCAAGTTATAAATTGTAAGACTTTTGTGCTATACCTTTATAGCGTAACAAGTTTTTGGCGCCGTTGCCGGGAACTAGGTCTAGACTGAATCATTGTGTGTGATTGTTTATAATGTAGGTCTTTCTTGTTGCTTTTGATCATGTTTGGTTTGTGTCTTTGATTTTTCAGGAAATCTCTCATTCTTTAGGTGCATTCGAAGATCTTGTGGCAAGGATTTAGCTCCATTCGATCCCGAACTAGAGAAAACCCTTAAGACTAGATCCAAGAGCATTAAGAAGAAGAAGGAGATGGCTAGAAGAGATCTTCAAGATGAGTTGAATGATACCTTAGAGCAAATTAGGCTAAGGGATGAAGCCTTGGAGAATGAAAGGATACTTTCTAATGAGAGGCAAGCAGCAACTAGGAGGGAAATTGAAGAGATTAGGCAAGCTCTTGTGCAAAGAGAGCTTAATCGTCAACAACCTCCACCACCACCACCGCAACCGGCGGTAAATGTTCGGTTTGAGCCGATTATAATTGAGGATCCACAAACGCTAGGGCAACGTCTGGATCCAACCCAAAGAGTGAAACGTCCGGGTGTAAACTTAGGAGATCCCGCAGCCCATGACTATGAGCTCCACTCTCAAGTGCTACAAATGATCCGGCACAATCAATTTGGAGGGATGGAAGGAGAGTCTTCTCATCAACACTTGATGAATTATGAGATCTTGATGGAGACTCTAAGGCCACCTAGATTGGAGAGCAACAACCACAAGCTTAGGTTTTTTTCTTTCTCATTTAAGGATAAAGCCTTGGCTTGGTACCAATCAATTCCACTAGGATGTGTGGGTTTTTGGGTGGAGATGACAACCGAGTTCTTAACAAAGTTCTTCCCACCTTCCAAGACAACCGAGCTAAGAGGGAAGATCAATGCTTTCATTAGGAAGGATAAGGAGAGCCTATTCAAATCTTTGGAGAGGTTCAAGGACCTCCTCCTAGATTGTTCACACGATGGGATACCAAAGATAGAGCTATTGGAGATTTATTTCAAGGGGCTTGATGAGGATAGTCAATTGAAGCTCCAATCACTTTCCGGAGGAACATTCATGGAAAAGAATGTGGATGAGGATTGGGAGTTTGTAGAGAAGCAAGCCTTGGTGATAGAGAAGTACACCCATAGGAAGAGTGATGGGAGGAAACCGGGAGTATATGAAGTAAGTGAAGTCACCATGAGCAACTACAAACTTGATGCAATTAACAATGAGCTTAAGTCCTTGAGGGAGTTGTGTACCACAAACTTAAAGAATCAAGCAAGTCCTCAAGCGCAAGTGCCAGCCAATTTGGCTTCCAATGAGGAGGATATTAACTACATGGGAAGGGGTAACTTCAACAATTATCAAGGCCCTAGGAACTTCAACAACAACAGCCGGCAATACAACAATTATTGGCATAATCACAACCATCCTGGGTTCTCTAATTCTAACCCGGATGGTGCCTTGAACCCTCCCGCTTCTACAAGCGCAACCCCACCACCTAAGGCTTCGCAAGAACCTCCACCCGGTTTTGCTCAACCTCCAAAGGATAGGACCGAAATGATGTTTGAACAATTGCTAGGTAGGTTGAGTTGAATTGAGAGCATGGTGACATCCATTTCCATGGCTCAAAAGGGGCTAGAAGCACAAGTGTTCTAAAAGGCGTGGGCTGAGCATGAAAGATCCCTCACCAAAGGAGAATGACAAGGGAAAGCAAGTAGTAGTGGAGGAAGAACCATTACAAGAAGAAGGAGGCAAGAGCAAAGATGATGAGCCAACATATGTGACTCCTCCTCCATACAAGCCACCACTACTATTTCCACAATCACGAGTAAGAGCTCGTTCGGATAAACATTTCGGTAAATTCCTTGAACTCATGTCTAAATTACATATTAACATTCCGTTCATGGATGCAATTCTAGGTATGCCGGCCTATGGAAAGTTTTTGAAGGAGATACTCTCCAACAAGAGAAAGTTGGAGGAGTATCAAGAAGTGAGGATGACAAAGAGGTCTTCCGAGTTGATACAAACCATGAGGTAGGAGATGCCTTCTAACCTGCGAGATCCGGGATCTTTTTTTTGTGCCAATTGGAGTTGGAGAAGTGCAATATGAGGCCCTATGTGACCTTAGAGCAAGTGTAAGCATTATCCCGCTTGCACTTTGCAATAAGGTTGGGCTAGGAGAACCGAAGCCGGTCAAGATGACCCTCTACATGGCGGACCGATCCATCACTCACCCCGTAGGAATCCTAGAGGACATACCGGTTCAGCTTGGGACGTTCTATGTGCCGATCGATTTCGTTGTTTTGGACATCCCGGCGGCCTACCCGGTTTCTATTATTTTAGGGAGGCCATTCTTAGCCACATCCGGATGCTTAGTGGATTGCAAAAATGGGATCCTCTCCTTCAACATAGGAGAAGAAAATATCAAGTTCAAGCTGTCCACAATGATGAAGGGGCCAGCCCTTGGTGAAGACATTTTCAACATTGTCGAGGAAGAAGTATCTAGGGAATTTGTGAGCTCAATTCTAATCAAGGATCCATTAGAGAAGGTTCTCAGAATGAGCATCATGGAGGAAGGAGTTGAGGAAGATTGCAATGAAGAAATCCGAGCTTTGGATGCATTAGAAAAGGAGACAAGTGTTGAAATTGAAGTGCACGAAGCAGTGCTAAAGAACAGAGAGAACCAGGGCCTGGGGCCCAGAATCTCGACCGAAATTTCGACTGTGGAACTCTCTGTAGTGTCCAATTGTGCCAGCTTTTCCAAAACCACGCCCGGGGTTATGCCAGAGGCCGTGGGATCACCCGTGGTTTTTCCAAAAAGTCCCTTAGTTGTTGATCAAGCTTCAAGGAGTCTTGGAGAGTCTTCAATGGCTTTGGATTCATCTAATGTGGAGCTATATGGATCACATCCAACCGATAAAGGTCCTCCTAAACTTGATCTTAAACCTCTCCCTTCTCATTTAAAGTATACTTTCCTTGGTTCAAATTCTACTTATCCCGTGATTGTGAATGCATCTTTGAATGATGATGAGCTTGATAGATTGTTGAATGAATTGAAATTGCATAAGAGAGCTATTAGTTACACCATTGATGACTTAGTTGGCATTAAATCATCATTGTGCATGCATAAAATCTTGATGGAAGACAACCATAAACCTTCAATTGAACCTCAAAGAAGATTGAACCCTATTATGAAAGAAGTAGTCAAGAAAGAGATCCTAAAATTGCTAGATGCGGGAATCATTTTCCCAATTTCGGATAGTAAATGGTTAGTCCCGTACATGTTGTTCCTAAGAAGGGTGGTATGATTGTAGTAACTAATGAGAACAATGAACTAATCCCAACTAGGACGGTTACGGGGTGGAGAATGTGTATTGACTATAGGAAACTTAATTTGGCCTCTAGGAAAGATCACTTCCCTCTTCCCTTTATTGACCAAATGCTAGAAATTTTAGCTCAATATTCACATTTTTGTTACCTAGATGATTATAGTGGGTTCTTCCAAATTCCTATTCACCCGGATGACCAAGAGAAAACAACATTTACTTGTCCTTGGGGAACATTTGCATATAGAAGGATGCCATTTGGGTTGTGTAATGCACCCGCCACCTTTCAAAGGTGTATGATGGCTATTTTTTTCTGAATATATTGAGAATATTATGGAAGTGTTTATGGATGATTTCTCGGTGTATGGCTCTTCATTTGATAATTGCTTGGCTAATTTATCTTTGGTGTTGAAGAGATGTGAGGAAACTAATCTTGTGTTGAATTGGGAGAAATGCCACTTCATGGTGAGTGAAGGCATAGTGTTGGGACATATGGTTTCCCACCGAGGCATTGAGGTTGATAGAGCAAAGATAGAAACGATAGAGAAGTTGCCACCACCTACCTCGGTGAAAGGGGTAAGGAGTTTCTTAGGGCATGGCGGTTTTTACCTGCGGTTAATAAATGATTTCTCTAAAATTTCTAAGCCTCTCACTAACCTACTAATGAAGGATGTTGAGTTTGTTTTCTCCAAAGATTGTCTTGAAGCGTTCTGTAGGTTGAAGGATGCTTTGATCTCCACCCCTATCATTCAACCTCCGGATTGGAGCTTACCATTTTAAGTAATGTGTGATGCGAGTGATGTGGTTGTTGGGGCTGTTTTAGGACAAAAGAAAGATGGGCTTACACATGCCATCTACTACGCTTGCAAGACGCTATATGATGCCCAACTCAACTATGTCACAACCGAGAAGGAGTTGCTAGCGGTAGTGTATGCCTTTTAGAAGTTTCAGTCATATCTTGTTGGAGCAAAGGTTATTGTGTACACGGATCATGCTGCGATCCGTTATCTCCTCACAAAGAAAGGTGCCAAGCCTCGCCTCATTCGGTGGATCCTTCTCCTCCAAGAATTCGACTTGGAAATTCAGGACAAGAAAGGTTCTGAAAATTCAGTAGCGGACCATCATAGTAGGCTACCACCATTGGAGATTGGAAGAGATGACATCCCGATTGATGACTCATTCCGGGATGAGCAATTGCAAATGATGGAAGAGTTCTTACTTCAAGTGTCTATAGCGAGTGAGCCATGGTATGCGGAAATAGTGAACTACCTTGTGTGTGAAGAGGTGCCACCCGGTTTATCATATGCCCAAAGGAAAAAGTTTTTCAAGGATGTGAGGCATTACTATTGGAGTGAGCCTCTCTTGTTCAAGAGAGGATCGGATGGAGTTTTTAGGAGGTGTATTCCGGAAGACGAGGTGAAGAGTGTGATCCGCCATTGCCACTCCTTGCCATGTGGAGGGTATGCTAGCTCACACAAAACGTGTGCAAAGGTATTTCAATCCGGTTTTTATTGGCCTAACTTGTTTAAGGATGTGTAGAATTTTGTAGTTTTTTGTGACGTTGGCCAAAGGACGGGCAACATCTCAAGAAGGAACGAGATGCCCTTGAACAATATCCAAGAAGTTGAAGTCTTTGATGTTTGGGGTTTGGACTTCATGGGCCATTCCCCTCTTCATGTGGCAACCTCTCTCTACATTCTATTGGCGGTGGATTATGTGTCAAGTAGGTGGAGGCAATCGCCTCTCCCACAAATGATGCCAAGGTAGTGGTGCGGTTCTTTAACCGAGTCATCTTCCCTAGATTTAGAACACCAAGAGTGATCATAAGTGATGGAGGGAAGAATTTCACCAATAGGAACTTTGGGACACTTTTGGCTAAGTATGGGGTGACTCATAAGGTGGCCACACCTTACCATCCCCAAACTAGTGGCCGAGTGGAGATCTCCAACCGGGAGATAAAAGGAATACTTGAGAAGACGGTTTCTAGGACAAGAAAAGATTGGGCCATGAAGCTTGATGATGCGTTGTGGGCATATAGAACCGCCTTCAAGACACCAATTAGCACCACTTGCTACAAGCTAGTTTATGGCAAGTCTTGCCACCTTCCGGTTGAGATGGAGCATAGGGTATATTGGGCCATAAGGTGGCTGAATTTTGGCCTCAAGGAAGCCGGTGAGAAGAGGTTGCTAGACATGAATGCTCTTGAGGAGATCCGGTTGGATGCTTATGAAAATGCCCGGATTTACAAGGAAAGAACCAAGCATTGGTATGACAAACGTCTCATCCCAAAGGATTTGAGTGAAGGTGACTTAGTCCTTCTCTTCAATTCAAGGTTGCGGCTCTTCCCCGGAAAGCTCAAGTCAAGATTGACGGGTTCTTATGTGGTGAGGAAGGTTTTCCCCCATGGAGCGGTTGAGATAGGTGGGGAGTATTGTGGAGATTTTAAGGTGAATAGGCACCGTTTGAAGAAGTATATCCCGGAAGCTCCGGTAGATATGATTTCCCCACTTCACCTTGACTGAAACGCTCCCGGATTTGGTCAAGCTAATGACCTTAAAGAAGCGCTTAAAGGGAGGCAACCCATTGGTACATATCTTTCCCTTTTTCATTTTTTATTTTCGTTTTCGTTTTTTTCTTTTGTTTTTATTTTGGTGTGTTTTGTCTTTTGTATTTGTGTGCTAGAAGTCTTGCAAGGCATGAGGATGATGATTATGATCCCGCATCAAACGTGGGTGGAGCGGACGTGGGACTTGGATGGCTTGCGATGCTTAGCGTGGGTCCCGACGCCATAATGAACATCAAGAGCTCTCTACCACCTTTGATTGATCATCCACCATCACTTCACATGAGTGAACCAAAATAGTGAAAACACCATTTTTACATTGTGAGGACTCTCTTTCACTTCCTTATTTAATATGCACATTGGGGACAATGTGGTTTTAAGTATAGGGTGGGGTTTTCATGATCATTTGCATGATTGCATCTAGGATAGTTTCGTTTTATTGTCACATGTTTCATTAGTTTTTACATTGTACATATTTATCTAAAAAATTCCAAAAAATCAGAAAATTTAAAAAAACAATTTGTGCTTCCTAGTCTGGATATGACCCTTATGATGAGATTGTTTTGTGAATTGGCTATGGATGGCCTTGTCTGTTGAATGGATTTATGCATATGTGGACTTGAAATACTTCTCTTGAATCCTATGTATGAATTGTGATTATGATGTTTGCCTTGATTGGATTGAGGATTGATAGTCGAAATTACATGCTAGTTCTTGCACATCATCTAGGAATGATTAAGGCAATTCATATCTCTTCTCTCATCTTGACCATGTTGTTTGAGCACCTCACTTAATTAAAAATTTGACCTCTTTTGACCCATCCGGGAATTGGAGCATGCTAGTGTGTTGAGTGTGTGAAAAGACAAGTGTGGGGTGAAGTTGTTGATGAATGAATGTTGTGAATGAAGTGTTGAATTTGTTGTGAAAAGTGTAGAAAAAAATATAGGTTTGGGGACTTTGGTTTTGATGACGAGTAACTCGGCACCATTCACATAATCGGGTGTTTGTGTCTTGCCAAAGTCGGATAAACCGAATGTCCTAACAAGCGTTGGTATGTGTGCCCGGTGTGAGACACCTCGGAAAACTCCTGAGCTCCGCAAATCACCAAGGTTTCGGCTTTTGTACACCAATGCCATTGTCTCAAAAATAAGTGAAAGAAAATGAGAAAGAAAAAGAAAAGAAAAGAAAGAAAAGATGGAGAAAAATATACACTTGTGGGGAAGTTGATCAAAAATGAAATTGTGGAGTTAGTTCCTTTCCCGGATTAGCATCACATGACCTAAAAAAGTTCCCACCTATAACAACGTTTCTTGGCTTCTTCATTCCTAAGTCCTTGTGACCTATTTGCATATGTGTATGACTTAGTGATCTAGATTGGATATTCTAAAGATCATCTTGACTTCATCGTTTTTATCTTTCATGCATGCTTTCGAGTCAAGTACGATTGTCTTTCCGTGCCTTCGTTCATTTAATACATGATTGCTTGTCCATTGCCATGAAACATGACTATGAAGGTGGTCCAACTTTAGAAGCACAATTCCAAAAATATTTTCTGTTTTTCTGCATTCATAAATTATGCCATCTCGTAGCCTATAGTTGAACCTTGCTCGGGGACGAGCAAGTGGCAAGTATGGGGTATTTTGATGACATGATTTATGACAGTAGTTTAGGCACTCTTTTAGATAGTTTTCCTTTCCATTCATGCATGTTTCCGCATTAGTTCGTGACGTTTACGCTTAATTCATCCATATTGTCGAAATAGGCATCTACATGGGCTCTTGTAGGTTTTTGTAGGTATTTTGAGGAGCTCTTGGACTTAATCGACACATTCGAGGATCATTCCTCATGATGGCACACTTCCGGACTCATTAAGGAGCAAGCTAGGAGAAAACGAGAACACATAGGACCTTGTTAGTGCATGTCTTGCACCAACTCATGACTTGGTGATCCAAGGAGAGTTTCTGGTGAGAACCACGGCCCAGAGGAAAATCTAGACCGGGGTTTTGGCCGTGGTTTCTTTTGAACAGCTGTGACACTTGTCCCACGATCTATTTGCCCGGCCCTTGCTCATTGGTGGAGGATAGAGGTGGTCCTGCAGGCTGACTAGAGGACACTCTCACACATACTCTCTCTCATTCTCTCTCATCTCATTATGGATAGACTTGGAGATGAAGAAAACACTCTCAGTTGGGGGAAGAAGAACAAGAACATCAAAACTGAGATTACTTATTTCTTTTCAGCTAAGATTACTTATTTTTTTCACTCTTATTTAATTTTCTTGCTATGGAAACCATGAATACTTACATGTTGAGTTTGGATTCTAAAATGCATGTTGTTGGCTAAGTAGTTGTGATTCTAGGGTGATGGAATGATATTTATGGCTTGGACTATGGTAGAATAGACTTGAATGTACCTTTGGATGATTTGCTTGCTCGAAACCTAACCCCTGATAGAACCACAGCCTGTTCATCTAAAATCTAGACCGTGGTTTTTCATGATCAGCCCGTGGGTTTATTTGTTGTCCTTGTATTGATGAATCTGAATGTTAGGATATTAGATTGTTGAAATCCTAGTGTTTGTTAAGCATAATCTAGTCTAGGGTGACCTAATGCTAGCAAAATAAGTGAGGGAAGAGACTTACCCGGTAATTCCCAACCTTAGATACCAAAGATGATAAACTCTAGGTAGTAGTGAGCCTTACAAGCCGCTATTGGACTGAGTGTGCTAGGATTTTTGCTTAGGACTTGCCTTCCCGAGACTTACCCGGTGAGGAGAGGTTTGACCCCTAGATATGCAATCCGGTTTGTGTCGAAGGTGTGGGATTAGTGGACCATGAGACCTACGCGGTGATTGATCCCATTTTGAGAAACACCCTGTTCCCAACATACCGTAGCTTGTCCAAGGTTGATTAGAAGCTTGAGTCCAATGCTATAACCGGAAGTTCCAATCCCTAGAATCCGCTTTTCACTCTTGATCACATATCTTGTTCTTGTGTTGTTTGTTTGTGTTGCTTGTTTGATTTATAATCTTGCATGATTTGTGACCTTTGCTTGATCACCACAAAAACCCAACCAAAAATATCATGATTTTAATTTCTTTATTTCTTTCTCCTTTCTTAGACTAGATTTGCACTATTCATGATCACTTGTTTGATTTGATTTCACCTTAGTCTTCGTGTTCAACCTCGGAATACTATCCTTGCTACACAACGACTTATACATTGTGGGTTCGCTAGGAGTTAGGAGAGTTTATCGAGTTATAAATTGTAAGACTTTTGAGCTATACGTTTCTAGCGTAACAGTGCTACATGTCAGATCTTTACAGACCATAAGAGTCTGAAGTATATTTTTACGTAGCGGGAGTTGAATAACCGCTATCGTCGATGGCTTGAGTTGATCAAGGACTTTGACCTTGAGATTCCGTGTCATCATTGAAAGGAAAATGTTGTAGATGACGCCTTGAGCAAGAAGACACCTCATGAGAAGGCGATTGCCAAATTGATAGTACAGCCTGGAGCTGGACATCCAGTTTCCTGATGAGGATGCCCAGTTATATGCTTTAGAGGTTTCACCTGATCTGTTGGATGAGATCCAGTAGAAGCAGGGGACCTGCTTGACCTTGATGAGGATCAGAGAGAGGATGTCTCGTAGAGAGGCACCACAATTTTCCATTTGGGCTGATGGAGCTATGAGGCGTCATGATCGCATCTGTGTACCTGCCGATGCAAAGTTGAGACAAAGGTTCTTACAAGAGGCTCACAATACACCTTACTCTGTACATCCAGGTACGAGTAAGATGTACCATGATGTAAGACGTTCATATTGGTGGGGAGAGTTGAATCCTGATGTAGCCAAATTTGTGGCTTAGTGTGCAACTTGTCAGCAGGTCAAGATCGAGCATTGCAGACCTGGAGGTGAGCTCAATCCACTAATAGTACCGCAGTGGAAGTGGGAGGACGTCTCCATGGATTTTGTGACAGGTTTGAGGCCAAGTAGGAATTTTGATGCTATCTGGATTGTGGTTGACAGACTGACAAAGAGGGCACATTTCATTCCTATCAGAGAGACATGGCCAGTGACAAGATTAGCTGAGGAGTACACTAGACAGATAGTGAGGCTTCATGGTGTACCAAGGACGATCGTCTCTGATCGAGATGGACGGTTTACCTCGAGGTTTTGGCAGCAGATTTAGACTACTTTGGGGACGAGTCTACACTTCACGACTGCTTTCACCCCCAGACGATGGTCAGTTTGAGAGGACCATCCAGACCTTGGAGGATATGCTGCGAGCTTGTGTGTTGGATTGGGGACAAGGATGGTCTGATTACCTCCCACTTGTTGAGTTCTCATACAACAACAGCTGGCATGCATCTATTGGGATGGCTTCTTATGAGGCACAATATGAACGTAGGTGTCGTACATCTCTATGATAGGATGAGCCTAGCAATGTCAGTGGGATAGAGCCAGAGCAGATTCAGGATGATAAGGCTCGAGTAGCTCTGATCAAAGAGAGGATGATGGCTGCATAGAGTCGCCAGAAGTCATATGCAGACAAGAGGCGTTGACCTCTAGAGTTCAGTGTAGGAGCTCATTTCTAGTTGAGAGTATCTCCGATGCGTGGTGTCAGACGTTTTGGTATAAAGGGGAAGTTGAGTCCCCGATATGTCGGTCCTTTCGAGATACTGGATACAGTTGGGAGGGCAGCCTATAGATTAGCTTTGTGTCCGAGGTTAGAGGGTGTTCACCTTGTGTTCCATGTGTCTCAACTGAGAGAGTACATACCAGATCCGAGGCACATTGAGAGTTATGATGATTTGGTGGTGGAGCCAAACCCACCTTTAGTGAGCATCCTATTGTAGTCCTAGAGTGAGGTGTGAGACGCGTGCGTTTGAAGGACATTCCTATGATGAGAATACAATGGTCTAGACGTGGACCTGAGGAGGCTACATGGGAGACTGAGGTTAGTATCAAGAGGAGCTATCTTGGTGAGTATGTGTTTATGTGCTTATATGCTTTGATGTGCCTTCCATGCTAGTTATGTTTTGTTTTATGATCTTATTGGATCTTGCTGTGCTAGCGTGTTGTATATTATAGCTGGAGATGATTACTTCCTCCATGCTATTTGAGTATGATATATGTTTATAGTTGGAGATGGTTCTTTCCTCCATTCTATCTAAGTGTGATTAGGATTCAGCTAGAGATGGTTTTTTCCTCCATGCTACTTGATGGACATAGTTTCAGTGGAGATGTTATTCCTCCATGCGATGTATACGATTATGTTTGGCTAGAGATGTTCTATGCCTTGTGATGTGGTATGGCGAGAGATGTGATTCCTTTACGCCTTTGGCTAGTGTTATGGCCCTGTTTTCTGGAGTTGATGATTCCTCCATGTTCACGTTTGGGGTTATAGATTGTATAGGTTTTGACCTTCTGAGCGGAGATGTGATACCTCCGATAGAGAGAGGGAGTTATACCTCGGCTTTTGGGTCCGCGGGGTTTTGGGATCTTGCAAGTTTCGGGACGAAATTTGTTTTTAGGGGGTGAGATGTAAGAGCCTAGTTGTTGAGTTGCTGAGAGAGTGTGCAGAGGGCCAAGATTGTGCCTGGACCGCCCCTTGTGACCTAGAGGGCGCCCTAGCGGTTTTCCTGGGCAGCCCCTGCGGCTCACAGAGTCCGCCCCCGCGGCTTTGTGTTCTGCAGCCGTCTTCTTTGACCCTTTGACCCGTGCTTTACTCTTTTTACCCCCTTTATAACCTTCATCTTCTCCCTTTGATGAGGGTTTACCATTATCAGCTCCATCTCTCTCTCCTTACGTACATCTTCTTCTCTCTTCTCCCTTGGATCATCTTTGCTGATCTTCTCTTAAGTTTTGTGAGTTTGTGAGAGTTTTGGATAGCTTTGCTTGGTTTTGATATTGGTTGATGTTTTTGTGCCTTGTTGAGCTAGCCTGAGGTGTGTTGATGGGGTGTTGATCTCCTGGAGATCTTGGTTAGTAAGCTTCCATGGCTTCTCTTCTTTCTTTCTTCTTTTCTTCTTCTTTTCCTCTCTTCCTTAGCCTAGATTAGATTCCTTAGGCTTGGAGCATGTTTCAGCCATGTTTGGCTTGTGTTGATGTATATATATGTATGTTCTATATGTATGTTGTTGTTGGAGTGAAGAAGTAGTAAAGAATCGAAGGAATGAGTGAAGAAAGGACTAAGGTGGTGTCTTCTGCTGTCCAGCCGCCCCCTGCGCCACCTTGCAGCCACCCCTGCGCCACCAGTGAGCCACTCCTGCGCCACCAGTGAGCCACCCCTGCGCCACCTGCATCAGGAAGGGGCTTCTCTTGGTTCTGCAGGTGTGTGTGTGCTTCTAGGCTTTCCTTAGTATGCCTTTGTTCCCTCATTTCCTAGTGTGAGAGTATAGGATCATGCTAGAGGTGTGAGGATGTGTTTGATTGAGGTTATGATCGGTTTATGCCTTGTATGGCCTTTGAGGTTCACTAGGTTGAGAAAATATGTTGAGAATGATCCTATGGATCCCTTTGGGTCTAGGTGTGACCCTTGTGTTGTTAGGATTTTGATATATCTCTTTATGCCCTGTTTATAGGTTGTGTTGTCCCTCCAGTGTAGAGGTAATCATGGTTGAGTTAGATCGAGGTTGAGGTAAGTCCGTAGGACTTACTTAGCTGCCATCCTTATATTGGGTGTTTGCATGAGTGGTGTGTGATTTGTATGTTGCTATGATAGCATGAGATGTCGTTTATACCGACCGACCTATGATTTATTGATTGGCCCGTATGTGTGGCTTTGATAACATTTCCCTTTCATCCCGTCGTGGAGTCTGGGAGGTTCTCTGATGCCAGGCCTGACTGACTTTGCAAGAAGGGCACAATCCACTCCCACGGGGTACACGGATTGTGTGACCGATACTTGTGCAGCTGGCTAGCACGCTCAGAGGCGAGGATGTATCGGTCCTCATGTCACATAGTTTCTTATATATTTATATATACGATTTGAGTGAATGACCATTATATTGACATGATAAAATGGGTAAATATGTGAAAGCATGTTGATGTGTTTATCTTTCATGATTGTGCTTGTGTTTATGCATTACTCTATATATGTGTATGGATAGCTAATGGTTTATTACCATGTTGTAGATGCCCCACGGGATAGGCATGTTGTTGGGTGATCTTGCAGAGTGGCAGGCCGAGGACGTCTCGTACATAGGTTGTTGTGGGCTTTTGGGTTTGTTTACCTTTTCCCTCCTGCGTGAGGATGATCTTTTGTTACCTCCTGTGTGAGGGTGTTGGTTTATATACTCGGCTATGTTATCTTACCTTTCGGTTGTACAATATTGACGGTTTTATGTATTTGTTTTTATATCTATCAGTGCCATGTTGTAAGGTCCAGTGAACTTGTTGTTAGACTAGGGTCGGGATCCATTGTGAGATCCTAACGGAATGTGGCATTCCGAGTCCCGCGGATTTGGGGTGTTACAATAACTTAGAGTTAATTCCAAGTAGTGGCTTTGAACCTTAGGTGAGTTTCGAGGATTTAATATTGTTTGATGGATTGATGTTGATTCTAAGCTTGAGGTGTTGGTTATCTTGTGAGGTTGTTATAAGGCTTTAAGTTATATGGTTGATCTTGTGAGCGTTTTGAGGCTCGAGGTGGGGTTGTATGATCTTGTGGGATTTTGGAGTTTAGGTTTGGCTTATCCTAGTTGCGTTGTGAGTTATGACCTTACGAGATCCGAGGGTTTAGAAGTCTTAGGACTTCTAGCTTGTGTTGAGTGTGATGTGAACATGAGGGATTCTAGGATGCGGTCCTAGAATTTAGAGTCAAATGGTCTTGCGTAGATCATTTGTATAGAATTCTAAGACTTCTATTGTGAGTGGGTTGTTGTTGATATAGTCATCTTCTTGTGAGTAGGTTACGGGCTTCCTTCCTAAGGAAGTGAGAATGTCGTGAGTTGAGTGTGGTGACGAGGTAAGTCTCCGGACTTACTTAGCTCGTATTCCTTGTATTAGCATTGATGTGTGTTTGGTGGTGTGTGTTTATTGTTTATTGTTTATAACAACTAAACCGGAATTAGGATTACCGACCTTTATTTTTTTTGGCCCAAGTGTATGATAACGGGCGGTGACATCACTACCTAGCTCTTGCATAGAGCTAGGAGGTTCTTGGCGACTAGTCCATGTGGTTAGACGGTCAAATGCATCCGTACCATTCGATGCAGTAAGTGGGGATCGAGGCGAGTTTCGAGAGATTCTCGTGTCACAAAAGAAGTTGAATTAGAACGGGAGATGACTTAATAACAAAAAAATAAAAAACCGGACTTGTGTGATTTGGTGTATATGGTGTGTTATGTTATTTACTTGTGTTTGTGCCTTTCCCATTGATTCTAATGCTTCAAATAGTAGCTAACGGTTTTATACCGATTGTTGTAGATTGCCTTGCAGGTTAGGAATGTGGCCGAGAGATCCGGAAGAGTGGGCAGCCGGGGTTCCATACATTTTAGGAGTGGGTTTTGGTTGGGGTCGTGTTGAGTTTATTCATTATATTTTGTATGTCGCGTGTATGGCGTTTGGTATTTGGGTTGTATTTTCGGTTGAAGTCTTTTGTTGTTTTCTTTCGGGTTTTTCTTTTCATTGCATAAAAATGTATATCAGTTTTGGCCTTTATTTGTGCCTTGTCGCAAATCCTGTAAAATTTTTGTCAAGGTAAGGGTCGGGACCCATTGTGAGGTCCTAACCCGTAGCGCCCCGAGTCCCGTGGATTTCGGGGTGTTACACAAAAAGCCCAATTCTGAGGATCTACCTTTTTAGTTCTCCAGGAGGTTTTATTGTCAAACCTGGTGGTGGCTTCTGTGTTCACCTACTGCAGTGTACAAGGTCTTAAGTGAGAGTCCTAGGGGTTGCAACAATGGTTAGGATCTCTCTCATTCTCATATTGTAACTGGCTTGAGAAGGAGGTTAGGGTTTACTTTGGTTCTACAATCTCAACTAGAGCTCTATCCAGGCACGTGTGATAGATTTCCGGGTCCTTGCTCTCAAGATCTGTATAACCTACCCCGGTGTAGTACACAATAGAAGTATGTGAGGCTGGGGAGGCTAGATTGATGTTAACATCAAGGAGCTCATCCAATACTTACCTTGTTGCGTCGATGGAGGAGACTAGTCTAGGCTTCGTCTGAGAATACAACGCTGGTGAGGCTCCTTTGCTACTGCACAACGAGTCCTACTCATATCCAGATGCAAGATGAGAGAAGCACAAGATTGTGGCAGGCTCACCTGAAGATAGATCTTTTTGTCTACCACAAGAGAAGACCCGATGTTCCTTTTGTCTGAGATGTTTGATCGTGCTGGTGCTTTTGGAACAATGTGTTTTACGCAGAAAGGGCAGATGGGAGGAGTGCAGATTCGTGTACAGTAGGAAGGAAAGAATGTGGATATGGCTGCGTGATTTCAGGCGGTTACGGGAGGGAAATTATCAACAAGCGTTACATGGAGAATCTTCAACAAGCGTTACGTGGGGATGAAGAGAGGGGCCGGCTATTTCTTGAGTCCTTCCTGGGCTTCCTCACACAACTGGGCCGGCACACAAGCAACATCCTTGCAAGGGAAGGTAGGCTGAAGAAGGTGCAGGTGGGCTGAAGCAACATAGGCCATGGGATGCATGGAGAGGTGGGTTGAAACAACATAAGAAAGGGTGGGCTGAGGTTGTCAAGGCCTTGTCAAAACTTGTCATGGCCTTGTCAAGCTCATGCATGGCCTGGTCAAAAGTTTGTCATGATCTCGTCTTGGTCTCGTCAAATCTTGTCATGGTCTCGTCTTGATCTCGTCAATAGGTCGTCATGACTTTGTCAAGGACATGTCATGATATAAACTAGGGTTTGATAGATTAGGGTTTGACATAAAATTCTATCATTTTTTGTGATGTGAGGTTACATAAAATGATAGAAATTTACGATAGTGTGTACGACTAGGTAGAAAGAGAAAGATCAACGGATCGAAATCCGGTTTTCTACGGGATTAACCGGAATAAAAATTCCGGATATTACAAACGAGAACTCAAGTGTTGCAAATTCAATAGAAATGGAGGAGATAGAAGATATTTTTGTGGTAATGGGATGGCAATTGTGTCATTTGTACTCTATGGTCTCTCAAAAGTTTCCAAAGTGTGCAAAGTGCGGCTCAACAAATCTTATTGCTATTCCTAAAGGCAAGTAAATGTTTGCGCATTTTCGGGCCCTCTTATGAATATTGTTGATTCCTTTGTTACATCATCAGTTTTTCATTACTTAAATTAATATATGGGGCCTTTATTTCATAAAGTTAAGTGATCTTACATCTATCGTTATATCTCAGGATGTACTTGGGACATTTTCGATTATCTTTTTATTTGTTAGTAAAAGTATGCTTTATCATTAGGAAGTTAAGGACTTGATTGATTTCAAACTACATTTATAATTAATATTGAGCTATTTCGTCTCCAGTAGTTTTCTATGTAGAGTTTTTGTACACAATTAGCAATTCAAGAAGATTAAAATCCGTGGGAAAAAATCCTCGTCCAACTAATGCCATAATTCCTTACTAAATTTCTAAAAATCAACGTTTATTTCGTTAATTCAAAAATGCATCTTTAACTTGTCCTCTTTCAACAACATTTGTGTTGAAAATCTAAAACATAGGGTGAAGAGTAAGTTCTCGATTGAAACATTTAGGTTAGTGAAAGTTTTATCCATTTTGTCTAAAAATATCTCACACGTTTCTAACAAGGTATAGGTGAGGCTAGCGTCTTAAAAAAATTTTAAATATACTTTGACTTCCATATTGAGAATGAGGTGATTGTTTCAACTATTCGGACAATATATGTCATTGTTCGCCTCATTAAAAAAACCATATTTAAAATCATTTGACAAAACCTTGACAACCAGCTTGATTAGGTTTGTTTAGAAAAGCAATTAATTAATTCTACTAGATATGTTAGTAATTACATAGGCTTTCTTGTATGTAATACTATACAACGTGCTGACTTTTTTTCATGCATTCGCAAACCTAGTAAAATGGTGGAGCATGGTTTGTTATGTTATATCAAGATTTCTGTTTTGATGCAAACAAGCAAACATCATTCTATACAACCTGTACACGAGACATTGCTATTAGCCCTCGAGAAAAGTAGGAAGTACACATACTCATTCACTTATGTTAGGACTCGACATAAACCTATCTCGACTAGTTCAGTATTGTGCCAATACATTAGTTTTTTGAAATCGAAGAATCTACGCTTTGTAACTTAGTTTGTTAATGTTGTTTGTAGTCATCGGTTTGCCGTTATAAACCAGACATAAACCGTTCGTAACTACCCAAACAATTTGAACATAAAATATGTAATATAGTGGAAGAAATATGTATATAGGCTTGATTTATGTTTTTCTCATGGTTATGTTTTTACATTTTCTTTCATGTCTTATACCAAATATTAGGTTTCCTATAAATTATAAATACCTTGATTGACACATTTTTCTTCGAAACAAGAAAGGGACACTATCGAGTTATCCTTTTACCGATATTTTAACTTAATCATTCAAGCAATGTTATCCTTTCATTCGCTAATACAACAAGACATTTTAGCATGTTTAAATCATGATTAATTATGGTATGAGAATGAAAAAAAATAAATTGATGTTCCAAAAAAATAAATACTTCAGAGAAAAAAATGAATAAGACGGCGAAGAAGAGGTAATAAAATAAAATTTCCTATCATCATGTATAAAAGAGCTTTGGTTTACTTACTTATAGGAAAACTTGATTAAAAATAGCAAAGCTGTTGTTTAATTTTTCAATTATTGTTATTCATCGAGTATAAAATACTTTTAGCTTAATTGTTTTAAATTCATTGGTACAAGGTAAATAATTTTAAGATTTATTTTTCACAATTATTTTTTTGTGTATAGAATTATTTCTTGTTATTTCGAGATACAAAGATAAAAGTTAAAGCATTCATCGCCTTATTGGAGTATCTTCAAAAATAAAATAAATATAAAATATTATAAATTAGAACTACTTATTAAATACCCTTGTGAAGTTAAAATGTTAAATGACATATTTACCTTTATTTTTTTTAGCAATTACAAACATTAGGTCAAATATAATTGCAACAACATGTTTTCGTTCTTTCTAGATAATAAATTGATTGACACTAATGGTCTCTCTATGTGTGGGGCATACACACAAATTACTATTTATATATGTATATGTATAAACTCATATAATTTATTTTAATAATATAGTCATTATGACATTTCCTAGTTCAATGTGCTTAGAAAATTTTGTGTCACACATATATATTGTTGTACCAATCACTTACTAAATATGAAATTATTTCGAAAATCGAAGAAATCGTAGTTGGTGAACATTATGAGGCGGCTAAAATTGGCACGAACTTGAGATTGAACATGTTCTAGGATTATAAATAAACTTCATCCGCTATACAATCACAATCATTGACATAAATCTTTCAAACCCACCTCCTTCATCCATTAACCACACCAACATTGTTAAGGCGGAACAAGATGCTGCACCAACGCAACAACAAGGTGGTCCTCAACCCCAATATAGCAAGAACTCAAGTATTGCAAATTCAATTGAAACGGAGGAGATAGAAGATATTTTTGTGGTAATGGGATGTCAATTGTGTCATTTGTACTCTATGGTCTCTTAAAAGTTTCCAAAGTGTGCAAAGTGCGGCTCAACAAATCTTATTGCTATTCCTAAAGCAAAGTAAATGTTTGCGCATTTTCGGGCCCTCTTATGAATATTACTGATTCCTTTGTTGCATCATCAGTTTTTCATTACTTAAATTAATACATGGGGCCTTTATTTCATAAAGTTAAGTGATCTTACATCTATCTTTATATGTCAGGATGTACTTGGGACATGTTTCGATTATCGTTTTATTTGTTAGTAAATGTATGCTTTATCATTCGGAAGTTAAGGACTTATTTGAAAATATTACCGTTTGAAACTACATTTATAAATAATGTTGAGCTATTTCGTCTCCAGTAGTTTTATATGTAAAGTTTTTGTGCACAATTAGCAATTCAAGAAGATTAAAATCCGTGGGAAAAAATCCTCGTCCAACCAATGCCATAATTTCTAACTAATTTTCCAAAAATCAATGTTTATTTCGTTAATTCAAAAATGCATCTTTAACTTGTCCTCTTTCTGTAACGCCCCAAATTTTTGAATCGGGAATTTTCCCGATCTTTCCGATAATAATAATAATACGGAGATACGTGCACATCTCCAAAATAATAAATAAAACAAATACTCGGAAAATATATTTTACGTCATATTATACTTTTAATAAATCTTTAATCTAATAAAATATCGATGTAACGCCCCAAATTTTTGAATCGTTTTCGACTTTTATTTTGTTCCGACTTCTATCGATATTTTATTAGATTAAAGATTTATTAAAAGTATAATATGACGTAAAATATATTTTCCGAGTATTTGTTTTATTTATTATTTTGGAGATGTGCACGTATCTCCGTATTATTATTATTATCGGAAAGATCGGGAAAATTCCCGATTCAAAAATCCTGATCAAGTGTTTAATTGAGTTCATTTTATTTTATTTTTCTCACTGTTCTTTCTCCCAATTGGTCTCCCTCTTCTTGCTGCATTTGGCCATCATGCCCAGGCTACCTATCGCTACTCTGCAAGCGTCCCTCTTTGATGCTCTGCAGCCCCATCTCTCCCTCCATCCCTTCACGCAACCTCACCTCATAGCAGCACTCCATCTCTCCCTCCATCCTCACTCTTTGATGCTTTACAGGTCCTTAACCCTGCATCCCTCACTTCCTTTCATCCACAGCTCATTTCTTCTTCCTGTTGTGCTGGAGAAGAACAAAACCGCTAGGGAGAAGCTGCTGCAACTTTCAGCCCCAACTCTCGGTGCTCCTATCTCTCTCACTCAACCTTCGTCTAACCTTCGCCGGCAACCACATGAAAGTCGGGGATGCTCGGCCATCGCCTCGCCTGCCGGAGTGCTGGCCGCCTCAAATACCTTCTCCCACTGTTGCCTCGCACCCATCTGCAATCACTAGGAGGTAGCCCACTGGAGCCACCGGATATCGGAGCGCCTTGCCTGCTTCGACCTTGCTTCACCAGTCGACGCCGGAGAGAAGATGCCCAGCCTCGCGCCACCTTCGCCTCGCACCCGTCTGAATCCAGGATGATAGAAACAACCCCTTCCCCAGCCTTCTATTTTCTGCTGCTAGCCTGCAACCGCCTGGAAGCCACCAGGGAGAGCCACGCCGGGGGAAACGAGACCCCCATTCGGCCGCCGGATCTCTTGCAGCCGCCGGCAACGCTCTTCACTGCCTCCTGGAGCCTTGCCGGATCCATGGCTGCCGCCGCCACCCTCTTTCTCCACACTCTCCCCTGCGTGTTGTTACTAGTGAAAAAGAAGCCCTAATTTCCATATTAAAATCGGGCCCCTCATTTATGGTATAATTAAATATTGGAACCTATCTTTTGTATTTACAGATAATGGCCCATATTTAGGTTTTATGCAATTATGCCCTGCTGGAATTATTTACAGATTTTGGCCCAAGGTTTTATTTATAGAAAATGTCCCAAGTTTCTAGAATTGTTTATATTACCCGGAAAAATGTTTTTACCATTTTAAATTTGGGTTTCACTTGAGTTATATTCTTATTCATATATACCATATATATTATGCTCATGTTGGATTGATTCCGGGTTATGACTCGAAGATTAAATTACGGGATTTTAAAGTTGATTTTGATAACGAGTTTTACCTTGGGTTTATGATGTTATACAATTTGCCCGGAATATATATTTACGGTTTTAACTTGAGTTTTAAAAGTTGGGTTTTCCTTAAATTTTTATATGATAAGTATTCGTTCAAATTTAGCGTTATGCTAAATTTGTTTAGTTTGGTCTTAGGTTCGGAAGCGCCCCGACAAAGGCCAACTAATCCTTTCTAGACATTCGTAGATCGTCTTCCGCCTTTGACCTCGTGTGAGTATCTCCTTCCTTGATCTTGTTATGTTTAGTAGTATCATGCTAGGTGGGATCTAGCATAACTTAGAGTGAATGCCAAGTAGTGGCTTTGAACCTTAGGTGAGTTTTGAGGATTTATGATCGTTATAAAGCTTGAGGTGTTATTATCTTGTGAGGATTGTAAGGCGTTGAGTGTTTGGTTGATCTTGTGAACTTATGAGGATTGAGATTATGGTTATATTTTTGTTGAGATTATGGTGACTAGGACGAGAGTATCCTAGCATGTGTTGTGATGCTTCTGACTTTGTGAGATCGTGAGGATTAGGAGGTTGTTATCCTATCATGGTTATAATTTATGATCTTGCGACATCATTAGGACTAGAAGTCTTAGGACTTCTAGCATGTGAGAGAGATGTTGATCGTGTGCCTTTTGACAGGCATTGAGTGTCTTCCTACGGGAAGCTGAGAGCGGGATATAGCGGGATTATCTTTGGGACGAGGTAAGTCTCCGGACTTACTTAGCTTGTATTCTATGTATTAGATTCAATGCGTGTTTGGTGGTGTGTGTTTTATTGCTTTCATTATAACTTATAAACCAGAATAGGATTACCGACATTTATATATTATTTGGCCCAAGTGTATGATAACGGGCGGTGACAACTTGTCTAGCTCTTGCGTAGAGTTAGGAGGTTCTTGGCGACTAGCCCGTGTGGTTAGATGGTCGGAGGCATCCGTACCATTCCATGCGGTAAGTGGGGACCGAGGCGAGTTTCGGGAGATTCTCGTGTCACAAAAGAAGTTGAATTAGAAAGGATATGACTTAATAATAAAAAGATAATAAACCGGCCTTGTGTGATTTGATGTATATGGTGTGTTATGTCATTTACTTGTGATTGTGCCTTTCCCATTGATTCTAATGCTTCGAATATCAGCTAACGGTTTTATACCGATTGTTGTAGATTGCCTTGCAGGTTAGGAATGCGGCCGAGAGATCCGGAAGAGTGGGCAGCCGGGGTTCCGTACATTTTAGGAGTGGGTTTTGGTTGGAGTCGGGTTGTGTTTTATTATTCGTTTATTATGTTTGTATGTCGCGTGTTGGCGTTTAGTCTTGGAGTCGTATTTTCGGCTGAAGTCCTTTGTTGTATTCTTTCAGGTTTTCTTTTCATTACATTGCATAAAAATGTATTTTGTTTTTGGCCTTTATTTGTGCCTTGTTGCAAGATCCGGTGAAATTGTTGTCAGGCTAAGGGTCGGGACCCATTGTGAGGCCCCAACCCGTAGCGCCCCGAGTCCCGCGGATTCGGGGTGTTACAAAAAGTGGTATCAGAGCCCTAGGTTGACAACAATGGCACTCGCAATCTTCTAAAGGCCGAATAAGGAATAAACAGAACCCCGCGGGTTCTAAGTTTTCGTTTTCAAAATCACATGCATGAATCAGGGTAGAATGTACGGACCACCACTCCTTCCGCGGATCTCGGCAGCTTAGTTTATTGGATTTTGATTTTTATATGTATATATATTTTATGTAGATATGTATATATGGATTTTAATTGCATGTTGGACTTGATATATATGTATAGTTATATATGTGGACTATAGTACATGTTTGGACCTTGTTTTGTTGTTATGGATTTCTGGATGTGATATATTAGTGGTGGTGTGGACATAGGACTTACATAGTCTTATATACGTATTCGTATTATATATAATAGCATATGGAGATGTAGGGCCATATAGAAAAGATGATAGTAAGATATCATCACCTTTAAGACGATGTTGTTGGCATATGATAACGTTCATACGAGGAGGGATATGCTCAAGTATCGAGTTGAGTAGTTAGTGTTGACGAACACCCTAAAGCTTCTCGGATTCCTTTAAAAGAATGTCGAAGAGGAGGATTAGAGATGACATAAATGAAGGCCGAACAAGTGGAAGGAAGACTCGAGACAACTTAAGAGGAATCAAGAGGGAAGCAATACAAGAAGAGGGAGCAACATTAAAGTGTAGAAGCGGTTCTAAAGAGGCCATGACCGAACGATGACGAGACCAATGAAGATAACGAACATAAGTTCTTCAAGAAGACGTGTGGACAACTAAGGAGGCGAATTGAGGAGGAGGAGGATACATCCTAACAAGGTTAAATGTGGTATTCCATTAAGATGAGAAATTTTCTTCCGACACTCCTAAGCATTGGAGTCAAGACGAGAAGAGTGAACGAATCATTTGCGAAAGATTTAAGATATTGTAAGTTAAGCTTACGAGGTTCCAAAAAGTAAAGTTTCAACATTACTAGATTTATGAGAAGAAGGGCATGGTGGAGATTCACGTGGAGTTGACCGATTTTGGTTATGATGATAAGGCTAAGAAACGCCAAGAAGGAGGAAGTATGTATAAATGATGACCCTAAGAAGATGAAACACGAAATGAAGAGCTTTGATCGAGAGACTTAAGATATCAACCAAGAGGAACGCGATTGGATGCTAGCTAGGGATATAATATTTGGGAAGAGCACCCGAAAGACTTCAAGGAAGAATGGTCAAGCCTATGAAAGGGAGTTATGTGAAACAACAAGACAAAGAAGATATAGTTACCTTATAAAGAAGAGGAAGCATGAAATAAAGAAGGAACTAGCGGAGTTTAAGGTAGAGTACCTCGAGGAGGGTAGCTTTCAAGAGAATGGTAACATGGAGGTTAAGAAGAATGGTAAGTCATTGACATGGGAGAAGGTCAGTTATAAGTTAATTGGTGACAACCAAGAACGCACGTGTGCGGGTTGTCTATTGGTGAGTGAAGAGGGGATGAGTAAACAAGATTATGGCATACAGAGGGATTTTGATGACTTTATGCGACCCTTGTAGGTAATGGAATTGGCATATGGAAGAACGACACGAATTAGAGGTTTTAAAGTTTGACCACGGAAAAAGGGGAAGTAGTGAATCAAGAAGAAGGTAAGGTGTCATGGAGGTGGTATGTAAACGAGAGTATATAGAGGATGCAGGGTATAAAACGGATGATATGTTACCGCAGGCAAGAGATAAGTCAAGTTTCTAGACTCACACGGAAGAGACATGGTGGATATGGCGTGAAAGAGAGGACCTAGATTAGGACAACGATGCAAGTTTAGAGTTATGATATTAGTACCTGGAGATGTAATGAGTTTGATATTTTAGTGGTTTTGGATGGGGAGTTTCTTCTAGAATTTTCCACAGGGCATACCGGTACTGTTGTGAAATTGTTCATGGAATACCGAGAGATGCATAAGATGACCAACACAAGTAGAGAAGATCGAAGTTTTGAAGTTGATATCGACAAGAGATGTACAAATAGTATATGGAAGATTGAGGTTAGAAACTCTACCGTCGGGTTGACTTTACGTAAGGAAAGTGAAGTATAATTTCTACATCGACTTGAAGAAAGGATATCTATGGTGGGAGCTTATGTAGAATACGAGGAACTCCTCTCATATGTTGGGATGTCAGGAAAAGCAAAGAAGATAAGGTCAATTGTTTTGAATCATGGTTCAGTCCTGCATTATGGACCCCTATGGTTGCACATAAGTGAGAAACCTTAGGAGATTTTTACAATCATGCCATTTAAAAGGGAAGATGGGATTAAGTTAAAGGGATACTTATATAAGAACACAAGAGTCAGAAGACGCAAGCAAATCTTGCCAATTCAAGAAAAGACAAATATTTGAAAGAGGACGGTCAACATTTTAGCTAAAGATGAAGCAATACACGAGTTTGAAAGACATCACCCCAACAGATTGGGGGAGATCATTAATACCATGACTACCGGTCAAGTGTTAAGATAAGGTTGTGTCGGTCTTATGTTATGAGACGAAATAAGGAAAGACAAAAAAAAAAAAAAAAAAAAAAAAAAAGAGATATTACGGATTCCAACACGTTAGAATGTGGATATTTCCACTAAGGTCAAGCTTGACTCAACTCCGATATCCAAGGCGCCGTATGGAATAACACTTGTGCAGAGACATGAGTTGTGGAAGCAAGTGAAAGAGCATTTGCAAGAACTTATTAAGAAGAATTCATTGGAATTAGTGAAATGTTATGGAGAACTCCGAACGTTATCTTGAAACTCTTGATTTGAAGTTCATATTGGAATATATATTGAAACTCTTGATTTGAAGTTCATATTGGAGTATATCTTAAACTCTTGGTTTGAAGTTTTTATGGAGAACACCGGTTTGTGAAAATAGAGGCGGTTATCTCCGTTTGTACATCGATTACAGTGAGCCGAGCAAGATAACAACGGAGAACCAAGTATCCCTCACCACGGATGGATGATCTACTCGACCAGTTGCAAGGGTCAGTGTTCTCTTCTAAAAATGATTTAAGGTTTTATTGTCACCAAGTGAGAAGTCGGGAGTGGGATATTGCAAACACGGCACCCCGGACAAACCATGGTCACAACGAGTGGTAATGATTCCATATGGGCTTAGCAATGCCCCGAATAAGACATTTGGTCTACTCCCAAGAAGGGAGAAGTTGTATGACAAGTTGTCCCGGGATGAAAACCCCCGAAGGATGTGATAGAAGTTACAAGTTTTCTTGGATGTGTTGGGCATTACCAGATTTGTGGAGAGATTCTCCAAAGTAACACCATCTATGGTTAACCTACTCTGGATGACCATGAAGTATTAAAAAGGACAAAATATTGATAATGAATTGTTGAGAGTTAAGAGGAGATTTAGTGGTGAACTGTTGAAATTGCCTCGAAGTTTGATGGATTTGAAGAGGACAAGTGATTCTCCAAGTCAAGTCTTGTTTGAGTATTGAGGAATGACGTAAAGGTAATAACATACGTGTGTCGTTAGTAGAAGTAGTGTGAAGTAAAGTACTTCCTTCTTTACTTGAAACTTGCAACAAGAATTGGGAAAACATAACATCAAAGTGGGGTTGACAAGAACCAAGGCCAACGGTGTAAACTGGAAGTTCGATCTTCCTTGTTTGAGATTATCAAAGAGAACAATAGTGGAAATGCTGCATTGAGAAAGACCCGAGAAGGAAGTTGAGTTCCGATATATCGATCTTTCGAGATCTTAGCGCGAGTTGGAAAAGTGTCGGCATTGCCGCCAAGAGTAGAGAGGGTTCACCTAGTGATCTATGTGTATCAATCTAGGAAGTACAGTTATGACTCGAGTAGTTTTGCGGTTTTGATGAGTTAGTGGTGTCGTAGAGCCAATGAGGCTACTTAGGAGACAAATGATAGCATCTTTGGTTGAGTTTTACGTGGATCTAGTAGCAACGACATAATCGTCGGGTTAGACCTAGTTCTTCTCTTGGTTGAGTTATGTGTATGTGTGTGATGTCATATGATGTTGTACCACATGCAGGAATGTGCTATATGACCTGATACATCTTGCGGTGGTAGTTCGAGTAATTGTGTGTATAGATTAGAAGGTTTAAGTCTTCTTAGTTTGAAAGTTCATACCTCGGCCTTAGGGACCGAGAAGTTCGACATATAGTAAGTTTCGGGACGAAACTTGTTTTTAGGGGGATCTCATGTAACGCCCCAAATTTTTGAATCGTTTTCGACTTTTATTTTGTTCCGACTTCTATCGATATTTTATTAGATTAAAGATTTATTAAAAGTATAATATGACGTAAAATATATTTTCCGAGTATTTGTTTTATTTATTATTTTGGAGATGTGCACGTATCTCCGTATTATTATTATTATCGGAAAGATCGGGAAAATTCCCGATTCAAAAATCCTGATCAAGTGTTTAATTAAGTTCATTTTATTTTATTTTTCTCACTGTTCTTTCTCCCAATTGGTCTCCCTCTTCTTGCTGCATTTGGCCATCTTGCCCAGGCTACCTATCGCTACTCTGCAAGCCTCCCTCTTTGATGCTCTGCAGCCCCATCTCTCCCTCCATCCTTTCACGCAACCTCACCTCATAGCAACACTCCATCTCTCCCTCCATCCTCACTCTTTGATGCTTTACAGGTCCTTAACCCTGCATCCCTCTCTTCCCTTCATCCACAGCTCATTTCTTCTTCCTGTTGTGCTGGAGAAGAACAAAACCGCTAGGGAGAAGCTGCTGCAACTTTCAGCCCCAACTCTCGGTGCTCCTATCTCTCTCACTCAACCTTCGTCTAACCTTCGCCGGCAACCACATGAAAGTCGGGGATGCTCGGCCATCGCCTCGCCTGCCGGAGTGCTGGCCGCCTCAAATACCTTCTCCCACTGTTGCCTCGCACCCATCTGCAATCACTAGGAGGTAGCCCACTGGAGCCACCGGATATCGGAGCGCCTTGCCTGCTTCGACCTTGCTTCACCAGTCGACGCCGGAGAGAAGATGCCCAGCCTCGCGCCACCTTCGCCTCGCACCCGTCTGAATCCAGGATGATGAGAAACAACCCCTTCCCCAGCCTTCTATTTTCTGCTGCTAGCCTGCAACCGCCTGGAAGCCACCAGGGAGAGCCACGCCGGGGGAAACGAGACCCCCATTCGGCCGCCGGATCTCTTGCAGCCGCCGGCAACGCTCTTCACTGCCTCCTGGAGCCTTGCCGGATCCATGGCTGCCGCCGCCACCCTCTTTCTCCACACTCTCCCCTGCGTGTTGTTACTAGTGAAAAAGAAGCCCTAATTTCCATATTAAAATCGGGCCCCTCATTTATGGTATAATTAAATATTGGAACCTATCTTTTGTATTTACAGATAATGGCCCATATTTAGGTTTTATGCAATTATGCCCTGCTGGAATTATTTACAGATTTTGGCCCAAGGTTTTATTTATAGAAAATGTCCCAAGTTTCTAGAATTGTTTATATTACCCGGAAAAATGTTTTTACCATTTTAAATTTGGGTTTCACTTGAGTTATATTCTTATTCATATATACCATATATATTATGCTCATGTTGGATTGATTCCGGGTTATGACTCGAAGATTAAATTACGGGATTTTAAAGTTGATTTTGATAACGAGTTTTACCTTGGGTTTATGATGTTATACAATTTGCCCGGAATATATATTTACGGTTTTAACTTGAGTTTTAAAAGTTGGGTTTTCCTTAAATTTTTATATGATAAGTATTCGTTCAAATTTAGCGTTATGCTAAATTTGTTTAGTTTGGTCTTAGGTTCGGAAGCGCCCCGATAAAGGCCAACTAATCCTTTCTCGACATTCGTAGATCGTCTTCCGCCTTTGACCTCGTGTGAGTATCTCCTTCCTTGATCTTGTTATGTTTAGTAGTATCATGCTAGGTGGGATCTAGCATAACTTAGAGTGAATGCCAAGTAGTGGCTTTGAACCTTAGGTGAGTTTTGAGGATTTATGATCGTTATAAAGCTTGAGGTGTTATTATCTTGTGAGGATTGTAAGGCGTTGAGTGTTTGGTTGATCTTGTGAGCTTATGAGGATTGAGATTATGGTTATATTTTTGTTGAGATTATGGTGACTAGGACGAGAGTATCCTAGCATGTGTTGTGATGCTTATGACTTTGTGAGATCGTGAGGATTAGGAGGTTGTTATCCTATCATGGTTATAATTTATGATCTTGCGAGATCATTAGGACTAGAAGTCTTAGGACTTCTAGCATGTGAGAGAGATGTTGATCGTGTGCCTTTTGACAGGCATTGAGTGTCTTCCTACGGGAAGCTGAGAGCGGGATATAGCGGGATTATCTTTGGGACGAGGTAAGTCTCCGGACTTACTTAGCTTGTATTCTATGTATTAGATTCAATGCGTGTTTGGTGGTGTGTGTTTTATTGCTTTCATTATAACTTATAAACCAGAATAGGATTACCGACATTTATATATTATTTGGCCCAAGTGTATGATAACGGGCGGTGACAACTTGTCTAGCTCTTGCGTAGAGTTAGGAGGTTCTTGGCGACTAGCCCGTGTGGTTAGATGGTCGGAGGCATCCGTACCATTCCATGCGGTAAGTGGGGACCGAGGCGAGTTTCGGGAGATTCTCGTGTCACAAAAGAAGTTGAATTAGAAAGGATATGACTTAATAATAAAAAGATAATAAACCGGCCTTGTGTGATTTGATGTATATGGTGTGTTATGTTATTTACTTGTGATTGTGCCTTTCCCATTGATTCTAATGCTTCGAATATCAGCTAACGGTTTTATACCGATTGTTGTAGATTGCCTTGCAGGTTAGGAATGCGGCCGAGAGATCCGGAAGAGTGGGCAGCCGGGGTTCCGTACATTTTAGGAGTGGGTTGTGGTTGGAGTCGGGTTGTGTTTTATTATTCGTTTATTATGTTTGTATGTCGCGTGTTGGCGTTTAGTCTTGGAGTCGTATTTTCGGCTGAAGTCCTTTGTTGTATTCTTTCGGGTTTTCTTTTCATTACATTGCATAAAAATGTATTTTGTTTTTGGCCTTTATTTGTGCCTTGTTGCAAGATCCGGTGAAATTGTTGTCAGGCTAAGGGTCGGGACCCATTGTGAGGCCCCAACCCGTACCGCCCCGAGTCCCGCGGATTCGGGGTGTTACACTTTCAACAACATTGGTGTTGAAAATCTAAAACATAGGGTGACGAGTAAGTTCTCGATTGAAATATTTAGTTTAGTGAAAGTTTAATTCATTTTGTCTAAAAATATCTCACACGTTTCTAACAAGGTATAGGTGAGGCTAGCCTCTTAACAAAAATATATACTTTGACTTCCATATTGAGAATGAGGTGATTGTTTCAACTATTCAGACAATTATATGTCATTGATCGCCTCATTAAAAAACCAAATTTAAAATCATTTGACAATACTTTGACAACCATCTTGATTATGTTTGTTTAGAAAAGCAATTAATTAATTCTACTTGATACGTGAGTAATTACATAGGCTTTCTTGTATGTAATACTATACAACGTGTTGACTTTTTTTCATGCATTCGCAAACCTAGTAATATGGTGGAGCGTGGTTTGTTATGTTATATCAAGATTTCTGTTTTGATGCAACCAAGCAAGCATCATTCTATACAACCTGTACGCGAGACATTGTTATTAGCCCTCTAGAAGAGTAGGAAGTACACATACTCATTCACCTATGTTAGAACTTGACATAAACCTATCTCGACCAGTTCAGTATTGTGCCAATACATTAGTTTTTTGAAATCGAAGAATCTACGCTTTGTAACTTAGTTTGTTAATGTTGTTTGTAGTCATCAGTATGCCGTTATAAACCAGACATAAACCGTTCGTAACTACCCAAACAATTTGAACGTAAAATATGTAATATAGTGGAAGAAATATGTATATAGGCTTGAATTATGTTTCTCTCATGGTTATGTTTTTACATTTTCTTTCATGTCTTACACCAAATATTAGGTTTCCTATAAACTATAAATACCTTGATTGACACATTTTTCTTCGAAACAAGAAAGGGACACTATCAAATTATCCTTTTACCGATATTTTAACTTTATCATTCAAGCAATGTTATCCTTTCATTCGCTAATACAATAAGACATTTTAGCATGTTTAAATAATGATTAATTATGGTATGAGAAGGTAAAAAAATAAATTGATGTTCCAAAAAAATAAATATTTCAGAGTAAAAAAATGAATAAGACGGCGAAGAAGAGGTAATCAAATAAAATTTCCTATGATCGTGTATAAAAGAGTTTTGGTTTGCTTACTTATAGGAAAACTTGATTAAAAATAGCAAAGTTGTAGTTTAATTTTTCAATTATTGTCATTCATGGAGTATAAAATACTTTTAGCTTAATTGTTTTAAATTCATGGGCACAAGGTAAATAATTCTAACATTTATTTTTCACAATTATTTTTTTGTGTATAGAATTATTTCTTGTTATTTCGAGATACAAAGATACAAAATACGATGTGTCAAGCGGTAGCGGCAGGGGTTAATGAAGCAATATCCATTAAAGTAGGCAAAAAGGTTAAAACAAGTTAAAGCATTCATCGCCTTATTGGAGTATCTTCAAAAATAAAATAAATATAAAATATTATAAATTAGAACTACTTATTAAATACCCTTGTGAAGTTAAAATGTTAAATGACATATTTACCTTTATTTTTTTTAGCAATTACAAACATTAGGTCAAATATAATTGCAACAACATGTTTTCGTTCTTTCTAGATAATAAATTGATTGACACTAATGGTCTCTCTATGTGTGGGGCATACACACAAATTACTATTTATATATGTATATGTATAAACTCATATAATTTATTTTAATAGTATAGTCATTATGACATTTCTAGTTCAATGTGCTCAGAAAATTGTGTCACACATATATATTGTTGTACCAACCACTTACTAAATACGAAATTATTTCGAAAATCGAAGCAATCGTAGTTGGTGAACATTATGAGGCGGCTAAAAATGGCACGAACTTGAGATTGAACATGTTCTAGGATTATAAATAAACTTCATCCGCTATACAATCACAATCATTGACATAAATCTTTCAAACCCACCTCCTTCAGCCATGAACCACACCAACATTGTTAAGGCGGAACAAGATGCTACACCAACGCAACAACAAGGTGGTCCTCAACCCCAATTTAGCGAGAACTCAAGTATTGCAAATTCAATTGAAACGGAGGAGATAGAAGATATTTTTGTGGTAATGGGATGCCAATTGTGTCATTTGTACTCTATGGTCTCTCAAAAGTTTCCAAAGTGTGCAAAGTTCGGCTCAACAAATCTTATTGCTATTCCTAAAGCAAAGTAAATGTTTGCGCATTTTCGGGCCCTCTTATGAATATTACTGATTCCTTTGTTGCATCATCAGTTTTTCATTGCTTAAATTAATACATGGGGCCTTTATTTCATAAAGTTAAGTGATCTTACATCTATCGTTATATGTCAGGATGTACTTGGGACATGTTTCGATTATCGTTTTATTTGTTAGTAAATGTATGCTTTATCATTCGGAAGTTAAGGACATATTTGAAAATATTACCGTTTGAAACTACATTTATAAATAATGTTGAGCTATTTCGTCTCCAGTAGTTTTATATGTAAAGTTTTTGTGCACAATTAGCAATTCAAGAAGATTAAAATCCATGGGAAAAAATCCTCGTCCAACCAATGCCATAATTTCTAACTAATTTTCTAAAAATCAATGTTTATTTCGTTAATTCAAAAATGCATCTTTAACTTGTCCTCTTTCAACAACATTAGTGTTGAAAATCTAAAACATAGGGTGACGAGTAAGTTCTCGATTGAAATATTTAGGTTAGTGAAAGTTTAATTCATTTTGTCTAAAAATATCTCGCACGTTTCTAACAAGGTATAGGTGAGGCTAGCCTCTTAACAAAAATATATACTTTGACTTCCATATTGAGAATGAGGTGATTGTTTCAACTATTCAGACAATTATATGTCATTGATCGCCTCATTAAAAAACCAAATTTAAAATCATTTGACAATACTTTGACAACCATCTTGATTATGTTTGTTTAGAAAAGCAATTAATTAATTCTACTTGATACGTTAGTAATTACATAGGCTTTCTTGTATGTAATACTATACAACGTGTTGACTTTTTTTCATGCATTCGCAAACCTAGTAATATGGTGGAGCGTGGTTTGTTATGTTATATCAAGATTTCTGTTTTGATGCAACCAAGCAAGCATCATTCTATACAACCTGTACACGAGACATTGTTATTAGCCCTCTAGAAGAGTAGGAAGTACACATACTCATTCACCTATGTTAGGACTTGATATAAACCTATCTCGACCAGTTCAGTATTGTGCCAATACATTAGTTTTTTGAAATCGAAGAATCTACGCTTTGTAACTTAGTTTGTTAATGTTGTTTGTAGTCATCAGTATGCCGTTATAAACCAGACATAAACCGTTCGTAACTACCCAAACAATTTGAACGTAAAATATGTAATATAGTGGAAGAAATATGTATATAGGCTTGAATTATGTTTTTCTCATGGTTATGTTTTTACATTTTCTTTCATGTCTTACACCAAATATTAGGTTACCTATAAACTATAAATACCTTCATTGACACATTTTTCTTCGAAACAAGAAAGGGACACTATCAAGTTATCCTTTTACCGATATTTTAACTTTATCATTCAAGCAATGTTATCCTTTCATTCGCTAATACAACAAGACATTTTAGCATGTTTAAATAATGATTAATTATGGTATGAGAAGGTAAAAAAATAAATTGATTTTCCAAAAAAATAAATATTTCAGAGAAAAAAAATGAATAAGACGGCGAAGAAGAGGTAATCAAATAAAATTTCCTATCATCGTGTATAAAAGAGTTTTGGTTTGCTTACTTATAGGAAAACTTGATTAAAAATAGCAATGCTGTAGTTTAATTTTTCAATTATTGTTATTCATCGAGTATAAAATACTTTTAGCTTAATTGTTTTAAATTCATTGGCACAAGGTAAATAATTCTAACATTTATTTTTCACAATTATCTTTTTGTGTATAGAATTATTTCTTGTTATTTCGAGATACAAAGATACAAAATACGATGTGTCAAGCGGTAGCGGTAGGGGTTAATGAAGCAATATCCATTAAAGTAGGCAAAAAGGTTAAAACAAGTTAAAGCATTCATCGCCTTATTGGAGTATCTTCAAAAATAAAATAAATATAAAATATTATAAATTAGAACTACTTATAAAATACCCTTGTGAAGTTAAAATGTTAAACGACATATTTACCTTTATTTTTGTAGCAATTACAAACATTAAGTCAAATATAATTGCAACAACATGTTTTCGTTTTTTCTAGATAATAAATTGATTGACACTAATGGTCTCTCTATGTGTGGGGCATACACACAAATTTCTATTTTTTATATATGTATATGTATAAACTCATATAATTTATTTTAATAATATAGTCATTATGACATTTCCTAGTTCAATGTGCTTAGAAAATTTTGTGTCACACATATATATTGTTGTACCAACCACTTACTAAATACGAAATTATTTCGAAAATCGAAGCAATCGTAGTTGGTGAACATTATGAGGCGGCTAAAAATGGCACGAACTTGATATTGAACATGTTCTAGGATTATAAATAAACTTCATCCACTATACAATCACAATTATTGACATAAATCTTTCAAACCCACCTCCTTCAGCCATGAACCACACCAACATTGTTAAGGCGGAACAGGATGCTACACCAACGCAAAAACAAGGTGGTCCTCAACCCCAATTTAGCGAGAACTCAAGTATTGCAAATTCAATTAAAACGGAGGAGATAGAAGATATTTTTGTGGTGCCAATTGTGTCATTTGTACTCTATAGTCTCTCAAAAGTTTCCAAAGTGTGCAAAGTGCGGCTCAACAAATCTTATTGCTATTCCTAAAGCAAAGTAAATGTTTGCGCGTTTTCGGGCCCTCTTATGAATATTACTGATTCTTTTGTTGCATCATCAGTTTTTCATTATTTGAAACTATTACCGTTTGAAACTACATTTATAAATAATGTTGAGCTATTTCCTCTCCATTAGTTTTATATGTAAAGTTTTTGTGCACAATAAGCAATTTAAGAAGATTGAAATCCGTGGGAAAAAGTCCTCGTCCAACCAGTGCCATAATTTCTAACTAATTTTCTAAAAATCAATGTTTATTGTAACGCCCCACTTTTTCAATTTTTTTTTCTTTTTTTTTCCTGATTTTTATCGAGATTTTAATAACTTATAATAATTACGGGTATTCTCATGCTGTAAATTCATTTTTATAAGTTAATATATTTTCCATTTATATATATTCCGTAATTTATTTACGGAAAGTTCGGAAATGTTTCCGATTCGAAAATCCCGTTCCGAATGCTTGTTGATGGAGTTCACTCTTTAATCTTTTATTTATCTTTTCTTTATACCTTCCCTTTCATGCATATGTGTTTTCCTTTGATGACCTCTCGACAGCCCCAAATCTTTTTCTGTTCCTTGCTGCCACTCTACCTTTGCCAATGTTGCAGGCTAGCATCCTACTCCCTATCCCCAATTGTTCAGCCTTTCACCTTCCTGCTCTCTCTGTCCTTGCACCAGCTTCGCTTCTCCTTCTCTCTCAGCCTCACTCTCTCCTTTATGTCACGCTCAACCTCCCCTTCCAACAACAATCTCGAGCTCTTCCTCCCTCACCTTCTCTAGATAGTGACATTGCCGGAAGCGAAGAAGATGTCGAGCCTCGCCCCAATCAACCACCGGGAGCCCTACCGGACTGTGAGCGCCAGCACCTCCACTCTGTGCCGCCTGGAAGGCCGCCGGAGAAGGAGCCCTGCCCCGCCAGCTTTTCTTTCGCCGCCCGCCTGAGCCAACGACCATCGCAGGGAAGAGACGCCTTCCTCACCGCTTCTCTACGCCGCACCTTTGTCACTCTTCTCGATCCTTTGTCGCCGTCGGGTATCGAGGCCCTGATTGCCGCTTCCCCTCCGCTGTCGAAGCTCACCGGAGCCGTCAATGTGACCTGCCGCTTGGAGCCTCCGCCAGGGACATCCGCTGCCGCCGCCTTGCTTGCTTCTCCCGTCTGGATCGACGCCTGCAGGCCGTCGGCCCTGTCTTCACCTTTCCTGCGTGCTGCTTCAAAGGGTTAAGAGAAAACCCTATTTAAACTTGCAAATCTGCCCCTCCTTTTAGTGTTAATTGCAATTTGTCCCCACTGTCTTGAATTTGCAGTAATGACCCTAACTTTTAGAAGTTGTATTTTATACCCTTGCAGAAAACTAATTATGGGAAATGACCCAAGTTTCATAAATATGATTTTATGCCCCGGCTGGATTATATTTTGTGGTTTTGGCTAAAAGTTGTTTTCGGGATATGGTTTAAGTTTTCGAGTTCCGTATTTACGGCCCGGAGTTTGGATTGCGGGTTTACGACGCATGTTGTGTATTTTGCCCGGAAATGACTTAGCGATATTGAACCTTGGATTTTATTTACGGGATATTCCTCTTATTGAAACGCAATATATTATGCCTTATTGGATTTAAATTCGCTTTATTGCTCAAAGTATTAATTGCGGTTTTTACAACCAAGTTCCTAAAATTTTACATTTTTTCCGGAAGGGTTTTTACGGATTTTAACGTGAGCTTTTGAAATAGAGTTTTCCTTAGTTTTATGTATATTAAATATTCCGATCAAATTTAGCGTATTAGCTAAATTTGTGTAGCTTTGGTTTTATGTCCGGAAGCACCCCGATAAAGGCCTAACGAGTCCAAGTTTGACGTCCGTCTTTGGACGTCATGTGAGTACCCTCTCCCCCGAGCTTATGATCTTACTCGATTTAGTTATGTTTAGTATTAGTATCATGCTAGGTTGGATCTAGCATAACTTAGAGTGAATACCAAGTAGTGGTTATGGACCTTAGGTGAGTTTGGTTGATTATGAAATGTTGTAGGAGTTGAGGAGTTGATATTATGTTGTGAGGTTGTTTATGGCTTTAAGTTATATGTTGAGCTTGTGAGAATTTAGGGGTTGAGGTTGTATGTGTTGAGGTTGTGGACTAGAACGAGGGTATCCTAGCTTGTGTTGTGATGGTTATGACCTTGTGAGATCGTGAGGATTAGGAGTCTTTATCCTATATTGGTTATGGTTTATGATGTTGCAAGACCGTTGAGACTAGAAGTCTAAGGACTTCTAGCATGTGAGAGAGATGTTGATTGTGTGCCATGTTTTGACCAGGCGTTGAGTGCCTTCCTACGGGAAGTTGAGAGCGGTGGTTAGCGGGTTTATCTTTGGGACGAGGTAAGTCTTCGGACTTACTTAGCTCGTATTCTCTGTATTAGTTTCAATGCGTGTTTGGTGGTGTGTGTTTATTGCTTATGTGTGTGTTATTGCTTATGTTATAACATCTAAACCGGTAATAGGACCACCGACTTTATATGTTTATATTTGGCCCAAGTGTATGATAACGGGCGGTGACCGCTTGTCCAGTCCAAAATGGGGATGACTGGGAGGTGCCTTGCGACCAGCCCATCGGGTGATGCTGATCCGCATCAAGTACAAACCCGTATGGTGAAAGGGGACAAGGGCGAGATCTTTAAGATTCTCGTGTCACAAAAGAAGTTGAATTAGAATGGGATATGACCTAATAATAAAAAGATAATAAACCGGATTGTGTGTTTTGGAACATGTTGTGTGTTTATGATGCCTTATGTGTGTGTGTGCCAATACCATGATTCTAATGCCTTGAATGCTAGCTAACGGTTTTATACCGATATTGTTGTAGTTACCTTGCAGGTTAGGGGCGCGGCCGAGAGATCCGGAAGAGTGGGCAGCCGGGGTCCGTACATTTTAGGATGGGTTTTGGAGGTTGTTTTTATGTATTGTTTAGGGTATTATGTATGTCGCGTGTATGGCGGTTGCCTTTAGCGTTGTATCTCGGCTGAAGTCTTTCGTTGTTTTCTTTTGGGGTTCATATCATTACATTAAAATGAATTTCGGTTTTGCCTTTATTTGTGTCTTGTTGTAAGATCCAGTGAAATTGTTGTCAGGCTAAGGGTCGGGACCCATTGTGAGGTCCCAACCCGTGGCGCCCCGAGTCCCGCGGATTCGGGGTGTTACAAAAGTGGTATAAGAGCCCTAGGTTGACAACAATGGCACTCGCAATCTTCTAAAGGCCGAATAAGGAATAAACAGAACCCCGTGGGTTCTGAGTTTTCGTTTTCAAAATCACATGCATGAGTCGGAGTAGAATGTACGGACCACCACTCCTTCTGTGGATCTCGGCAGCATAGTTTATTGGATTTTTAGTATATATATATATAGATATGTGTAGTTATGTAGATATTTATCGTGGGCCTAGGATGTTGTTGGAATATTACTATATGTGGATTATAGTTATGCATGATGGACTTGTTATGTGAAAATAAAGGCATGATTTTTATATTGTTATTTGTACGTATGGCATGATGATATCATATAAGTGTTGGGACCTTGTTTTTTTGTAATAGTTTTGCTTGGATGTGATATGTTGGTTATAGCAATGTGGACATAGGACTTATATAGTCATATACATGTACTAGGATATATAGTAGCATATGGTTTTTGGACCTTATAGTTAGGATGATAGAAAGATATCATCGCACCTTGAACAATGCCTTTTGGCTTAGGATAGTGTTACCACGAAGACGTAAATGCTCAAGTATCGAGTTGAACATCACGTTTTAGTGAGCACCCCGATGATTCCTCAGACTCCTTAGAGAGCATCTAAGCAGCCATATGAAGACTAGAGATGATGTTAATCACAAGGACAAACAAAGAGAAGAGAACCTCGAGTCAACATAAGCAAAACTGAGATGGAAGATATACAAATAGGGAAGCAATCTGAAGTTGTGGGAGTGGTTCCGAGAAAGCGATGATGAGTAACAATGAAGTGAAGTCGAGACACGAAATTATGATTCTTCAAGACGACACATGGATAACTAAAAACGCGGAGCAGGAAGGAAAGGAGTGCAGACTAGCAAGGGTAGAAGTGGAATTTCCTTGACACGTGAAGTTTTTCATAGATGATCCTAAGCATGGGAGTCAGAGTGTGAAGTGTGGTCGAACTAATACGAAGATTCATGAGATGCATAAGTTAAGCTTACAGAAGAACTAGAAAGTGAAGTGACGGTTTTTGTGAGAGCTTAAGAGGGAGACTTCTTCAAAAATACGAGAGTTATGAGGAGGATTACATGGCGAAAGTTCACATAGTAGAATTACCTTGCGGAGTGAATTGTTTTCCGTCGTGGTGATGAGACTGAGAAATGTTAAGAAGGAGAAAGTGTGTGTGGGTGATGATCTTCAAAAGATGAAAGATGAAACAAGGGGCGAGGATCAAAAGACTTAAGTTACCAACCAAGAGAAGAGAATGGTTATAAACGATAGAGATGTGGGGAAATTACACTTACAACACATTATGAAGGACGGCTAAGCCTATGAAGTTGGGTCATTTTACACAAAAGAGCCGAGAAGTTGTAGTTTTCTTACAGAAGTGAAAGGAAGAGGGGAGCGTAATAGGAGCTAACGGAGTTGAAAGTAGAGTTAAATGAGCTAGTGAAGTTAAGGCGGAATACCCCGAGAAGGTATCCTTCAAGAGTATGGTAACATGGAAGTGAGGTAGGAGGGTAAGTCGTTGATCTTGGAGAGGGTCATCCATGAGTTAATCGGTGACCACAAAAAATGTACAAGTGTGGGTTGTATACTGGTGGATGTAAGTTGGGAGAGTAACCCAGGAGATGGGATCATGAAGAGGGGTAACAAGAATGTGAAATATTCATGGTGGTTGAATGTCGGCAATAAATAGGTATATCAAGGGAAGTGAAAATATCTTAATCAGGTCATGGGTTTGTCATACGGAGGAACGACACGGATCAGGGTAAAGGGGGATTGGAAGGACGAAGAGGAAGGCGAGTCTTCTATGGTTATTGTGCGTAAAGGGAGAATATATAAGGGGAGGTATGATATGTTCTTCTAAGGTTATGAATATCATGTTTTTGCGAGCAAAATCTAAGTCAAGGTTTTTGGGACTCGCATGGCGAAGCCATAGTGCTTGTGACGTGAAATGAGGAATCTGGATTAGGGCAACGCTGCATGCCTAGAGTTATGATTTTAGTGCTTGGTGGAGTAATGAATGGATCTTTCAGTGAATGTAGTTGAGAAATTTCGCCTAAAGACATACTTGTACGGTTGTGAAGATTATTCAGGGAATATCAAGAGATGATTAAGGTGACCAACAAGAGTAAGAGAAAACTAAGATTTCGAAGTTTGAAGTCGATATGAGACGTACAAGAAGTACATGAAAGAATTAGGATAGAGCCTCTATGGTCGGTTTGACGTTGCATAAGGAAATGAAGTGTAAGTTCTAAACCTACTTGAAGAAAGGATGTCTATAGTGAAAGCTGATGTGGGATACAAAGAGCTCGTCCCATATGTTGGGATGTCGCGGAAAGTGAAGAAGATAAGGTCAATTGTTTTGAAGCACGGTTAAGTCCTGCAGATTGGACCCTTATGGTTGCACATAAGTGAGAAATCTTAGAAGATTTTTACAATCATGTCATCAAAAGGGAAAACGGGATTAAGTTAAAAGAATACTTTAATCAGACCACAAGAGTCAGAAGACAGAAGCAAATCTTTCCAATTCAAGAAAAGACGAATATTTGGAAGGATACAGTCAACATAGTAGCTATAGAAGAAACAATACACGTGTTAAAGGACATCACCCCAACCGGTCGGGGTGGACCACTTGTCAAGCGTTAGGACTAGGTGGTTCCGGTTAATACGATATGTGATGTGTAGAGAAAAGATAGAATCCGAGATAGAACGGATTCTAATGCATCGGAATGTGAATTTTATCGTTAAGATTGATTTGGGCTCAACTCCCATTTCTAAGGCACCGTACAAAAGTCATTAATAAATGATACCCGTAGGGATACTCAAATTGAGGATGCAATCAAGGAGCAATTGCAAGGACTTGTTGATAATGGTTCATTAGAACCAATGCACCGTCATAGAGAACACTAGAAGTTATCTTGAACTCTTGATTTGAAGTTATTATGAGAACACCAGAATTGTTGTGCAAAAGATAGATAGTTCTCTCCAACTGAACATCGATTACCGGGAGTCGAAGGAAAAGTATTCCTTACAACGAATGGATGATCTACTCGATCGGTTACCAGGGTCGGTAGTCTCTTATGAGAATGATTTAAGGTTTGATTGTCATCAATTGAGAATTCGAGTCTGAGATACTACAAGTACAACATTTTGGACCAATCAGAGTCACTACGAGTTGTAGTTAGTCCATATGGGCTAACTGATGCACGTATGAGATATTTTGAATCTACTCTTGAAAAAGAGAGATGTATGACAAGTTATCTCGGGATGGCAAACCCCGAAAGATGTGGAAGAGGTTACAAGTTTCCTTGGATGTGCTGAGCTTTACCAGATCTGTGAAGAGAGAAGTTGTATAACACCAATTATGGTAACCTACTCCGGATGACAATGAAGTACTGTATGGGACAAAGAATTGACAACAGAGATGCTAAGAGTTAAGAGGGTATTCATTGGTGCAACTGTTTTGTTTTACATTGGGGTATTATGGGCTTGAAGTGGACAAGTGATTCTTCAAGACAAGGTCTTGATCGAGTATTGAGGAGCGATGTAAAAGTAATAGCATACATGTCTTGTTAGTAGAATTAGTATGGAGTAAAGTACTTCCTTCGTTACTTGAAATTGCAACAATAATTGAGGAAACATAACGCCAAAGTTTGGTTTGACTAGAACCAAAGCCAGCAATGTAAATTGGAAGTTTGATCTTCTTTGGTAGAGAAATCAAAGGGAAAATAATGGAAATGTTGCATTTAGAAAGACCCGAGAAGGAACTTAAGTTTTCGATATATCATAACCATTGTGAGATCTTAGCTCTAGTATGGAAAGTGGTTTGCCGGTTGACGTGGCCGCCGAGAGTAGAGGGTGTTCACCCGGTGTTTCATGTGTTTCCAATTATGAGGATCTATTGACAGATGAGGAACCGATGAGGCTAACTGGAAGACGGACGATTATATCTTTTGTTGAGTTTACGCTGAGTTAGAAGCTTCGATAGAATCGATGGGTTAGAGCTAGTTCTTCCGTTAGTTGTGTTATGTGCATGTGTGATACTATTTGTAGTTTGTGCATGTGCGGGAATGTGCTTTATGACCCGATATATCTTGTGGTGGTAATTCGAGTAATTTTAGTGTATAGATTAGAAGGTTTAAACCTTATTAGTTTGAGAGTTTATACCTCGGTCTTAGGGACTGAGAAGTTCGACGCATAGCAAGTTTCGGGACGAAACTTGTTTTTAGGGGGATCTAATGTAACGCCCCAATTTTTTAATTTTTTTTTCTTTTTTTTTTTCCCGATTTTTATCGATATTTTAATAAATTATAATAATTACGGGTATTCTCATGCTGTAAATTTATTTTTATAAGTTAATATATATTCCGTAATTTATTTACGGAAAGTTCGGAAATGTTTTCGATTCGAAAATCCCGTTCCGAATGCTTGTTGATGGAGTTCACTCTTTAATCTTTTATTTATCTTTTCTTTATACCTTCCCTTTCATGCATATGTGTTTTCCTTTGATGACCTCTCGACAGCCCCAAATCTTTTTCTTTTCCTTGCTGCCACTCTACCTTTGCCAATGTTACAGGCTAGCATCCTACTCCCTAGCCCCAAATGTTCAGCCTTTCACCTTCCTACATCCCTCTGTCCTTGCACCAGCTTCGCTTCTCCTTCTCTCTCAGCCTCACTCTCTCCTTTATGTCACGCTCAACCTCCCCTTCCAACAACAATCTCGAGCTCTTCCTCCCTCACCTTCTCTGGATAGTGACATTGCCGGAAGCGAAGAAGATCTCGAGCCTCGCCCCAATCAACCACCGGGAGCCCTCTGCAGACAGCCCCACCGGACTGTGAGAGCCAGCACCTCCACTCTGTGCTGCCAGGAATGCCGCCGGAGAAGGAGCCCTGCCCCACCAGCTTTTCTTTTGCCGCCCGCCTGAGCCAACGACCATCGCAGGGAAGAGACGTCTTCCTCACCGCCTCTCTACGCCGCACCTTTGTCACTCTTCTCGATCCTCTGTCGCCGCCGGGTATCGAGGCCCTGATTGCCGCTTCCCCTCCGCTGTCAAAGCTCACCGGAGCCGTCAATGTGACCTGCCACTTGGAGCCTCGGCCAGGGACATCCGCCGCCTTGCCTGCTTCTCCCGTCTGGATCGACGCCTGCAGGCCGTCGGCCTAGTCTTCACCTTCCCTGCGTGCTGCTTCAAAGGGTTAAGAGAAAACCCTATTTAAACTTGCAAATCTGCCCCTCCTTTTAGTGTTAATTGCAATTTGTCCCCACTGTCTTGAATTTGCAGTAATGACCCTAATTTTTAGAAGTTGTATTTTATACCCTTGCAGAAAACTAATTATGGGAAATGACCCAAGTTTCATAAATATGATTTTATGCCCCGGCTGGATTATATTTTGTGGTTTTGGGTAAAAGTTGTTTTCGGGATATGGTTTAAGTTTTCGAGTTCCGTATTTACGGCCCGGAGTTTGGATTGCGAGTTTACGACGCATGTTGTGTATTTTGCCCGGAAATGACTTAGCGGTATTGAACCTTGGATTTTATTTACGGGATATTCCTCTTATTGGAACGCAATATATTATGCCTTATTGGATTTAAATTTGCTTTATTGCTCAAAGTATTAATTGCGGTTTTTACAACCAAGTTCCTAAAATTTTACATTTTTTCCGGAAGGGTTTTTACGGATTTTAACGTGAGCTTTTGAAATAGAGTTTTCCTTAGTTTTATGTATATTAAATATTCCGATCAAATTTAGCGTATTAGCTAAATTTGTGTAGCTTTGGTTTTAGGTCCGGAAGCGCCCCGATAAAGGCCTAACGAGTCCAAGTTTGACGTCCGTCTTTTGACGTCATGTTAGTACCCTCTCCCCCGAGCTTATGATCTTACTCGATTTAGTTATGTTTAGTATTAGTATCATGCTAGGTTGGATCTAGCATAACTTAGAGTAAATACCAAGTAGTGGTTATGGACCTTAGGTGAGTGTGGTTGATTATGAAATGTTGTAGGAGTTGAGGAGTTGATATTATGTTGTGAGGTTGTTTATGGCTTTAAGTTATATGTTGAGCTTGTGAGAATTTAGGGGTTGAGGTTGTATGTGTTGAGGTTGTGGACTAGAACGAGGGTATCCTAGCTTGTGTTGTGATGGTTATGACCTTGTGAGATCGTGAGGATTAGGAGTCGTTATCCTATCTTGGTTATGGTTTATGATGTTGCAAGACTGTTGAGACTAGAAGTCTAAGGACTTCTAGCATGTGAGAGAGATGTTGATTGTGTGCCATGTTTTGACCAGGCATTGAGTGCCTTCCTACGGGAAGTTGAGAGCGGTGGTTAGCAGGTTTATCTTTGGGACGAGGTAAGTCTTCGGACTTACTTAGCTCGTATTCTTTGTATTAGTTTAATATGCGTGTTTGGTGGTGTGTGTTTATTGTTTATGTGTGTGTTATTGCTTATGTTATAACATCTAAACCGGTAATAGGATCACCGACTTTATATGTTTATATTTGGCCCAAGTGTATGATAACGGGCGGTGACCGCTTGTCCAGTCCAAAATGGGGATGACTGGGAGGTGCCTTGCGACCAGCCCATCGGGTGATGCTGATCCGCATCAAGTACAAACCCGTATGGTGAAAGGGGACAAGGGCGAGATCTTTAAGATTCTCGTGTCACAAAAGAAGTTGAATTAGAACGGGATATGACCTAATAATAAAAAGATAATAAACCGGATTGTGTGTTTTGGAACATGTTGTGTGTTTATGATGCCTTATGTGTGTGTGTGCCAATACCATGATTCTAATGCCTTGAATGCTAGCTAACGGTTTTATACCGATATTGTTGTAGTTGCCTTGTAGGTTAGGGGCGTGGCCGAGAGATCCGGAAGAGTGGGCAGCCGGGGTCCGTACATTTTAGGATGGGTTTTGGGGGTTGTTTTTATGTATTGTTTAAGGTATTATGTATGTCGCGTGTATGTCGGTTGCCTTTAGCGTTGTATCTCGGCTGAAGTCTTTCGTTGTTTTCTTTTGGGGTTCATATCATTGCATTAAAATGAATTTCGGTTTTGCCTTTATTTGTGTCTTGTTGTAAGATCCACTGAAATTGTTGTCAGGCTAAGGGTCGGGACCCATTGTGAGGTCCCAACCCGTTGCGCCCCGAGTCCCGCGGATTCGGGGTGTTACATTTATTTCGTTAATTCAAAAATGCATCTTTAACTTGTCCTCTTTCAAAAACATTTGTGTTGAACATCTAAAACATAGGGTGACGAGTAAGTTCTCGATTGAAATATTTAGGTTAGTGAAAGTTTAATTCATTTTGTCTAAAAATATCTCACACGTTTCTAACAAGGTATAGGTGAGGCTAGCCTCTTAAAAAAAAATATACTTTGACTTCCATATTGAGAATGAGGTTATTGTTTCAACTATTCGTCTAACACCCGGTTTCGACTTTTCCCCTCTCGCGTACTTCTATAGATATTTTTATTATAAATTATATTTATATCTCTTTTTAAAGTATTATATAGTCTCATAAATAAATCACGAGAACGGGTTTTGTATTGCAAAGTATATTTATTTTAATTTTTTTTCGAGTTTATATATATGTTTAATCCATATATATTATTCCATATTTTATCCGTCGGAAAAGTTTGAAAACTTATTCGATCCGGAAATTTTATTACGGATTTTCCCAATCGAATTACTCTTTTACACTTTTTCTTTACTTTTTTTTATTTGATTTCTCCCTTCTTCACTCCACGTATGACAACACCCGACTCTTCGCTCCCTCTGCACTGCACCAGCCCTGCAATGTATCAACAGTCAAACTCACCTTTTCCCCTCTGTACAATCTTTGGGTCACCTTCCCAACCATTTCAGTCTCCTTCACCTTTGCCTCTTCCATCTGCTTCTTCTACATACCGGAATAACAATGCCAGGAGCAACAGGAAACACCACCGCCTGAGAGGGTCCTTACCTCGCCCTCGCTGCCACCGGGAAGCACAACCCCTGCTAGTATGGTTGCCGTTTCTCCACTGCCGACACGGAGACACCAGGAGCCATCGGAGGCTGAGCCCCGCAAGCCCTTCTTCATCTGCTTTCCCTCTCGGTTCTCTGCGCAGCCCATCCTCTGCAGCCGCTTGGTTGGAGTAACAACCGCCGGAACCGCCTCCAACTTCGTCCCCTTGCGCCACCGGTCTGAACTGAGAAGCGAGAGACGGCCCTCCTCTCTTTCCTTTCTGTTGTAACCGGAACCACCGCCGCTACCGCAGCACTGGAGTAGCTGTGCAGCCCTGCCACCTCCTTTTTCCTTCTTCTCGAGCCCTTGTCGAGCCCTACCAGGATGCAGTGAACGGCACAACATCTGGGGAGTCGCCACCTTCTCTTCGCCGGAGAAGCCATGACCGCCACCTTCCCCTGCGCCATCACCTCGCCCGCCGGAGACTAGCAGCGCCGCCAGGGAGAACCGCCAGTGTTGCCTCCTCCATCCAGCCTTGGTACGGGTTTTAAAAACCCTTGATTAAATTAAATCGGCCCCCCTCCTTTTGGTGAAATTACAATTTGCAACTAGTATTCTGTATTTGCAGATTTGGCCCTAATTTCTGAAAGTTGCAGATTTACCCCTTTTGGTATAATTACAAAATATGACCCAAGATTTTAATTAGGGATTATGACAATATGACATATGTTGACATAAGTGTATTTTTCCCCGGAAAATGAGTTAGTAGTTTTTTTTAACCTTGGATTTAATTATGGGGATATTCTAATCTTTATGTATACCACATATTATGCCTTGTTGATTAAATTTCGGGTTACGACCCCAAAGATTTAATTGCGGCTTTTGACCAAATTTTCTTATTGGATAATTTCCCGGAAAAGGGTTTAACGAGTTTTAACATTGGCTTTGAAAACCGAGTTTCATTAGTCTTATACATATTATATATTCCGTTCCAATTTAGTGTATGAGCTAAATTTGATTAGTTTTGTTTTAGGTTTGGGAGTGCCCCATAGAAGGCCCAACGAATCCATACTCAACATTTGTTGATTGTTTTCCTCCTTTGACCTCGTGTGAGTACTTCTTCCTCGATCTAGTGATTTTAGTGGCAGAATCATGCTAGGTTGGATCTAACATAACTTAAGGCAAATGTCAAGTAGTGGCCTTGAATTGTGTATGGTTGTTGGATAGTTTATGAGATTTTGTCGAGTTATGTTTGGTACGATCTTAGGGTAATCTTCGAGATTAGGAGTTGGACCTAGCATGCTAGGGTGTGACCTCATATAGGTTTTGGGAGACTAGAAGCCCGAGGCTTCTAGCTTATCGGTTAGTTGTTGATTATCGTGCCTTGTCTTGAACAGGCTTTGGTTATATTCCTTCAGAGAGTGATATCGGTTTCGTTTAGCTTTCAGACGAGGTAAGTCCTCGGACTAACTTAGCCGCTTTTATGCCTTATTTGGATATATATGGTGGTGTGTGTTTACCGCTTTTAAGCATGAAAATGGATTAAGATTTACTTGATCTTATTTATTGGCCCATCGTTACTACTATTATTATTATTATCGGGCGGTGACATCACCGCTCAGTTTCCAAAGGGATACTGGGGGGATCTCTGCGACCAGGCCATACACGGTATACTGGCGGGCTTCTTCATCACTCCCTCAGGGTATACGGGTTGGGCGCCGCCACACTCCTGTTGGTTACACGGGGACATAGGCGAGAGTTATAAGACTCTCGTGTCACACTTGAACGAATGAATTAGATATGGAATAACATAAAAAGATAATAAGTAACGGATGTGTATGTTTATAATCATGTTGTGTGTTTGTGTTCCTAAGTGTGTTTGTGCCATATTATTCTTAAAATGCCTAGAATGTGAGCTAACGGTTTTATACCGATTGTTGTAGTTGATGTGCAGGATAGGATGTGGCCGAGTGATCCGGAGGAGTGGGCAGCTGGGGTTCCGTACATCTTAGGTTGTTTTGGGTTTTGGAGTCTTTGTGTTGTTGTTATTGTATATTATGTTGATGTTGTTGTAAGGACGGCTGAAGTCTTTTCTTTCTTTTATTTTCGGGTTTCATAACATTGCATAAAAATGTATTTCAGTTTATGTGTGTGTGTGTGTTTATTGTTTATGTGTGTGTTATTGCTTATGTTATAACATCTAAACCGGTAATAGGACCACCGACTTTATATGTTTATATTTGGCCCAAGTGTATGATAACGGGCGGTGACCGCTTGTCCAGTCCAAAATAGGGATGACTGGGAGGTGCCTTGCGACCAGCCCATCGGGTGATGCTGATCCGCATCAAGTACAAATCCGTATGGTGAAAGGGGACAAGGGCGAGATCTTTAAGATTCTCGTGTCACAAAAGAAGTTGAATTAGAACGGGATATGACCTAATAATAAAAAGATGATAAACCGGATTGTGTGTTTTGGAACATGTTGTGTGTTTATGATGCCTTATGTGTGTGTGTGCCAATATCATGATTCTAATGCCTTGAATGCTAGCTAACGGTTTTATACCGATATTGTTGTAGTTGCCTTGCAGGTTAGGGGCGCGGCCGAGAGATCCGGAAGAGTGGGCAGCCGGGGTCCGTACATTTTAGGATGGGTTTTGGGGGTTGTTTTTATGTATTGTTTAGGGTATTATGTATGTCGCGTGTATGGCGGTTGCCTTTAGCGTTGTATCTCGGCTGAAGTCTTTCGTTGTTTTCTTTTGGGGTTCATATCATTGCATTAAAATGAATTTCGGTTTTGCCTTTATTTGTGTCTTGTTGTAAGATCCACTGAAATTGTTGTCAGGCTAAGGGTCTGGACCCATTGTGAGGTCCCAACCCGTGGCGCCCCGAGTCCCGCGGATTCAGGGTGTTACATTTATTTCGTTAATTAAAAAATGCATCTTTATCTTGTCCTCTTTCAAAAACATTTGTGTTGAAAATCTAAAACATAGGGTGACGAGTAAGTTCTCGATTGAAATATTTAGGTTAGTGAAAGTTTAATTCATTTTGTCTAAAAATATCTCACACGTTTCTAACAAGGTATACGTGAGGCTAGCCTCTTAAAAAAAATATATACTTTGACTTCCATATTGAGAATGAGGTTATTGTTTCAACTATTCAAACAATTATATGTCATTGATCGCCTCATTAACACCCGGTTTCGACTTTTCCCCTCTCGCGTACTTCTATCGATATTTTTATTATAAATTATATTTATATCTCTTTTTAAAGTATTATATAGTCTCATAAATAATTCACGAGAACGGGTTTTGTATTGCAAAGTATATTTATTTTAATTTTTTTCGAGTTTATATATATGTTTAGTCCATATATATTATTCCATATTTTATCCGTCGGAAATGTTTGAAAATTTATTCGATCCGGAAATTTTATTACGGATTTTCCCAATCGAATTACTCTTTTACACTTTTTCTTTACTTTCTTTTATTTGATTTCTCCCGTCTTCACTCCACGTATGACAACACCCGACTCTTCGCTCCCTCTGCACTGCACCAGCCCTGCAATGTATCAACAGTCAAATTCACCTTTTCCCCTCTGTACAATCTTTGGGTCACCTTCCCAACCATTTCAGTCTCTTTCACCTTTGCCTCTTCCATCTGCTTCTTCTACATACCGGAATAACAATGCCAGAAGCAACAGGAAACACCACCGCCTGAGAGGGTCCTTACCTCGCCCTCGCTGCCACCGGGAAGCACAACCCCTTCTAGTATGGTCTCCGTTTCTCCACTACCGACACGGAGACACCAGGAGCCATCGGAGGCCGAGCCCCGCAAGCCCTTCTTCATCTCCTTTCCCTCTCGGTTCTCTGCGCAGCCCATCCTCTGCAGCCGCTTGGTTGGAGTAACAACTGCCGGAACCGCCTCCAACTTCGTCCCCTTGCGCCACCGGTCTGAATTGAGAAGCGAGAGACGGCCCTCCTCTCCTTCCTTTCTGTTGTAACCGGAACCACCGCCGCTACCGCAGCACTAGAGTAGTTGTGCAGCCCCGCCACCTCCTTTTTCCTTCTTCTCGAGCCCTTGTCGAGCCCTATCAAGATGCAGTGAACGGCACAACATCTGGGGAGTCGCCACCTTCTCTTCGCCGGAGAAGCCATGGCCACCACCTTCCCCTGCGCCATCACCTCGCCCGCCGGAGACTAGCAGCGCCGCCAGGGAGAACCACCAGTGCTGCCTCCTCCATCCAGCCTTGGTACGGGTTTTAAAAACCCTTGATTAAATTAAATCGGCCCCCCTCCTTTTGGTGAAATTACAATTTGCAACCAGTATTCTGTATTCGCAGATTTGACCCTAATTTCTGAAAGTTGCAGATTTACCCCTTTTGGTATAATTACAAAATATGACCCAAGATTTTAATTAGGGATTATGACAATATGACATATGTTGACATAAGTGTATTTTTCCCCGGAAAATGAGTTAGTAGTTTTTTTTAACCTTGGATTTAATTATGGCGATATTCTAATCTTTATGTATACCACATATTATGCCTTGTTGATTAATTTCGGGTTACGACCCCAAAGATTTAATTGCGGCTTTTGACCAAATTTTCTTATTGGATAATTTCCCGGAAAAGGGTTTAACGAGTTTTAACATTGGCTTTGAAAACCGAGTTTCCTTAGTCTTATACATATTATATATTCCGTTCCAATTTAGCGTATGAGCTAAATTTGATTAATTTTGTTTTAGGTTTTGGAGTGCCCCATAGAAGGCCCAACGAATCCATACTCAATATCTGTTGATTGTTTTCCGCCTTTGACCTCGTGTGAGCACTTCTTCCTCGATCTAGTTATTTTAGTGGCAGAATCATGCTAGGTTGGATCTAACATAACTTAGGGCAAATGTCAAGTAGTGGCCTTGAACCGTGTATGGTTGTTGGATAATTTATGAGATTTTGTCGAGTTATGTTTGGCACGATCTTAGGACAATCTTCAAGATTAGGAGTTGTACCTAGCATGCTAGGGTGTGACCTCATATAGGTTTTGGGAGACTAGAAGCCCGAGGCTTCTAGCTTATCGGTTAGTTGTTGATTATCGTGCCTTGTCTTGAACAGGCTTTGGTTATATTCCTTCGGAGAGTGATATCGGTTTCGTTTAGCTTTGAGACGAGGTAAGTCCTCTGACTTACTTAGCCGCTTTTATGCCTTATTTGGATATATATGGTGGTGTGTGTTTACCGCTTTTAAGCATGAAAATGGATTAAGATTTACTTGACCTTATTTATTGGCCCATCGTTACTACTATTATTATTATTATTATCGGGCGGTGACATCACCGCTCAGTTTCCCGAGGGAGACTGAGGGGATCTCTGCGACCAGGCCATACACGGTATACGGGCGGGCTTCTTCATCACTCCCTCAGGGTATACGGGTTGGGCGCCGCCACACTCCTGTTGGTTACACGGGGACAGAGGCGAGAGTTATAAGACTCTCGTGTCACACTTGAACGAATGAATTAGATATGGAATAACATAAAAAGATAATAAGTAACGGATGTGTATGTTTATAATCATGTTGTGTGTTTGTGTTCCTATGTGTGTTTGTGCCATATTATTCTTATAATTCCTAGAATGTGAGCTAACGGTTTTATACCGATCGTTGTAGTTGATCTGCAGGATAGGATGTGGCCGAGTGATCCGGAGGAGTGGGCAGCCGGGGTTCCGTACATCTTAGGTTGTTTTGGGTTTTGAAGTCTTTGTGTTGTTGTTATTGTATATTATGTTGATGTTGTTGTAAGGACGGCTGAAGTCTTTTCTTTCTTTTATTTTCGGGTTTCATAACATTGCATAAAAATGTATTTCGGTTTTGGCCTTTATTTGTGCCTTGTTGCAAGATCCGGTGAAATAATTGTCAGGCTAAGGGTCGGGACCCATTGTGAGGCCCCAACCCGTAGCGCCCCGAGTCCCGCGGATTCAGGGTGTTACAAAAGTGGTATCAGAGCCCTAGGTTGACAAAAATGGCACTCGCAATCTTCTAAAGGCCGAATAAAAAAAAATGGAACCCTCAAGGGTTCTGAGTTTTAAAGAAATGAATTTCGTTTTCAAATCATGTGCATGAGTCAGTTGGGGTAGAATGTACGGGACCACCACTTCCTCCGCAGATCTCGGCGACATAGTTATTGATTATTATTATATTATGTATATATATATATATGTGTATAGAGATGCATATGTGGACTTAGGATGTTTTGGACTATACTTGTATGTTGAATTGTAAATTGTTTATGGACTGGTTATGTTTATAGTAGTAGCATGACGTTTATGTCTTTATATATTTATATATAAACATATGGTATGTTAATATTATATTAGTGATATAGAACCTTATAGCTAAGATGATTGAAAGCTATCATTGCCCCCTTGGACGACACCTTTTGGCTTAGTATAGTATACATACGAAGATGAATATGCTCAAGTTAAGGAGTTGAGCATCAAGTTTTTGCAAGCACCCTAGTGATTCCTCGGACTCCTTTAAGAGGACATCGAAGAAGAAGACTAGAGATGACGTAACCAAAGGAAACAAATAAAATAGAACCTCGTGTCAACTTAAGCGAAGCCAAGATGGAGACTATACCAATATAAAAGCAACATGAAGGTATGAAGTGATATGAACTTATGAAGAAGCTGTGATGGAGCATCAATGAAGCAACTAGAGACAACGAACTTAAAGTTTTTCCAAGTATGGTGCCGATGAACTGAAGGTGCGAATCAAGTAGAGAGGACTACATTCTCGCTCAAGGATAAAAGTGGCGTTCTAAGTAAGACGAGTTTTCAATAGGCTCCCCTAAGCATGGGAGTCAAGATGAAAAGACATTGGGAAAGATTTATGAGAACCGTAAGTTAAGCTTACGGAGGTACCGGAGAGTGTAGTGACAATCTGTGCGAGATTCTAAGCGGGTGACTTATTCAGAAGTTCGAGAGTTACGAGGAGGATCACATGGTAAAAATTCACATATTGGAATTATCGTCGGAGTCAATTGATTTTCATCATTGTGATGAGAATGAGCAACACTAAGAAGGAGGAAGTGTGTGAGGATGATGATCTTCAGAAGAGGAAAGAGGAAACCAAGAGTTGGATGGAAGAACTTAAGTTATCAACCAAGAAGAACACGAGTGGAGGCTAATTAATGTCAGAATATTTGAAGAGTTCATTTGCAAAACATTATGAAGAGCGGTTAAGCCTATAAAGGTGGGACATATGAGACGAGAGTGTTAGGTAGGTATGGTTATCTTACAGAAGCGGAAGTAAGAGAGGAGCATACAAAGAACTATGGAGTTGAAGCAGAGTAAAATGCGTTAGTGAAGTTAAGACAAAGTACCTTGAGAGGGTATCCTTTCGGGATTATTGTAGCATGGGAGTATGGTAGGAGGGTAAGTCGTTAACTTCGGATAAGGTCAGATACAGGTTAATTGGTGACAAACTAAGAATGCACAAGTGCGGGTTGTCTATTGATGTGTGTAGATGGGAAGAGTAAACAAGACCACGAGAACATATAGGATCGGGAACAAGAGCTTGGAGCATCCGCGGTGGATCAATGTCAATAATCAGAAGGTACATCAATGGACGCGCAATTGTCTTAAATCAAATAATGTTGAACGAGTTCAAACAAATATATATAACAAGACCTCCGAGGAGGAGATTGTAACGATCCTACGCGACCTTCTTAGGTAATGGGTTTGACATATGGAGGAATGCAACGGGTACAACTTTTAAGGTTTGATCATGGTAAGGGGAGCTAGTGGATTAACCGTAAGATGAGGCTTCCTTTGTAGTTGTACATAGAATACCAAGAAATACATAAGGTGACCAACAATAGTAAGGGAAGACTTAAAGTTTTGAAGTTTAAAGTCGATGTGAGATGTACAAGAAGTACATGAAAGATTGAGTTTAGAACATCTATGGTCGATTGAACGTTACAAAAAAAAAGGGAGCAAGTTCTACACCTACTCGAAGGAATGATGCAAGCTTTGGTAGAATACGAAGAAGGTAATACTAATATATTATAAGGCGTGATTAAGTCCTGCAGTTAGGACCTTCATGACTTCACACAAGTGTGAAACCTTAAAAAGATTATTGAGCAAGTCTCCCGTGTTCTGGAGATGAAGGACCATTGAAAGAGGACGGTGGACATGGTAGCTACGGAAGGAACAATACGCGGGTTGAAGGACGTCAACCCAACAGATCGGGGGTGGACCACTTGTCAAGTGTAGAACTAGGTTGTGTCGGTCATTATGAGATGAAATGGGGAGAAGAAAAGCTGGAACCCAAGATAGAATGGATTCCAATGCATCGGGAGGTGGATTTACCATTAAGATGATTTGAAGTCCACGTTGAAATATATTTTGAACTCTTAATTTGAAGTTCATGTTGGGATATATCTTGAATTCTTGATTTGAAGTTGTTATGAAGGACACCAGTTTGCGAAAGGAGGGACGGTTATCTCCGTTGGTACCTCGATTACTATAAGTTGAGCAAGATAACAATGAAGAACAAGTATCCTTTACCACATATAAATGATCAACTCGACCGGTTGCAAGGGGTGGTAGTCTCCTCTAAGGAAGATATAAGGTCTGATTGCTACCAATTGAGAATTCGAGACTCGGACATTGCAAATACGGCATTCCGGACAACTATGGTCACTACGAGTTTTAGTGATTCCATATGGGCTCACTAATGCCTGGATAAGATATTTGGATCTACTTTGAAAGAAGAGAAAAAGTTGTATGACAAGTTGTCTCGGGATAGCAAACCCCGAAAGATGTTAAGGAAATTACAAGTTTTCTTAGATGCGCCGAGCTTTACCAGATCTGTGAAGAGAGAAGTTGTATAACACCAATGATGGTAACCTACTCCGGATGACAATGAAGTACGGAATGGGACGAAGAATTGACAAAAGAGTTGCTGAGAGTTAAGAGGGGATTCATAGGTGCAACTGTTTTGATTTACCTTGAGGTATTATGAGTTTGAAGTGGACAAGTGATTCTTCAAGACAAGGTCTTGATCGAGTATTGAGGAGCGATGTAAAAGTAATAGCATACGTGTCTCTTGAGTAGAAGTAGTGTGAAGTAAAGTACTACCTTCATTATTTGGAACTCGCGGCAAGAAATGAGAAAGCTTAACAGCAAAGTTTGGTTTGACAAGAACCGAAGCTAACGGTGTATATTGAAAATCCGATGTTCTTTGTAAGGGAAATAAAAGAGACACATAATGGAAATACTGTATTGAGAAAGACCCCAGAAAGAAGTTGAGTTTCCGATATATCGAACCTTTTTGAAATCTTAGAGCGAGTGAGGAAAGTGGTTTTACATGTTGGCGTGACCATAGAGAGTAGAGAATATTCACACGGAGTTCACGTGTATCAGTCGAGGGAGTGCATACATGACTCGAGACGGATGGTCCGTTGTGATGATCTAGTGGCATATGAGGAACCGATGAGGATAACTGGAAGACGTAGGATAATATTTTTGGTCGAGTTTTACGCAGATTTAGCGACATCTATAGGACTGTTGGGTTAGTCCCGAGATCTTTCCTTGATTATGCTTATGTGATTTGTGACGTGATGTGTTTATGTGTGTTTCGTAAGTGTATATCTTGCGAGTCTTGGAGTGTCTAGGCGAGTAGACTTTAGATTAGAGGGCCGTAGTTGCCGTATTATAGTATTCTGTGAGGTTATTGAGACGAGGTCGGTTGAGAGTTTCACGTTTAGCAAATTTCGGGACGAAACTTGTTTTTAGGGGGACCTAATGTAACACCCGGTTTCGACTTTTCCCCTCTCGCGTACTTCTATCGATATTTTTATTATAAATTATATTTATATCTCTTTTTAAAGTATTATATAGTGTCATAAATAATTCACGAGAATGAGTTTTGTATTGCAAAGTATACTTATTTTAATTTTTTTTCGAGTTTATATATATGTTTAATCCATATATATTATTCCATATTTTATCCGTCGGAAAAGTTTGAAAATTTATTCGATCCGGAAATTTTATTACGGATTTTCCCAATCGAATTACTCTTTTACACTTTTTCTTTACTTTCTTTTATTTGATTTCTCCCTTCTTCACTCCACGTATGACAACACCCGACTCTTCGCTCCCTCAGCACTGCACCAGCCTTGCAATGTATCAACAGTCAAACTCACCTTTTCCCCTCTGTACAATATTTGGGTCACCTTCCCAAACATTTCAGCCTCCTTCACCTTTGCCTCTTCAATTTGCTTCTTCTACATACCGGAATAACAATGCCAGGAGCAACAGGAAACACCACCGCCTGAGAGGGTCCTTACCTCGCCCTCGCTGCCACCGGGAAGCACAACCCCTGCTAGTATGGTCGCCGTTTCTCCACTGCCGACACGGAGACACCAGGAGCCATCGGAGGCCGAGCCCCGCAAGACCTTCTTCATCTCCTTTCCCTCTCGGTTCTCTGCGCAGCCCATCCTCTGCAGCCGCTTGGTTGGAGTAACAACCGCCGGAACCGCCTCCAACTTCGTCCCCTTGCGCCACCGGTCCGAACTGAGAAGCGAGAGACGGCCCTCCTCTCCTTCCTTTCTGTTGTAACCGGAACCACCGCCGCTACCGCAGCACTGGAGTAGCTGTGCAGCCCCGCCACCTCCTTTTTCCTTCTTCTCGAGCCCCTGTCGAGCCCTATCAGGATGTAGTGAACGGCACAACATCTGGGGAGTCGCCACCTTCTCTTCGCCGGAGAAGCCATGGCCGCCACCTTCCCCTGCGCCATCACCTCGCCCGCCGGAGACTAGCAGCGCCGCCAGGGAGAACCGCCAGTGTTGCCTCCTCCATCCAGCCTTGGTACGGGTTTTAAAAACCCTTGATTAAATTAAATCGGCCCCCCTCCTTTTGGTGAAATTACAATTTGCAACTAGTATTCTGTATTTGCAGATTTGGCCCTAATTTCTGAAAGTTGCAGATTTACCCCTTTTATGACAATATGACATATGTTGACATAAGTGTATTTTTCCCCAGAAAATGAGTTAGTAGTTTTTTTAACCTTGGATTTAATTATGGGGATATTCTAATCTTTATGTATACCACATATTATGCCTTGTTGATTAAATTTCGGGTTACGACCCCAAAGATTTAATTGCGGCTTTTGACCAAATTTTCTTATTGGATAATTTCCCGGAAAAGGGTTTAACGAGTTTTAACATTGGCTTTGAAAACCAAGTTTCCTTAGTCTTATACATATTATATATTCCGTTCCAATTTAGCGTATGAGCTAAATTTGATTAGTTTTGTTTTAGGTTTAGGAGTGCCCCATAGAAGGCCCAACGAATCCATACTCAACATCAGTTGATTGTTTTCCTCCTTTGACCTCGTGTGAGTACTTGTTCGCCCCTAGAGGTGTGTGCAAATAAGTTTTTAAATTTATAAAACTAGAATCAAGCAAGCGAACCCGCAGTGTACGGATCGACGTAGTTAAGCAAGAATTCCAGAGTATCGAACACAGGGATTTGGGTGGGAACAAATTCAATTGCAGATTATCAAGCGAGTAAATATGAGAGTTTTTGCAAATATTGGGAAAACAACAATCCTAAAGATCCAAGTATCAAGCTGTGGCAATCGATTCAAGATATACTAATGATATAAAGACAGAGTTGAGATATGCAAAGGTATGCTAATGTAAGGTAATCGTACGGTGAAGTTCCAAAAACCTTATATGACTCACCTATAAGACACTCCCTATACAGGTTGTTGAGGCTTCAATATAGAAAGGTTCTAAAGGCAAGAATTAATGTGAAATACCCAAACTTGTAATCCAAGGATCAAGACTAACTTAGCCGATTACGGTTATGACACTCACAATCGAGGTAGAGGTTGTTGAGGCTTCACTACCACCTAGAAAAGGCAAGCCTAAACTAAGTTAAAGCAAATCTTTAACTTTGGATTAAAGTAAAAGCAGGTTCGTAAACTTAAGGGAAATTACGGGTAGATCTTGAGACTCCACGGCCGTGGAACTCAAGAACAAACCGTAATTTACGGTTCGTCGACGATTCTCTCTAACTCTCAGGGTCTAATATGTTTATGATCGATCTATCATCATCTAAGCCACAACTATCAACCCTTCACCTTAGAATTGTTAAGAGTTTTAAGCCAATAACAGTCATGTTGATATCAAATTCGAGAATTAAAAGATAGAAAGATGAAAACTTCCGAAAACTTTAAATAATCTTCAAACCAATCTCAAAGTCACAACCAAGAAAGAATGTTGTCAATAGATTCAGAATAAAGCAAACAATCACAATCTTAGGAAAGAAGGGAGAACGGGATGTCAATCCGTCTTCCAAATCAAACATAAACAAGAAGAGAAATCTTCTTGCAACAATCTTCCAAAAGCTTCGATCTTCCGCCAATCCGGAGATCTCAACAGCAATCTCCACCAAAGGTGCGAGATTAGGGCAATTCCCAAATGCGAACTTCGATCTCCAACGAGATGTCAATACTTCCAAGCGAGGGCTAAATGGGCGTTAAAATTCTCTAAGCCGAGATCTAAACGAGGTGTAGGCGTCCATGAATGCCGCCAAGCTAGGATGACGGAATCTTACTTTGTCCGTCTTTTTATAGGGCAAGATAAAATATCGGCCCGGCCCAATCTTCAAAAGATCGTGGCTTCAAAGTGTGGCGAAAAAGATCACCAAGATCACGGTCGTGGAAGGTTCCACGACCGTAATTTAGAGCGTGGAAAGTGTCACGGTTTGGACCATGGATTCCACGACCGTAATAGTTACTGGAATGCATCACGCCTCTCTTTGCAGGGTTCCACGGCCGTAGAAGTAAACGTGGTTTGTAATACGGCCGTATTTTAGAGCGTGGTTTAGGGCAAGAACGTGATTCTTCCCTCCTCGTGCATTCCTCAAGTTGAACTCCAATTTGCTCCTTATAATGCCCTTAATCCATGGACATACTTGATCAACTCTTCTTTGCTCGATTTTGTTCGGAAATGACTCTCAATCACCTATAATCAACATAAAGCTAGTGTAGACATCCATATCGACAATATAGGCAAACTAGCTCACAAATGCAACATTGCTAAATCAAAGACTATCAATATGAATCAAATACACTTAGAAAACGTGCCTAAAATATCACAATATTTCATGCTAACATTACTTCTTCCTCGATCTAGTTATTTTAGTGGCAGAATCATGCTAGGTTGGATCTAACATAACTTAGGGCAAATGTCAAGTAGTGGCCTTGAATTGTGCATGGTTGTTGGATAGTTTATGAGATTTTGTCGAGTTATGTTTGGTACGATCTTAGGGCAATCTTCGAGATTAGGAGTTGGACCTAGCATGCTAGGGTGTGACCTCATATAGGTTTTGGGAGACTAGAAGCCCGAGGCTTCTAGCTTATCGGTTAGTTGTTGATTATCGTGCCTTGTCTTGAACAGGCTTTGGTTATATTCCTTCGGAGAGTGATATCGGTTTCGTTTAGCTTTGAGACGAGGTAAGTCCTCGGACTTACTTAGCCGCTTTTATGCCTTATTTGGATATATATGGTGGTGTGTGTTTACCGCTTTTAAGCATGAAAATGGATTAAGATTTACTTGACCTTATTTATTGGCCCATCGTTACTACTATTATTATTACTATCGGGCAGTGACATCACCGCTCAGTTTCCCGAGGGAGACTGGGGGGATCTCTGCGACCAGGCCATACACGGTATACGGGCGGGCTTCTTCATCACTCCCTCAGGGTATATGTGTATGTTTATAATCATGTTGTGTGTTTGTGTTCCTAAGTGTGTTTGTGCCATATTATTCTTATAATGCCTAGAATGTGAGCTAACGGTTTTATACCGATTATTGTACTTGATGTGCAGGATAGGATGTGGCCGAGTGATCCGGAGGAGTGGGCAGCCGGGGTTCTGTACATCTTAGGTTGTTTTGGGTTTTGGAGTCTTTGTGTTGTTGTTATTGTATATTATGTTGATGTTGTTGTAAGGACGGCTGAAGTCTTTTCTTTCTTTTATTTTCGGGTATCATAACATTGCATAAAAATGTATTTCGGTTTATGTGTGTGTGTGTGTTTATTGTTTATGTGTGTGTTATTGCTTATGTTATAACATCTAAACCGGTAATAGGACCACCGACTTTATATGTTTATATTTGGCCCAAGTGTATGATAACGGGCGGTGACCGCTTGTCCAGTCCAAAATGGGGATGACTGGGAGGTGCCTTGCGACCAGCCCATCGGGTGATGCTGATCCGCATCAAGTACAAACCCGTATGGTGAAAGGGGACAAGGGCGAGATCTTTAAGATTCTCGTGTCACAAAAGAAGTTGAATTAGAACGGGATATGACCTAATAATAAAAAGATAATAAACCGGATTGTGTGTTTTGGAACATGTTGTGTGTTTATGATGCCTTATGTGTGTGTGTGCCAATACCATGATTTTAATGCCTTCAATGCTAGCTAACGGTTTTATACCGATATTGTTGTAGTTGCCTTGCAGGTTAGGGGCGCGGCCGAGTGATCCGGAAGAGTGGGCAGCCGGGGTCCGTACATTTTAGGATGGGTTTTGGGGGTTGTTTTTATGTATTGTTTAGGGTATTATGTATGTCGCGTGTATGGCGGTTGCCTTTAGCGTTGTATCTCGGCTGAAGTCTTTCGTTGTTTTCTTTTGGGGTTCATATCATTGCATTAAAATGAATTTCGGTTTTGCCTTTATTTGTGTCTTGTTGTAAGATCCACTGAAATTGTTGTCAGGTTAAGGGTCGGGACCCATTGTGAGGTCCCAACCCGTTGCGCCCCGAGTCCCGCGGATTCGGGGTGTTACATTTATTTCGTTAATTCAAAAATGCATCTTTAACTTGTCCTCTTTCAAAAACATTTGTGTTGAAAATCTAAAACATAGGGTGACGAGTAAGTTCTCGATTGAAATATTTAGGTTAGTGAAAGTTTAATTCATTTTGTCTAAAAATATCTCACACGTTTCTAACAAGGTATAGGTGAGGCTAGCCTCTTTAAAAAAAATATATACTTTGACTTCCATATTGAGAATGAGGTTATTGTTTCAACTATTCGTCTAACACCCGGTTTTGACTTTACCCCTCTCGAGTACTTCTATCGATATTTTTATTATAAATTATATTTATATCTCTTTTTAAAGTATTATATAGTCTCATAAATAATTCACGAGAACGGGTTTTGTATTGCAAAGTATATTTATTTTAATTTTTTTTCGAGTTTATATATATGTTTAATCCATATATATTATTCCATATTTTATCCGTCGGAAAAGTTTGAAAATTTATTCGATCCGGAAATTTTATTACGGATTTTCCCAATCGAATTACTCTTTTACACTTTTTCTTTACTTTCTTTTATTTGATTTCTCCCTTCTTCACTCCACGTATGACAACACCCGACTCTTCGCTCCCTCTGCACTGCACCAGCCCTGCAATGTATCAACAGTCAAACTCACCTTTCCCCTCGGTACAATCTTTGGGTCACCTTCCCAACCATTTCAGTCTCTTTCACCTTTGCCTCTTCCATCTGCTTCTTCTACATACCGGAATAACAATGCCAGGAGCAACAGGAAACACCACCGCCTGAGAGGGTCCTTACCTCGCCCTCGCTGCCACCGGGAAGCACAACCCCTGCTAGTTTGGTCGCCGTTTCTCCACTGCCGACACGGAGACACCAGGAGCCATCGGAGGCCGAGCCCCGCAAGCCCTTCTTCATCTCCTTTCCCTCTCGGTTCTCTGCGCAGCCCATCCTCTGCAGCCGCTTGGTTGGAGTAACAACCGCCGGAACCGCCTCCAACTTCGTCCCCTCGCGCCACCGGTCCGAACTGAGAAGCGAGAGACGGCCCTCCTCTCCTTCCTTTCTGTTGTAACCGGAACCACCGCCGCTACCGCAGCACTGGAGTAGCTGTGCAGCCCCGCCACCTCCTTTTTCCTTCTTCTCGAGCCCCTGTCGAGCCCTATCAGGATGCAGTGAACGGCACAACATCTGGGGAGTTTCCACCTTCTCTTCGCCGGAGAAGCCATGGCCGCCACCTTCCCCTGCGCCATCACCTCGCCCGCCGGAGACTAGCAGCGCCACCAGGGAGAACCGCCAGTGTTGCCTCCTCCATCCAACCTTGGTACGGGTTTTAAAAACCCTTGATTAAATTAAATCGGCCCCCCTCCTTTTGGTGAAATTACAATTTGCAACCAGTATTTTGTATTTGCAGATTTGGCCCTAATTTCTGAAAGTTGCAAATTTACCCCTTTTGGTATAATTACAAAATATGACCCAAGATTTTAATTAGGGATTATGACAATATGACATATGTTGACATAAGTGTATTTTTCCCCAGAAAATGAGTTTGTAGTTTTTTTTAACCTTGGATTTAATTATGGGGATATTCTAATCTTTATGTATACCACATATTATGCCTTGTTGATTAAATTTCGGGTTACGACCCCAAAGATTTAATTGCGGCTTTTGACCAAATTTTCTTATTGGATAATTTCCCGGAAAAGGGTTTAACGAGTTTTAACATTGGCTTTGAAAACCATGTTTCCTTAGTCTTATACATATTATATATTCCGTTCCAATTTAGCGTATGAGCTAAATTTGATTAGTTTTGTTTTAGGTTTGGGAGTGCCCCATAGAAGGCCCAACGAATCCATACTCAACATCTGTTGATTGTTTTCCTCCTTTGACCTCGTGTGAGTACTTCTTCCTCGATCTAGTTATTTTAGTGGCAGAATCATGCTAGGTTGGATCTAACATAACTTAGGGTAAATGTCAAGTAGTGGCCTTGAATTGTGTATGGTTGTTGGATAGTTTATGAGATTTTGTCGAGTTATGTTTGGTACGATCTTAGGGCAATCTTCGAGATTAGGAGTTGGACCTAGCATGCTAGGGTGTGACCTCATATAGGTTTTGGGAGACTAGAAGCCCGAGGCTTCAAGCTTATCGGTTAGTTGTTGATTATCGTGCCTTGTCTTGAACAGGCTTTGGTTATATTCCTTCGGAGAGTGATATCGGTTTCGTTTAGCTTTGAGACGAGGTAAGTCCTCGGACTTACTTAGCCACTTTTATGCCTTATTTGGATATATATGGTGGTGTGTGTTTACCGCTTTTAAGCATGAAAATGGATTAAGATTTACTTGACCTTATTTATTGGCCCATCGTTACTACTATTATTATTATTATCGGGCGGTGACATCACCGCTCAGTTTCCCGAGGGAGACTGGGGGGATCTCTGCGACCAGGCCATACACGGTATACGGGCGGGCTTCTTCATCACTCCCTCAGGGTATACGGGTTGGGCGCCGCCACACACCTGTTGGTTACACGGGGACAGAGGCGAGAGTTATAAGACTCTCGTGTCACACTTGAACGAATGAATTAGATATGGAATAACATAAAAAGATAATAAGTAACGGATGTGTATGTTTATAATCATGTTGTGTGTTTGTGTTCCTAAGTGTGTTTGTGCCATATTATTCTTATAATGCCTAGAATGTGAGCTAACGGTTTTATACCGATTGTTGTAGTTGATGTGCAGGATAGGATGTGGCCGAGTGATCCGGAGGAGTGGGCAGCCGGGGTTCCGTACATCTTAGGTTGTTTTGGGTTTTGGAGTCTTTGTGTTGTTGTTATTGTATATTATGTTGATGTTGTTGTAAGGACGGCTGAAGTCTTTTCTTTCTTTTATTTTCGGGTTTCATAACATTGCATAAAAATGTATTTCGGTTTTATCGATATTTTAAATGCGTTAAATATTTTTACGAGTACTTTACGTCGTAAATTAAAATCTACGAGTATATATATATATGTACATCGATATATTTTATTATCCGTGTTCAAATTAATACATAATCTCGCGAAATAAATTGCGGAAACGGTTTTTGTATTTCAAATTATATTTTTCAAGATTATAATTATTTGATCCATATATTTATTTTTACATATTTTACTTCGGAAAGATCGGGAAGTTTTCCGGTGCGGAAATCCCGTTCCGAACGTTTTGATTTGATCAACTCTTATCCTTCTTTTATTTCATTTCCCCTTTTCTTCTTTTCTCCCTCCATGACTGGTGAGCATCCCGACCCCTCGCTCCTATCTACCTACCCGACCCCTGGTTTTTGCTGCCCCTATCACTATCACCCAGCTAGTCCCTCTCTCCTTCCTCCCGCTGTGTCGAAAGACAACCTGCCTTGCAACCCTTGCCATGTCACCCATCCTTCTCTGTGTTCTCATCTCCTCCTACCTTATGTTACATGGCAGTAGCTACTCCGCTTCACCGCCATAGTCGCAGACCTTCTCCCTCCTTTCTTTCTAGCAGCAAGCAACAATTCAGCACACTCCCTCTGTTCGACCACCTGTAGCACCGTCAGGGAGAGGTGACCTCGAGCCGTTAGAGCCTTACAACAGCCACCCTGCCGGAGCTCCTCCTCCTCTATTGCGACCCTTGCCGAGTTTTCATTTGCAACAACTCTCTACCTCTCCTCTCCTTCCTTTCTGTTGCCACCGGACACCAACAACCGCTGTCCGCCTTGCCCCGCCTTGTTGTTGAAGCGCCGCCAACACTCCCTCCTCAACCGCCGCCGTCTGGAGCAACCCCGCCCTTCTCCTCCAAGCACGTTAGAAACCAGCACCTTACTCTATCTCTCTATTTTCGTCATCATTGGGTGCGAACGCCGGAGAAGGAAGCCGTCGCCTCCAACGAGGACGAAGCTTGCTGCGCCGTGTTGGATCCCTACCGAAGCCTCCGCCCCTGTGGAATGCCCTTCCCATCCGGAGCCCTGCCGAAGTCGCCGCCCCTGTTTTTCCCGTTCCCCAGCAAGCGTTGAACTGTGAAGCGGGATTAAAACACTAGGGTTAATTAAATTGGGCCCCCTCTTCTATGAAGTAATTACAAAATCCACCCATAACTTGCTTTTACAAATTTTGGCCCATGTTCTTTATTTACAACTTATGACCCATATTTCTGAAGTTGTATTATTTGCCCAGAAAATATTTTACGAGTTTTAACCTTGGATTTCATATACGAGTTTGATCTATACTTATATATACCATATATATTATGCCCTTGTTGGATTAATTGCGGGTTATGGCTCAAAGTTTTAATTACGGGATTTAACGTTGGCTTTTGAAAACGGGTTTTCCTTAGATTTATTTATATTTTATATCTTCCGTTCAAGTTTAGCGTATAAGCTAAACTTGGTTAGTTTTGGTATTAGGTTTGAAAGCGTCCCGATAAAGGTCTAACGAGTCCAAGTCGACATCCGTTGAACGACTTCCGTCTTTTGACGTCATGTGAGTACCCTCTCCCTCGAGATTATGATCTTTCTCGATTTAGTTATGTTTAGTATTAGTATCATGCTAGGTTGGATAATTTAGCATAACTTAGAGTGAATGCCAAGTTGTGGCTTTGGGCCTTAGGTGAGTTTTGAAGATTTATGATCGTTATAAGGCTTGAGGTGTTGATGTTATCTTGTGAGGATTATAGGGCGTTGAGTGTTTGGGTTAATCTTGAGAGCTTATGAGGATTGATATTATGGTTGTATGATCTTGTTGAGATGGTGGAGACTAGGACGAGAGTATCCTAGTATGTGTTGTGATGGTTATGCCCCTGTGAGATCGTGAGGATTAGGAGTCGTTATCCTATCATGGTTATGGTTTATGATCTTGCGAGATCATTAGGACTAGAAGTCCTTATAACATATAAAGTCCGGAGACTAGGACTTCTAGCATGTCAGAGAGATGTTGATTGTGTGCCTTGTTTTGACCAGACGTTGAGTGTCTTCCTACGGGAAGCTGAGAGCGGGATATAGAGGGATTATCTTTGGGACGAGGTAAGTCTCCGGACTTACTTAGCTCGTATTCCTTGTATTAGAATTGATGTGTGCTTGGTGGTGTGTGTTTATTCTTTATTGTTTATAACAACTAAACCGGAAATAGGACCACTGACCTTTATATTATTTGGCCCAAGTGTATGATGTAATATCCGGAAATTTTCTTTCCGTTTATTTCATAGCAAACCGGATTTCGATCCGTGAGAATCACCTATCTACTTAGTTAGACACAAGATTTCAAATTTATCATTTTATGTAACTTCTCTTCACATAAAATGATAAGTTCTCATAATAAACCCTAGTCCTTCAAACCCTAATTTTTCTACATGACTTGTCTTTGACAAAGTCATAGCGTCCTACTAACGAGATCGAGACGAAACTTTGATGAGGCCATGACATTCTTTTGACAAGCTTCTACAAGCTCAACCCACCTTTCTTTCTATGTTGTAAGCAGCCCGCCAACTTACTCCAGCCCAGTCATGTCCAGTAGCTTAATGTACCAGCTCAGTTCGTGCCCAACAACCCAACGTGCCAGCTCAGTTCGCGCCCAGCAGCCCAACGTGCCAGCCCAGTTCCTGTCCAGCAGCTCCGCGTGTCCAGCCCAACAGGAGAGAAAAGAAGCTGGCCACCTCTGTCGCAGCCCATGAAGACCTCCACGCCGCTGAGGAACGTTACCAGATGGTAACTGCCCGGATTTCACGCAGGCAATCAAGCATATCCCGATCTCTTTCCTTGTGCGCTGCGAGTTCTATTCCCGTCCATATTCACAGCAACCGTCGTCTCCTTCCTTTGCTAGCAACAGGTCGAGCATTCCCTTCTATCCCGACTCCCCATCATTAGACGAAGGCAGCAACGAACCACACCAGCCTTCTACACACGTCCAGCCCTCCAACGACGCAGAGACCGACGCTGAGCCCTTGGAGTCGTAGAAGTGCACCCTACCCCTTCCTCCCTTCTGCACAGCAGGTACACGGAACTGGTAGAGCCTTAAACTCCTTATTCTGCTAATCTGTGCTACGTGGTTCTGCATCTCTAATCCGAAGCTTTTCAGCGCAGAAAGGCTCTTCTGAGTAGAAAGCACAACATCTTCGATCGGATTCCTTCTGTGGATAGGCAACGACCTTACTACTGACAGGTGAACCTCTTTCCCTTCTTTTTCTATTGTTTCCCCATCGAACTGCACTCAACCGTGTTCTGTATAGCCGGGTAAAGATCTAGATACCTCTCCATCCTTTCTGTCACCTCCTTAGTTAAATTTTGCATCTTACACCTTCCTTCTTGTGCTGGAGTGTTTCCCCATCGATGCAGTAGTGAGATAGGCTGCAGCTTTCACTTGGATCATTGATAAAACGAGATAAGACTCACACAAGTCCGGTAAGAGACCCATTGCCTCTTGCTCCTGTTTATGAGGTAGGTGCAACTTATGTATATATACTTTGTGATCTCCATAAGTTTAGAACCTAGAATGGGTGTATTGGAACATATAGATTAGTGTGTTAGGTGGAAGTCGAACTAGAGATATATAGGAAGGCGGACTGCTGTAAATATGAACAATAGAAATAAGAGTGAAGAACCCTTGTTGTAATCTCAGTTTATAAGTCGGAAATGGGTACTTTTGAAGATCAATGTTAGAGAGTTAGGTTGAAGATCCACCGTTGAAATTTTAATAGGTAATAGGTGGATGTCTGTAGTTTACTGTATTAAAATTTGAGAAGAAATGAACGGTCGGATTAGAAGTTATAAGCTTCCAAAGTAGGGTATATAAGCAGTTTTTAGAAAATCATGAAATTTTGGCAAAGTATAGAAAAAGTAAGTGTTGTAGCCAACTTTGAGAATTTTTATAAAAATGATGGATGAATAGTTTTGCGAAATTCTTGCTCCTAAGGGTAGATGGAACATCATAGATGATCTAGAGAATTATTTCGGAATTTTTATAAGCTTCTACGAATTTTATATTTGAAACCGAAGTTGGACCTTTACGATCTTTCGGAAAATAGGAAAATAGGAAAAGTGCCAGTTTATAACCAAACTAAACTTTAGGAGTTATAATATGACTTTAGAGTCTCAAATAGGAGTTTAGACATGAATTTCAGAAAATTGGAAGTTTCGGGACTACGGGTAAAATGGTCATTTTACCATAAATTAGTACTGTAATTAGTTATGTCCTATTACGATCTTCTATCTTAGAAGTCTTAGACTTCTAATTACGTTGGAGTGTGCTAATGCACATATCTCCTTTGGCAGGCAACTGAGTTGCTACAGTTTACAAAGCGAGTTTGGTTTACAAAGAATCGAGATTTATAACAGTAAGTCCTTTGGGCTTACTTAGCTGACTTCTGAATATGAGCATGAATGATGATAGTGGTGTGTGTGATTGAAATGTTTAGAGTTATTGGTTGTGATAGATAATTACCAACCTATACTTGGCCTAAGAGTAACGGGCGGTGGCATTCTGCTCAGTTAGCTTGAGGGCGCTGGGGGTTTCTTTAGGGACTAGTGCATACTCGGTTTGTAGTGATGCTACCGACGGAGGTCAGCTAGACCTACACCCAGTTGGATAAGGAACGGAGGCGAGAACTGTTAAGAGTTCTCGTGCCACAACTATAAAATTGAATAAGATGAATCACCTAAGTAATAGATAATAAATGGTTGTGTGCCAACATGATGTTTGTTTATATTATTCTGCGTGTGTTTGTGTTGTTATTATTCTACTTATATTTGGATAGTTAGCTAACAGTTGTTATGTTGTGTAGACGTACCACAAGTTAGAGCAGATGCCGAGTGATCCGCATGGTAGTGGTCAGCCGGGGTGTCGTACTTTTAGGACGTGTTGCAGTTTCTTTATTTGTGGGATTTCCAGTTGGACCTTGGTTCTTTTCTTTCTATCCGTACTTTGTCATCTTATGTTTCCGGTTGTTGGTTGTTCTGGTCCCTTTCATACATTGTTAAGACTTAATTTATGATTTCCGGTTTTTCCTTATCTATGCCTTGTTGTAAGATCTTGTTAAGTTGTTGTCAAACTAAGGTCGGGACCCACTGTGCGGTCCTAACCAGTAACTCCCCAAGTTGTAAAATTTGGGGTGTTACAACATGGTATCAGAGCTCTAGGTTGGCAACAATGGCACTTGAAATCTTCTAAAAAGGTCATATAAGTAAATAAACAGAACCCGAAAGGGGTCTGAGTTTTCCAAAGAAGATTTTGGTTTTAAAATGCATGCATAGTCGGGTTGGGATAGAAAGTACGGACGACCACCACTACCTCCGCGGATCTCGGTATTCTTTGTATTATTATTATAGACTTTTACTGTTTATGATAGATTAGTTAGATTATAACTGTAGTTGTTACCGTTCGTGCAGATGGCACGTACTAGGGCTACACTAGCGACTGGCCGAGGTAGGGGTCGTCCCCCCTTCCCCCAGTCAGACAGGATTGAGCTGATAGCACCCCTGTTGTTAGAGGGCGTGGTCGTGGGGGTAGACCTCCACTAGGGAGAGGTCGAGGACGAGTTCCTCGAGAGGATCCACCTGCAGCAAGCATACCAGAGGCTGCTGTGGAAGAGGTAGCTGAGAGTGTAGACCCCGAGGTCAGGCATGAGACCGCCGCTAGGTCTGGAGCGCAGGGAGCACGTTCAACTGAGTCAGGACGTGTTTATATTGGAGCATCTGAGTATAGAGAGTACAGAGCATACATCGAGCGTATGGAGGAGGCTGCCAGAGTTGAGAGGCTTACCCAGGTACCACCGGTGGTACCGGCTAGGTCAGCTCAGGTGACACAGGGACTGTCTCAGGTGCCGGCTGTACCTGAGAGGAGATCTAATGCTGATAGAGAGCCTGCTGGGTCTAGAGCACCGAGAGCGGATGAGTGGTTGAAGGCTTTCAACTCTCAGAAGGTTCCCTCATTTAGTGGAGAAATAGGGCTAGAGGTGGAGCACTGGATAAGGAAGATAGAGACTGCTTTAGAGGCGATACGTTGCCCCGAGGATCCACAGGTGGATTTGGTGCAGACCTGTTTCACAGATGATGCTCATTCATGGTGGCGTACCATTCGTAGCCAAGTCACCAGTTGGGAGCAGATGAGGAACATTGTTAGGGACAGGTACTGTCCTGTCTCGCTGAGGAGGGAGAGATTCCAGGATTTCATTGAGGCGGGATTTGAGGATATCCCGATTGCTGTAGCCATAAAGAAGTTTCAAAAAGAGTTGACCTTACTTGGACCAGCTGCACCTCCAGAAGAGCAGCATGTTTACCTTTTCTCCAGGAGATTGAGAGAGAGTACCCGATCATATCTGGCTGGATTCCGCTGTGAGACTTTGTCTGACTATCAGGATAGGGCCTCTACTTATGAGAGAGATAGGACAGCTTTGAGGAAAGCAATTTGTTACGCTAAAAAGTGTGCACGCAATAAGCCTTAAATTTGTACTCGTTATATTTATCCTAACTTCTAGCGCACCCGCAGTGTACGGGACGTTTGTAGTATGGATAGTATTCCGAGGTCGAACACAAAGACTAAGGTGAAATTGATTCGGTTTTGTGATTAAGTTTAGTGAAGGTCTAAGGTTAGAAAAGAGGGAAATAAAGAAATGAAAACCTCAATTGTTTTTGGTTGGATTTTTGGTGATCAATCAAAGATCACAATTCATGCAAAGTAAACAATCAAACTAGACTAAAAATCTGCACAAATGAACAAACCAAACAAGATGATGATCAAAGGAAGAGAAGACGGATTCTAGGGGTCGGAAATTCCGGTTATGGCATAAAACTCAAGTCATCTATTCATTCTTTGGATCTCACTATGATACGTTGGGATTAAGTGTTTCTAATTTGGGATCAATTACCGGGTAAGTCTCATGACCCAACTAATCCATTCCTAAGATCTCATTACCGGGTAAGTCTCTAAGATCTTAAAGATAGGAATTCTACACAAACCGGATTGGTTAATTAGGGATCTACCTATCCTTACCGGGTAAGTCTTGGAAAGGGAAGTCCTAATCAACTATCCTAGCACATCTAATCCAATGGCGGCTTATTAGGCTCACCATTACCTAAGGTTTGCTATTTTAGATTCTAAGGGCAAGGATTACCGGGTAAGTCTCTCCTAACTCTTAGCCACTACACTAAGTCACCCTAGGATAGATTAAACTCAGCAAACACTTAGGGTTTCAACAATTCATAGGTCTTAGGCAAGGTCCTTCGAACTAGGAAAATCACGGTTTGTTCTACGGAAACCACGACCGTGGTTCCTCAAGAACTACCCGTGATTCCTAACAGGAACTACGTTCACAAACAAAAATCATCCAAAGGTAAATCTAAGTTCGTCCTATCATAGTTCTAGCCATAACCTTCCTTTCCTTACCCTAGAACCACTTCAATTTAGCCTACAACATTCATAATGGAACTCAAAACAAACAAACATGAAATCAAAACATCCATTGCAAGATAATGAAAGAAAAGGGATGAACAAGTAAACTTAATCCAAAACTAAGCTGAAGATTAGAATTAGAACCACTTACAACCCTTCCAAAAGAAGGTTCAAAGACTCATACAATCTCTAGAAAACGAAATCCGAAATACAAGAAAGCTATGGTGTGTTCTTCTCCTCCTCTTCAATGGAATCCTTCCCTTTCTCTTTGACACTTTCCTTCCTAGAAAACCTCTTGATTTTTGAGAATATATTTGTTAGAGAAAATGGATAATGGATGAGCTGCTCCCAAACTACCCCAGCTGCCTCAAACAATCCATGAAGGACCACTTTTATAACAAATCTCTCATGAGCTGGCCATGAGAGTCGTGGCACAGCTGTCACGAGAATCTGGCAAAATCCACGGTCATTTCCACGGCCGTGGTTCTTCAGAGAACCGTGATTCTATGCAGAAACTTCGCCTTGGATCATTGAGCTGTGGTTTGGTGCATGGCTTGTGTTGGCAAGGTCCCATGAGTCCTTCTTAGTCATTGGCTTGTGTCCTAATGAGTCCGAGGACGTGTCATCTAAATGAACGATCCTTAAACGCGTCGTTTTAGCTCTAAACTTCCCGAAATACCTACAAAACGCACACAAGTCCGTGTAGACGTCTATCTCGACAAAATACGTGAATTGGTTGCAAAACGTCTTGAACTAATGCTAGATCATGCATGAATGAGCGAGAATTCTATCTAAATGTACACCTAAAACTATGTTATAAATCGTGTTATCAAAATACCCCATACTTAAGGTTTGCTCGTCCCCGAGCAAATTCTCACATATAGACTAGAAGATGACATGATTTATATATGCAGAAAAATGGTAAACTCTTTTTGGGTTTGTGCTTCTACTATTGGATCACCTTCATAGTCATGATCAATGGCAATTGGATAAGCAATTATGTATCAAACAATAAGGGCATGGAAAGACAATTGTACTTAACTCAAAAGCATGCATGAAATGTGAAGATGAAGAGGTCAAGAAGATCAAGAGTCTATCCAATCTAGATCACTAAGTCTTACAAACATGCAAGTAGGTCATAAGGGCTTGTGACATAAAAGGCCAAGAAACGTTGCAATTGGGCGGGGGATTCTCTAGGTTATGTGATGCTAATCCGGGAATGGAACTAACTCCACATCCTTGTCCTCGATCAAATTCCCCCAAGTGTATATTTTTTCCCTATCTTGCTTTCTTTTCTTTTTCTTTAACTCATTTTTGAGACAATGGCATTGGTGTACAAAAGCCGAAACCTTGGTGATTAGCCGTCCTCGGGCTTTTTCTTAGTTTTCGAGGTGCATCCACACCGGGCACACATACCAAAGTTCGTTAGGGCTATTGGTTCATTTGACATTGGCAAGGCACCAACACCCGATTATGTGAAGTGTACCGAGTTACTTGTCATTTAAACCAACGCCCCCAAACCTATATTTTGGCTACACTTCCACAATAATTTCAGCATTTTATTCACGACATTCTTTTCATTACATCTTCACCCCACACTTGCTTTTCACACATTTCAACACACTAGCATGCTCCTATTCACGGATGGGTTTTTAAAGGAGGTCGATTTATATCAATTGAGGTGCTCAAGCAATTATGATCAAGATGAGAAGTAGAGAAAGATGAAATGCCTCATTCATTCCTAGATGGTATGCAAGAACTATCATGTAATTTCGATTTTCGATACTCAATCCATTCTAGGCAATCATCATGATCACAAGTCATTCATAGAATTTAAGAGAAGTAGTTCAAGTCCACATATGCATTTATCAATTCAACACATAAGGCCATTCATAGCCAATCACAAGACAAGTTTCATCATTAGGATCATATCCAAGCCTAGAAAGCACAAAAATTTTTAAATTTTCTGATTTTTTATGGGATTTTCGTTTTAAGTATGTACAATGCAAGACATGTGCAAAATATTAGCCTATCCTAGATGCTCATCATGTAAAGGATCATGCAAACCCCACCCCATACTTAGAAACACATTGTCCCCAATGTGGTATTCAAGTAAAGAGAGTGAAAGAAGGTTCTCACAATGTAAAATTGTTTGCTATGGTATTTGGGAATTCTCAAGTGAATTGATGTTGGATGATCCTTTTAACCATGGTAGAGTGCTCTAAGCATCCTTCAAAGCTTCGGAACCCGCGCTAGGCACCGCTAGCCGTCCAAGTTCCGCGTCCGCTCCACTCATAATCGGTGAGGGTGTCATCATCATCATTTTCATTGCCAAGAGAGGCTTCCAATGCCATTAATGCTCTAGCACACACACGAAGGTAGACAAAACACACACAAAGCACACAAAAACAGAAAAAAATCTAAGCAAAAATGAAAAGGGAAAAAATGTTACCAATGGGTTGCCTCCCACCAAGCGCTTCTTTAAGGTCATTAGCTTGAACAAACTCGGGAGCGTCTATTCGAGGTGAAGCGGGGCAATCATGTCTACCGGGGCTCCCGGAATATACTTCTTCAAGCGATGCCCATTCACCTTGAAATTTCCACAATGCTCCCCTCCTATTTCAATAGCTCCATGGGGAAAGATCTTCTTCACCACATATGGCCCGGTCCATCTTGATTTGAGCTTTCCGGGAAAGAGCCTTAGCCTTGAATTGAAGAGAAGGACAAGATCTCCTTCACTCAACTCCTTTGGAATGATCCTCTTGTCATGCCACCTTTTGGTTCTCTCCTTGTAGATCCGGGCATTCTCATAAGCTTCCAACCGGAGCTCCTCAAGGGCATTGATATCAAGCAACCTCTTTTCCCCCGCTTCCTTGAGGTCAAAATTTAGCCACTTAATGGCCCAATAAGCTCTATGCTCCATTTCCACCGGAAGATGGCAAGACTTGCCATAGACCAACTTGTAGGGGGTGATTCCAATTGGTGTCTTGAAGGCGGTTCTATAGGCCCATAGTGCGTCATCGAGCTTCATAGCCCAATCCTTCCTTGTCCTAGACACCGTCTTCTCGAGGATGGCCTTTATCTCTCGGTTGGAGATCTCCACTTGACCACTAGTTTGGGGGTGGTAAGGTGTTGCCACCTTATGAGTCACCCCATACTTAGCCAAAAGTGCTCCAAAATTCCTATTTGTGAAATGCTTCCCCCCATCACTAATGATCACCCTTGGTGTTCCAAACCTAGGGAAGATCACTCGGTTGAAGAACCGCACTACCACCTTGGCATCATTCGTAGGAGAGGCGATCGCCTCTACCCATCTTGACACATAGTCCACCGCCAATAGGATGTAGAGATTGCCACATGAAGAAGGGAATGGTCCCATGAAGTCTACACCCCACACATCAAAAATCTCAACTTCTTGGATGTTATTCAAGGGCATTTCATTCCTCCTTGAGATGTTGCCCGTCCTTTGGCAAGCATCACATGCCGCTACAAAACCTTGCACATCTCTAAACAAGTTAGGCCAATAAAAACCGGATTGCAATACCTTTGCACACGTCTTGTGTGAGCTAGCATGGCCTCCGCATGGTAAGGAGTGGCAATGCCGGATCACACTCTCCACTTCATCCTCCGGTATGCATCTTCTAAGCACCCTATCCGGGCCTCTCTTGAATAGAAGTGGCTCACTCTAATAGTAATGCCTTACATCGTTGAAGAACTTCTTCCTTTGTGCATATGTAAGTCCGGGAGGCACTTCCTCACACACTAAGTAGTTCACAATGTCGGCGTACCATGGCTCACTTCCTCTAGCCACTTGGAACAAGCATTCCTCCACCATTTGCAATTGTTCATCCCGGAATGAATCATCTACCGGGATGTTGTCTTTCCCAAGCTCCAATGGTGGGAGTCTACTAAGGTGATCTGCCACGGAGTTCTCGGATCCCTTCTTATCTCGTATCTCCAAATCAAACTCTTGAAGAAGAAGGATCCACCGAATCAACCTTGGTTTGGCATCCTTCTTTGTAAGTAGATAACGGATCGCCACATGATCCGTATAAACTATGACCTTCGCTCCAACAAGGTATGAGCGGAATTTCTCAAATGCATACACCACCGCCAATAACTCCTTCTCGGTGGTTGCATAGTTGAGTTGGGCATCATCTAGCGTCTTGCTAGCATAGTAAATAGCGTGAGTGCGCCCTTCCTTCCTTTGCCCTAAAACGGCCCCAACGGCCACATCGCTTGCATCGCACATGATCTCAAATGGTAGACTCCAATCCGGAGGTTGCATGATAGGTGCGGAGATCAAGGCGTTCTTCAACCTACAAAACGCTTCAAGACAATCTTTGGAAAAGACAAAATCAACATCTTTCATTAGTAGGTTAGTGAGAGGCTTAGAAATTTTAGAGAAATCTTGAATGAACCTCCGGTAAAAACCGGCATGCCTTAAGAAACTCCTTACCCCCTTCACCGAGGTAGGTGGTGGCAACTTCTCTATTGTTTCAATCTTAGCCCTATCAACCTCAATGCCACGGTTAGACACCAAGTGCCCTAACACAATCCCTTCACTTACCATGAAGTGGCATTTCTCCCAATTTAAGACAAGATTTGTCTCCTCACATCTTTGCAACACTAATGACAAGTTAGCCAAGCAATCATCGAAAGAAGAACCATAAACAGAGAAATCATCCATGAACACTTCCATGATATTTTCTATGTATTCTGAAAAGATAGCCATCATACACCTTTGGAAGGTGGCGGGTGCATTACACAACCCAAATGACATTCTCCTATATGCAAAGGTACCCCATGGACATGTAAAAGTCGTTTTCTCTTGGTCATCGGGGTGGATAGGGATTTGGAAGAATCCACTATACCCATCTAAATAGAAAAAATGAGAGTGTTGAGCTAACCTTTCTAGCATTTGGTCAATGAATGGGAGAGGGAAGTGATCTTTCCTAGAGGCCATGTTTAACTTCCTATAATCTATACACATCCTCCATCCCGTGACCGTCCTAGTTGGTATTAGTTCATTGTTCTCATTAGTTACTACCGTCATTCCACCCTTCTTAGGCACTACATGAACGGGGCTAACCCACTTACTATCCGAGATAGGGTAGATAATTCCTGCATCTAGCAACTTAATTATTTCCTTTTTGACCACCTCTTTCATTATAGGATTCAATCTCCTTTGATGTTCAATAGAGGGTTTGTGGTTATCTTCCATCATTATCTTATGCATGCACAAAGATGGCTTAATGCCAACCAAATCATCAATAGTATAACCAATGGCTTTCCTATGCAATCTTAGTTCATGCAGCAATTTAGCAAGTTCATCATCACTCAAGCATGCATTAACAATCACAGGATATGTAGAGTTATCACCAAGAAATGCATACTTTAAATGAGAGGGAAGGGGTTTAAGTTCAAGTGAGGGAGGACCTTTATCGGTTGAAGATGATCCAAATAAGATTGGATGAGATGAATCCAAGGTAAATGAAGACTCTCCTTGGCTCCTCAAAGCTTGATCATCATCAAGAGATGATTCAGGAAAAACCACGGTTGGAAACACGGGTTGCTCATCTTCCACGGCCGTGGTTCTTGCCAAGCTTGCTTCTTGGAGTTGTCCAGAGAGTTTGACAGCCGTGGAACCTGAATCTCGACCGTGGAACTTGCAGCTGTTCACAACCTCTTCGTGGCTTTCAAATCCAACTCTTGGCTCTTCTTCCAAGGCCTTCAAGGCCTTGATCTCTTCATTGCATTCTTCCTCAATGTCCTCCTCCATCATACTCAAGGTAAGAACCTTCTCTAAGGGATCCTTGATCAAGATCGAGCTTACAACTTCTCTAGATTCTTCTTGCTCGACTATGTTGAAGATATCTTCATCAAGGGTTGGCCCTTTCATCATTGTGGACAGCTTGAACTTGATGTTCTCCTCTCCTATGTTGAAGGAGAGAATCCCGTTCTTGCAATCCACTAAACATCCGGAGGTGGCTAGGAAAGGTCTTCCTAGGATGATGGGAACCGGATAATCCGCCGGAATGTCCAACACTACAAAGTCGATGGGTACATAGAATCCTCCCAATTGCACCGGAATGTCCTCTAGAATCCCAACCGGATGAGTGATAGAACGGTCCGCTATATAGAGGGTCATCTTGACCGGCTTTGGCTCTCCTAGCCCGACCTTGTTGCTAAGTGCAAGCGGTATGATGCTTACACTCGCCCCAAGATCACAAAGGGCCTCGTACTTCACATCTCCCACTCCTATCGGGACGCAAAAAGAGCCCGGATCCCTTAGCTTGGGAGGCATTTCTTCCTTCATCGTTTGGATCAACTCCGAGGATCTCTTGGTCATCCTTATCTCCCCATACTCTTCCAACTTCCTTTTGTTGGAGAGTATTTCTTTCAAAAACTTCCCATATGCCGGCATTCCTAAGACGGCATCCATGAACGGAATGTTAATATGTAACTTGGACATTAGTTCAAGGAACTTACCAAAGTGATTGTCCAAACGAGCTCTTGCTCTTGATTGTGGGAACGGTAGTGGTGGCTTGTATGGAGGCGGTGCCACATAGGTTGGCTCTACATCTTTGCTTTTGCCTCCATCTTCTTGCCTTCTTCCCTCTTCTACCATTACTTGCTTTCCCTTAGCTTGGTCCTTGGGCAAGGGATCCTTCATACTCAACCCACTCCTTGTTGTGATAGCCAACACTTGGCCTCTTGGGTTGTCTTCGGTTCTTCCGGGAAGCTTCCCCGGATCTCTATGTGCTTCACCCGCCTTTTGAAAGACTTGTGCTTCCAAGACCTTTTGAGCCTTAGAAATTGAAGTCACGGTGCTCTCAAGTCCATTCAACCTTCCTAGCAATTGTTCAAACATGACTTCGGTCCTATCCTTTGGAGGTTGAGTAAAGCCGGGTGGAAGTTCTTGTGAAGCTCTTTGTGGTGGAGTTGTGCTTGTGGAGGCGAGAGGGTTCAAGGCTCCATCCGGGTTAGAGTAGGAAAATCCGGGATGGTTGTGGTTTGGCCGGTAATTGTTGAATTGCCGGTTGTTGTTGAAATTCCTTGGGCCTTGGTAATTATTGAAGTTGCCCCTTCCTATAAAATTCACATCTTCCTCCTTGGAAGACAAGTTAGCTTGCGGAAGCACTTGAGGAGTTGCTTGGCTCTTCAAGGTTGTAGTACACAACTCTCTCAAGGATTTCAACTCGTTGTTGATGGCGTCAAGCTTGAAATTGCTCATGGTGACTTCGCTTACCTCATATGCTCCCGCCTTTCTTCCTTCACTCTTCCTATGAGAGTACTTCTCAATCACTAGAGCTTGCTTCTCCACAAACTCCCAAGCATCATCTACATGTTTCTACATAAATGTCCCACCGGAAAGAGATTGGAGCTTGAATTGGCTATCTTCATCAAGTCCTTTGAAATAGATCTCCAATAGCTCGATCTTCGGTATGCCATGGTGTGGACAATCTAGGAGAAGGTCTTTAAATCTCTCCCAAGACTTGAACAAACTTTCTCTATCCCTCATCACAAAGGCATTGATCTTCCCTCTTAATTCGGTGGTCTTGGAGGGTGGGAAGAACTTGGTTAAAAACTCGGTTGTCATCTCCTCCCAAGTACCAACTCGCCCTTGTGGAATAGATTGATACCAAGCCAAGGCTTTATCCTTAAGAGAGAAGGAAAAAGCCCTAAGCTTATGGTTGTTGCTCTCCAATCTTGGTGGCCTAAGAGTCTCCATCAAAATCTCGTAGTTCATCAAATGTTGGTGAGGAGACTCTCCTTCCATCCCTCCAAATTGATTGTGCCGGATCATTTGTAGAACTTGAGGGCGGAGCTCATAGTTGTGGGTTGCGGGATCTCCTAAATTCACACCCGGTCGGTGTGCTCTTTGTGTCGGGTCCATACGCCTCCCTAGGGTTTGTGGCTCCTCAATAGCAATGGGAACAACCCTAACATTGGCCGCCGGCTGCGGTTGTGGTGGAGGAGGTGGAGGTTGTCGGCGATTAAGCTCTCCTTGAACAAGGGCTTGCCTAATCTCCTCAATCTCCCTCCTAGTTTCCTCTTGCCTCTCATTGGCAAGTCTCCTTTCTTCCTCCAAGAGCTCATCTCTTAGCCTTATTTGCTCTAAGGCTTCATCCAACTCAGCTTGAAGATTTCTACCGGCCATCTCTTTCTCTCTTCGGACGTTCTTAGATCTAGATCGAAGGGTTTTCTCCGGTTCGGGATCGAATGGAGCTAAATCCTTGCCACGAGACCTTCGCATACACCTAAAGAGTAATAGATGCCCTGAAAAGCAAAGACACCAACCAAAGAGAGATCAAAAGCAACAAGAAAGATCTACACTAGAAACAATCACAAAATAGACTCAATCTAGACCTAGTCCCCGGCAACGGCGCCAAAAACTTGTTACGCTAAAAGTGTGCACGCAATAAGCCTTAAATTTGTACTCGTTATATTTATCCTAACTTCTAGCGCACCCGCAGTGTACGGGACGTTTGTAGTATGGATAGTATTCCGAGGTCGAACACAAAGACTAAGGTGAAATTGATTCGGTTTTGTGATTAAGTTTAGTGAAGGTCTAAGGTTAGAAAAGAGGGAAACAAAGAAATGAAAACCTCAATTGTTTTTGGTTGGATTTTTGGTGATCAAACAAAGATCACAATTCATGCAAAGTAAACAATCAAACTAGACTAAAAATCTGCACAAATGAACAAACCAAACAAGATGATGATCAAAGGAAGAGAAGACGGATTCTAGGGGTCGGAAATTCCGGTTATGGCATAAAACTCAAGTCATCTATTCATTCTTTGGATCTCACTATGATACGTTGGGATTAAGTGTTTCTAATTTGGGATCAATTACCGGGTAAGTCTCATGACCCAACTAATCCATTCCTAAGATCTCATTACCGGGTAAGTCTCTAAGATCTTAAAGATAGGAATTCTACACAAACCGGATTGGTTAATTAGGGATCTACCTATCCTTACCGGGTAAGTCTTGGAAAGGGAAGTCCTAATCAACTATCCTAGCACATCTAATCCAATGGCGGCTTATTAGGCTCACCATTACCTAAGGTTTGCTATTTTAGATTCTAAGGGCAAGGATTACCGGGTAAGTCTCTCCTAACTCTTAGCCACTACACTAAGTCACCCTAGGATAGGTTAAACTCAGCAAACACTTAGGGTTTTAACAATTCATAGGTCTAAGGCAAGGTCCTTCGAACTAGGAAAATCACGGTTTGTTCTACGGAAACCACGACCGTGGTTCCTCAAGAACTACCCGTGATTCCTAACAGGAACTACGTTCACAAACAAAAATCATCCAAAGGTAAATCTAAGTTCGTCCTATCATAGTTCTAGCCATAACCTTCCTTTCCTTACCCTAGAACCACTTCAATTTAGCCTACAACATTCATAATGGAACTCAAAACAAACAAACATGAAATCAAAACATCCATTGCAAGATAATGAAAGAAAAGGGATGAACAAGTAAACTTAATCCAAAACTAAGCTGAAGATTAGAATTAGAACCACTTACAACCCTTCCAAAAGAAGGTTCAAAGACTCATACAATCTCTAGAAAACGAAATCCGAAATACAAGAAAGCTATGGTGTGTTCTTCTCCTCCTCTTCAATGGAATCCTTCCCTTTCTCTTTGACACTTTCCTTCCTAGAAAACCTCTTGATTTTTGAGAATATATTTGTTAGAGAAAATGGATAATGGATGAGCTGCTCCCAAACTACCCCAGCTGCCTCAAACAATCCATGAAGGACCACTTTTATAACAAATCTCTCATGAGCTGGCCATGAGAGTCGTGGCACAGCTGTCACGAGAATCTGGCAAAATCCACGGTCATTTCCACGGCCGTGGTTCTTCAGAGAACCGTGATTCTATGCAGAAACTTCGCCTTGGATCATTGAGCTGTGGTTTGGTGCATGGCTTGTGTTGGCAAGGTCCCATGAGTCCTTCTTAGTCCTTGGCTTGTGTCCTAATGAGTCCGAGGACGTGTCATCTAAATGAACGATCCTTAAACGCGTCGTTTTAGCTCTAAACTTCCCGAAATACCTACAAAACGCACACAAGTCCGTGTAGACGTCTATCTCGACAAAATACGTGAATTGGTTGCAAAACGTCTTGAACTAATGCTAGATCAATCATGAATGAGCGAGAATTCTATCTAAATGTACACCTAAAACTATGTTATAAATCGTGTTATCACAATTCAGTCTAGTGGGCCGGATAAGCGGCAGAGGACAAGACATGCTGGTAGCAGTGCAGCAGTAGCAGGTTATGATCGAGGACAGACTCAGGGGAGGTCCAGCTACCACCCTACAGTCCAGACTTCCAGTAGAGATCGACGGTGCTTTAACTGTGGTAGCCGCGATCACATTAAGACAGATTGCCAGAGACCACCTACCACTTGCTTCACGTGTGGGAAGTCGGGACACAAAGCTACTTTCTGCTGTCAGGGTAGGGCCCCTTTACAGCAGGGATCTTCTCCTGCAGGTGTTGAGAAGAGTGTACAGAGACCTCCTCAGTACCGAGCACCGAGTCAGCAACAGCAACAATACCAGGCTCCAGGACATCCTGCTTCATACAGTACGGCACAGGGATCAGGTCGTGGCAGGGGACGTGGTAGTACCACTGACACCAGAGGAGGACCATCGAGAGTGTTCGAGCTGAGGTGCACCGAGCAACCTACAGCACCTGCGACCACAGGTACTATTTGGATCCATGACTTACCTGTGCGAGTTTTATTTGATACGGGTGCTACGCACTCCTTTATATCAGATGCATGCGTAGATAGGTTGTCCTTAGCTACAGTAGAGGGTGTACCTTTTGTGGTTGGGTTACCAGATGGGGGTAAGGTTAGAGGATCCCGAGAGATTTATGACTGCCCTATTCATTTGGGAGGCCGGATTTGGTTAGTAAATTTTCTAGTCATGCCCTTAGCACATGAGGACGTGATATTGGGGATAGATTGGATGACTAGGCATGGAGCAGTCTTAGATATTGGCAGGAGAACAATGACTGTCGCCACTGAAGAGGGTCACAGAGTGATATTCCGAGGTTGGGACCTCGGAAAGTCCGGCACAGTTATCAGCGCAGTGAGAGCGGCCAGATTGATAGCACAGGGTTGCGAGGCCTTCTGGTGTTATGCCATGAAGGAGCGCAAGAGCTTGACAGTAGAGGAGATACCAGTTGCATGCGAGTTTGCAGAGGTATTCAGTGACGACTTACCAGGGCTACCTCCACAGAGGAGTGTTGATTTTAGCATTGAGTTAGAGCCGGGCACGAGACCGATCTTGAAGGCCCCATACCGTATGGCACCGATAGAGCTGCTTGAGCTGAAGAAGCAGTTGGAGGAGTTAGCAGAGAAGGGCTTCATACGCCCTAGTGTTTCTCCCTAGGGTGCACCAGTATTATTTGTGAGGAAGAAGGATGGATCGATGAGACTGTGTATTGATTACCAGGAGTTGAACAAGGTCACCATCAAGAATAAGTATCCACTGCCTCGCATAGATGATCTGCTGGACCAGCTGCATGGAGCGTCAGTGTTCTCGAGGATAGACTTGAGATCGGGTTATCACCAGCTGAGAGTTAGAGACCAGGACATACCTAAGACGGCATTTCGGACTAGGTATGGCCACTATGAGTTTGTAGTGATGCCATCCGGACTCACTAATGCGCCAGCAGTATTTATGGAGTTGATGAATGGGATTTTCATCGACTTCTTAGACCAGTTTGTAGTGGTCTTCATTGACGACATTCTAGTTTACTCTAGAAGTCAAGAGGAGCATGCCGGACACTTGAGGACATTATTACAGATTCTACAGGATAGCCAACTATATGCTAAGCTATCCAAGTGCGAGTTCTGGATGTCAGAGGTGGCTTTCCTAGGCCATGTAGTGACTGCTTAGGGGATTAAGGTCGACCCGGCGAAGATTGATTCGGTGTCTTCTTGGCAACCTCCGAAGAATGTTAAGGAGGTTCGCAGCTTTCTTGGATTGGAAGGTTATTACCCCCGGTTTGTGGAAGGGTTTTGTCACGCTAGGAAATAGCACAAAAAGCTTTACATTTATAAACTCGAACTAAAATCCTAAACTACCTAGCGAAACCCGCAGTGTACGGATCGTTATGTAGGAAGGAAAGTATTCTGAGGTCGAACACAAGGACTGAGGCGAAATCAAGTCATTCAATGATCAAAGATAGTGCAAATCTAGTCTAAGAAAAGAGAAAGAAATAAAGAAATGAAAATGATGATATTTTTGGTTGGGTTTTTGTGGTGATCAAGCAAAGATCACAAATCAAGCATGGTAATAAAACAAACTAACAACTCAAGCTAGCAAACAAACAAATGACACAAACGCAAGATATGAGATCAAAGAGAGAAAAATGGATTCTAGAGGTCAAGATTTCCGGTTATGGCATTGGACTCAAGCTTCTAAAGATTCTAAGGACAAAGCTGCGATGTTGGGAAAGGGTGTTTCTCAAATGGAAGCAATTACCGGGTAAGTCTCTCGCTTCACTAATCCCGCATCAAACTCCTATTACCGGGTAAGTCTCAAGGAGGTAAAGTTGGGAATTCTACACAAACCGGACACTGCTTAAGGGGCAAACCTCTCCTTACCGGGTAAGTCTCGGAAAAGGTAAGTCTCAAGCAATAATCCTAGCACACTCAATCCAATAGCTGCTTATGAGGCTCACTACTACCTAGAGTTCATCATCTTTGGTATCTAAGATCGGAAATCACCGGGTAGGTCTCTTTCCTCACTTAGTTTGCTAGCCTTAGGTCACCCTAAGCTATATTATGCTCAACAAACACTAGGATTTCAACAATCTAACATCCTAACATACAAATTCATCAATTAAAGAGCAACAGAAGGAAAAATCGGGTGGATCATAGTAAAAATCGGCCGATTTACCTGAAGAACAGGCCGATTTTTCTGTCTGAGTTAGGTTTCGTGCATACAAATCATCCTAAACTAACATATAAGTCCATTCTATCATCACCCAAGCTATAACCATCAATCCATCACTCCAAAATCACAACAAACTAGCCAATAACATGCATTTCAAGATCTAAAATCATCATACAAGCATACATGGAATCCATAGCAAGAAGATGAAGTAAGGAAATGAAAGCAATGAGACTTAGCTGGATTTGAGCTCAAAACAAGTCTTTCAACACACCAAATGTAGCTCCAAGTCGGATCTTACAACCTTCAACAAGCTTCTTCACAAAAATCACTCAAATCTCTCTATGAAATTGAAATCTACACTAATCTCCCTCAAGAACACCCACAAGGGTGTCTTGAAGAGAGCTCCCAATTGGAAGAGTCTTTGGGAAGATGCTAGAAGGGTCCAAAGGAAGGAGAAGGATCCATAAATCACCCTACAAGACCACTTATATTCTCCACCAAGAGCAAGGCCGGACAAGAGATCGTGGGACACGTGGCTTAAGCTGTCAAAGGCCCAAAAATCGACCCAGTAGGAAAAATCGGCCGATTTTCCTGGGTGTAGGTCGATTTTCTTCAACAGAGACTTGTTATGATCATCTAGCCATGAGTTGCTCCATTGCTTGCACCAACAAGGGTCCTTGTGTCCTTCATTGCTCCAATTATGTTCCTTCAAGGTCTCGGATATGTACCACCATGAGACTTGATCCTCGAATGTATCGATTAATGTCCAAAAGATCCCCGAAATACCTACAAAACCGACAAAAGCTTGTGTAGACGTCTTTTCTAGAAATATGCACGAAATGGGCACAAACGTCTTAAACTAATGTCAAACCGTGCATGAATAACGGGAAAAACTATCTAATTGTATGCCTATACTAACGTCATAAATCACGTTATCAAAATACCCCATACTTAAGATTTGCTCGTCCCCGAGCAAGATCCAACTATAGACTAAGAGATGACGTGATTTATGCATGCAGAAAAACAACAAAATCTTTTTGGAATTGTGCTTCTAACATTGGATCACCTTCATAGTCACGTTTCATAGCAATGGATAGCAATCATGCATCAAATGAGTAAAGGCATGGAAAGACAATTATACTTAACTAGAAAGCATGCATGAGAGGTGAAAATAAAGAAGTCAAGATGATCATGAGTATATCCAATCTAGATCACTAAGTCTTACACACATGCAATTAGGTCACAAGGACTTAGAAAAGAAGAGGCTAAGAAACGTTGTGATTAGGTGGGAATTTTTAGGTCATGTGATGCTAATCCGGGAAAGGAACTAACTTCACAATTTCGTTTTTGCTCAACTTCCCAACAAGTGTATAATTTTCTCCAACTTTTCTTTGTTTTCTTTTCTTTTTCACTTATTTTTGAGACAATGGCATTGGTGTACAAAAGCGGAAACCTTGGTGATTAGCCGTCCTCGGGCTTTTTCTTTTTTTCGAGGTGCATCCACACCGGGCACACATACCAAAGCTCGTTAGGACTATCGGTTTATTTGACTTTGGCAAGGCACCAACACCCGATTATGTGAAGTGTGCCGAGTTAATTGTCATTTAAACCAACGTCCCCAAACCTATATTTTTGTCTACACTTTTCACAACAAATTCAGCACTTCATTCACGTCATTCATTCATCCACAACTTTACCCCACACTTGCTTTTCACACACATCAACACACTAGCATGCTCCTATTCCCGGATGGGTCAAAAGAGGTAAAATATTTCATCAATTGAGGTGCTCAAACAACATGATCAAGATGAGAAGTAGAGAAAGATGAATTGCCTTAATCACTCCTAAATGATGTGCAAGAACGAGCATGTAATTTTGACTTTTAATCCTCAATTCAATCAAGGCAAACATTCATGATCACAAATCATTCATGGGATTCAAGATAAGTACTTCAAGTCCACATATGCATTCATCTATTCAATACATAAGGCCATCCATAGCCAATTCACAAGACAATTTTCATCATAAGGGTCATTCCCAAGCTTAGAAGCACTAAAGTTTTTAAAATTTTCTGATTTTTTTGGCTTTTTCGAAATATGTATGTACAATGCAAGACATAATGAAACATGTGACAATATTAAACTATCCTAGATGCTAATCATGCAAGTGATCATGAAAACCCCACCCCATACTTAGAAACACATTGTCCCCAATGTGGAAACTAAATAAAGAAGTGAAAGAGAGTCCTCACAATGTAAAATTGGTGATGCTTTGGTATTTCGGATCACATTGAATGATGATGGTGGATGATTGATCAAGGATGGTAGAGAGCTCTTGATGTTATTAAGATGTTGGAACCCGTGCTTGGCACCGCAAGCCGTCCAAGTTCCACGTCCGCTCCACCCATGCTTGATTGGAGATCATCACTTTCCTTGACAGAGGAAAAATCGGACCATATCCCAGGAAAATCGGCCGATTTCTGTGAAGAACAGTCCGATTTTCCTGGGTGCTTTCTTCCTTGTCCATGTGCTCGGATCTTGCACCTTCTTCTCAACAGTTCCATGAGGCTTTCACATGACCTCCAGCATCTCATCACACATGACAACAACAAGATCTAGCACCCAAAAAAACAAAAGAAAACAAAGCACACCAAAAACAAAAGCAAAAACGAAAACGAAAGAGAAAAGGGAAAGAGTTGTTACCCTTGGGTTGCCTCCCAAGAAGCGCTTCTTTTAGGTCATTAGCTTGACCAACTCCGAGGATGTGTCAATCCACCTCGAATACCATGGTTTGCTTGAGGAGTCCAAGCAACCATCGCTTTTCGGCATCCATGATGACAAGCAAGGGCCACTTGATGCCCAAATAAGCTTTAAGTTCTCTCTTCACCGGTGAGTAGTAGACTCCTTCATCACCGCTCCCTTGATGATAGTATGGAGTTGCAACCATAGGTGCCACCCCATACTTAGACAATTGGTACTCCGCGGTCACACCGGTGAGATACTTGCCATCCTCATCCTCTATAATCCAAAGAAGGCCGGTTCTTGGAAAGAATTCTTCATTGAAGTGCTCCATAACCATCATGGATCCATCATGCTTGCCTCCATCATTCAACATTGGAGACTCCTTAGGAAAGGGACTCCAATCTTCGTGCGTACTCCGGGAAAACAAGAAAGGATTGGAAGGAGTTGAAGTTAACTTAGCGTTCTCCTTCGTGAGCTCTTCAAGTGTGGTTCCGGGGTTGATGGCAAGGATGTCCGGGGGTGAGAATACTTCATTGCACTCCTCCAAAGGTGAAGGAGGTGGAGGTAAGCCTTGAAGGATGGTAGGATCTCCTAGCATAAGAGCATGCCTAACCTCCTCAATCTCCCTCCTCATTTGTTCTTCTCTCTCAACATTCAACCTTCTCGCATCCTCCAGGGCCAAATCCCTTAGCCACAAATGCTCCCGAGCTTCATTCAACTCTTCCTCAAGGTCTCTATTGGCTATGGTTGAACCGGGTAATTCTTGGATCTCCTCATGGTGAATCTCCTCTTGTTGAAATACTTCCTCTTCAAGCACCATGTGGGAACTCGAAATGGAAGCAAGATTGCTCTCTAGATCATCCATCTTCCTCAACATTTCTTCTAGCATTTATTCCACTCGGTCATTGTGAGGTTGATGGTGAGGTTCCTCATAAGGCAATGTAGTCATGTGAGTTTGATCATGGGACTCATGATAGGCATTAAACTCCTCCCAATACTCAAACTCATCATGGAGAGGAACTAGATCTTGGCTTTCCATCCACTCCTCATACTCCATGTTGTCAAGGTCGTCTTGGAAGTACAATCCGTCCATGGCAAACATGAAAAGGCAAAGACAAAAACAACACAAGATCAAAAGTAACAAGAAAGATAAACACTAAAAGCAATCAAAAGCAAATGACTTAATCTAGATCTAGTCCCCGGCAACGGCGCCAAAAACTTGTCACGCTAGGAAATAGCACAAAAAGCTTTACATTTATAAACTCGAACTAAAATCCTAAACTACCTAGCGAAACCCGCAGTGTACGGATCGTTATGTAGGAAGGAAAGTATTCCGAGGTCGAACACAAGGACTGAGGCGAAATCAAGTCATTCAATGATCAAAGATAGTGCAAATCTAGTCTAAGAAAAGAGAAAGAAATAAAGAAATGAAAATGATGATATTTTTGGTTGGGTTTTTGTGGTGATCAAGCAAAGATCACAAATCAAGCATGGTAATAAAACAAACTAACAACTCAAGCTAGCAAACAAACAAATGACACAAACGCAAGATATGAGATCAAAGAGAGAAAAATGGATTCTAGAGGTCAAGATTTCCGGTTATGGCATTGGACTCAAGCTTCTAAAGATTCTAAGGACAAAGCTGCGATGTTGGGAAAGGGTGTTTCTCAAATTGAAGCAATTACCGGGTAAGTCTCTCGCTTCACTAATCCCGCATCAAACTCCTATTACCGGGTAAGTCTCAAGGAGGTAAAGTTGGGAATTCTACACAAACCGGACACTACTTAAGGGGCAAACCTCTCCTTACCGGGTAAGTCTCGGAAAAGGTAAGTCTCAAGCAATAATCCTAGCACACTCAATCCAATAGCGGCTTATGAGGCTCACTACTACCTAGAGTTCATCATCTTTGGTATCTAAGATCGGAAATCACCGGGTAGGTCTCTTTCCTCACTTAGTTTGCTAGCCTTAGGTCACCCTAAGCTATATTATGCTCAACAAACACTAGGATTTCAACAATCTAACATCCTAACATACAGATTCATCAATTAAAGAGCAACAGAAGGAAAAATCGGGTGGATCATAGTAAAAATCGGCCGATTTACCTGAAGAACAGGCCGATTTTTCTGTCTGAGTTAGGTTTCGTGCATACAAATCATCCTAAACTAACATATATGTCCATTCTATCATCACCCAAGCTATAACCATCAATCCATCACTCCAAAATCACAACAAACTAGCCAATAACATGCATTTCAAGATCTAAAATCATCATACAAGCATACATGGAATCCATAGCAAGAAGATGAAGTAAGGAAATGAAAGCAATGAGACTTAGCTGGATTTGAGCTCAAAACAAGTCTTTCAACACACCAAATGTAGCTCCAAGTCGGATCTTACAACCTTCAACAAGCTTCTTCACAAAAATCACTCAAATCTCTCTATGAAATTGAAATCTACACTAATCTCCCTCAAGAACACCCACAAGGGTGTCTTGAAGAGAGCTCCCAATTGGAAGAGTCTTTGGGAAGATGCTAGAAGGGTCCAAAGGAAGGAGAAGGATCTATAAATCAGCCTGCAAGACCACTTATATTCTCCACCAAGTGCAAGGCCGGACAAGAGATCGTGGGACACGTGGCTTAAGCTGTCAAAGGCCCAAAAATCGACCCAGTAGGAAAAATCGGCCGATTTTCCTGGGTGTAGGTCGATTTTCTTCAACAGAGACTTGTTATGATCATCTAGCCATGAGTTGCTCCATTGCTTGCACCAACAAGGGTCCTTGTGTCCTTCATTGCTCCAATTATGTTCCTTCAAGGTCTCGGATATGTACCACCATGAGGCTTGATCCTCGAATGTATCGATTAATGTCCAAAAGATCCCCGAAATACCTACAAAACCGACAAAAGCTCGTGTAGACGTCTTTTCTAGAAATATGCACGAAATGAGCACAAACGTCTTAATCTAATGTCAAACCGTGCATGAATAACGGGAAAAACTATCTAATTGTATGCCTATACTAACGTCATAAATCACGTTATCAGGTTTTCCCTGATTGCCCGACCACTTACTTGTCTCTTGAGGAAGACTTCTCGGTTTGTCTAGTCTGAGCCGTGTCAGTAGAGTTTTGAAGAGCTGAAGAGGAGATTGACGTCTGCTCCGATTTTTGCACAGCCTGAGGGTACAGAGGACTTTGTAGTGTACAGTGATGCATCCAAGCTGGGCTTTGGGTGTGTCTTGATGCAGAGGGGTAAGGTCACAGCGTATGCGTCTCGACAGCTGAAGACGTATGAGGAGAACTACCCCACCCTTGACCTGGAGTTAGTTGCAGTAGTACATGCCCTTATGATTTGGCGTCATTATCTCTATGGGGCGACCTGTCAGATCTTCACAGACCATAAGAGTCTGAAGTAAATATTCACTCAGCGAGAGTTGAATAACCGCCTGAGGCGGTGGCTAGAGTTGATCAAGGCTTTCGACCTTGAGATTCTCTACCACCCCAGGAAGGCGAATGTAGTTGCTGACGCTTTGAGTCGGAAGACGCCTCGGAAGAAGGTGATAGATCGGTTGACAGTACAGCCACAGTTACAGAGAGACTTAGCGTGGTTGGAGGTAGAGATCTAGTTCCCTGATACAGCTCATCAGTTAGCCACCTTGGAGTTATTTCCTGATCTGTTGGGAGAGATCCGACAGAAGCAAGAGACCTGTCCGACCTTGACTCGGATCCGAGACTGGATGTCACGAGATGAGGCACCTCAATTCACTATTGGTGCCGATGGAGTGATGAGACGTCAGGACCGTATCTGTGTGCCATCAGACAGTGAGTTGAGACAGAGGATACTAGGTGAGGCTCATGCTACCCCTTACTCTGTACATCCAGGAGCGAGTAAGATGTATAAGGACGTGAGATATTCCTTCTGGTGGGGTGGTTTGAAGCCTGATGTGGCCCGATATGTAGCCCAGTGTGCGACCTGTCAGCAGGTCAAGATTGAGCATCGTAGGTCCGGAGGAGTGCTCCACCCACTTCCAGTACCACATTGGAAGTGGGAGGATATATCTATGTATTTTGTTACAGGGTTGAGGCTCAGCAGAGGTTTTGATGCCATTTGGATAGTGGTAGACCGTCTGACGAAGACCGCACGTTTCATTCCGATTAAGGAAACGTGGCCGGTAAGTCGTCTAGCTGAGGAGTTCACCAGACACATTGTGAGACTCCATGGAGTACCGAGGACTATCGTCTCCGATAGGGATGGACGTTTTACCTCGAGATTTTGGCAGCAGGTACATACTGCTTTGGGGACGAGTCTCCACTTTACCACTGCCTATCACCCACAGACAAACGGTCAGTCTGAAAGGACCATTCAGACCTTAGAGGACATGTTGCGGGCATGTGTACTAGATTGGGGACAGGTATGGCCAGATCATCTCCCACTGGTAGATTTTTCATATAATAACAACTGGCACGCGTCTATTGGGATGGCACCTTACGAGGCTTTGTACGGGCGGAGATGTCGTACACGGTTGTGCTGGGATGAGCCTAGCAAGGTTGATGGGGTAGTACCAGACCAGATACAGGATGAAATCGCCCGGATTGCCTTAGTCCGGGAGCGGATGTTAGCAGCTCAGAGTCGTCAGAAATCCTACACCGATAAAAGGCGTCGACCTTTGGAGTTTAGAGTAGGTGCACAGGTGTGGTTGAGAGTGTCATCGACGAGAGGAGTCCGGCGTTTTGGCATTAAGGGGAAGCTGAGTCCCCGATACGTCGGTCCATTTGAGATCTTAGAGAGAGTTAGAGAGGTGGCCTACCGGTTAGCACTGCCACCGAGATTGGAGGGAGTACATCCAGTTTTTCATGTATCTCAGGTGAGAGAGTACATACCGGATCCTAGACACGTCATCAGTCATGAGGATCTGATAGTCGAGCCAGACCACACTTTTGTGGAGTACCCAGTAGCCGTCCTAGAGCGTACTACTAGGCGCCTGCGTTCTAAGGAGATACAGATGTTGAGGATCCAGTGGTCTAGACGAGGAGCTGATGAGGCTACCTGTGAGACAGAGGAGAGTATTAGACGTAACTATCCTGAGTTCTTTGCGGAGTTAGCCGCTACCCCAGTACCGACGGGTTAGTACTTAGACAATACTTTATATGACTTATGTGATTATATGTTTAAATGAGTGTTTAAGTTTACGTGCTTAATAGCGTGAGTATTTTGCATACTAGAAAAACGAGTTTTAAAAACTTGAGTGAGACCAGAATATACCTTTTGAAGGGAGATCGTTTGGGGTAAATACCTTATTCTATGTTTCGGGACGAAACTTATATTAAGGGGTACTAATGTAATATCCGGAAATTTTCTTTCCGTTTATTCCATAGCAAACCGGATTTCGATCCGTGAGAATCACCTATCTACTTAGTTAGACACAAGATTTCAAAATTTTTCATTTTATGTAACTTCTCTTCACATAAAATGATAAGTTCTCATGATAAACCCTAGTCCTTCAAACCCTAATTTTTCTACATGACTTGTCTTTGACAAAGTCATAGCGTCCTAGTGACGAGATCGAGACGAAACTTTGACGAGGCCATGACATTCTTTTGACAAGCTTCTACAAGCTCAACCCACCTTTCTTTCTATGTTGTAAGCAGCCCACCAACCTGATCCAGCCTAGTCATGTCTAGTAGCTTAATGTACCAGCTCAGTTCGTGCCCAACAGCCCAACGTGCCAGCTTAGTTCGCGCCCAGCAGCCCAACGTGCCAACCCAGTTCTTGTCCAGCAGCTCCGCGTGTCCAGCCCAACAGGAGAGAAGAGAAGCTGGCCACCTCTGTCGCAGCCCATGAAGACCTCCACACCGCTGAGGAACGTTACCAGATGGTAACTGCCCAGATTTCACGCAGGCAATCAAGCATATCCCGATCTCTTTCCTTGTGCGCTACGAGTTCTATTCCCGTCCAGATTCACAGCAACCGTCGTCTCCTTCCTTCGCTAGCAACAGGTCAAGCATTCCCTTCTCTCCCGACTCCCCATCATCAGACGAAGGCAGCAACGAACCACACCAGCCTTCTGCACACGTCCATCCCTCCAACGACGCAAAGACCGACGCTGAGCCCTTGGAGCCGTAGTAGTGCACCCTACCCCTTCCTCCCTTCTGCACAGCAGGTACACGGAACTGGTAGATCCTTAACCTCCTTATTCTGCTAATCTTTGCTACGTGGTTCTGCATCTCTAATCCAAAGCTTTTCAGCGCAGCAAGGCTCTTCCGAGTAGAAAGCACAACATCTTCGATCAGATTCCTTCTATGGATAGGCAACGACCTTACTGCTGACGGGTGAACCTCTTTCCCTTCTTCTTCTACTGTTTCCCCATCGAACTGCACTCAACCGTGTTCTGTATAGCCGGGTAAAGATCTAGCTACCTCTTCATCCCTTTCGTCACCTCCTTAGTTAAATTTTGCATCTTACACCTTCCTTCTTGTGCTGGACTGTTTCCCCATCGATGCAGTAGTGAGATAGGCTGCAGCTTTCACTTGGATCATTGATAAAGCGAGATAAGACTCACACCAGTCAGGTAAGAGACCCACTGCCTCTTGCTCCTGTTTATGAGATAGGTGCAACTTATGTATATATACTTTGTGATCTCCATAAGTTTAGAACATAGAAAATGTAAGTGTTGTAGCCAACTTTGAGAATTTTTATAAAAAATATGGATGAACAGTTTTGAGAAATTCTTGCTCCTAAGGGTAGATGGAACATCATAGATGATCTAGAGAATTATTTCGGAATTTTTATAAGCTTCTACGAATTTTATATTTGAAACCGAAGTTGGACCTTTACGATCTTTCGGAAAATAGGAAAATAGGAAAAGTGCCAGCTTGTAACCAAACTAAACTTTAGGAGTTAGAATATGACTTTAGAGTCTCAAATAGGAGTTTAGACATGAATTTCGGAAAATTTGGAAGTTTCGGGACTAAGGGATAAATGGTCATTTTACCATAAATTAGTACTGTAATTAGTTATGTCCTATTACGATCTTCTATCTTAGAAGTCTTAGACTTCTAATTACGTTGGAGTGTGCTAATGCACTTATCTCCTTTGGCAGGCAACTGAGTTGCTACAGTTTACAGAGCGAGTTTGGTTTACAGAGAATTGAGATTTATAACAGGTAAGTCCTTTGGGCTTACTTAGCTGACTTCTGAATATGAGCATGAATGATGATAATGGTGTGTGTGATTGAAATTTAGAGTTATAGGTTGTGATAGATAATTACCGACCTATACTTGGCCTAAGAGTAAAGGGCGGTGGCATTCTGCTCAGTTAGCTTGAGTGCGCTGGGGGTTTCTTTAGGGACTAGTCCATACTCGGTTTGTAGTGATGCTACCGGCAGAGGTCAGCTAGACCTACACCCAGTTGGATAAGGAACGGAGGCGAGAACTGTTAAGAGTTCTCGTGCCACAACTGTAAAATTGAATAAGATGAATCACCTAAGTAATAGATAATAAACGGTTGTGTGCCAGCATGATGTTTGTTTATATTATTGTGCGTATGTTTGTGCTGTTATTATTCTACTTATATTTGGATAGTTAGCTAACAGTTGTTATGTTTTGTGGACGTACCACATGTTAGAGTAGATGCCGAGTGATCCGGATGGTAGTGGTCAGCCGGGGTGTCGTACTTTTAGGACGTGTTGCAGTTTCTTTATTTGTGGGATTTCCAGTTGGACCTTGGTTCTTTTCTTTCTATCCGTACTTTGTCATCTTATGTTTCCGGCTGTTGGTTGTTCTGGTCCCTTTCATACATTATTAAGACTTAATTTATGATTCCCGGTTTTTCTTTATTTGTGCCTTGTTGTAAGATCTTGTTAAGTTGTTGTCAAACTAAGGTCGGGACCCACAGTGCGGTCCTAACCAGTAACTCCCCAAGTTGTAAAATTTGGGGTGTTACATATGATAACGGGCGGTGACATCACTGCCTAGCTCTTGCGTAGAGCTAGGAGGTTCTTGGCGACTAGCCCATGTGGTTAGACGGTCGGAGGCATCCGTACCGTTCCATGCGGTAAGTGGGGACCGAGGCGAGTTTCGGGAGATTCTCGTGTCACAAAAGAAGTTGAATTAGAACGGGATACGACTTAATAATAAAAAGATAATAAACTGGACTTGTGTGATTTGATGTATAATGTGTGTTATGTTGATTTACTTGTGTTTGTGCCTGTCACCTTGATTCTAATGCTTTGAATATAGCTAACGGTTTTATACCGATTGTTGTAGATTGTCTTGCAAGTTAGGAATGCGGCCGAGAGATCCGGAAGGGTGGGCAGCCGGGGTCCGTACATTTTAGGAAGGGTTTTGTTTGGAGTCATGTTAGAGTTTTGTATATTGTATTATTGTATGCCGCATGTATGGCGTTTGGTCTTTGTAGTTGTTTTCGGCTGAAGTCCGTTGTTTGTTTTCTTTTGGGTTTTCTTACATTGCATACACTGTATTTCGGTTTTGGACTATATTTGTGCCTTGTTGCAAGATCCGGTGAAATTGTTGTCAAGCTAAGGGTCGGGACCCATTGTGAGGTCCCAACCCGTAGCGCCTCGATTCCCGCGGATTTGAGGTGTTACAAAAGTGGTATCAGAGCCCTGGGTTGACAACAATGACACTCGCAATCTTCTGAAGGCCGAATAGAGGAATAAACAGAACCCACACGGGTTCTGACTTTTCGTTTTCAAAATCATATGCATGAGTCGGGGTAGAATGTACGGACCACCACTCCTTCCGTGGATCTCGGCAGCTTAGTTTATTGGACTTGATATATATATATATATATATATATATATATATATATATATATATATATATATATATATATATATATGTAGATATGTATATTATATGAGGTTTGTAGTTATGCATGATAGAATTGATGCGTATCTTTGTGATTGTATGTTGCATGATGAATTGGATTTATGTGTATAGTTATATATGTGGACGTCTATATGTTTTGGGACCTTATATTCTGGATGAAATGTTGGATGTATTATATTGGTAGTGATATGGACGTAGGATTTATATAGTTATGTATACGTATTCTTATTATATATAGTAGTAGCATATGGAGTTACGGGACCTAATAGAAAAGATGATAAGTATAGTATCATCACCTTTAAAGGCGATGTGATTGGCTTGGGATAGCGTTCATACGTGGAGGAGTACACTCAATTATCGAGTTGAGCATTTCGTGTTAACAAACACCATGGCGTTCTCGGATTCCTTTAAAAGGATGTCGAAGAGGAGGATTAAAGATGACATAAACGAAGGACAAACGAGTAGAAAGAAGAACTCGAGACGACTTAAGAGAAATCAAGATGGGAGCAATACAAGAAAAAGGGAGAAACATTAAAGTGTAGAAGCGGTTCTAAAGAGGTCATGATCGAACGACGACGAGACCAAGAGAGAACGAAATTAAGTTCTTCGAGAAGAAGCATGGACAACTAAAGATGTAAATCGAGGAGGAGATGAGTACGTTATAGCAAGGTTAAGGTGGTGTTCCATTAAGATGCAAAGCTTTCCTTAGACGTTTCTAAGCATTGGAGGGTAGAGGAGAAAAGTGAACGAAACATATGGGAAGGATTTAAATACCGTGAGTTAAACTTGCTAGGTACCAAGAAGTTAAGGAGTCAAAAATACGAGGGTTACGAGGAGGATCACATGGTGAAAGTTCACATAGTAGAATTACTTGGCGGAGTCAATCATTTTCCGTCATTGAGATGAAACTGAGCAACGCTAAGGAGGAAGGATGTGTGGATGATGATCTTCAGAAGATGAAAGATAAAACAAGGAGTTTTGATTAAAAGACTCAAGTTACCAACCAAGAGACGAGAGTATTTACTAACCATAGAGATGTGGGGAATATGCACTTACAAGATATTATGAAGAACGGTTAAGCCTATGAACGAGAGTTATGCGACACAACAAGGCCGAGAAGGTATAGTTACCTTATAGAAGAAGAAGGAAGCGTGGAGCGTATAAAGAGTTAACGGAGTGTGTGAAGGGTGAAATGAGCAAGTGAAGTTTAAGACAGAGTGCCCTGAGAGGGTAGTCTTCAGGAGAATGGTAACATGGAGGGTAAGCAGAATGGTAAGTCATTGACATTGGATGAGAAGAGTAATTGATGACAACCAAGAACGCACGTGTGTGGGTTGGCTATTGATGAGCGTAGATGAGAAGAGTAGGCAAGACAATGGCATGAAGGATCGGTAACAAGAGCTTGGAGGATTTCCGGTGGTTCGGTGTAAGTAGTGAGGAAGTATGTCAACTAAGTACAATTGTCTTAATCAAGTAATATTGCATGGGATCAAAGAAAGTGAATGTAACAGACCTCCTAGGGAGGGATTGTAATGACCCTTTGCGACCTTCTTAGATCACGAGAACGACATATAGGAGAACGACCCGGATTAGAAGTTTTAAGGTTTGATCATGGTAAAGGGAACCAGTAGATCAAGCGAAAGGTAAGGTTTTCATTATTTGTGGTGCGTTGACGGGAGTATAATAAGATGATGCATAATATGTTCATTCTAATGAAATGGATGGTATGTTTCCGCGAGCAAAAGTTGAGGCAGATGTTTCATACACACACGGAAGAGCCATGGTGGCTAGGGCGTGAAATGGAGGACCTAGATTAGGCAACACTGGAAGCTTAGAATTTATAATGTTGATGCCTGGGAAGTAATGAGTGGATATTTCAGTGGTTGGGGTTGGATAGATTGGCCCTAGAATTCTCCAAAAGGCATGCCGGTACAATTGTGAAGTTGTTCTTGGAATACCAAGAGATGCATAAGGTGACCAACAAGAGTAAGAGAAGACCGAAGTTTTGAAGTGGAATATCGACATGAGATGTACGAGAGTATGTGAAAGATTGAGGTTAGACCCCTTACGGTCGGAGTGACGTTACATTAGGAAATGAAGTAAGTTCTACACCCACTTGAAGGAATGGTGCAAGCTTTTATAATATACGAAGAATTTTTCCCACATGAGGGGATGCCATTGAAAGTAAAGAAGACAAGATCGTTTATATAGAGGGATGATTATGCCCTACAGTTAGGACGCTTATGGTAACACATATGAGCCCTTAAAAGGCTATTACGACATGCCTTCAAGGGGGGAAAAGATGGAAGAATTTTGATTCGAGAGAGGAAGGACCCTTGAGAGAGAGAACATACACGGTCATAGCTGAAGATGGAACAATACATGAGTCTGAAGGATGTCACCTCAGTAGATCGGGGTAGATCAATTGTGTCATGGCCATTTGTAAATTGATAAGACAAGATTTGGTCGGTCATTACGATATGTCACGGGAGAAGAAAAGTTGAAACCCGAGATAGAATAGATTCCAATGCATCGGGAGGTGGAATTACCATTAAGATGATTTGAAGTTCATGTTGGAAGTGTATCTTGAACTCTTGATTTGAAGTTCACGTGATATATCTTGAATTCCGGATTTAAAGTTATTATAGAGGACACCAGTCTGAAAAGAGAGAGACGGCTATCTCCGTTGGTACATTGATTACTATAAGTTGAGCAAGATTACAATGAAGGACAAATGTCCCTTACAACGAATGGGGTACCTAGTCGATCAGTTGCAAGGGTCGATACTTTCTTTAAGATTAACTAAGATTTGATTGCCACTGTTAGAGAATTCGAGACTCGGATATTGCAGTTACGACATTCCGGACCAACCAGGGTTACTACGAGTTGTAGTCACTCCATATGGGCTAAGTGATGCCCGGAGGAGATATTTTGGGTCTACTCTTGAAAAAGAAAGAAGATGTTTGACAAGTTGTCTCGGGATGGCAAACCCCGAAAGATGTGAAGGAAGTTACAAGCTTTCTTAGATGTGCCGAGCTTTACCAGATCTGGGAAGGGAGGAGTTGTATAACGCCAATTATGGTAACCTACTCCGGATGACAATGAAGTAATGAATGAGACGGAAATGGACAATCGAGTTGTTGAGGTTAAGAAGGAGATTCATTTGTGCAACTGTTTTGATTTACCTTGAGGTATTATGGGTTTGAGGTGTACAAGTGATTGTCCAAGACAAGGTCTTGATTGAGTAGTGAGGATCTATCTAAAAGTAATAGCCTACGTGTCGTTTAGTAGAAGTAGTATGGAGTAAAGTACTTCCTTTGTTACTTGGAATTTCGACAAGAAGTGGGGAAACATAACATCAAAGTTTAGTTTGACAAGAATCCAAGCCAACCGTGTAAATTGGGAGTTCGATCTTCTTTGTTAGAGAAATCGAAAGGAAAATAATGCAAATGCTGCATTTAGAAAGACCTGAGAAGGAAGTTAAGTTTCCGATATATAGGAACCATTGTGAAGATCTTAGCTCGAGTTAGGAAAGTGGTTTGCCGGTTGGCGTGGCCGCCGAGAGTAAAGGGTGTTCACTTGGTGTTTCATGTGTTTCCATTATGAGGATCTATTGGCAGATGAGGAACCGATGAGGCTAACTGGAAGACGTACGATTATATATTTTTTTTTAGTTTACGCCAAGCTAATAGCTTCGATAGAATCAACAGGTTAGACATAGTTCTTCCCTTGGTTGAGTTATGTGCATGTGTGATGTTATGTGTAGTTTGTGTCCTGTGTGAGATTGTGCTATATAACCCGGTATATATTGTTGTGGTAGTTTGAGTAGTTTGTGTATATAGATTAGAATCCTTAAACCTTCTTAGTTTGAGAGTTCATACATCGGCCTTAGGGATCGAAAAGTTCGACGCATTGCAAGTTTCGGGACGAAACTTGCTTTTAGGGGGACCTGATTTAACGCCCCGTTTATTGGGTGCGTTTGCGATAATTATTTTTATACTTTTATTGATATTTTAAATGGGTTAAATATTTTTACGAGTACTTTACGTCGTAAATTAAAATCTACGAGTATATATATGTACATCGATATATTTTATTATCCGTGTTCAAATTAATATATAATCTCGCGAAATAAATTGCGGAAACGGTTTTTGTTTTTCAAATTATATTTTTCGAGCTTATAATTATTTGATCCATATATTTATTTTTACATATTTTACTTCGGAAAGATCGGGAAGTTTTCCGGTGCGAAAATCCCGTTCCGAACGTTTTGATTTGATCAACTCTTATCCTTCTTTTATTTCATTTCCCCTTTTCTTCTTTTCTCCCTCCATGACTGGTGAGCATCCCGACCCCTCGCTCCTATCTACCTACCCGACCCCTGGTTTTTGTTGCCCCTATCACTATCACCCAGCTAGTCCCTCTCTCCTTCCTCCCGCTGTGTCGAAAGACAACCTCCCTTGCAACCCTTGCCATGGCACCCATCCTTCTCTGTGTTCTCATCTCCTCCTACCTTATGTGTCAAGCGGTAGCGGTAGGGGTTAATGAAGCAATATCCATTAAAGTAGGCAAAAAGGTTAAAACAAGTTAAAGCATTCATCGCCTTATTGGAGTATCTTCAAAAATAAAATAAATATAAAATATTATAAATTAGAACTACTTATTAAATACCCTTGTGAAGTTAAAATGTTAAACGACATATTTACTTTTATTTTTTTAGCAATTACAAACATTAGGTCAAATATAATTGCAACAATATGTTTTCGTTCTTTCTAGATAATAAATTGATTGACACTAATGGTCTCTCTATGTGTGGGGCATACACACAAATTACTATTTATATATGTGTATGTATAAACTCATATAATTTATTTTAATAATATAGTCATTATGACATTTCCTAGTTCAATGTGCTCAGAAAATTTTGTGTCACACATATATATTGTGTAACACCCCAAATTTTACAACTTAGGGAGTTACTGGTTAGGACCGCACAGTGGGTCCCGACCTTAGTTTGACAACAACTTAACATGATCTTACAACAAGGCACGGATAAGGAAAAATCAGAAATCATAAAATAGTTTTTATCAATGCATGAATGTGACCAGATCAACTACAGCCGGAAAAGTAATATATCAAGGTACGAAAGGAAACCATGTTCAACTGCAAAACCCACAAATGCAAAAACTGCAAAACGTCCTAAAGTACGACACCCCGGCTGACCACTACCATCTGGATCACTCGGCATCTGCTCTAACCTGTGTCAAATCTAAACAACATATCAACCGTTAGCTAACTAACCAAATATAAGCAAAATGATAACAGCACAAACACAAGCAGAAACTAAATTAAACAGACATCATGCTGGCACTCAACCAATTATTATCTATTATTTAAGTGATTCACATTATTCAATTTAAGTTGTGGCACGAGAACTATTATTAGTTCTCGCCTCCGTTCCTTATCCAACTGGTGTAGGTCTAGCTGACTTCCTTTGGTAGCATCACTACAAACCATGTGTGGACTAGTCCCGAAAGAAACCCCCAGCGCCCTGCGAGCTACTGAGCGGAATGCCACCGCCCGTTACTCTTAGGCCAAAAATACAGGTCGGTATTTATATATCACAACCTATCTCTCTAACATGTCAATCACACACCACCATCATCATTTATACTCATATTTAGCAGTCAGCTAAGTAAGCCCAAAGGACTTACCTGTTATCACGCTCGACTCTTTAATAACCACTCGCTCTGTAAACTGTACCCACTCAGTTGCCTGTCAAAGGCGATAAGTGTGTTAGCACACTTTTACGTAGATAGAAGTCTAAAACTTCTAAGATCAAATAAGTATTAAGACGTACTAGTTACATTATTAGTTTTAGGGTAAAATGACCATTTTACCCTTGGTTCCGATTTTCTCGAAAACCCTAAAATTCATGTCCAAACTCCTATTTGAAGTTCTAAAAAATATCCTAACTCTTAGAATTTTATTAGGTGCGAAACTGACATTTTTCCTATGTTTCTATTTTCCGGAAGAACCGAAAAAGGTTTAACTTCGGCTCTAAATATAAAATTCTTAACAGCTTATAAAATTTCCGAATTAAATATCTAGATCATCTATGAGGTTCTATCTAGCCTTAGAAGAAAGAATTTCTCCAAACTGTTCAGCCGATATTTTTATAATAATTCCCAAAGTCGGTTCCTCACTCTACTTTCCTATACTTGGTCAAATTTTTAAGTTTAATAAAACTGCTCAACTAGCTAACTTCGGGAGCTCGTAACTTTCAATCCGACCGTTCATTTCTCCCCAAATTTTAATATGATAAACTACATATATCCGTCTACAACATATCCAAAATTCAACGGTGGATCTTTATTCAAACGTTTTATAATTGATCGACAAGATGGCTGTTCGTAACCTAAAACTGAAGGGATTAAAATAAATTTACAGCAGCCTTTGCCTTCTATTTTATGTGAAAAAAAAATCCCAGCAGCTCCTTAACAGTATGTTATCTATGCTTAGGGCTGAATAACAGCGGCTCACATACATATGGATGACAGTGAAATCGAAAAGAGGAGGAGCCAGCTTACGGAACTGCAGTCCGGCGATAAGGGGTTGGCGTTTCCGGCGGCGAAGGCTTGCGTTCTGGCGGCGATGGGCTGGCTGCGCAAGAAGGAGATTATTGATCCCGGAATCGCAACAGCAGCGGAAGGAAGCGGATGGACAGAGGAGGGAGGTCAGAAACTCACCGGTCCGACTGGAGGTAGGCAGCGGCGGCGCAGGGGTTCCGGCGGAGGACGGAGGCGTGGACGGTGGCTGGCAGCAGCGGCGATCGACGGCGAGGCCTGCGGTCGCGGTGGTGAGGCGTTGGTTCGATACAAAAATCAAACGGGAACAGAACGGGAGAAGGAGGACGGAGGAAAAGAGGGCCAGAACCTTACCGGACTCGACTGGGCGGCGCAGGCTTGCGGTGGCGACTGCGGTCGGAGGTGGCGGCGACACTGGCGGTCCGGTGAAGGCGCAGTCCGGCGGCTGGTGTCGTTCCTTCGTCCGTCCAAGCAGGGAGAAGCGGCTGCGAGGGTGCGATGTGCAGTTGGCGAGGTAATCAGCACAAGCGGCAATTAGGGTAGGTTAAGAGAGAGGCAATTAGCGGATTAGGTTAAGATTAGTTTAATTAGGGTTTAATAATTAAATTTTTAAAATGGGCTTAGGAAAGTGGGCTGATGGTTGGCCCATGTATTAAACGGAACTCATAACCCGTTAATTGTTGTGCGGAAAATTTATATAATACGGAATTAAATTCCGTTTTTATAAATTATAATTATTTTTATTTTACCAACGTAAAATTATTATTATTTTTTTTGGTCATTTAATTTATCAATTTATGTGAATCTAGGTCACATAAAATGATAGAATTAAACTCGTTTTATTTTACTTATTTATTTATTGACGATGGTCTCATCGGACTTTGTTTAATTTTACTTTACCGGAAACTTAAAATTTTTGGTTATTACATCAGTGCCCCCTTAAAAGAAGTTTCGTCCCGAAACATAAATTATTTACCCTTACTCACACATTTCTTTAGGTATATTTTAGTTTTCTCGACATTCCGTTTTCTACCATGCAGCTACTCAGGCATCAACAAACAAGTATCACAAAATAAAAGCAGAGTCGCTCAAAACAATATGGAAACCTGAAAGGTCAAACAACACAACATCCGAGTACTAACTCGTCAACCAGAAATAACCTCTAACCCCGCGAAGAACTCGGGATAGTTACGTCTAATACTCTCTTCAGTCTCCCAAGTGGCCTCATCAGCTACTCTCCTAGACCACTGGATCCTCAGCATAGGTATCTCCTTGGATCGCAGACGTCTGGCACTGCGCTCCAAGACAGCTACTGGGTACTCTACAAATGTATGGTCAGACTCAACTGTCAGATCCTCATGGCTAATGACGTGTCTCGGGTCCGGAATGTACTCTCGCAGCTGGGATACATGAAAAACTGGGTGTACTCCCTCTAATCTCGGTGGCAGTGCTAGTCGGTAGGCAACCTCTCCGACTCTCTCTACGATCTCAAATGGTCCGACATACCGGGGACTCAGCTTCCCCTTAATGCCGAAACGTCTAACTCCCCTCGTAGGTGACACTCTCAACCACACCTGTGCACCTACTCTAAACTCCAAAGGTCGACGCCTCTTGTCGGCGTAGGACTTCTGACGACTCTGAGCTGCTAACATCCTCTCCCGGACTAAGGCAATCCGGGCGATGTCGTCCTGTATCCGATCTGGTACTACTCCATCAGCCTTGCTAGGCTCATCCCAACATAGCGGTGTACGACATCTCCGGCCGTACAAAGCCTCATAAGGTGCCATCCCAATAGACGCATGCCAGCTGTTATTATATGAAAACTCTACTAGTGGGAGGTGATCTGGCCATACCTGTCCCCAATCTAGCACGCATGCCCGCAACATGTCCTCTAGGGTCTGGATGGTCCTCTCTGACTGACCGTCTGTCTGTGGGTGGTAGGCAGTGGTAAAGTGAAGACTCGTACCCAGAGCAGTATGTACCTGCTGCCAGAACATCGAGGTAAAACGTCCATCTCTGTCGGAGACGATAGTCCTCGGTACTCCATGGAGTCTCACAATATGTCTGGTGAACTCCTCTGCTAGACGGCTTACCGGCCACGTTTCCTTAATCGGAATGAAACGTGCGGTCTTCGTCAGACGGTCTACTACTACCCAAATGGCATCAAAACCTCTGCTGAGCCTCAACCCAGTGACGAAATCCATAGAAATGTCTTCCCACTTCCAATGGGGTACTGGAAGTGGGTGTAGCTCTCCTCCGGATCTACGATGCTCAATCTTGACCTGCTGACAGGTAGCACACTGGGCTACATATCGGGCTACATCAGGCTTCAAACCACCCCACCAGAAGGAACGTCTCACGTCCTTATACATCTTACTCGCTCCTGGATGTACGGAGTAAGGGGTAGTATGAGCCTCACCTAGTATCCTCTGCCTCAGCTCACGGTCTGATGGCACACAGACACGGTCCTGTCGTCTCATCACTCCATCGGCACCAATAGTGAACTGAGGTGCCTCATCTCGTGACATCCGGTCTCGGATCCGGGTCAACATCGGACAGGTCTCCTGCTTCTGTCGGATCTCACCCAACAGGTCAGGAAGTAACTCTAAGGTGGCTAACTGATGAGCTGTATCGGGGAACTGGATCTCTATCTCCAACCAAGCTAAGTCTCTCTGTAACTGTGGTTGTACTGTCAACCGAGCTATCGCCTTCTCCTGAGGCGTCTTCCGACTCAAAGCATCGGCAACTACATTCGCCTTTCCGGGGTGGTAAAGAATCTCAAGGTCAAAATCCTTGATCAACTCTAGCCACCGCCTCTGGCGGTTATTCAACTCCCGCTGAGTGAATATGTACTTCAGACTCTTATGGTCTGTGAAGATCTGACAGGTCGCTCCATAGAGATAATGACGCCAGATCTTAAGAGCGTGCACTACTGCTGCTAACTCCAGGTCATGAGTGGGGTAGTTCTCTTCATACGTCTTCAGCTGTCGAGACGCATATGCTATCACCTTACCCCTCTGCATCAAGACACACCCCAAGCCCAGCTTGGATGCATCACTGTACACTACGAAGTCTTCTGTACCCTCAGGCTGTGCTAAGATCGGAGCAAACGTCAATCTCCTCTTCAGCTCATCAAAACTCTGCTGACACGGCTCAGACCAGACGGACCGAGTAGTCTTCCTTAGCAGGGAAGTAAGTGGTCGGGCGATCAGGGAAAACCCTTCCACAAACCGACGGTAATACCCTGCCAATCCAAGGAAACTGCGAACCTCCTTCACGTTCTTCGGAGGTTGCCAAGAAGACACTGACTCAATCTTCGCCGGGTCGACCTTAATCCCCTCAGCAGTCACTACATGGCCTAGGAAAGCCACCTCTGACATCCAAAACTCACACTTGGATAGCTTAGCATATAGCTGACTATCCTGTAGAATCTGCAGTACCGTCCTCAAGTGCCCGGCATGCTCCTCTCGACTTCTAGAGTAAACTAGAATGTCGTCGATGAAGACCACTACAAACTGGTCTAAGAAGTCGATGAAAATCCCATTCATCAACTCCATAAATACTGTTGGCGCATTAGTGAGCCCGAATGGCATCACTACAAACTCATAATGACCATACCTAGTCCGTAATGCCGTCTTAGGTATGTCCTGATCTCTCACCCTCAGCTGGTGATAACCCGATCCCAGATCTATCCTCGAGAACACTGACGCCCCATGCAGCTGGTCCAGCAGATCATCTATGCGAGGTAATGGATACTTATTCTTGATGGTGACCTTGTTCAACTCTCTATAGTCGATACACAGTCTCATCGATCCATCCTTCTTCCTCACAAACAGCACTGGTGCGCCCCAGGGAGAAACACTAGGGCGTATGAAGCCCTTCTCTGCTAACTCCTCTAACTGCTTCTTAAGCTCAAGCAGCTCTATCGGGGCCATGCGGTACGGGGCCTTCGAGATCGGTCTCGTGCCCGGCTCTAACTCGACGCTAAAATCCACACTCCTCTGTGGGGGTAGCCCTGGTAAGTCGTCCCTGAAGACCTCTACAAACTCGCATGCGACTGGTATCTCCTCTACTGTCAGGTTCTTGCGCTCCTTCATGGCATAACACTAGAAGGCCTCGCAACCCTGTGCTATCAATCTGGCTGCCCTCACTGCACTGATGACTGAACCGGACTTTCCGAGGTCCCAACCTCGGAATATAACTCTGTGGCCCTCCTCCGTGGCAACAGTCACAGTCCTCCTACCAATATCCAAGACGGCTCCATGTCTAGTCATCCAATCTATCCCTAATATCACGTCCTCATGTGCTAGGGGCATGACTAGAAAATTTACTAACCAAATCCGGCCTCCCAGGTGAATAGGGCAGTCATAAATCTCTCGAGATCCTCTAACCTTACCCCCATCTGGTAACCCAACCACAAAAGATACACCCTCTACTGTAGTTAAGGACAACCTATCTACACATGCATCTGATATAAAGGAGTGTGTGGCACCCGTATCAAATAAAACGCGCACAGGTAAGTCATGGATCCAAATAGTACCTGTGGTCGCAGGTGCTGCAGGCTGCTCAGTGTTCCTCAGCTCAAACACTCTCGATGGTCCTCCTCTGGTGTCAGTGGTACTACCACGTCCTCTGCCACGACCTGACTCCTGTGCAGCACTGTATGAAGCAGGATGTCCTGGAGCCCGGTACTGCTGCTGCTGCTGACTCGGAGCTCGGTACTGAGGGGGTCTCTGTACACTCTTCTCAGCACCTGCAGGAGAAGATCCCTGCTGAGAAGAAGCCTTGCCCTGACGGCAGAAAGTAGCCCTGTGTCCCGGCTTCCCACAAGTGAAGCAAGTGACCGGTGGTTTCGGGCAGTCCGGCTTAATGTGATCACGGCCACCACAGTTAAAGCACTGTCGATCTCCACTGGGTGTCCGAACTGTAGAGTGGTAGCTGGACCTCCCCTGAGTCTGTCCTCTACTATAGCCTGCTACTGCTCCACTGCTACCAGCATGTCCTGTCCTCTGCCGCTTATCCGGCCCACTAGACTGTGCTGCTTTCCTAGAAGCTGGCCTATCTCTCTCATAAGCAGAGGCCCTATCCTGATAATCAGACAAGGTCTCACAGCGGAATCCAGCCAGGTAGGATCGGGTACTCTCTCTCAACCTCCTGGAGAAAAGATAAACATGCTGCTCTTCTGGAGGTGCAGACGGTCCAAGCAAAGTCAACTCTTTCTGAAACTTCTTTATGGCTGCAGCAATCGGGATATCATCGAATCCCGCCTCAATGAAATCCTGGAATCTCTCCCTTCTCAGCGAAACTGGGCAGTACCTGTCTCTAACAATGGTCTTCATCTGCTCCCAGCTGGTGACTCGGCCACGAATGGTACGCCACCATGAATGAGCATCATCTGTGAAGCAGGTCTGTATCAAATCCACCTGTCGGTCCACGGGGCAACGTATTGCCTCCAAAGCAGTCTCAATCTTCCCTATCCAGTGCTCCACCTCTAGCCCTATCTCTCCGCTGAATGAGGGGACCTTCTGAGAGTTGAAAGCCTTCAACCACTCATCCGGTCTCCGTGCTCTGACTCCAGTAGGTGCTCTATCAACATCAGCCCTCCTCTCAGATACAGCCGGCACCTGAGACACTCCCTGTGTCACCTGAGCTGACCTAGCCGGCGCCACTAGTGGTACCTGAGTAAGCCTCTCCACTCTGGCAGCTTCCTCCTTGCGCTCAACATAGGCTCTGAACTCCCTATACTCCGATGCTCCAATAGAGACACGTCCCGACTCAGTAGAACGAGCTCCCTGCGCTCCAGACCTAGCGGCGGTCACAGGTCTGACCTCGGGGCCTACACTCTCAGCTACTTCCTCTACAGCAACCTCTGGTACGCTTGCTGCAGGTGGGTCATCTCGAGGAACTCGTCCTCGACCTCTTCCTAGTGGAGGTCTACCCACACGACCACGCCCTCTAACAGTAGGGGTGCTATCAGCTCGATCCTGTCTGACTGGGGGAAGGGGGGGACGACCCCTACCTCGGCCAGTCACTTGTGCAGCCCTAGTACGTGCCATCTACACGAATAGTAATAACTACAGTTATAAGCTAGCTAATCTATCATAACAGTACAAGTCCATAATTATTCTAAGATTACCGAGATCCGCAGAGGTAGTGGTGGTCGTCCGTACTTTCTATCCCAACCCGACTCTGTATGCATTTTAAAACCAAAATTTTTCGTTGGAAAACTCAGACCCCTTTCGGGTTCTGTTTATTTACTTATACGACCTTTTTTGAAGATTCAAGTGCCATTGTTGCCAACCTAGAGCTCTGATACCATGTTGTAACACCCCAAATTTTACAACTTAGGGAGTTACTGGTTAGGACCGCACAGTGGGTCCCGACCTTAGTTTGACAACAACTTAACATGATCTTACAACAAGGCACGGATAAGGAAAAATCAGAAATCATAAAATAGTTTTTATCAATGCATGAATGTGACCAGATCAACTACAGCCGGAAAAGTAATATATCAAGGTACGAAAGGAAACCATGTTCAACTGCAAAACCCACAAATGCAAAAACTGCAAAACGTCCTAAAGTACGACACCCCGGCTGACCACTACCATCTGGATCACTCGGCATCTGCTCTAACCTATGTCAAATCTAAACAACATATCAACCGTTAGCTAACTAACCAAATATAAGCAAAATGATAACAGCACAAACACAAGCAGAAACAAAATTAAACAGACATCATGCTGGCACTCAACCAATTATTATCTATTATTTAAGTGATTCACATTATTCAATTTAAGTTGTGGCACGAGAACTATTATTAGTTCTCGCCTCCGTTCCTTATCCAACTGGTGTAGGTCTAGCTGACTTCCTTTGGTAGCATCACTACAAACCATGTGTGGACTAGTCCCGAAAGAAACCCCCAGCGCCCTGCGAGCTACTGAGCGGAATGCCACCGCCCGTTACTCTTAGGCCAAAAATACAGGTCGGTATTTATATATCACAACCTATCTCTCTAACATGTCAATCACACACCACCATCATCATTTATACTCATATTTAGCAGTCAGCTAAGTAAGCCCAAAGGACTTACCTGTTATCACGCTCGACTCTTTAATAACCACTCGCTCTGTAAACTGTACCCACTCAGTTGCCTGTCAAAGGCGATAAGTGTGTTAGCACACTTTTACGTAGATAGAAGTCTAAAACTTCTAAGATCAAATAAGTATTAAGACGTACTAGTTACATTATTAGTTTTAGGGTAAAATGACCATTTTACCCTTGGTTCCGATTTTCTCGAAAACCCTAAAATTCATGTCCAAACTCCTATTTGAAGTTCTAAAAAATATCCTAACTCTTAGAATTTTATTAGGTGCGAAACTGACATTTTTCCTATGTTTCTATTTTCCGGAAGAACCGAAAAAGGTTTAACTTCGGCTCTAAATATAAAATTCTTAACAGCTTATAAAATTTCCGAATTAAATATCTAGATCATCTATGAGGTTCTATCTAGCCTTAGAAGAAAGAATTTCTCCAAACTGTTCAGCCGATATTTTTATAATAATTCCCAAAGTCGGTTCCTCACTCTACTTTCCTATACTTGGTCAAATTTTTAAGTTTAATAAAACTGCTCAACTAGCTAACTTCGGGAGCTCGTAACTTTCAATCCGACCGTTCATTTCTCCCCAAATTTTAATATGATAAACTACATATATCCGTCTACAACATATCCAAAATTCAACGGTGGATCTTTATTCAAACGTTTTATAATTGATCGACAAGATGGCTGTTCGTAACCTAAAACTGAAGGGATTAAAATAAATTTACAGCAGCCTTTGCCTTCTATTTTATGTGAAAAAAAAATCCCAGCAGCTCCTTAACAGTATGTTATCTATGCTTAGGGCTGAATAACAGCGGCTCACATACATATGGATGACAGTGAAATCGAAAAGAGGAGGAGCCAGCTTACGGAACTGCAGTCCGGCGATAAGGGGTTGGCGTTTCCGGCGGCGAAGGCTTGCGTTCTGGCGGCGATGGGCTGGCTGCGCAAGAAGGAGATTATTGATCCCGGAATCGCAACAGCAGCGGAAGGAAGCGGATGGACAGAGGAGGGAGGTCAGAAACTCACCGGTCCGACTGGAGGTAGGCAGCGGCGGCGCAGGGGTTCCGGCGGAGGACGGAGGCGTGGACGGTGGCTGGCAGCAGCGGCGATCGACGGCGAGGCCTGCGGTCGCGGTGGTGAGGCGTTGGTTCGATACAAAAATCAAACGGGAACAGAACGGGAGAAGGAGGACGGAGGAAAAGAGGGCCAGAACCTTACCGGACTCGACTGGGCGGCGCAGGCTTGCGGTGGCGACTGCGGTCGGAGGTGGCGGCGACACTGGCGGTCCGGTGAAGGCGCAGTCCGGCGGCTGGTGTCGTTCCTTCGTCCGTCCAAGCAGGGAGAAGCGGCTGCGAGGGTGCGATGTGCAGTTGGCGAGGTAATCAGCACAAGCGGCAATTAGGGTAGGTTAAGAGAGAGGCAATTAGCGGATTAGGTTAAGATTAGTTTAATTAGGGTTTAATAATTAAATTTTTAAAATGGGCTTAGGAAAGTGGGCTGATGGTTGGCCCATGTATTAAACGGAACTCATAACCCGTTAATTGTTGTGCGGAAAATTTATATAATACGGAATTAAATTCCGTTTTTATAAATTATAATTATTTTTATTTTACCAACGTAAAATTATTATTTTTTTTTTTGGTCATTTAATTTATCAATTTATGTGAATCTAGGTCACATAAAATGATAGAATTAAACTCGTTTTATTTTACTTATTTATTTATTGACTATGGTCTCATCGGACTTTGTTTAATTTTACTTTACCGGAAACTTAAAATTTTTGGTTATTACATCAGTGCCCCCTTAAAAGAAGTTTCGTCCCGAAACTTAAATTATTTACCCTTACTCACACATTTCTTTCGGTATATTTTAGTTTTCTCGACATTCCGTTTTCTACCATGCAGCTACTCAGGCATCAACAAACAAGTATCACAAAATAAAAGCAGAGTCGCTCAAAACAATATGGAAACCTGAAAGGTCAAACAACACAACATCCGAGTACTAACTCGTCAACCAGAAATAACCTCTAACCCCGCGAAGAACTCGGGATAGTTACGTCTAATACTCTCTTCAGTCTCCCAAGTGGCCTCATCAGCTCCTCTCCTAGACCACTGGATCCTCAGCATAGGTATCTCCTTGGATCGCAGACGTCTGGCACTGCGCTCCAAGACAGCTACTGGGTACTCTACAAATGTATGGTCAGGCTCAACTGTCAGATCCTCATGGCTAATGACGTGTCTCGGGTCCGGAATGTACTCTCGCAGCTGGGATACATGAAAAACTGGGTGTACTCCCTCTAATCTCGGTGGCAGTGCTAGTCGGTAGGCAACCTCTCCGACTCTCTCTACGATCTCAAATGGTCCGACATACCGGGGACTCACCTTCCCCTTAATGCCGAAACGTCTAACTCCCCTCGTAGGTGACACTCTCAACCACACCTGTGCACCTACTCTAAACTCCAAAGGTCGACGCCTCTTGTCGGCGTAGGACTTCTGACGACTTTGAGCTGCTAACATCCTCTCTCGGACTAAGGCAATCCGGGCGATGTCGTCCTGTATCCGATCTGGTACTACTCCATCAGCCTTGCTAGGCTCATCCCAACATAGCGGTGTACGACATCTCCGGCCGTACAAAGCCTCATAAGGTGCCATCCCAATAGACGCATGCCAGCTGTTATTATATGAAAACTCTACTAGTGGGAGGTGATCTGGCCATACCTGTCCCCAATCTAGCACGCATGCCCGCAACATGTCCTCTAGGGTCTGGATGGTCCTCTCTGACTGACCGTCTGTCTGTGGGTGGTAGGCAGTGGTAAAGTGAAGACTCGTACCCAGAGCAGTATGTACCTGCTGCCAGAACATCGAGGTAAAACGTCCATCTCTGTCGGAGACGATAGTCCTCGGTACTCCATGGAGTCTCACAATATGTCTGGTGAACTCCTCTGCTAGACGGCTTACCGGCCACGTTTCCTTAATCGGAATGAAACGTGCGGTCTTCGTCAGACGGTCTACTACTACCCAAATGGCATCAAAACCTCTGCTGAGCCTCAACCCAGTGACGAAATCCATAGAAATGTCTTCCCACTTCCAATGGGGTACTGGAAGTGGGTGTAGCTCTCCTCCGGATCTACGATGCTCAATCTTGACCTGCTGACAGGTAGCACACTGGGCTACATATCGGGCTACATCAGGCTTCAAACCACCCCACCAGAAGGAACGTCTCACGTCCTTATACATCTTACTCGCTCCTGGATGTACGGAGTAAGGGGTAGTATGAGCCTCACCTAGTATCCTCTGCCTCAGCTCACGGTCTGATGGCACACAGACACGGTCCTGTCGTCTCATCACTCCATCGGCACCAATAGTGAACTGAGGTGCCTCATCTCGTGACATCCGGTCTCGGATCCGGGTCAACATCGGATAGGTCTCCTGCTTCTGTCGGATCTCACCCAACAGGTCAGGAAGTAACTCTAAGGTGGCTAACTGATGAGCTGTATCGGGGAACTGGATCTCTATCTCCAACCAAGCTAAGTCTCTCTGTAACTGTGGCTGTACTGTCAACCGAGCTATCGCCTTCTCCTGAGGCGTCTTCCGACTCAAAGCGTCGGCAACTACATTCGCCTTTCCGGGGTGGTAAAGAATCTCAAGGTCAAAATCCTTGATCAACTCAAAGCGTCGGCAACTACATTCGCCTTTCCGAATTAAATATCTAGATCATCTATGAGGTTCTATCTAGCCTTAGAAGAAAGAATTTCTCCAAACTGTTCAGCCGATATTTTTATAATAATTCCCAAAGTCGGTTCCTCACTCTACTTTCCTATACTTAGTCAAATTTTTAAGTTTAATAAAACTGCTCAACTAGCTAACTTCGGGAGCTCGTAACTTTCAATCCGACCGTTCATTTCTCCCCAAATTTTAATATGATAAACTACATATATCCGTCTACAACATATCCAAAATTCAACGGTGGATCTTTATTCAAACGTTTTATAATTGATCGACAAGATGGCTGTTCGTAACCTAAAACTGAAGGGATTAAAATAAATTTACAGCAGCCTTTGCCTTCTATTTTATGTGAAAAAAAAATCCCAGCAGCTCCTTAACAGTATGTTATCTATGCTTAGGGCTGAATAACAGCGGCTCACATACATATGGATGACAGTGAAATCGAAAAGAGGAGGAGCCAGCTTACGGAACTGCAGTCCGGCGATAAGGGGTTGGCGTTTCCGGCGGCGAAGGCTTGCGTTCTGGCGGCGATGGGCTGGCTGCGCAAGAAGGCGATTATTGATCCCGGAATCGCAACAGCAGCGGAAGGAAGCGGATGGATAGAGGAGGGAGGTCAGAAACTCACCGGTCCGACTGGAGGTAGGCAGCGGCGGCGCAGGGGTTCCGGCGGAGGACGGAGGCGTGGACGGTGGCTGGCAGCAGCGGCGATCGACGGCGAGGCCTGCGGTCGCGGTGGTGAGGCGTTGGTTCGATACAAAAATCAAACGGGAACAGAACGGGAGAAGGAGGACGGAGGAAAAGAGGGCCAGAACCTTACCGGACTCGACTGGGCGGCGCAGGCTTGCGGTGGCGACTGCGGTCGGAGGTGGCGGCGACACTGGCGGTCCGGTGAAGGCGCAGTCCGGCGGCTGGTGTCGTTCCTTCGTCCGTCCAAGCAGGGAGAAGCGGTTGCGAGGGTGCGATGTGCAGTTGGCGAGGTAATCAGCACAAGCGGCAATTAGGGTAGGTTAAGAGAGAGGCAATTAGCGGATTAGGTTAAGATTAGTTTAATTAGGGTTTAATAATTAAATTTTTAAAATGGGCTTAGGAAAGTGGGCTGATGGTTGGCCCATGTATTAAACGGAACTCATAACTCGTTAATTGTTGTGCGGAAAATTTATATAATACGGAATTAAATTCCGTTTTTATAAATTATAATTATTTTTATTTTACCAACGTAAAATTTTTTTTTTTTTTTTTTGGTCATTTAATTTATCAATTTATGTGAATCTAGGTCACATAAAATGATAGAATTAAACTCGTTTTATTTTACTTATTTATTTATTGACGATGGTCTCATCGGACTTTGTTTAATTTTACTTTACCGGAAACATAAAATTTTTGGTTATTACATATTGTTGTACCAACCACTTACTAAATACGAAATTATTTCGAAAATCGAAGCAATCGTAGTTGGTGAACATTATGAGGCGGCTAAAAATGGCACGAACTTGAGATTGAACATGTTCTAGGATTATAAATAAACTTCATCCACTATACAATCACAATCATTGACATAAATCTTTCAAACCCACCTCCTTCAGCCATGAACCACACCAACATTGTTAAGGCGGAACTGGATGCTACACCAACGCAACAACAAGGTGGTCCTCAACCCCAGTTTACCGAGAACTCAAGTATTGCAAATTCAATTAAAACGGAGGAGATAGAAGATATTTTTGTGGTAATGGGATGTCAATTGTGTCATTTGTACTCTATGGTCTCTCAAAAGTTTCCAAAGTGTGCAAAGTGCGGCTCAACAAATCTTATTGCTATTCCTAAAGCAAAGTAAATGTTTGCGCATTTTCGGGCCCTCTTATGAATATTATTGATTCCATTGTTGCATCATCAGTTTTTCATTACTTAAATTAATATATGGGGCCTTTATTTCATAAAGTTAAGTGATCTTACATCTATCGTTATATGTCAGGATGTACTTGGGACATGTTTCGATTATCGTTTTATTTGTTAGTAAATGTATGCTTTATCATTCGGAAGTTTAGGACTTATTTGAAAATATTACCGTTTGAAACTACATTTATAAATAATGTTGAGCTATTTCGTCTCTAGTAGTTTTATATGTAAAGTTTTTGTGCACAATTAGCAATTCAAGAAGATTAAAATCCGTGGGAAAAATCCTCGTCCAACCAATGCCATAATTTCTAACTAATTTTCTAAAAATCAATGTTTATTTCGTTAATTCAAAAATGCATCATTAACTTGTCCTCTTTCAACAACATTTGTGTTGAAAATCTAAAACATAGGGTGACGAGTAAGTTCTCGATTGAAATATTTAGGTTAGTGAAAGTTTTATTCATTTTGTCTAAAAATATCTCACATGTTTCTAACAAGGTATAGGTGAGGCTAGCCTCTTAAAAAAAAATATATATTTTGACTTCCATATTGAGAATGAGGTGATTGTTTCAACTATTCGAACAATTATGTAACAGCCCGAATTCTCAAAACTCGAGACGCTACTGGTTAGGACCTCACAATGGGTCCCGATGTTTTAAAGATATGAATGCAACACAACCGTCTAACAACAAACAAAACTTAAGAAAAAAAAGTCTAACAATCATCATACTATAAAGGAAACATCAATACAAAATCCAAACCCCACTCTAGGAAGTACGGAGACCCGGCTGACCACTACTTCCGGATCACTCAGTTGCTGCTCTAACATGTGGTAAATCTAAATAACACAACAAAACAACCGTTAGCTAGATATCTAAACGTTAGATAAACGAAAATAGCACGCACACACAATTGAAAAACTAAACACACATCATGCTTTCAAAGAATCCATTTATTATCTTTACTTAGTCATTCACTCTTACTAAAGATACTTATTTTGTGACAAGAGGGATTCCCAAACCTCGCCTCAGCCCCCGTGCAACCATCAGGAATGGATCCGATGCATCTCACCTTGTACTTGTATGGTTTGAGTATAGAGAACCTCCCAGTCTCCTATCAGAGCTGGGCAATGGTGTCATGGCCCGTTATACATACACTTGGGCCATAAAATAATAAAAGTCGTCCTAGTCATGCTATAATTATTAAACAATCAACACACATCACTATCATCATTCAGCTAACATTTAGAAACTAGCTAAGTAAGTTGCAAGGACTTACCTGAATCAAAAGTACTCCCAACTGTCATATCACGCTCAGCTTCCCGTAGGAGAGTTTATGCCTGAATAACAAGGCACGCAAATCAACAACTATCCGATATGCTAGAAGTCCTCAACTTCTAGTCTTAATGATCTCTACAGGATAATATAAGTATACGCTAGAAGGTTACTACTTCTAGTCTCACTGACCCTCACACGATCATATAACAATATACTAGGGTGTCCCAAACCTAGTCTCAAGAACTTCCGCATAAACCACAAGACATAAACTCCAACTCTAAGGAAAGATCTATTGAGTTTGAACGATGACTATCATTCAAACCGACTATCTACTACTAAGGCTCGACTAACATACTACTACTAAATCCCAAAACATATTCGTACTCTTACTCAATTGCCCAACCATGATTCCCTATGATATAATCCATAAAGATACACCATCCCAAACCATCTCCAAGAACACATACTTAAAACCTAGCACAACTCTTCTAAAACCAAACTATACGTAGACCCAACTTCGGAACGTCACAAATCCAGATCAAACCCATGGATCGCTCTCAAACTTTGCCACATGTTACCATGTATATCTATAAACAACATATCCAAAATTCAAGTCCAATAGAGGTCAATAACCCATTCAAATATATTTACCAAAACTGCATTACAAGTAGTTTTTTCCTAACACTTAGAATATTCAGCATACTTATAAAAACTGCATGAGAAACCAACTTTGGAGAACCATATCTCCTAAACTGTAACTCGGAATACTCTCAAATTTCAGTATGTTATATTATACAATTCCAACTATAACATATCCGAAAGTCAGCAACAAAGGAGTAGTCTAACTTACCCAAATCTAGATCACAAAACTGTATCAACATGCAGTTTTCCAACACTTAGAAATTTCAGCAACAACAGAAAAAGTCATAACTCCACTCGCTGGATCTAACTAAATTTTTGATATGTTCTACAACCATGTGTCAACTACATCATATTAAAATTTCAGCCAAAAAGGAGTAGTATTGCATACCTAAATCTTGCCCCGAAGTTAGATGCTCGACACAGTTTCGAAAACTCAGAAAAATGAAGCAGCTCCTTGAGATTTCTACTAGGCTGTTATATATTGATTCAAAACAGTTTGGGACAACTATCAGCATCGATGTATGGAGGGAAACGTAAAGAAGATAGGTACGAGTCTTACTCAACCGACAAGGACGGGGAGAGGCATCAATAACGGTGTTGTGGCTCCTCGACTGATGCATGGCGAAGGCCAGACGAAGGAGTAGGGCTGCTTCCTTTGTGGTTGCTTGCTGGTTGTTGCTCGTGATATCATCATAGGGAGCGCCGTTGCTGTTGCGGTGTCCTTGTGGAGCATAATGTCGACGTTGAAGTTGTCGACAGATCCTGGACTTGACGATACTCAGATAGGTTGACACAACAGGGGTGTGAAGAGGTTGTTCTATTGTGATGCTTGTCCGGATGGTTCAGGATTTCTGCTCAGCTGTATAGTCGATCCAGAAGACTGATATCAAGGAAGGAGTACGAAGGAAAGATAAAGAGAGGGAAGGAGAGATAGAAGATCACCTTGCTGAAGGAGGTCTGCAGCGTAGCGTGCAAGACCTTGGGCGAGGTTGTAGACGTCGTCTTTGTCGAGGGGAGAGATTGTAACGCCCCATTTTATTCGTCGCGTTTTCGATATTTTTTTTCCGACTTCTATCGATATTTGTTACCTTAATGTTTTATTAAAAGTAGTTTACGACAAAAAAATATATTTCCCGAGTATATTATTATTTTGTATACGTTCGTGTAAATCCATATTATTGTTTTCAAAAAAGTCAAAAAGTTTTCCGATTTCAAAACCCCGTTCCGAATGTGTTTGATCGAGTTTCCCCTTTTTCAATTTATTTATTCATTTCCTTATTTTCTTTCTTTTCTTTCTTTTCTTTTATTCTTTCCCTTTTCTTCCATCCCGTAGCAGTCATCAATGATGACCGACCCCTGGGTGTTCTGTCTTGTCTCGACCCCTCGCCTCCCTCGTTTGAGACCATCTTTTGGACACTCTACACGTCTCCGTCTTCATCTCTCAGGAACTCACCTCCCTATCTCCTTTGTTACAACACTGTCCCCTCAACCTACTATGGACTGCTCTACTTCTCAGCCATCCATCCTCTCCTGTCATCACTCTCTACATTCAGCAACAACAATACTCAAACTCTCCTTCCTCCCTAATCGAACTAGAAGCCGGATGCGCCTCCACAATTTCCGTCGGAGAAGAGCATTGTTGATGCCTCTCCTCCCTTCTCTCCAACTCCTGTCGCGCCGGAACCACCTCCAATGACTCCCTGCTGTCCCATCTTGGTACCTCCTATCTGCTGCCAACTTCCGGAGAAGCCCGCCTTGCAGTCGCTGCCCAAGTTCCGTCGGAGAAGCCTCCCAGTGTCTTCGCCCTTGCCGTCGGAGCCTCTGCGTAGCTCCCCCTACTCCAGCGTCTTCGCCCGCGCCGTCGGAGCTTCTGTGGAACCCTCCCCTACTCCAGTGAACTCGTTGGACTGAGAGAGCCATCTGTCTTCACGCTCTGCCTCTAGGAACATCGCTGGAAGCCTGCTTTGCATGCCCTAGTGCGTGACGGAGTCGATTGGAGCCCTTGCCTCGCAGCAACGCCGCCGCTTTAGCCTGCTTCCTTCCCCGCCTGAACGAATATGAAACCCTATCTATTGGGTTGATTTTGTGTGTGGTAAAATTACAAATTGTGCCCAATATTTTGGAATTGCAGTTTTAGCCCTAATTTCAGAAATTTCATATTCTGCCCCTGCTTATATAATTAATGAGATTGGCCCAAAGTTTTGTTTACATTTTATGACCCATGTTTATAAAACTTCATAAATTGCCCCGGAAAATATTTTCACAGTTTTTAACCTTGGATTTTAATTACGGGGATATTCTTATATTTATATACTACATATCATGCCTTTGTTGGATTTAAATTCGATTTATGGCTCAAAGTATTAATTGCGGTTTTACAACCAAGGTCCTAGAATTTCATATTTTGCCCGGAAAGGTTTTTGCGGGTTTTAATGTGGGCATTTGAAATCAAGTTTTTCTTAAATTTATATATATTAAATCTTCCGTTCGAATTTAGTGTATTAGCTAAATTTGCTTAGCTTTAGTTTTAGGTCCGGAAGCACCCCGATAAAGGCCTAACGAGTCCAAGTTCGACATCCGTCTTTTGACATCACGTGAGTACCCACTCCCCCGAGCTTATGATCTTACCTCGATTTAGTTATGTTTAGTATTAGTATCATGATAGGTGGGATCTAGTATGACTTAGAGTGAATAACAAGTAGTGGTTGGACCTTAGGTGAGTTTTGAGGATTTATGATTATTGTAAGGCGTTGAGTGTTTGGTTGATCTTGTGATCTTATGAAGATTGAGTTTATGGTGATATAATCTTGTTGAGATTGTGGAGATTATGACGAGAGTATCCTAGCATGTATTGTGATGGTTATGACCTTGTGAGATCGTGAGAATTAGGAGGTTGTTATCATATCATGGTTATGGTTTATGATCTTGCGAGATCATTGGGACTAGAAGTCTAAGGACTTCTAGCATGTAAGAGAGATGTTGATCGTGTGCCTTTTAACAGGCGTTGATTGTCTTCTTGAGGGAAGTTGAGAGCGGGATATAGCGGGACTATCTTTGGGATGAGGTAAGTCTTCGGACTTACTTAGCTCGTATTCCTTGTATTAGCATCTATGTGTGTTGAGTGGTGTGTGTTTATTCCTTATCGTTTATAACAACTAAACCGGTAATAGGACCACCGACCTTATATTATTTTGGCCCAAGTGTATGATAACGGGCGGTTACATCATCTGCCTAGCTCTTGCGAGAGTCTAGGAGGTTCTTGACGAATAGCCCGTGTTGGTTAGACGGTCGGAGGCATCCGCACCGTTCCATGCCGGTAAATAGGGACCGAGGCCGGACCACGGTGGTCTCGTGTCACAAAACTAAGTTGAATTAGAACGGGATATGACTTAATAATAAAAAGATAATAAACCGGAATTGTGTGCTTTGAGAATGTTGTGTGTTTATGATGATTTAATTGTGTTTGTGCCTTTCCCATTGATTCTAATACTTCAAATATGAGCTAACGGTTTTATACTGACTATTGTAGATTGTCTTGGAGGTTAGGATTGCGGCCGAGAGATCTGGAAGAGTGGGCAGCCGGGGTTCCGTACATTTTAGGTTTGGGTTTTGGGATGGAGTCGAGTTTGAGTATTGTGTTTATTATATGTTGTATGGCATTTAGTCTTTGGAGTTGTATTTTCGGCTGAAGTCTTTTGTTGTATTCTTTTGGGTTTTTCTTTTCATTGCATAAAAATGTATTTTGGCTTTGGCCTTTATTTGTGCCTTGTTGCAAGATCCGGTGAAATTGTTGTCAAGCTAAGGGTCGGGACCCATTGTGAGGTCCCAACCCGTAGTGCCCCGAGTCCCGCGGATTCGAGATGTTACAGAGACGCCGCCTAAAGACTACTCATGTGCACCATACTGTGTGTGAGGAGGATAAGAGCGAGAGGTAGGAGAGGGATGATGGTGAGATGAGGCGCCGCGGAAGAAGTGTAAGGTTCTGCTACGAATTGATTCATGCGTTCGAGAGGGAAGGCAGTTGCGAGATCCTGTCCTTAATTGCTCGATCGTATACGAAGACTTGCCATATAGGAGAGGGAAGGACATGGATTGTGTACGGTGTAAGGGGACGGAAAGATGGCGGTCCAACTGCACGTCTAAAGGCTTGAAAATAGCTTAGGGTTTTCCAAGTAGTTGCTTCTTCCTTGCTGGGCTCGTAAAATGGAATGAAGGATGAGGTGGCGGCCCAACCTCAAGCAAGGCTACGTGGAGTGGCTTGTCATGGGCCTTGCCATGGTTTGTCTAATGGCCTTGTCATTCTTGTCATGGGCTTGTCATGCAAGAGTGATCTTGTGGGAGTATTTTAAGAAGTGATTTTATGTGATCAACTTCACATAAAATCATAGATATTGGTAAGAAATATTTTATGTGATTAACTCCTTGCATAAAAAAAATGAATTTGCCAAATGAAAGAAGTATTGTGAAAATTGTATCGTTTTATGGGAATTATAATTTCACATAAAATGATAGGATTATGTTTACTCGGAAATAACGGAATTGAAAATTTCGGGTACTACATAAGTGCCCCCTTAAAATAAGTTTCGTCCCGAAACTTAGAATAAGGGACATTACTCCGATAACTTTCTATAAATAGAACAAAGTATCTACTCTTCTCTTATTAAATCTTCGTTCTATCTTTCTAACATATAAGTATCACTGAATTATCATAGAATTGAAGCACGAAATATTACACTCAAACACGGAAATAATCACATAGTCAAATAAATCAAACAAATCGGTGTTCGACTACTAACTCGTCGCTACAGGGGTGGTGGATAACAACGCAAGCACTTAGGATAACTATTCCTAATACTCCCTTCTGTCTCTAAGGTAGCCTTATCGGCTCCTCATCTAGACCACTAGGTCCTCAACATCGGTCTATATTTAGACCGTAGACGTCTACTACTAGGCTCTAGGACGGATATTGGGTACTTCATAAAACTGTGATTGCTCAACTATCATATCGTCATAGATGATGACGTGTCTCGGATCCGGTAGGTATTCTCTCAACAGTGACATGTGGAATACTGGTTGTACACCCTCTAGTATGGGTAGGAGTGTTATTCAATTACTAACTTTCCAATCTTCTTTTATATCTCACAAGATTACATTCCTCGACTTACTTTCGGATACTCTTGATGACTTCCCGAAAATGACCACAATACTTTACTCCTTTTATTAAATCTCATAGTTTCCGACTTTTCGGAAGACCCCGTCTATCGCTTCAGAAACAATGATTAGAGACTCACCCGACACTTTTCTAAGTGTCTAATGCTCCTTGAATGACCACTTCCTTGGTCTTGTCTCCCTAATATGACTCAGTCGGACTGTTCCACAAATAATAGATATTGGTAAGAAATATTTTATTTGATTAACTCTTTGCATAAAAAAAATGAATTTGCCAAATGAAAGAAGTATTGTGAAAATTGTATCGTTTTATGGGAATTATAATTTCACATAAAATGATAGGATTATGTTTACTCGGAAATAACGGAATTTAAAATTATGGGTACTACATAAGTGCCCCTTTAAAATAAGTTTCGTCCCGAAACTTAGAATAAGGGACATTACTGCGATAACTTTCTGTAAATAGAACAAAGTATCTACTCTTTTCTTATTAAATCTTCGTTCTATCTTTCTGTAACGCCCCAAATTTTAGGCGCGTTTTCGATTTTATTTTTCCGGGCATTTTACGTTGTAAATTAAATTTTACGAGATTATATATGTGTATATATTATACACACATATTATCCGTATTTAAATGATTATATCCACGTCAAAAATATGTAATGGGAATAATTTCTATATGAAAAAGTATATTTTACGGGTATATATTTTGTAGATATTTTTTGGTATACTATTTTTACGGAAAAGTTTCCCATTATGAAAATCCTATTCCGATAACTTTCGATCGAGTTGTGTTATTTCTCTTCTTCTTTTCCTCTACCCAAGGATGACGCTCCCGTTATTTTGCCTGTTGGCTAGCCTCTTGCGTATCTACTCTACTGATGACATGAATAATGACCTATTTTCAGGCATGTATTTATATAGATTTTCCCTTAATTTTGCATGCATAGACATACATTCATGGCATTTATGGTTATATTTACCTAGTTTGCAAGAATAGAGGTCTACACAGAGTTTTATTGCATTTGTAGGTAATTTGGCGAATTATGGAGCAAAAATGGCACATTTAAGGATTAAGCCTTGAAACGGGACAAAAAGAAGCATAAAAGGAATTTAGGAAGCGCCAAAGTATTTTCTGATACCTTCTGACGGCCCAAAGTATTTTCTGATACCTTCTGGCGGCCCAAAATATTCTCTGATACCGTCGGACGCGGCCCAAATTATCTTCTGATACCTGCTGATGCGGCCCAAAGTATCTTCTGATACCGCCTGACGCGCCAAAGTATCTTGTGATACCAGCGGATTCGACTTATTTTCAGCCCAAATTTTAGGGTTTTATCTTTAAACCCTAGATAGATCCCTACATATATTTGAGAGCCTTCAACATTGAAGGGAGTCAAAAACCCTCCAAAGAGAGGCAATTTCTCCAAAGGGAGATTAGAGGGAGCAGAAATCTCCAACTTGGAGACCTAAGACGGTGACAACCCAAGATTTGGATCCCCAAATAGAGGGACGCTTGAAGGTTTTATTGCGTACAAGGAAGATTTGGGGAAGGACGCACTTTCCTATTTTTGGAGTTGGAAGATCTTAGGGTTTACATTTGAAGGTGGATTGACATCCCGTTCTTCATTGTCCCTAGAAATTTTGTGAGGTTTTTCTGTTCCTTTGATTCTACATCCATTGAACGCGGTTTGCGATTATTGTGTTTGATTGACATTTGTTTTGAGTTTATTATTGAGATTTCAAGGTTTTACCTTTTCTCCCTTTCATATTTGATTATTGATATCATAATGATGATTATTGGCTAAAACCCTTTAGCAATTCTAAGGTAAAGGGTTGATAGTTGTGGCTTAGATGATGATAGATCGATCGTAAATTAATTGGACCCTGAGAGTTAGAGAAATATCGTCGACACCCTAAATCACGGCCTGTTCTTAGGTTTCCACGGCCGTGATTCTCAAGATCTACCCGTGATTTACCTCAGTTCACGAACTTTGCTTTTACTTTGATTCAAGGTTAAAGATTTTCTTTAACTTAGTTTATGCTTGCCTTTTCTAGGTGGTAGTGAAGCCTCAACAACCTCTACCTCGATTGTGAGTGTCATAACCTTAATCGGTTAAGTTAGTCTTGATTCTTGGATTACAAGTTTGGGTATTTGACATTAATTCTTGCCTTTAGAACCTTTCTATATTGAAGCCCCAACAACCTGTATAGAGAGTGTCTTGTAGGTGAGTCATATAAGGCCTTTGGAACTTCACCATACGATTACCTTACATTAGCATACCTTTGCATATCTCAACTCTGTCTTTATATCATTAAGAATATCTTGAATAGATTGCCACAACTGGATACTTGGATCTTTAGGATTGTTGTTTTCCCAATAATTTGCAAAACTCATACATTTAACCGCTTGATAATCTGAAATCGAATTTGTTTCTCCCCAAATCCCTATGTTCGATACTCTGGAATTCTTGCTTAACTACGTCGATCCGTACACTGCGGGTTCGCTTGCTTGATTCTAGTTTTATAAATTTAAAGCTTGATTGCACGCACGTTTAGGGGCGAACATCTGCCCATCACCAGCCTAGGCTAGACTGAGGCTACACCTACTCGAGCTCCCTACCCGAACTCACCTTCTCGGCTATCACTACCTCTCTTTTCACCTCTTGGACAGTGGACACAGAAGCTGCAACCCTCTGTTCTGCACTCTCCAGCCTCTCACTCCTTTCCTCACTTGCAACCAACCGGTCTGCACATCCCTTTCATCACCCTCTCCGAGAACACCCTCATGCAACAACCCTCCTCTACTCTTCCTTCCCTTTGATTCCTTTTGTAACCCGAATACCCACTACACTTTTTCATCTGGGGACCTCTTCAATGTAACCTCAAAATCATGTATCCCCTTTGATTTGTCTCCTTCATAATGGGTGATTGACTCAGGAGTTATTAATCTATTTGCCTTACCTGATACTATCATCTCATTGACCAAAACAAGGAGTTACTCAATCCAGCTACCAAGGAGCCAGCAACTTATCTCTCTCGTATCTATGTCTCGCCGGAGAAGTTGCCGTTGTCGCCTCGCCATTGCCGGTGGCCGAAATCGCCGTGCCCTTGCCTCTGCAACGCCGCCGCCCTAATTGTCTCTATCGCCCCTCAGAGTTTCTGTCACCACCAATTGAAACGCCTCCACAGACCAGGAAGCCGCCGCCTAATTCACCCACTTGAAACCACCGGAGACCTGGAGCGCCGCCTCTCTTCCCCGGAGCCACGCCGCTAGTGCATCCCTCCTTCCTCCGCCAAACTCTACCGCCGCTTGTGCATCTCCTTCTCCCACCCTAGGCGAGATCTATCGGGTTAATTGCATCCCTCTTGTTTATTAAGTCCAGGCCCCCTTCTTTATGCTTTATTACAATTTGTACCCAGTGTTTTACATTTTCATATCTGACCCCAGTTGTTGGAAACTTGGATATATACCCCTACAGTTTTATTTACGGAATATGACCCAAATATTTAATTATGGAGTATAACCCATATTTTGGAATTGTATGAATTGTCCCAGAAAATGCGTTAGGAGTTTTTAACTTTGGATTTTTAATCGCGGGGATATTCTTATATTTATTTATGCTATATATTATGCCCTTGTTGGATTATGTTCGGTTTATGGCCCAAGGTTTTATTGGCGGATTATGACCAAGTTTCTAGAATTATATAAATTATCCCAGAAAGTATTTAAGCGGTTTTAACCTTGGTTTTCAAAACGAGTTTTACCTTATATTTTACATAAGTTATATATTCCGTTCAAATTTAGCATATAAGCTAAATTTGTTTAGCTTTGGTGTAGGACCGGAAGCGCCCCGATAAAGGCCAACGATTCCAATATCGACATCCGTTGAACGAATTCCGTCTTTTGACGTCGTGTGAGTATTCTTTTCCCTCGATCTAGTCATGTTAAGTTTTAATATCATACTAGGTTGGATAATCTAGCATAACTTAGAGTTAATGCCAAATAGTGACTTTGAACCTTAGGTGAGTTTCGAGGATTTGATATTGTTTGATGGATTGATGTTGATTCTAAGCTTGAGGTGGTATTGGGGTCTTGTGAGGTTGTTTATGGCTTTAAGTTGCCTGTTGAGCTCGTGAGAATCTACCAGTTGAGGTTGTATGATTGTTGAGATTGTGGAGACTAGAAAGAGAGTATCCTAGTGGTGTTGTGAGTTATGATCTTGCGAGATCCGCAGGTTTAGAAGTCTTAGGACTTCTAGCTTCTATTTAGTGTGATGTGAGCACGAGGGATTCTAGGATGCGGTCCTAGAATTGAGAGCCAAATGGTCTTGCGTAGATCATTTGTATAGAAGTCTAAGACTTTTAATGTGAGTGGGTTGTTGTTGATATAGTTATCTCTTGTGAGCAGGTTATGGGCTTCTTCCCTAAGGAAGCGAGAGTGTTGTGAGTTGATAGTGATGACGAGGTAAGTCTCCGGACTTACTTAGCTCGTATTCCTTGTATTAGCATTGATGTGTGTTTGGTGGTGTGTGTTTATTGTTTGTTGTTTATAAAAACTAAACCGGAATTAGGATTACCGACCTTTATATTATTTTGGCCCAAGTGTATGATAACGGGCGGTGACAACTTGCCTCGCTCCCGCGAGAGCTAGGAGGTTCTCGGCGACTATCCCGTGCTGGTAGACGGTCAGATGCATCAGTACCATTCCATGCCGGTAAGTAGGGACCGAGGCGAGTTTCGGTGACTCTCGTGTCACAACCTAAGTTGAATTAGAACGGGATATAACTTAATAATAATAAGATAATAAACCGGACTTTTGTGCTTTGGAGTGTATTGGGTGTTTATGATGATTGACTTGTGTTTGTGCCTTTCACCATGATTCTAATGCTTCGAATATGAGCTAACGGTTTTATACCGTTTGTTGTAGATTGCCTTGCAGGATAGGAATGCGGCCGAGAGATCCGGAAGAGTGTGTAGCCGGGGTTCTGTACATTTTAGGATTGGGTTTTGGTTGGAGTCGTGTTTGAGTTTTGTATTCATTATATATTGTATGCAGTGTGTATGGCATTTGGTCTTTCGGTTGTATCTCGGCTGATGTCTTTGGTTTGTTTGGTTTTGGGTTTCTTTGCATTGCATAAGATGTATTTGGTTTTGGCCTTTATTTGTGCCTTGTTGCAAAATCCGGTGAAATTGTTGTCAAGCTAAGGGTCAGGACCCATTGTGAGGTCCCAACCTATAGCATCTCGAGTCCCGCGGATTTGGGGTGTTACAAAAGTGGTATCAGAGCCCTAGGTAGACAACAATGGCACTCGCAATCTTCTAAAGACCGAATAAGGAATAAACAGAACCCCACGGGTTCTGAGTTTTCGTTTTGAAAATCACATGCATAAGTCAGGGTAGAATGTACGGACCACCACTCATTCTGCGGATCTCAGTAGCTTAGTTTATTGGACCTTGATTTATATATATATGTATATATATAGATATGGATATGAGGTTTGTAGTTATGCATGATGAAATTGATGTGTATGTTTGTGATTGTATGTTGCATGATGAATTGGATATATGTGTATAGTTATATATGTGGACGGTTATATGTTATGAGACCTTATATTGTGGATGGAATGCTGAATGTGTTATATTGATAGTGATATGGACTTAGGACTTATATAGTTATGTATAAGTATTCTTATTATATAAAGTAACATATGAAGTAATGGGACCTTTTAGCAAAGATGATTGTATGATATCATCGCCCTTGGACGACGTTGTTTGACATAGGATAGTGTACATACGAGGACGAATATGCTTAAGTATCGAGTTGAGAGCTATAATCGGGCGAACACCTTGGAGTTCTTGTACTCCTTTAAGAGGATGTCGAAGAGGAGGATTAGAGATGACGTAAACGAAGGATAACCAAGTGAAAGAAAACTCAGGAACTTAAGAGAAATTGAGATGGGGAACATACAAGAAAAGGAAGTAGCGCAAAGGTGTGGAAGTGGTTACAAAGAAGTCACGATTAGAAAGACAACGAGACCAATAGGGATAGCAAACATAAGTTCTTCAAGAAGACGCGTGGACAACTAAAGATGCGAATCACGGAGGAGAGGGATACATTCTAACAAGGTTAAATGTGACATTCCATTAAGATGTGAAGTTTTCTTTAGGAGCTCCTAAGCATTTGATTCAAGACGAGAAGAGTGATCGAACAAAAGATTTAAGATACCGTAAGTTAAGATTACGAGGTACCAAATAGTAAAGTTTCAACATTACTAGAGTCATGAGAAGAAGGGCATGGTGGGAATTCACGTGGAGTTGACCGATTTCCCTTATGATGAGACTAAGAGACGCCAAGAAGGAGGAAGTGTGTATAAATGATGACCCCAAGAAGATGAAAGACGAAACGAAGAGCTTTGATCGAGAGGCTTAAGATAACAACCAAGAGGAACGCAAGTGGATGCCAGCTAGGGCTATAATATTTGGGAAGGTGCACCCGAAAGACATCAAGGAAGAATGGTTAAGCCTATGAAAGGGAGTTATATGAAACAACAAGGCAAAGAAGATATAATTACCTTATAAAGGAGAGGAAGCATGGAATGAAAAAGGAACTAACGGAGTTTAAGGTAGATTACCTCGAGGAGGGTAGCTTTCATAAGAATGATAACATGGAGCATAATGGTAAGCCATTGACATTTGAGAAGGTCAGTTATAAGCTAATTGACGACAACCATGAACACGCATGTGCGGGCTGTCTATTGGTGAGTGTAGAAGGGGATGGGTATACAAGATTATGGGCATACAAAGGGATTTGGATGACCTTATGCGACCATTGTAGGTCATGGAATTGACATATGGGAGAACGACATAAATTAGAGGTTTTAAAGTTTGACCGCGGTAAAGGGGAAGTAGTGAATCAAAAAGAAGGTAAGGTGTCATGGAGGTGGTACGTAAACGGGGGTATATAGAGGATGCAGGGTATGAAATGGATGATATGTTACCGCGGGCAAGAGATAAGTCAAGTTTCCAAACTCACACGGAAGAGACATGGTGGCTATGACGTGAAAGAGAGGACCTAGATTAGGGCAACGCTGCAAGTTAAGATGTTAGTAGTTGGAGATGTAATGAGTTTGATATTTTAGTGGTTTGGGATGGGGAGTTTCTTCTAGCATTTTTCACGGGGCATACCGGTACAGTTGTGAAGATGTTCATGAAATACCGAGAGATGCATAAGGTGACCAACAAGAGTAAGAGAAGATCGAAGTTTTGAAGTTTGACGTGAACAAGAGATGTACAAAAAGTATATGGAAGATTGAGGTTAGAACTCTACTGTCGGTTTAACGTTACATAAGAAAATGAAGTATAAATTTCTACGCCTACTTGAAAAAAGGATGTCTGTGGTGAAAGCTTATGTAGAAGACGAAGAGCTCCTTCCATATGTTGGGATGTCTTGGAAAGCGAAGAAGATAAGATCAATTGTTTGAAAGCACGGTTAAGTCCTGCAGTTTTGGACCCTTATGGCTGCACATAAGTGAGAAACCTTTGAAGATTTTACAATCATGTCATCAAAGAGGAGAATGAGACTAAGATAAAGGAATACTTAAATAAGGCTACAAGAGTCAGAAGAGTCGAGCAAGTCTCTCGAGTTCAAGAGACAAAGGATCTCTGAAAGAGGAAGGTAAACATTGTAGTTAAAGATGGAGCGATGCATGTGTTTAAAGGACATCACCCAACAGATTAAGGTAGATCATTAGTACCATGGCCACTTGTAAAGTGATAAGACAAGATTGTGTCGGTTATTACAATATGTGACGGGAAGAGAAAAGATGGAACCCGGAATAGCACGGATCACAATGAATCGAAATGAGGATCTTACCGCTAATATTATTTGGGCTCACTCCCATTCCTAAGGCGCTGTGTAGATGACATCAATAAATGATACCCGTGAAGTTACTCGAATTAAGGAAGCAATTGAAGGAGCAATTGCAATTGCAAGCTCGTGACGACAAGGGTTCGTCAATACACTACATGGGGAACTTGGAAGTATATCTTGAATTCTTGGATTGAAGTTGTTATAGAGGACACCAGTTTGCAAAGAGAGAGACGGTTATCTCCGTTTGTACATCGATTACAGTGAACTGAACAAAATAACAATGAAGAGAAAGTATCCCTTACCACGGGTAGATGATCTACTCGACCGGTTGCAAGGGTCGGTAGTCTCTTCTAAGAATGATTTTAAGGTCACATTGTCACCAATTGAGAATCTGAGACTGGGATATTGCAAATACGGCAATCCGGACAAACAATGTTCACTATGAGTTGTAGTGATTCCATATGGGCTTACTAATGCCCGGATAAGATATTTTGGTCTACTCTCGAAGAAGAAAGAAGTTGTATGACAAGTTGTTTCGTGGTGGCAATTAACCCCAAGAGATATGAAAGGAGTTACAATTTATCTTAGATGTGGTGAACTTTACCAGATATGTGAAGGGAGAAGTTGTGTAACACCTTTTATGGTAACCTACTACCGATGACGATGAAGTATTGAATGAGACGAAGAATTAACAATAGAGTTGCTGAGAGTTAAGAGGGGATTCAGTGGTGCAACTGTTTTGATGCACCTTGATGTATTATGGGTTTAAAGTGGACAAGTGATTCTTCAAGACAAGGTCTTGACCGAGTATTGAGAAACGGTGTAAAGGTAATAGCATACACATCTCGTTAGTAGAAGCGGTGTGAATGAAAGTACTTCCTTCGTCACTTAGAACTTGCAACAAGAATTGAGGAAACGTAACATCAAAGTTTGGGTTAACAAGAACCAAAGCCAACGGTGTAAATTGGAAGTTCGGTCTTCTTTGTTGGAGACAATCAAAGAGAAACATAACTGGAAATGTTGCATTGAAAAATACCCGAGAAGGAAGTTGAGATTCCGATATATTGGACCTTTTGAGATCTTATCTCAAGTTGGGAAAGTGGTTTACCGGTTGGTGTGGCCGCCAAGAGTTGAGGGTGTTCACCCGATGTTTCACGTGTAAGAATCGAGAGAGTACCTACATGACTCGGGACAGATGATCAGTCTTGATGGTCTAGTGGCAGACGAGGGAACGATGAGTCAAATTGGAAGACGGAGGATATTATTTTTTGTTGAGTTTACGCCGAGTTAGTAGCATCGATAGAATCGACGGGTTAGACCTAGTTCATCCCTTGGTTGAGTTATATGCATGTGTGATGTTGTGTGTAGTTTGTGCCCTGTGTGAGAATGTTCTTTATGACCTAATATATTTTGCAGTGGTAGTTCGAATAGTTTGTGTATGGACTAAAAGGTTTAAGCCTCCTTAGTTTGAGAGTTCATACCTCGGCCTTAGGGACTGAGAAGTTCGATGCATACAAGTTTCGGGACGAAACTTATTTTTTTAGGAGGATCTGATGTAACGCCCCAAATTTTAGGCGCGTTTTCGATTTTATTTTTCCGGGCATTTTATGTTGTAAATTAAATTTTACGAGATTATACATGTGTATATATTATACACACATATTATCCGTATTTAAATGATTATATCCACGTCAAAAATATGTAATGGGAATAATTTCTATATGAAAAACTATATTTTACGGGTATATATTTTGTAGATATTTTTTGGTATACTATTTTTACAGAAAAGTTTCCTGTTTCAAAAATCCTATACCGATAACTTTCAATCGAGTTATGTTATTTCTCTTCTTCTTTTCCTCTACCCAAGGATGACGCTCCCGTTCTTTTGCCTGTTGGCTAGCCTCTTGCGTGTCTACTTTGCCCAGCCCCAGCCCAGGCTAGACTGAGGCTACACCTACTCGAGCTCCCTACCCGACCTCTCCTTCTCGGCTATCACTACCTCTCTTTTCACCTCTTGGACAGTGGACACACAAGCTGCAACCCTCTGTTCTGCACTCTCCAGCCTCTCACTCCTTTCCTCACTTGCAACCAACCGGTCTGCACATCCCTTTCATCACCCTCTCCGAGAACACCCTCATGCAACAACCCTCCTCTACTCTTCCTTCGCTTTGATTCCTTTTGCAACCCGAATACCCACTACACTTTTTCATCTGGGGACCTCTTCAATTTAACCTCAAAATCATGTATCCCCTTTGATTTGTCTCCTTCATAATGGGTGATTGACTCAGGAGTTATTAATCTATTTGCCTTACCTGATACTATCATCTCATTGACCAAAACAAGGAGTTACTCAATCCAGCTACCAAGGAGCCGGCAACTTATCTCTCTCGTATCTATGTCTCGTCGGAGAAGTTGTCGTTGTCGCCTCGCCATTGCCGGTGGCCGAAATCGCCGTGCCCTTGCCTCTGCAACGCCGCCGCCCTAATTGTCTCTATCGCCCCTCAGAGTTTCTGTCACCACCAATTGAAACGCCTCCACACACCAGGAAGCCGCCGCCTAATCCGCCCAATTGAAACCACCGGAGACCTGGAGCGCTGCCTCTCTTCCTCGGAGCCACGCCGCCAGTGCAACCCTCCTTCCTCCGCCAAACTCTGTTGCCGCTTGTGCATCTCCTTCTCCCACCCTAGGCGAGATCTATCGGGTTAATTGCATCCCTCTTGTTTATTAAGTCCGGGCCCCCTGCTTTATGCTTTATTACAATTTGTACCCAGTGTTTTACATTTTCATATCTGACCCCAATTGTTGGAAACTTGAATATATACCCCTACAGTTTTATTTACGGAATATGACCCAAATATTTAATTATGGAGTATAACCCATATTTTGGAATTGTATGAATTGTCCCAGAAAATGCGTTAGCGGTTTTTAACTTTGGATTTTTAATCGCGGGGATATTCTTATATTTATTTATGCTATATATTATGCCCTTTTTGGATTATGTTCGGTTTATGGCCCAAGGTTTTATTGGCGGATTATGACCAAGTTTCTAAAATTATATAAATTATCCCAGAAAGTATTTAAGCGGTTTTGACCTTGGTTTTCAAAACGAGTTTTACCTTATTACATAAGTTATATATTCCGTTCAAATTTAGCATATAAGCTAAATTTGTTTAGCTTTGTTGTAGGACCCGAAGTGCCCCGATAAAGGCCAACGATTCAAATATCGACATCCGTTGAACGAAATCCGTCTTTTGACGTCGTGTGAGTATTCTTTTCCCTCGATCTAGTCATGTTAAGTTTTAGTATCATACTAGGTTGGATAATCTAGCATAACTTAGAGTTAATGCCAAATAGTAACTTTAAACCTTAGGTGAGTTTCGAGAATTTGATATTGTTTGATGGATTGATGTTGATTCTAAGCTTGAGGTGGTATTGGGGTCTTGTGAGGTTGTTTATGGCTTTAAGTTGCCTGTTGAGCTCGTGAGAATCTACCAGTTGAGGTTGTATGATTGTTGAGATTGTGGAGACTAGGAAGAGAGTATCATAGTGGTGTTGTGAGTTATGATCTTGCGAGATCCGAAGGTTTAGAAGTCTTAGGACTTCTAGCTTCTGTTGAGTGTGATGTGAGCACGAGGGATTCTAGGATGCGGTCCTAGAATTGAGAGTCAAATGGTCTTGCGTAGATCATTTGTATAGAAGTCTAAGACTTTTATTGTGAGTGGGTTGTTGTTGATATAGTTATCTCTTGTGAGCAGGTTATGGGCTTCCTCCCCTAAGGAAGTGAGAGTGTTGTGAGTTGAGAGTGATGACGAGGTAAGTCTCCGGACTTACTTAGCTCGTATTCCTTGTATTAGCATTGATGTGTGTTTGGTGGTGTGTGTTTATTGTTTATTGTTTATAACAACTAAACCGGAATTAGGATTACCGACCTTTATATTATTTTGGCCCAAGCGTATGATAACGGGCGGTGACAACTTGCCTCGCTCCCGCGAGAGCTAGGAGGTTCTCGGCGACTATCCCGTGCTGGTAGACGGTCAGATGCATCAGTACCATTCCATGCCGGTAAGTAGGGACCGAGGCGAGTTTCGGTGACTCTCGTGTCAGAACCTAAGTTGAATTAGAACGGGATATGACTTAATAATAATAAGATAATAAACCGGACTTTTGTGCTTTGGAGTGTATTGGGTGTTTATGATGATTGACTTGTGTTTGTGCCTTTCACCATGATTCTAATGCTTCGAATATGAGCTAACGGTTTTATACCGTTTGTTGTAGATTGCCTTGCAGGTTCGGAATGCGGCCGAGAGATCCGGAAGAGTGGGCAGCCGGGGTTCCGTACATTTTAGGATTGGGTTTTGGTTGGAGTCGTGTTTGAGTTTTGTATTCATTATATATTGTATGCAGTGTGTATGGCATTTGGTCTTTCGGTTGTATCTCGGCTGAAGTCTTCGGTTTGTTTGGTTTTGGGTTTCTTTGTATTGCATAAAATGTATTTGGTTTTGGCCTTTATTTGTGCCTTGTTGCAAAATCCGGTGAAATTGTTGTTAAGCTAAGGGTCGGGACCCATTGTGAGGTCCCAACCCGTAGCATCCCGAGTCCCGCGGATTCGGGGTGTTACACTTTCTAACATATAAGTATCACTGAATTATCATAGAATTGAAGCACAAAATATTACACTCAAACACGGAAATAATCATATAGTCAAATAAATCAAACAAATCAGTCTTCGACTACTAACTCGTCGGTACAGGGGTGGTGGATAACAACGCAAGCACTTAGGATAACTATTCCTAATACTCCCTTCTATCTCTAAGGTAGCCTTATCGGCTCCTCATCTAGACCACTAGGTCCTCAACATCGGTCTATATTTAGACCGTAGACGTCTACTACTAGGCTCTAGGACGGATATTGGGTACTTCATAAAATGGTGATTGCTCAACTATCATATCCTCATAGATGATCACGTGTCTCAAATCCGGTAGGTATTCTCTCAACAGTGACATGTGGAATACTGGTTGTACACCCTCTAGTATGGGTAGGAGTGTTATTCAATTACTAACTTTCCAATCTTCTTTTATATCTCACAAGATTACATTCCTCGACTTACTTTTGGATACTCTTGATGACTTCCCGAGAATGACCACAATACTTTACTCCTTTTATTAAATCTCATAGTTTCCGACTTTTCGGAAGACCCCGTCTATCTCTTCAGAAACAATGATTAGAGACTCACCCGACACTTTTCTAAGTGTCTAATGCTCCTTGAAAGACCACTTCCTTGGTCTTGTCTCCCTAATATGACTCAGTCGGACTGTTCCACAAATAATATCTCAACATCTACATCATGTCAGGCATTCACTTGTTGAACTCCTCCATTACACTCCTAGTGGAGGTTTTCATGACGATCTTTAAGTTTGTAACTTGAGCTGATAGATATACTATCATTGAGTTTCCTAATCTATGGGTTATGGGCCCACCACGTTCCCGTTGCGCTATTCAGATCATTCTGTTACCACCCATTACTCATAATGGCATCCTCCGTGACTCAAGATGGTTACTAGAGTTTCGCCCGTAAGTTTTTGTTTTTGTTTTTTTTAATAACGTTAAGGTCCTCTCTAATCGACCGGCATTATAAGGATGATTCACTCTAGTACAGTGAGAGTCGTACTCTAAGTTGTGTGTACTGGTTATCCAAACCTTGAGATAAATATCCGTATTTGTCAAAACTATGGTCCTAGACCCCCCATTGAGTTCACAATTGGTCTAGGAACTCCTCATCAAATAACTCACCGGTTACACCTCCTTGGAGGGAGTGTAACGTGTGGTCTTAGAAATTCCCGGGATTCACTTAGGTCTCCTCGGAACTCTGCCTACTACTCGTCAGGACTACTCAATGTGGTTATCCTTCTACAATCCCTTTGACCTCAAGCGTAGGGCACATCACATTGACCTACAAGTCCTTACCTTGATCAATTTACAATCTTGACATAGAGTTTCCTATTTAGCTCTATATTTTCGAAGTGTGGTAATAAGTCTACACCGAGACCATAATAAAACCACCTGATGGTCTCTCATGCTTGTCTTGTGAACTCTTATACTATGTGACTCATCTTATAACATTTTCCTTCTCCGATTCAGTCTCTAATTGTCAATTGATCATTACTACCCATTCTATATTGAAACCTTAGTTACGTTGCACTCTTGCATAGTTTCCATAAAGGCATCCTCATTTCAACACTTTATCTAAATTCAGCAAAACCCGCCTTTTGATACCGGACGTTCCTTCTTACTAGTCAAGCCATTCACTCAGTTTACACTTTATCAACCATAGTGTTATCAGTCCGATAGTATGACTTTATTAAATGTCTACCGGTACCATTTGTATAAGATATTTCATATGTATAAGATTTTCTAAAAAATCAAATTTCTTGACTTGCATTCATGATGTTGTCCTTATACTCATGTCGCTCTACCTTCTTTCACATATTTACGCCCCGTAGGATAGTTAATTCTCTCTGAGTTTTCTCACACCTGCTTTACCGCCCACGTTGATTGGTATTATTACTTTCATCAACTCTGGTGTTATCAGTCGCGAATGGAGTTCTAGCACATCATTTGTACGCAGTCCCACTATTACCCCTATATAAACACTTTTCGGTAATCATCATATTGGGGTGACACATGATCCATATAACAGCCTTCAGTCATTCAACTTTACTCTTTCTCATGTCTGTTCCCGCAAAGGTGTAGATTTTATCCTGAATGACCTCGCAACTCGATATGACATTTCACAATAACATTAAATCATACTCTCCATGTTAGTGTCACTTCTATAATTCCAATTATTCTATGTCACATATTTAGTCACAAGGGCTTCCTCTATCAATCTAGAAAACTAACCCAACTTTTCTTGAAAGAGCACCATCAATCTCATTTGTATGGAACGCTAAGTACCCTTTGTCTGGACTAACGTAGGATTTTTTCAAAATCATATGCTTCTTCTTACTCCTCTAGTTCTTCTTATACAATTTTATCTATACTAACTGTGATCTGTAAATTTTCCTTAGCCAGTAGGTAAGCAACTGCTCAACAATCCTCTTTGTACCATTACTGATATAAGGGGGTGGGGGGTCATTTCTGACCGTCAACTCTTCCAATTTTTTTTAACTACTCACTTGAATTTATTCAGTGTAACTAGCACTCGTATTGATTTGACTACACAATTGTCGTAGTTGATCTCTTTAAGGATTTCTCCACATGTCGATAAAACTCTTTTGTGAATCGGTAGTTATTCTTCTTACCTGTCAACTAGTCACCACTAGTTATCCCGCATGTGTAAAGTCTCAGTTGTTACCAATTAGTTTGTAATTGACCTTCTACAAGATCATAGACGTACTTTTCTTCTACCTCTTTTGATGTTTGATATACCTGATGAAAATCTATCGCCTCCAGTTTCTCCATTTATACTCCTTTAACTCCTATAATCTACATTTCTCTTTCTCACTATAAGATCACTATACTCTTTCCGAGTTTAGTTGTATCATTCAATGCTGTCAACGGACTCATCAAATCACCCACGATAGCTCGTAAAAGCATCCTTGCGATTTCTTTTACCTCAATCATCAACTGCTTGTGGTTCTCCGTTGTAAATCGTTGGTTTTGATGACTTAAGTCCCTTTGTGAGAGGAAGTTATTGTGGGCCCTTGGGTACGTCAAGGTCATTCTCACACACTCTCCTTCCTTGGTTAGTGTTGAATTATAATGCTGCCTTTATATTGATCCTTTGACCTTGCTTTCAGGATTCTATTATTTGGATATCTGTATCACAATCTTTGTTGTAACTCACTTGTCTTATAGAAAGTCACTCCGCCTCCATGTTTATGAAATCTACCCTCCACTTTTTCATAATCCGTAAACATCAGTTTTGCTGCTCTTTAAGTCATCATAGTTGGGTCGACGACATATCTCTTCTTAACTCGCACGCTTATGACTGTTTAGGTGGTCCCCTCTTGCCATTGTCGTGGGTGTTGTTTTGTAGTCTTCACTCTTCCATATCGACGTTCCTCAGCGAGTTCAAAGGTGTTGACCGGATGTTCGCCTAACCTAATGCTCATAAGTTGAGCATACTTATCCTCCTGTTGACACCTTCTAAAGCTACCTAGATGTGTCAACGGAGTGAGTATCTCATTCTTTTTCTCCGTTAAGGGCATAATATAACTATAAATGTTACTAACCTTCGGTGTATGCTTATCTATTTTATATATCTTTATAAGCCAACTAATAAATCAACATAATATTTCTAAAAGTACTAAGCTGCCGAGATCCGCGGAGGAAGTGGTGGTCATCCGTACTTTCTATCCCATCCCGACTTATGCATGTATTTTGAAAACCAAAAGTTTCTTTAAAAAGTTCGGACCCCTTTTGGGTTCTGTTTATTTACTTATTCGGTCATTTAAAAGATTTCAAGTGTCATTGTTGCCAACCTAGAGCTCTGATACCAAGTTATAACACCCCGAATTCTCAAAACTCGGGCGCTACTGGTTAGGACCTCACAATGGGTCCCGACCTCAATTTGACAACAATTGTACTAGGATCTTACAACAAGACACAAATAAAGAAACCGAAATTCGTAAAGCGATGGTTTAATGATATGAATGCAACACAACCGTCTAACAGCCAACAAAACTTAAGAAAAAAAAAAGTCTAACAATCATCATACTATAAAGGAAACATCAATGCAAAACCCAAACCCCACTCTAGGGAGTATGGAGACCCGGCTGACCACTACTTCCTCATCACTCAGCTGCTGCTCTAACCTGTGGTAAATCTAAACAACACAACAAAACAACCGTTAGCTAGCTATCTAAACTTTGGATAAACGAAAATAGCACACACACACACAATAGAAAAACTAAACACACATCATGCTTTCAAAGAATCCATTTATTATCTTTACTTAGTCATTCACTCTTACTAAAGGTACTTATTTTGTGACACGAGGGATTCCCAAACCTCGCCTTAGCCCTGTGTAACCATCAGGAATTGATCCGATGTATCTCACCTTGTACATGTATGGTCTGGGTATAGAGAACCTCCCAGTCTCTTGTCAGAGCTGGGCAGTGATGTCACGGCCCGTTATACATACACTTGGGTTATAAATAAATAAAAGTCGTCCTAGGCATGCTATAATTATTAAACAATCAACACACACCACTATCATCATTCAGCTAACATCTAGAAACCAGCTAAGTAAGTCGCAAGGACTTACCTGTATCAAAGGTACTCCCAATTGTCATATCACGCTCAGCTTCCCGTAGGAGAGTACTTTATGCCTGAATAACAAGGCACACAAATCAACGATTATCCGATATGCTAGAAGTCCTCAACTTTTAGTCTCAATGATCTCTACAGGATCATATAACAATACGCTAGAAGGTTACTACTTCTAGTCTCACTGACCCTGACACGATCATATAACAATGTACTAGGGTGTCCCAAACCTAGTCTCAAGAACTTCCGCATAAACCACAAGACATAAAGTCCAACTCTAAGGAAAGATCTACTGAGTTTGAATGATGACTATCATTCAAACCGACTATCTACTACTAAGGCTCAACTAACATACTAATACTAAATCCCAAAACATATTCAGACTCTTACTCAATTGTCCAACCATGATTCCCTATAATATAATCCATAAAGATACACCATCCCAAACCATCTCCAAGAACACATACCTAAAACCTAGCACAACTCTTCTAAAACCAAACTATACTTAGACCCAACTTCGGAACGTCACAAATCGGGATTAAACCCATGGATCGCTCTCAAACTTTGCCACATGTTACTATGTATATCCATAAACAACATATCCAAAATTCAAGTGCAATATAGGTCAATAACCCATTCAAATCTATCTCACAAAACTGCATCACAAGCAGTTTTTTCCTAACACTTAGAATATTCACCATACTTATAAAAACTGCATGAGGAACCAACATTGGAGAACCATATCTCCTAAACTGTAACTCTGAATACTCTCAAATTTCAGTATGTTATATTATACAATTCCAACTATAACATATCCGAGAATCAAGAACAAAGGAGTAGTCTAACTTACCCAAATCTAGATCACAAAACTGTATCAACATGCAGTTTTCCAACACTTAGAAATTTCAACAACAACAGAAAAAACTGTTCAAGGTCCCAACTTCGAAAAATCATAACTCCTAAAACACTTGCTGGATTTTACTAAATTTTTGATATGTTCTACAACCATGTGTCAACTATATCATATTAAAATTTCAGCCAAAAAAAGTAGTATTGCATACCTAAATCTGGCCCCGAAGTTAGATGCTCGACACAGTTTCAAAAACTCAAAAAAATGAAGCAGCTCCTTGAGATTTCTCCTAGGCTGTTACATATTGATTCGAAACAGTTTGGGACAACTATCAGCATCGATGTATGGACGAAAACATAAACTAGGTACGAGTCTTACTCAATCGACAAGGACGAGGAGAGGCATCAATATCGGTGTTGTGGCTCCTCGACTGATGCAAGGCGAAGGCCAGACGAAGGAGCAGGGCTGCTTCCTTTGTGGTTGCTTGTTGGCTGCTGCTCGTGATAACATCACAGGGAGGGCAGTTGTTGCGGTGTCCTTGTGGAGGATAATGTCGATGTTGAAGTTGTCGACAGATCCTGTTGGACTTGACGATACTCATATAGGTTGACACAGCAGGGGTGTGAAGAGGTTGTTCTACTGTGATGCTTGTCCGGAGGGTTCAGCGTTTCTGCGCAGCTGTATAGTCGATCCAGAAGACTGATATCAAGGAAGGAGTACGAAGGAAAGATAAAGAGAGGGAAGGGGAGATAGAAAGATCACCTTGTTGAGGAGGTCTGCAGCGTAGCGTGCAAGACCATGGGCGAGGTTGTAGATGCCGTCTCTGTTGAGGGGAGAGGCACCGCCAGAAGACTACTCACGTGCACCATACTGTGTGTGAGGAGGACAAGAGCGAGAGGTAGGAGAGGGATGATGGTGAGATGAGGCGCCGCGGAAGAAGCGTAAGGTTCTGCTACGAATTGGTTCATGCGTTCGAAAGGGAAGGCAGTTGCGAGATCCCGTCCTTAATTGCTCGATCGTATACAAAGACTTGCCATACAGGAGAGGGAAGGACGTGGATTGTGTACGGTGTAAGGGGACGGAAAGATGGCGTTCCAGCTGCACGTCTAAAGGCTTGAAAACAGCTTAGGGTTTTCCAAGTAGCTGCTTCTTCCTTGTTGGGCTCGTAACATGGAATGAAGGATGAGGTGGCGGCCCAACCTCAAGCAAGGCTACGTGGAGTGGCTTGTCATGGGCCTTGCTATGGTTTGTCTAATGGCCTTGTCATTCTTGTCATGGGCTTGTCATGCAAGAGTGATCTTGTGGGAGTATTTTAAGAAGTGATTTTATGTGATCAACTTCACATAAAATCATAGATATTGGTAAAAAATATTTTATGTGATTAACTCCTTGCATAAAAAAAATGAATTTGCCAAATAAAAGAAGTATTGTGAAAATTATATCATTTTATGGGAATTATAATTTCATATAAAAAGATAGGATTATGTTTACTCGGAAATAACGGAATTTAAAATTTCGGGTACTACAAATTGTATGTCATTGATCGCCTCATTAAAAAACCATATTTAAAATCATTTGACAAAACTTTGACAACCATCTTGATTATGTTTGTTTAGAAAAGCAATTAATTAATTCTACTAGATACGTTAGTAATTACATAGGCTTTCTTGTATGTGATTGTAACACCCCGAATCCGCGGGACTCGAGATGCTACGGGTTGGGACCTCACAATGGGTCCCGACCCTTAGCTTGACAACAATTTCACCGGATCTTACAACAAGACACAAATAAAGGCCAAAACCAAATACATTTTATGCAATGCAAAGAAACCGAAAACCATACAAACCAAAGACTTCAGCCGAGATACAACCGAAAGACCAAATGCCATACACGCGGCATACAATATATAATGAATACAAAACTCAAGCACGACTCCAACCAAAACCCAATCCTAAAATATACGGAACCCCGGCTGCCCACCCTTCCGGATCTCTCGGCCGCATTCCTAACCTGCAAGGCAATCTATAACAATCGGTATAAAACCGTTAGCTAATATTCGAAGCATTAAAATCAAGGTGAAAGGCACAAACACAAGTAAATCAACATAACACACAATATATACCAAAGCACGCAAGTCCGGTTTATTATCTTTTTATTATTAAGTCATATCCCGTTCTAATTCAATTTAGGTTGTGACACGAGAGTCACCGAAACTCGCCTCGGTCCCTACTTACCGGCATGGAATGGTACTGATGCATCCGACCGTCTACCAGCACGGGATAGTCGCCGAGAACCTCCTAGCTCTTGCGGGAGCCAGGCAAGTTGTCACCGCCCGTTATCATACACTTGGGCCAAAATAATATAAAGGTCGGTAATCCTAACTCCGGTTTAGTTGTTATAAACAATAAACAATAAACACATACCACCAAACACACATCAATGCTAATACAAGGAATACGAGCTAAGTAAGTCCGGAGACTTACCTCGTCCCAAAGATAATCCCGCTAATCACCGCTCCCAACTTCCCGTAGGAAAGCACTCAACGCCTGGTGAAAACAAGGCACACAATCAACATCTCTCTCACATTCTAGAAGTCCTTAGACTTCTAGTCCCAATGATCTCGCAAGATCATAAACCATAATCATGCTAGGATAACAAACTCCTAGTCCTCACGATCTCACAAGGTCATAACCATCAAAACACAGACTAGGATACTCTCGTACTAGTCTCCACAATCTCAACAATCCTACAACCCCAACCCCTAAATTCTCACAAGCTCAACATACAACTTAAAGCCATAAACTACCTCATAAGATAACCATACTACCGCAAGCTTAGAACAATCATAAATCCTCAAAACTCACCTAAGGTCCAAACCACTACTTGGTATTCTCACTAAGTTAAGCTAGATTCAACTTAACATGATACTACTAAACATAACTAAATCGCGGGAAAGGATACTCACACGACGTCAAAAGACGGAAGTCGATCAATGGATGTCGACTTTGGACTCGTTAGGCCTTTATCGGGACGCTTCCGAACCTAACACCAAAATTAAGCAAATTTAGCTGATATGCTAAATTTGAACGGAATATATAATATATATAACTCTAAGGAAAAACTCGTTTTCAAAAGTATACTTTATATATATATAACGAAGCATACCCATAGCAATTAATTTATGGTAAAAATATTATCGAAAATTATTTAGGCTATTAAAATATCAATAAATATACGAAAAGATAATTATCAAGAACGAGCCCAAAATTTGGGTTTTACATTTGATCTCCCTAAAAAACAAGTTTCGTCCCGAAACTTGGCACACGCCGAACTTCTTTGTCCCATAAGGCCGATGTATGAACTCTCGAACTAAGAAGGCTTAAACTTATAATTTGTACACACAATCTACTCGAAAGACCACCACAAGATATATCAGGTTATATAGCACATTCCCGCAAGGGCACAAACAAATATAACATGACACATGCACATAACATAACTAAGGAAAGAACTAGATCTAACTCGTCGATTCTATCGAAGCTACTAGCTTACCGTAACACTCAACCAAAGATACTATCTTTTGTCTTCCTATAAGTTTCATTGGTTCCTCGTCGTCCACTAGATCATCGTGACTGACCACACGTCTCGAATCATGCACGTACTCTCTCGACTGATACCCACAAAACACCGGGTGAACACCCTCTACTCTCGGCGGTTACGGCAACCGGTAAACCACTTTCCTTACTCGCGCTAAATCTCAAAAAGGTCCGATATACCGGAAACTCAACTTCCTTCTTGGGTCTTTCTCAAGTAGCGTTCCCACTATGTTTCTCTTTAATTGTCTCTAATAAAGAAGATTAAACCTTTCATTTACACAGTTGGCCTTGGTTCTTGTCGACCCAATTTAAATGATACGTTTCTTCAATTCTTGAAGTAAGTCCCCCAACAATGAAGGAAGTATTTTACTTCACACTGATTCTACTAACGAGTCACGTATACTATTACTTTTATATTGTTCCTGAATACTCGATCAAGACCTTGTCTTTGAAGAATAACTTGTACATGTCAAACCCATCATACCTCGAGGCAACGTAAAAATAATGGCACCAATGAATCTCGTATTAACTCTCAACAACTTTATTGTCAATTCTTCGTCCCATTCAATACTTCATTGTCATATGGAGGTTACCATAAATGGTGTTATACAACTTCTCTCTTCACAAATCTAGTAATGACTAGCAAATCAAGAAAACTTGTAACTTCTTTCACATCCTTCGTGGGTTGTCATCTCGAGACAACTTGTCATGCAACTTCTCTTTTCTTCGAGAGTAAACTAAAAAATATCTTATCCGGGACATTAGTAGGCCTGTATGGAATCACTACAACTCGTAGTGACCATGGTTTCCCGGAACGCCGTGTTTGCAAGATCCTAGTCTCGGCTTCTCAATTAGTGACAATTAAACCTTAAATAAATTTTAGAAGAGACCACCGACCCTTGCAACCGGTCGAGTAGATCATCTATACACGGTAAGGGGTACTTGTTCTTCATTGTAATCCTGTTTAGCTCACTGTAATCTATGGACAACGGAGATAACCGTCTCTCTTTTCGCAAACTGGTGTTCTACATAACAACTTCAAATCAAGAGTTTAAGATAACTTTCGGAGTTCTCCATAACATTTCACTAATTCTAATGAACTCTTATCAATAAGTTCTTGCAATTGGTCCTTCACTTGCTTCCACAACTCATGTCTCTTCACAAGTGTCATTCCATACGGCGCCTTAGATATCGGAATAGAGTTGAGCTTGACCTTAGTGGAAAAATCCACATTTTGATGTATTAAGACTCTGTTGTATCTCAGGTTCCATCTTTTCTCTTCCCGTCACATATCGTAATAAGCGACACAATCTTGTCTTATCACTTCACAAGTGGTCATGACACAATTGATCTATCTCGATCTATTGATTTAACTTCTTTAAGACTCGTGTATTGTTCCATCTTCAGCTACAATGTCCACCGTTCTCTTTCAAAGATCTCTCATCTCCTGAAATCGAGAGACTTGCCCGAGTCTTTTGACTCTTGGGGCCTTATTTAAGTATTCCTTTAACTTAATCTCGTTCTCCCTCTTTGATGACATGATTGTAAAAATCTTCTAAAGTTTCTCACTTATGTGAAGCCATAAGGGTCTAAACTTCATAACTTAACCGTGCTTCAAAACAGTTGACCTTATCTTCTTTTCTTTCCATGACATGCCAACATATGGGAGAAACTCCTCGTATTCTAAATAAGCTTTCACCATAAACATCCTTTCTTCAAATAGGCGTAGAAATATACGCTTCATTTTCTTATGTAACGTCAAACGACCGTAGAGGCTCTAACCTCAATCTTTCGTATACTTCTTGTATATCTCTCATCGACATCAAATTTCAAAACCTTAGTCTCCTCTTACTCTTGTTGGCCACCTTATGTATCTCTCGGTATTCCAAAAATAACTTCACAACCGTACCGGTATGCCTTATGAATAACACTAGGCTAATATCCCCCTACCAACATCACTGAAGTATCCAACTCATAACTCCACCCAACACTAACATCATAACTCTAAGGTTGAAATGTTGCCCCTAATCTAGGTCCTCTCTTTCAAACCATAACCACCATGTCTCTTCCGTATGAGTCTAGAAACTTGACTTATCTCTTGCCTGCGGTAACATGTCTTCCATTTCATACCCCCATCCTCTATATACTCCCGTTTATTTACCACCCCATGACACCTTACCTTCTTCTTGATTCACTACTTCCCCTCTACCGTGGTCAAACTTTAAAACTTCTAATTCGCGTCGTTCTCCCATATGCCAATTCCATGACCTACAAAGGTCGCATAAGGTCATCCAAATCCCTCTATATGCCCATAATTTTGTTTACTCATCCCCTCCACACGGACCAATAGACAACCCGCACCTGTGCGTTCTCAGTTGCCACCGATTAACTTGTATTTGACCTTATCCGAAGTCAACGACTTATTATTCTACTACACTTCTCATGTTACCGTTCTTATAAAGGCTACCCTCCTCGAGGTACTTTACTTTAAACTCCGTTAGTTCTTTCTTCATTCCATACTTCCTTTTCTTTATAAGGTGATTATATCTTCTTTGCCTCGTTGTTTCTTATAACTCCCTTACATAAACTTAACCATTCTTCCTTGATGTCTTTCAAGAGCACCTTCCCAAATATTATAGCCTTAGCTAGCATCCACTCGCATTCCTCTTGGTTGGTATGTTAAGTCTCTCGTTCAAAGCTCTTCGTTTCGTCTTTCGACTTCCTGGGGTCATCATTTATACACACTTCCTCCTTCTTTGTCTTATCATCATAATGGAAATCGGTCAACTCCGCGTGAATCCCCCACAATTGCAATATCCGGAATTTTATTTCCTTTTAATTCCGAGTCGAACCGAAATTTTTACTCTGTAATCCGTCGATATGTTACCTAGTGTTACCTACCATTACAAATTCTATCATTTTATGTAAGCCTAAACTAACATAAAATGATGAATATTCCAACAAAACCCTAATCCTACAAACCCGAGTTTATATCCATGTCCATGACAAGATTTTGACACCCTTTTGACAAGTTTTCGACGAGGCCATGACGAGGCCATGACGAGGCCATGGCGATGTCTTGATAAGGCTATCCGGGCAAGTTGACAACAACCCATGTGTGTTCTTTTAGCTTCTTCTCCCTCCTTGCCTCAACCCATCTCTTGCCTTCCTTGTGTCGCCGCCCTGTTCCGCACCAGCCCAGTGTTGCCGGCCTTACAGAGGATCCTTGCCAGCCCATTTGGTCATCAGCTTCAATTCTTCAACATCAGAAGCCCAGTCAGCCCGTCAGCTTCAACTCCTCCAAACATTCCCTCATGCCAGCCCAATAGCGAGGTTGCAACTCTCTAAGACGGGCAGTAAGCCCATGAGGACGCAGTCCAGCAGGCGGCCCTTTCTCTCCTCCTACGTGTACGTACTGAGCTAGAGAGAAGCACGTAACGTCCCAGGAATATCGCTGAGGCAATATTGCTTCCTTCCTTCTCGGTCATGTCCAGGTGCACGTATGCAGACTTCCCAAAAATCGCCATCTACCGCCGGCATCAACCCAGGCACCTCCCTCTTCCTCTCTTCCTTGAACACTTGTCCCTGGAGCATAAAATCGAAGACAACCTTCCTGCAACCGCCTCTCCCTCCTTCTATATACACAAGCATAACTCTCAGCAAGCCGAGACACGATCTACAAGAGAAGTCGAAGACAAAGTGTCTCAGATCCGTACCCATGCTGCACCTGTCACAAGCGAGACGAAAACGAGCCTCTCGGCTATTGCAGCAGTGAAGTCGAGCCCGACCACAGTAGCAGCGCCGGCATCGTCACCTCCCTCCATTGCTGGGCCAACCGATCAGATCATCTCCACTGCCCTCGAATGTCCAACCAAACTGCATCAGGACTGTCTTCAACAACATAAGGACCCCTACCTCCCTTCCTTCTCTTCTACTTGCTTCTTGCTGTCAAGGCTAAAAGTAACTAAAGTCCCTCTCTTCTACCTCGAGACCATCACGACTGGGTGATCAGGCTGAGCTGAGGACGCTTCCTAGTGCAACTTCGTCCCTAGGAGGAACGACATCAGCGACCAAGGACGACTCCTTCGTCTCGGCTATCTGCAACAAAGCTTAGAAACGTAGATTGGTTGCCCAGTTAATTGAATAAGAAGTTGAAGCTGGGGAGAGTCGAGCCTTGAACCTGTGGCCTTCCTTGTCTTAGCTACAAAACGCTGCAGGTGAGTCTCGAAGCTCAGATCACTTGTACTCAGATTTTAATTCCAGAAATCAGTGCGAAACAGTCATCTTTAAGACCATATTTCGATACCTTAGAGACATAATCTACCGTTCAATATCTAGTATGATATAGATGGATATATATACTAGAATGTATCAAAATTTGAGGTCGATCCAACGGTCGAATCTGGATTTATAAAGACACAAAGTAGGCTGGTTGGACTGATGTGAAAATACTCAGAATTTTGGCTAAGTATAGATTTCTGGTTTTTGGAAGCATCTTTGGAGATTTTTGTAAGAGTTGTTGTTGATAGTTTTTGAGAGATCTTTGCTCATATGGGTAGAGGGTATATCATAGAAGACCTATAAAATTTTTGTAGAATTTCTACATTTTTATTCGAGCCTCCTATCTTAAGCCAAAGTCGGACCTTAGGGACTTTTTATGAAAGTCAAGAATGTAACTAACACTTCTAAAGCTTTAACAAACTTCTTTTAGCGTGAGAGGATAGTTTTGAGTTCCAAAGAATAGTTTGGAGTTTTGTTATTAAATTTTATAGAGTTTCGGGACCAGGGGTAAAATGGTCAATTACCTGTATAAGGGTATTTTGGTAATTTCTTTATGATTGATTATATATCTTTGAAGTTGGAGACTTCTAAGAAAGTGGGATACAGTATTGATCCACTTGCCTTGTATAACAGGCGTTTGAGTTTCTACGGTTACGGGCCGAATCGAGATAACGGGATTTGAGAGTTGATACAGGTAAGTCCTTGCGACTTACTTAGCTGGTTTCTGGATATTAGTTGGGTGATAATGGTAGTGTGTGTGCAATATGTGTTAAAATAACAACTTTCTAGGACGACCGTTGTTGGTATGTTTTAAGGCCCAAGTGTATGTATAACGGGCCGTGACATCACTGCCCAGCTCTGCCAGGAGACTCGGAGGTTCTCTATACCCAGACCATACAGGTACACGTGAGATGCATCGGATCCACTCTTGATGGGTACACGGGGGCGGAGGCGAGGTTTGGGAATCCCTCGTGTCACAAAATAAGTATCATTAGTAAGAGTGGATGACCTAATTAAAGATAATAAATGGATTGTTTGAAAGCATGATGAATGTTTACTTTTGCTATGATGTGTGTGTGTGCTATTATTAATTCATCTAATATTAGATAGCTAGCTAATGGTTGTTCTGTTGTGTTTTTAGATTCACCACAGGTTAGAGCAGCAGCTGAGTGATCCGGAAGTAGTGGTAAACCGGGTCTCCATACTCCTTAGAGCGGGGTTGGGATGTTTGCTTTGTTATTCTTTCAGCTTGTTAAGACAATTAATCTGTTTCATTATTTAAGTACTATAGGCTGTTAGACGTTGTTGCATTCACCCCTTTAAAATACTATTTTATGAATTTCGGTTTTTCTTATTGTGTCTTGTTGCAAGATCCTAGTAATATTGTTGTCAAACTGAGGTCAGGACCCATTGTGAGGTCCTAACCAGTAATGTCTCGAGTTCTGAGAATTCGGGGTGTTACAACATGGTATCAGAGCTCTAGGTTGGCAACAATGGCACTTGAAATCTTCTGAAGGACCAAATAAGTACTTAAGCAGAACCCGAAAAGGGATGTGAGTTTTAAAAATGACTTTTGGTTTTCAAATGCATGAATAGTCTGGTGGGGGATAGAAAGTACGGCTGACCACCACTACTACCGCGGATCTCAGGTATGCTTAGTATGGACTTTAGGTTTTTACTTTATATTGACTTATTAGCTTGATTATAAAGATATGTGATATAGATAAGTATATCCCGAAGATTAGTGGAAATTATAGTTATTTTATATCCTTAACGGAGATAACATAATGAACTTCTCACCTCTTTGACACATCTAATTAGATTTTGAAAGGTGTCAACGTGAGGATTAATATGCACACCTTATGTGCATTAGGGTAGACGAACGGCGGACAATTCCTACGAACTTGTTGAAGAATATCGAGATGGAAAAGTGAAGACTAAAAGACAACACCAACGACGATGACATGAAGAGAATTCTGAGTCAACTCGATAGGATCCAATGAAGAATATACATGAGAATAGTTCCGGAACCGCGTTGGATTACCGGAAAGTATACAAATTGGAAGAGACAACCCATAGGTTCTTTCGAGTGTAGTGTAAAGCAACGTTACAAACAAAGGGGATGCCTTCAGAAACAAATAGGCACGAAGGTCAAGGTGAAATATAATAGTGATCCAGACAAGAAACATTGAATCTAAGCTTACTAACGGACCAGAAGGTGAAAGTTTGAGGCTAGAAGCAGAGCGGAATATGAACACTCTCAACAAGCTACTTGCCACCACAATAAAGATGGGAAACCAAGACAATCATAAGCGTAGGAGTCAAGATGAGATACATTGTCCATTCCGATACGAAGAATTAAAGAGCCGTAAAATGAAAGTTTATTGGTTGCTAAAATGGGGGAAAGCAGATGTCACCAACATGGAAGGGGTGTGACCTCCTAGAATACACAAGAATGACAATAAGGATCGAGATACAACCAAGACCGGATTTCTATAAAGGCACCAGTACAAAGCAACACCCCAAAGAAGAAGGGTGTAGGAGAATGGTCTTGGTGAACACGAGAGTGTCTAATAATTTCTCATTCACGAAGGGATTCCAGTTAATAACACTAGCGGGTCATAACAGAGAACCGCCAGTGGACGATAACTCGGATAAAAAGAATCATGGAGAAATACCTATACGTTATCATAGGAGAATTGATAAGTCCGTTGACGGAAGACGAAGATACAACTAGACTTGTAAGAGTATAGTGCTCTTATAGAAGTGTAGGTTGTAGAAGCTAAAGGAGTATATGAGAAAGAGTAAAGTTGAATGACTAAAGGTTGATATATGGATCCGGTATTACCCAATAAGATGATTACCGAAGAGTGTCTATATAAGAATTTAAGGATAAATGGGGTACTCCAATGAAAAATTCAAGCTCGCTTGAGGACATAAGAGTTAATGGAAGTAATAAGACCAATCAACATGGTCGGTAAGGCGTACACGAGGAAACTCAAAGGGATTTAACTACCCTATTGGGGTAAAGATTTAGAGAAGGTAAACGACATGAATATAAGGAAAACATAATCAATGCGATGCGAGGAATCTGATTTTTGAGATGTCTTACGGAATCTTTGCAGGAGTACTATGCAATTGAGGTTCCAACACGGAAGGGGTAGTAATAATCCACTGACAGTTAGAGACCGATTATGAGGAGGAAAATGTTATAAGACAAGACACCTAATAGAAGAGTTCACAAGACAAGCATGCGCGACCATCATGTGGTTGGTATTATGGTCTCGGTGTAGACTTATTACCACACCTAGAGGACTTGGAGCTAAATCGAAAACTCCTTGTCAAGATTGTAAACAGATCAAGGTAAGGACTTGTAGGTTAATGTGATGTGCCCGATGTCAGAGGTAAAAGGAATTGTGAAAGGATAACCACATTGAGTAGTCTTGACGATTAATAAAGGGAGTCCCGAGGAGACCTAAGGGAATTCTGGAAAATTCTAAGACATCACGTTCCAATCCCTCCAAGAAGGCGTAACCGATGAGTTATTTTGTTTTTGAAGGAGTTCCTAGACTAATGGTGAAACCCAATGGGGAATAAAGGACCATAATTTCGACAAATACGGACAGCCAGTACACACGACTTGGAGTACGAACTTTCACTGTAATCTAGTGAATCATCCCTAGAATGACGGTCGGTTTGAGAGGACTTTACCGTTATTAGAAGGGAATTTATGGATGGAAGTCTGGTAAACCATCTTGACTAACGGAAGACAACATTATGTTTAAGGGGTTACAATAGATTGATCATAGTAGCGCAACGGAAGCGTGGAGGGTCCATAACCCACATAACATGAAACTCGATGTTATGTCAACTAAGACCCCAATTAAGGAACTATAAATCGATATTGACTTTGCCCCCTGGGAGTGTGATTTTAGATTTCAACAAGTTGAAGGCCTTACAAGAACTATGTGTTGAGTCATTATTTGAGGAACGGTCCGACTGAGTCATATTAGGGAGGCAAGACCAAATCAGTGGTCTTACAAAGAGCATTAGACACTATTAAAGTGTCGGGAGATGTCTCCAACCTTTGTTTCATAATTTATAGTCAGGATTTTCCGAAAGGTTAAAGCAAGCGAGACCAACATAAGGTTTTAAAGTTTTATAATTAGTCCTGGTAGAGTCATCAAAAGAGCTAGAAGTGAGTTAGTAAAGCAAACTATTGAGATCTTAAGCGGATTGGGAAGTTAATTATCGACCAACACCCCGACCCGTACTAGAGAGTGTACCCTAGTGTCCCACATGCCCAGTTGAGTGAATACATACCGAAACCGACACACGTCATCAGATATGAAAATGTGATAGTTGAGCCATATCATACTTTTATGGAGCCTACAATGATATAATATAGGCGCCGATGAGACCACTTAAAAGACGGAGGAGAGTAGCAGGAGGAGTTATTTGAGTTCTTTGTGGAGTCACCCGCAACCCCAGTACCCACGAGTTAGCACTGGAACATTGATATGAATGATTTATTTGACTATGTGATCACTCCCATGTTTAGGTATTAGTTTTTTTTTTATTTAACTTAAATACATTCTATGGTGCTCGAGTGATGCGTGCATATGTAAAATTTAGAACGAAGATTCTTTTAGAAAGTTATCGGAATGATGATCCTTATTCTAAGTTTCGGGACGAAACTTATTTTAAGGGGGTACTGATGTAATATCCGGAATTTTATTTCCGTTTAATTCCGAGTCGAACCGAAATTTTTACTCAGTAATCCGTCGATATGTTACCTAGTGTTACCTACCATCACAAATTCTATCAATTTATATAAGCCTAAACTCACAAAAAATGATGAATATTCCAACAAAACCCTAATCCTACAAACCCTAGTTTATATCCATGTCCATGACAAGATTTTGACACCCTTTTGACAAGTCTTCGACGAGGCCATGACGAGGCCATGACGATGTCTTGATAAGGCTATCCGGGCAAGTTAACAACAGCCCATGTGTGTTCTTTTACCCTCTTCTCCCTCCTTGCCTCAACCCATCTCTTGCCTTCCTAGTGTCGCAGCCCTGTTCCGCACCAGCCCAGTGTTGTCGGCCTTGCAGAGGATCCTTGCTAGCCCATTTTGTCATCAACTTCAACTCTTCAGCATCAGAAGCCCAGCCAACACGTCAGCTTCAACTCTTCAACATCAGAAGCCCAGTCAACCCGTCAGCTTCAACTCCTCAAAACATTCCCTCATGCCAGCCCAATAGCGAGGTTGCAACTCTCTAAGACGGGCAACAAGCCCATGAGGACGCAGTCCAGCAGACGGCCCTTACTCTCCTCCTACGTGTACGTACTAAGCTAGAGAGAAGCACGTAACGTCCCGGGAAAACGCTGAGGCAATATTGCTTCCTTTCTTCTCGGTCACGTCCAAGTGCACGTACGTAGACTTCCCAAAAATCGCCATCTACCGCCGGCATCAACCCAGCCACCTCCCTCTTCCTCTCTTCCTTGAACACTTGTCCCTGGAGCACAAAATCGAAGACAACTTGCCTGCAACCGCCTCTCCCTCCTTCTATATACACAAGCGTAACTCTCAGCAGGCCGAGACACGATCTACAAGAAAAGTCGAAGACAAAGGGTCTCACATCCGTACACACGCTGCACCTGTCACAAGCGAGACGAAAACGAGCCTCTCGGCTATTGCAGCAGTGAAGTCGAGCCCGACCACAGTAGCAGCGCCGGCATCGTTACCTCCATCCATTGCTGGGCCAACCGATCAGATCATCTCCACTGCCCTCGGACGTCCAACCAAACTGCATCAGGACAGTCTTCAACAGCGTAAGGACCCCTACCTCCCTTCCTTCTCTTCTCCTTGCTTCTTGCTGTCAAGGCTAAAAGTAACTAAAGTCCCTCTCTTCTACCTCGAGACCATCACGACTGGGTGATCAGGATGCTGAGGACGCTTCCTAGTGCAACTTCGTCCCTAGGAGGAACGACATCAGCGACCAAGGACGACTCCTTCATCTCGGCTATCTACAAGCTACCTTAGAAACATAGATTGGTTGCCCACTTAATTGAATAAGAAGTTGAAGCTGGGGAGAGTTGAACCTTGAACCTGTGGTCTTCCTTGTCTTAGCTACAAAACGCTGCAGGTGAGTCTCGAAGCTCAAATCACTTGTACTCAGATTTTAATTTCAGAAAACAGTGGGAAACAGTCATCTTTAAGACCATATTTCGATACCTTGGAGACATAATCTACCGTTCAATTTCTAGTATGATATAGATGGATATATATATTGGAATGTATCAAAATTTGAGGTCGATCCAACGGTTGGATCTGGATTTATAAAGACACGAAGTAAACTGGTTGGACTGATGTGAAAATACTCAGAATTTTGGCTAAGTATAGATTTTTGGTTTTTGGAAGCATCTTTTGAGATTTTTGTAAGAGTTGTTTTTCATAGTTTTTGAGAGATCTTTGCTCATATGGGTAGAGGGCATATCATAGAAGACCTTTAAAGTTTTTGTAGAATTTCTATATTTTTATTCGAGCCTCGTATCTTAAGCCAAAGTCGGACCTTAGGGACTTTTTATGAAAGTGAAGAATGTGAATAATACTTCTAAAGCTTTAACAATCTTGTTTTAGCGTGAGAGGATAGTTTTGAGTTCCAAAGAATAGTTTGGAGCTTTGTTATAAAATTTTATAGAGTTTCGGGACCAGGGGTAAAATGGTCAATTACCCGTATAAGGGTATTTTGGTAATTTCTTTATGATCGATTATATATCTTAGAAGTTGGAGACTTCTAAGAAAGTGGGATACAGTATTGATCCACTTGCCTTGTATAACAGGCGTTTGAGTTTCTACGGTTACGGGACGAATCGAGATAACGGGATTTGAGAGTTGATACAGGTAAGTCCTTGCGACTTACTTAGCTGGTTTCTGGATATTAGTTGGGTCATAATGGTTGTGTGTGTGCAATATGTGTTAAATTAACAACTTGCTAGGACGACCGTTGTTGTTATGTTTTAAGGCCCAAGTGTATGTATAACGGGCCGTGACATCACTGCCCAGCTCTGCCAGGAGACTTGGAGGTTCTCTATACCCAGACCATACAGGTACATGTGAGATGCATCGGATCCACTCTTGATGGGTACACGGGGGCGGAGGCGAGGTTTGGGAATCCCTCGTGTCACAAAATAAGTATCATTAGTAAGAGTGGATGATCTAAGTAAAGATAATAAATGGATTGTTTGAAAGCATGATAAATGTTTACTTTTGCTATGATGTGTGTGTGCTATTATTAATTCATCTAATATTAGATAGCTAGCTAATGGTTATTCTGTTGTGTTTTTAGATTCGCCACAGGTTAGAGTAGCAGCTGAGTGATCTAGAAGTAGTGGTCAGCCGGGTCTCCGTACTCCTTAGAGTGGGGTTGGGATGTTTGCTTTGTTATTCTTTCAGCTTGTTAAGACAATTAATCTTTTTCTTTATTTAAGTACTATAAGCTGTTAGACGTTGTTGTATTCACCCCTTTAAAATACAATTTTATGAATTTAGGTTTTTCTTATTGTGTCTTGTTGCAAGATCCTAGTAATATTGTTGTCAAACCGAGGTCGAAACCCATTGCGAGGTCCTAACTAGTAATGTCCCGAGTTCTGAGAATTCGTGGTGTTACAACCATGCCCTTCTTCTCATAACTCTAGTAATGTTGACACTTCACTTATTGGTACCTCATAAGCTTAACTTACTGTATCTTAAATCTTTAGCAAATGGTTCGATCTCTCTTATCGTCTTCACTCAAATGCTTAAGAGCGTCTAAAGAAAACTTCACGTCTTGAAGGAATGCCACCTTTAACCTTGCTGGAGTGTATCCATCTCCTTCTCGATTTGTATCTTTAGTTGTCCACGCGTCTTCTCGAAGAACTTAAGTTCGTTATCTACATTGGTCTTGTTGTCTTTAAATCATAGTTCCTTTCCAACCCCTTCTGCACATTAATGTTACTCCTTTTTCTTGTATGGTCTTCATCTCGATTTCTCTTAAGTTGCCATGAATTTTCCTTCCACTTGTTCGTCCTTTGGTTATGTCATCTCTACCTCTCCTCTTCGACATCCTCTTAAAGGAGTACAAGAACTCCGAGGTGTTCGCCCGAATGTAGCTCTCAACTCGATACTTGAGCATATTCGTCCACGTATGTACAACATCCTATGTAAAACGACATCGTCCAAGAGCGATGATATCATAATAGCATCTCAACTAAAAGGTCCTATATCTCCATATTACTACTAATATCACGCATTCGGCATTCCATTACAACAATACAAGGTTCAAAAAATATAATCATTCACATATACAACTATACACATAAATCATGTCCATCATTCAACTACAATCCACATACAATAATAGTCCAAAAACATCCTAAGTCCACGATACATATCTACATATATACATATATATACTAAAAATTTAATAAATTATGCTGCCGAGATCCGCGGAAGGAGTGGTGGTCCGTACATTCTACCCCGACTCATGCATGTGATTTTGAAAACGAAAACTCAGAACCCGCGGGGTTCTGTTTATTCCTTATTCGGCCTTTAGAAGATTGCTAGTGCCATTGTTGTCAACCTAGGGCTCTGATACCACTTTTGTAACACCCCGAATCTGCGGGACTCGGGATGCTACGGGTTGGGACCTCACAATGGGTCCCGACCCTTAGCTTGACAACTATTTCACCGGATCTTACAAGAAGGCACAAATAAAGGCCAAAACCAAATACATTTTATGCAATGCAAAGAAACCCAAAACGATACAAACCAAAGACTTCTGCCGAGATACAACCGAAAGACCAATGCCATACACGCGGCATACAATATATAATGAATACAAAATTCAAGTACAACTCCAACCAAAACCCAATCCGAAAATGTACGGAACCCCGGCTGCCCACTCTTCCGGATCTGTCGGCCGCATTCCTAACCTGCAAGGCAATCTACAACAATCGGTATAAAACCGTTAGCTAACATTCGAAGCATTAGAATAAAGGTGAAAGGCACAAACACAAGTAAATCAACATAACACACAATTTATACCAAAGCACGCAAGTCCGGTTTATTATCTTTTTATTATTAAGTCATATCCCGTTCTAATTCAACTTAGGTTGTGACACGAGAGTCACCAAAACTCGCCTCGGTCCCTACTTACCGGCATGGAATGGTACCGATGCATCCGGCCGTCTACCAGCACGGGATAGTCGCCGAGAACCTCCTAGCTCTCGCGGGATTCCGTTGTGATTCCCTAGCCGAGTACTAGGACTGAGCCTCAGCATACGAGAGAGACACACTAGGAGCTAGGAGAGGGGTGCAGTCCGGATGACCAGACAAGCGTCAGAGGACGGGACCTACTAGTTTAGGGGCAGGAGCCTCAGGGTTTGGCCGTAGCCTAGCCTAGGGACATACAGGTCATGCGCCGGCTACTCAGGCACCGGACAAAGGGAGGAAGTGTTATAACTGTGGAGGACATGATCACCTTAGGCCCGATTGTAGAATGCCACTAGTGACATGTTTCTCTTACGGTCAGACGGGCCACTAGGCAGTTTATTGTAGATGGGGCGGGGCACCGTCACAACAGGGGTCTTCACCTGCTAGGGAGGAAAGTGGAGGACAGAGGCCACCTCAGGCTTAGTCTCAGAGTTTCAGCAAAGGGGACAGAGTCAAATGCGTACATAGAGGTCAGCTAAGGGCCGTGGTAGAGGCCGTGGTGAGGTACACAGGAGACCAGTGGCACACAGACCAAGGTGTTTGAGTTGAGGAGTGTTGTTGATCCAGCGGCGCCGGCACCTACAGGTACTATTCAGATTCATGCATTTCTGGTCCGAGTTTTATTTGATACGGGTGCCACGCACTCATTTATATTAGATGATTGTATATCTAGGTTGTCCTTACTTACGATAGAGTGGAGACCCTTCAATGTGAGGTTACCCAATGGGGGTAGGGTTAGTGGTACCCGAGAGGTACGCGGTTGTCCCATACGCTTGGGAATCCGAGATTGGTTAGCCGTCTTCTATGTCATGCACTTATTGCATGAAGAAGTCATCCTTGGCATGGACTAGATGGACCGCCATCGAGCCGTTCTAGACATCAGCCGGAGGACCGTGGTAGTTAGCACGGAGACGGGACACGAGGTGATTTTCCGAGGTTTGGACCTCAAGAACACCGGTACAATCATTAGTGCGGTCCAAGCCGCGAGACTTATCGGACAGGGATGCGAGGCCTTCTGGTGCTATGCCGTGAAGAAGGAGATGGGGCCATCGCTGGAGGATATTCCTATGGCATGTGAGTTGAAGGATGTTTTTGGGGAGCCACCCGGATTACCACCGCAGAGGAGCGTTGATTTTGCTATTGAGTTGGAGCCTGGCACGAGGCTGATCTCCAAGGCTCCATACCGCATGGCGCCGATCGAGTTGCTGGAGATGAAGAAGCAGCTCAAGGAGTTGGCTGAGAGGGGTTTTATCCACCCGAGCGTTTCCCCTTGGGGTGCACCGGTCCTCTTCGTCAAGAAGAAGGACGGATCTTTGAGGCTTTGTATCGATTACATAGAATTGAAAAAAGTCACCATCAAGAACAAGTACCCTCTACCGCCCATCGATGATCTGTTAGACGAGTTACATGGAGCCTCCGTGTTTTCACGCATAGACTTGAGATCGGGCTATCCCTAGCTTAGGGTGAGAGAGGAGGACGTGCCGAAGACATCATTCAGGACGAGATACGGCCATTATGAGTTTGTCGTAATGCCATTCGGGCTCATGAATGCACCCGCCGTCTTCATGGAGTTGATGAACGGCATCTTCATCGACTTCTTGGACCAGTTTATGGTAGTCTTTATAGATGATATCTTATTCTACTCTCGGAGTAGGGATGAGCATGCGGGACACTTGAGGACGGTTCTTAGAGTCCTTCAGGATAGAGAGCTTTATGCAAAGCTCTCTAAGTGCGAGTTTTGGATGTCCGAGGTGGCATTCCTAGGTCATATAGTTTCTGATGAGGGTGTCATGGTTGACCCGGCGAAGATAAAGTTCATTTCTTCATGGCCACCTCCTAGGACGGTCAGGGAGATGCGCGGTTTCTTGGGCTTAGTGGGGTATTCCCGCCGATTTGTTGAGGGTTTCTTCTTTAGTGCACGCCCACTTGCTTCCTTGCTGAGGAAGTCTACCAGGTTCGTCTGGTCCGAGCCTTGTTAGAGCAGCTTTGAGGAGCTGAAGAGGAGGTTTACCTCCGCTCCTGTTTTGGCGCAGCCCGAGGTCGTAGAGGATTTCGTTGTATATAGTCACGCCTCCAAGCTCGGCTTGGCGTGCGTTTTGATGTAGAGGGGTAGGGTTGTTACGTACGGTTCTCGGCAGCTAAAGTCGTACGAGAAGAATTATCCCAACCATGATCTTGAGCTAGCGGCAGTGATTCATGCCCTAATGATCTGGCGACACTACTTGTACGGGACTACGTGCCAGATGTTCACAAACTATAAGAGTCTGAAGTATATATTCACTCAGCGGAAGTTGAATAACTGCCAAAGAAGATGGCTAGAGCAGATTAATGACTTTGATTTGGAGATTTTGTACCATCCGGGAAGGCAAACGTAGTCGCCGATGCTTTGAGTAGGAGGACTCCTGGAGAGGAGGTTATAGCACGGCTTACGGTTCAGCCACAGTTGAGGAGTTATTTGATAGAGTTAGAGATGGATATCCGATTCTCAAATATGGACGGTCGTTTGTCCGAGTAGGAGGTACTTCTTGACCTGCCGGGAGAAAGCCGGCAGAAGCAAGAGGGATGCCTTGTTTTGAGGAGGATCAGAGATAGGATGACTAGAGGTGAGGCACCGTAGTTTACGGTAGGAGCAGATGGTCTACTGAGACGCAAGAGGCGTATATGTGTACCATCGGACCTAGAGTTGAGAGAGCGGATTTTGCGTGAGGCACACTCTACACCTTACTCTATGTATCCGGGCACAAGTAAGATGTACTAGGACCATAGGAGATCTTACTGGTGGGGCGGGCTCAAGCCCGATGTAGCAAGATATGTTTCCCGATGCGCAACCTGCAAGCAGGTCAAGATCGAGCACCAGAGACACGCAGGAGAGCTTCATCCACTGCCCGTGCCGAAAAAGAAGTGGGAGGATGTATCTATGGACTTCGTGACTAGTTTGAGGCCGAGTAGGAGCTTTGATGCGATATGGTTTGTAGTGGATCGATTGACGAAGACCACATGTTTCATCTCTAATCGGGAGACGTGGCCGGTGAGTCGTCTAGGCGAGGAGTTTACTCGCTAGATTGTGAGGTTACATGGAGTACCGAGGACCATTATCTCGGATAGGGACGGGCGTTATACCTCGAGGTTTTGGTAGTAGGTACACGCCGCCCTAGGCTCGAGTTTTCATTTCACCACCGCATACTATCCACAGATTGATGGCCAGTCAGAGCAGACTATTCAGACCTTAGAGGACATGTTGCGTGCATGTGTACTAGACTGTGGGCAGGTATGGCCAGACCACCTCCCATTGGTGGAGTTTTCGTATAATAATAGTTGGCACGCGTTAATTGGGATGGCACCGTATGATGCATTGTATGAGTGGAGTTGCCGCACTCCCTTATTTTGGGACGAGCCGGGGAGTTCTAGTGTTGTAGCTCCGTATCAAGTGCAAGATGTCATCGCTAGGGTTTCTTTGATATGTGAGAGCATGTTGACCGCGCAGAGTCGTGAAAGGTCGTATGCGGATAGGAGGCGTAGACCTCTCAAGTTCAGGGTAGAAGCCCTGGTGTGGCTGAGGGTATCACCGACGCGGGGTGTTAGACAATTCGGCATTAAGGGGATGTTGAGCACTAGATATGTCGGTCCATTCAAGATAGTAGAGAGAGTTGGTGAGGTGGCATACCGACTAGCATTGCCATCATGGTTGGAGGGCATCCACCCGGTATTCCATGTAACCCAGTTGACGGGGTACATCCATGACCCGAGACACATCATTAGCCACGAGGATCTAGTGGTCGAGCCGGACCATACTTTTGCAGAGCATCCGATAGCGGTTTTGGAGCGGAGTACGAGACGCTTTCGATTGAAGGAGATACCGATGCTGAGGGTGTAGTGGTCAAGGTGAGGAGCCGATGAGGCCACATGGGAGACGGAGGATAATATCCACGGGAACTGTCCCAAGTTTTATCCCGATGGGTGACGTCGATAGGGTAGTCTGGTTAGTCCCTAGTTTTTCCTTGGTTGCGTTATGTGATTTGTGATGCGATGATGTTAATGTTATATGCGCGTATGTATGTTTACCTTTCAAGGCGTTGATGTGATTATGAGATTGACTTGGAGTTTAGAGTCAATAGGCGACGTTACATGCTCTATGCGGTTTTCGAGTGTTGCTTTGTGAGTTCTATGTTTTCCAAGTTTCGGGACGAAACTTGTTTTTAGGGGGTTAGTTGTAACATCCGGCCTTGGGAAGAGGAGTGAGGGGAAAAGGGGGTTGTTGACCCTTGGGTATCCCCACCCCTTTGGTCAGCCTCATTATTCCCTTTCCCCATTTCCCCATTTTCCATTTCACACTCATTCTTCTTCTTCCACTCCTCTCTTTCTTTTGTCTCCATCTTCATCCTCCTTGGAAGAGCTCGGTTGGAAGCTGCAGCCTAGGAGTTCCGGATCTGTGGTGGTAAGCTTTCTCTCTTTCCCCTCTTTCCTTTGGTGTGAATCTCTCTTCTTTCCTTTTCTCCCACCTCCATGGCTATGGAGGAAGCTTTGAGGGGAAATCTTGTTAAACCTTTGCATGTCCCTTCTTCTAGCATGTTTAGGTCGAGGTGAGGAAGCTTAGACTTGTGGTGAAGTGATTGGAGAAGGCCCAGCCAAAGAAGGAACCATTTAGAGCAAAGAACTAGTCGAAGAAACGAAGAAGACGAAGCCTCTGTTGTATGACCGCGGGGGCGGACCACCAAGGACGCAGGGGCGGACTGGGGCCACTATAGGGGCGGCCAGAACCGCCGTAGCAATGGCCACGAGGCGCAGGTGCGGCTCCAGGGGTCCGCAGGGGCGGTGACAGCTTCCCTCCGGAGCGCTAGTTTGCTTCCGCGGCTGTGTTTTCTTCACCAGTAGACTTCTTCCTCCCTTCCTCTTCGTTCTTTCCTTAGACCTTATGTTTATACCTAGTTAGAAGCATGCTTAGGGTGGACCTAGGACTTGTGAGAATGTCATCTAGTTGCTTGAACCTAGGTGCCTTGTGTTAGTTAGAATCATTAGTGATCTTGTGCGTGTGAAGACCTTATGGTCTCTCTTCAATCTTACCTTCTTATTCCAGCTTTGTGTTGTGCTTGAACTTTTATAGGGTGTGGGATGTGGTTTCCTCTTTCCTTTGCTTATCATGTTCTTGACCACTTAAAGGTTGAAGAGAACTTTCCTAGCTTCTAGTTGTTTAACTCCTTGATAGGTTGCTCGCTTTGGAGAATCTTGGAGTTGAGTTGTGAGATTGATGTTGTTGTATATATCGTTGTGATCAGGCCTTGGTTATTCCAATACGGAAAGTTGAGATCGTTTGATTTGATTAGCTTGAGACTAGGTAAGTCCTCAGACCTACTTAGCCGCTTTTATGCATTATTTGGATACTTTATGGTGGCGTGTGTTTATCGCTTTTGATCATGAAACCGGATTAGGATTACTTGACTAGACATATTGATTGGCCCATTGTTATTATTATTATTCGACGGTGACATCATAACCCAGCTCCCGAGGGAGACTGAGAGGATCTCTGCGACCAGGCCATACATGGTATACGAGTGGGCATCTTCATCACACCCTCAAGGTATACGGGTTGAGTGCCGTATTATTCCTTTTTGTTACATGGGGACAGAGGCGAGAGTTATAAGACTCTCGTGTCACACTTTAACGAATGGATTAGATATGGAATAACCTGAAAAGATAATAAGTAACGGATGTGCATTATATGAGCATTTTGTGTGTTTTGTGTTCCCATGTGTGTTTGTTCAATATTATTCTTATAATGCATAGAATGTGAGCTAACAGTTTAAACCGTTTGTGTAGATGCGTTTCAGGTTACGGATGCCGCCGAGTGAGGTGGATGAGTGGACAACCGAGTGGTCTCCGTACATTATATGACGCGGGCGTTTTTGGGTTTCCTTGTATTGTCGGATTATGTCGTTTTGTACGTTTTGGATTCCTTTACGTTTTATGTTATTTTGATGACTCGGCTGAGTTTCCAACTTGTATCCATTCTTTTATTTTCTTGCATACATCATAAACTATATTGAGTTTTCCCCCTTATTTGTGCCATCTATGAAAGGTTCGGTGAGATTGTTGTCAGGCTAAGGGTCGGGACCCATTGTGTGGTCCTGCCCGTAGCATTCCGATATCCCACAGATTCGGGGTGTTACAATGCTTCCATCCAGAAAATTCATCCCAATATATTATAGAATCACTTGCTAAAAATACTTCAGCCAAGAATAAAAGATCTTGTGGGTTGTGGGCCGCTCGCCTCGGTCCAGCCCATCACAAAGATCACCTCGGTCGAGGTGTGAAGAAGATCGAGTGAAGAAGTAAAGAAAAGCTGGAAGTGTGCATTCTTCACACCAGCCGCCCCTGCACCACCTTGCAGCCACCCCAGCACCTTGCAATCGCCGCCCCTGCGCCACTTTAGGGCCGCCCCTGCGCCTCCATACACTAACTTTGCTTTGCTCTTGGTTTGCAAGTGTATCTTGATTCCGGGCTTGTCTATGGATTGCATTGCTTCTTCATTTCCTAGTATGAGTGTGCAGTATCAAGCTAGGTATAGTTGAGAGTGTGTTGATGATGTTATGATCATGTTATGCCTTGTACGGCTTTGAGGATTAGTAGATTGTGAGCCTTAGGTTGAGGATGATCCTATGGATTCCTTGGGTCTAGGTGTGACCCCTTTGATTGATAGGAGATTGATATATCTCTATGCCTTTGTTATTAGGCAATGTCCTCTCAAGATCAGAGGTTTATTGTGGTTGTGATTGTACGAGGTTAATGTAAGTCTGTAGGACTTACTTAGCTACCATCCTTATATTGGGTGTTTGCACGAGTGGTGTGCGTTATGTGCTTGATTGCATGCGATAGTTCATTATTACCAATCTATGGTTTTGTGACTGCCCATTGTAGTGGCCATGATAACCTTTCCCTTTCATCCTTCCGTGGAGTCTGGAGGTTCTCTACAATCCGGCTAGACCTAGTTTACGGGAAGGGAGCAATCCACTCCCATAGGGTACACGGGTTGTGTGACTGATACCACTCCAGCTGGATATAGCACTCGGAAGCGGGGATGATACTTTCCTCATGTCACATATTTTCATATATATATATATATATATATACGATTTGAGTGATGACTATTATATGAAGATAATAAAATGGGTAAATGTGTGATAACATGATTATGTGTTTACCTTTCATAACTTGTACTTGTGCTTATGCATTACCTTATATACATATTATTAGCTAATGGTTTCATCCCATGTTGTAGATGCCTTGTAGGATAGGCAAGCTGCTAAGTGATCTAGTAGGGTGACAGGCCGAGGACTCTCGTACATTAGGTGGTTAGGGTTTTGGGGAAGTTTTATGTTTCCGTCCTGCGTGAGGATGATGTTTTGTTTACCTCCTATGTGAGGATTATACTTTTTACTCTGGTATGGTCTGATTTACCTTTTGGTTGTACAGTTTTATACAGTTGTATGTATTTGTTTTATATCTAGTAGTGTCATGTTTTAAGGTCCATTGAACTTGTTGTCAGGTTTGGGTCAGGATCCATTGTGAAATCCTAGCCCAATGTGGCATCCCGGGTCCCGCGGATTCGGGGTGTTACAAGGATGACCAAATATGCTTTTAATTGACCCAAGTGCATTATAATTGGGTCGTGACAACTTGCCTAAGATCGCCTAGAGTGAAGGGGGTTCTTTGCGACCAGTCCACAAAGAGGTAAGGCTTGATAACCTATTCCAAACCTGTGTGGTGAAAGGGGACAAAGCAAGGTTTTGGGTGCTTCTCGTGTCACAAAATAAGTTGAATTAGTAATGGTATAATGTAATGAAGATAATAAAAGGATTATGTGTGTGAGCATTTCATATGATGATGTGATTATATGATAGTATCTGTTATTGCTATTATTGTTATTCATAAACTTTTAGTTAACGATTTTATACCGTGTTGTAAATATGCTACAGGATAGGAAGACTGCAATGTGATCCAATGGGGTGATCAACCAAGGACTTCCGTACGTTAGGATGCATGTATTTTGGGGAGGTTTATGTACACATATGTATATGATGTTTCCATTTTGTACTTGGTTGTGGTTTTGTATATGTTTTTATATATGATCATACAGTTTTATGAATTTGGTTTTATATTTATTTGTGCCTTGTTTTAAGACTCAATGAACTTGTTGCTAGGCTAGGGTCAAGATCCATTAAGAGATCCTAGCCCGTAGCGCCTTGAGTTCCGTGCATTTGGGGTGTTACAAAGTTGATATCAGAGCCTTTAGGTTGACAACAATGGCACTTGCAATCTACGATAAAGGCCGAATAGATAACAAACCGAACCTGAAAGGGGTCTGACTTTTCAAAAGGATTTTGGTTTTGAAATGTGTACTGTGGATTTTGGATAGAATTTACGGGAAGCCATCACCCCTTTTGAGGATCTCGGCAGTATATATATATATTGTGTGCTTGAGTGTGTATGTTTGTATGGATTGGAGTTTTATACAAATTGTTCGCTCCAAAATGTTTGTGCGTAAAAAGGCTTTAAATTTATATCCTGAAATATGCCTAAAGATAAGCGAACTCGTAGTGTACGGATCTATCGTAGTAAGGGCTAATATTTCGGAGTCGATCTCAGGGATTCGGTGAGAACAAAATCAGCAAAGTTATCCAATTCAAAAGCTAGCAAAGCAATGATCAATAAAAATGATAAAGATATAAGAACAATTGGGGGAAAGCGGATTCTTCCTATTGAGGTTCACTTCGATCAATACTTGATCAATACTTCATAAATGCTCCATTTCCACTCCAAATCAGCGTCAATTCACCTACATTCAAAACAAATCTTGTGTTGATCTCCATCCCAACATAATAGGGGGCATATGATCATAAATGCTTCGAATATACGTCCATGTACTCAAAAGAAAGGGAAAAATTACCTATACGCACATCTAAACTAACGTCATATTTCATGCTATCAAAATACCCCATACTTGCCTCTTGCTTGTCCCTAAGCAAGGTTCAAATCTAGAATACAATCATGTATGAAATATGAATGCAGAGATAAGGAAAAACACAATATTTTTGGTTTCGTGCTTCTATTCAAGGATTACTCTCTACACTTGTTTCATAGCTTCTAAAAACTGTTATGTGAGCAAAAAGACTCATGCCCTGAAAACATCATCATACCTTGCAAAAGTTTCAAAACAAGAATCATAATTTGAAGCAAATTAAAATCAATCATGGAAAATCCAATTTAATCTACAAAGCAAAACAACATACTGAATATTCTTAACGTCTTTCAAATGAAGGCCAAGAAATGTGTTAGGGTAGGATATGTATAGGATATGTGGTGCAAAATCATGGTAAAAGGATATTAACATCACAATTTCATTAAGGAAACTCAACATCCACCAATAAGCTATTTTTTCTCTTCTTTTTCAACATTTTTCTTTCACTTTGAGAACAATGACAGAGATGCACAATAACCAAAGCCTAGGAAATCAAATAATCTCAATTTCTCGAGATGCCTCAAACCGTAATGCACATACCATGACTCATTAGGAATGTCGCTCAATTCGACTTTGGCAAGACACAAACACTAGACTATGTGAATGGTGCCGAGTTACTCATCATCATGATTGACTTCCCCAAACATATTTTCTAACACACTTCACCACTTTCAACTTCAAACTTCACAACTTTCACTAACTTGCATCCTAATTCCCAAATAGGTGTAAGAGGAGGCAAAACATATGCATGAGGAGCTAAAAGGGTGATCAAGAAGAAAGGAGTAAAATCGAGGTGACTTAATCATATCAATAAGAAGTGCAAAAACTTAAAAAGTGGTTTCAACCATCAGTTCTCAACATGATTTAGACACAAATCCAAATTATCAAACTCGCAAGAAATTCCAACAAAATATTCAAATCCTTTACAATCCATAATTCAATTTAAACACATAAAAATCATCAAAAACCATTACACAAATAATATCATCATCAAGGTCTTTTCCAATCCTAGAAGTACAATATTTTCAAATTTTTTTCAATTTTTTCTGATTTTTCATAGCCATATAATGCAAGACAATATCAAAACATGTGCAAAGTACGATGGACAAACAATCAAAGCAAAGTATCATAGTAGTTATTAGAGAACAAGTCTCACAATCACCCCATACTTGAGTTACACATTGTACCTAATGTGCAATACAAGAATGAAAAAGAAACTCACACTATCTGATAAAACTGACTATAAAAGTGGAATGTCATCATGGTAGCGGTGGCAGGAATGGGAACCAAATCGGATCAAAGAGACGTCCGAACTACTGTTGGTCGAGATCTCTCACCATCCGTGCGTCTTGCTCTAAAGTATCGAGGTGTCGATCAATATGCCGAACTGTGACGGTAAGATCTCCCTTTTTTCCCTTTAGACCACTGACCCACAAAGGCGGCTCATCATATCACAAAGGACGCTCAGAAGTACTAGTGCAGCGCTGTGAAGGGCTAGCACGGGGTCGGCTAGTTGTGGACCTCCTAGGTGGGTCGAGGAAGTCTGCCATAGTAGGGAGATCAGTCGGCTGCTCCGGAAAGCCACCGAAATCAACCTCAACATGGAAATCACTAGGACCAGCATTTGTCCCAATGTCCATGTCATCCGTGCCCTATCCAACATCCGAATCAGCAGCGGGAACCTCAACAAAATCATCAGCAAATATCCTATCCACATGCATCGGGAGGAAAATGTCTCTCTAGTTCTAGGGTTTCCTAATGGTGTAGGTGGAACTCCATGGAATCCCTCTAGCACTATTGCCTTCCCAAGGCATAGTTGCAAATGGTGGACCTCTAGTGCGGGGAATCAGAATACCCCTAGTGATGAATCTCTGTAAGCCCAAAGGTCTAGCTTGAGCAACTAGGTCACATGTAGAAAAATTAACCTCCAACTTTCTATCTATGTGGGTCACAATCCCACCAACACATATATCACCTCGGGTCTTGTTCCCGATCTTCCTCAAATAGTCAGCAAGCATGGTAGCACAATCCGGGGTAGTACCGGATGCCATGCAATACAAGATAAAGAGCTCATCAACCTTCACCTTATGAGGTGTCTCAATCTTAGGAAAGAGGCTCTCCGACATAATCCTATGTGCTAACTTGGAAGATAAGTTGTAGATCAACTTATCCTTTGAGTCAGCCGGTAGCCACCTATCGTTAGACCACTAAACCATAGCTATACTCTCCCAAAATTTGCTAGGCACGGTATGCCTATGAAAATTCCCATGCATGGTCTCACCAAAACCAAACATCCTACCAAACTGAATGATAGACATAGAATAGTTCCTGTTCATCATCCTAAACTTCACCGTCCTCTGCTTAGCATCGTGATCAAAAGAGCTTAAGAATTCCATAGTCAATTCTTCATAGGCATGTTCCCTAATGCCTACAAAATTCCAAAGGCTAGCTCTATTAATCACAAATTGAAGATCATCAACCACATTCATGCATTGGAGTTGCTCAAGCGCAAGATAACTAGGAGCAATAATGGTGCGGGGTTGAATTTGGTTATAGGTTTTCATATGTTCCTCTAAGATGCGAGGAAGTCTAGGAGGGGGTGGTGGTTGTTGTGGGGGATGAGAAGAGAAGCCATTACCCCTACCAAGCAATTTTCTACACGAACGATGAAGTCCATCCATAACTGGCAAAAACACGGGTGGATCTTGCGAAACCACGGCCGCGGAAATCAAGAACGGCCCGTGGAAACTTGCGTATTTCAGCAAATTAACAATTTCCGCAAGCGTTTCTCACAAATAATACTCCTAGGCTATTTCTAAGTTGTATTCCGTTAGTTCTCTAGCAAAATCTTAAGCAAAACAATAGAAATTAACCCAAGATCGAGGGAAGAGAAGAAAACGTAGTGTTTGGATTGAGAAATGCCAATGTCCATCGATTCTCTGACTTCCTGGGTCATTTGTGCTCGGAATCTTCAAGGGGATGAATATTGCTTGAGATTAGAAGGAAGATTCGTGCGAAACGATTAAGAAACGCGGAATTGGGCACCGGGCAATTGTTTTCTCTATTTCGGCGGTTCTAGCGTGGAAATGGGGAAATTTTTATGCATCAAGAATGTGAAGCGTTGCTTTTATACTCTCGCAAAAATTCACAAATATCGGCCGAGAGTTTCACCGTGTTTCTGGCCCGACCGTGGTTTCATGAATTTTTGTTCTCAACATGGTTTTGCATGAATTTAATTAGTAAACCTCGCCCATGGAACTTCCTCTTCGCCCATGGACAGCTATCCATCCAAAATTTATAACTTGACTTCTTTTTGGAGATTTCCTAGTTCCTGTCATGTAACGACAAAAGAAAATCGGGAACGTACCAACGAGAAAGACAAAACAAACTATTCTACTCTATTCAATGAAAAAGGGAAATAAAGCAATACCTTGTGTTGCCTCTCGAGAAGCGCTTTGTTTAAGGTCCGTAGCTAGACCAATCCTTGTTGTGCTCAAGTGATGTCAAGAGTTGCAATACTCTCAACCGGAATCTCCGGTGTGTACTTCTAAAACGGTGGTCATTGAGTTTGAAATTCTCGCTTTGTTTGCCCCATACTTCAACTACACCATGGGGAAAAACATGTTCAATTACGTAAGGTCCTGTCCAACAGGATTTCAATTTACTAGGAAATAGTCGAAGTCGGAAATTGAAAAGAAGGACAAGATCTCCTTCTTTCAAATCCTTCAGAACTATGTGCTTGTCATGCCACTTGTTCGTCCTTTCCTTGTAATCCGCGCATTCTCATATGCATTCAAGTGGATTTCCTCTAAATCATCAACGTCAAGAAGATGTTTCTCTCTAGCCTCCTTGATATCAAAGTTCAACCATTTTACTGCCCAGCATGCCTTGTGCTCCAACTCAACTAGAAGATGACAAGACTTCCCACACACAAGATTGTGTGGTGTAGTGTTAGCATGAAATATGGCGATATTCTAGGCACTTATTTTGGTTGTTTTTCCCTTATTATTGCGTACATGGATAAGGTTTTGAAGCAAATGTTAGCTTGTTCATCTATTTTGTCGATATGGAAGTCTACTCTAGCTTTGTGTTGGTTATAGGTGAATAGGAGCTGGAATCGGAGCATTTGAGAGAGAAAAGGGAGTAATCGATCATGTTCGAGGATTAGGAGATACATCAAAGAAGCTAAGGAAGGAGCTAGGATGAAGAATGACACGAAACAAAGACAACAACAAGTAATATGCACTTCCACGCCCTGAATTACGGCCGTGGAGAAGATGATTTGAAGTCCACGCTCTAAACCACGGCCGTGGATTTTGCATTATGAACGTGGAAGAGAGTTTGGAACACTCCAGTAAGTTACACGGTCTAAATTACGGTCGTGGAAGTCACAAAGCACCGTAATCTGTTTCCACGCACTAAACCACGGTCGTGGAAGGCTGTGAGACCGTGATTTAGGCAATCTTTTGACGTGTCATTATTTGTCACGTCATTTACGTATTGGGCCTTGACGGTAATTCTTTCTCGTCTTATAAAAAGGCTGGAAAAGAGAATTTCGTGGACGGCCGCTTACCCTTGTTTTCAACACTCTTGCTTAGGGTTGATTGGGAGTCGCCGAGAGTTGCGGAAACGCCGGATTGTTGGAGATTGGAGATTGCTTACAGCGGAAGTTTAGCCTTTTTCTTAAGTTTTGATATTGAAGGCGGATTGACATCCCGTTCTTCGTACTTGCCTTAGACTCATTGTGAGGTTTTGTGTTATATATTCTGAATCCATTAACATTGCTTCTTGTGTTTCGGATTTGAGAATTGGCTTTGAAGTTTTATTGAGTATTCGAGGGTGTTCATCTTTTATTCTTCTTAAATTGAATATTGATATCATGACACTAGTTATTGGCTAAAACCCTTTAGCAATTATAAGGTGAAAGGTAGATAGTTGTGGCTTAGATGATGATAGATCGATCGTAATTTGATTGGACCCTGAGAGTTAGAGAAATATCGTCGACACCCTAAATCACGGCCTGTTCTTAGGTTTCCACGGCCGTGGTTCTTAAGATCTACCCGTGATTTACCCCAGTTTACGAACTTTGCTTTTACTTTAATCCAAAGTTAAAGATTAGCTTTAACCTAGTCTTGGTGTAACACCCCGAATCCGTGGGACTCGGAATGCTACATTGGGCTAGGATCTCACAATGGATCCTGACCCTAGCCTGACAACAAGTTCATTGAATCTTGCAATAAGGCACAAGTAGAATAAAACAAATACATACGACAAAAGAGTTTACAAACTCAAAGCCGAGTACAAAACCATCAGCTGGTACAAAAGATCCCCAAGCCACGCATCCTAATGTACTAAGGTCCACGGCTGGTCACACCATCTGGCTCACTCTATAGTCTTCCTAACTTGCAGATCATCTACAACACGGTATACACCGTTAGCTACAGCAATAGATAAGCATGATATTAATAGCACAAATACACCACAACATCTCATACATGCAATGCCACACATATTCATTTATTATCTTTAATTACGTTATACCATTACTAATTCGACTTCTTTTGTAAAACGAGGAGCTTCAAGAACCCCGCCCCATCCAACGTAACACAAAGTTTTGCATGGGGGTGACCGTCACACGTCCCTTCCTGTGAGATCATCTTTAGGGCACCTCCTCCTAACCCAGCAGGCGGAGACCGGTGGTTACCGTCCGTTATAATACACTTAGGCCATATAAATAATGAATGGTCGTACTAGTCCGATTTAAGTTATAAATGCATAACCATATGACCACACACAACCATTACAATCATACAATCCACAACTGCACGCTAAGTAAGTCCTATGGACTTACCTGATACACTCGTATCCTCTACCACGTCACAGCTTCCCCTTGGGGAAGAAACCAACGCCTGCAAGAGCAAGACACACAACATCATAACCTGAAAGGGTTAGGAAACTCGTCTCCATAACTAGAACCAACCTACAACCTAAAGATCAACACAAGCTCGCATATGTCTATAGCATACTCTCAACATCAACACAGGTGCCTAAGGCACATCTCTAGCATACCACTCATCCTAACCATCCTAACCTAGCCAACAATGAAACCAAAGCTAAAGAAAAGGAAGGGAGGAAGACATACCAACAAGGTATGCACCAACAGAAGCAAGACCACACCAGCCAGCCCAGTGAGGCGCAGGGGCAGCTCACTAGAGGTGTAGGGGCGGCTTCACAGCAGGTGCAGGTGCGGCTCAGGTCAGGCACAGGGGCGGCCAACTGTGCAGAGAGTTGGTCCCGACTTCTCTTCGACTCCTTTCTCGATTCTCTTCATGTCATCAACACACCACAGCAACACATATGCATATATATACACATATGATCATCAAAGCATCTAGAAAGGATCCAATCACAAGTCTAACTTGTGATCCTAGGCTAGAAAAAAGAAGAATGAAACAAGGAGAAGGAGAGAAGAGAGAAGAAGAGAAAGGACTTACCATTCCATCCTAGGCTGCAACTATGGAGTATCCACACCCCTCACCACTTCAACACATCAACAACAACACACAACAACATCAACAAGGTCATCCAAAGCCAAAGTCAAACTCAAACTCTCAAAACTCTCTCACAAGATCAAGAAGAAGCAAAGAGGAGAAGATGAAGGAGAAGAAGAATGTAAGATGATGAAGGAACTGCAAAGGAGTGCAGAAACCCTTCATCAAAAGATTGGGGAGGCTTATAAGAGAAGCCAACCCGAAAGCAAGTCAAGATGTCAACAAAAGTGGCTGGAGCCGCACAAAACTGCAAGGGCGGATCAACCATGCACAGGGGCGGCTCACCTGGGGCGCAGGTGCGGCTGGCAGGGTCCGCTGGGGCGGCTGACAGTGTCAAAGCTAACCCAGCTAAGGCTCAGCAAGGCTCCTAGGCTCCAAAGATTACGGCTCTTACACCTTACCCCCATAAAAACAAGTTTCATCCCGAAACTTGCAGAAACCCAAAGCCTCTCGGACCTGTAAGCCGAGGTAACACACTCTCCTTAAGAACGACAGGTCAAAACCTATAACATTTTATATCCTCAACACAGCATGGAGGTATCATAACTCCATCATCACCACTCTACACAAGGCCTAGAGGAAGATCATCTCTAGCCAAACACTAACCACAACACACTGGCATGGAGGAAAACCGTCTCCAGCCACCACGTACACATAACACTACTATGTGGAGGAAAACTGTCTCCACTCACACTATGTCCATCAAAGATAGCATCGAGGAATGAACCGTCTCCTGCTAATCCTAACACATAAACCATATCATGGAGGAAAAAACCATCTCCAGCTATACCTATCTCGTGCTAGCAAACAGGATCTAACAGATCATATGCACACACAACTACCACGGAAACATAACATACCACATAAGCACATAGCATACAAGCACTCACCAAGAAGGCGCTAAGATATACTCATAGACCTTATTGGTGCCTCTAATTCCGCGTAGAACTCCGGATAGTTTCTCTAGATACTATCCTCTGTCTCCCAGGTAGCCTCATCTGGTCCTCGATTAGACCACTGTATCCTCAATAGAGAAATGTCCTTCAAACGCAAGCATCTCACACCTCGCTCTAGGACTGCAATAGGGTGCTCTACAAACGTGTGGTCCGGCTCAACCACCAGATCATCTTAACTCACGATGTGCCTCGGATCTAGTATGTACTCCCTCAACTGAAACACATGAAACACGGGGTGAACACCCTCTAACCTCGGAGGCAAAGCTAATCTGTAAGCTGCTCGCCCCACTCTATCTAGTATCTCAAAAGGACCGATATATCGGGGACTCAACTTCCCCTTTATGCCAAAACGTCTAACGCCTCGCGTTGGAGATACTCTCAACTAGTCATGAGCTCCTACCCTGAGCTCTAGAGGTCGACGCCTCTTGTCTGCATACGACTTCTGGCAACTCTGTGCAGCCAGCATTCTCTCTTTGATCAACGCTACTCGAGTCATATCATCCTGAATCTTCTCTGGCGCTATCCCACTGGTACTACTAGGCTCATCCCAACATAACGATGTACGACATCTACGTCCATACAATGCCTTATAAGGAGCCATCCCTATAGATGCATTCCAGTTGTTGTATGAGAACTCAACGAGTAGGAGGTAATCAGACCATCCTTGTCCCCAATCCAACACAAGCTCGCAGCATGCCCTCCAAGGTTTGGATGGTCCTCTCTGACTGACCATCTGTCTGGGGGTGAAACGCAGTCGTGAAGTGTAGACTCATCCCCAAAGCAGTCTGAATCTGCTGCAAAAATCTCGATGTGAATCGTCCATCACGATCGGAAACGATCGTCCTCGATACTCCATGGAGTCTCACTATATGTCAAGTGTACTCCTCAGCTAATCTGCTCACCGGCCACGTCTCTTTGATGGGGATGAAACGTGCCGTCTTTGTCAATCTGTCAACAATCACCCAGATGGCATCAAAGCTCCTACTAGTCATCAACCCAGTCACAAAATCCATGGAGACGTCCTCCCACTTCCACTACGGTACTGGCAGTGGGTGGAGCTCACCTCCAGACCTAAAATGCTCTATCTTGACGTGTTGACAAGTAGCACACTGTGCCACAAATCTGGCTATATCGGGCTTCAACCCTCCCCACAAAAATGAACGTCTCACATCATGGTACATTTCACTCGTACCAGGGTGTACTGAGTAAGGTGTATAGTGAGGCTCCTGCAATATCCGCTATCTCAGCTTTGTATCTGTAGGGACACAAATACGATCATGTCGCCTTAGAACTCCATCTGCCCCAATAGTGAACTGGGGTGCCTCTCCACGAGACATCCTATCTTTGATCCTCACTAGGGTCGGGCAGGTCCCCTGCTTTTGTTTTATCTCATCCAACAGACCAGGTAGAACCTCTAAGGTAAACAACTGGGCATCCTCATCAGGAAACTGGATGTCCATCTCAGCCAGGCTAGATCCTTCTAAAGCTGGGGCTGTATAGTAAGTTTGGCAATCGCCTTCTCTCGAGGCGTCTTCCTGCTCAAGGCGTCAGCTACCACATTCGCCTTGCCAAGATGATACAAAATCTCAAGGTCAAAGTCCTTGATAAACTCAAGCCATCGACGCTGGCGGTTATTCAATTCCCGCTGTGTGAAAATATACTTCAGACTCTTATGGTTTGTGAAGATCTGGCATGTAGCACCATACAGGTAATGTCTCCAAATCTTCAAAGCATGAACTACCGCTGCTAACTCCAGATCAAGAGTTGGGTAGTTCTCCTCATACGTCTTCAGCTGTCTAGACACATATGCAATCACTTTGCCCCTCTGCATCAACACACATCCCAAGTCTAGCTTGGATGCATCACTGTAGATCACAAAATCCTCAGAACCCTCTGGCTGTGCTAAGACAGGAGCAGAAGTCAAACGCCTCTTCAACTCCTCAAAACTGTGAGCACACTGGACGGTCCATACAAATCTAGTAGTCTTCCTTAAAAGACTAGTCAACGGGCGGGCAATCACAGAAAATCCCTCCACAAAGCGTCTATAATAATCGGCTAAGCCAAGAAAGCTACGCACTTCCTTGACGTTCATCGGTGTCGTCCATGCAGCAATAGACTCGATCTATGCCGGGTCAACCATGATCCTATCGGCGGAGACAATATGTCCAAGGAAAGCAACCTCAGACATCCAAAACTCGCACTTAGAGAGCTTGGCGTACAGCTCTCTATCGCTCAAAATCTGCAATACCGTCCTCAGGTGTCCCGCATGCTCCTCTCTGCTACGAGAGTATACCATAATGTCATCAATGAAAACCATCACAAACTGATCCAGGAAGTAGATGAAGATGTTGTTCAACTCCATGAATACAGTCGGGGCATTCGTCAGCCCAAATGGCATCACTACAAACTCGTAGTGTCCATAACGGTTACGAAATGCCGTCTTGTGCACATCCTCCTCTCTTACCCTCAGCTGGTGATACCCAGAACGCAAGTCAATCCAGGAGAAAACTATCGCTCCCTGCAGCTGATCAAGTAGATCATCAATACGAGGTAGTGGATACCTGTTCTTGATGGTCACCTTGTTGAACTCTCTATAATCTATGCACAGTCTCAACGATCCGTCCTTCCGCACGAAGAGGACCGGTGCACCCCATGGTGAAACGCTAGGGCGTATGAAGCCCTTATCAGCCAACTCCTTGAGTTGCTTCTTCAGCTCCAACATCTCGACAAGTGCCATACGGTTTGGGGCCATCGAGATGGGTCTCGTGTCAGGCTCTAAATCAATGCCGAAATCTACGCTACTCAAAGGTGGCAAGCTAGACGGCACTGCAAATACGTCTGTAAACTCACAAACCCCCAGTATGTCCTCCAAAGCTGGACTCTCTCCAACCTTCATCGCATAACACCAGAAGGCATCACATCCCTGTGCAATCAGTCTAGCTGCTCGTACAGCACTGATGACAGATCCTGTCTTCCCAAGGTCCCAACCCCGGAAGAGCTCTATCGGACCTAAGTTGGTAGAGACTACAACAGTCTTCTTACCCACATCTAACACCGCACGGTGTCTACGCATCCAACCCATACCTAATATGACTTCTTCATGCATTAAAGGCATGAAGAAGGGTGCCCCCTCTATGGTAGACAGCACTGATGACAGTACCTAAACGTAGGGGACAACTACGTATCTCCTAGGTACCTCTGACCCTACTACCATCAGGTAACCCTATAGTAAAGGGTGCCCCCCTCTATGGTAGACAAACTCAAACGCTTAACACAAGAAGCAGAAATAAATGAATGCGTAGCACCCGTATGAAATAAAACTCTAACATGTAAACCATGTAATAGAATGGTACATGTAGCAGCTGGTACTAGCGGCTCATCAGCACTTCTCAACTCAAAAGCACGGCCTCGAACTCCTTGAGCATCACTAGTGCTAGCCTCTCTACCTCTACCCCTACTCGGTCTAGGAGTTGAACCCTGAGAAGCAGGTGTCCCTAGGACCCTCTGCTGTCCCTGATGCTGAGGCGGTCTCTTCCCACCTCCTACTGCACCTGTAGAGGAAGAGACCTACTGTGATGGCGCCTTGCCCTGACGGAAAAACGTAGCTATATGTCCTAGCTTCCCACACGAGAAGCAAGTCAGTGGTGCTCTAGGGCAATCAGTCCTCATATGTCCATAGGCCCCATAGTTGTAACACTTCTGGCCTATATCAATTGTTTGTGCAGACACTGGAATACTCGAACGACCCTGAGTCTGACCTCGCCCGAATCCAGATGGTCCTGCACCAATCGGTGTTGTCCGTTGTCTCTTCTCAGACCATCCGGTCTGAGAAGTCCTCCTCTGGCTAGCCCTCTCTCTCTCATAAGCAGAGTCCCGATCTTGATAGTCTGCCAATGAGTCACAATGAAATCCCACCATATATGAACGCGTACTCTCCCTCAGACATCGGGAGAATAGGTATGCATGCTGGTCCCGATCTTGATAGTCTGCCAATTAGTCCGGAAGCGGCGAATGGCATTTGTAATGGGCACATCCTCAAAGCCTGCTTCCACAAAATCCTGCAGCTTCTCCCTCCTCAATGAGGCAGGGCAGAACTACTCCCACAGTAGAGTCCTCATCTGCTCATAGGTGGTGACTCGTGCTCTAACTGTCCTCCACCACTGATGTGTCAGGTCACGGAATAGAGACTATACTAGCTCTATCCGTCTGTCTTCTGGGCAACGAATAGACTCTAAAGCTGCGTCTACATGCCTAATCCACACCTCAGTCTCTAGGCCGATCTCCCCAGAGAAGTGTTGCACTCCCTGCTGGTGGAATGCCTTCAACCAGGTATATGGTCGAGGCCCTCTAGTCTCCTCCACAACTCGAGGTGACTCAGCTACATGAACTGGTGCAGCTGGCACCGTCATAGCTCCATTTCACTCCTCAGATAATCCCTCATGCCCTGGTAAATTTGGGGCTCGTCGACCCGCTCTGATGGCCTCCTCAAGCTGCCTGAGATACTCTTTGAACTTTGATCCGCCCATGGAGACACGGTCTGAAATATCAGACTGGCGTGGATGGGTCTGCTGTCTCCTGGACCCATCACACCTCGTAGCTGGAACAAAGCTCTCAACAACCTCCTCATGAGCTTCCTCCACCACTAGTGGATCTGCAGCGGGAGCTGGTCCGTGTCTCCTCTATCTTGGAGGAAGAGGTGGTCTACCTCCACCTCTGCCTGCAGCAGTAGCTCTAGTCCGAGCCATCCGAGGGGTATGCACACCTAACGTATAAGGATCTATATAGGCCATATGTATAGATATATATAATACTTAATAATAAATGCACACACATCATCACAAAAAAGGTGTATCTATCTATCTATCTATCTATCTATCTATCTATCTATCTATCTATCTATCTATCTATATATATATATATATATATATATATATATATATATATACTGTCAAGATCCTTAGATGGGTGATGACTTCTGTACACACTATCCCAAAACATCTATACTCGCTTTAAAACCAAAACTCTTTAAAACGTTAGACCCCATGTGGGTTCTGTTTATTTATCCACTCTACCTTTATTGCAGATAGCAAGTGCAATTGTTGTCAACCTAAGGCTCTGATACCAACTTTGTACCACTCCGAATCCGCGGGACTCGGAATGCTACATTGGGCTAGGATCTCACAATGGATCCTGACCATAGCGTGACAACAAGTTCACTGGATCTTACAACAAGGCACAAGTAGAGTAAAACAAATACATAAAAGCTGTATGATACGACAAAAGAGTTTACAAACTCAAAGCCGAGTACAAAACCATAACAACAACATCAACTGGTAAAAAAGATCCCCACATATTCATTTATTATCTATAATAAATGATCTACAACACGGTATACACCGTTAGCTACAACAATAGATCAGCATGATAGTAATAGCACAAACACACCACACCATCTCACACATGCAATACCACACATATTCATTTATTAACTATAATTACGTTATACCATTACTAATTAAACTTCTTTTGTAACACGAGGAGCCTCAAGAGCCCCGCCCCATCAAACGTTACATAGGAGTTTTGCATGGGGGTGACCGTCACTCGTCCCCTCCTGTGAGATCATCTTCAGGGCACCTCCTCCTAACCCAGCGGGCGGAGTCCGGTGGTTACCGCTCGTTATAATACACTTGGGCCATATAAATATAATGAATGGTCGTCCTAGTTCGATTTAAGTTATAAATACACAACCATATGAACACAAAGAACCATTACAATCATGCAATCCACAACTGCACGCAAAGTAATTCCTATGGACTTACCTGATACACTCGTATCCTCTACCATGTCACAGCTTCCCCTCGGGGAAGAAACCAACGCCTGCAAGAGCAAGGCACACAACATCACAACCTGAAAGGGTTAGGAGACTCGTCTCCATAACCAGAACCAACCTACAACCTAAAGATCAACACAAGCTCGCATATGTCTATAGCGTACTCTCAACATCAACACAGGTGCCTAAGGCACATCTCTAGCATACCACTCATCCTAACCATCCTAACCTAGCCAACCACGAAACCAAAGGTAAAGAAAAGGAACGGAGGAAGACATACCAACAAGGTATGCACAAACTGAAGCAAGAACACACCAGCCAACCCAGTGAGGCGTAGGGGCGGCTCACCAGAGGCGTATGGGAGGCTCCACACCAGGTGCAGGTGCGGCTCAGGTCAGGCACAGGGGCGGCCAACTGTGTAGAGAGTTGGTCCCGACTTCTCTTCGACTCCTTTCTCGATTCTCTTCACGTCGTCAACGCACCACAGCACACATATGCATATATATACACATATGATCATCAAAACATCCAGAAAGGATCCAATCACAAGTCCAACTTGTGATCCTAGGCTAGAAAGAAGAAGAAAGAAACAAGGAGAAAGAAAGAAGAGAGAAGAAGAGAAAGGACTTACCACTCCACCCTAGGCTGCAACTATGAAGTATCCACACCTCTCACCACTTCAACACATCAACAATAACACACAGCAACATCAGCAAGGTCATCCAAAGCCAAAGTCACACTCAAACTCTCAAAACTCTCTCACAAGATCAAGAAGAAGCAAAGATGAGAAGATGAAGGAGAAGAAGAACGTAAGATGATGAAGGAGCTGCAAAGGAGTGAAGAAACCCTTCATCAGAAGATTGGGTAGGCTTATAAGAGAAGCCAACCAGAAAGCAAGTCAAGAGGTCAACAAAAGTGGCTGCAGCCGCACAAAACCGCAAGGGCGGATCAACCATGCGTAGGGGCGGCTCACCTAGGGCGCAGGTGCGGCTGGAAGGGTCCGTTGGGGCGGATGACAGTGTCAAAGGTAACTGAACTAAGGCTCAGCAAGGCTACTAGGCTCCAAAGACTACGGCTATTACACTTGGCATGCCTTTCCTAGGTAGTAGTGAGACCCAACATCCTCTATTTTTGTTTCGAGTGTCACAACCTTAACCGTTTGACTTTATCTTGATACTTGGGTTACAAGTTTGGGTATTTGAGATTAATTCTTGCCCTTAAATCCTTTCTATACTGCAACCTCAACAACCTTTATAGAGAGTGTCTTTGGGTTAGTCATATAAGGTTTTGGAACTTCACCGTACATTACTTTACCTTAGTATACCTTCGCAATTCTTGACTTTGTCCTTAATTCTTTAGTATATCTTGAATCGATTGCCACAATTAGACACCTGGATCTTTAGGGTTGCTGTTTTCCCCAATATTTGCAAAGCTTTACATCTTTATTTGCTTGACAATTGAAATTGGATTTTATTTCACCAAATCCCTGTGTTCGATACTCTGGAATACTTGCTAATCTATGCCGATCCATACACTGCGGGTTCGCTTGCTTTTATTTCAGTTTTATAAATATAAAGCTTATTTGGACTCACGTTTTCGGGCGAAAAAGTTTTTGGCGCCGTTGCCGGGGATTTGGTTTAGTCCAAACTTCCGTTCTCGGTTGTTGAGCTTGGGAGCTTTGCTCTTGTTATTTGATATCTCTTTTGAGTGCTATTTGCAGGTTCTCTTAGGTATATGTGCAGGTCTAGATCTAACAAAGACCTTATACCTCTTGATCCGGAGCTTGAAAAGACTTTGAGGAAGAAACTTAAGGAAAGAAAGATGGCTGAAAATGGAGAGAGGGATCTCCAGGCGGAGTTAGAAGAGTCTCAAGCTCAATTTAGGTTGAGTGAGAAAACTCGTAAGGAACAAGCGGAGAGTCATCAATTCCAAATTGATGAGCTCAAAGCTATGATGATGGACATGAAGTTGCAGATGAATGACTCCAAGAAATAAAAAAGAAAGTTAAGTCAACTAAGTCCATTAGAGTGGAATCATCCGATGAGGAGGATGATGATCATATGCCACCGCTATAGGAAATTGATCCAACGATCAATCCACTCCGGAATGATCCCAGACCGTCCGCCAATCCTCGTATCCCAGCTAGGGGTGCGAGAGCCGCTCATGTAGATGAGGAGCCAAGAACTCTTGGACAAAGGATGGATCCAATTCAGCAATCGCGCCGTCTGTTCGCCACTTAGCATGCGTGCAAATAAGCTTTAAATTTATAAAACTAGAATCAAGCAAGCGAACCCGCAATGTACCGATCTACGTAGTTAAGCAAGAATTCCAGAGTATCGAATACAAGGTTTTGGGGGGAACAAATTCAGTTGTAAAGTTGTCAAGCAAGTAAAAGGGTAAAGTTTTTCAAATATATTGGGGAAACAGCAACCCTAAAGATCCAGATATCTAATTGTGGCAATCGATTCAAGATAAACTAAAGAATTAAGGACAGAGTTAAGAGTTGCAAAGGTATACTAAGGTAAAGCAATGTACGGTGAAGTTCCAGAACTTTATATGACTTATCTAAAGACACTCTCTATAAAGGTTGTTGAGGCTTCAGTATAGAAAGGATCTAAAGACAAGAATTAATCTCAAATACCCAAACATGTAACCCAAGAATCAAGACTAACTAAACCGAACAAGGTTGTGACACTCGAAATCGAAATAGAGGTTGTTGAGGCTTCACTACTACCTAGAAAAGGGTAAACCTAGACTAGATTAAAGCTAATCTTTAACCTTGGATCAAAGTAAAAGCAAAATTCGTAAACTGGTACAAATCACGGGCAGATCTTGAGTTCCACGGCCGTGGTTCTCAAGAATAAACCGTGATTTTGGTTTGTCGGCGAATCTCTCTAACTCTCAGGGTCCAATCTGTTTACGATCGATCTATCATCATCTAAGCCACAACTATCAACCCTTCAGATTAGAATTGCTAAAGGGTTTTAGCCAATAACTGTCATTATAATATTAAAATCAAGTTTAAGAAGAATGAAAGATGAAAACCTTCGAAAACTTTCAATAAATCTCAAATCCACAAACAAGGGTAATAATGTATATCAGATTTGCAATAAACACAAACCAATAACAATTCTCGATAAGAACGAAGAACGGAATGTCAATCCGTCTTCTAATCAAACCTAAGGACAAAAGGCGCAATTTCCGCCACAAACAACTTCCAAATCTTCAAACCCTCGTGAATCTCTGTTTGCAAAATGCAAATCTCCGGACATCCAATGCAGCCCTAAGAACGTGTAAGCCGAAGTGCTGAAATCTCTCTCCTCCAGCCCTTTTATATGGAGGGGTAAAATAACCGTCCGGCCCATATGCGTAAATGATGTGTCAATAATTTAATCGTCAAAAGATTGCCTAAATCACGGTCTCTTGGAATTCCACGACCGTGGTTTAGAGCGTGGAAGTGGATTACGGTTATTCATGATTTCCACAACCGTACTTTATACTATGTAACTCTCTGGACACTCCACATTCATGTTGCCAAGATCCACGGCCATGGTTTTGGGCATGGACTTCTCTACGACCGTATTTTAGAGCGTGGAAGTGTAAATTGCTTGTGGTTTCCTTTGTGTCGTGGCATTCCTCATCCTAGCATCTCCCTTGGCTTCTTTGCTGTGTCCTTAATCCTTGGATGTGCTCAAATCTTCTCCTTTCTCTCTCAATTGGTTCGGTTTTAGCTCTTATTCACCTATAATCAACACAAAGCTTATGTAGACCTCTATATCGACAATATAGACAAACTAGCTAACAATTGCTTCAATTCCTTATCAATGAACACTATAAAGGATGAAAAATAACTAGAAAAAGTGTCTAGAATATCGCAATATTTCATGCTAACAAAATACCCCATACTTGCCACTTGCTTGTCCCCAAGCAAGGTCTTTCAAAAGCTTAAGAACTTAAGTTAGGATGATATATGCATGCAATCTCAAAAACAAAACATCTTTTAGGTAAATGTGCTTCTAGTCAATAGATCATTCTCAAACCTTGCTTCATTCATTCATGAGACGCTCATATACATAACCAAAGAATAAAGAGGAAGGAAACATCATGAATTGATCAAACTTCAATGTAAGCATCATAACCTTCAAACATTATCAAAATCAATCATAAGAAACTTCAATTTAGATCACCAAGCCAAATAACACTCTTTTGATCTTAAGGACTTCAAAATAAGGTCTAGAATGTGGAAGGGAGGGGAAACTATAATGAATGTGGTGCATGAATCCGGGAAAGTGGACACTAACTCTTTTCTTTTTCTTTTGTGGTCTTGCAACACTTTCAACTTAGAGCTTTGCTCTCTTCTTTTCACATCATTTTTTGACTTTACTTTTGGAGTTATGGACAGAGGTGCACAAAAACCGAAACCTAGGAGATTGGCGTTTCTCAATTTTTTGCGAGATGCCTCAAACCCTTGATGCACATACCATAATCCGTTAGGAATATCGCTCAATCAGACTTTGGCAAGACACAAACACCCGGCTATGTGAATGGTGCCGAGTTACTCATCGTCATGATTGACTTCCCCAAACCTATAACTTTTTCCTATTCTTTGAATGCAAAATTTTGCTTGCTTGGCCCTCCCACATTAAACATGCTAAAATTTCAACTCCTCCAAATTCCCGGATAGGTAAGAGAGGCAATTATTTCATTGAGGGGCTAAATGATCTAAGAAAGAAGAAAGAAAATCGAATTGCCTTAATCATTTCAAAAAGAAGTATAAGAACTTATCATGTGATTTCAACCTTGATTTCTCAATATGATTTAGATAAAACTCTTCACATTATGAAACTTGCAAGAGAGGAATAATCAACACATTCAATTTATTTTCAATTTATTATTCGTTTAGGTATACAATTGTCATCAAAAACTCAATTCAAAAGTAGTGATTATCATAGAAATCATCTCAATTCTTAGAAGCACAAAATTTTAAAAAATTTTCAATTTTTATGGGTTTTTCAAAAGCTTTTTCATGCAATGCGATAATGAAACGTGTGACAATGGAATGAAACATGCAAAGTGTTCTCTATCATGGCAAGCAAAAGTTAGTAGAGTTATTAAAACGATAGTCACACCCCACACCATACTTGAGACAAAAATTGTCCCTAATGTTCAAAAAGAAATAAAGAAAAGAATGAAAGAAAATGAGCTCACAAGACGGCGGTGGAGCGGCTAATGCTAACAATCATCCATGGTCATGACTGTGGAGCTATTGGTGGTGGAAATGGGAAGAAGCTGGAGTCGAAGTTCCGCCCAAACTGCTGGCGGTAGATGTCCCTCATGATCCTATCGTGCTCGTCGGCCTTGACATCTCTAGCATCTTGTTGGACCTCCAAAGCTCCTACTCTCCTGGAGAGGTCGGTAGCCCAATCTGGAAGCTGCTCGTACCATCCCGGCGCCTGGGTGTACCAAGCTGGTGCATCCAATGGTGCTGGTGTAGATGGCGGCTGTGCATACCAAGTCGGTGGAGCTCCCATCCACTCCGGATGTGTCCTATACCAATCGGGAGGAGTCGCCATCCATGTCGGCCTCTCACTCACGCTGGCACTACGAGAGGAAGAACCGGAAGGTCTAGCAGGGCGGGGAGACTGTCTAGGGAGGTCGGGAAATGTGTCCGGCCGATCCGGAAAAGTACCAAAGTCGTGCTCCTTACCTCCTCCCTCAAAACCGTCATCTCCTCTCATCTCCTCCTCATCTGCAGCTGGCACCTCAGGGGGAACGTAAGGAGGGGATACTAATATGTTCGCATGCATAGCTGCGAATGTCTACTTCCAATTATGGCGTCCAGCCATAATGGAATACTCAAGGAGCCATGCAACACCTCTACCTCCTCTATCATCCCAAGGCATGCAGCGGTAGGTGGACCTCTATGCCTAGGAAAGATCATACCTCTAGTCATGAGGCTCTGAAGTCCTAATGGTCTAGCTTCTATCCTAGTACATGCAGAAAAATCAATCCCCAACTGTCTAGCAATGTGGGTGACCATCCCACCATATCCGATATTGCCAGCCCTCTTGTTCTTTAGCTTACTCATGGTAAAAGCTAAGAGGGTGGCACAGTCAGCAGGTCTACCGTGTAGCATGCAATACAACAAAAACAACTCATCAGTCTTGATCTTCTGAGGAGTCTCAGTCCTAGGGAAGAGACACTCAGAAAGTACTCGGTGGGCTATCTTCAAGGCTAAGTGGTAGATGAGCTTAGCCTTGGTATCAGTAGGTTGCCAGCGGTCCTCGCTGGCGTAAATCATGGCAATGTCCACCCAGAAATTCTTAGCGTATACACCGCTAGGGAAGTGACCATTGAAGGTCTCATGGAACCCGAAGAAGGCTACAAACTCTAGGATCGAGAACTCATAGTTCCTCTCCATCAGCCGAAAATAAACTGTCCTATCCACGTGACTGTGCTCAAAAGAGATCACAAACTCTCTAGTGATCTCCTCATATGCATCTTCCCGAATGGCGGAGAAGATGATCAACCCAGCTCTATCTAACAACCAAGTAAGGTCACCTACGACATTCAGTGGCTCTAAATCCTCAAGAAGCAAATAACGTGGTCCTATGACCGGTCTCTTCACGATCCTTTCTAAAGTATCGAGGTAATCATCATGGATATTTGGAATTCTAGGGGGTGGGGGTGATGGTGGCTCACTAGGGGGTGCCTGGGAGGACGAGGAAGCATCACCTTTCCTTTTCTTATTCCTATTAGACATTCTCCTAACAAAGTCCATTTTCTGTCCAAAATTACGGTCTGTTCTTGATTTCCACGGCCGTGGAATGCCCAATGACCGTGGTTCGGCTCTGAATTTTCTTAAAATTCACTCAATCAACACCAAAATCAACAGACAGCAGCCCTAGACTAGTTCCAATCCATTTCCAATCAGCTCTCCTAAAAATTGTTGCGAAATTGACTCAAATTGACAAAGTGAAGGAGAAAGAAGGAAACCTAGGTTTTTGGATTTTAAAATCCAAATTCCGTCTTCTCCAGTGATTGTCCACTCGATTTGTTGCATGGACCTTGTAGATGGTTTAATTTTCTTCACTTTGGGTTAAAGAATCGTTCGAAACGATTAACGAACGGAGATTTGAGAGAAGGGGGTTGTTTTCGGCGATTTTGGGGTGTGGAATTGGGTATTTTGGTGTTCTTTGTGAAGAAACGTGGTTTATATAGTGACCGTAAAATTTTTGGAAAATTAAGGTCACTCGGGGGTTTCCACGGCCGTGGAAATGTACGGAACCGTGGTTTTGGTGATTTTTCTCAGGCTTTTGCAAATTACGGTCACTGTAGCTGCCACGACCGTAATTTTGGCCGTGGAACTCTCTGTAATGTGCCAAAGTCCAAGTTTCGTCAATTTTTTCTAACTTTTCCTTCTCCCTTGCCTCTTCCATTGATCCTACATCCAAAAACGCGAACTTACCGGAAGGTATCGAACGCGAAACAAAACCAAAAACGTCTATGCTACTCTAATCTACGAATGAAAAACAAAAATATAAGTGCAATACCTTGGGTTGCCTCCCAAGAAGCGCTTCTTTAAGGTCCGTAGCTAGACCATACTTGCACCTATTCAAGTGCGGTAGGTGCGAACTCTTCAGCTTGGAGTTCCGGTGAGTACTTCTTGAGTCGTTGACCGTTCACCTTAAAGCTTCCGCCCTTTTCACCCCATACTTCAACTGCACCATGGGGGAACTCACGTTTGATTAGATAAGGTCCAGTCCAACGAGATATAAGCTTACCTGGAAAGAGACGAAGTCTTGAGTTGAAGAGGAGAACTTGATCTCCTTCTTTGAGGTCTTTTGGAATGATATGCTTATCATGCCAACGCTTCGCTCTTTCTTTATAGATCTTGGCGTTTTCGTAGGCGTTCAAGCGAATTTGTTCAAGCTCGTTAAGGTCCAAGAGACGCGTCTCTCCTGCCTTCTTCATGCCGAAGTTCAACCACTTTATTGCCCAATACGCCTTATTTTCCAACTCTACCGGCAATGAACAAGACTTCCCATATACAAGGTTATATGGCGTCGTACCTATGGGAGTCTTATATGCAGTCCGGTATGCCCACAATGCATCATCTAGCTTTAAAGACCAATCCTTCCTTGTCCTTGAAACCGTCTTCTATAGGATTCCTTTAATCTCCCGGTTTGAAATCTCCACTTGTCCACTTGTTTGTGGATGGTAAGGGGTGGCGATCTTGTGAGTCACCCCATACTTAGCTAATAGAGCTTCGAATCGTCGGGCAATGAAGTGAGAGCTTCCATCACTAATGATGGTCCGTGGTGTCCCAAATCGTGGGAAAATGGTTTTGTTAAAGAACTTAACCACAACCATGGCATCATTAGTAGGAGAGGCAATCGCTTCAACCCATCTCGAAACATAATCTATAGCTAGAAGTATGTATTGGTTTCCACAAGATGATGACAAAGGTCCCATGAAGTCTACTCCCCAAACGTCAAATATCTCCACCTCTTGAATGTTGTTTAGAGGCATCTCGTTTCTCCTAGATATGTTCCCTGTTCTTTGACAAGCATCGCAGCAGGAAACAAAGGTTTGCACATCCTTAAATAAAGTAGGCCAAAAGAATCCAGATTGCAATACCTTAGCGCTAGTCTTGTTCGAACTAGCGTGTCCTCCACAAGGTAGTGAATGACAATGACGGAAGACACTTTGCATCTCGTCTTCCGGCACACAATGTCGAATGATGCCGTCAGGACCTCTCTTAAAGAGGAGAGGTTCATTCCAAAAGTATTCACGAACATCCTTAAATAACTTGTTTCTTTGTGCATAGGATAATCCGGGTGGTAATTCCTGGCAAACCAAATAGTTAACAAAATCAGCAAACCAAGGCTCATTACCTTTACTAATCTTGTCAATGCACTCCTCTATGATATGTAAATGCTCGTACGGAAAGGAGTCATCTATGGGTAGATTGTCGTCCTCAAGATGTGGTAGACGACTCAAATGATCCACAACAGAATTTTCCGAACCTTTCTTGTCACGGATCTCTAGATCGAATTCTTGTAGGAGAAGTATCCATGTAATTAGTCTTGGCTTCGCATCCTTCTTTGCAAGAAAATACCGGATCGCAGCATGATCCGTGTATACAATCACCTTTGCACCTACAAGATAAGAGCGAAACTTTTCAAATGCGTATACAATTGCTAAAAATTCTTTCTCGGTAGTGGCGTAGTTGAGCTGCGCTTCATCTAGCGTCTTGCTAGCGTAGTAGATAGTGTGGGTTCGTCCTTCCTTCTTTTGCCCAAGCACAACTGCTATAGCTACGTCACTTGCATCATACATAACCTCGAATGGAAGATTCCAATCCGGAGGTTGAATAATCGGGGCTGAGATTAGAGCTTCCCGAATCTTATTAAACTCATCTAAACATTCCTGCGAGAAATCAAAAACTGCATTCTTCATCAATAGATTAGTAAGCGGCTTTGATATCTTAGAGAAATCCTTTATAAAACGTCTATAAAATCCTGCATGTCCTAGGAAACTTCTTATCCCTTTCACCGAAGTTGGAGGAGGAAGCTTTTCTATAGTCTCTATCTTAGCCTTATCTACTTCAATCCCTCTACTAGAGATCAAGTATCCTAATACAATGCCTTCTTTCACCATAAATTGAAAATTCTCTCAATTAAGAACTAGGTTAGTGTCTTCACACCTTTGTAGCACAAGAGCAAGGTTAGAAAGACAATTATCGAAAGAGGAACCATAAACAGAAAAATCATCCATAAAAACCTCCATAATTTCCTCTATGTACTCCGAGAAGATAGCCATCATGCAACTTTGAAAGGTGGCTAGGGCGTTGCAAAGCCCAAACGGCATTCTCCTATAAGCAAACGTACCCCACGGGCACGTGAATGTGGTCTTCTCTTGATCGTCCGGATGTATCGGGATCTGAAAGAAACCACTATAACCGTCAAGATAGCAAAAGTGTGAGTGTTGTGCTAACCTCTCAAGCATTTGGTCGATGAAGGGTAGCGGGAAGTGATCCTTCCTCGTTGTGTTGTTCAACTTGCGGTAGTCTATGCACATCCTCCATCCTGTCACGGTTCGCGTAGGAATGAGCTCATTGTTCTTGTTAGTAATGACTGTCATTCCTCCCTTCTTTGGAACCACCTGTACGGGACTCACCCACTTCCTATCGGACATAGGGTAGATGATACCTGCATCAAGTAGTTTAAGAATTTCCTTCTTGACAACCTCCTTCATGGTCGGATTTAACCGCCTTTGAGGTTGTTGCGAAGTTATAAAGTCTTCTTCCATTAGGATCTTATGCATGCATAGTGAAGGTTTGATTCCTACTAGATCCTCTATACTATACCCTAAGGCTTTCCTATGTTTCTTAATAACAACCATAAGCTTACTATGTTCATCTATACTTAGATCGGAACTAACAATTACCGGAAAGGTAGAATTAGGTCCTAGAAATGCGTACCTTAGATGTGCGGGAAGTGGCTTTAATTCCATCACTATAGGACTCTCTAATGGCTCTTGAGGAGTGTCCAATGCTTCCTTAGAAGTCTCTAAAAATGTAGAAGTTGTTGGAGAAGAATCAAAAGAAGAGGTGGAAAGAACACAATTGCCTTCAGATTCACCCAAAATTACGGCTCCCCTGTTCCCTCCACGGCCGTGGTTTTGGGCATGGAAATCAATTACGGTGCCTCTGTTTGTTCCACGGCCGTGGTTTTGGCCGTGTAACTTATTGGAGTCCTCTGAATAGCTGATTACGGTCATGTTGGTGGATTCCACGGCCGTGGAATAGCACGACTTGCCGTGATTTCTCACGTTCTCTGACCCATCGTAGAGTTTCTCAAATTCTTCTTCATACACTTCCTTTTGCTTCTCTGAAGCTTCAATTTCCTCATTGCATTCCTCTTCTTCCCCTATGTCCATAATGCTCATAGAGATCACTTTTTGCAAGGGATCTTTGAAGAGAATCGAACTTACCTCCTCTCTAGATAGCTCTTCGTCATGGATGTTGAATATATGCTCTTCAAAAGCTGGTTCCTTCACCAAAGTGGAGAGAACAAACTCTACCTTTTCTTCCCCTATGTCGAAGGCGAGTCTAGCAATCTTGCAATCAACCATACAACCGGATGTTGCAAGAAACGGTCTTCCGAGTATGATCGGGACCGGACTATCTGCAGGAATGTCAAGCACAACAAAATCTATAGGAACATAGAACTTACCAAGCTTGACCGGGACGTCTTCAACTATGCCGATAGGACGAGTAATGGATCGATCCGCCATGTATAACGTCATCTTCACCGGTTTAGGTTCGCCTAAACCGATCTTTCTGCATAAGGCAAGCGGAATGATGCTCACGCTTGCTCCTAAATCACATAATGCATCATATGTGACATCTCCCACTTCTATGGGAATACAAAACGACCCCGGATCCTTCAGCTTTGGGGGCATCTTTTCTTTCATTGTCTTAATGAGATCCGACGAATTTGAACTCATATTGACCTCTCCAAAATCCTCTAATTTCCTCTTGTTAGAGAGGATCTCTTTTAAGAACTTTCCATAAGCTGGCATACCTACAATTGCATCAATGAAAGGTATATTAATATGCAGTTTGCTCATGAGTTCAATAAACTTACCGAATTGTTTGTCTAGATGCGCTCTTTCTCTAGATTGCGGGAATGGTAGAGGAGGTTTGTAAGTTGGAGGAGGAATGTAGATGTCTTCCTTCTCCTTCCCCTTCTCTTTCTCCTTCTCGACGGGAACTTCCACAAAATTAGGCTGTGGGTCGGTGGTTGTTGCTCCGCTCCTAGTTGTGATAGCCATCACCCTTCCTTTTGGGTTATCCTCCGTCTTTCCTGGAAGTTTTCCTTGATTCCTAGGAACTTTCTCAACATTGCTAAACATTTGGTTTTCTAAAACCTTTTGGGCTTTATCAACCTTAGTGATGTGATTATCGACTTTAGTGATGTGACTCTCCAATCCTTGAAGCTTTCCCAAAATTGTTTCCAACATGGGATCGAGCTTCTCTTTCCCCGAAGTGCTTCCACCATTAGATGCTTGTTCCTGACTTTTCAAAGGAATGCAAGAAGAAGAAGGTGGAGTTAGTGAATTTCCTAAATTGGGATAAGAATTACCGGAATTGTGTTATTGGTTAGAACGCCAATTGTTGTTGTTTGAACCCCTATTGTTGTTCCAATTGTTATTCCGGTTGTTGTTGTTGTTCCAATTGTTCCGGTTGTTGTTCCGGTTGTTGTTCCGGTTGTTGTTCCGGTTGTTGCGGTTTGTGTTCTCATTCTCATTGTGGTTACTGTTGTTTCCTAAATAACCCATATCTTGCCCCTTTTGATTTGGAAAGTTAGCCTTTATGACTTCCTTCAATTCTTTAATCTCGGAGTTGAGAGAAAAGATTTGAGTTTGAGTGGCTTGTGTTAGCTTTGCGCCTTGCTCCACTCGATTTGCTTCTACTTTCCGGTGAGAATACTTCTCAATGACTCGGGCTTGCTTTTCAATGAAGTCCCAAGTGTCATCTTCCCTCATGTCCATAAATATACCATATGAAAGGGATTGGAGCTTGCATTGTGTTTCCATATCCAGCCCCTTATAGTATATCTCCAATAGCTCCAATTTGGAAATGCCATGGTGTGGGTAATCCAATAGTAAATCCTGAAATCTTTCCCAAGATTGAAACAAATTTTCGTTAGATCTCATAGAAAATGCATTAATCTTACCTCTAAACTCCGCCGTTTTAGATGGCGGAAAGAATTTGGTGAGGAACTCCGATGAAAGATCCTCCCATGTGTTGAGTCTTCCATTTGGAAGAGCTTGCTACCAAGATAAAGATTTCCCTTTCAAAGAGAAGAAGAATGGCTTGATCTTGTAGTTGTTGGTGGTTGCATTCTTTGGCTTCATTGTATCCATCAAGATCTCAAAATTCTATAAATGTTGATGTGGAGATTCGCTACTCGTTCCTCCAAACTGACTTTGGCGAACGATGGTAATGACTTGTGGGTTGAAGCTAAACCCCTGCATATCATCAGCATCAAGGTTCACACCTAGACGGTGTGGTTGCTGAATTGGAATTCTAGGAGACTGTGATTTAGGCGATCTTTTGATGATTAAATTATTGACACATCATTTACGCATATGGGCCGGACGGTTATTTTACCCTTCCATATAAAAGGGATGGAGGAGAGATATTTTGGCACTTCGGCTTACACGTGCTTAGGGTTGCATTGGACGTCCGTAGATTTGCATTTTGCAAACGGGGATTCATGAGGGTTTGAAGATTTGGAAGTTGTTTGTGGCGGAATTTGCGCCTTTTGTCCTTAGGTTTGATTAGAAGACGGATTGACATTCCGTTCTTCGTTCTTATTGAGGATTGTTATTGGTTTGTGTTTATTCCAAATCTGATATACATTATTACCCTTGTTTGTGGATTTGAGATTGATTTGAGATTTATTGAAGGTTTTCGATGGTTTTCATCTTTCATTCTTCTTAAACTTGATTTTGATATTATAATGACAATTATTGGCTAAAACCCTTTAGCAATTTTAAGGTGAAGGGTTGAAAGTTGTGGCTTAGATGATGATAGATCGATCGTAAACAGATTGGACCCTGAGAGTTAGAGAGATTTGCCGACGAACCAAAATCACGGTTTGTTCTTGAGAACCACGGCCGTGGAACTCTAGATCTGCCCGTGATTTTTACCAGTTTACGAATTTTGCTTTTACTTTGATCCAAGGTCACAGATTAGCTTTAATCTAGTCTAGGTTTACCCTTTTCTAGGTAGTAGTGAAGCCTCAACAACCTCTACTTCGATTTCGATTCTCACAACCTTAATCGGTTTAGTTAGTCTTGATTCTTGGGTTACAAGTTTGGGTATTTGAGATTAATTCTTGTCTTTAGATCCATTCTATACTGAAGCCTCAACAACCTTTATAGAGAGTGTCTTTAGATAAGTCATATAAAGTTCTGGAACTTCACCGTACATTGCTTTACCTTAGTATACCTTTGCAACTCTTAACTCTGTCCTTAATTCTTTAGTATATCTTCAATCGATTGCCACAATTACATATCTGGATCTTTAGGGTTGCTGTTTCCCCAATATATTTGCAAAGCTTTATCCTTTTACTTGCTTGTCAACTTTACAACTGAATTTGTTCCCCCCAAATCCCTGTGTTCGATACTCTCGAATTCTTTCTTAACTACGTCGATCCGTACACTGCGGGTTCGCTTGCGTGATTCTAGTTTTATAAATTTAAAGCTTATTTGCACGCACGCTAAGTGGCGAACAAGTTTTTGGCTTGTGTTAGCTTTGCTCCTTGCTCCACTCGATTTGCTTCTACTTTCCGGGGAGAATACTTCTCAATGACTCGGGCTTGCTTCTCAATGAAGTACCAAGCGTCATCTTCCCTCATGTCCATGAATGTAGCACACAAAAGGGATTGGAGCTTGAATTGTGTTTCCATATCCAGCCCCTTATAGTATATCTCAAATAGCTCCAATTTGGAAATGCCATGGTGTGGGCAATCCAATAGTAAATCTTGAAATCCTTCCCAAGATTGAAACAAACTTTCCTTAGATCTCATAGAAAATGCATTAATCTTACCTCTGAACTCGGCCGTTTTAGATGGCGGAAAGAATTTGGTGAGAAACTCCAAAGAAAGATCCTCCCATGTGTTGAGTCTTCCATTTGGAAGAGCTTGATACCAAGATAAAGCTTTCCCTTTCAAAGAGAAGAAGAATGGCTTGATCTTGTAGTTGTTGGTGGTTGCATTCTCTGGCTTCGTTGTCTCCATCAAGATCACAAAATTCTGTAAATGTTGATGTGCAGATTTGCTACTCGTTCCTCCAAACTGACTTTGGCGAACGATGGTAATGACTTGTGGCTTGAAGCTAAACCCCTACATATCATCAACATCAAAGTTCACACCTAGACGGCGTGGTTGCTGAATTGGATCCATCCTTTGGACAACAGTTCTTGGCTCTTCATCTACACGAGCGGCTCTCGCACCCCCAGCCGGAACAGGATAATTGGCAGCCAGTCTTGGATTAAATTGATTCATGTTGACCGTCGGATTAAGATTCTCAAGAGATGGCATGAAAGAGTCTCTATCCTCATCGGATGAGTTGGCTCTAACCGATCTTGCTGGTTTCCTCCTCTCCTTCTTCTTGGAATCGCTCAATTCCAGCCTCAATTGAAACATCATATCCCTTAGCTCATCAATTTGCAATTGATGACGGTCCGATTCTTCCTTGCGAGTCTTCTCTCTCCATCTAAGTTGAGCTTCAGATTCCGCTAACTCTGATGCTGATGATATGCAAATAAGCTTGTTCGCCACTTAGCGTGCATGCAAATAAGCTTTAAATTTATAAAACTAGAATCAAGCAAGCAAACTCACAGTGTACGGATCGACGTAGTTAAGCAAGAATTCCAGAGTATCGAACACAGAAATTTGGGGGGAACAAATTCAGTTGTAAACTTGTCAAGCAAGTAAAAGGGTAAAACTTTGCAAATATATTAGGGAAACAGCAACCCTAAAGATCCAGATATCTAATTGTGGCAATCGACTCAAGATATACTAAAGAATTAAGGACAGAGTTAAGAGTTGCAAAGGTATACTAAGGTAAAGCAATGTACGGTGAAGTTCCAGAAATTTATATGACTTATCTAAAGACACTCTCTATAAAGGTTGTTGAGGCTTCGGTATAGAAAGGATCTAACGACAAGAATTAATCTCAAATACCCAAACTTGTAACCCAAGAATCAAGACTAACTAAACCAATTAAGGTTGTGACACTCGAAATCGAAGTAGAGGTTGTTGAGGATTCACTACTACCTAGAAAAGGGTAAACCTAGACTAGATTAAAGCTAATCTTTAACCATGGATCAAAGTAAAAGCGAAATTCGTAAACTGGTACAAATCATGGGCAGATCTTGAGTTCCACGGCCGTGGTTCTTGTCACGTCTAGGAATAGATGCGCAAAAGTTTTACAATTTATACTCGTTATATTTCTCCTAACTCCTAGCGAACCCGCAGTGTACGGGACGTTTGTAGTAGGAATAGTATTCCGAGGTCGAACAAAAAGACTAAGGTGAGATTGATTCGATTAGAGATTAAGTTTAGTGAAGATCGAGGTTAAGGAAGAGGGAAAGAAATAAAGAAATGAAAATCTCAATGTTTTTGATGGGTTTTTCGGTGATCAATCAAGGATCACAAATCATGTGAAATAAGCAATCAACTAAGCTAACAAATCAACACGGACAAACAAGATAAAACGAGATACGAGATCAAAGAGAGAAAAGCAGATTCTAGGGGTTGGAAATTCCGGTTATGGCATAGGACTCAAGCTATCTAATCATTCCTTGGATTAACTATGATATGTTGGGAGTGAGTGTTTCTAGATTGGGATCAATCACCTGGTAGGTCTCATGGTCCACTAGTCCGTTCCTAAGGTCTCATCACCGGGTAAGTCTCAAAGAGCCTAAGGGATTGAATTCTACACGAACCGGATTGTCACCTAGGGATCTAACCTATCCTCACCGGTTATGTCTCGAAAGGGTTAGTCCTAAACAACTATCCTAGCACACTTAGTCCAATGGCGGCTTATGAGGCTCACCACTACCTAGAGTTTGTCATCCTTGAAATCTAAGAGTAAGAATCACCGGGTAGGTCTCTTCTAACACTTAGTTGCTGTTCGCTCCAAACGGTGTGTGCAAGCTTTAAATTTATAACCCTAGACTTAAGCTTAAAACAAGGATGCGAACCCGCAGTGTACGGGTCAATCGTAGTAAAAGCAAGAAAATTCCAGGGGTCGATCACAGGGACTCGGTGAAACAAAGTCAATACGGTGTGCTTATGTCAATACTAACCACAAGAGCGATTAACACAATCAAAGATGAATAAGAAGTCAATAAAGCAAACATGCAATTCTAGGGATTAAAGCATCTAGTTGTGGTTCCAACTCAAGATCTATAGATAAGCGGACAAAGCTGAGATTTTTGCGTGGGGAAGGTGTTTCTAAAGTGGAGTAGATCACCGGGTAAGTCTCACTACACACTAATCTTAAACCGTAACTCCTATTATCGGGTAAGTCTCAAGGAATCAAGATAAAGAACTATAACCTCAAACTAACACACCATCTAAGGGAATAGAATCAACCTTTACCGGGTAAGTCTCAAGCTAACTCACAAAGATGGGATGGAAGCACACTCAAACCCCAATAAAGGATAAACCTTTATTACCTACACTTATGATCGTTGGTACACAAACTAAGGAATTACCGGGTAAGTCTCATCCTAAGCTTGCCTTGAACCAGGAAAGGTGTAATAAGAATAGGATTTGGCAAACTCTAACACTTAACTCTCAGTTATGGATCAGATAAGTCACCTCGGTCAGCCAGTTTCCACCCCGGCCGAGATGTTCATCGACTGAACGAGATGCTCAGGATTAAGGTTAAAGACTCGAACTTTCAGGATCCTACTGGAATCTAAGATTATTCTATCATTGTTTTTCCCACAACCTTCAGCCAATCACCCTAGAATCACACAAGGAAATTAGCCACTCATCATTATGAAAGTATTAATCAAATATATGGGAAGAAGGTGAATATTTGAACAAAGAAGAATTTAATGAAAAGACTTCAATAACTTAATCAAATATCACAACAAAGCGTTCCTTGGATAGCAATCCAAAAAGACAAGACAACAAGTGAGGGAATTGAAGACAATCTTACAAAACCCTCCAAAAAGCTATAAAAGCTATGGACTTCAACCTTCCTTCAACCTTCAAAAAGGTTCTTCGAATCTCTCCCAACTGGAGTAGGATGCTGCTGGAAGTATGCGAGATCTCCAGCTCTAAGCGGATCGTATGCGGCCTCCTGGAATTGTGGAAATCCAACCCTTTTTATAGGAAAATAACCCTCCAAAGATAATAAATCTTAGAAAGATATTTTCCCATAAAAATAGGTAAAATATATGATTCTGCATATCTCTTTCCTTCAAGGAGCCAAGCCCAAAAATATAAGATCTCTTTCCAATTTTAAAAGATCTTAGCCAAGAATAAAATATTCTCGCCGCGTCCTAGGTATTCGCCTCGGTCGAGTCGGCGTCTCTGGATCACCTCGGTCGAGGTGAATCTCTGTTCAACCGAGGTGAGTCACAACTGAATGCGAAATCTCTCAAAACTGGTCCAAAGTAAATCTTTAATCCATGGCTATGCTTCCTGGATGTAGCTCTAAATGACTCATGACTCCTTTCGCTCCTTTTTGATGCAAAACGTGCCAAATTACCTGCAATTACAACAAAACTAGGTGTAGACCTCGATTCTCGCAAAGGTAGATGAAATGGTAGTATAATCACATAATGCACATACAAACATGCAGATTATGAAAGATAAAACGTCCAAACAAACTCCAAAATATAGACTATAATTCATGCTATCAAAATACCCCATACTTAGCCCTTGCTTGTCCCCAAGCAAGTTCCTCATATAGAAGACAAGGTAGAATGGATTATAGGTCAAGAAAATCAATGAAAAAGTCTCCCAAAAACATTTTATGGTGTGCAACTACCATAGATCACTCTAAGAGAATACTTCCTGGAATTTAAAAACTCAATATGCTCAAAACATTTTATAAATATAGGAAAGTTGTTCATCTTTGCATAAAATCATAGAATGCATAATAAATCATAATTATCAAAATTAATCATGTATAATCCGATTTAAACCGCTAAGTCAATCAACAAGGTCAAGGTCTCAAGGGCTTCCCAAAAGAAAGGTTAAGAAACGTGTAGGGTAGGGATGTATGTAAGGTAATGTGGTGCTAGAATCCGGGAAAAGGATGAACTTCACTTTCACTTTGACTTGCAACATCTTCCACCAATAAGCTTTGCTTATTTCACACTTTTTCTTTTTACTTTACTTTTTGGGATGCATGGACAGAGGTGCACAATAACCGAAGCCTAGGAAATCTGCAATCATCAATTTCTCGAGATGCATCAAACCCTTGATGCACATACCATGACCCGTTAGGAATATCGCTCAATCCGATTTTGGCAAGACACAAACACCCGGCTATGTGAATGGTGCCGAGTTACTCATCTTCATGATTGACTTCCCCAAACCTAAAATTGCTTTCTAACACTTTCACTTCCAGCCACTTCTCAACTTTAACTTCACTTGCTTTCACCACTTCCTTTGCTCCCAAATTCCCGGATAGGTAAAGGGAGGCAAAATGTATATGAGGGGCTAAGCATGATCAAGAAGAAGAAGAAGAAGAGAATGAATTGCCTTGGTCTTTCCAAGAAGAAAGTGAGAGAACTTAACCTGCGGTGTCAACCTTCAAATTCAACATAATTTGGATAAAAAAACAAAGTATTAAACATGCTAATAATTTCAAACAAAGCATTTAGCAACTTAAACATATTATAAAACCTTTCAAACACATAAAGAATTTAAAACCAGTCAGTAAACAAGATCTTCACTGAGATCATATCCAGATAAGTAACACAAAAATCGTTTTCGAAAACTCTCAGTTAACACACCTCGGTCGGGATGTTCTTGGTCCAACCGAGGTGAAATGCCTCGTTTGGCCAGAATCTCCCCGGTCGAGGTCAAAAAAATTTTTTTTTTTTTTTTTTTTTTTTCGGTTTCGACGTTTTTCTCAATCAAATAACCTGTAGGTATGCATGTAATATCAGATAATCATATAAAGGCAATGAAGCATAAATACGAAAATCCGATAAAATATAATACATCAAAGGTAGTCGAATAAAATACATCACGTAGTCAGATAAGTACAAACACCCCATACTTGGGACACACTGTCCCAGTGGGTCAAATAAAAAGTCTAAACATGAGAGAACTCACCGGATATATAGCTGAACTGCATAAAAGAAAATAAAGAAAATCCTACAGCTCCTCAATAATCCTGATCCGGCGGTGGTGGTGGTGGCACGTACGGATACTGAGTCGGGTCGAACGGATACCCCATAGTCTGTTGGAACTGTAGCTCCATCATCCAGCGCTGATAGTGCTGCTCCTCTAGCATCTGATGAGTCCAGCGGTCAATGCGTCGATCCTGGGCAGCAAATCTCTCATGCATGTCCACTGTAAGGGCAGCATAAGAGTCTATCATCTGATCTGTCAGGTCGTCGATCCGGTGATGAACCTCAAAATCTCTGTGACGGCGTGTCCGACGCCTAGCAGATCTAGCAGGAGGTGCGGCAGGTGCTGGCTCAGTGTCCTCCTCATCATCCAAATCGATGATCGGTGGTGCGCTCGTCCCTGCTGTATCCGTCCCTGTATCCATCGGGACTCCACCATCTCTCTCGTCCATCGTCTCCTCATCGTCGTCGTCATCCTCCTCAGCCTCAGCAGGGGCAGCTGCTGCCTCTCTGTGATCCTCCATCAGTGTATCCCAAGCTGTCTGCTAGTAATGCGGATCAAAGACTGTGAACTGTGTAGACCAGCGGATCCCCTGAGGTGCAGTCCGCTCCCAAGGCATGGCTACGTATGGAGTGGTCAAACCACGGGGAACTAGAATCCTCCGTGTGATCATCTCCTGTAATCCCAGCGGCTTCGGAGCCGCCGCCATCGTGCAAACACTGAGGTCCATCCCGTGGTAGGTAGCGGTATGGGTGACTAGACCTCCGCAGCAAATGTATCCCTTCGCCTTGGCCTTGATCCTGTGCAGATCCTCTGCCAGGAGCAAGCCAAAGTCAGGGAAGCCTCCTGTGACCATGCAGTAGAGGCTGAACAGCTCGCCCTGTCTGATCTTCTGGGGCGTCTCAGTACGCGCCAGAAGTGTCTCGCTAAAAATCCTGTGGGCTAGTCTGAAGGCCGGATGAAAGATGACCTTCTCCCTGGAATCTCCAGGGCACCATCTGTCCGCATGCTCAATAATATGGGCTATCTTCCCCCAGAACTCCCTAGCTACGGATCGGGAGGGGAAGTCGGTGGCGGTGGGCTCAGAAAAGCCAAAAATCTCTCTCCATACCTCTAAAGGAACTATGAAGTTCCGGTTCATCAACCGGTACTTCACAGACTGGTCTGTTGGGAGGTAGGAGAAGGAGCTAACAAACTCCAAGGTGGGCTCTAAGTAAGCTGGGGCTCGGATCTCAGTAAACTGATCCAGCCCGACGGTAGCAATCATCCTCCTAAGGTCAGCGTCTAACCCTAGGCAATCAAAAGCCGACACGTCCAGAAATCGTGGTGCGATAACTGGACGGCTAGCTATCCGCTCATAGTCTACCCGGCATCTCTCGTGGATAACCGGGCGGTAGGGACGGGAAGAAGAGGAAGAAGGGGAGGGTGAGGATCTGTCTCTAAGGGCTAAGCGACGATCTGAACTCATTTTCACTCAATCTCTGTCAGACCACCTCGGTCACTGACAAGCCTCAAGAACACCTCGGTCGAGATGCAGTTCGACTGGACCGAGGCGCAGCAGTTACGATTCCAATTCTCAGAAATTCAGTTCTTTTCCCCCCAAAATCACTACAATTGCTTCCTAAGGGGTACTTATGCCTTTTCTCAGCAGAATCAGGGGCAACCAAAGCCCAAATCGAAGCGAATGAACGAGTTAGGGTTTCGACTTGTTTTACCTCGTTTCGGTCGATTCGTTCGATTTTCTTGCAGATCTGTTGTTGCAATCGATTCCTCGACCCTTCAATCACAGTTTAGAAGCAGAAATCTTCGAAAACGAGCGAGATTTGAGAGAGAGCGAAATGAACTGTCGCCGCGGTCGAGGTGGGTAAAAAAGTAAAAAAATAAAATTTTCCCCCTTTTATACTATTCTTGGATCTGCTGTCACCTCGGTCGAGATGGTCTCGACTGGACCGAGGTGGTATGGACCGAGGTGGTTCTGCAGAAACCCTAGTCGCCTCGGTTACTCAAGAATCAACTCGGTCGAGATGCTCTGACAGTGACCGAGATGCTTCTGTCTTCTCAAAATCTCAAACTTCTGTCCTTCCAGTTGTGCTCTTTCCTTAGATATTCCCTATTGTCTGTCCAGAACGCCAAAAACAAAGCAAAGCAAAGCAAAAACAAAAACTATCTAAACTAGACTAGAAAACGGGAAAAGAAAGCAATACCTTGGGTTGCCTCCCAAGAAGCGCTTGATTTAAGGTCGCTAGCTGGACCATGATGCGTCTCAAATGAGGTGGGAGGTGACCTCACCCCATACTTCACCTCCATCGTGGGGTGAAGTAAGTAGATCCATCAAACGCTCCAACAAGTGTAAGTGCTCATCGGGGAATGAATCGTCTATGGGTGGGTTATCCGTCTCGCGGGAAGATTCTGGTAGCCGGCTGAGGTGGTCCGCAACTGAATTCTCAGATCCCTTCTTATCGCGGATCTCTAGGTCAAACTCTTGAAGCAAGAGAATCCATCGAATAAGGCGCGGCTTGGCGTCTTTCTTAGCCAACAAGTAACGAATGGCTGCGTGGTCGGTGTAGACAATGACCTTCGCCCCTACTAGATAGGAACGAAACTTCTCGAAGGCATATACAACCGCCAATAACTCCTTCTCGGTGGTAGCGTAGTTGCGTTGTGCTTCATCTAGTGTCTTGCTAGCATAATAAATGGCGGTGGTCCGTCCATCCTTCTTCTGTCCAAGCACCGCTCCTACGGCTACATCACTAGCGTCACACATGACCTCAAAGGGCAAGGTCCAATCAGGAGGCTGGATAATGGGAGCGGAGATCAACGCTTCCTTAATCCTGTAAAAGGCATCAAGACACTCCTGCGAAAACTCAAAAACAACATCTTTATTCAAGAGGTTAGTTAGAGGTTTAGAAATTTTAGAGAAGTCCTTGATGAATTTCCTGTAGAAACCTGCATGCCCGAGAAAACTCCTCACACCTTTAACAGAACAAGGAGGAGGGAGTTTCTCAATAGTCTCGATCTTAGCTCGATCGACCTCAATACCTCGATTAGAAACGAGGTGTCCTAGCACAATGCCTTCATTAACCATAAAGTGACACTTCTCCCAATTCAGAACAAGGTTAGTGTCTTCACATCTTTTAAGCACTAGAGAAAGGTTAGATAGACAATCATCAAAAGAGGAACCATATACGGAAAAGTCATCCATGAATACCTCCATGATCTCCTCTATGTACTCGGAGAAGATAGCCATCATGCATCGCTGGAAGGTAGCGGGTGCATTGCACAATCCAAATGGCATCCTCCGATAGGCAAACGTCCCCCAAGGACAAGTGAAAGTGGTCTTCTCCTGATCATCCGGATGGATAGGAATCTGGAAGAACACACTATAGCCATCCAAGTAGCAGAAGTGTGAATGTTGGGCCAACCGTTCGAGCATTTGATCGATGAAGGGAAGCGGAAAATGATCCTTCCGAGTTGCCGTGTTCAGCTTCCTATAATCGATGCAAACTCTCCAGCCCGTAACGGTCCTCGTTGGGATCAACTCGTTGTTCTTATTCGTCACAACGGTCATCCCTCCTTTCTTCGGAACGACATGCACCGGGCTAACCCACTTGCTGTCCGAGATAGGATAAATAATACCTGCATCCAACAACTTAAGAACTTCCTTCTTCACAACCACTTTCATGATCGGATTTAACCGTCTTTGAGGTTCCCGTGAAGTTTTATGATTATCTTCCATTAGAATTCTATGCATGCAGAAAGAAGGGTTAATGCCAATAAGATCGTCCGTGGTGTAACCTATGGCTTTTCGATGCTTTCTCAGGACATGCATTAACTTAGTCAATTCAGAACCGGAGAGGGAAGCACTTGCAATAACGGGATAAGTAGAATCCGGCCCAAGAAAGATATACCTCAAGTGACTAGGGAGTTGTTTAAGCTCCACAACTGGAGGTGCTTTCTGAGAGGGATCTCGGCTTCCTCCTTCCAGTGGAGTGGTATCAGAAGCTGGACTAGATGCAGTCTCAGTCAAAATCGTCTCGCCATCGACCTCGGTCGAGGCGCATAAGCGTTGACCGAGATGTTCTTCGGTCGCCTCGCTCAGTCCAGAAAGTGCCTCGGTCGAGGTACTGCTACTGGATCCGAGACTGGAGATCTTCGTCTCCTGGATTAGCTTCTCAGTTTTAGCTCCTGATCCTCTTCCAGTGCCTTCAAGCTCCGTATATCTGCATCACAAGAAGCATCTATACCCTCCTCCATTAAACTGAAGCTAATAACTCTTTCGAGTGGATCGTTAATAAGGATAGAGCTCACCAATTCTCTTGATTCTTCTTCATCGTAGATGTTGAAGATATCATCAGTCAGTTGCTCCCCTTTCATGGCTGCAAGTAGCGCGAACTCCACCTCATCGCCACAAACGTTGAATTTCAACTTGGCGTTCTTGCAATCCACGTTGCAACCCGAAGTTGCTAGAAATGGTCTCCCGATAATAATAGGAACAGGATAATCTGCGGGAATGTCAAGTACAACAAAATCTATGGGAAGATAGAAGTTACCTAACTTGACCGGAACGTCCTCCAAAATGCCCACGGGATGGGTAATGGAGCGATCCGCCATGTAAAGTCGAATCTTGACCGGCTTGGGCTCTCCAAGACCGATCTTCGTGCATAGCTCCAGCGGGATGATGCTCATGCTGGCTCCTAGATCACAAAGGGCTTCATAAGTGACATCCCCAACTTGAATGGGAATACAAAATGAGTTGGGATCTCTCAACTTAGGTGGCATCTTTTCCTTCATGATTTTGATAAGCTCCGAAGATTTAGATGTCATCCAAACTTCACCAACATCCTCCAGCTTCCTCTTCCTTGATAAGATTTCTTTTAAGAACTTCCCATAGGCGGGCATACCTAAAATAGCATCAAGGAAAGGAATATTAATATGTAGCTTATTCATCAAGTCAAGAAACTTACCAAAGTGCTTGTCTAGATGTGCTCTGGCTCTAGACTGAGGGAATGGAAGTCGTGGTTTGTATGCAGGAGGTGGAACATAAGTTCCTGTCGTCTCTCCTGCTTTCTGTTGCTTCGCCTCGGTTGGCATCTCGGTCGAGGTGTTCTTCGACTGGGTCTGGACCGAGGTGGTCTGCGTCGAGCGAGGTACTGGATCTACAGTTTTGAGTCCACTCCTCGTCGTTATGGCCATGCATTGGCCCTTAGGGTTAGTTTCCGTCTTTGCTGGAAGCTTCCCTAGATCTCTTGGCGCTTCATTCGCCTTATTAACAAGTTGTTGTTCGAAGGACTTTTGGGCCCTCGAAAATGAAGTCATAGAATTCTCCATAGCGCTAAGCTTGATCAAGATTGCTTCCAGAACTGCGTCTTTCTTTTCTGGCTGAGACGAACTTGATCCTTGCCCTTGGCTTTTCAATGGAGTAGAAGAAGAAGAAGGGGAAGAGAGGAAAGGGTTAGATGAATCATTAGAGTTGGAGTTTGAATGATTGTTACCGTAGTTTTAGTTATTCGCCCTCCAGTTGTTGCTATTGGATCCTCTATTGTTGTTGTTGTAGTTGTTGTTTCGGGGACCGTTGTTGTTGTTACGGTACCCGTTATTGTTGTTGTTCCTTTGCCCTTGCTCTTCCTTCTTAGTTTGAGCCATCAAGAGCTCCTTCAATTGCTTCACGTCATTCGTCAAAGACGTGAGTTGATTGTTGTTTGATTGAGTCTCTTGAAAGTTGACTCTTTTAACTCCACCTTCAGCTCCTTGGTGGGTATATTTCTCCATGTGCAAGGCTTGCTTCTCAATGAAGTCCCAAGCCTCATCCATCGCCATGTCCATGAAGGTACCGGCGGAGAGTAGTTGGAGATTGAACTGGGTGCTTCCGTCCAGCCCTTTGAAGTAGATCTCCAACAACTCGATCTTTGGAATCCCATGATGTGGGCAATCCAAGAGGATATCCTTGAACCGCTCCCAAGATTTGGACAAGCTTTCCTTGTCCTTCATAATGAAAGCGTTGATCTTCCCTCTCATTTCAGCGGTCTTTGAGGGGGGGAAGAATTTGGTCAAGAATTCTGTAGTCATCTCCTCCCATGTGCTAATTTTTCCTCGAGGAAGAGATTGATACCAAGTAAGAGCTCTATCTTTTAAAGAAAAGTAAAAAGGTCTTAGCTTGTAGTTGTTATTCTCAATTCTGGGGGGTCGCAAGGTTTCCATCAAGATCTCGTAGTTTTGAAGATGTTGATGCGGCGACTCTTTCTCTAGCCCTCCGAATTGGCATTGGCGAATCATGGCTAGAACTTGCGGTCGAAGTTCGTAGTCATGATCCGCTGGATCTCCTAGGTTCACTCCTGGACGGATCAGCTGTTGATTAGGGTCCATCCTTTGACCTAGGGTTTGTGGGATTCCTGCAAGAAGAACATCTCGGACTGGCATCCGAGGTGGAAGTACATCGGCCGGGGCGTCAGGTACTTGAATCTGCCTCGGTCGCGGGTCAACTACTGGATCCTGCATCGGTCGAGGATCAACAGGAGGATCTTCCCTCGGTCGAAGTAGAATCTGTTCTCGTATGACTGCTATCTCAGCTTCGATTGCTGCAGTCTTGGTGCGATTCTCTTCTTTCTCTTGCCTGAGTTCTTCCTCGCTGAGGCGTAGCAGCTCTAGCGCCTCTTTCAATTGGGCCGCAAGATCACGATCGTCTTGTTGGGCCATCTTCGCTTCTCTTAAGCGTCGCTTGTATTTCTTTTCTGGTTCGGGATCGTAAGGAACGATTTTCTTCCGGGCGCGGGTTCTTCGCATATACCTAAGAAAGAACCTGCGAAAGTCACTCAAGTAGAGTGGTTAGATGAAAAGGGGCAAGCGCCCTAAGAGCAAACCGTACCGGCTCGGTCTAGACCAAGTCCCCGGCAACGGCGCCAAAAACTTGTTCGCTACAAACGGTGTGTGCAAGCTTTAAATTTATAACCCTAGACTTAAGCTTAAAACAAGGATGCGAACCCGCAGTGTACGGGTCAATCGTAGTAAAAGCAAGAAAATTCCAGGGGTCGATCACAGGGACTCGGTGAAACAAAGTCAATACGGTGTGCTTATGTCAATACTAACCACAAGAGCGATTAACACAATCAAAGATGAATAAGAAGTCAATAAAGCAAACATGCAATTCTAGGGATTAAAGCATCTAGTTGTGGTTCCAACTCAAGATCTATAGATAAGCGGACAAAGCTGAGATTTTTGCGTGGGGAAGGTGTTTCTAAAGTGGAGTAGATCACCGGGTAAGTCTCACTACACACTAATCTTAAACCGTAACTCCTATTACCGGGTAAGTCTCAAGGAATCAAGATAAAGAACTATAACCTCAAACTAACACACCATCTAAGGGAATAGAATCAACCTTTACCGGAGAAGTCTCAGGCTAACTCACAAAGATGGGATGGAAGCACACTCAAACCCCAATAAAGGATAAACCTTTATTACCTACACTTATGATCGTTGGTACACAAACTAAGGAATTACCGGGTAAGTCTCATCCTAAGCTTGCCTTGAACCAGGAAAGGTGTAATAAGAATAGGATTTGGCAAACTCTAACACTTAACTCTCAGTTATGGATCAGATAAGTCACCTCAGTCAGCCAGTTTCCACCCCGGCCGAGATGTTCATCGACTAAACGAGATGCTCAGGATTAAGGTTAAAGACTCGAACTTTCAGGATCCTACTGGAATCTAAGATTATTCTATCATTGTTTTTCCCACAACCTTCAGCCAATCACCCTAGAATCACACAATGAAATTAGCCACTCATCATTATGAAAGTATTAATCAAATATATGGGAAGAAGGTGAATATTTGAACAAAGAAGAATTTAATGAAAAGACTTCAATAACTGAATCAAATATCACAACAAAGCGTTCCTTGGATAGCAATCCAAAAAGACAAGACAACAAGTGAGGGAATTGAAGACAATCTTACAAAACCCTCCAAAAAGCTATAAAAGCTATGGACTTCAACCTTCCTCCAAAGATAATAAATCTTAGAAAGATATTTTCCCATAAAAATAGGTAAAATATATGATTCTGCATATCTCTTTCCTTCCAGGAGCCAAGCCCAAAAATATAAGATCTCTTTCCCATTTTAAAAGATCTCAGCCAAGAATAAAATATTCTCGCCGCGTCCTAGGTATTCGCCTCGGTCGAGTCGGCGTCTCTGGATCACCTCGGTCGAGGTGAATCTCTGTTCAACCGAGGTGAGTCACAACTGAATGCGAAATCTCTCAAAACTGGTCCAAAGTAAATCTTTAATCCATGGCTATGCTTCCTGGATGTAGCTCTAAATGACTCATGACTCCTTTCGCTCCTTTTTGATGCAAAACGTACCAAATTACCTGCAATTACAACAAAACTAGGTGTAGACCTCGATTCTCGCAAAGGTAGATGAAATGGTAGTATAATCACATAATGCACATACAAACATGCAGATTATGAAAGATAAAACGTCCAAACAAACTCCAAAATATAGACTATAATTCATGCTATCAGTTGCTAACACTAGGTCACCCTAGGATAGATTTAACTCAACAAACACTAGGATTTCAACATTCTAACAATCTAGTACTTAGATCCATCGAACCAGGGAAACCACGGTTTGTTCTACCATTTCCACGGTCGTGGAAGGGCAAGAACTAACCGTGGACTATAGCAGTGACTTCGTTCAAGAAAACAAGTCATCCAAGGGCAAATATAAGTTCATCCTATCATAGTCTTAGCCATAACCATCCTTTCCTTACCCTAGAATCGCATCTATTTAGCCTACAACATGCATCATAACAATCGAAATCATCAAGCATAAAATCATGGCTTCCATTTGCAAGATAATGAAAAGAAAGAGATGAACAAGTGAAGCAAACAAAACCAAGCTGAAATTAAGATTAGAAAGACTCACAACCCTTCCAAAAGAAGGTTTAATCAATTCTTACAACCTTAGAAAACGATTCCGAAATTCTTCACTACAAAACCTATCAAGTGCTAGCAATGGTGTGTTCTTCTCCTACTTCTCCAATGGAGCTCTTCTCTTCCTTCAATGGTGTCTCCCTCCTTAGAGAATCTTCTTGTTGAGAGTATGGGAGAGAATGTGGATTTGATTGGATGATGAAAGATGCCTTCTCTTAGCCTTGCAGGACCAATTTTATACTACAACCTTGCTAGAGTGAGCCATGAGATCGTGGCACAGCTGTCACAACCGTCTGGAAAAAACCACGGTTGGTTCCACGGCCGTGGAAGTGCCAGCAACCGTGGTTTGGTGCTTCAGCTTCGCCTTGGATCATTAAGCTATGATTTGGTGCATGGCTTGTGTTGACAAGGTTCCATGAATCCTCCTTAGCCTCTAGTTTGCATCCTAATGAGTCCGAGGGTGTGTCATCTTAATGAACGATCCTCAAACGTATCGTTTAAGCTCCTAAATCTCCCAAAATACCTACAAAGCAATGCAAAAGTCCATGTAGATATCTATCTCGACAAAATACGTGAATTGAGTACAAACGTCGTGAACTAGTGCTAAACCATGCATGAATGAGTGAGAAATCTATCTAAATGATTACCTAAACCTAAGTCATAAATCGTGTTATCACTTCTCAAGAACAAACCGTGATTTTGGTTCGTCGGCGAATCTCTCTAACTCTCAGGGTCCAATCTATTTACAATCGATCTATCATCATCTAAGCCACAACTATCAACCCTTCACCTTAGAATTGCTAAAGGGTTTTAGCCAATAATTGTCATTATAATATCAAAATCAAGTTTAAGAAGAATGAAAGATGAAAACCTTCGAAAACCTTCAATAAATCTCAAATCAATCTCAAATCCACAAACAAGGGTAATAATGTATATCAGATTTGGAATAAACACAAACCAATAACAATCCTCGATAAGAACGAAGAACGGAATGTCAATCCGTCTTCTAATCAAACCTAAGGACAAAAGGCGCAAATTCTGCCACAAACAACTTCCAAATCTTCAAACCCTCGTGAATCTCCGTTTGCAAAATGCAAATCTCTGGACGTCCAATGCAACCCTAAGCACGTGTAAGCCGAAGTGCCGAAATCTCTCTCCTCCAACCCTTTTATATGGAAGGGTCAAATAACCGTCCGGCCCATATGCGTAAATGATGTTTTAATAATTTAATCGTCAAAAGATCGCCTAAATCACGATCTCCTGGAATTCCACGACCGTGGTATAGAGCGTGGAAGTGGATTACGGTTCTTCATGATTTCCACGACCGTGCTTTATACCGTGTAACTCTCTGGAATACTCCACGTTCATGTTGCCAAGATCCATGGCCGTGGTTTTGGGCGTGGACTTCTCTACGATCGTATTTTAGAGCGTGGAAGTGTAAATTGCTTGTGGTTTCCTTTGTGTCGTCCCATTCCTCATCCTAGCATCTCCCTTGGCTTCTTTGATATGTCCTTAATCCTTGGATGTGCTCAAATCTTCTCCTTTCTCTCTCAATTGGTTCGGTTTTAGCTCTTATTCACCTATAATCAACACAAAGCTTATGTAGGCCTCTATATCGACAATATAGACAAACTAGCTAACAATTGCTTCAATGTCTTATCAATGAACACTATAAAGGATGAAAAACAACTAGAAAAAGTGCCTAGAATATCGCAATATTTCATGCTAACACCGTTTAGGCGTGAACTTCGAAGCTGAAGATATTCAAGGGTTTAGCTTTAACCCGCAAGTTATTACCATCGTTCGCCAAAGCCAATTTGGAGGAATGAGTGCTGAATCTCCACACCAACATTTACAGAACTTTGAGATTCTAATGGAGACAATGAAACCGAAGAATGCAACCACCAACAACTACAAGATCAATTCATTCTTTTTCTCTTTGAAAGGGAAGGCTTTATCTTGGTATCAAGCTCTTCCAAATGGAAGACTCAACACATGGGAGGACCTATCTACGGAGTTCCTAACCAAATTTGTTTCCGCCATCCAAGACAGCGGAATTGAGAGGTAAAATCAATGGTTTTTCTATGAAATCTAACGAAAGTTTGTTTCAATCTTGGCAAAGGTTTCGTGATCTATTATTGGATTGCCCACACCATGGCATTTCCATGTTAGAGTTGTTGGAGATATATTACAAGGGGCTGGATGTGGAAACACAATTCAAGCTCCAATCCCTTTCATGTGGCACATTCATTGACATGAGGGAAGATGATTTCATTGAGAAGCAAGCCCGAGTACTTGAGAAGTATTCCCACCGGAAGGCGGAAGCTAACCGAGTAGAGCAAGGAGCAAAGCTAACATAAACTGCGCAAACTCAAATCTTTTCCCTCAACACCGAAATTAAGGAGTTGAAGGAAGTCATTAGAGGTGGCATTCAAAAGCCAAAGGATAAAATGTTGGATATTTAGGAAACAACAACAACCATCAAGGGAATGAGAACACCAACCGCAACAACCGGAACAACAACCGGAACAATTGGAACAACAACAACGGGAACAATAATTGGAACAACAATCGGAATTCAAACAACAATTGGCGTTCCAACCAACAGTAAAATTTCGGTAATTCTTATCCCAATTCAGGAAATTCACTAACACCACCATCTTCTTCTTCCATTCCTTTGAAATTCCACGGGCAAACATCCAATAGCGGAAGCAACTCGGGGAAGAAGAAACCTGATCCCATGTTGGAAACGATCTTGGGAAAGCTTCAAGGACTGGAGATCCACATCACTAAAATTGATAAAGCTCAAAAGGCTTTAGAAAACCAAATGTTCAGCAATGCCGAGGATGTTCCTAAAAACCAAGGAAAGCTTCCCAGTAAGACGGAGGACAACTGATAGCATGTATTATAGTCTATATTTTGGGACTTGCTTAGACGTTTTATCTTCAATAATTTGCATGTTTGAATATATATTATGTGATTATATTGTCATTTCATCTACCTTCACGGGAATCGAGGTCTACACATAGTTTCGTTGTATTCATAGGTAAATTGGCACATTTTGGATAGAAATGGAGCTAAGGAGTGAAGAAGTCATAGGGGCTACATTCAAGAGCTTAAAAGAGAACTCAGGAAGCAAGGAATTAACAAAGAGGATTTACTTTGGACCAGATTTGAGAGATTTCACCTTCAGCTGAGATTCACCTTGGTCAGCTACAGTGTCACCTCGACCGAGGTGATCTAGAGGAGCACCCCGAATGAGGCGAATACCCTGACGCGGCGAGCTATATTTTTTTTGGCTGAGATCTTTTATTTTTGGAAGGAGAGTTCTTATATTTTTGGGCTGGATTTCTAGAATGAAGATCATATATTTTGGAGATCTATTTTGGAGATAAGATATATTTTATTAGGAAATTTTCTTTTTAAGATATTATTATCTTTGGAAGATAATTCTCCTATAAAAAGGGCTGGATTTTCTATAATTCAAAATGACCGCATGCTTGGAGGCTGAGAATAACCAGCAAAGAGAGGATTATTTGGAAGTTTTAAAGATTGAAGGAAGGAAGTTCATAGCTTTGTGATAGCTTGTGAGGGGATTTGTAAGACTTTCTTAGATTCCCTTTTGTTTGATTGTCTTGTTGGATTTGTGATCCAAAGAACTCTAATTTGTTTGATATTTGATTCAGCTATTGAAGCCTTGTTCTTAAGGTTTTTGTGTTCAAATATTCATTCTCTTCCCATATATTTGATTATTTCTTTCATGATGATGAGTGGCTAATTTCCTTGTGCGATTCTATGGTGATTGGGTGAAAGTTGTGGGAAAAACAATGATATAATAATCTTAATTCCAGTAGGACCTTGAAAGCTCAGTCTTTATCCTTAACCCTAGAACATCTCGTTCAGTCGATGAACATCTCGGCCGGGGTGCAACTTGACTGACCGAGATGACCTTTTCTGATCCGTAACTGAGAGTTAAGTGTTAGAGTGTGCCAAATCATATTCTTATTACACCTTTCCTAGTTCAATGCAAGCCTAGGATGAGACTTACCCGGTAATTCCTTAGTTTGTTTACCCAAGATCATAAGTTTAGGTAATATAGGTTTATCCTTTATTGGGGTTTGAGTGTGCCATCATCCCATCTTTGTGAGTTAGCTTGAGACTTACCCGGTAAAGGTTGATTCTATTCCCTTAGTTGGTGTGTTGGTTTGAGATTATAATTCCTTTCCTTAGTACCTTGAGACTTACCCGGTGATAGGAGCTTTTGGTTTGGAGTTAGTGAGTAGTGAGACTTACCCGGTGATCTATTCCACTTTAGAAACACCTTCCCTTAGCAAAATCTCAGCTTTGTCTGCTTATCTTGAGATCTTGAGTTGGAACCACAACTAGATGCTTTAATCCCTAGAATTTGCATATTTCCTTTAATTGACCTTATTATCATTTCTTTGATTGCTTTAATCGCTTTTTTGGTTATTAGTTGCATTGGCTACCTCTACTTGCTAAGGTTTCACCTAAGTCCTTGAGATCGACACCCCGGATTTCTTGCTTTTTACTATAATTGATCCGTACACTGTGAGTTCGCATCCTTGTTGAACCATATTTCTTGGGATATAAATTTAACGCTTGCACACACCTAAACCGACCCGCAGCCTAAGTTTGTTGAAGTTCCCGTCAAAAAGGAGAAGGAAAAGGGGAAGGAGAAGGAAGACATCTACATTCCTCCTCCAGCTTACAAACCCCCCTTACCATTCCCACAATCTAGAGCGAGAGCACGCCTAGATAAGCAATTTGTTAAGTTCATTGAACTCATGAGCAAACTGCACATTAACATACCTTTCATTCATGCAATTTTAGGTATGCACGCTTACGGGAAGTTCTTAAAGGAGATCCTCTCTAACAAGAGGAAGTTGGAAGACTTCGGAGAAGTCAAGATGACTTCAGAATCATCGGAACTCATCAAAACGATGAAGGAAAAGATGCCCCCAAAGTTGAAGGATCCGGGGTCATTTTGTTTTCCAATTTGAGTGGGGGAAGTCACTTATGATGCATTATGTGACTTGGGAGCAAGCTTTAGCATCATCCCGCTTGCCTTGTGCAGGAATATCGGTTTAGGTGAACCTAAACCGGTGAAGAAGATGACGTTATACATGGTGGATCGATCAATAACTCGTCCCATCGGTATCATTGAAGACGTCCCGATCAAGCTTGGTAAGTTTTATGTTCGAATAAACTTTGTTGTGCTTGACACTCCTGCAGATAGTCCGGTCCCGATCATAATCAGAAGACCGTTTCTTGCAACATCCGGTTGTATGGTGGATTGCAAGAATTCTAGACTTGCCTTCGACATAGGAGAAGAGAAGGTAGAGTTTGTTCTTTCCACCTTGGTGAAAGAGCCAGCTCTTCGAGAATATATGTTCAATATCTATGACGAGGAGGCATCTAGTCCGGTCCCGATCATAATCGGAAGACCTCTTCTTCTCCTTTCTCCATGAGCATCATGGAGAAAGGAGAAGAAGAGGATTGAAATGAGAAAATTGAAGCCTTAGAGGAGCTAAAGAGAGTTCATGAAGAAGAGTTTGAAAAACTCAACGATGGGTCAGAGAATGTGAGGAATTACCATCAGTCGTCCTATTCCACGGCCGTGGTTTCCCCTATGATAACCGTAATCTCTTATTCAGAGGACTCCAGTAAGTTACACGACCAAAACCACGGCCGTGGAACTACCAGTGGTGCCATAATTGACTTCCATGCCTAAACCACGGCCGTGGAAGTTAAAGTGGTGCCGTGATTTTGGGAAATTCTGAGAACAATTACGTTCTTTTGAACAATGCTCTTGAGTTTTCTTCAACAACTCCCACACCCTTAGAGACTTCTAAGGAAGCATTGTACACTCCTCAAGAGCCATTAGAGACTCCAATGGTGATGGAATTGAAGCCACTTCCCACACATCTTAGGTACGTATTTTTAGGAACTAATTCTACTTTTCCGGTAATTGTTATTTTCGATTTAAGTGAAGATGAACATAGTAAACTAATGGTTGTTCTAAGGAAACATAGGAAAGCCTTAGGTTACACTATATAGGATCTTGTAGGAATTAAACCTTCATTATGCATGTACAATTTCCTAATGGAAGAAGATTTTAAGCCTTCGCGACAACCTCAAAGACGGTTAAATCCGATGATGAAGGAGGTTGTCAAGAAGGAGATTCTTAAGTTACTTGATGCAGGTATCATCTATCCTATCTCCGATAGTAAGTGGGTGAGCCCCGTACAAGTTTTTCCAAAGAAAGGAGGAATGACGGTTATCACCAACAAGAACAATGAGCTCATTCCTACAAGAACCGTGACTGGATGGAGGATGTGCATAGACTACCGCAAGCTGAACAACGCAACGAGGAAGGATCACTTCCCACTACCCTTCATCGACCAAATGCTTGAGAGGTTAGCACAACACTCACACTTTTGCTATCTTGACGGTTATAGTGGTTTCTTTCAGATCCCGATACATCTGGACGATCAAGAGAAGACCACATTCACGTGCCCGTGGGGTACGTTCGCTTATAGGAGAATGCCGTTCGGGCTTTGTAATGCCCCAGCCACCTTTGAAAGGTGCATGATGGCTATCTTCTCGGAGTACATAGAGGAGATCATGGAGGTTTTCATGGATGACTTTTCTGTTTATGGTTCCTCTTTTGATAATTGTCTTTATAACCTTTCTCTTGTGTTACGAAGGTGCGAAGACACTAACCTAGTTCTTAATTGGGAGAAGTGTCAATTCATGGTGAGGGAAGGCATTATACTCGGACACTTGATCTCTAATAGAGGGATTGAGGTAGATAAGGCTAAGATAGAGACCATAGAAAAGCTCCCTCCTCCATCTTTGGTGAAGGGGATAAGAAGCTTTCTAGGACATGCTGGATTTTATAGACGTTTTATCAAGGACTTTTCTAAGATATAAAAACCGCTTACTAATCTATTGATGAAGGATGTAGTTTTTGATTTCTCGCACGATTGTTTAGACGCATTTCATAAGATCCAGGAAGCTCTAATCTCAGCCCCGATCATCCAACCTCCGTATTGGAATCTCCCGTTCGAGGTTATGTGTGATGCAAGTGACATAGCTATTGGAGTTGTGCTTGGGAAAAAAAAAGGAGGGCCGAACCCATGTTATCTATTACGCTAGCAAGACGCTAGATGAATCGCAGCTTAACTACGCCACAACTGAAAAAGAATTTTTAGCTATTGTATATGCCTTTGAAAAGTTTCGTTCTTATCTTGTAGGTGCAAAGGTGATTGTATAAACGGATCATGTTGCAATCCGGTATTTAATTGCCAAGAAGGATGCGAAACCAAGGCCGATTAAATGGATTCTTCTCCTATAAGAATTCGATCTAGAGATCCGTGACAAGAAAGGTTCGGAAATTCTATTGCGGATCATTTGAGTCGTCTACCACACATTGAAGACGACAACATACCTATAGATGAATTCTTTCCAGACGATCATTTACATATCATAGAGGAGTGCATCGACAAGATAACTAAAGGTAACGAACCATGATTTGCTGATTTTGTTAACTATTTGGTTTGTCAGGAAACACCTCCCGGACTATCCTATGCACAAAGGAAGAAGTTCTTTAAGGATGTCCAACAATACTTTTGGAATGAACCTCTACTCTTCAAGAGAGGTCCTGACGGCATCATTCGAAGATGTGTGCCGGAAGACGAGATGCAAAGTGTCATCCGTCATTGTCATTAACTACCTTGTGGAGGACATGCTAGTTCAAACAAAACTAGCGCTAAGGTATTGCAGTCCGGTTTCTTTTGGCCTACTTTATTTAAAGATGTGCAAACCTTTGTTTCCTGCTGCGATGCTTGTCAAAGAACAGGGAACATCTCTAGGAGGAACGAGATGCCTCTTAACAACATTCAGGAGGTGGAAATCTTTGACGTTTGGGGAGTAGACTTCATGGGACCTTTCCTATCATCTTGTGGAAACCAGTACATACTTTTAGCTGTAGATTATATTTCCAGATGGGTTGAAGCTATAGCCTCTCCAACTAACGATGCCATGGTTGTAGTTAAGTTCTTTAATAGAACTATTTTCCCAAGTTTTGGGACACCACGAACCATCATTAGTGACGGAGGCTCTCGCTTCATTGCCCGACGATTCGAAGCTCTACTAGCTAAGTAGGGGGTGACTCACAAGATCGCCACTCCCTACCATCCACAAACGAGTGGACAAGTGGAGATTTTGAATAGAGAGATCAAGGGCATTTTACAGAAAACAGTATCGAAGACAAGGAAGGATTGGTCATTGAAACTAGATGACGCATTGTGGGCATATAGGACTGTGTACAAGACTCCCATAGGAACAACAACATAGAACCTTGTGTATGGGAAGTCTTGTCACTTACCGGTGGAGCGGGAACATATAGCGTATTGGGCGGTAAAGTGGTTGAACTTCAACATGAAGGAAGCAGGCGATGAAGTTAAGAAGCAATTGTTAGCTTTTTACTCTATTTTGCCGATATGGATGTCTACACTAGCTTTGTGTTGATTGTAAGTGAAAAGGAGCTAAATAGAAGCTATTGAGAGAGAAAAGAGAGAAATCGATCATATTCGAGGATTTGGAACACATCAAGGAAGCTAAGGAAGGAGCTAGGATGAAGAATGTCACGGCACAAAGGAAATTACAAGTATTTTACTCTTCCACGCCCTGAATTACGGCCAAGAGTCCACGCTCTAAACCACGGCCTTGGATCTTGGCATCATGAGCGTGGAGCATTCCAGTAAGTTACATGGCCTAAAGTACGGTCATGGAAGTCATAAGAGACCGTAACCCTTTTCCACGCCCTAAACCATGGTCGTGGAAACCCTTGAGACCATGATTTAGGCGATCTTTTGACGAGTCTTTATTTGCTATGTTATTTACGTAATGGGCCTGGACGGTTATTCTTTCCCATCTTATAAAAAGGTCGGAAAAGAGAGTTTTGGGGACGCTCGCTTAATCTCGCAACATTTGCGTTTGATCCCGTTGAGACGTCGACGGCCGCTTACCTGGCTTGGAGCATTCTTACCTAGGGTTGATTGAAGATTGCCGAAGGTTTAGCCTATTTCTCAGGTTTTGATATTGGAGACGGATTGACAACCTGTTCTCCATACTTACCTTAGATTCTTATGAGGTTTTGTGTTATACATTCTGAATCCATTAAACATTGCTTCTTGTGATTCGGATTTGAGAATTGGTTTTGAAGGTTTATTGAGTATTCGAGGGTTTTTATCTTTAATTCTCTTTAAATTGAATATTGATATTATGTAATTGGCTAAAACCCTTTAGCAATTCTAAAGTGAAGGGTTGATAGTTGTGGCTTAGATGGTGATAGATCGATCGTAAAATGATTGGACCCTGAGAGTTAGAGAGATCTCGTCGAAGAACCCAAATCACGGCTTGTTCTTGAGTTTCCACGGCCGTGGTTCTCAAGATCTGACTGTGATTTACCCTAGTTTACGAACTTTGCTTTTACTTTTATCCAAGGTTAAAGATTAACTTTAATCTAGTCTTGGTTTACCCTTTTCTAGGTAGTAGTGAGACTCATCAAGCTCTATTTCGGTTTCGAGTGTCACAACCTTAATCGTTCTAGTTTATCTTGATCCCTGGGTTACAAGTTTGGGTATTTGAGTTTAATTCTTGTCTATAGATCCTTTCTATACTGCAGCCTCAACAACCTTTATAGAGAGTGTCCTTAGATAAGTTATATAAAGTCTTGGAACTTCACCATACATTGCTTTCCTTTAGCATACCTTTGCAACTCCTAACTCTGTCCGTAGTTTGTTTCACCGAATCCCTGTGATCGATACTCTGGAATATTTGCTAATCTACGTCGATCCGTACACAGCGGGTTCACTTGCTTTTATTCTAGTTTTATAAATTTAAGACTTGATTGCACGCATGTTCTAGGGCGAACAAGTTTTTGGCGCCGTTGCCGGGGATTTGGTCTAAACCAAACTTCGGTTTACGGTTGTCGAGTTTGGGAGGTTTGCTCTTGTTATTTGATATCTCTTGTGAGTGTTATTTGCAGGTTCTTTTAGGTATATGCGCAGGTCTAGATCCAACAAAGACCTCGTACCTTTTGATCCGGAACTTGAGAAAACTCTTAGGAAGAAAGCCAAGGAATGAAAAATGGCTGAAGAAAAAAGAGAGAGATTTACAAGCAGAATTAGACGAATCTCAACGTCAACTTAAGTTGAGTGAGAAAGCTCGTTTAGATGTGAAAACGAGTCATCAATCCCAAATTGATGAACTCAGAGCTATGATGATGGACATGAAGTTGGAGCTGAATGATTCTAAGAAGAAGAAGAAGGTCAAGAAGCCAACTAAATCCATTAGAGTGGAATCATCCGATGATGAGGAATTCGATCCGGATATGCCAGCACTAGAGGAGATTGATCCAACGATTAATCCAGTCTGGATTAATCCAACACCAGCTGCCATTCCTCGTGTCCCAGCTGGGGGTGCGAGAGCCGCTCGTGTGAATGAAGAGTCAAGAACTCTTGGTCAAAGGATGGATCCGATTCAGCAACCACACCGTCTAGGTGTGAATTTTGATGTTGACGATATTCAGGGGTTTAGCTTTAACCCACAAGTTATTACCATCGTTCGCCAAAGCCAGTTTGGAGGAACGAGTATTGAATCTCCACATCAACATTTAGAGAATTTTGAGATCTTGATGGAGACAATGAAGCCAAAGAATTCAACCACCAACAATTACAAGATCAAGTCATTCTTCTTCTCCTTGAAAGGGAAGGCTTTATCTTGGTATCAAACTCTTCCAAATGGAAGACTCAACACATGGGAGGATCTATCTTCGGAGTTCCTAACCAAGTTCTTTCTACCATCCAAGACAGCGGAGTTGAGAGGTAAAATCAATGCTTTTTCTATGAGATCTAATGAAAGTTTGTTTCAATCTTGAAAAAGATTTCAGGATTTACTATTGGATTGCCTACACCATGGTATTTCCATAATGGAGTTATTGGAGATATACTATAAGGTGTTGGATGTGGAAACACAATTCAAGCTCCAATCCCTTTCATGTGGCACATTTATGGACATGAGGGATGATGACGCTTGGGACTTCATTGAGAAGCAAGCCCGAGTCATTGAGAAGTACTCTAACCGAAGGCGGAAGCTAATCGAGTAGAGCAAGGAGCAAAGCTAACACAAGCTGCTCAAACTTAAATCTTTTCTCTCAATACCCAGATTAAAGAATTGAAAGAAGTCATCAAACCTAGCTTTCAAAAGCCTAAGGAGCAAGATGTTGGTTATTTAGGAAACAACAATAACCATAATGGGAATGAGAACACCAATCGCAACAGCCGGAACAACAACCGGAACAATTAGAACAACAACAACCGGAAGAATAATTGGAACAACAATAGGAATTCAAACAACAACAATTGGCGTTCCAACCAACAACAAAATTTCGGTAATTCTTATCCCAATTCAGGAAATTTACTAACTCCACCATCTTCTTCTTCCATTCCTTTGAAAAGCCAGGGGCAAACATCTAATAGCGGAAGCACTTCGGGGAAAGAGAAGCCTGATCCCATGCTGGAAACGATCTTGGGAAAGCTTCAAGGGCTAGAGAGTCACATCACTAAGGTTGATAAAGCTCAAAAGGTTTTAGAAAACCAAATGTTCAGCAATGTTGAGGAAGTTCCTAGAAACCAAGAAAAACTTCCAGGAAAGACGGAGGACAACCCGAAAGGAAGGGTGATGGCTATCACAACTAGGAGCGGAGCAACAACCACCGACCCGTAGCCTAAGTTTGTTGAAGTTCCCGTCGAAAAGGAGATGGAAAAGGGGAAGGAGAAGGAAGACATCTACATTCCTCCTCCAGCTTTCAAACCTCCCCTACTATTCCCACAATCTAGAGCAAGAGCGCGTCTAGACAAGCAATTCGGTAAGTTCATTGAACTCATGAGCAAACTGCATATTAATATACCTTTCATTGATGCAATTGTAGGTATGTCAACTTATAGAAAGTTCTTAAAGGAGATCTTTTCCAACAAGAGGAAACTAGAAGACTTTGGAGAAGTCAAGATGAGTTTGGAATCGTCGGATCTCATCAAAACGGTGAAGGAAAAGATGCCCTAAAAGCTGAAGGATCCGGGGTCATTTTGTGTTCCAATCGGAGTAGGAGATGTCACATATGATGCATTATGTGATTTAGGAGAAAGCGTTAGCATCATTCCGCTTGCCTTATGCAGGAAGATCAGTTTAGGTGAACCTAAACCGGTTAAGATGACATTATACATGGAGGATCGATCCATAACTCGTCCCATCGGTATCATTGATGACGTCCCGGTCAAGCTTGGTAAGTTTTATGTTCCAATAGACTTTGTTGTGCTTGACATTCCTGCAGATTGTCCGGTCCTGATCATACTCGGAAGACCGTTTCTTGCAACATCCGGTTGTATGGTAGATTGCAAGAATGCTAGACTTGCCTTTGACATAGGAGAGGAAAATTAGAGTTTGTTCTTTCCACTATTATGAAAGAGCCAACTCTTGGAGAAGATATGTTCAACATCCATGATGAAGAGGCATCTAGAGAGGAAGTAAGCTCGATTCTATTCAAGGATCCATTGCAAAAGGTGATCACTATGAGCATTATGGAGAAACAAGAGGAAGAGGAATGCAATAAGGAAATTGAAGCTTTGGAGGAGCTAAATGAAGTGCATGAAGAAGAGTTTGAAAAACTCTACAATTGGTGTCATGGTTCCCACCAACATGACCGTAATTAGCTATTCAGAGGACTCCAGTAAGTTACACGGCCAAAACCACGGCCGTGGAACTATCAGAGGTGCCATAATTCACTTTCACGCCCTAAACCACGGCCGTGGAAGAAACAAAGGTGCCGTAATTTTGGAAATTCTGAGAACAATTACGCTCTTTCTACCATTGCTCTTGAGCCTTCTTCAACAAGTTCTACACCCTTAGAGTCTTCTAAGGAAGCAATGGACACTCCTCAAGAGCCACTAGAGACTCCAATAGTGATGGAATTGAAACCACTTCCCAAACATCTAAGGTACGCATTTTTAGGAACTAATTCTACTTTTCTGGTAATTGTTAGTTCCGATCTAAGTGAATATGAACATAGTAAGCTTATGGTTGTTCTAAGAAAACATAGCAAAGCCTTAGGCTACACTATAGAGGATCTAGTAGGAATTAAGCCTTCATTGTGCATTCATAAGATCCTAATGGAAGAAGACTTTAGGCCTTCACGACAACCTCAAAGACGGTTAAATCCGATCATGAAGGAGGTTGTCAAGAAGGAAATTCTTAAACTAGTTGATGCAGGTATCATCTACCCTATCTCCGATAGCAAGTGGGTGAGTCCCGTACAGGTTGTTCCAAAGAAGGGAGGAATGACGGTTATCACCAATAAGAACAATGATCTCATTCCTACAAGGACCGTGACTGGATGGAGGGTGTGCATTGATTACCGGAAGCTAAACAACACAACTAGAAAAGATCACTTCCCATTACCCTTCATTGATCAAATGCTTGAAAGGTTAGTACAACCTCTCATTTTTGCTATCTTGACGGTTATAGTGGCTTCTTTCAGATTCCGATACATCCGGACGATCAAGATCACATTCACGTGCCCATGGGGTACGTTCGCTTATAGGAGAATGCGGTTCGGGCTTTGCAACGCCCCAGCCACCTTCCAAAGGTGCATGATGGCTATCTTCTCGGAGTACATAGAGGAGATCATGGAGGTTTTTATGGATGACTTTTCTGTTTATGGTTCCTCTTGCAATAATTATCTCTTTAACCTTTCTCTTGTGCTACAAAGGTGTGAAGAAACTAACCTAGTTCTTAATTAGGAGAAGTGTCAATTTATGGGAAGGAAGGCATTGTACCTGGACACTTGATCTCTAGTAGAGGGATTGAGGTAGATAAGGCTAAGATAGAAACCATAGAAAACTCCCTCCTTCATCTTCGGTGAAGGGGAAAAGAAGCTTTCTAGGACATGCTGGATTTTATAGACGTTTTATAAAGGATTTATCTAAGATACCAAAACCACTTACTAATCTATTGATGAAGGATGCAGTTTTTGATTTCTCGCAGGATTGTTTAGATGCGTTTCATAAGATTCGGGAAGCTCTAATCTCAGCCCCGATCATCCAACCTCCGGACTAGAATTTTCCATTCGAGGTTATGTGTGATGCAAGTGACTTAGCTATAGGATTTGTGCTTGGGCAAAAGAAGGAAGGCCAAACCCATGCTATCTATTATGCTAGGAAGACGCTAGATGAAGCGCAACTTAACTACGTCAGTACTGAAAAAGAATTTCTAGCTATTGTTTATGCCTTTGAAAAGTTTTGTTCTTATCTTGTAGGTGCAAAAGTGATTGTATACACGGATCACGCTGTGATCCGGTATCTACTTGCAAAGAAGGATGCGAAACCAAAGCTGATTAGATGGATTCTTCTTCTACAAGAATTCGATCTAGAGATCCGTGACAAGAAGGGTTCGGAAAATTCTGTTGCGGATCATTTGAGTTGTCTACCACATCTAGAAGACGACAACCTACCTATAGATGATTCCTTTCCGGACAAGCATTTACACATCATAGAGGAGTTCATCGACAAGATCACTAAAGGTAACGAACCATGGTTTGCTGATTTTGTTAACTATTTGGTTTTTCAGGAAATACCACCCGGACTATCCTATGCACAAAAGAAGAAGTTCTTTAAGGATGTCCGGGAATACTTTTAGAACGAACCTCTACTCTTCAAGAGAGGTCCTGACGGCATCATTCGAAGATGTGTGCCGGAAGACGAGATGCAAAGCGTCATCCGTCATTGTCACTCACTACCTTGTGGAGGACACGCTAGCTCGAACAAAACTAGCGCTAAGGTATTGCAATCTGGATTCTTTTGGCCTCCTTTATTTAAAGATGTGCAAACCCTTTTTTCCTGCTGCGATGCTTGTCAAAGAACAGGAAACATATCTATGAGAAACGAAATGCCTCTTAACAACATTCAGGAAGTAGTGATCTTTGACGTTTTGGGAGTAGACTTCATGGGACCCTTCCCATCATCTTGTGGAAACCAATACATACTTCTAGTTGTAGATTATGTTTCGAGATGGGTTGAAGCGATTGCCTCTCCAACTAATGATGCCATGGTTGTGGTTAAGTTCTTTAATAGAACTATCTTCCCAAGGTTTGGGACACCACGGACTATCATTAGTGATGGAGGCTCTCACTTCATTGCCCGACGATTCGAAGCTCTATTAGCTAAGTATGGGGTTACTCACAAGATCGCCACCCCTTATCATCCACAAACGAGTGGACAATTGGAGATTTCGAAAAGGGATATTAAAGGAACCTAGAGAAAACAGTTTCGAAGACAAGAAAGGTTTGGTCTTTGAAACTAGATGATGTATTATGGGCGTATAGGACTGCATACAAGACTCCCATAGGAACAACACCATACAACCTTGTGTATGGGAAGTCTTGTCACTTACCGGAAGAGCTGGAACATAAACCGTATTGGGCGGTTAAGTGGTTGAACTTCAGCATGAAGGAAGCGGGCGAGAAGCGCCTTTTAGACCTTAATGATCTTGAAGAACTTCGCTTAAACGCTTATGAGAACGCCAAGATCTATAAGGATAGAGCGAAGCGTTGGCATGATAAACATATCATTTCAAAGGACCTCAAAGAAGGAGATCAAGTTCTCCTCTTTAATTCGAGACTTTGGCTCTTTCCAAGTAAGCTTAAATCTCATTGGACTGGACCTTATCTAATCATACATGTTTTTTCCCATAGTGCAGTTGAAGTATGGGGTGAAAAGAGCGGAACTTTTAAGGTGCACGGTCAACGACTCAAAAAGTATACACCGGAGCTCCAATGTGAGGAGTTTGCACCTACCACACTCGAATAAATGCAAGTACGGTCTAGGTACGGACCTTAAACAAGCGCCTTTTGGGAGGCAACCCAAAGTATTGCACTTATGCTTTTGTTTATCATTCTTAGATTAGATTAGTTTAGTCGTTTTCCTTTGTTTTTGCCCTCGATACCTCCCAGTATGTCGTGTTTTTGGATGTAGGAACAATGGGATAGGCAATCGAAAGGAAAAAGTTAGAAGGAATTGATGAAACTTCGATTTTGGCACATTACAGAGAGTTCCACGCCCTAAACCACGGTCATGGAAGCTAAAGTGACTGTAATTTGCAAAAATCTTAGAAAAATCACCAAAACCACGGTTCCGTAAAAAACCACGGCCGTGGAACACCCCGAGTGACAGTGATTTTCCAAAAAATTTACGGTCACTATATAAACCACCTTCTTCACAAAAGCAACAGAAAATTTCCAAACCACGACCCCATTCCACGCCCTAAATGCCGAAACCAATCCCCCTCTCTCAAATCTCCGTTCGGAGTCTGATTTGAACGATTCTTGAGCTTAAAGTAAAGAAAATTCAACCATCTACAAGATCCAATCAACAAATCAAGTGAACAATCCCTGCAGAAGACGGAATTTGGATTTTAAGAATCCAAAACCTAGGTTTTCTTCTCTTTCTGAACTTTGTCGATTTGGCTCAATTCTTGCAAGATTTTTTAGGAGAACTGATTGGAATTGGATTGGAATTAGTCTAGGACAGTTGCCTGCTGAATTTGATGTGAATTGATTGAGTTTTGAGCAAATCAGAGCCGAACCACGGTCTCTGGGCAAACCACGGCCGTGGAAGTTATAGAACAGGCCGTGATTTTTCCTCTGAAATGGATTTGTTTAGGCGTAAGTCAAATAGGAACAAGAAGAGGAAAGGAGACAATTCCTCCTCCAAATTACCCCCTAGTGAGCCACCATCACCCCCACCTCCTAGAAGAACTTCGCTTAAACGGGCGAGAAGCACCTTTTAGACCTTAATGAGCTTGAAGAACTTCACTTAAATGCTTATGAGAACGCCAAGATCTATAAGGAGAGAGCGAAGCGTTGACATGATAAACATATCATTTGAAAGGACCTCAAAGAAGGAGATCAAATTCTCCTCTTCAATTCGAGACTTTGGCTCTTTCCAGGTAAGCTTAAATCTCGTTGGACTGGACCTTATCTAATCAAACATGTTTTTCCCCACAGTGCAGTTGAAGTATGGGGTGAAAAGAGCGGAAGTTTTAAGGTGAACGGTGTTAGCATGAAATATTGTGATATTTTAGGCACGTTTTCTAAGCGTATTTGATTCGTATTGATAGTCATTGATTAAGCATTGATGCATTTGTGAGTTAGTTTATCTATAATGTCGATATAGAGATCTACACAAGCTTTATGTTGATTATAGGTGATTGAGAGCCATTTCCGAACGGAATTTAGCAAGGATGAAGTTGTTTGACATGTCCATGGATTGAGGACATTCTTAGGAGAAAAAGGAGTGCCAACTTGGAGAATGCACGAGGCTAGGGAAGAATCACGTTCTTGCCCTAAACCACGCTCTAAAATACGGCCGTACTACTTTCCACGTTCAGTTCCACGGACGTGGAACCATGGCTAGGGAAGCGTGGTTCATTCCAGTGACTTCTACGGCCGTGGAGAAGATGGTTCAAACCGTGTTGATTTCCACGCTCTAAATTACGGTCGTGGAACCTTCCACGACCGTGATCTTGGCGATTTTTTTTCGCCACACTTTAAGCCACGATCTTTTAAAAGATTAGGCCGGGCTGCTACTTCATCATACACTATAAAAGGACGGACGAAGAGAGATTCCGTCACCTCTGCTTAGACGCACTTTCGCCCATACCTCGCTTGAGATATCTTTGCGACTTTTGCAAAAGACGGACTTTGCGCTCATCCTTGGAGTTGCCCTAATCTCACACTTTGGTGGAGATTGTGATTGAGATTTCCGGATTGACGGAAGATCGAAGATTCGGAAGATTGTTTGCAAGGAGATTTCGGTTCTTGCTTAGGTTTGATTTAGAAGACGGATTGACATCCCGTTCTTCCTTCTTATCTAAGATTGTGTTTCTTTGTTCTATTCCGAATCTAGTGACGATATTTGTTCTTGATTGTGACTTTGAGATTGGTTTGAAGTTTATTGAAGGTTTTCGGAAGTTTTCATCTTTCAATCTTTTAAACCTTGAATTTGATATCATTATGACTATTGTTGGCTAAAAACCCTTAACAATTCTAAGGTGAAGGGTTGATAGTTGTGGCTTAGATGATGATAGATCGATCGTAAACAGATTGGACCTTGAGAGTTAGAGAGAATCGCCGACGAACCCTAAGTTACGGCTTGTTCTTGAGTCCACGCCCGTGGAACCTCAAGAACTAACCGTGATTTCCCTTAAGTTTACGAACTTGCTTTTACTTTAATCCAAAGTTAAAGATTTGCTTTAACTTAGTTTAGGCTTGCCTTTTCTAGGTGGTAGTGAAGCCTCAACAACCTCTACCTCGATTGTGAGTGTCACAACCTTAATCGATTTAGTTAGTCTTGATCCTTGGATTACAAGTTTGGGTATTTGATATTAATTTTCATCTTTAGAACATTTCTATACTGAAGCCTCAACAACCTTTATAGAGAGTGTCTTATAGGTGAGTCATATAAGGTTTTTGAAACTTCACCGTACGATTACCTTACATTAGCATACCTTTGCATATCTTAACTCTGTCCTTATATCATTAGTATATCTTGAATCGATTGCCACAGCTGGATACTTGGATCTTTAGGATTGTTGTTTTTCCAATAATTTGCAAAGCTCTTACATCTACTTGCTTGATAATCTGCAATTGAATTTGTTCCCCCCAAATCCCTGTGTTCGATACTCTGGAATTCTTGCTTAACTACGTCGATCCGTACACTGCGGGTTCGCTTGCTTGATTCTAGTTTTATAAATTTAATGCTTATTTGCACGCACACTAAGTGGCGAACAAACGGTCAACGACTCAAGAAGTATACACCGGAGCTCCAATCTGAAGAGTTTGCACCTACCACACTCGAATAAATGCAAGTACGGTCTAGCTACGGACCTTAAACAAGCGCTTCTTGGGAGGCAACCCAAGGTATTGCACTTATGCTTTTGTTTATCATTCTTAGATTAGATTAGTTTAGTCGTTTTTGCTTTGTTTTTGCCCTCGATACCTCCCGGTATGTCATGTTTTTGGATGTAGGAACAATGGGATAGGCAATGGAAAGGAAAAAGTTAGAAGGAATTGATGAAACTTGGATTTTGGCACATTACAGAGAGTTCCACGCCCTAAACCACGGTCATGGAAGCTACAGTGACCGTAATTTGCAAAAATCTGAGAAAAATGACCAAAACCACGGTTCCGTACAAAACCACGGCCATGGAACAGCGCGAGTGACCGTGATTTTCCAAAAAATTTACGGTCACTATATAAACCACCTTCTTCACAAAAACAACACAAAATTTCCAAACCACGACCCCATTCCACGCCCTAAACGCCGAAACCAATCCCCCTCTCTCAAATCTTCGTTGGAGTCCGATTCGAACGATTCTTGAGCCTAAAGTGAAGAAAATTCAACCATCTACAATATCCAATCAAAAAATCAAGTGAACAATCCCTGCAGAAGACGGAATTTGGATTTTAAGAATCCAAAACCTAGGTTTTCTTCTCTTTCTCTACTTTGTCGATTTGGCTCAATTCTTGCAAGATTTTTTAGGAGAACTGATTGGAATGGGATTGGAATTAGTCTAGGATTGTTGCCTGCTGAATTTGGTGTGAATTGATTGAGTTTTGAGCAAATCAGAGCCGAACCACGGTCTCTGGGCAAACCACGGCCGTGGAAGTTATAAAACAGGCCGTGATTTTTCCTTTGAAATGGATTTGTTTAGGCGTAAGTCAAATAGGAACAAGAAGAGGAAAGGAGACACTTCCTCCTCCTCCCAAGTACCCCCTAGTGAGCCACCATCACCCCCACCTCCTAAAATTCCAACAATCCATGAGGATTACCTCGATGCCTTGGAAAGGATTGAGAAGAGGCCAGTCATAGGACCACGCTACTTAATGCTTGAGGAGTTAGAGCCGCTGAAAGTAGTGAATGACCTGACGTGGCTTCTAGATAGAGCCGGTTTGATGGTCTTCTCCGCTATTAGGGAAGATGCATATGAGGAGATTACTAGGGAGTTTGTGATTTCTTTTGAGCTTAGTGCAATGGATAGGACAGTTTCCTTTAGACTGATGGAGGAGAACTACGAGTTCTCAATCTTACAGTTTCGAGCCTTCTTTGGATTCCAAGAGACCTTCAATGGTCGGTTTCCTAGCGGTGTATACGCTAAGGACTTCTAGGAGGACATAGCCATGATATATGCCAACGAGGACCGCTGGCAGCCAGCTGACACCAAGGTTAAGCTCATCTACCACTTAGCCTTGAAGATATCCCATAGAGTCCTTTCTGAGTGTCTTTTCCCTAGGACCGAGACCCCTCAAAAGATTAAGACTAATGAGTTGTTCCTTCTTTACTCTATGTTGCACGGTAGACCTGTTGACTGTGCCACCCTCTTAACCTTCACCATGAGTAAGCTCAAGAACAAGAGAGCCGGTAACATTGGATATGGTGGTATGGTTACCCACATTGCTAGGCAGCTAGGGATAGCTTTTTCTGCATGTACTAGGATCGCAGCTAGACCTTTGGGTCTCAATAGTTTGATGACGAGGGGTATCATCTTCCCTAGGCATCGCAGTCCACCTACCGCCGGTATTCCTTGGGAGGAGAGAGGAGGTAGAGGCATCCCGTGGCTCCCTGAGTATTCCATTATGGTTGGACCCCATAATTGGAAGCAGACCTTCGCTACTATGCATGCGAATAGGCTAGTAGCACCTCTCTACGTCCCCGATGAGGTACCGGCTGCAGATGTTGAGGAGGAGATTGGAGGAGGTGATGGTTTTGAGGGAGGAAGTGATGAGCAGGACTTTGGCACTTTCCCGGATCAGCCGGCACACTTCCCTGACCCCTCTAGGCGTTCACCACGACCCGCTAGACCTTCAGCAGCCTCTTCCTCTCGCCGTGCTAGCGTGAGTGAGAGGCCAACATGGATGGATGCTCATCCCGCTTGGTACGGAGCACGGCTGGAGTGGATGGGAGCTCCACCACCTTGGTATAGTCAGGCGCCAGAAACACCAGCAGCACCGACTCCACAACACGCACCGGCATGGTACGGCCAGCCACCAGCTTGGTATGAGCAGCTACAAGAGTGGGCTACCGACCTTTCTAGGCGAGTTCGTGACTTGGAGATCCATAGAGAGGCACAGGTGACTAGGAGCCGGGAGCATGAAGAGATGTTGAGTGATATCTACCGTCAGCAGTTTGGGCGGTACTACATTCATGACTTCCGCCCATTCCCACAACCGCCACCTCCACGGTGATGAGCCTTGAGGATTGACAGTTCAGCCGCCCCACCACCGTTTTTAGTGAGTTTATTTTTCTTTTCTTCTTTTCTTTATTTCTTTTTCGAACATTCAGGACAATGTATGTTCTATGTATGGGGTGGGGTGTGACTATGTGTTGTAATAACTCTACTATATTTGCTTGCTTGCTTCTATCCATAACACTTTGCATGTTTCATTTTCATAGTCACACGTTTCGTTATTGCATTGCATGAAAAAGTTTGAAAAACCTATAAAAATTTGAAAATTATGGAAAATTTTGAAAGAGTTCTTGTGCTTCTAAGATTAGAGATGACTTCTATGATAGCTCTTACTTGTGGATGAGTTTTGATGACAATTGTATACTTAAACGGAATAATGAATTGAAAAGGAATTGAATGTGTTGTTTATCCTTTCTTGCAAGTTTCATATTGTGAAAGTTATATCTAAATCATGTTGAGAAATTGAGGTTGAAATCACATAATGAGTTCTTATACTTGTTTATGAAATGATTAAGGCAATTCAATATTTTTTCTTCTTTCTTTGATCACTTAGCCCCACAATAAAAGTAATTGTCTCCCTTACCTATCTGGGAATTTGGAGGAGTGAATATTTGGCATGTTTGATGTGGGAGGGCCATGAAAGCAAAAATGTTGCATTCAAAGAATAGAATTAATAGGTTTGGGGAAGTCAATTATGACGATGAGTAACTCGGCACCATTCACATAGCCGGGTGTTTGTCTTGCCAAAGTCGAATTGAGCGATATTCCTAACGAACTATGGTATGTGCATCAAGGGTTTGAGGCATCTCGAAATTGAGAAATGCCGATCTCCTAGGCTTCGGTTTTTGTGCACCTCTGTCCATCTTTCAAAAAGTAAACTCGAAAAATAATGTGAAAAAAAAGAGAGCAAAACTCAAAGTCGATGGTGTTGTAATTCAAAGCAAAAAAAAAAAGAGTTGGGATTATTCATTTTCCCGGATTCATGCACCACATCCCTTATAAGTTTCTCTCCCTTCCGCATTCTAGACCTTACTTGGAAGCCCTTAAGATCAAAAGAATGTTATTTGACTTGGTGATCTAAATTGAAATTTCTTATGCTTGATTTTGACAATACTTGAAGGTTATTATGTTTGTCTTAAGGTTTAAGCAATTCATGATGTTTCTTTGCTTTACATTCTTTGGTTTATGTATACAAGCGTTTTCAAGGATGAATGAAACAAGGTTTGAGGATGATCTATTGACTAGAAGCACATTTACCAAAAAGATGTTTTTGTTTCGAGTTGCATGCATATTTCATTCTAACTTGTATTCTAGGCTTTTAAAAACCTTGCTTGGGGACAAGCAAGTGACAAGTATGGGGTATTTTGTAAGCATGAAATATTGTAATATTCTAGGCACTTATTTTGGTTGTTTTTCCCTTATTATTGTGTGCATGGATGAAGTTAAGAAGCAATTGTTAGCTTGTTACTCTATTTTGCCGATATGAATGTCTACACTAGCTTTGTGTTGATTGTAGGTGAAAAGGAGCTAAATAGGAGCTATTGATAGAGAAAAGAGATAAATCGATCATATGGAACACATCAAGGAAGCTAAGGAAGGAGCTAGGATGAAGAATGTCACGACACAAAGGAAACTACAAGTATTCTACTCTTCCACGCCCTGAATTACGGCCGTAGAAGAGTCCACGGCCGTAGATCTTGGCATCATGAGCGTGGAGCATTCCAGTAAGTTACACGGCCTAAAGTACGGTCGTGGAAGTCATAATAGACCGTAACCCTTTTCCACGCCCTAAACCACGGTCGTGGAAACCCTTGAGACCGTGTTTAGGCGATCTTTTGACGAGTCTTTATTTGCTACGTTATTTACGTAACGGGCCTGGACGGTTATTCTTTCCCATCTTATAAAAAAGTCGGAAAAGAGAGTTTTGGGACGCTCACTTAATCTCGTAACATTTGCGTTTTATCCCGTTTAGATGTCGACGGACGCTGACGGCCGCTTACCTGGCTTGGAACATTCTTACCTAGGGTTGATTGAAGATCGCCGAAGGTTTAGCCTATTTCTCAGGTTTTGATATTGGAGACGGATTAACAACCTATTCTCAATACTTACCTTAGATTCTTGTGAGGTTTTGTGTTATACATTCTGAATCCATTAAACATTGCTTCTTGTGTTTCGGATTTAAGAAATAGTTTTGAAGGTTTATTGAGTATTCAAGGGTTTTTATCTTTCATTCTCTTTAAATTGAATATTGATATTATGACTATGGTTATTGGCTAAAAACCCTTTAGCAATTCTAAAGTGAAGGGTTGATAGTTGTGGCTTAGATGATGATAGATCGATCGTAAATTGATTGGACCTTGAGAGTTCGAGAGATCACTTTGACGAACCCAAATCACGGCCTGTTCTTGAGTTTCCACGGCCGGGGTTCTCAAGATCTGACCCTGATTTACCCTAGTTTACGAACTTTGCTTTTACTTTGATCCAAGGTTAAAGATTAACTTTAATCTAGTCTTAGTTTGCCCTTTTCTAAGTAGTAGTGAGACTCATCATCCTCTATTTCGGTTTCGAGTGTCACAACCTTAATCGTTCTACTTTATCTTGATCCCTGGGTTACAAGTTTGGGTATTTGAGTTTAATTCTTGTCTATAGATCCTTTCTATACTGCAGCCTCAACAACCTTTATAGAGAGTGTCCTTAGATAAGTCATATAAAGTCTTGGAACTTCACCGTACATTGCTTTACTTTAGCATACCTTTGCAACTCCTAACTTTGTCCTTAGTTTTTTAGTATATCTTGAATCGATTGCCACAATTAGATACCTGGATCTTTAGGGTTGCTATTTTCCCAATATTTGGAAAGCTTTACCTTTTATTTGCTCGATAACTTGAGATTGGGTTTTGTTTCACCGAATCCCTATGATCGATACTCTGGAATATTTGCTAATCTACGTCGATCCGTACACTGCGGGTTCGCTTGCTTCTATTCTAGTTTTATAAATTTAAGACTTGATTGCACACACGTTTTAGGGCGAACAAACTCCGCTTAAACGCTTATGAGAACGCCAAGATCTATAAGTAATGAGTGAAGTGTTGGCATGATAAGCATATCATTCCAAAGGACCTCAAAGAAGGAGATCAAGTTCTCCTCTTCAATTCGAGACTTTGGCTCTTTCCAGGTAAGCTTAAATCTCGTTGGACTGGACCTTATCTAATCAAATATGTTTTTCCCCATGGCGCAGTTGAAGTATGGGGTGAAAAGAGCGGAAGTTTCACGGTGAACAGTCAACGACTTAAGAAGTATACACCGGAGCTCCAAGCTGAGGAGTTCGCACCCACCACACTCGAATAGATGCAGGTACGTTCTAGCAACGGACCTAAAACAAGCGCTTCTTGGGAGGAAACCCAAGGTATTGCATTTATGCTTTTGTTTTTCATTCTTAGATTAGATTAGTTTAGTCATTTTTGCTTTGTTTTGCCCTCGATACCTCCCGGTATGTCGTGTTTTTGGATGTAGGATCAATGGAATAGGCAATGGAAGGAGGAAAAATTGGAAGGAATTGACGAAACTTGGGTTTTGGCACATTATAGAGAGTTTACGCCCTAAACCACGGTCGTGGAAGCTATAGTGACCGTAATTCTTCCAAAGTCTGAGAAAAATCACCAAAACCACGGGTCCGTACAATTCCACGGCCGTGGAACACCCCGAGTGACTGTGATTTTCCAAAATTTTTACGGCCACTATATTAACCACCTTCCTTCACAAAAACACCACAATTTTACAAATCCACGCATTTTTCCATGCCCTAATCGCCGAAATCTTTCCCCTTCTCACAAATCTTCGTTCGGAGTCCGATTCGAACCATTCTTGAGCCTAATGTGAAGCATTTTCGATCATCTACAAGATCCAATCAACAATTAAAGTGAACAATCCCTGTAGAAGAAGGAATTTGGATTTTAAAAATCCAAAACCTAGGTTTTTCTCCTCTTTCTCTACTTGTCAATTTGGTTCAATTCTTCGCAAGATTTTTAAGATAACTGATTGGAATTGGATTTGGAACTAGTCCACGGCCGTGGTTTTCCTAGAACAGACCGTGATTTCCCTTGTAATGGACAATTTGTTTAGGAGAAATTCGAGTAGGAACAACAAGAGGAAAGGTGACACTTCCTCTTCCTCCCAAGTCCCCCCTAGTGAACCACCATCACCCCCACCTCCTAGAATTCCAACCATTCATGAGGATTACCTCGATGCCTTAGAAAGGATCGAGAAGAGGCCGGTCATAGGACCGCGATACTTAGTGCTTGAGGAGCTTGAACCGCTGAACGTAGTGAATGATTTGACATGGCTTCCAAATAGAGCCGGTTTGATTATCTTCTCCGCTATTAGAGAATATGCTTATGAGGAAATCACTAGGGAGTTCGTCCCTTCCTTTGAGCATAGTGCCGTCAATAGGACGGTTTCTTTTCGGTTGATGGAGGACAACTATGAGTTCTCGATCTTGTAGTTTGGAGCCTTCTTTGGGTTCCAAGAGACCTTCAATGGTCGGTTTCCTAGCGCGGTATACGCTAAGGATTTTTGGGAGGATATCGCAATGATATATGCTAGTAAGGACCGTTGGCAACCGGCCGACACCAAGGCTAAGCTCATCTATCACTTAGCCTTGAAGATAGCTCATAGGGTCCTTTCCGAGTATCTTTTCCCTAGGACCGAGACCCCTCAAAAGATTAAGACCGATGAGCTTTTCCTCCTTTACTCTATGCTCCATGGTAGACCCGCCGATTGTGCTACCCTCCTAGCCTCCACTATGAGTAAGCTGAAGAACAAGAGAGCCGGCAATAGCCTTATGACTAGAGACATCATCTTCCCTAGACACCGCGGTCCACCTACCGCCGGTATGCCATGGGAGAAGAGAGGAGGTAGAGGTATTCCTTGGCTCGCCTAGTATTCCATTATCGCCGGACGCCATAACTTGAAGCAGACTTTCGCCGCCATGCATGCGAATAGGTTGGCAGTACCTCCTTTTGTGCCGGATAATGTCCCGGCTGCGGATGTTGAGGAGGAGATAGGAGGAGGTGATGAGCAGAACTTTGACACTTTTCCGGATCAGCCGGCACACTTCCCCGACCCTCCTAGACGTTCCCTGCGACCTTCCGGACCTTCCGGAGCCTCTTCCTCTCGCCGTGCTAGCGTGAGTGAGAGGCCGACTTGGATGGACGCTCCTCCTGCTTGGTATGGGGAGCAGCCTTCATGGATGGGAGCTCCACCTCCGTGGTATGATCAGGAACCCGCAACACCATCAGCACCGACTCCCCAGGACGCACCAGCATGGTATGGCCAGCCACCAGCTTGGTATGAGCAGCTACCGGCGTGGGCCACCGACCTTTCTAGGAGAGTTAGAGACTTGGAGATCCACTGGGAGACCCAGAAGAGACGGAGCTGGGAGCATGATGAGATGATGAGTGACATTTACCGCCAGTAGTTCGGGCGGTACTATAGCCATGACTTCCGTCCATTTCCACCACCGCCTCCTCCGCAGTGACGACTTGATGATCGTCAGTCTCAGCCACCCCACCACCATCTAGTGAGTTCATTTTGCTTTTTTTTCTTTTCTTTATTTTCTTTTTTAACATTGAGGACAACGTATGTTTTAAGTATGGGGTGGGGTGTGACTATGTGTGTAATAACTCTACTATATTTGCTTGCTTCTATCCATGAATCTTTGCATGTTTCATTCCATAGTCACACGTTTCGTTATTGCATTGCATGAAAAAGTTTGAAAACCCGATAAAAAATTTGACTTCCGTTTTGAAAAATTTTGAAAAAGTTCTTGTGCTTCTAAGATTAGAGATGACTTCTATGATAGTTCTCACTTGTGGAATGAGCTTTTGATGACAATTGTATGCTTAAACGGAATTATGAATTGAAAAGAAATTGAATGTGTCGTTTATCCCTTCTTGCAAGTTTCATAATGTGAAAGTTTTATCTAAATCATTTTGAGAAATTAAGGTTGAAATCACATGATGAGTTCTTATACTTCTTTATGAAATGATTAAGGCAATTCGATTTTCTTACTTCTTTCTTTGATCATTTAACCCCTCAATAAAAGTAATTGCCTCCCTTACCTATCCGGGAATTTGGAGGAGTTGATATTTGGCATGTTTGATGTGGGAGGGCGATCAAAGCAAAATTTTGCATTCAAAGAATAGAACTAATAGGTTTGGGGAATTCAATCATGACGATGAGTAACTGGGCACCATTCACATAGTCGGGTGTTTGTGTCTTGCCAAAGTCGGATTGAGCGATATTCCTAACGAATTATGGTATGTGCATCAAGGGTTTGAGGCATCTCGAAATTGAGAAACGCCGATCTCCTAGGCTTCGGTTTTTGTGCACCTCTATCAATATTTAAAAAAGTAAAGTCGAAAAATAATGTGAAAAAGAAAAGAGCAAAGCTCTAAGTTGATGGTGTTGCAATTCAAAATAAAAAGAAGAAGAGTTGGGTTATTCCTTTTCCCGGATTCATGCACCACATCCCTTACAAGTTTCCCTCCTTTCCGCATTCTAGACCTTACTTCAAAGTCCTTAAGATCAAAAGAGTGTTATTTGACTTGGTGATCTAAATTGAAGTTTCACATGCTTGACTTTGACAATACTTGAAGGTTATGATGTTTGTCTTGAAGTTTAAGCGATTTATGATGTTTCTTTACTTTACATTCTTCGGATTGAGCGTTTTGAAGGATGAATGAAGCAAGGTTTCAGGATGATCTATTGACTAGAAGCACATTTGCCTAAAGGATGGCTTTGTTTTGAATTTGCATGCATATTTCATTCTAACTTGTGTTCTAAGCTTTTGAAAACCTTGCTTGGGGACAAGCAAGTGACAAGTATGGGGTATTTTGTTAGCATGAAATATGGTGATATTCTAGGCACTTATTTTGGTTATTATTCCCTTATTATTGCGTACATGGATAAGGTTTTGAAGCAAATGTTAGCTTGTTCATCTATTTTGTCGATATGAAAGTCTACATTAGCTTTGTGTTGATTATATGTGAATAGGAGCTGGAATCGGAGAATTTGAGAGAGAAAAGGGAGTAATCGATCATGTTCAAGGATTAGGAGATACATCAGAGAAGCTAAGGAAGGAGCTAGGATGAAGAATGACACGAAACAAAGGCAACAACAAGTAATATGCACTTCCACGCCCTGAATTACGGCCGTGGAGAAGATGATTTGAAGTCCACGCTCTAAACCACGGCCATGGATTTGGCATTATGAACGTGGAAGAGAGTTTGGAACACTCCATTAAGTTACACGGTCTAAATTACGGTCGTGGAAGTCACAAAGCACCGTAATCTGTTTCCACGCTCTAAACCACGGTCGTGGAAGGCTGTGAGACCGTGATTTAGGCAATCTTTTGACGTGTCATTATTTGCCACGTCATTTACGTATTGGGCCTTAACGGTAATTCTTTCTTGTCTTATAAAAAGGATGGAAAAGAGAATTTTGAGGACGGCCGCTCACCCTTGTTTTCAGCACTCTTGCTTAGGGTTGATTGGGAGTCGGCGAGAGTTGCGGAAACGCCGGATTGTTGGAGATTGGAGATTGCTTACAGTGGAAGTTTAGCCTTTTCTTAAGTTTTAATATTGAAGGCAGATTGACATCTTGTTCTTCGTACTTGCCTTAGATCATTGTGAAGTTTTGTGTTATATATTCTGAATCCATTAACATTGCTTCTTGTGTTTCGGATTTGAGAATTGGCTTCGAAGTTTTATTGAGTATTCGAGGGTTTTCATATTTTATTCTTCTTAAATTGAATATTGATATCATGACAATGGTTATTGGCTAAAACCCTTTAGCAATGCTAAGGTGAAGGGTGGATAGTTGTGGCTTAGATGATGATAGATCGATCGTAATTTTATTGGACCCTGAGAGTTAGAGAAATATCATCGACACCCTAAATCACGACCTGTTCTTAGGTTTTCACGGCCGTGGTTCTCAAGATCTACCCGTGATTTACCCCAGTTTACGAACTTTGCTTTTACTTTAATACAAAGTTAAAGATTAGCTTTAACCTAGTCTTGGCTTGCCTATCCTAGGTAGTAGTGAGACTCAACATCCTCTATTTCGGTTTCAAGTGTCACAACCTTAACCGTTTGAGTTTATCTTGACCCTTGGGTTTCAAGTTTGGGTATTTGAGATTAATTCTTGCCCGTAGATCCTTTCTATATTCCAGCCTCAACAACCTTTATAGAGAGTGTCTTTGGGTAAGTCATATAAGGTTTTGGAACTTCACCATACATTACTTTACCTTAGTATACCTTTGCAATTCTTGACTCTGTCCTTAATTCTTTAGTATATCTTGAATCGATTGCCACAATTAGACACCTGGATCTTTAGGGTAGCTATTTTCCCCAATATTTGCAAAGTTTTACATCTTTATTTGCTTGACAATTGAAATTGGATTTTTTTTCACCAAATCCCTATGTTCGATACTTTGGAATACTTGCTAATCTACACCGATCCGTACACTTCGGGTTCGCTTGCTTTTATTTCAGTTTTATAAATAAAAAGCTTATTTGCAGGCATGTTTTCGGGCGAACATGTAGTGCCAATGGGAGTCTTGAAAGCAGTCATGTACGCCCAAAGTGCATCGTCCAACTTAAGTGACCAATCCTTCCTCATTCTAGAGACAGTTTTCTCTAGAATGTCCTTTATTTCTCTATTTGAGATTTCCACTTGCCTGCTCGTTTGAGGATGGTAGGGAGTAGTAATCTTGTGAGTTACCCCGTACTTGGCTAATAGAGATTCAAATTTACGGGTTGTGAAGTGCGTTCCTCCATCACTAATGATGGTTTGGGGCGTCCCAAACCTTGGGAAGATCGTTCTATTAAAAAAATTCACTACCACCGTAGCATCATTAGTGGGAGAAGCGATTGCTTCAACCCCTCTTGAAACATAGTCTACAACTAGAAGAATGTATTGGTTACCAAAAAAAGACTGGAATGGTCCCACAAGATCCACACCCCATACATCGAAGATTTCCACATCTTAAATGTTGTTAAGTGGCATCTCATTCCTCCTCGATATATTACATGTTCTTTGACAAGCATCGCAACAAGCATCAAAAACATCCTTAAATAAAGTAGGTCAAAAGAATCCGGATTGCAATACCTTAGCACAAGTCTTGTACGAACTAGCATGCCCCCTACAAGGTAAAGAATGGCAATGACGGATGAAGCTTTCCACTTCGTTTTCCGGTATACACCTCCTAATAATGCCATGCGGACCTCTCTTGAAGAGTAAAGGTTCATTCCAAAATTAATGCCGGACATCCTTGAAGAATTTCTTCCTTTGAGCGTAGGATAGTCCGGAAGGTATTTCTTGACAAACCAAGTAATTTACAATATATGCAAACCACGGTCCGTTACCTCTAGAAATATGATGAAGACACTCTTCCATCATGTGCAGCTGCTCGTCATGGACCGAGTCATCTATACGGAGATCGTCCTTGTGATGTGGGGAAGGTGACTTATGTTGTCCACCACGGACTTCTCGGATCCCTTCTTGTCTCGGATCTCTAGATCGAACTCTTGGAGGAGTAGAATCCACCTAATCTGCCCGTGGTTTTGCATCCTTCTTGGTGAGCAAATACCGTATAGCTGCAAGGTCAGTATACACAATCACCTTCGCTCCTACAAGATAAGAACAAAAATTTTCAAATGATTACACAACATCACGCAATGCTTTCTCCGTCGTAGCGTAGTTAAGTTGAGCTTCGTCTAGCGTCTTGCTAGAATAATTTATGGCAAGAGTGTGTCCATCCTTCTTCTTTCCTAGCACCGCTCCTACTTCTACGTCACTTTCATCGCACAAAACTCTTAGCACACTGGTCGGTCCATACAAATCTAGTAGTCTTCCTCAAAAGACTTGTCAATGGGCGGGCAATCATAGAAAATCCCTCCACAAAGCGTCTATAATAACCGGCTAAGCCAAGAAAGCTACGCACTTCCTTGACGTTCGTCGGTGTCGTCCATGCAGTAACAGACTCGATCTTCGCCGGGTCAACCATGATCCCATCGGCGGAGACAATATGTCCAAGGAAAGCAACCTCAGACATCCAAAACTCGCACTTAGAGAGCTTGGCGTACAGCTCTCTATCCCTCAAAATCTGCAATACCGTCCTCAGGTGTCCCGCATGCTCCTCTCTACTACGAGAGTATACCATAATGTCATCAATGAAAACCACCACAAACTGATCCAGGAAGCCGATGAAGATGTTGTTCATCAACTCCATGAATATTGCCGGGGCATTCGTCAACCCAAATGGCATCACTACAAACTCATAGTGTCCATAACGGGTACGAAATGCCGTCCTGTGCACATCCTCCTCTCTCACCCTCAGCTGGTGATACCTAGAACGCAAGTCAATCTTGGAGAAAACTGTCGCTCCCTGCAGCTGATCAAGTAGATCATCAATACGAGGTAGTGGATACCTGTTCTTGATGGTCACCTTGTTCAGCTCTCTATAATCTATGCACAGTATCAACGATCCGTCCTTCTTCCGCACGAAGAGGACCGGTGCACCCCATGGTGAAACGCTAGGGCGTATGAAGCCCTTATCAGCCAATTCCTAGAGTTGCTTCTTCAGCTCCAACATCTTGACAGGTGCCATACGGTTTGGGGCCTTCGAAATGGGTCTCGTGTCAGGCTCTAAATCAATGCCGAAATCTACGCTCCTTTGAGGTGGCAAGCTAGACGGCACTTCAAATACGTCTGTAAACTCACAAACCACCGGTATATCTTCCAAAGCTGGACTCTCTCCATCCTCCATGGCGTAACACCAGAAGGCATCACATCCTTGTGCAATCAGTTTAGCTGCTCGTACAACACTGATGGCAGATCCTGTCTTCCCAAGGTCCCAACCCCGGAAGACCTCTATCGAACCTAAGTCGGTAGAGACTGTAACAGTCCTCTTACCCACATCTATACCGCACGGTGTCTACGCATCCAATCCATACCTAATATGAGTTCTTCATGCATTAAAGGCATGACTAAGAAATCAACAAGTAGTACGCGAGTCCCTAAACGTAGGGGACAACTACGTATCTCCTGGGTACCTCTGACCCTACTACCATCAGGTAACCCTATAGTAAAGGGTGCCCCCTCTATGGTAGACAAACTCAAACGCTTAACACAAGAAGTAGAAATAAATGAATGTGTAGCGCCCGTATCAATAAAACTCTAACACGTAAACCATGTAACAGAATGGTACCTGTAGCAGCTGGTGTTGGCGGCTCCTCAGCACTTCTCAACTCAAAAGCACGGCCTCGAACTCCTCCAGTATCACTAGTGTTAGCCTCTCTACCTCTACCCCTACACGGTCCAGGAGCTGAACCCTGAGTAGCAGGTGTCCCTGGGACCCTCTGTTGTCCCTGATGTTGAGGCGGTCTCTACCCACCTCCTACTGCACCTGTAGGGGAAGAACCTTGCTGTGATGGCGCCTTGCCTTGACGGTAAATCATAGCTATATGTCCTGGCTTCGCACACGAGAAGCAAGTCAGCGGTGCTCTAAGGCAATCAGTCCTCATATGTCCATAGGCCCCACAGTTGTAACACTTCCGACCTCTATCAATAGTCTATGCAGACACTGGAATACTCGAACGACCCTGAGTCTGACCTCGCCCGAATCCAGATGCTTCTGCACCAGTCGGTGTTGTACGCTATCTCTTCTCAGACCGTCCGGTCTGAGAAGTCCTCCTCTGGCTAGCCCTCTCTCTCTCATAAGCAGAGGCCCGATCCTCATAGTGTGCCAATGAGTCACAATGTAATCATGCCATATATGAACGCGTACTCTCCCTCAGACGTCTGGAGAATAGGTATACGTGCTGGTCCTCAGAAGGTGCAGCTGGACCCAGCAAAGCTAACTCAGTCCGGAAGCGACGAATGGCATCAATAATGGGCACATCCTGAAAGCCTGCTTCCACAAAATCCTGCAGCTTCTCCCTCCTCAGTGAGGCAAGGCAGAACTGCTCCCTCAGTAGAGTCCTTATCTGCTCATAGGTGGTGACTCGTGCTCCAACTGTCCTCCACCACTGATGTGCCAAGTCACGGAATAGAGACTGTACTAGCTTTATCCGTCTGTCCTCTGGGCAACGAATAGACTATAAAGTTGAGTCTACATGCCCAATCCACACCTCAGTCTCTAGGCCGATCTCCCCAAAGAAGTGTGGTACTCCCTGCTGGTGGAATGCCTTCAACCAGGTATCTGGTCAAGGCCCTCTTGTCTCCTCCACAACTCGTGCTGGCTCAACTACACAAACTGGTACAGCTGGCACCTACGTAGCTCCATGGGACTCCTCAAATAATCCCTCCTGCCTTGGTAAATTTGGGGCTCGTCGACCCGCTCTGATGGCCTCCTCAAACTGCTTGAGATACTCTTTGAACTCTGATCCGCCCATGGAGACATGGTCTGAACTATCAAACTGGCCTGGATGGGTCTGTTGTCTCCTGGATCCACCACTCCTCGTAGTTGGAACAAAGCTCTCAACAACCTCCTCATGAGCCTCCTCCACCACTGGTGGATCTGTAGCGGGAGCTGGTCCTTGTCTCCTCTCTCCTGGAGGAAGAGGTGGTCTACCTCCACCTCTGCCTGCAATAGTAGCTCTAGTCCCAGCCATTTGCGGGGTATGCACACCTAACGTATAAGGCTCTATATAGGCCATATGTATAGATATATATATATATAATACTTAATAATACATGCACACACATCATCACATAAAAGGTATCTATATATATATACTTTCGAGATCCTCAGATGGGTGACAACTTCTGTACACACTATCCCAAAACATTTGTACTCGCTTTAAAACCAAAACTCTTTAAAACGTCAGACCCTATGTGGATTCTGTTTATTTATCCATTCTACCTTTATTGCAGATAGCAAGTGCCATTGTTGTCAACCTAAGGCTCTGATACCAACTCTGTAACACCCCAAATCCGCGGGACTCGGAATGCTACATTGGGCTAGGATCTCACAATGGATCCTGACTCTAGCCTGACAACAAGTTCACTAGATCTTACAACAAGGCACAAGTAGAGTAAAACAAATACATAAAAGATGTATGATATGACAAAAGAGTTTACAAACTCAAAGCCGAGTACAAAACCATAACAACAACATCAACTGGTACAAAAGATCCCCAACCCACGCATCCTAATGTACAGAGGTCCTCGGCTGGTCACACCATCTGGCTCACTTTGTAGTCTTCCTAACCTGCAGATCATCTATAACACGGTATACACCGATATCTACAACAACAGATAAGCATGATAGTAATAGCACAAACACACAACAATATCTCATACATGCAATGCCACACATATTCATTTATTATCTTTAATTACGTTATACCATTACTAATTTAACTTCTTTTGTAACATGAGGAGCCTCAAGAACCCCGCCTCATCCAACGTAACACAGCAGTTTTTCATCGGTTGACCGTCACTCGTCCCCTCCTGTGAGATGATCTTCAGGGCACCTCCACCTAACCCAACAGGGGGAGACTGGTGGTTACCGCCCGTTATAATACACTTGGGCCATATAAACATAATGAATGGTCGTCCTAGTCCGATTTAAGTTATAAATGCACAACCATATGAACACACACAACCATTACAATCATACAATCCACAACTGCACGCTAAGTAAGTCCTATGGACTTACCTGATACACTTGTATCATCTACCACGTCACAGCTTCCCCTCGGGGAAGAAACCAACGCCTGCAAGAGCAAGGCACACAACATCACAACCTGAAAGGGTTAGGAGACTCGTCTCCATAACCAGAACCAACCTACAACCTAAAAATCAACACAAGCTCGCATATGTCTATAACATACTCTCAACATCAACACAGGTGCCTAAGGCACATCTCTAGCATACCACTCATCCTAACCATCCTAACCTAGCCAACAACGAAACTAAAGCTAAAGAAAAGGAAGGGAGGAAGACATACCAACAAGGTATGCACCAACAGAAGCAAGAACACACCAGCCAGCCCAGTGAGGCGCACGGCCGGCTCACCAGAGGCGCAGGGGCGGCCAACTGTGCAGAGAGTTGGTCCCGACTTCTCTTCAACTCCTTTCTCGATTCTCTTCACGTCGTCAATACACCACAGCAACACATATGCATATATATACACATGATCATCAAAACATCCAGAAAGGATCCAATCACAAGTCCAACTTGTGATCCTAGGATAGAAAGAAGAAGAAAGAAACAAGGAGAAGGAAAGAAGAGAGAAGAAGAGAAAGGACTTACCACTCCACCCTAGGCTACAACTATGGAGTATCCACACCTCTCACCACTTCAACACATCAGCAACAACACACAACAACATCAACAAGGTCATCCAAAGCCAAAGTCACACTCAAACTCTCAAAACTCTCTAACAAGATCAAGAAGAAGCAAAGATGAGAAGATGAAGGAGAAGAAGAACGTAAGATGATGAAGGAGCTGCAAAGGAGTGAAGAAACCCTTCATCAGAAGATTGGGGAGGTTTATAAGAGAAGCCAACCCGAAAGCAAGTCAAGAGGTCAACAAAAGTGGCTGCAGCCGCACAAAACCGCAAGGGCGGATCAACCATGCGCAGGGGCGGCTCACCTAGGGCGTAGGTGCGGCTGGAAGGGTCCGCTGGGGCGGCTGACAATGTCAAATCTAACTCAGCTAAGGCTCAGCAAGGCTCCTAGCCTCCAAAGACTACGGCTCTTACACTTGGCTTGCCTTTCCTAGGTAGTAGTGTGACTCAACATCCTTTATTTCGGTTTCGAGTGTCACAACCTTAACCGTTTGAGTTTATCTTGATCCTTGGGTTACAAGTTTGGGTATTTGAGATTAATTCTTGACCTTAGATCCTTTCTATAATGCAGCCTCAAACACCTTTATAGAGAGTGTCTTTGCGTAAGTCATATAAGGTTTTGGAACTTCATCGTACATTACTTTACCTTAGTATACCTTCGCAATTCTTGACTTTGTCCTTGATTCTTTAGTATATCTTGAATCGATTGCCACAATTAGACACCTTGATCTTTAGGGTTGTTGTTTTCCCCAATATTTGCAAAGCTTTACATCTTTGTGTTCGATAGTCTGGAATACTTGGTAATCTACGCCGATCCGTACACTACGGGTTCGTTTGCTTTTATTTCATTTTTATAAATATAAAGCTTATTTGCACGCACGTTTTTGGGCGAAAAAGTTTTTGGCACCGTTGTCGGGGATTTGGTCTAGACCAAACTTCGGTTCTCGGTTGTCGAGCTTAGGAGCTTTGCTCTTGTTATTTGATATCTCTTTTGAGTGCTATTTGCAAGTTCTCTTAGGTATATGCGCAGGTCTAGATCTAACAAAGACCTCATACCTCTTGATCCGGAACTTGAAAAGACTTTGAGGAAGAAACTTAAGGAAAGAAAGATGGCTGAAAATAGAGAGAGGGATCTCCAAGCGGAGTTAGAAGAGTCTCAAGCTCAATTTAGGTTGAGTGAGAAAACTCGTAAGGAACAAGTGGAGCGTCATCAATTCCAAATTGGTGAGCTCAAAGCTATGATGATGGACATGAAGTTGGAGATGAATGACTCCAAGAAAAAAAGAAAGCTAAGTCAACTAAGTCCATTAGAGTGGAATCATCCGATGAGGAGGATGATGATGATATGCCACCGCTAGAAGAAATTAATCCAACGATCAATCCACTCCGGAACGATCCCAGACCGGCCGCCTATCCTCGTATCCCAACTGGGAGTGCGAGATCCGCTCATGTAGATGAGGAGCCAAGAACTCTTGGACAAAGGATGGATCCGATCCAGCAACCGCGCCGTCTAGGCATGAACTTCGAAGCTGAAGATATTCAAGGGTTTAGCTTTAACCCGCAAGTTATTACTATCGTTCCCCAAAGCCAATTTGTAGGAATGAGTGCTGAATCTCCACACCAACATTTACAGAACTTTGAGATTCTATTGGAGACAATGAAACCGAAGAATGCAACCACCAACAACTACAAGATCAAACCATTCTTTTTCTCTTTGAAAGGGAAGGCTTTATCTTGGTATCAAGCTATTCCAAATGGAAGACTCAACACATGGGAGGATCTATCTTCGGAGTTCCTAACCAAATTCTTTCCGCCATCCAAGACAGCGGAATTGAGAGGTAAAATCAATGCTTTTTCTATGAAATCTAACGAAAGTTTGTTTCAATCTTGGAAAAGGTTTCAGGATCTATTATTGGATTTCCCACACCATGGCATTTCCAAGTTAGAGTTGTTGGAGATATATTACAAGGGGCTGGATGTGGAAACACAATTCAAGCTCCAGTCCCTTTCATGTGGCACATTCATGGACATGAGGGAAGATGACGCTTGGGACTTCATTGAGAAGCAAGCCCGAGTAATTGAGAAGTATTCCCACCGGAAGGCGGAAGCTAACCGAGTAGAGCAAGGAGCGAAGCTAACACAAACTGTGCAAACTCAAATATTTTCCCTCAACACCGAAATTAAGGAGTTGAAGGAAGTCATTAGAGCTGGCATTCAAAAGCCTAAGGAGCAAGATGTTGGATATTTAGTAAACATCAACAACCATCAAGGGAATGAGAACACAACCGCAACAACCGGAACAATTGGAACAACAACAACCGGAACAATAATTGGAACAACAATCGGAATTCAAACAACAATTGGCGTTCCAACCAACAGCAAAATTCCGGTAATTCTTATCCCAATTTAGGAAATTCACTAACACCACCATCTTCTTCTTCCATTCCTTTGAAATTCCAAGGGCAAACATCCAATAGGGGAAGCAACTCGGGGAAGGAGAAACCTCATCCCATGCTGGAAACGATCTTGGGAAAGCTTCAAGGACTGGAGAAACACATCACTAAAATTGATAAAGCTCAAAAGGCTTTAGAAAACCAAATGTTCAGCAATGCCGAGGAAGTTCCTAAAAACCAAGGAAAGCTTCCCAGAAAGACGGAGGACAACTGATAGCATGTATTATAGTCTATACTTTGGGACTTGCTTAGACGTTTTATCTTCAATAATCTACATGTTTAAATGTATATTATGTGATTATATTGTCATTTCATCTACCTTCATGGGAATCGAGGTCTACACCTAGTTTTGTTGTATTCATAGGTAAATGGATACATTTTGGATCGAAATGGAGCTAAGGAGTGAAGGAGTCATAGTAGCTACATTCATGAGCTTAAAAGAGAACTCAAGAAGCAACGAATTAACAAAGAGGATTTACTTTGGACCATATTTGAGAGATTTCACCTTCAGCTGAGATTCACCTCGGTCAGCTACAGTGTCACTTCGACTGAGGTGATCTAGAGGAGCGCCCCGACCGAGGCGAATACCCTGACGCGGCGAGATATATTTTATTTGGCTGAGATCTTTCATTTTTGGAAGGACAGATCTTATATTTTTGGGCTGTATTTCTGGAAGGAAGATCATATATTTAGGAGATCTATTTTGGAGATAAGATATATTTTATTAGAAAATTTTCTTTTTAATATATTATTATCTTTGGAAGATAATTCTCCTATAAAAAGGGCTGGATTTTCTATAATTCAAGATGACCGCATGCTTGGAGGCTGAGAATAACCAGCAAAGAGAGGATTTTCTAGAAGTTTTGAAGATTGAAGGAAGGAAGTTCATAGCTTTGTGATAGCTTGTGAGGGGATTTGTAAGACTTTCTTAGATTCCCTTTTGTTTGATTGTCTTGTTGGATATGTGATCCAAAGAACGCTGATTTGTTTGATATTTGATTCAGTTATTGAAGCCTTGTTCTTAAGGTTTTTGTGTTCAAAAATTCATTCTCTTCCCATATATTTGATTATTGCTTTCATGATGATGAGTGGCTAATTTCCTTGTGCAATTCTGGGGTGATTGGCTGAAAGTTGTGGGAAAAACAATGATAGAATAATCTTAGTTCCAGTAGGACCCTAAAAACTCAGTCTTTATCCTTAACCCTAGAACATCTCGTTCGGTCGATGAACATCTCGGCCGGGGTGGAACTTGACTGACCGAGATGACCTTTTCTGATCCGTAACTGAGAGTTAAGTGTTAGAGTATGCCAAATCCTATTCTTATTACACCTTTCCTGGTTCAATGCAAGCCTAGGATGAGACTTACCCGGTAATTCCTTAGTTTGTCTACCCAAGATCATAAGTATAGGTAATAAAGATTTATCCTTTATTGGGGTTTGAGTGTGCCTTCATCCCATCTTTGTGAGTTCGCTTGAGACTTACCCGGTAAAGGTTGATTCTAGTCCCTTAGTTGGTGTGTTGGTTTGAGAATATAATTCCTTTCCTTAGTACCTTGAGACTTACCCAGTGATAGGAGCTTTTGGTGTGGAGTTAGTGAGTAGTGAGACTTACCTGGTGATCTATTCCACTTTAGAAACACCTTCCCTTAGCAAAATCTCAGCTTTGTCGGCTTATCTTGAGATCTTGAGTTGGAACCACAACTAGATGCTTTAATCCCTAGAATTTGCATATTTCCTTTAATTGACCTTATTATCATCTCTTTGATTTCTTTAATCGCTTTTGTGGTTATTAGTTGCATTGGCTACCTCTACTTGCTTAGGTTTCACCTAAGTCCTTGAGATCGACACCCCGGAATTCTTGCTTTTTACTATAATTTATCCGTACACTGTGGGTTCGCATCCTTGTTGAAGCATATTTTTTGGGATATAAATTTAAAGCTTGCACACACCGTTTGGAGCGAACAAGTTTTTGGCGCCGTTGCCGGGGACTTGGTCTAGACCGAGCCGGTTGCGGTAATCTTTTGGGGCATTTGCCCCTGTTTTTACTAACCACTCTACTTGAGTGACTTTCGCAGGTTCTTTTTCTTAGGTTTATGCAAAGAACCCGTGTTGGGAAGGAAATTGTTCCTTACGATCCCGAACCAGAAAAGACATACAAAATACGCTTGAAAGAAGCGAAAATGGCCAATCGAGACGATCGCGATCTTGAGGCCGAATTGAATGAGGCGATGGAACAATGGCGCCTCAATAGCGAAGAACTTCAGCGCGAGAGGAAGCAAAATCGCAACCAGAGCTGCAGAGATTGAAGCAGATATGGCTGAGTTACGAGCTCAGATTCTGCATCGACCAAACCCTCGACCAAGGCAGGACCCCACTCCAATTGCCGCGGCCGAGATACTTCCACCTCAGATGCCTGTCCGAGATGTTCTTTTTGCAGGTATTCCACAGAACCTAGGGCAGAGGATGGACCCAAACCAGCAGGTGAGGTGTCTAGGAGTGAACCTAGGTGATCCAGCGGAGCATGATTACGAACTTCGACAGCAAGTTCTATCCATGATCCGCCAATGCCAGTTTGGAGGTTTAGAGAGGGAGTCTCCGCATCAACATTTACAAAACTATGAGATTTTGATGGAGACCTTGAGACCTTCAGGGCTGGAAAATAATAATTACAAGCTAAGGCCTTTTTACTTTTCTTTGAAAGACAGGGCACTTACTTGGTATCAGTCTCTTCCTCCCGGAAAGATCAACACTTGGGAGGAGATGACGACGGAATTTTAACAAAATTCTTTCCCCTCCAAAACCGCTGAAATGAGAGGGAAGATCAATGCATTTATCATGAAGGACAAGGAGAGTTTGTCCAAGTCATGGGAGAGATTTAAAGATGTTCTTTTGGATTGCCCACATCATGGGATTCCAAAGATAGAGTTGATGGAGATTTACTTCAAGGAATTGGATGGAGCTACCCAATTCAACCTTCAACTACTATCCGCCGGCACATTTATGGACATGCCGATTGATGAAGCTTGGAAATTCATTGAGAAACAAGCTTTGCACATGGAGAAATACTCCCACCAAGGAGCCAAAAATGGAGTTAAGAGAGTTAAATTCCAAGAAGGTCCATCAAATGATAATCAACTCACTTCCCTCAAGAATTATGTGAAGCAATTGAAGGACCTTTTGGTTTCTTACACCAAGAAGGAAGAGGGAGGATATCAAGGGTCAAGGAACAACAATCAAGGTTCCTGGAACAACAACTACAACAACAATAGAGGCTCCAACAGCAACAATTGGAGATCCAACAATCAAAATCCGGGTAACCATTACTCTAATTCCAATTCTAATAATTCTTTTAACCCCTCTTCTTCTTCTTCTACTCCATTGAAGAGCCAACAGCCTAGATCAAGTTCGTCCCAGCCAGAGAAGAAAGATGCAGTGCTGGAGGCCATCTTGATCAAGCTCAGCGCTATGGAGACATCCATGACTTCATTTTCGAAGGCACAAAAAGCCTTAGAGCAATAATTATTTAATAAGGCGAATGAAGTGCCAATAGATCCAGGGAAGCTCCCAGCAAGGACAGGGAGCAACCCAAAAGGACAAATCATGGCAATAACGACGAGAATTGGACTGAAAACTGCAGATCCAGTACCTCGGTCGATGTCAGTACAGACGAAGAACACCTCGGTCCAGGTACAGACGAAGAACACTTCGGTCGAGGTACCATCCGAGGTGGAGCCTTAGAAAGCATCGGACAAAACTGAAGTTTACGTCCCACCTCCTGCATATAAACCACCACTTCCATTCCCCCAGTCAAGGGCCAGAGCACATCTAGACAAGCACTTTGGTAAGTTCCTTGACTTGATGAATAAATTACATATTAACATCCCTTTCCTTGATGCTATTCTAGGGATGCCCGCTTATGAGAAGTTCTTAAAAGAGATTCTATCAAGGAAGAGGAAGCTGGAAGATTTTGGTGAAGTAAGGATGACATCTAAATCCTCGAAGCTCATTCAAATCATGAAGGAGAAGATGCCACCCAAGTTAAGAGACACCGGCTCATTTTGCATTCCCATTCAAGTTGGGGATGTTACTTGTGAGGCGTTGTGTGATCTAGGAGCCAGCGTGAGCATCATCCCGCTGGAGCTATGTGTGAAGATCGGACTTGGAGAGCCCAAGCCGGTGAAGATAAGCTTATACATGGCGGACCGCTCCATTACCCATCCCGTGGGCATTTTGGAAGATGTTCTGGCTAAGTTAGGTAACTTCTATTTACCTATAGACTTTATTGTGCTTGATATTCCCGCATATTATCCCGTCCCTATCATTCTCGGGAGACCATTTCTAGCAACTTCGGGTTGCAATGTGGATTGTAAGAACACAAAGTTGCAATTCAACATTGGCGGAGATCATGTGGAGTTTGCATTGCTTGCTGCAATGAAAGGAGAGCCGCTGGAGGATGATATCTTCAACATCTATGATGAAGAAGGATCAAGAGAATTGGTGAGCTCTATCCTTATTAATGATCCACTTGAAAGAGTTATTAGTTTTAGCTTAATAGAGGAAGGTATAGATGCTTCTTGTGATGCAGATATACGGAGTTTAAAGGCACTAGAAGAAGATCCAAGACCTAAGATTGAAAAACTAGTCCAGGAGAAGAGAATCTCCAGTTTCGGTCCTAGTTGCAATACCTTGACCGAGGCACTTTCTGGACCAAGCGAGGTGTTCTTGACTGAAGAACATCTCGGTCACCCACTCAGGACCTCGACCGAGGTCGCAAGCGAGACGCCTTCCACTGAGAATAACAAACTTCTTACTCCCTTTTCTGAAACTCATTCACAGTTGGTGGAGCACTTTCTCCACCAAGCTTCTAATAATAAAGAACCTTGGTATGCTGACATTGTTAATTATCTTGTTTGCCAGGAAATACCGCCTAGATTGACGTACACTCAAAGAAAAAAAATTCTTTAAAGATATACGCCACTACTATTGGGATGAACCTCTACTATTTAAGAGAGGTCCGGACGGGATGCTTCGAAGATGCATTCCGGAAGATGAAGTTACTACTGTCATACGGCATTGCCACTCACTTCCTTGTGGAGGACATGCTAGCGCTCAAAAAACATGAGCTAAGGTATTACGTTCCGGTTTCTTTTGGCCTACATTATTTAAGGATGTGCAAATGTTTGTTGTTTCTTGTGATGCATGCCAAAGAACAGGGAATTTATCTAGGAGGAACGAGATGCCACTCAACAACATCCAGGAAGTTGAGATTTTTTATATATGGGGAGTTGACTTCATGGGACCTTTCCCATCATCAGGAGGGAACCTCTACATCCTCCTAGATGTCGACGGCGTCTCTAGATGGGTAGAAGCCATTGCCTCTCCCACTAATGACGCCATGGTGGTTGTGAAGTTCTTTAATAGGACTATCTTTCCACGTTTTGGGACTCCACGCATCATCATAAGTGATGAAGGGACACATTTCATCAACCGGAAGTTTAAAAAACTTCTATCAAAGTATGAGGTAACCCACAAGGTAGCAACCCTTATCACCCTCAAACTAGTGGATAGGTCGAGATCTCAAATAGAGAAATCAAAGCAATCTTGGAGAAGACCGTCTCTAGGACGAGGAAGGATTGGTCCATGAAGTTAGACGACGCTCTTTAGGCTTATAGGACCGCATTCAAGACTCCCATTGGTACCACCCCTTATAATTTGGTATATGGGAAGTCTTGCCATTTGCCCGTTGAGCTAGAACACAAGGCGTATTGGGCAATCAAATGGTTGAACTTCGACATCAAGGAAGCCGGTGAGAAGCGGCTATTGGACATCAATGAGCTGGAAGAGCTGCATTTGAATGCTTATAAGAATGCCAAGATCTACAAGGAAAGGACAAATAAATGGCATGACAAGCGTATCATTCCTAAGGAGTTCAAAGAAAGAGATCTAGTTCTACTCTTCAACTCCCGCATTCGCCTCTTTCCAGGTAAGTTGTAATTTAGATGGACAGGACCTTACGTTGTGAAACATGATTTCCCTTATGGTGCAGTTGAGATTTGGGGAGAAACAAGTGGAAGCTTCAAGTTCAATGGTCATAGATTGCACCACTATATCTTATTTAGGGATGTCGTACGGTCCAGCTAGCGACCTTAAATCAAGCGCTTTTTGGGAGGCAGCCCAAGGTATCGCTTTCTTTTCCCTTTTCTAGTCTAGCTTTAGATAGTTTGCTTTTGCCTTGCTTTGCTTTGTTTTTGGCATCCTAGGCAGAAACTAGGCACTTTCTAAGGAAGGAATACAACCCAGGAGAAACACTAGAAGGCCAGAAGTTCGAGAAATTAAGAAGATGGAGTTTGACTAAGACACATCTCGGTTGCAGTCACAGTACCTCGACCGAGATGATTCTTGAGCAACCGAGGCGATTAGGGCTGACAACAATCCACCTCGGTCCAAACACCTAGGTCTAGTCGGGACCACCTCGACCGAGGTGACAACAGAATCGGCGAGGGGTATAAAAGAGGAACAATTTCTCTCTCTTTCCCTCCCAACTCTCCCTCGATCGCGGCGCATCCCAACCTCTATTTCTTCGTTTCTCGATCGTTTTCTACGATTCTTGCTCCGTTCTCGCGAGGAAAGGCTAGAGGATCAGTTTGCAAGTGAGAATCTGCAACAAAAATGCCTCAAATCGACTGAATCTGGGGTAAACATTCGAAAACCGTAACTTTCCTCTTCTCGCTGATTTCAGTCCAATTTGGCTTTGGTTGCCATTGATTTTTGTTGAAAAAGGCTTAAGTACCCCTTAGGAACAATCTATAGTGATATTGGGGGAAAAGAACTGGAATTCAAAGAGTTGGAACCGAGCAGTTTATCGCCCCGGTCCATTCGACATGTGCCTTGGCCGAGGTGTTCTTGAGATTTGTCAGAGCAACCGAGGTGATCTGTTAGAAAAGAGAAAATGAGTTCTAGGTCCGATCTCCAGCTAGTTTTGAGGGATAGATCCTCACCTTCTTCTTCTTCTTCTTCTTCCCGACCTTCTATTCTGGTGATGCATGAGCGCAGACTATGACCGCATCTCTACGCGCCCTGTGATTGCGCCGCGGTTTCTTGATATCTCTGCTTTTGATTGCCTCCACGTGGCTGACGATTAGAGCTCCAGCCTACCTCGAGGTCACTTTGGAGTTTGTGAGTTTTGTGACTCACTTGCCTGAGGAGAGAGCCATCAAGTACCGGCTGCTGAACCGGAACTACTTAGTTCCTATGGACTAGTGGAGAGACATCTTCGGCTTCCCGACCCCCACAGTCCCTGATTTCCCTTCTGGAGTCGTGGCTCGACAGTTTTGGGGTCAGATTGCTCATGTTGTTGAGCATGCTGACAGGTGGAGACCTGAAGACTCCAAGGAGAGGATTATCTTCCACCTTGCCTTTAGATTAGCCCACCAGATTTTCAGCGAGACACTTTTAGCGCGTACTGAAACGCCCCAGATGGTTAGACAAGGGGAGCTTCTGAGCCTATTCTGTATAGTGACTGGGGGAGTGCCTGACTTTGGGGCGATGCTAGCTGAGGATCTGCACCGGATCAAGGCTAAGGGGAAGGGAGATATTTGATGTGGCGGTTTAGTGACTCATATAGAGACAGTGATGGAGTTGGATCTAAGTGCTTGTACATTGGTGGTGGCGACCAAGCCGCTAGGTGTACAGGAGATGATCACTAGGAGGATTCTAGTTCCTTGTGGACTCACAATGCCATATGTGGTGTTGCCTTGGGAGTAGAATGCCCCTCAAGGTATCAGGTGGTCATCTCAGTTCTCAGTCTACGACCCTCAGTACTGGTCCACTGCATGGATACCTTACATGGCAGTGCTGCCATGGAGACAGGGACAGATACAGCCGGTCCCAGTGTGCCAGTCATCGATCTAGACGACGAGGAGACAAAGGAGGAGGCAACACCACCACCACCGCCGTCCCAACGCAGATCCCGCCGCCGCAGATTTAGAGATCCAGCAGCGCATCAGAGGATTGATGACCTCACTGACTAGATCATCGGCTCCTACACAGCCCTGACAGTTGATATCCATGAGCGTTTTGATGACCAGCGCCGAGGGATAGAGGGGTGGACACATCAGATGATGGAGAGCCAGCACTACTAGCGCCGGATGATGGAGATGCAGTTCCTGCACACGATGGGATATCCTTTTGACCCATCCCAACATCCATACGTGCCATATCCACCACCACCACCACCAGCAGATCAGGACTAGAGCTTGCAGAGATTTCTTTTATTTATTTATTATGCAGCTCAGCTTATGTCCGGTGAGTACTCTATTTCTAGAATTATTTAGACCTATTGGGACAATATGTCCCAAGTATGGGGTATTGATGTACTTTATTTGACCTTATGTGTATGACTCTTGGATATTTATGATCTTGTTATATTTTACTTGGCTCTATATGCTTATCTGAGATTACATGCATGCATACAGGTTATTTGATTGAGAAAAACGTCAGAAACTGGTTAAAGAAAAAAAAAATTTATGACCTCCACCGGGGTGATTCTTGCTAGACGAGATCAAGTACCTCGGTTGACTTAGAACACCTCGACCGAGGTAGTTTAACTGAAACAGTTTTCGAAACAATTTTTTGTGCTTCTTATCTGGATATGACATCAGTGATGATTTTGTTTGCAGATTAATTTTTGAAATCTTTATATGTTTGAAAGGTTTTATGATATGTTTAAGTTGCAAAATACTTTTTTGAAATTTTGGCATGTTTAATACTTTGTTCTTATCCAAATTATGTTGAATTTGAAGGTTGACACCACATGATGAGTTCTATCACTTTCTTCCTGGGATGATTAAGGCAATTCACTCTCTTCTCTTCTTCTTCTTGATCATGCTTAGCCCCTCATATACATATTTGCCTCCCTTTACCTATCCGGGAATTTGGAAGCAAGCAAGTGAAAAGCAAGTGAAATAAAAGTTGAGATGTTGGCTGGAAGTTAGAAAGAAACAAATAGGTTTGGGGAAGTCAATCATGATGGTGAGTAACTCGGCACCATTCACATAGCCGGGTGTTTGTGTCTTTCCAAAGTCGGATTGTGCGATATTCCTAACTGGTCATGGTATGTGCATCAAGGGTTTGAGGCATCTCGAGAAATTGATGATTGCTGATCTCCTAAGCTTCGGTTATTGTGCACCTTTGTCCATGCATCCCAAAAAGTAAAAGTAAATAATCAAAGCTTATTGGTGGAAGATGTTGAAGTTCAAGGCAAGTGAAGTGAAGATCCTTTTCCCGGATTCTAGCACCACATTCCCTATATACATCCCACCCTCACATGTTTCTTGACCTTCTCTTGGAAAGCCCTTGAGACCTCGAGCTTGTTGATTGAGTTGGTGGTTTAAACTAGATTATGCATGATTAATTTCGATAATTATGATTTATTATGCATTCTATGATTTTATTCAAAGGTGAACAACTTTCTTATATTTATGAAATGTTTTGATCATATTTTGATTTTAAACACCATGAAGCATTCTCTTAGAGTGATCTATGAGTGGAGCACACCACCAAAAATGTTTTGAAATACTTTTCATTGATCTTTATGACTTATAATCCATTATATCTTGTACTTAAGATTTGGAACTTGCTTAGGGACAAGCAAGGGACAAGTATGGGGTACTTTGATAGCATGTATTATAGTCTATATTTTGGGACTTGCTTAGACGTTTTATCTTCAATAATCTGCATGTTTGAATGTATATTATGTGATTATCTTGTCATTTCATCTACCTTCACGGGAATCGAGGTCTACACCTAGTTTCGTTGTAATCATAGGTAAAATGGCACATTTTGGATCGAAAGGGAGCTAAGGAGTGAAGGAGTCATAGGAGCTACATTCGGGAGCTTAAAAGATAACTCAGGAAGCAAGGAATTAACAAAGAGGATTTACTTTGGACCAGATTTGAGAGATTTCACCTTCAGCTCAAATTCACCTCGGTCAGCTACAGTGTCACCTCGGCCGAGGTGATCTAGAGGAGCACCCCGACCGAGGCGAATACCCTGATGCGGCGAGATATATTTTATTTGGCTACGATCTTTTATTTTTGGAAGGGCAGATCTTATATTTTTGGGCTGGATTTCTGGAAGGAAGATCATATATTTAGGAGATCTATTTTAGAGATAAGATATATTTTACTAGGATATTTTCTTTTTAAGATATTATTATCTTTGGAAGATAATTCTCCTATAAAAAGGGCTGGATTTTCCATAATTCAGGGCGACCGCATGATTAGAGGCTGAGAATAACCAGCAAAGAGAGGATTTTCTGGAAGTTTTGAAGATTGAAGGAAGGAAGTTCATAGCTTTGTGATAGCTTGTGAGGGGATTTGTAAGACTTTCTTAGATTCCCTTTTGTTTAATTGTCTTGTTGGATTTGTGATCCAAGGAACGTTGATTTGTTTAATATTTGATTCAGTTATTGAAGCCTTGTTCTTAAGGTTTTTGTGTTCAAATATTCATTCTCTTGCCATATATTTGATTATTGCTTTCATGATGATGAGTGGCTAATTTCCTTGTGCGATTCTAGGGTGATTCGCTGAAAGTTGTGGAAAAAACAATGATAGAATAAACTTAATTCCAATAGGACCTTGAAAGCTCGAGTCTTTATCCTTAACCCTAGAACATCTCGTTCAGTCGATGAACATCTCGGCCGGGGTGGAACTTGACTGACCGAGATGACCTTTTCTGATCCGTAACTGAGAGTTAAGTGTTAGAGTTTGCCAAATCCTATTCTTATTACACATTTCCTGGTTCAATGCAAGCCTAGGATGAGACTTACCCGGTAATTCCTTAGTTTGTTTACCCAAGATCATAAGTGTAGGTAATAAAGGTTTATCCTTTATTGGGGTTTGAGTGTGCCTTCATCCCATCTTTGTGAGTTAGCTTGAGACTTACCCGGTAAATATTGATTCTATTCCCTTAGTTGGTGTGTTGGTTTGAGATTATAATTCCTTTCCTTAGTACCTTGAGACTTACCCGGTGATAGGAGCTTTTGATTTGGAGTTAGTGAGTAGTGAGACTTATCCGGTAATTTATTCCACTTTAGAAACACCTTCCATTAGCAAAATCTCAGCTTTGTCCTCTTATCTTCAGATCTTAAGTTGGAACCACAACTAGATGCTTTAATCCCTAGAATTTGCATATTTCCTTTAATTGACCTTATTATCATCTCTTTGATTGCTTTGATCGCTTTTGTGGTTATTAGTTGCATTGGCTACCTCTACTTGCTTAGGTTTCTGATAACACGATTTATAGCTTAGGTTTAGGTAATCATTTAGATAGACTTTCCGCCCATTCATGCATGGTTTAGCACTAGTTCACGACGTTCGCACTCAATTCACGTATTTTGTCGAGATAGACGTCTACACTGACTTTTGCATTGCTTTGTAGGTATTTTGGGAGATTTAGGAGCTTAATCGATACATTCAAGTTCGTTCTTCGAGATGACACGCCTTCGGACTCATTGGAATGCAAACTAGGGGCTAAGGAGGACACTTGGGACCATCTTGGTGCAAGCCATGCACCAAATCGTGACTCAATGATCCAAAACAAGTTGGGGCACCTAAACCACGGTCACTGGCACTTCCACGGGCGTGGAATCTGAATGTGGTTTTTGCCAAACGGTTGTGACAGTTGTGTCACGATCTCATGGCCGACTCTTACAAAGTTGTAGTATACATGGTGGTCCTGCAAGGTTGAGAGAGGCATCCAATCACATACACACCTCACTACCATTTTCTCTCCCACACTCTCAACAAGAAGATTCTTTCAATTGGAGGCTTTGAAGAGAACTACCATTGGAGGAGGAGGAAAGCTCCATTGGAGAAGAAGAGTAGAAGACACCATTGTTAGCTTTCATAGATTTTAGGGTGAAGATTATCGGAATCGTTTTCTAGGGTTGTAAGAATCGATTAAAAATTCTTTGAAGGGTTGTGAGTCTTTCTAATCTCATATTCAGCTTGGTTTTACTTGTTTCACTTGTTCATCTCTTTCTCTTCATTATCTTGCAAATGGAAGCCATGATATTATGCTTGATGATTTCGATTGTGATGATGTATGTTGTAGGCTAAATAGATGCGATTCTAGGGTAGGGAAAGGATGGTTATGGCTAGTACTATGATAGGATGGACTTAGAATTGCCTTTGGATGATTCATTTACTTGAACAGAACCACTGTTGGAGTCCACGGTTTGTTCTTGCCAGTCCACGGCCGTGGAAGTAGATGAACAGCCCGTGGTTCACCTGATTTGTTTGATTTGATGAGTCTAAGTTCTAGAATGTTAGAATGTTGAAATCCTAGTGTTTGTTGAGTTAAATCTATCCTAGGGTGACCTAGTGTTAGCAACTAAGTGTTTAGAAGAGACCTACCCGGTGATTCTTGCTCTTAGATACCGAAGGTGACAAACTCTAGGTAGTAGTGAGCCTCATAAGCCGCTATTGGACTGAGTGTGCTAGGATAGGTGTCTTGAACTTGCCTTTCCGAGACTTACCCGGTAAAGAGAGGTTAGATCCCTAGAATACCATCTGGTTTGTGTAGAATTCAATTCCTTAGGGTCTTTGAGACTTACCCGGTGATGAGACCTTAGGAACGGACTACTAGACCATGAGACCTACCCGGTGATTGATCCCAATCTAGAAACACTCACTCCCAACATATTATAGTTAATCCAAGGAATGATTAGATAGCTTGAGTCCATTGCCATAACCGGAATTTCCAACCCCTAGAATCCGCTTTCCCCTCTTTGATCTCACATCTCGTGCTTAGCTTGCTTGCTTGTGTTGATTTGTTAGCTTAGTTGATTGCTTAATTTGCATGTTTTGCGATCTTTGATTAATCACCATAAAATCCAAACCAAAAACATTGAGATTATCATTTCTTTATTTCTTTCTCTTTTCTTAACCTAGATCTTCACTAAACTTAGTCACTAATCGATTCAATCTCACCTCAGTCTTTGTGTTCGACCTCGGAATACTATCCCTACTAAAAAACGTCCCGTACACTGCGGGTTCGCTAGGAGTTAGGAGAAATATAACAAGTATAAATTCAAGGCTTATTGCATGCACACATCCTAAGCGTAACAAGTTTTTGGCGCCGTTGCCGGGGAAATCTTGCTTTTTACTATAATTGATCTATACACTGAGGGTTCGCATCCTTGTTGAAGCATATTTCTTGGGATATAAACTTAAAGCTTGCACACTATGTTTGGAGCGAACAATAACCCAAAGGGAAGGGTGATGGCTATCACAACTAGGAGCGGAGCAACAACTATCGACCCGCAGCCTAAGTTTGTTGAAGTTCCCGTCGAAAAAGGAGAAGGAAAAGGGGAAGGAGAAGGAAGACATCTACATTCCTCCTCCAGCTTACAAACCCCCCTTACCATTCCCACAATCTAGAGCGAGAGCACGCCTAGACAAGCATTTCGGTAAGTTCATTGAACTCATGAGCAAACTGCACATTAACATACCTTTCATTGATGCAATTGTAGGTATGCACGCTTACGGGAAGTTCTTAAAGGAGATCCTCTCTAACAAGAGGAAGCTGGAAGACTTCGGAGAAGTCAAGATGAGTTCGGAATCATTGGAACTCATCAAAACGATGAAGGAAAAGATGCCACCAAAAGCTGAAGGATCCGGGGTCATTTTGTTTTCCAATTGGAGTGGGGGAAGTCACTTATGATGCATTATGTGACTTGGGAGAAAGCGTTAGCATCATCCCGCTTGCCTTGTGCAGGAAGATCGGTTTAGGTGAACCTAAACCGGTGAAGATGACGTTATACATGGTGGATCAATCAATAACTCGTCCCGTCGGTATCATTGAAGACGTCCCGATCAAGCTTGGTAAGTTCTATGTTCCAATAGACTTTGTTGTGCTTGATATTCCTGCAGATAGTCCGGTCCCGATCATAATTGGAAGACCATTTCTTGCAACATCCGGTTGTATGGTGGATTGCAAGAATTCTAGACTTGCCTTCGACATAGGAGAAGAGAAGGTAGAGTTTGTTCTTTCCACCTTGGTGAAAGAGCCAGCTCTTGGAGAAGATATGTTCAATATCTATGACGAGGAGGCATCTAGAGAGGAAGTGAGTTCGATTCTATTCAAGGATCCATTGCAAAAGTTCATCACCATGAGCATCATGGAGAAAGGAGAAGAAGAGGATTGCAATGAGGAAACTGAAGCCTTGGAGGAGCTAAAGGAAGTGCATGAAGAAGAGTTTGAAAAACTCTACGATGGGTCAGAGAATGTGGGGAATCACGGTCAGTCGTGCTATTCCACGGCCGTGGTTTCCCCCATGATGACCGTAATCACCTATTCAGAGGACTCTAGTAAGTTACACGGCCAAAACCACGGCCGTGGAACTACCACTAGTGCCATAATTGACTTCCACGCCTAAACCACGGCCGTGGAAGTAACAGTGGTGCCGTGATTTTGGGAAATTCTGAGAACAATTACGTTCTTTCCACCAATGCTCTTGAGTTTTCTTCAACAACTCCCACACCCTTAGAGACTTCTAAGGAAGCATTGAACACTCCTCAAGAGCCATTAGAGACTCCAATGGTGATGGAATTGAAGCCACTTCCCACACATCTTAGGTACGCATTTCTAGGAACTAATTCTACTTTTCCGGTAATTGTTAGTTTCGATTTAAGTGAAGATGAACATAGTAAACTAATGGTTGTTCTAAGGAAACATAGGAAAGCCTTAGGTTACACTATAGAGGATCTTGTAGGAATTAAACCTTCATTATGCATGCACAAGATCCTAATGGAAGAAGATTTTAAGCCTTCACGACAACCTCAAAGACGGTTAAATCCGATCATGAAGGAGGTTGTCAAGAAGGAGATTCTTAAGTTACTTGATGCAGGTATCATCTATCCTATCTCCGATAGTGAGTGGGTGAGCCCGTACTAGTTGTTCCAAAGAAAGGAGGAATGACGGTTATCACCAACAAGAACAATGAGCTCATTCCTACAAGAACCGTGACTGGGTGGAGGATGTGCATTGATTACCGGAAGCTAAAGAATGCAACTAGGACGGATCATTTCCCATTACCCTTCATTGATCAAATGCTTGAGAGGTTAGCACAACATTCTCATTTTTGCTATCTTTACGGTTACAGCGGCTTCTTCCAGATTCCAATCTATCCGAACGATCAAGAGAAGACCACATTCACGTCCCCGTGGGGTACGTTCGGTTATAGGAGAATGCCATTCGGGCTTTGCAACGCCCCAGCCACTGTAATGCCCCATATTTTTTTGGCGTGTTTGTGATAGTTATATTTCCGGCTTTTATCGATATCTTTTAGCTCAAATATTTTTTTTAAAAAAAAGGCATTTTTACGACGTAGAATATTCTTCCGAGTATATTTAAATTATTTGGATACGTTTACATATATCCGTATTATTAGTTTCGGAAGAGTCGGAAGTTCTTACGGTTCAAAAATCCCGTTCCGGTATTCCTAATCGAGTTATTTTATTTGTCTTTATCTTTTATTTATTTTGGCTCTCGATTCTTTTCACACCAAGATGGCGTGTCTTTGGCAGCTCTACCTTGCCTAGCTTGGCCGCCCTATGCTGCAGCTGCTTGCACAGCTACAACTCTGCCCCTGTTCCTTTTCTTTAGCAAGGTCTTGGAGCTGTGCAGTCACCATCTTTCACCTCATGACCTTCTGCTCCCTTGCTCCTCCTCCTCTCACGCTGGCTGTGTGACGCAACCCCATCCCAACTCTTCCCTTCTCAGCCCTCTATTTACATTTTCACCCTCACGCAGCAACAGTCTGATCTTCCTCTCCCTTCTCCTCGAATCGGAACACACCAACAGCAACATACCTCTTCAGCCTCCAAGTTCAACGGCTTATGGCAACACATAAGTATGAGATCTTAAAGTTGAGGGTATGAAAGATTAAGGTTAGAACCTCTACAGTCGGATTGACGTTACATAAGGAAATGAAGTAGTTCTACACCTACTCGAAGGAATGATACAAGCTTAAGTGGAATATGAAGAACTCCCCCAACATGTTGGGATGCCCCAGAGAGCGAAGAAGATAAGATCGATTTGGTATAAGACGTGATTATGCCCTACAGTTAGGACGCTTATGGCAACACATAAGTATGAGATCTTAAAAGGTTATTACGATCATGCCTTCAAGAGGAAAAAGGATGGAACAATACGGATTCGAGAGAAGGACCTTTGAAAGATAATAGACATAGTCATAGATGAAGATGGAACAATACAAGGGTCTTAAAACTTCACCTCAATAGATCGAGGTAGATCTATTGTGCCAGGACCATTTGTAAATTGATAAGACAAGATTGTGTCGGTTATTACGATATGTGACGGAAAAGAAAAGATGGAACCTGAGATAACACGGATTCCAATACATCGGAATGTGGATTTTGCCATTAAGGTTGATCTTGGCCGAACCCCAATTTTCAAAGCACCATGCAAAATGATATCCATAAATGACACGTAAAGATATGCGAATCGAGGAAGCAATTGAAGGAGCAATGCAAGCTCTTAACGATAAGGGTTCGTTAAAAACCAATGCACTACCATGGGGAACTCCAAATATATCTTAAACTCTTGAATTGAAGTTGATATGGAGAACACCGGTTTGTGAGAAGAGAGACAATTATCTCCGTTTGAACATCGATTACCGTGAGTTAAACAAGATAATGGTGAAGGACAAGTATCACTTACAACGAATTGACGATCTACTCGATCGGTCACGAGGGTCAGTAGTCTCTTCCAAGATTGATTTAAGGTCTGATTGCCACCAATTGGAATTCGAGATCATGATATTGCAAATACGGCATTCCGTACAAGGTAGGGGCACCATGAGCCTATACTGATGTCATCTGGGCTTACTAATGCCCCGTTTAAGATATTTTGGTCTACTCTCTAAGTAGAGAGCAATTGTATGACAAAGTGGTCTCAAGATGGAAACCACCGAAGGATATAAAAGAAGTTACAAGTTTTCTTGGTCATGCTGGCCATTCACGGATTTGGGGAGAGATTCTCCAAAGTAACACCGTCTAGGGCTAACCTACTTTGGAAGACGAAGAAAATTTAAGCGGGACGAATGTCATAAGAGTTGTTAAGAGTTAATAAAAGAGTCGTTGGGGAAATGTTTCGACATTGCCTCGAGGTAGGATGGATTTGGTGTTTTACAAGTGATTCTTCAAGACAAGGTCTGAGTTAGGTACTGATGTAAAAGTGAGAAGTAACAACATACATGCCTTGTTAGTAGTAGTAGTGGGAAGTACAGTACTCCCTTCCTTACTTGGAGCGTGCAACAATTATTAAGGAAACGTAACATCAAAGTTTGGTTTGATAAGAACCAAAGCCAACGGTGTGAATTAGAAGTCCGATCTTCTTTGTTACACACAAGCAAAGAAGAAACATAATGGAAATGTTGCATTGAGAAAGACCCGAGAAGGAAGTTGAGTTTCCGATATACCGGACCCTTTTTGAGATCTTAGCGCAAGTTGGGAAAATGGTTTACCGGTTGGCGTGGCCGCCGAGAGTAGAGAGTGTTCACCCGGTGTTCATGTGTATCAGTCGAGAGAGTACATACACGACTCGAGACAAATTGTCAGTTATGGTGATTTAGTCGTAGACGAAAAACCGAAAAGGCTAATAGGAAGACGGAGTATAATATCTTTAGTTAAGTTTTACGCCGATCTAGTGGCATCGATAGAATCGACGGGTTAGACCTAGTTCTACTCTTGGTTACGTAATGTCCATGTGTGATGTTATGTGTAGTTTGTGTCCTGTGCGGGAATGTGTTATTTGGCATGATATATCTTGCGGTGGTAGTTTGAGTAGATTGTGTATATAGATTAGAAGGTTTAAGACTCCTTAGTTTGAGAGTTCATACCTCGGCCTTAGGGACCGAGAAGTTCGACGCATAGTAAGTTTCGGGACGAAACTTGTTTTTAGGGGGAACTGATGTAATGCCCCATATTTTTTTGGCGTGTTTGTGATAGTTATATTTTCGGCTTTTATCGATATCTTTTAGCTCAAAAATTTTTTTTTAAAAAAAAGGCATTTTTACGACGTAGAATATTCTTCCGAGTATATTTAAATTTTTTGGATACGTTTACATATATCCGTATTATTAGTTTCGGAAGAGTCGGAAGTTCTTACAGTTCAAAAATCCCGTTCCGGTATTTCAAATCGAGTTATTTTATTTGTCTTTATCTTTTATTTATTTTGGCTCTCGATTCTTTCCACACCAAGATGGCATGTCTTTGGCAGCTCTACCTTGCCTAGCTTGGCCGCCCTATGCTGCAGCTGCTTGCACAGCTACAACTCTGCCCCTGTTCCTTTTCTTTAGCAAGGTCTTGGAGTTGTGCAGTCACCATCTTTCACCTCATGACCTTCTGCTCCCTTGCTCCTCCTCCTCTCACGCTGGCTGTGTGATGCAGCCCCATCCCAACTCTTCCCTTCTCAGCCCTCTATTTACATTTTCACCCTCACGCAGCAACAGTCTGATCTTCCTCTCCCTTCTCCTCGAATCGGAATACACCAACAGCAACATACCTCTTCAGCCTCCTCTGCAAGCCTCGCCGGAAGACCGCCTTGCCATCACCGCCCTTGTATTATCAAGGAGATTCACCGGAGAAGACATGAATGACAACGCCGCCTTCCCATATGCCGGAGCCACCTCTTGATCACAACCTCCGCTCCTGGGCTCGGTCGTAGATGCCGGACAACGCCCTTGCGCAGCCCCCATCGACGGCCTGTTTCTCGTCTCCTCTCCATCGACGCCACCTACAAGCCCTCATTCGCCGGAGAAGGAGCCCAGAAGCCGTGAAGTGCCTAGCCGCCGCCCTCGACAGCACCGGTTGGCACCCTCCCTGCAACGCTCACCACCGATCCCTAATTGTCGCGCCTCCACCAACAGCCGGAGAAGATTCTCGCTTGCTAGGGCCACCGGAGAAGCTCCTGCCCAGCCGCTGGATCCGCTGGAGGCTGCGCATCCAAGCGCCCCTGCGTCGTCTTCCTCGCGCTGCCTCTATCGCCGGCCCTATTTTGTCTTCTCCAGCCAGTGAAGCGCTTATCGGGTAGTGATTATATTTGATATAATTACAAATTATATCCTTTTTTTTTAATTTACATTCATAGCCCAACATTTCTGGATTGTTGCATTTATGCCCTTTGTTGGGTTATTTTCACAAAATGCCCAAGGTTTTAATTACGGATGATAGCCCATATTTCTAAAAATGTATAAGTCGTCCCAAAAAAATGTGTTAGCGGTTTTTAACATTGATTTTAATTACGGGATATTATTATAATTATATAAACTATATATCCATGCCCTTGTTAGATTAAATTTGGTTGTGGCTCAATGATTTAATTGCGGATTATGACAATATGACATATGTTGACATAAGTGTATTTTGGCCCGGAAAATGGTTGAGCGGTTTTGTTTTAACCTTGGTTTTGGAAACGAGTTTTTACCTTATATTTATATAAGTTATCTTCCTTTCAAATTTAGCGTATAAGCTAAATTTGCTTAGCTTTGGTTTTAGGTCGTAAAGCGCCACGATAAACGCCAACTAATCCATTCTCGACATCCGTAGTTCGTCTTCCGCCTTTGACCTCGTGTGAGTATCTCCTTTTCTCGATTTAGTTATGTTTAGTAGTATCATGCTAGGTTGGATCTAGCATAACCTAGTGAGAATACCAAGTAGTGGTTTGAACCTTAGGTGAGTTTTGAGGATGGTTTGAACGTTCTAAGTATTGAGGTGTGTATGTTATCATGTGAGCTTTGTTGGAGTTGTGAGTATGTGTTTGTTGAGATTGTAGAGTTAGGATGGAAGTATCCTAGTATGTGGTTATAGTTGAGATCTTGTGAGTTTATGAGGGCTAGGAGTGTATCCTAGATTATGAGAGTGTATGACCTAATAAGATCATATAGCACTAGAAGTCCAAGGACTTCTATCTTGTGTGAGTAGTTGTTGATTATTGTGCCTTGTCTTGAACAGGCTGTGGTTATGTTTTCCTTTGGAGAGTGATATCTTTTTCGGTTAGCTTCGAGACGAGGTAAGTCTTCGGACTTACTTGGCTCGTATTCTCTGTATTAGTTTCAATGCGTGTTTGGTGGTGTGTGTTTATTGTTTATGTGTGTGTTTATTGCTTATGTTATAACATCTAAACCGGTAATAGGACCACCGACTTTATATGTTTATATTTGGCCCAAGTGTATGATAACGGGCGGTGACCGCTTGTCCAGTCTAAAATGGGGATGACTGGGAGGTGCCTTGCGACCAGCCCATCGGGTGATGTTGATCCGCATCAAGTACAAACCCGTATGGTGAAAGGGGACAAGGGCGAGATCTTTAAGATTCTCGTGTCACAAAAGAAGTTGAATTAGAACGGGATATGACCTAATAATAAAAAGATAATAAACCGGATTGTGTGTTTTGGAACATGTTGTGTGTTTATGATGTCTTATGTGTGTGTGCCAATACCATGATTCTAATGTCTTGAATGCTAGCTAACGGTTTTATACCGATATTGTTGTTGTTGCCTTGCAGGTTAGGGGCGCGGCCGAGAGATCCGGAAGAGTGGGCAGCCGGGGTCCGTACATTTTATGATGGGTTTTGGGGGTTGTTTTTATGTATTGTTTAGGGTATTATGTATGTCGCGTGTATGGCGGTTGCCTTTAGCGTTGTATCTCGGCTGAAGTCTTTCGTTGTTTTCTTTTGGGGTTCATATCATTGCATTAAAATGAATTTCGGTTTTTCCTTTATTTGTGTCTTGTTGTAAGATCCAGTGAAATTGTTGTCAGGCTAAGGGTCGGGACCCATCGTGAGGTCCCAACCCGTAGCATCCCGAGTCCCACGGATTTGAGGTGTTACAGCCACCTTCGAAAGGTGCATGATGGCTGTCTTCTCGGAGTACATAGAGGAGATCATGGAGGTTTTCATGGATGAATTTTCTGTTTATGGTTCCTCTTTTGATAATTGTCTTCATAACCTTTCTCTTGTGTTACAAAGGTGCGAAGACACTAACCTAGTTCTTAATTGGGAGAAGTGTCAATTCATGGTGAGGGAAGGCATTGTACTCGGACACTTGATCTCTAATAGAGGGATTGAGGTAGATAAGGCTAGGATAGAGACCATATAAAAGCTCTCTCCTCCATCTTCGGTGAAGGGGATAAGAAGCTTTCTAGGACATGCTGAATTTTATAGACATTTTATGAAGGTCTTTTCTAAGATATCAAAACCGCTTACTAATCTATTGATGAAGGATGTAGTTTTTTTATTTCTCGCACGATTGTTTAGATGCATTTCATAAGATCCAGGAAGCTCTAATCTCAGCCCCGATCATCCAACCTCCGGATTGGAATCTCCCGTTCGAGGTTATGTGTGATGCAAGTGACGTAGCTATTGGAGCTGGGCTTGGGCAAAAGAAGGAGGGCCGAACCCATGTTATCTATTACGCTAGCAAGACGCTAGATGAATCGCAGCTTAACTACGCCACAACTGAAAAAGAATTTTTAGCAATTGTATATGCCTTTGAAAAGTTTTGTTCTTATCTTGTAGGTGTAAAGGTGATTGTATACACGGATCATGTTGCGATCCGGTATTTACTTGCCAAGAAGGATGCAAAATCAAGGCCGATTAGATGGATTCTTCTCCTATAAGAATTCGATCTAGAGATCCGTAACAAGAAAGGTTCGGAAAATTCTGTTGCGGAACACATTGAAGACGACAACCTACCTATAGATGACTCCTTTCCGGACGAGCATTTACACATCATAGAGGAGTGCATCGACAAGATAACTAAAGCTAACAAACCATGGTTTGCTGATTTTGTTAACTATTTGGTTTGTCAGGAAATACCTCCCGGACTATCCTACGCACAAAGGAAGAAGTTCTTTAAGGATGTCCGACAATACTTTTGGAATGAACCTCTACTCTTAAAGAGAGGTCCCGACGGCATCATTCAAAGATGTGTGCCGGAAGACAAGATGCAAAGTGTCATCCGTCATTGTCATTCACTACCTTGTGGAGGACACGCTAGTTCAAACAAAACTAGTGCTAAGGTATTGCAGTCCGGTTTCTTTTGGCCAACTTTATTTAAAGATGTGCAAGCCTTTGTTTCCTGCTGCGATGCTTGTCAAAGAACAGGGAACATCTCTAAGAGGAACGAGATGCCACTTAACAACATTCAGGAGGTGGAAATCTTTGACGTTTGGGGTGTAGACTTCATGGGACCTTTCCCATCATCTTGTGGAAACCAATACATACTTCTAGCTATAGATTATGTTTCGAGATGGGTTGAAGCTATAGCCTCTCCAACTAACGATGCCATGGTTGTAGTTAAGTTCTTTAATAGAACTATTTTCCCAAGGTTTGGGACACCACGGACCATCATTAGTGACGGAGGCTCTCACTTCATTGCCCGACAATTCGAAGCTCTTCTAGCTAAGTATGGGGTGACTCCCAAGATCACCACTCCCTACCATCCACAAATGAGTGGACAAGTGGAGATTTCGAATAGAGAGATCAAGGGCATCCTAGAGAAAACAGTATCGAAGACAAGGAAGGATTGGTCTTTGAAACTAGATGACGCATTGTGGGCATATAGGATTGCGTACAAGACTCCCATAGGAACAACACCATACAACCTTGTGTATGGGAAGTCTTGTCACTTACCGGTGGAGCTGGAACATAAAGCGTATTGGGCGGTAAAGTGGTTGAACTTCAACATGAAGGAAGCGGGCGAGAAGCGCCTCTTGGACCTTAAAGAGCTTAAAGAACTCTGTTACCATGAAATATTGCAATATTCTAGGCACTTATTTTGGTTTTTTTTCCCTTATTATTGTGTACATGGATGAAGTTAAGAAGCAATTGTTAGCTTGTTACTCTATTTTGCCGATATGGATGTCTACACTAGCTTTGTGTTGATTGTAGGTGAAAAGGAGCTAAATAGGAGCTATTGAGAGAGAAAAGATAGAAATCGATCATATTCGAGGATTTGGAACACATCAAGGAAGCTAAGGAATGAGCTAGGATGAAGAATGTCACGACACAAAGGAAATTACAAGTATTCTACTCTTCCACGCCCTGAATTACGGCCGTAGAAGAGTCCACGCTCTAAACCACGTCCGTAGATCTTGGCATCATGAGCGTGGAGCATTCCAATAAGTTACACGGCCTAAAGTACGGTCGTGGAAGTCATAAGAGACCGTAACTCTTTTCCACGCCCTAAACCACGGTCGTTAAAACCCTTGAGACCGTGATTTAGGCGATCTTTTGACGAGTCTTTATTTGCTACGTTATTTACGAAATGGGCCTGGACGGTTATTCTTTCCCATCTTATAAAAAGGTCGGAAAAGAGAGTTTTGGGGACGCTCGCTTAATCTCGCAACATTTGCGTTTGATCCCGTTGAGACGTCGACGGACGCTGACGGCCGCTTACCTGGCTTGGAGCATTCTTACCTAGAGTTGATTGAAGATCGCCGAAGGTTTAGCCTATTTCTCAGGTTTTGATATTGGAGACGGATTGACAACCTATTCTCCATACTTACCTTAGATTCTTGTGAGGTTTTGTGTTATACATTCTGAATCCATTAAGCATTGCTTCTTGTGTTTCGGATTTGAAAATTGGTTTTGAAGGTTTATTGAGTATTCGAGGGTTTTTATCTTTCATTCTCTTTAAATTGAATATTGATATTATGACTATGGTTATTAGCTAAAACCCTTTAGCAATTCTAAAGTGAAGGGTTGATAGTTGTGGCTTAGATGATGATATATCGATCGTAAATTGATTGGACCCTGAGAGTTAGAGAGATCTCGTCGATGAACCTAAAATCACGGCCTGTTCTTGAGTTTCCACGGCCGTGGTTCTCAAGATTTGACTGTGATTTACCCTAGTTTACGAACTTTGTTTTTACTTTGATCCAAGGTTAAAGATTAACTTTAATCTAGTCTTGGTTTACCCTTTTCTAGGTAGTAGTGAGACTCATCATCCTATATTTCGGTTTCTAGTGTCACAACCTTAATCGTTCTAGTTAATCTTGATCCCTGGGTTACAAGTTTGGGTATTTGAGTTTAATTCTTGTCCATAGATCCTTTCTATATTGCAGCCTCAACAACCTTTATAGAGAGTGTCCTTAGATAAGTCATATAAAGTCTTGGAACTTCACCGTACATTGCTTTACTTTAGCATACCTTTGCAACTCCTAACTCTGTCCTTGGTTTTTTTAGTATATCTTGAATCGTTTGCCACAATTAGATACCTGGATCTTTAGGGTTGCTGTATTCCCAATATTTGCAAAGCTTTACCTTTTATTTGCTCGATAACTTGAGACTGGGTTTTGTTTCACCGAATCCCTATGATCGATACTCTGGAATATTTGCTAATCTACGTCGATTCATACACTCCGGGTTCGCTTGCTTTTATTCTAGTTTTATAAATTTAAGACTTGATTGCACACACGTTTTAGGGCGAACAAGTTTTTGGCGCCGTTTCCGGGGATTTGGTCTAAACCAAACTTCGGTTTTCGGTTGTCGAGCTTAGGAGCTTTGCTCTTGTTATTTGATATCTCTTGTGAGTGTTATTTGCGGGTTCTTTTAGGTATATGCGCAGGTCTAGATCCAACAAAGACCTCGTACCTTTTGATCCGGAACTTGAGAAAACTCTTAGGAAGAAAGCCAAGGAAAGAAAAATGGGTGAAAATAAAGAGAGAGATTTACAAGAGGAATTAGACGAATCTCAACGTCAACTTAAGTTGAGTGAGAATGCTCGTTTAGATGCAAAAATGAGTCATCAATTCCAAATTGATGAACTCAGGGCTATGATGATGGACATGAAGTTGGAGCTGAATGATTCTAAGAAGAAGAAGAAGGTCAAGAAGCCAACTAAGTCCATTAGAGTGGAATCATCCGATGATGAGGAATTAAATCCGGATATGCCAGCACTAGAGGAGATTGATCCAACGATCAATCTAGTCCGGATTAATCCAACACCACGCCGTCTAGGTGTAAATTTTGATGTTGACGATATTCAGGGGTTTAGCTTTAACCCAAAAGTTATTACCATCGTTTGCCAAAGCCAGTTTGAAGGAACGAGTGTTGAATCTCCACATCAACATTTACATAATTTTGAGATCTTGATGGAGACAATGAAGCCAAAGAATTCATCCACCAACAATTACAAGATCAAGCCATTCTTCTTCTCCTTGAAAGGGAAGGCTTTATCTTGGTATCAAACTCTTCCAAATGGAAGACTCAACACACGGGAGGATCTATAGTCGGAGTTTCTAACCAAGTTCTTTCCGCCATCCAAGACAGCGGAGTTGAGAGGTAAAATCAATGCTTTTTCTATGAGATCTAATGAAAGTTTGTTTCAGTCTTGGGAAAGATTTCAGGATTTACTATTGGATTGCTCACACCATGGCATTTCCAAATTGGAGTTATTGGAGATATACTATAAGGGGCTGGATGTGGAAACACAATTCAAGCTCCAATCCCTTTCATGTGGCACATTCATGTACATGAGGGAAGATGACGCTTGGGACTTCATTGAGAAGCAAGCCCGAGTCATTGAGAAGTACTCTCACCGGAAGGCGGAAGCTAATCGAGTAGAGCAAGGAGCAAAGCTAACACAAGCTGCTCAAACTCAAATATTTTCTCTCAATACCGAGATTAAAGAATTGAAAGAAGCCATCAAAGGTAGCTTTCAAAAGCCTAAGCAGCAAGATGTTGGTTATTTAGGAAACAACAATAACCATAATGGGAATGAGAACACCAATCGCAACAGCCGGAACAACAACCGGAACAGTTAGAACAACAACAATAATTGGAACAACAATAGGAATTCAAACAACAACAATTGGTGTTCCAACCAACAACAAAATTCCGGTAATTCTTATCCCAATTAAGGAAATTCACTAACTCCACCATCTTCTTCTTCCATTCCTTTGAAAAGCCAGGGGCAAACATCTAATAGCGGAAGCACTTCGGGGAAAGAGAAGCATGATCACATGCTGGAAACGATCTTGGGAAAGCTTCAAGGGCTAGAGAGTCACATCACTAAGGTTGATAAAGCTCAAAAGGTTTTCGAAAACCAAATGTTCAGCAATGCTGAGGAAGTTCCTAGAAATCAAGGAAAACTTCCAGGAAAGACGGAGGATAACCCGAAAGGAAGGGTGATGGCTATCACAACTAGGAGCGGAGCAACAACCACCAACCCGCAACCTAAGTTTGTTGAAGTTCCCGTCGAAAAGGAGAAGGAAAAGGGAAAGGAGAAGGAAGACATTTACATTCCTCCTCCAGCTTACAAACCTCCCCTACCATTCCCACAATCTAGAGCAAGAGCGCGTCTAGACAAGCAATTCGGTAAGTTCATTGAACTCATGAGCAAACTGCATATTAATATACCTTTCATTGATGCAATTGTAGGTATGCCAGCTTATGGGAAGTTCTTAAAGGAGATCCTCTCCAACAAGAGGAAACTAGAAGACTTTGGAGAAGTCAAGATGAGTTTGGAATCGTCGGATCTCATCAAAACGATGAAGAAAAAGATGCCCCCAAAGCTGAAGGATCCGGGGTCATTTTGTGTTCCAATCGGAGTAGGAGATGTCACATATGATGCATTATGTGATGTAGGAGCAAGCGTTAGCATCATTCCGCTTGCCTTATGCAGGAAGATCGGTTTAGGTGAACCTGAACCGGTGAAGATGACATTATACATGGCGGATCGATCCATAACTCGTCCCGTCGGTATCATTGAACACGTCCCGGTCAAGCTTGGTAAGTTCTATGTTCCAATAGACTTTGTTGTGCTTGACATTCCTGCAGATAGTCCGCTCCCGATCATACTCGGAAGACCGTTTCTTGCAACATCCGGTTGTATGGTGGATTGCAAGAATGCTAGACTTGCCTTCGACATAGGATAGGAAAACTTAGAGTTTGTTCTTCCCACTATGATGAAAGAGCCAACTCTTGGAGAAGATATGTTCAACATTCATGAAGAAGAGGCATCTAGAGAGGAAGTAAGCTGGATTCTATTCAAGGATCCATTGCAAAAGGTGATCACTATGAGCATTATGGAGAAACGAGAGGAAGAGGAATGCAATAAGGAAATTGAAGCTTTGGAGGAGCTAAAGGAAGTGCATGAAGAAGAGTTTGAAAAACTCTACGATGGGTCAGAGAACGTGAGGAATCATGGCCAGTCATGCTATTCCATGGTCGTAGTTCCCACTAACATGACCGTAATTAGGTATTCAGAGGACTCCAGTAAGTTACACGGTCAAAACCACGGCCGTGAAACTATCAGAGGTGCCGTAATTGACTTCCACTTCCTAAACCACGGCCGTGGAAGAAACAGAGGTGCCGTAATTTTGGGAAATTCTGAGAACAATTACGCTCTTTCTACCAATGCTCTTGAGCCTTCTTCAACAACTTTTACACCCTTAGAGACTTCTAAGGAAGCATTCGACACTCCTCAAGAGCCACTAGAGACTTCAATAGTGATAGAATTGAAAACGCTTCCCACACATCTAAGGTACGCATTTTTAGGAACTAATTCTACTTTTCGGTAATTGTTAGTTCCGATCTAAGTATATATGAACATAGTAAGGTTATGGTTGTTCTAAGGAAACATAGCAAAGCCTTAGGCTACACTATAGAGGATCTAGTAGTAATTAAGCATTCATTGTGCATTCATAAGATCCTAATGGAAGAAGACTTTAGGCCTTCACGACAACCTTAAAGACGATTAAATCCGATCATGAAGAAGGTTGTCAAGAAGGAAATGTATATCTTGGTGTATGGGTCCGAGAGGATTTGGGAATCGTTCAAGTTTTTGGACGAAACTTATTTTCAAGGGGATCTGATGTAAGAGCCTTAGTGTTTATAGGGACACCGCCCCTGCGCCACGACCTGACCGTAGGTGCGGCACCGCGCCCGCGGTACCGAGGACCCACCCCCGCGGCTATGCCGGCCTCAGCCACTTTCCTTGACCTCGTTTGACCCAAACTTTTCCTTTGGCTTTCTTTATAAGCTTCTTCTTCCTTCTTGGTGAGGGTTTCCTTCCTTCCTTCAGCTTCCTTCTCCTCATCACGTTCCTCAACTTTTTCCTTATTTCCTTGGCTCTTTTCCTTTTTTCTAGGAATATCTTCTTATGAGGCTTGTATGTGTTTGTTGATGACTGAGATGATAATGATCTTGATTTTGTTGCTGATGATGGAGGTCCGAGAGGCCAGCTTGAGAGTGGTTGTGTTGGGGTTCTGTTGTGGTAAGTTTCTTTTCCTTTTCCTCCTTTTCCTCCTTTCTTCTTCCTTAGATTAGAAATTCTCACAAGCAATTCTTGTGTTGATCTTCCCTTGTCAATGATGGTGTATATATGTATTTTTATGTCGATTGCCTTTGCGGCGATGAAGAAGTGAAGAGGATCGAGAGAAGGGTCGAAGAGAAGCAAAAACCGTTCTCTACACAGATAGTCGCCCCCACTGATTTCAGTCACCGCCCCTGCGGCCAGACCGGTGTCGTCGTCCTTGCGGCCGAGTGTCAGCGCCCCTGCGGTGTGTCGCCACCCCTGCGCTTCCTTGTTTACACAGGTGCGTTTCAAGGACATACCAAGACTTGTGTAACACCCCGAATCCGCGGGATATCGGGATGCGACGGGCGAGACCTCACAATGGGTCTCGACCCTTAGCCTGACAACAATTTCACCGGACCTTTCTAACATGGCACAAATAAAGGCAAAAACTCAAATCGTTTATAATGTATGCGAGAAACTGATTGGTAAAGATACAAGGTGGAAACTTAGCCGAGTCCTCCAAACGACACAAACCAAAATAAACAAAAATCCGAATCCATTCATCAAGAACCATAAAACCAAACATAAACAAAAATCCCAAAAACGCCCCTGTCTTATAATGTACGGCGACCTTCAGATGTCCACTCCTCCACCTCACTCGGCGGCATCCCTAACATGTGGGGCGTCTACACAAGCAGTTTAAAACCGTTAGCTCTATTCTAAGCATTAGAAACATGGTGAAGGCACAAACACACTCATACATCATAACATCACATAATCATGCCCAACAAACAAGTCCGGTTTATTATCTTTATTTATTAGGTCATATCCCGTTCTAATTAAACTTCTTTTGTGACACGAGAATCTCCCGAAACTCGCCTCGGTCCCACTTACCGCATGGAACGGTACGGATGCATCTGACCGTCTAACCACACGGGCTAGTCGCCAAGAACCTCCTAACTCTAAGCAAGGGCTAGACAAGTTGTCACCGCCTGCTATCATACACTTGGGCTAAAGAATATAGAAAAGTTAGTAATCCTATTTCCGGTTTTATAAGTTATAATGAAAGCAATAAATCACACACCACCAAACACTCAATAAATCTAATACATAGAATGCAAGCTAAGTATGTCCGAAGACTTACCTCTCTCAAGGTAACTCAAAAACCACTCTCGACTTCCTGCACGAAAACGCTCAAAGCCTGGCCAAACGAGGCACTCTATTAATAACCATCTAAAAATATATAAGTCCTCGGACTTCTAGTCTCCAACATATATATATATATATATATATGTGTGTGTGTGTGTGTGTGTGTGTGTGTGTGTGTGTGTGTGTGTGTGTGTAAGGTCCTAACTCTAACATGCTAGGTCCCATCTATAATCTCGAAGATCATCCTAAGATCGGAAGGAAGATAATTCGATAAGCTCCAAATCCAACTACTAATGCCTATGGTTCGAGGCCACTACATGACATTTGCTTTAAGTTAAACTAAAATCACCTAGCATGTTATACTACCATTACCGAACTAACGAAGGAGAAGTACTCACACGAGATCGAAGGTGAAGCACAATCTACGGAGTCAAGAACGGGTTCGATGGCCTTTATCGGGCGCTTCCGGTCCTAAGAACAAAAATAAGCAAAATTAACTTAAACGCTAATTTTGAAAGGAAGGTTTAGCGTATAAAGATATTCCAATGAAACCTCTGTTTTCCAAAACCAATGTTAAACTTGTTAAAACCATTTCTGGGCAAAATATCCAAAATGGAGAGTTGATTGTAAAACCACAATTCAAATTTATCCAACGATCGGATTAAAACCATCAAAGACACCAAATTAATTTGCAAAGGAGTTGGATCACAATTACAACAAAATTAAGGTTCCAATAACGTAATAATTTAGTGCAGGGGCATAAATAATTCATTTTCCAAGTTCTTGGGTCACAACTGTATTTATTAACAAAATGGGGTCAAAACCGCAATAAACACAAAATGAAGGGCACAAATTGCAAAAGTCCAAATCCCTCTTCAACCTCTATTGAACCGCGACAGAAGGAGGTTAGGGTAGTGGTGGGTCGCAAACCTAAACCGCCGGTTTAGGTTTGCGAACCGCCGGTTTAGGTTTGGCCTTTGGCCAAACCTAAACCTAAACCGTCAAAATCCAAACCGGCGGTTTAGGTTTAACCTAAACCGCCGGTTTGGTCGGCGGTTTAGCCGGTTTATTTAAAAAAAAAAAAATTGAAAAACTGGACCAACCCGAACCAAACCGGCGGTTAACCGACGGTTTGATCTCCAAACCGCCGGTTTGGTCCATTTTTTTTAAAATAAAAAATAAAAAAATAACCAAACCGGAGGTTAAACCGCCGGTTTAGGTTTGGCCAAAGGCCAAACCGGCAAACCTAAACCGCCGGTTTACGCCGGTTCACAAACCGCCGGTTCGGCGGTTTGGTTTGAACCGGACCCAACTCTAGGTTAGGGCCAAAAACCTGGTGCCTGGCGCAAGTAGCGAAGAAACAGGTGCCCGGCGTCGGTGCAGGCGGCGGCTCCACGGCGGCGTCTCCGGCAACAGCTGTTACTACACAAAACCGAGGGTGGCTGAGTTACGCAGGGAAGGAGAGGAAAAGAGAAAGGAGGGAGAGAGAGAGAGAGAGAGAGAGAGAGAGAGAGAGGCGGCCACTCACCGTGCCGGCGGCCTAGGCGGCTCGAGGTGGGTGCGAGGCGGCTTCTTCCCTTCCCGGCGGACCTCTGGCGGCGTTGCAGGCAGTTGTGGCTCAGATCGAGCATAGAAGAGAGGAGGAGAGTGAGTTGAGAGAAGGGAGAGATGCAAAGTGAGGCTGTGCAGACAGAGAGATAGGTGAGGGAAAGTGTGAGGGAAGGTGAAAGGAGGCTGGATGTTAGGGGGGTCATCATCAGCAGGAGGGAGGTCGGGGGTCCCTGGGCCTGCAGGCGAGGAGGGCGAAGGGTTGGCCGGCCCTAGCGTGGCGGGGAAGGCTGCATTGGAGGGAGGAACGAGGAGTCACTCCTCTGGCGGTCCAACAGCACGCAAAAGACCAAGGAATAAAGGAGAAGAAACGAAAAAAAAAAAGAAAAGAAAAAAATAAGGGAATAGGAAAACTTGATTAAACGATCGGAACGGGATTTCCCGGATCGGTAACTCCCCACTTTCCGACAAAATTAACTTAATAAAATATTGTACATACATGTATCCTCAAATTAATAAAATACCCGGAAAAGATATATTAAAAAAATATATATTAAAAAATATATATATTAAAATAATTTAATTAATAACTCAAGCTACTAACGAATCGATAGAAGGGAGAAGAAAACGAAGGATAACCAAGTGAAGGAAAACTCGAGACAACTTAAGAGAAATCGAAATGAAGACCATACAAGAAGTGGAGTAACTTGAAGGTGTGAAAGTAGTTACAAAGAGTCACGATTGGAAAGACAACAAGACCAATGTGGATAACAAACTTAAGTTCTTCAAGAAGACGCGTGGAGAACTAAAGATACAAATCAAGGAAGACATAGGTACATTCTAGCAAGGTTAAAGGTGATATCCCATTAAGATGTGAAGTTTTCTTTAGGCCTCCTAATCATTTGAGTCAAGACGAGAAGAGTGATCGAACTATTTCTAAAGATTTAAGATACCGTAAGTTAAGCTTACGAGGTACCAATAAGTGAAGTTTCAACACACGAGACTTATGAGAAGAAGGCGTGGTGGAGTCACATGGGAAAATTCCCCTAGAAGAGTTGACCGGTTTTCCGTTATTATGATAAGGCTAAGAAATGCCAAAAGGAAAGAAGTGTGAGTAGATGTGATTCCGAGGAATTGAGTGACGTAACAAGAAGTTGTTATGCATGGAAAGACTTAAGATGCATTTGAAAGACGTCGTGGAGGAAAGGTTAAGCCTATGAACGTGATTTATGCAACACAATAAGGCCGAGAAGGTATAGTTACCTTAAAGAAGAAGAAGGAAGCATGGAGCGTATACAGAGTTAAAGGAGTGTGTGTAGGGTGATATGAGCAAGTGAAGTTTAAGGCATAGTACCCCGAGAGGGTAGCCTTCAGGAGGATGGTAACATGGAGGGTAGGAAGAATGGTGAGGCGTTGGACTTAGAGAAGGTCCTCTACAAGCTAATCGGTGATAGTCGAGAACGTGCATGTGTGGGTTGTCTATGAATAAGTGTAGATAAAAAGGGTAACCAAGAACTTGGATTATAAAGGAACGGTAACAAGAGCTTGGAGTCTGGTGGTTCAATGTCGGTAATAGGGAGGTATATCAATGGGAGCACAAATACCTTAATCATGTAGCATTGCAGGAGTTCAAATCAAGTAAATGTAACAGACCTCCTAGGGAGGAGATTGTAACGAACCGGCACGACTTTCTTAGTTCATGGGATCGGCATAAGAGGGAAACGACACGTATAACAATTTTTAAGGTTTGATGAGAGTGAAGAGAATAGATGAGCGGGAGGAAAGTGAGGCTTTTATGGTTGTTGAACGAAAAAGGGGTTTTGGTTTGAGTCGGGTTGTGTATTGTTCTTCGTTTATTGTTTTGTACGCCGCGTGTATGGCGTTTGGTCTTTGGAGTTGTTTTCGGCTGACGTCCGGTGTTTGTATTCTTTTGGGTTTCCTTTCATTGCATAAAAATGTATTTCGGTCTTGGCCTTTATATGTGTCTTGTTGCAAGATCCGGTGAAATTGTTGTCAAAGTATGGGTCGGGACCCATTGTGAGGTCCTAACCCGTAGCGCCCCGAGTCCCACGGATTCGGGGTGTTACAAAGTGATATCAGAGACCCAGGTTGACAACAATGGCACTCGCAATCTTCTAAAGGCCGAATGAGGAATAAACAGAACCCACACGGGTTCTAACTTTTCGTTTTAAAAATCACATGCTTGAGTCGGGGTAGAATGTACAGAGCATCACTCCTTCCGCGGATCTCGGCAACTTAGTTTATTGGATTTATATATATATATATATATATATATATATATATATATATATATATATATATGTATATGTGTAGATATGTATATATTGATTGTAGTTGCATGTAGGACTTAATATATATGTATAGTTATATATGTTGACTATAGTACATGTTTGGACCTTGTATTGTTTTAGTGGATTTCTGGATGTGTTATATTAGTAGTAATGTGGACATAGGACTTATAAAGTCTTATATATGGATACTTATTATATATAGTAGCACATAGATGTATGAGACCTTATAGTAAAGATGATAGTAAGATTTCATCACCTTTAGGACGATATTATTGGCATGGGATAGCGTTCATATGAGGAGGATTAAGCTCAAGTATCGAGTTGAGCACTGTGTTCGGGCGAACACCTTGGAGTTCTCGTACTCCTTTAAGAGGAGGTCGGCGAGGAGGATTAGAGATGACGTAAACGAAGGACAACCAAGTGAAAGAAAAATTGAGACAACTTAAGATAAATCGAAATGAAGACCATACAAGAAGTGGAGTAACTTGAAGGTGTGGAACTAGTTACAAAGAGTCACGATTGGAAAGACAACAAGGCCAATGTGGATAACGAACTTAAGTTTTTCAAGAAGACGCGTGGACAACTAAAGATACGAATCAAGGAAGAGATGGGTACATTCTAGCAAGGTTAAAGGTGATATCCCATTAAGACGTGAAGTTTTCTTTAGGCACTCCTACGCATTGGAGTCAAGACGAGAAGAGTGATCGAACTATTTCTAAAGACTTAAGATACTGTAAGTTAAGCTTACAAGGTACCAATAAGTGAAGTGTAAACATACGAGACTTATGAGAAGAAGGCGTGGTGGAGTTTCACATGGGAAAATTCCCCTAGAAGATTTGAAGGGTTTTCCGTTATGATGATAAGGCTAAGAAATGCCAAAAGGAAAGAAGTGTGAGTAGACGTGATTCCGAGGAATTGAGTGAGGTAACAAGAAGTTGTTATGTATGGAAAGACTTAAGATACACTTGAAAAGACGTCCTGGAGGAAAGGTTAAGCCTATGAACGGGAGTTATGCGACACAACAAGGCCGAGAAGGTATAGTTACCTTATAGAAGAAGAAGGAAGCGTGGAGCGTATAAAGAGTTAACCGAGTGTGTGAAGGGTGATATGAGCAAGTGAAGTTTAAGGCATAGTACCCCGAGAGGGTAGCCTTCCGGAGGATGGTAACATGGAGGGTAGGAAGAATGGTGAGGCGTTGGACTTTAAGAAGGTCCGCTATAAGGTAATCGGTGATAGTCGAGAACGTGCATGTGTGGGTTGTCTATGAATAAGTGTAGATGAAAAGAGTAACCAAGAACGTGGATTATACAGGAACGGTAACTAGAGCTTGGTTTTTGGTTGTTCAATTGCGGTAATAGGAAGGTATATCAATGGGAGCACAAATATCTTAATCATGTAGCATTGTAGGAGTTCAAATCAAGTAAATGTAAGAGACCTCCTAGGCAGGGGATTGTAACAAACCGGTACGACTTTCTTAGTTCATAGGATCGGCATAAGGGGGAAACGACATGGATAAGAACTGTTATGGTTTGATAAGAGTGAAGAGAATAGATGAGCGGAAGGAAAGTTAGGATTTTATGGTTCTTGTACGAAAAAGGGATTTTGGTTTGAGTCGGGTTGTATATTGTTCCTCGTTTATTGTTTCGTACGCCGCGTGTATGGCGTTGGGCCTTTGGAGTTGTTTTTGGCTGACGTCCAGTGTTTGTATTCTTTCGGGTTTCCTTTTATTGCATAAAAATGTATTTCGGTCTTGGCCTTTATTTGTGCCTTGTTGCAAGATCCGGTGAAACTTTTGTCAAGCTAAGGGTCGGAACCCATTGTGATGTCGTAACCCATTGTGAGGTCGTAACCCGTAGCGTCCCGAGTGCCGCGGATTCGGGGTTTTTCAACTTGGTATGTTTCTTTCCTTTCCTTGGCCTTGGCTTGAGAGTGTAGCTAGGCTAGAGTGGTTTATGATGAGTTTGATGGTGCTATTGTTTAGGTAATGCCTTAGGCATTTGTGAGATATGTTGAGGTATTGAGGTTTATATACGAGTTACAGTTGGGTTATGGTTATAGAGTGTAGGAGACGAGTCTCCTTACCTTGGATGATGTTGATATTGTGTGTGCCTTGGTAATGCAGGCTCTGATAGTTTCCTCAAGGGGAAACTATGGCGTGGTACAGGTTTACGAGTACATCAGGTAAGTCCATTGGACTTACTTAGCGAGCAGTTGTGGATTTGAGTGATTGTGATAGTTGTGCATGTGCATATGAATGTTGCATTTATAACCTAAACCGGACTAGGATAACCATACATGTACGTAATTGGCCCAAGTGCAATAGAACTGGGCGGTGACCACCTGTCAAAGCCCGTGGAGGGTGGAGAAGGCGCTCAGAAACCGGTAATTAGGGGGGAAGTAATCCCCAAGCAAAACTTGTCTGAAAGGGGACAGAGGCGAGGTTCTATGGTTTATTGATGACATGAATTATGACCTATTTTTAGGCATGTATTTATGTAGATTTTCCCTTTATTTTGCATGCATAGACATACATTCATTGCATTTATGGCTATATTGACCTACTTTGCGAGAATAGAGGTCTACACAGAGTTTTATTGCATTTGTAGGTAATTTGGCGAATTTTGGAGCATAAATGACATATTTAAGGATGAAGCCATGAAGCGGGGCAAAAAGGAGCATAAAGGAAGTTATGGCGTTCCAAAGTATCTTCTGATATCGTTTTACGTGCCAAAGTATTTTCTGATACCGTCTGACGCGCCAAAGTATTTTTTGATACCGTCTGACGCACCAAGTATTTTATGATACCAGCGGGCTCGACTTCTTTCAGCCCAAATATGTAGGGTTTTATCTTTAAACCCTAGATTTATCCCTATAAATATTCAATAGCCTTCAACATTGAAAGGGGAGACTAGAGGGAGCCAAAATCCCAAAAAGAAGGAGGCTTGAAGATTTTATTGCGTGAAGGGAAGATTGGGAGAAGTACGCTCTCTAAGGCTATCGAACATCCTCATGCAAGAGGTAACAAAAGATCATCCTCAGGCAGGAGGGAATATAACTGAGCGAGGTGAACCTTTCCTGAACCTTATCTGAGTTAAGAGTTTAAGTTTGCCAAATCCTATCCTTATTACATCTTTCCTGGTTCAACGCAAGCCTAGGATGAGACTTACCCGGTGATTTCCTTGTTTGTTTACCCAAGATCATGAGTGTAGGTAATAAAGGTTTATCCTTTATTGGGGTTTGAGTGTGCCTTCATCCCATCTTTGTGAGTTAGCCTGAGACTTACCCGGTAAAGGTTGATTCTATTACCTTGGGTGGTGTGTTGGTTTGAGATTATAGTTCCTTTCCTTAGTACCTTGAGACTTACCCAGTAAAAGGAGCTTTGGTTTGGGATAGTGAGTAGTGAGACTTACCCAGTAATGTATTCACACCTAAGAAACACCTTCCCTTTGCAAACCTCAGCTTTGTCCACGTTATCTTTTGAGATCTTGAGTCGGAACCACAACTAGATGCTTTAGTCCCTAGAATCCGCATTCCCTTTATCTAGCTTTTATATCATCTTCGATTGCTTTAATTTGTGGTTATTAGTTATTTGGCAACCTGATTTCCGATCTTTGTTTCACCATAGTCTCTGTGTTCGACCCCTGGAATTCTTTCTTTTATTGCAATCGATCCGTACACTGGGGATTCGCATATTGTTTAAGCATACTTCTTGGGTTATAAATTTTAAAGCTTGCACACACCTTTTGGAGCGAACACCTAATAACATATATATAGTGTTTAATATGTTAATGAACTGAAATAATTAACTAAAGGCCCATCAAGACATAAGTTTGGGCTTTTATTCTAAAAAGATTTAAAAACACTTAAAATAGTCAAATAAGCTTATTCAGCCAATTTGGAACATTTCAGCCTTATGTAGAAACCTTAGGCGTGCAGCTTGTTCCTTGGTGGACCATGATCATCATCAAGGCTCATTGGCTCATGGAAGGTGAGTTAGGTGGTTCATGGTTCATGGTTAGAAGCAATTCATCTCAGCTTGTAGTTTAGTTTGGGCCCTTGTTAAGGGACCTTGACTTAACTTGGATGATCCTTCATCACGTTCGAAGGACATACCAATGATGAAGATTCAGTGGTCGATGCAAGGTGCTAACAAGGCGACTTGGGTGCAACACCCCGAATTCGCGGTACTCGGAGTGCCACATTGGGTTAGGATCTCACAATGGATCCTGACCCTAGCCTGACAACAAGTTCTCTAGACCTTACAACATAGCACTGACAAATATAAAAATAAATACATAAAATATATAAATTGTACATCAAAAAGGTAAGACAATATAGCCGAGTATAAAAACCAACACCCTCACACAAGAGGTAACAAAAGATCATCCTCACGCGGGAGGGAAACGTAAACAAACCCAAAAGCCCACAACAACCTATGTACGAGACGTCCTCGGCCTGCCACTCTGCTAGATCACCCAGCAGCATGCCTATCCTGTGGGGCATCTACAACATGGTATAAACCATTAGCTATCCATACACATATATAGAGTAATGCATAAGCACAATCACAATCATAATCAAGGAAAGATAAATACATCAGCATGCTTTCACACATTTACCAATTTTATCATCTCAATAATAATGGTATTTACTCAAATCGTATATATAAATATATATATGAAACTATTTGACACGAGGACCGATACATCCTTGCCTCTGAGCCTGCTAGCCAACTGCACAAGTATCGGTCACACAATCCGTGTACCTATGGGAGTGGATTGTGCCCTTTCTGTAAAGTCAGACTTGCCTGACATTAGAGAACCTCCCAGACTCCACGGCGGGATGAAAGGAAAAGGTTATCACAGCCACGCATACGGGGCAATCAATAAAACATAGGTCGGTATAAACGACATCTCGTACTATCATAGTAAACATATAAATCACATACCACTCATACAAACACCCAATATAAGGATGGCAGCTAAGTAAGTCCTAAGGACTTACCTCAACCTTGATCAAACTCAACCACGATCACCTCTACACTAGAGGGACAACACAGCCTATAAACAAGCATAAAGAGATATATCAATCTCCAAACAACACAAGGGTCACACCTAGACCCAAAGGGAACCATAGGATCATACTCAACCTCAAAACATCAACTTACATCAACCTAAGTACTTAAAGCCATACAAGGCATAAACCGATCACAACCTTATCAAAACTCATCCTCACACATCTAGCATGATCCTATACTCTCACACTAGGAAATTTGGAGACAAAGGCATCATAAGGAGAGCCTAGAATCACAAACACACACTTGCAGAACCAAGAGAGGACCCTTGCTGATGTAGGTGGCGCAGGGGCGGCTCACTGGTGGCACAAGGGAAGATCTTGGCCGGCGCAGTGGTGGTTGCAAGGTGGTGCAGGGACGGCTGGACAGCAGAAGACACCACCTTAGCCCTTTCTTCACTTCTTCCTTCGATTCTCTACTCTTCTTCACTCCAATAGCAACATACATATAGGACATACATATATATACATCAACACAAGCCAAACATGGCTGGAACATTATCCAAGCCTAAGGAAACTATGCTAGGCTAAGGAAAGAGAGGAAAGATGAAGAAAAGAGGAAAGAAAGAAGAAAGGCCATGAAAGCTTACCAATTAAGCTTTCTAGAAGATTAGCACACACCATCATCACCTCAAGCTGGCTCAACAAGGCACAACAACATCATCAACACAAAAGCCAAGCAAAAGCTAGGCAAGATCTCTCACAAACTCAATAAAACTCAAGGAAGATCAATCAAAGATGATCCAAGGGAGAAGAGAGAAGAAGATGTACGTAAGGAGAGAGAGATGAAGCTGAGAATGGTAACCCTCATCAAAGGGAGAAGATGAAGTATATAAAAGGGGTAAAAAGAATAAAGCACGGGTCAAAGGGTCAAAGAAGATGGTTGCAACACATAGAACCGCGGGGGCAGACTCTGTGAGCCACAGGGGCGGCCCAGGCAAACCGCAGGGGCGCCCTCTGGGTCACGCAAGGGCGGTCCAAGCTAATTTCTGGCCATCTTGTGAATCTCTCAACAACTCAGCAACTAGGCTCTCACATCTCACCCCCCCTAAAAACAAGTTTCATCCCGAAACTTGCAAGATCCCAAAACCTCTCGGACCCATAAGCCGAGGTATAACTCGCTCTCTCTATCGGAGGTATCACATCTCCGCTCAGAAGGTCAGAACCTATACAAATCTATAACCTCAAACATAAACATGGAGGAATCATCAACTCCAGAAAATAGGGCCATAACGCTACACAAAGGCGTAGAGGAATCACATCTCTCGCTATACCACACCACAAGGCATAGAGGAAGCACATCTCTAGCCAAACATAATCATATACATTGCATGGAGGAATAACATCTCCACTGAAACTATGTCCATCAAAGTAGCATGGCGGAAAAAATCATCTTCAGCTGAATCCTAATCAACTCAGATAGCATGGAGAAAGAACCATCTCCAACTATAAACATATATCATACTCAAATAGCATGGAGGGAATAATCATCTCCAGCTATAACATACATCATGCTAGCATCGCAAGATCTAATAAGATCATTAAACAAAACATAGCTAGCATGGAGTAAACACATCAAGGCATGTAAGCACATAATCACATACTCATCAAGATAGCACTAAGATCTACTCATCGACCCTAGGTGCATCTATCTCGGCATAAAACTCTGATAGTTCCTCTGGATACTATCCTCAGTCTCCCATCTAGCCTCCTCGGGTCCACGTCTCGACCACTGTATCCTCATCATAGGAATGTCCTTCGAACGCAGGCGTCTCACACCTCGCTCTAGGACTGCAATAGGATGCTCAGAAAAGGTATGGTCTTGCTCCACCACCAGATCATCATAACTCACAATGTGCCTCGGATCTGGTATGTACTCTCTCAACTAAGACACATGGAACACAAGGTGATGCCTCGCGTCGGAGATACTCTCAACCAGACATGAGCTCCTACCCTGAACTCTAGAGGTCGACGCCTCTTGTCTGCATATGACTTCTGGCGACTCTGTGCAGCCAGCATCCTTTTTGTAACCAGGGCTAATCGAGCCATATCATCCTGAATCTGCTCTGGCGCTATCCCACTGATACTTCTAGGCTCATCCCAATATAAAGATTTACGGCACCTACGTCCATACAATTCCTCATAAGGAGCCATCCCAATAGATGTATGCCAGTTGTTGTTGTATGAGAACTCAACGAATGGGAGGTAACTAGACCATCCCTGTCCCCAATCCAACACACAAGCTCGCAGCATATCCTCCAAGGTTTGAATGGTCCTCTTAGAATGACCATCTGTCTGGGGGTGAAACGCAATCGTAAAGTGTAGACTCGTCCCCAAAGCGGTCTGAATCTGTTGCCAAAACCTCCAGGTAAACCGTCCATCACGATCAGAGACGATCGTCCTTGGTACACCATGGACTCTCACTATTTGTCTAGTGTACTCCTTTGCCAATCTACTCACTAGCCACGTCTCTCTGATAGGAATGAAACATGTCGTCTTCGTCAATCTATCAACCACATCCTAGATAGCATCAAAACTCCTGCATGGCTTCAATCCTGTCACAAAGTCAATGGAGACGTCCTCCCACTTCCACTGCGGAACTAGCAGTGGATGGAGCTCACCTCCAGGTCTGCAATGATCTATCTTGACCTGTTGGTAGGTCGTACACTGAGCCACAAATCTGGCTACATCGGGCTTCAGCCCTCCCCACCAATATAAGCGTCTCACATCATGGTACATCTTACTCGTACCTGGATGTACAGAGTAAGGTGTACAGTGAGCCTCCTGTAAGATTCTCTGTCTCAACTCTGCATTAGCAGGAACACAGATGCGGTCATGTCGCCTCATCACTCCATCAGTCCCAATGGAAAACTATGGTGCCTCTCCATGAGACATCCTCTCTCAAATCCTCATCAAAGTCGGGCAGGTCCCCTGCTTCTATTGGATCTCATCCTACAGACCAGGTAAAACCTTTAAAGCATATAATTGGGCATCCTCATCAGGAAACTAGATGTCCAACTCTAGCCAAGCTAGATCCCTCTGAAATTGAGGTTGTACAGTCAATCTGGCAATCGCCTTCTCTCGAGGCGTCTTCCTACTCAAGGCGTCGGCTACAACATTCGCCTTTCCAGGATGATACAAAATCTCAAGATCAAAGTCCTTGATCAACTCAAGCCATCGACGTTGGCAGTTATTCAACTCCCGCTGCGTGAAAATATACTTCAGACTCTTATGGTTTGTGAAGATCTAACATGTAGCACCATACAGGTCATGTTTCCAAATCTTCAAAGCATGAACTACCGCTGCTAACTCCAGATCATGAGTCGGGTAGTTCTCCTCATATGTCTTCAACTATCTAGACGCATAAGCAATCACTCTGCCTCTCTGCATCAACACACATCCCAAGCCTAGCTTGAATGCATTACTATAGACCACAAAATCATAAGAACCCTCTACATGTGCCAAGACAGGAGCAGAAGTTAAACGTCTCTTCAACTCCTCAAAACTCTAGGCACACTGGTCGGTCCACACAAACCTGATGGTCTTCCTCAGAAGACTCGTTAGTGGATGGGCAATCATAGAAAATCCCTCCACAAAGCGTCTGTAATAACTGGCTAGGCCAAGAAAGCTACGCACTTCCTTGATATTCGTCGGTGTCATCCATGCAGCAACAAACTCAATCTTTGTCGGGTCGACCATAATCCCGTCGGCGGAGACGATATGTCCAAGGAAAGTAACCTCAGACATCCAGAACTCGCACTTAGAGAGCTTAGCATACAACTTTCTATCCCTCAAAATCTACAAAATTGTCCTCACATGACCGGCATGCTCCTCTATGCTACGAGAGTATACCAAAATGTCGTCAATAAAGACCACCACAAACTGATCAAGAAAGTCGATGAATATACTATTCATCAACTCCATGAAGACTGATGGGGCATTCGTCAACCCGAATGGCATCACTACAAACTCGCAGTGTCCATAAAAGGTACGAAATACCGTCCTGTGCACGTCCTGCTCTCTCACCCTCAGCTGGTGATATCCTGAGCGCAAGTCAATCCGGGAGAACATTGTAGCTCCCTGAAGCTGATCAAGTAGATCATCAATACGAGGCAATGGATACCTGTTCTTGATGGTCACCTTTTTCAACTCTTTGTAATCAATACATAACCTCAAAGATACGCCCTTCTTCCGCACGAAAAGGACAGGTGCACCCCATGGTGAAACGCTAGGGCATATGAAGACCTTCTCAGCCAACTCCTCGAGTTGCTTTTTCAGCTCCAACATCTCGACAGGTGCCATATAATATGGGGCCTTCGAGTTGGGTCTCGTATTAGGCTCTAACTCTATAATGATGTCCACACTCCTCTGAGGCGGCAAACTCGACGGCTCAGTAAATACATCTGCAAACTCGCAGACCACTAGAATGTCCTCCAAAGCTGGACTCTCTCCATCCTTCTGGCGTAGCACCAGAAGGCATCACATCCTTGTGCAATCAGTCTAGCTGCTCGTACGGTGCTGATAACAGAACCTATCTTCCCAAGGTCCCAACCCCGGAAGACCTCAATCTGACCAACCTTGGTAGAGACTGTAACAGTCCGTCTACCAACATCTAAAACTGTACGGTGTCTACGCATCCAATCCATACCTAATATGACTTCTTCATGCATCAATGGCATGACTAAGAAGTCAACAAGTAAAACACGAGTCCCTAAACGAAGGGGACAACTATGTATCTCACGGGTACCTCTGACCCGACTACCATCGGGTAACCCTATATTAAAGGGTATCCCCTCTATGGTAGCTAAACTCAGACGCTCAACACATGTATCAGAAATAGATGAATGCGTAGCACCAGTATCAAACAAAACTCTAATAGGTAAACCATGAAGTAGAATGGTACTTGTAGCAGCCGGTGCAGGTGGATCCTCTACACTCCTCAACTCAAAATCTCGCCCTCGAGCTCCTCTGCATCATTGGTGCCAACATCTCTACCTCTACCTCTACTCGGTCCTGGAGCATAACCTTGAGTAGATGGACGCTCTGAGACTCTTTGTTGTCCCTGTGTCTGCTGCTGAGGTGTCCTCTGACCACCTCCTGCTACACTGGCAGGGGAAGAACCCTGCTGAGATGCAACTCCACCCTGCCTACAGAAGGTAGCTCTGTGGCCTGGTCTACCACAAGTAAAGCAAGTCATAACTGGTATGGGACAATCTGGCCTCAGATGGCCAGGGTCACCACAGTTATAACACTATCAACCCTTATCTACAGTCAATGCATACGAGGGGTAACTCTGGCGTCTCTTGTCTCGTCTAGACCTAGAAGCTCCTCCAACTCCACTGGTCTATTCAGTGTGTTGCCTCTTCTCGGACCATCCCGTCTGAGAAGCTCTCCTCTGGCTGGCTCGCTACCTCTTATAACTAGAAGCCCGGTCCTGATAATAAGCTAGGGACTCGCAATGGAATCCTGCCATGTATGAACGCATGCTCTCCCTCATACGACAAAAGAATAGATACACATGCTGGTCCTTAAATGGTGCAGTTGGACCCAGCAAAGCTAACTCTGTCTGGAAGCGGCGGATAGCATCTGCAATAGGCATGTCCTCAAAGTCGGCCTCCACAAAATCCTACAGCTTCTCCCTCCTCGGTGAGGCAGGGCAAAACTACTCCCTAATCATGCTCCTCATGTGATCATAACTAGTGGCTCTGGTCCATATAGTCCTCCATCACTGGTGTGCAAGGTCACGGAATAGAGACTGTACTAGCTATATCCGTATGTCCTTAGGACTTCTGATAGACTCTAAGGCTGAGTCTACATGCCCTATCCACATCTCAGTCTGCAATCCAATCTCTCCTACGAAGTGTGGCACTCCCTGCTGGTGTAATGCCTTCAATCAGGCATTTGGTCGAGGCCCTCTAGTCTCCTCTAGGACTCAAACTGGCTCGGCAACATGTACAGGTGCAATTGGCACCTGTGTCTTTCCCTGAGATCTCTCAGAAGATCCCTCATGTACTGGTAAATCTAGGGCCCGTCTGCCAGCACTAATGTCCTCCTCAAAACGTCGGAGGTACTCTCTGAACTCCGGTCCTCCCATGGAGACACGGTCAGCATCATCACACTGAGCTCGATGTGAGTGATGTCTCCTAGATCCACCGTTCATCGTCTCTGGAACAACACTCTCTACAACCTCCTCGTGTATCTCCTTCACCACTGGTGGATCAGCAACGGGAACTGGTCCCTCACCTACCACACCTGGAAGACGGGGTGATCTACCTCTACCTCTGCCTACAACGGCAGTAGCTCTAGTCCGAGCCATCTACGGGGTATGCACACCTATCTTATAAGGCTCTATATAGGCCATATGTATAGATATATATATATATATATACTTAACACATACACATACATAATCAATAATACATATATACATATCTATATTGCAGAGATCCATTGCAAAAGTGGCGACTTCTCGTACATCTAACCCAAAACCACATTTAAAACCAAAAACCTTTGAAAACGTCAGACCCCATGTGGGTTCTGTTTATTTTACCTATCAAACCTCATTGTAGGTAGCAAATGCCATTGTTGTCAACTTGAGGCTCTGACACAACCTCTGTAATACCCCGAATCCGCGGAACTCGGAGTGCCACATTGGGTTAGGATCTCACAATGGATCCTGACCCTAGCCTGACAACAACTTCATTGGACCTTACAACATGGCACTGACAGATATAAAAACAAATACATAAAATAGTATAAATTGTACATCCAAAAGGTAAGACAATATAGCCGAGTATAAAAACCAACACTCAGGAGGTAACAAAAGATCATCCTCACGCAAGAGGGAAAGGTAAACAAACCCAAAAGCCCACAACAACCTATGTACGAGACATCCTCGGCCTGCCACTCTGCTAGATCACCCAGCAGCATGCCTATCCTGTGGGGCATCTACAACATGGTAATAAACCATTAGCTATCCATACACATATATAGAGTAATGCATAAGCACAATCATAATCAAGGAAAGATAAACACATCAACATACTTTCACACATTTACCCATTTTATCATCTCAATAATAATAGTCATTCACTCAAATTGTATATATAAATATATATATAACTATTTGATACGAGGACCGATACATCCTCCCCTCTGAGCCTCCTAGCCAACTGCACAAGTATCGGTTACACAATCCGTGTACCGTATGGGAGTGGATTGTGCCCTTTTTGTAAAGTATGTCTGTCTTGACATCAGAGAACCTCCCAGACTCCACGGCGGGATGAAAGGGAAAGGTTATCACAGCCACGCATATATGGCAATCAATAAAATATAGGTCGGTATAAATGACATCTCGTGCTATCATAGCAAACATATAAATCACACATCACTCATGCAAACACCCAATATAAGGATGGCAGCTAAGTAAGTCCTACGGACTTACCTCAACCTTGATCAAACTCAACCACGATCACCTCTACACTAGAGAGACAACACAACCTATAAACAAGCATAAAGAGATATATCAATCTCCAAACAACACAAGGGTCACACCTAAACCCAAAGGGATCCATAGGATCATACTCAACCTCAAAACCTCAACTAACATCAACCTAAGTACTTAAAGCCATACAAGGCATAAACCGATCACAACCTCATCAAAACTCATCCTCACACATCTAGCATGATCTTATACACTCACACTAGGAAAGGAGGGAAAAAAGGCATCATAAGGAGCCTAGAATCACACACACACTTGCAAAACCAAGAGAAAACCCTTGTTGATGCAGGTGGCGCAGGGGCAGATCTTGGCCGGCGTAGTGACGGTTGCAAGGTGGCGTAGGGGCGGCTGGATAGCAGAAGACAGCACCTTAGCTCTTTCTTCACTTCTTCCTTCGATTCTCTACTCTTCTTCACTCCAATAGAAACATACATATAGGACATTTATATATACATCAACACAAGCCAAACATGGCCGGAACATGAAAGCTTACCAATTAAGCTTTCTAGAAGATCAGTATACACCATCATCACCTCAAGATGGCTCAACGAGGCACAACAACATCATTAACACCAAAGTCATGCAAAAACTAGGCAAGATCTCTCACAAACTCAACAAAACTCAAGGAAGATCAAGCAAAGATGATCCAAGGGAGAAGAGAGAAGAAGATGTACGTAAGGAGAGAGATGAAGCTGAGAATGGTAACCCTCATCAAAGGGAGGAGATGAAGTATATAAAGGGGGTAAAAAGAGTAAAGCACAGGTCAAAGGGTCAAAGAAGACGGATGCAACACACAGAGCCGCGGGGGCGGACTTTGTGAGCCGTACGGGCAGCCCAGGCAAACCACAGGGGCGCCCTCTACGTCACGCAGGGGCGGTCCTGGCTAATTCCTGGCCCTCTGCTCACTCTCTCAACAACTCAGCAACTAGGCTCTTACATTTGGAGACATAGGATAGTATCCACAGGAACTATCCGGAGTTTTACGCTGAGCTTGTTGCACCTTTAGCGTAGTTGTTTTACTTTAGTTTTTCAGTTGTTGCGTTGTGTACGCTTCTATGACTTTTTGAGTTACGTGCCCCGAGTGGGAATATATGAGTTGAGTTTAGTGTTTCTGCGTTATTGTTGTGTGTCCTTTCGGGTTGTTGCAAGTTTCGGGATGAAACTTCTTTTTAGGGGGATTTGATGTAAGATCCCATTTTTCACCTTCGCAGTCCCTACGGTGAAGAAGGCTGCCCCAGCGGCCGTGATGTCTGTCACCGCCCCCGCGGTGACAAGGGGCCGCCCCTGCGGATTTTGCCATAGATCGCGCCCCACCTGTTTTTGTTCGTTTTATCTCCTTTTTATAGATAGAAGATCCGATCTTCTATCTTATGGGTCGTCCTTCCTATCTTATTCCTAACCTAAAAACATCTTTCTTTCTATCTTTCCACCCCTCTCCTATATAATCCCGCCTTCTTCCGGTTTTTCCGGCCGTTTGCATACATTTCTTCAACCCTTGAGAGTTGCATCCGTCACCCTTGCTTTCCTGCAATCTTGTTGAACGTGTAATTACTCCCTTGTTCTTCATCACATTCATGTGTTGCTGCACTTTGCTTTCCTTCTGTTTAATTTCTTCCTTTGTTTTCTTTTTTCTTCTTCTCCAAGAATCAAGTTTGAACATTGATTCTTGTGGAGCATTCCGTTGATGATCATTTGATGTTCACAGGCTTTCATGGTTGAGTTGTGACGTGGTTGTGTGTTGAGAAAGGCAAGCTTTTGCCTTTGGTGAAGTTCCTTGCTGTCGAAGGAGAAGTCGGCGTTTCTATGCCGCCCCTGCGGATTCCCGCCCCTGTGCTTGTCCAGCTGCCCCCGCGGTTTCTTCTGCAGCAACTCCCGTTCTTGTGAGTTGCTTCCTTCCTTTCTTTCCTTGTTCCTTTCCTTGTTCCTTCTGGATGTTCCTTGACCCCTGAGTGTTTTGTAAGACAAAGGTTGAGACCTTCGCTTGTGTAGATTTCTTAGAGATTATGGAGACTAGAAGTTATAGACTTCTAGGATTCGTTTTGGTTCTTGATTCGTGATTCTTGTGGAACAGGCTTCCTTGTGCACTTTTTCTGAGGCTTTTCTGAGTGTTTGTTGAGTGTTGAGATTACCTTCGAGTGAGGTAAGTCTCTTGGACTTACTTAGCTTCATTATGCATATCCGTTTGATTGTTTTGGCTTGATGTGTTGTTGTTTATTTTTGTAACTGATAACTAAAATAGGATTGACCTTTATTACATAAATTAGTCCAAGTGTATTATAACCGGGCGGTTACCGCTTGACCAGTTCAGAATGGGGAAACTGGGAGGTTCTCTCGCGACTAGTCCAGTAGGTGACAGAAGGATGCATACGTTCTATTCCTGTTGGTGAAAGGGGACGGAAGCGAGGTCGTAGTAATTCTCGTGTAACAATCATAAGTTGAATTAGTAATTGGATAACCTAATGAAAGATAATAATCAGTTGTTGTGTGAGCATGCTATGTGTTTACTTCACCTTATATGTGTATGCGCCTTTATAGTCTTTTTGATATCTAGAGTGTGAGCTAATGGTTTATACCGTCGTTGTAGATGTTCCACAGGTTCAGGATGTTGCTAACTGATCCGGATGGTGTGGTCAGCCGGGGTTCTTGTACATTATAGGACGGGATCGGGTTTATGCTTATGTTGTTGATTTCCCTTTTGTTTTGAACTTGGTTGCGAGTCTTTTATGTTTCCCTTTGTTTAAACCTTTAGTTTTATATTGAGTTTGGGTTTTATTTGTCTGTGCCTTGTTGTAAGATTCGTTGTGTCGTTGCTACTTTGAGAATCGAGACCTATTGTGAGGTCCTAACCCGTAACGCTTTGAGTTGTCAGAACATGGGGTGTTACAGCTTCACCGAAACTTTAGGTTATAATCGATGATATAAATGTAAAGGTGAAGTCAAGAGAGGACCTTTGATGTTGTATGAACGTGTATCCAATGTAGATGATGAATATATAGCTGCTAGATGGTAGATATGGTCAAACTTTGCGGAGATATTCCGTTATGTGTGAAGATATGATAAGATCTTATCTACTAGATAAAATCTCAACAAGAAGATACTTTGTATATCTCTTTCCTTCTTTTTGAAGATTGATATGATATCTCTCTAAAGATATGTTGCAAATATAAATTTGGATCTTATTAGATTTGGAGAGAAAATCATGATATTCCGGTTATGATAAAATCTCGGGGAATCTTCTGTAATTCTTGGTCGAGATTTCTTACACAGGGCCGAGATTTTGGTTCTATAGTGGAATCTCGATTGAGGTTTCACTATTCAATGTTATGTTTGGCTTCTGTTTGGCTAAGGCTTTTCTCTCCCTTCTAGTAAACACAAGACAACGCACGTTAAGCTCAAATAATCTCGAAAGAGATGGCAAACACAAAACACTCGATTTGTATTAGACTCAAAGAAGACTCAAATAAAAAGATCAAACCTTTAGTGTATGGTTGGACTTCAATCAATTAGCTCTTATACCACTTTCATGCAGGGTTGAAGCCATAATTCCCGGTCTAGATTTAAATTTCTCGATTCAAGCAACAAAAGCAAATCTCGGTCAATATAAAGGAAATCTCGGACGAGATTTTTCCAAGAATAGGCCAAGATTTTGTTAAACTCATAATGCGCAATTAAGGATGATATTCAAAGATAAGAAGATGATTAATGGAATGTAATATGTTAAGTATAGGAAGATCGGACTATTATAAGACTTGCAAAGAACCTTGACCAATTATGTATCAAAGCCCTAAACAAAGAATTATCTTTCACCCTTCATTTATTAACCTTACACAAGCCTTCTAAAAAAGAAAAGCACAAGGAGGGACTAGTTTGACTAGTATCACCAATCTTCAACAAGATTAACATACACAAGAACAACCTAGCAAGGATTCACAACGATTCAACCAAAAACTCTCCTTTTGATTGAATAAAAATGTAAAATTCCGTGAACGAAGTCACAAGTGTCTCACAAATCTGTGGAAATCAAACTCAAATCTAACTGCCCTCTATATCTTGTGTTCCAAGGATATTTATAGAAGATATTTCTGTAAACGATATTCTAAAAGATAATCTAAAATAATCCTACAAGATAGGATTAAAAACTAACAAATACCTTCTGAATGGTTGAGAGATAAAAAAATGTATTAAAAATTATAAAGATAGATAAGATCTCAACGGATCTTGTTGTTCTCGACATACGAGAAATCTTGGGCTATATATCGGCCGAGGTTCTTGTCTCAGGGCCGAGATTCTTCACTTCCAAGGTTCCTTGATCTTCTTCGTTAGCATTTCCTCTCGGATCCTTTTAGCCCTTAATCTTGTGATTGGTCCTTGTATGTTTTGTGTCGAGGACGGTCCCGCATCACATCCCATACCAACACTTCCCCTAGATGGCACTCAATTATGTCACTCATCAACCTACCCTTGTCAATGATGCACCATGACTTAGGATCACTATTGAACCTAAAGGTCCTCCAACCACCCTTAATTTGTATCCGTTTGATGATCGTAAGTCAACTTTAACCATTTTTACAAGTTTTTTTTACAAGTTCGAAGGAATTTTGAACAACATATAACTAAAGAAATCAAGTACAAATTTGCAAAAATGACCAACCATCCTCACCATGGGGTGAATTTACAGTGGACAAATGTTAGCAAATGCTCAATCTTACAAAAATTACCTTTAATATGAACATCGATTATAAACGAGTCGAGCCCAAAAATGAAGGCTAGACATTAGGCTAGAAGACAAAGGAGAAGACACGGCTTTTGGGGCCGTAGAAGTAGGGGTATTATGGCATGCTCAAGCTCGGCTCGTTTATAAACGAGCCGAGCCTGAGCCGAGCCTAAACTTGTACGACCTTCAAAATGTATTTGTATTCGGATCGTTTAGAAAATGAACGAGTTCGAGCCGAACTTTTGTTGAGACGAACCCGAGTCGAGTCTGAGTAGCTTGTCTCATGTGACAACCCTACATAGAAGGGGGTTGGTGCTATAGTTGGGCCGAAGATAGAAGGAAACATACGATGCCAATCTTTGTTGGGTCGGGTGCGTCACCAACAGTCGCCAAAGGAGCTAGGCCACGACTCTTCTTCTAGTGAGGCTGGAACACTAGAGAAGGAGCTTATGGGAGAAGACTAGCCCGTCTACTTGTTGGAGTTGTTGGGTTGAACTTGGGCGTTGCTTAGGCCCAATTCGAAAGTTTCTTGGACTTCTTTTTACCCTTCACTTGAACTCATATTTCTTAAAAAATTATTGTTATAATTTTTAGGGATTTTTCTCTTGATAACCCGCAAGTTTGGTCTTTTCCTCTTTATATCCACAATGTTTTAAATTTTCTATTGGTGCCCTCATAGTATAATGAGATTCCTCCTTATACTGTTTTTTTTATATATTTAAGTAAAGGTTAAATTATAAATTAAAATATTCTTTAAAAAAATTTAAAACTAATTGTGAATAAATACTTTTTATTCTCTGTTTTTGAAAAAAAAATTAAAAAATTAAAAAAAATAAAATTAAAATAATTATGATCACTTTAAATTCTAAACTAATTAAATTTATAAATCCTTAGTAATGGTACAGAAGTATTTTTTTTAAAAAAATTACAATATTTTTTTGAATAAAAAAAGGTCTAAATTTACTTTTCTAAACTTTTTAAATTAAATTATTATAAAAAAAATTATTTACCTAGTGTTTATAAATTTAATTAATTTAAAATTTAACGTGATTATAATTTTTTTAATTTAATTGAATTTTTTATTTGAAAAACAAAAAACAAAAAGTAAGGTTTTTATTCAAAATTAGTTTTTCATTTTTATTTTCAGATTTTTTATTTTATAATTAAAATTTTATAAAACATATTAAGAATCGGTATAAAGAGAAAATTAATTAAACCATGAAGGTAACAAGAGAAAATTTAAAAGTTTGTGTTTACTAAGAGAAAAAGTTCAAATTTAACGTGTAATATGAAGAAAAATCCTTATTTTTATTTACCATTGTATGAATCAATTGTTCCTAGGGATGAACTACTTCTATTAATTTACCATGTTTTTATTTGGGCAGTAATATTTGCTCCCCATATTATTGATTAGTGATTGACATGATTAAATCGACATTAATTAGTTTGCATATTTGATGCATTAAAACCTAATTTAGAGGCATAAATTACTGGCAAAATATATTTTACTATCCAAAGTCGACAAATATATATAAAAAATGGTAATTATTTTAAATTATTATAACGTGAAATTAAAATTAGTATATCTTAAACAAAGCTATATATTTTCTGTAATCGTCTCCTTAATTTTGTATCTGAAGTACGGAATTAGTGTTTACTTAATCCAGGACATGGAGGGCGAAAGCGAAATTGAATTTAACTAATTTCGCACTTGGGGGCCGGAAGTAAAATTGAGTTCAATTCATTATGGATTTGGAGTATGAAATAGGAATTGGGTTTAATTAATGTTGTTGTTGGGGTTCGAAGCGAAATTGGGTTTAATTTATTCCATCCTTGAGGTGTAAATGTGAAACTGGGTTTGATTAATTTCACATTTGAGGTCCGAAAGTGAAATTGGTTTTAAGCAATTCCACACTTGGAGTCCGAAATCAAAACCCACAAAAATTATATTTTCTTATTTTTAATGACCCAATTTGAATCCGCACCCAAAGTGTAGAATTGAGTAATTTTAAAAATAAAATATATGGGTACATCTTAAATTATTAAATTATTAAATTATTATTATGGAATGTTGCTTAGTAAAACCGAACTTACATTCAAAAATGTAATTTATTTAGTTTTCTTGTTAATTCGATGCAATGTTAGCACATTAATTGTACATCAGCAGCCTTTTGATTATATTATTATGATACACTTAGGAAAACATTTATACTTTAGGCTTAAGGCTGGAGACAATTGTTATTTTTCTACTTTTAGACTGCAATAGATATGAACAATTATTACTTTTCACCATAAGAAGAATAAATGATAAGATTTATAATCCGTTTATTAAAACAACGAACTTGTGTTCATACAAATATACTCGGGCATTGAATTTGTTTATTAAAACAACAAACTTGTTATTATTGTTAGGAGAAAATACTGACTATTCTTTATGGACAAAAAATAGTATGGTACTCTATAAATGCATGAAAAAATAGCAAACCAAATAAGGAACCGAACCGTAGGTTTACGGTTCGGTTCGTTTTCTTTTTAAGAGGTGGAACCATTTGGAACCAACCATATTAGAAACCGAACCGTTTTAGGTAAACGTTTCGGTTATTGTATTTTTAATAAGTAGAACGGTTTGTAACTGAATCACAAAAGAACCATTTTGAACCGAATAACAATGGGTAGGGAAAGAAATTCCGGATTGAAGACAAACCTTCTTAAAGAAGAAGTTGAAGAACTGGAGAAGGCGATTTAGTGAAAAACAAACGAATGATAGAGAGAAACATAAGACAATACTAAAGTCATTATATTTAAACATATCATATAATCGTAAATTTGAAAATAATATTGCAACTACGAAAAAGAAAATACACAAATAAATTGGTATTAAAATATACTTTTTGGTTGTGTTTGTCTATACATTTGGATCACTTGAGATGTAGACATTTATAAAACATTCCATATGATCTTAAAAGTTTAAGTCTATGTATGATTTATTTTATTTAGCGGACACATTTAAAATGAACCGCAAAAATCTTAAATCTTGAATTGAAATAACAAACCCAAAATATTTCTTAATTAAAAAACAAATAATTTTTTTTCAAATGCTAATGTATGTTCATTTACTTTGAGACTCCAAAATACTGCCCTAACTAGTGTATTGCCATTATTTTGTGCGGGTTGATTTTTAAAGGTGATTTTATTAAGATATGATTGTTGGTAAAATCGGATGGCAAAAAATTTTTTGTAAAAGTTTAAAAAATATTTTTATAAAAATACTTATTCAAGTATTTTAAAAAAAAAAATCATTTCCAATTTATATTAACATTTGGAAACAGTTTTTAAAATAATTTTTTAGGCCTTCGAGAAACGTGACGGTGACACGTGACAAAATAAGCTCCTACTTTAATAGATATAAGATTGGGATAGAGAAAGAATATAGTTTTAGGGAAAGTAAACTGCCAAAATTTTGTGATGGGAGAGTGAAAGATATAAATTTAGGGGTGTAAATAAGTCATGCCTTTTATTTCCACATTACATCAGATGGACACAACATCGATGAAACTTGATGAAATTTAACTCATTTTAATAGACATATCATAAGCCATCCTTAACACATTTTAATATACAAAGTCATTCTTTAAATGCATGAGTTATCAACACCAAATCGATTCTCATGAACAACTATTTCTTACGACCTCTGTCTCAACAAAGAAAATGTACTATCAAATCGTAATACCTCATAAACGGTTAACTCTAAGATACAATTGGATGTGATATACACCTTCAATAATTAAATTAATGTTAGTAAATTAACAAATGCTCAATCTTAAAAAAAAAAAACCTTTAACATGGACATCGATTCAACTACTTTGAAATTTGAGTTCAAATTATATATGACATACATTTTTCCCCTTGTACATTAAAAAAAGATGAAAAAGACCGCAACCACGCGGACATGCAAATCATGGTTGATCGAACCCTTCATGTCAACGTCTATGACAGGTTGTCCCCATACACTCACTCTCTTTCAAGAGTTGGGAGGGACGATTAAGGTTCCTTGATCTTCACTTTCAAGGTTCCTTGATCTTCTTCGTTAACATTTCCTCTCACGTCCTTTTAACCCTTGATCTTGTGATTGGTCCGTATATTATTTTATGTCGAGGATGATCCCATATCACATCCCATACCAACTCTTCCCCAAGATGGCACTCAATTATGTCACTCATCAACCTACCCTTGTCCATTATGCACCATGACTTGAACCTAATGGTCCTCCAACCACCCTTAATTTGTAACCCTTTGATGATTCTAAGTGAACTTTAACTATTTTTACAAGTTTTGTTTTACAAGTTCGAAGGAATTCTGAATGAAATCAAGTACAAATTTGGGAAAATGACCAACCATCCTCATCATGGGGTGAATTCGCAGTGGACAAATGTTAACAAATGCTCAATCTTCAAAAATAACCTTTAATATGAAAATCGATTATAATCAATTCAAGCCCGAAGATGATGGCCGGATATAAGATTGGAAGACGAAGGAGAAGACGCGGCTTTTGTGGCCGTAGAAGTAGGGGTACCTTGGCATTCTCAAGCTCGGCTCGTTTATACACGAGTCGAGCCCGATTCGAGCTTAAATTTATACGAGGTTCAAAATGTATTTGTATTCGGATCGTTTAGAAAATGAACGAGCTCGAGCCGAAATTTTGTTGAGCCGAACCCGAGTCGAGTTTGAGTAGCTTGTCTCATGTGACAACCCTACGTAGAAGGGGGTTGGTTTTATTATTTCTATAGTTGGGCCGAAGATAGATGAAAACATGCGATGTCAATCTTTGTTGGGCCGGGTGCGCCACCAACACGCGCCAAAGGAGCTAGGCCACAACTCTTCTTCTTGTGAGGCCGGCACACTAGAAGAGTTGATGGGAGAAGACAAGCCTGTCTACTTGTTGGTGTGGTTGGGTTGAACTAGGGCGTTGCCTAGGCCGGATTCGAAACTTTCGTGGACTTCTTTTTTTCCTCTTGGACTCATATTTCTTGAAGATTATTGTTACCTAATATTATTTTTAGGATTTATTCTCTTAATGCCTCTCAAGTTTGGACTTTTCCTCTTTATATCTGAAATGTTTTAAATTTTCTCTTGGTACCCTCATAATATAGCCAATTTCCTCCTTATACACTTTCTTCATATATTTCACTCAAAGTTCAATTATAAATTAAAATAATTTTTAAAAAAATTCAAAACTAATTGTGAATAAATAAAACAACTTACTTTTTATTTTCTGTTTTTAAAAAAATAAATCTAAAATAATTGTGATCACATTAAATTTTAAACTAATTAAATTATAAATTCTAACTCGCTCCTAAATCATGGTAAAGAAGTATTTTAAACTTTTAATTTAAAATTTTATGAAATGAAAACTAAAACTAATTCAAAAAGTTATTAATTCGAAAATTATAAAAATATTTTTATAAAATATAGAAAATTAAATGTCTAAATATACTTTTCTAGATTAAAACTAAATCTAATTTGAAAGGTTATTATAAACTAATATAATTTTTGAATTAAAATAAAATATAAATTAAAACTAAAACTAATTCAAAATAATATTAATTCAAAAATTACAAATATATTTTTAATAAATAGAAAAAAGAAATTAGACCTTATCTCTTATTTTTTATATTATAATCCAAGTTCCAGACGAAACTTTTAATGAAATATGTTTATAATTATTATTTTATTCATATATTTATACTTTTTAAGTTAATAATTTTTTTGTTTTGTTTTAGTTTTAATTTATATTTTTATAATTCAATTTTTTTAAAATAAATTAAAATATTTTTTTAAAACAAAAAAGGTCTAAATTTACTTTTCTAAATTTTTTAAGTTAAAAAATTATAAAAAAAACTTTTTTACCATTTTATTTATAAAGTTAATTAATTTAAAATTTAATGTGAGTTTAAGAAGGAAATAAATTAAATAATGAGGGTATAAAAAAAGGTCTAAATTTACTTTTTTAAAATTTTTAATTCAATTTTTTTAAAAATAAATTTGTTTTATTTTTATTTTCAAATTTTTATTTATTTTATAATTAAAATTTACTGAATATATATTAAGAATGAGTTTAAGAAGAAAATAAATTAAATAATGAGGATAAAAAAGAAAATATAAAAATTCGTATATATTAATCGGAAAAGGTCCAAGTTTAAGGGGATACCAAGAAGAAAATTCCTTCTTTTTATTTATCATTTTATTGATCAATAGTTCCTAGAGATGAACTACTTCTATTAATTTACCATGTTTTTATTTCCAGATCACATCAGAAGCCATCGTTAACACATTTTAATATACAAAGTCATGCTTTAAATGCACGACTTATCAACACCAAATCGAGTCTCATGAACAACTATTTCTTACGACTTTTGTCAACAAAGAAAGAAGTGTCACGTTCTATCAAATCCTCGTAGCTCATAAACGATGAACGTACTCTAAGAGATAATTGGACGTGATATTGACCTTAAATAATTAAATTAATGTCAGTAAATTAACAAATGTTCAATCTTAAAAAAACTAACCTTTAACATGGACTACTTCAAAATTTGAGTTCATTTTATATATGACATACATTTTTCTCCTTGTACATTAAAGAAAGAAGGAAAAGACGGCAACCACGCGGACATGCAAATCTAGGTTGATCGAACCCTTCATCGTCTGTCTGCGTCTATGAGATGTTGTCCCCAGACACTCTCTCTCTTCCAAGAGCTGGGAAGGACGATTAAAAAAAAAAAAAGAAAAAAGAATCTGAAGAAGTGAAGAAACAGTTAACTGTGAGAGATGTGCAGAAAACAACGACAAATCAAAGGCATTCCAATTTAATCCCTTCCACCCACTTCATCCTCCTTCTCTCTAACCCTACCTTCTCTCTACCCCCAACCACATACCCTTCAATAATTGAACCTCCTCCTTCCTCCATCAAACTAACCCTAATTCCCTGCCAGATTGGTGATTAGGTTGAGCATACAACAAAGCCATGAGCGTAGATGAATCTCTGAGATCTCTCTCCATGGACTACCTCAATCTGCTCATCAACGGCCAACCCTACAGCGACGTCTCCTTCTGTATCGACGGCCAACTCATCCCCGCCCACCGTTGCATCCTCGCCGCACGCTCCCTCTTCTTCCGCCGCTTCTTCTCCGACTCCTCCTCCTTCCTACAGCAAGTCATTCCGGTTAACTCCGTCAGCTACGAGGTCTTCATGCTCTTGCTTCAGTTTCTCTACACCGGCCAAGCCTCGATTCTACCTCAGAAGCACGAGCCTCGCCCAAACTGCTACGATCGTACTTGCTCTCACTCGCATTGCTCCTCCGCCGTCGATCTCGTCCTCGATACCCTCTCCGCCGCCCGATCCTTCGGCGTCGATCAACTCGCCTTACTCACACAGGTTTCCCGATCTCTTTCTAAAACACAAAATATATATATCATTATCCATCGATCTCTAGAGCAAATATGTTTTGTAAGGGGTTGGTTGTTGAATTTAAGTTTAGTATGGGTAATTTATGGAGTGATGATTCTGAGATCTTTTTAACACTGTTTGTTTGATTTAAAGAAGTGGAAGTGTCAGGATAAAAAAGGAGAGCCATGGATGAAGACTATCTCCTTTATGCAGGAGGACCCTTAAGAAACTTACATCACTATTGCATACTAAAGAGATCTGATCATGTATACAGTTCAATTTCTTGTGATTCCATGTAGTGAATAGTTCTTTTGCTATTCCGTTCATGCCTGTCCACATTTGAGCCAGAAGATTGCTACTGTACACACATATATGAACATTCATATCTCTTTATTTTCTTCCCTTCCTGATTGATCATGTGAATGAATTTAATATGTACATAAACAGTAACTTCTTCCCACAATTGGACCATATCCGGCCGTGTATTCTTTTTATATATTGTTTTTATGATTCAATATAGCTCTCAATGATTGCAGCCCATCCCTAGTTTACTTCTTGTAGATCTCTCGATTGAGTTTTTGCACAGTAGCTGCCTTGTCTTCCTTCCTCCACAAAATTTGCACCTTTAATTATAAGTCTTGATTAAATTTGTTTTTAACATATTTTTTTGATTTTGGTAGTTTATCGATCTTGTGGTATTTTTTTATTATTTGTCCAAAACTGAGGCAATTATATACTGTGCGCATGCAGAAGCAACTGTCAATCATGGTGGAGAAAGCATCAATAGAAGATGTAATGAGAGTCCTACTAGCATCCAGAAAGGAAGACATGCACCCGCTATGGGCCACCTGCGCCCATCTCGTCGCCAAATCGGATCTCCCACCCGAAATCCTAGCAAGACACCTCCCATATGAGATCGTCACCTCAATCGAAGATCTCCGGCTCAATTCCTTGCCCTTCGAGTACCACCCGTTCCACATTCACGACGTAGCGGATCTGGAAGCTAACAAGATCCGGCGACTGCATCGTGCCCTTGAGTCCTCGGACGTTGAGCTAGTCAAACTCATGGTAATGGGGGAAGGCCTCAACCTCGACGAAGCCCTTGCTCTTCACTACGCTGTCCAAAACTGTACTCGGGAAGTCGTCAAGGCGTTACTTGAGCTCGGAGCCACTAACGTTAACCACCCAGCCGGCCCCTCTGGGAAGACTCCCTTGCACTTGGCAGCGGAGATGATATCTCCGGACATGGTGGCGGTACTGCTCGACCACCATGCTGACCCGACTATAATGACGGTCGAGGGGATCACTCCCCTTGACGTACTGAGAGGCCTGACCTCCGACTTCCTCTTCAAAGGCGCCGTTCCAGCATTGAGCCACATTGAGCCGAACAAGCTCCGGCTATGCCTGGAGCTTGTCCAGTCGGCTGCTATGGTGATTTCGAGGGAAGAACGACAGAATAATGAAGATGAAGACGGCGGTAATGCGCCACCTGAGACAAGCGCTAGCATTGCCATTACACACGACAACAATGGGTTGAACATGGAGTCGAGCAGTATGGGGAGAGGAGTGGCTCATTGGTAAGGATGATGAAATTAAATAGGTAATTATTTAGGTAGGGCTCGAATGCTGAAACAACCAAAATAGTAAATTGATTAAGCATGATCTTATTTATCTGGTGGAGTAACAATTATAGTGTTGATGTTGTATCTATGTGCAAAGCATCATCGTCGTCAAACCTTTCTAAATCATGTAAGTGAAAGGAAAAATGAAATTAGTCCCGTTCACTTTGATGTTATTTCTGGTTAATATCCATTTGTCAAGTCTTTTGGAATTATGCATGAATTGGGATGTGTGGGTACGTTGTTTTGTGGTACTAGGGTTTTTTCATGATAATTCATAAGCTATGTGTGTTGCCTAGAATAGAAGTAAATTGCAGTGAATTGAAAAGACAGAATATCAGGGTATTCATCTGATTTATGATCGACTTACAGTCATACTCTGATGGGATGGGAATATGGGATGTTCAGAGCTGCTTTTGCTTGGTCTTCAATTTTCGATCAATTACAACTTTACATAAATCTTGTAAATATCAAACTAAAAATAATAACATAGACGAGAGAAAAGCATACACCAATCTCATGACATGAACTATCTTGTCACTTTTGAAACATAACTTTTCAAACATACAAAAATATAGGATGTCTCATCTTATATAATGTTTAAGATTAGAAATAATAAAACTGACTTATTACATATTTAGGGAGGTTTAATTTGTCGGTACCACCCTCTTTTAAGTTTTGTCGGTAAGTGTCAAAAATATATTAAAAGAATATGGAATGTTGAGATTCGACATGCCTATTGTGAGGCAAATTTTGCAAAATATTATTTAACTAGTAAAGTTATTCTTTCGAATTTGGTTGCACTGTATTGAATGATCTTCCCGATAATATTAATGATTTATTATTGCATGATGTAAGGGTCGAGTTACACGGCGGCATGTGTAATGCTGAACATTTTTAATGAATAAGAAGAGGGTTTAGTTGTCCATGTCCTTTAGGCACTATGTGAAGCTGTACAATTTTCATAAAAGAGAATAAACTAAAAAAGTTGAACTAAATAAGATTTTGAGAGAAAATAAGCAGAATTTAACCATTGAGTAATAAGTAATATATTGATGGATAGTATCTTTTTGTTTTCATCATAATCATCCATACAGATGATATAGGTTAAATTAGTTGTTGAATATTTGAGTACAGGAACTTGACACATAGGGTGGTGTTTAAACAAAATTTAGGGTTATTTTACTATTTGCATATGTTGATCGATGATGTGTATGTCATTCCCATCATCCACAAATAAAATTACAGGACGCTTTGTGGGGGCTTCTGCGATTAGACGTTTTGGTTCATCATATTAAAACTATTTCCTTCTATAGTATATAATATAAATTTTAAAAAATGGTTTAAATGTAGTTGCTATTTCCAGTAACTGGAGGCGGTCACCCCGTGGCGGCTTATCCCTGTCCAGAAATGACATGTCCTTAAACTATTTTGTAAAATTACATTATACAACCCCTTGTTTTCTCCTCTTTTCATTTTGGCCCCTTTTACTATTGTAATTGGTCGAACATACCTTTATGTTGTACGATAGTTAATAATTGGCGTCTTAGAAGATGTCTTATATTGCAATAAAAAAAAAAACAGTATTTAACTGGAAGCCGTAGAACCCGCTGCTTTTTAATTTATTATTTTAACTTTTTATATTTGGCGGGTTTAAGACGTGATGGAGATATTACACCCAACCTAAAATTAATTGACAATCGAAAAAGTAGTCGTAATATTTATATGTTAGGCGTACCTATTATTATATTGGCATGTCGGACATTTCCAATTTTTAGGCACTTATAATTGAAGTTAATTGAACATAATTTGACATAATAAAAGAATTGTAAACCCTATATGGGCTGTTGGTACTTGATAGCAGTGTGCTACGAAGCGATCGAACACTTGTGTTTCTACTTTGAAAAGCTGGCAAATTAATAAAGATTGTGCCCCCACTTTGATATGTTTTTCAATCATACCTTTCTCAACATTTGTTTGTCGTTTCATTTTAATTGTATATATATGTTAAGGTTAAGTACTGTTTTGTGGTTCATACATACTTTCATCAACTATATAGTATTTTAACTTTTAATTCTTATATCTTCATCTCCATGTTTTAGATGTTGAGTTGTTACAAAGTCATGAGCTATTAATTATAAAGTTATGTATACAGTATGTTGAGTTACAAAGTAATAAAATTGATGAAAAGCTGAATACGACGTTAAGTTGTAGTTATTACTCCCTCCGTTTTAATATGTATGTCGTTTGTCTATAAAATACAAAAACTAAGAAATGCTCCATTCTCATTCTACCTTTTTCTTGAAATTCTCCATACACATCAAATAACAATAATTAGACTTTTAATTAGTATGTCCTTAAGATTTCAAAACCTACTAATAGATACAGAGTGCACAATCCTTTTAAAATATTGTGAATTCATTAACCCTTCTTTACAAGTCCGTGGAAATTTTACACTAGTAAATCAAAATAATTTGGAGCCAATTTTTTGAAAATTTTAATTTTCATTGAAATGTTATTTGGTCAAATTTAATGGAGCCAAAAATGTAAAATGTGGCTTTTAACTTGGACTATTTATGTACCAATTGGCCATTAATCTAACAAGAGTACAACTTTCAATCATAAAAAAAACAAGAATATACTATTCCGTATTGCTTTCAACAATGAACATGAGATCGAGAGAACGTTTCGATCTCAATATGCTTCCGCTTAGCGACGACAGTGACGATGACGGAAGAGAAAACATCACCAATGGCATTAACGAGGTGAAAGTATGCAACGGCAAAGGCCATGTGGGTGATATTCCGATTATAATCCGCTCAAACTCAGAAGGAAACTTGGTAATCGATTTCAATGTCGATATGAATTAAGAGGCTGAATTACCTTATTTGGAGGTTGATGTGCAAGAACTACTTCACGAGGTTAAAGATGAAGATATCATAGAAGCTCCTGACACGGGTAAGTTTTTTTTTTTTGTCAAAATTCCTATGTTACTTAAAAAGGAAAATTTTTGCATTTAATTTCAAAATTTGATTGCACCAAAAAATAGTCACCTAGTGATTTCAGGATTATTTATATGTGAGCTTTAACCATAATCAACTTATCTACATATTTAAATGTAGGAGAAGATTACTATATTGCTCCTTCTATTATTGAAAAGATTGACATTTTATATTCTTAAAATTTGATCACATTTTGCAATTATAATAACAGGGTGAACCATAATCAACTTATCTAAGGTAGTGATTTTAAAACTAATTTCTTGAAATTGGAAAGGAAATTTTGTAGATAAGTCTACGATAATTATTAAACCAGCTAGTCGAATATAGTGTTTGTATCACATGGGTATATAATCTAGTGTGATGAACAATGGAGCATTTTCTAACTTCTTATTGTTTATTTGTAGGCAACTCTCATAATGTACAAACAAGGAGAAGTAAAAAGCTTGTCCCAAATAAACAAAGATGGGAAATTTATAATGCTTTGTTGGCAAGAAGTGTTAAGGGTAAGTTAAAACGAGATACTATAGCCAAGGAGGTGTCGATATTATTTGATGTGCCGATCAGAACCGTGCAAAGGATTTGGAAGCAAGCAAAATACACACAGGTTGGAGGATCGGTCGATGTATTGCATAGGAGAACGTGAAATTGTGGTAGGAAGAGAATTCAATTAAGCCAACATTAGATCGCTAGTATTCCTCTACATCGACGAACCACTTTTAGGTCATTTGCGCCATCTTTGGGTGTTAACCACTTTTAGGTCACACATACAGAGAGGACGATTGTGAAACCCATCAAGCCAAGATCCTGTAGCTTGAAAATTGATGAACCAGGAAGTTGGAAGGCCAGTATTCTGTGAAAAAACATATCTTCAGAAAATTTCTCATCATCTATAGTTGAGAAAATGTGAGCCGATTCCTTCGTAAAACTCGAAGCTTGACGATGAGCAGATTTCTTGCTTCTTGGAGCCATAGATGGATTTGTGAGGAAATAAAATCAAGGGTTTTGAAAGTGGTGTTTTTGGTTATGTAAAAACGTTGAATGGAGAAGGAAGAGGGTTTAAACCTTTAAAAGGGGAAAAGAAAACAATTTATGGTTTTAACAAGATCTTGAGAAAATCAAAGGCCTTGAAAAACGAAAATTTGTTTAAATTCTTTCCAATTTAATCTCAACAACCCTTCTTAAACTAATTCTTTGAATATGAAAATAAAGACTTTTGAAATCATTTTAAAAAACCTTTTTTAAATTATTGAGAGATCAAAATATCTAAAAGATATTAACCCCTAAACAGATCCGTTATATTCAATTTTGCCCTTGAATTCCATTTCAAGGCCCTCAAATTGGATTTCAAGGCCCTTGAAATTTAAGAATGGACAGCATACGAAGGAGAAAATAAAACGATTTACTCCCCCTACCTTAATGCTTCCTTGTTCAACATACCAAGCTCTAATATAATAAAATTGAATTGATCTTCAGGTAGAAGCTTAGTAAATATATCCGCAAGCTGCAAGTCAGTTGATATAAAAGAAATCGAAACATCACCTTCCCAACATGGTCACGTATGAAGTGATACCTTACATCGATATGCTTTGTCCTTGAATGCTGCACACGATTTTTTGTAATCGAAATAGCACTAGTATTATCACATTTTATCAGGATACCTTTTAAATCAAAGCCAAGATCATGAAGTTGTTGAGCTATCCATAGAATTTGTGCGCAACAGGCTCCCGCAACTATGTATTCTGCTTCAGCTGTGGATAGGGCGACAAAGTTTTGCTTCTGTGAGTGCCAACTGATTTGGGATGACCCTAAGAATTGACAACATCTAGAAGTACTTTTCTATCGACCTTACAGCCTGCAAAGTCTGCATCTAAATAACCAACGAGGTGAAACGATCTTTGACGTGGGTACCATAACCCCAAGTCCTTTGTGCCATTGAAATACCGAAATATCCTTTTCACAGATATCAAGTGTGACTCTTTAGGATCAACTTGAAATCTTACACACATGCACACACTAAACATAATGTCAGGTCGACTAGCGGTTAGATATAACAAAGAACCGATCATACCTCGATACTCCTTTGTACAACACTTTTACCATCTTTGTCATGGTCAAGTGAAAGTGTAGAAATCATAGGAGTTTTTGCGACCTTGGATTGATCCATCTTATACTTCTTAAGCAAGTCCTTGGCATACTTGCTTTGATTGAGAAAAATTCCTTTCTTTGCTTGTGTAACTTGATGTCCAAGGAAGAAATTTAACTCTCCCATTAAGCTCATTTCGAATTCCCTACACATAATATCTGAAAATTCTTTGCATAGAGAATCGTTAGTAGTACCGAATAATATGTCAACAACATAGATTTGCACTAGTAATATATCGTTGCCTCTAGTTTTGATAAATAAAGTTTTGTCAATCAAACCTCTTTTGAAATTGTTTTCAAGAAGATACTTTGACAATCTTTCATACCAAGCTCAAGGAGCTTGCTTAAGACCAAAAAGAGCTTTGTCCAATTTAAAAACATGATCTGGAGATTCATCATTTTCAAAACCAGGTGGTTGAGCAACGTAGACTTCTTCTTTTAAGAAGCCGTTTAGAAAAATACAATTTGCATCCATTTGAAATAACTTTATGCTCATGAAAGATGCAAAATCGAGTAGCATACGTATGGCTTCTAACATGACAACCGGAGCAAAAGTCTCCTCATAATCAATACCTTCCTTTTAGTTATAGCCTTGAGATACAAGTCATGCTTTATTTCGAATGACTTTTCCATTTTCATCCAACTTGTTTCAAAAAACCCATATCATGCCAATGACGGATTGGTGCTTCGGTCTCGATGTGAGAGTCCAAACCTTGTTTCTCTTAAACTCATTTAGTTCATTTTCCATGGCAATGATCCAGTCGGGTTCTTGAAGAGCTTGAACATAATTCTTTGGCTCAATAAGGGACACGAACGCCGAGAATGCACATAGGTTGTTAACTCTGGATCAAGTTTGAACTCTTGCGTTTGGATCTCAAATCACATTCTCTGGTGGATGGTATGAAGAATGTTGAAACTTTCTCCTTTTGTAAGATGGAAAAGATCCAAAAGATTGAGGCTCATTTGCTTGACTAGATTCTGGTACCGCTCGAGTGTTGCCCTTGGATCCTATATCAAGACCTTGAAGTTGGGTTTCAAGGCCTTGAAACAGAGTTCAGACATCGCAGTGTTTTGTTTCAAGGTCTTGAAGATGCGTTTCAAGGTCTTGAGATTGTTCTCCGGTATCTTGAATCTTTTCTTGCATATTATTTTCTTGAGCTTTAGGATCTTCTTCACCATCAGATTGTGATCTTCACGTTGATTCAGATTAAGATCTGCAAAACTTTCACTCAAGCTACCATCATTGATTTCATCAAATATAACATGAATACTTTCCTAAACGATTTTGGTACGTTTATTATAAACACGATAAGCTTTGCTATTTGAAGCATATCCAATGAATATTGTTTTGTTACTACGTGCATCAAATTTACCAAGGTTATCTTTTCCATTGTTATTGACAAAGCATGTACATCCAAAAGGTTTAAAATAGTAAATATTAGGTTTTCTACCCTCAAAGAGTTTGTAAGGAGTCTTTTTTAAAATAGGGCGGATTAAACATCTATGCAATATGTAGTTAGCAGTGTTGGCTGCTTCAGCCCAAAAACGTTTTGACAAACTATTTTCTAAAAGCATGGTCCTAGAAATATCCTTTAGAGAGCGGTTCTTACGTTCAACAACTCCGTTTTGTTGAGGAGTTCTAAGAGCTGAAAAGTTGTGTGAAATACCATATTTTGCAAAAAACAAATCAAACTTTAGTTGATCAAATTCTCTACCATGATCACTTCTTATCGAAACGATAGGTAGGTTTTTCAAAGTTTGCAACTCCTTACATAATTTTGAAAACTCACAAGGCTTCAGATTTTTCCCGTAAAAATGATATCCATGTAAAACGAGAAAAATTATCCACAATTGTAACACCCCGAATCCGTGGGATATCGGAATGCTACGGGTAGGGCCTCACAATGGGTCCCAACCCTTAGCCTAACAACAATTTCACCGGAAATTTCCAACATGGCACAAATAAAGGCGTAAAACTCAAATAGTTTAATAATGAATACGAGAAAAGAAAAGAAGGGATACAATGTGGAAACTCAACCGAGTCCTCAAAATAACACAACCCTAAACACAACCCAATAACGTACAACATAAGACCACAACCCACAACAAGAAAGACATAAACATCCCCGACCTATAATGTACGGAGACCCCGACTGCCCACTCCTCCACCTCACTTGGCGACATCCCTATCCTACAAGGAAACTACATAATTGGTAGCTCATATTCTAGGCATTAGAATCAATGGGAAAGACACAAACACACATAAATCATCGTAAGCACACAACATACTCAAAAGCACACCAATCCGGTATATTATCTTTATTATTATTAAGTCATATCCCGTTCTAATTCCCTACTTACCGGCATGGAACGGTACGGATGCCTCCGACCGTCTAACCAGCACGGGCTAGTCGCCGAGAACCTCCTAGACTCTCGTAAGAGCTAGGCAGATGATGTCACCGCCCGTTATCATACACTTGGGCCAAAATAATAGAAGGTCGGTTGTCCTATGTTCGCCTCGAAGTGTGCATGCAAATAAGCTTTAATTGTAAAACTAAAACAAAAGCAAGCGAACCCGCAGTGTATGGATCGGCGTAGTTAAGCAAGTATTCCAGAGTATCGAACTCAGGGATTTGGGGAGTCAAATTCAGTTTCGAATAATCGAGCAAGTAAAAGTATAAAAGCTTTGCAAATATTGGGGAAAACAACAACCCTAAAGATCCAAGTATCCAATTGTAGCAATCGATTCAAGATATACTATATATATAAGGACAGAGTTAAGATTGCAAAGGTATAACTAAGGTAAGGTTATGTACGGTGAAGTTCCAAAACCCTATATGTATAACCCAAGGACTCTCTCTATAAAGGTTGTTGAGGCTGCAGTATAGAAAGGATCTAAAGGTAAGAATTAATCTCAAATACCCATGCCCAATGATGTGATTCGAACTAGATTCGAACACGAGGATCCACCGGCACAAGTTCACAATCGGATTGGAATCGATGAAATGGAACTCTCTCTTTTTTTTTGGATTTTGTGTTTTTGGATATGAAGAGCAAATTCCCTCGGCCTCTCACTTTGTGAATCCCTCAACTCGAACGAACTACCCTTGGAATCTCACTTTGGGGTTCGAACCTTTGTCCCTCGGCCTCTCACCTTAGAACCACCTAAGCATCTCACCTAGATGTTTGAAAACTAAGCATCTCACCTAGAATTCGGGTTTTGTTTTTCTCAAAGTGAAAACACAACTTTTGATTGATAACTCAACTCTATTTCGTCCTCTAAAAACGTTTGTGGGAGAGGCCTTATATAGGCTGAAAATTCAGCACCTACTCCCAACATTAAAGGCTTACAAGTTCAAGAGTTGTGACATTAAACAAAGAGCAAACATAGGGACTTTCAACCACCTACTTTCTCACCTACTTTTCCACCTACTTTTCTCCACCAACTTTCACATAATTAATACATAAATTCATGCATAATATATGAATAATATGAGGATGATATGCTGCATAAAATATGTATTGGGTGGACGTGCATATGTTTGTATAACCATCTTTCATGCCTCCATGCATGATCTTGCCCAACAAGCCATACAAGTACCGTAGTTGCTGCAATGTAGGATCATTTTCACCCTTTTCCTCTTGGAATCTCGACTTTGTGTAAACTAGAAAGTTGTAGATATTGAAAATACCTTTCAAAGTAGTACTCATGGGTATTTTAGTTCCAAGAATTGTCTCAGTTATAGTCGTTTTACTGAGAGTGCGCAAACCTGACAGCTTAGCCGGAGAGAGTGAAAATTGGCTTCCATTTGGCATGCTCGGTGCAAGCATTTTCGGTTTCATTTCAATAAGTTTTGGCTCAGTTTTAGGCATGATCTCCAACACATAAGTATTGATTTCGATAGGTGCCGGTTGAGTTTTGACTTGGACGGTTGGTGGCAAAACAATTAGTTCCGGCATATTAACGATGATTTCTTCTCCGGTGGGGATCACATCACCCAAACCCAAGGAATCAAAGATAAACTAAAACGGTTAAGGTTGTGACACTCAAAACCGAAATAGAGGATGTTGAGTCTCACTACTACCTAGGAAAGGCAAGCCAAGACTAGGTTAAAGCAAATCCTTAACTTTGGATTAAAGCAAAAACAAAGGTCGTAAAACAGAGAAAATCACGGCTAGATCTTGAGATTCCACGGCCGTGGAACTCAAGAACAGACCGTGGTTTAGGGTGTCGACGATGTTTCTCACACTCTCAGGGTCCAATCAAGTTACGATCGATCTATCATTATCTAAGCCACAACTATCAACCCTTCACCTTAGAGTTTCTAAAGGGTTTTAGCCAATAACCATCATCATGATATCAAAAATCAAATTAAGAAGAAAGAAAGATGAAAACCCTCGAAAACTCAATAACAAATCAAAGTCAATCTCGAATCCGAATAACAAACGTAGTATGTTTATGAATTCAGAAAATGGAATAAGAATCCTCACAACGATCTTAGGGAACAATTAAGAACGGAGTGTCAATCCGTCTCCAAAAGTGAAAACCCTAAGAAAATCTCCAAAGTACGTAATCTCCAATGTCGCGTCTTTCACCAATCTTCAATCCTCAAGGTCAAATGAACCCTAAGCCGCCGTCTTCAAAGCCCTAACCGAAGATGTAAGCGAAGGTCCCCAAAACTCTCTTCTCAAGCCTTCTTATAGGCGAAAATAGGGTTACGAGAAAGCCCAATGACGTTGCTGACGTGGCAAATATGACACGTCACAAAATCATGGAAATCACGGTCATGAACAATTTTCCACGGCCGTGGTTTAGGCCGTGTAACTTTCTGTTGTGCTTCAAAATCACGTCCTTGATCCAATTGCCAAATCCACGGCCGTAATTTAGGGCGTGGTTCCTCAAATCCTTGTCCACGACCGTAATTCAGGGCGTGGATTTCCAAAACTCTTGTTTTTTCCTTTGTTTCGTGACATTATTCACTCATACTCCTTCCTTAGCCTCTCCAAAGCATTTCCTTGCCATCAAGCATGATCAAATACTCCATTCCTTCCTCATTTTGCTCCAATCCAAGCCTTTATTCACCTAAAAACAAAACGAAGCTAGTGTAGATATCTATATCGACAAAGTGGGTGAATAAGCTCACAATTGCTTCAAACTCATATCTAAGAACACAATAAAGAGGGAAAAAAATCTAAAACAAGTGCCTAAAATATAGTCATATTTCATGCTAACAAAATACCCTATACTTGCCACTTGCTTGTCCCCAATCAAGGTTTTCAAAAGCTTAGAATATATGGTAGAATGAATTATTAATACAAAACAAAACAAAACAATCTTTTTGGTTAATGTGCTTCTAATCAATAGATCATCCTCAAACCTCGCTTCATTCATTCTTGAAAATGTTCATACACATAAACCAAAATGTGCAAAGCAAAGGAACTTCATAAATTGCAAATACTTCAAGACAAACATCATAACCTTCAAGCATTGTCGAAATCAAGCATGTGAAACTTCAATTTAGATCACTAAGTCAAATAACACTCTTATAATCTCAAGGACTTTCAAGTAAGGCCAAGAATACGGAAAAAGGTGGGAAATTTGTAAAGGAATGTGGTGTATGAATCCGGGAAGAAGGAACAACACAAACTCTTTTCTTTTCACCATTTGAACTAACCACCAACTTAGAGCTGTGCTCTAGACTTTTTGCACATAAGATTTCGACTTTACTTTTGGAGTTATGGACAACGGTGCACAAAAACCGAAGCCTAGGAGATTGGCGTTTCTCAATTTCGAGATGCCTCAAACCCTTGATGCACATACCATAATCCATTAGAAATATCGCTCATTCCGACTTTGGCAAGACACAAACACCCGGCTATGTGAATGCTGCCGAGTTACTCATCGTCATGATTGACTTCCCCAAACCTATAATTTCCTACACTTTGAATTCAAACAATTGCTTTCATGGCCCTCCCACATCAAACATGCCAAAATCAACTCTTCCTAAATCCCGGATAGGTAAGGGAGACAATTATTTTCATTGAGGGGCTAAATGATCAAAGAAAGAAGTAAGAAAATCGAGGTGCCTTAATCATTTTATAAAGAAGTATAGGAACTTATGTTGTGATTTAAACCTTCGTTTCTCAATATGATTTAGATAAAAACCTTCACATTATGAAACTTGCAAGAAATGATAAACAACATACTCAATCTCTTCACAATTCATAATTCAATTCAAGCATACAATTGTCATAAAAAACTCATTCCACAAGTAGTTTTCATCATAGAATTCATCTCTAATCTTAGAAGCACAAAATCTTTTCAAATTTTTATGGGTTTTTCAAAGCCTTTTTCATGCAATGCAATAATGAAACGTGTGACAATGAAAGGAAACATGCAAGTGTTCATAGTCATAAGCGAAGCAAAGTGAGTAGAGTTATTACAAACGATAGTCACACCCCACCCCATACATGAAACATACATTGTCCTCAATGTTCAAAAGAAATAAAGAAAAGAAAATAAACAAAGGAAACTCACTAATGGAGGTGGAGCGGCTCTAACCGGCGGTCATCTCAACATCATCAATGGGACGGCAGTGGCGGGAATGAATAGAAGTCCGAGCTGAAGTTCCGCTCAAATTGCTGGCGGTAGATATCCCTCAAGATATGTGCATTCTCCTGGCTCTCTATGTCATGAGACTCCTGTCGAACCTCCAAGTCTCCTACTCTCCTCGAAAGATCATCCGCCCAACCTGGAAGCTGCGAGTACCAAGGTGAGGGCTGGCTATACCATGAAGGTGTGTCCTGAGGAGGGGTCGGTGCTACCGGTGGATGATCATACCATGGAGGAGGAGATCCCATCCATGATGGTTACGCTCCATACCAAGCGGGTGGAGTCTCCATCCAAGTCGGCCTCTCACTCATGCTAGCCTTGCGTGAAGAAGAGGAACCAAAAGGTCTAGAGGGTCGGGGAGATCGCCTAGGTGGGTCCGGGAAGTCAGCCGGCTGGTCCGGGAATGTACCAAAATCATGCTCAGCACCTCCTACATCATGATCATCTCCTCCTCCCATCTCCTCATCATCATCCCCAGCTGGGACCTCACCCGGCACATATGGAGGAGCTACAAGTCTATTCGCATGCATGGATGTGAAGGTCACCTTCCAGTTATGGAGGCCTAGCATGATGGAGTACTCGGGAAGCCATGGGATACCTCTACCACCCCTCTCCTCCCATGACATGGCTGCGGTAGGTGGAGCTTGGTGGCGGGGAAAGATAATACCTCTAATCATGAGCCCGTTGAGACCCAAAGGTCTCGCCGCTATACTAGTACAAACGGAGTAGTCTATCCCCAACTGAGTGGCTATGTGAGTCACCATACCCCCATAACCTATGTTCCCAGCCCGTTTGTTTTTCAATTTGCTAATGGTGGAGGAAAGGAGGGTGGCACAATCGGCGGATCTACCGGTAAGCATACAATAGAGGAGGAATAGCTAATCCATTTTGATATTTTGTGGGGTCTCGGTCCTAGGGAAGAGACACTCCGAAAGGACCCTATGAGCTATCTTCAAGGCTAAATGGTAGATGAGCTTAGCCTTGGTGTCGGCCGGTTGCCAGCGGTCCTCAATAGCATAAATCATGGCTATATCCTCCCAAAAATCCTTAGCATACACTCCCCCGGGAAATCTACCATTGAAGCTCTCTTGGAACCCAAAGAAGGCTCGAAACTCAATGATGAAGAACTCATAGTTTTGCTCCATTAGCCTAAAGGAGACCGTTCGGTTTACATGGCTATGCTCAAAGGAAGTCACAAACTCCTTTGTTATCTCCTCATAGGCATCCTCTCTACTAGCGAAGAAGACGATCAATCCGGCTCAATCCAAGAGTCAAGTCAAGTCGTTCACAACATTGAGCTCCTCAAGCTCCTCTAGGACAAGGTATCGAGGTCCTATGATTGCCCTCTTTTCAATCTTTTCTAAGGCTCCTAGGTAGTCCTCATAAATTGCGGGGATTCTAGGAGGTGGTGGTGATGGTGGTTCACTAGGGGGAGGTTGGGAAGAGGAGGAACTATCATCCTTTCGCTTCTTGTTCCTACTAGACTTTCTCCTACACATTTTTCTCAACAACAAAGAAAACCACGGTTTGTTCTTGATTTTCCACGGCCGTGGAAACGTACGGAGACCGTGGAATTGGTCTGTTTCTCTCAAATCTAAGCAAATCCACACCAAAATCAACAATCACTGTCCTAGACTAATTTCAATTCCAATTTTGTCCAGTTCTCCTAATATCTTGCTAAGAAATTGAACCAAATTGACAAAGAAGAGAAAAGGGAGTAAAACCTATGTTTTGGAATTTTCAAATCCAAATTCCTTCTCCAACGTGGATTGTTCACTCAGTTTGTTGCTTGGATCTTGTAGATGATCGAAAATGCTCCACTTTAGGCTCTAGAATCGATCGAATCGGACTCCGAATGAAGAATTACGGGATGATGAAGGTGGTCGGCGATTTTGGGGGTGGTTCTGGGCGTGGAAAGGGGTTTTGGTTGTGTTTTCGTGAAGGAAGGTAGTTTATATAGTGCCCGTAAAATTTTTGAAAATCACGGTCACTCGGGGCATTCCACGGCCGTGGAAATGTACGGAACCCTTCGTTTTGTTGATTTGTGTCAGATTTTTGGGAAAATACGGCCACCTGTTACTTCCACGACCGTGGTTTAGGGCGTGAAAGTCTCTGTTGTGTGCCAAAATCCAAGTTTTGTCAATTCCTTCTAACTTTTGCTTCTTTCCTTTGCCCATCCCTTATTCCTACATCCAAAAACATAACATACCGGGAGGTATCGAGGGAAAAACAAAGCAAAAACAACTAAACTAAACTAATCTAAGAAAGAAAAACAAAAATGCAAATGCAATACCTTGGGTTGCCTCCCAAGAAGCGCTTGTTTTGGGTCCGTAGCTAGACCGTTCCTGGGTTTATTCGAGGACAACCAGAGCGATTTCCTCAACTGGGAGCTCCGGTGAATACTTCTTAAGGCGTTGGCCATTCACCTTGAAACTTCCACTCTTTTCACCCCATACTTCAACTGCACCATGAGGAAAAACACGTTTGATTAGATAAGGTCCAATCCAACGAGATTTAAGCTTACCTGGAAAGAGACAAAGTCTCGAATTGAAGAGGAGAACTTGATCTCCTTCTTTGAGGTCCTTTAGAATGATATGCTTATCATGCCAACGCTTCGCTCTTTCTTTGTAAATCTTTGCGTTCTCATAGGCGTTCAAGCGGAGTTCTTCAAGCTCATTAAGGTCCAAGAGATGCTTCTCGCCCGCTTCCTTCATGCCGAAGTTCAACCACTTCACAGCCCAGTACGCTTTGTGTTCTAACTCCACCGGGGAGATGACAAGACTTCCCATACACAAGGTTGTATGGTGTTGTACCTATGGGAGTCTTGTATGCAGTCCTATATGCCCATAACACATCATCTAACTTCAAAGACCAATCCTTCCTTGTCTTTTACACCGTCTTCTCAAGGATGCCCTTGATCTCTCTATTCGAAATTTCCACTTGCCCACTTGTTTGTGGGTGTTAGGGAGTGGCGATCTTGTGAGTCACCCCATACTTAGCTAGTAGAGCTTCGAATCATCGGGCAATGAAGTGTGAACCTCCGTCACTAATGATGGTCCGTGGTGTCCCAAACCGTGGGAAAATAGTTCTATTAAAGAACTTAACAACAACCATGGCATCATTAGTTGGAGAGGCAATAGCTTCAACCCATCTCGAAACATAATCTACAACTAGAAGTATGTATTGGTTTCCACAAGATGATGGAAAAAGTCCCATGAAGTCTACTCTCCAAACGTCGAAGATTTCTACCTCCTGAATGTTATTGAGAGGCATCTCGTTTCTCCTAGAGATGTTTCCTATTCTTTGACAAGCATCGCAACAAGAAACAAAGGTTTGCACATCCTTAAATAAAGTAGGCCAAAAGAAACCGGATTGCATTACCTTAGCGCTAGTTTTATTGGAACTAGCGTGTCCTCCACAAGGTAGTGAATGACAATGACGAATGACGCTTTGCATTTCGTCTTCCGTCACACATCTCCTAATGATGCCGTCGGGACCTCTTTTGAAGAGTAGAGGTTCATTCCAAAAAAATTGCCGGACATCCTTAAAGAACTTCTTCTTTTGTGCATAGGATAATCCGGGAGGTATTTCCTGACAAACCAAGTAATTTACAAAATCAGCAAACCAAGGTTCGTTACCTCTAGATATCTTGTCGATGCACTCCTCTATGATGTGTAAGTGCTCATCCGGGAAGGAGTCATCTATAGGTAAATTGTCGTCTTCAATGTGTGGTAGACGACTCAAATGATCCGCAACAAAATTTTCTGAGCCTTTCTTGTCGCGGATCTCTAGATTGAATTCTTGTAGGAGAAGAATCCATCTAATTAGCCTTGGTTTCGCATCCTTCTTGGCGAGTAAATACCGGATCGCTGAATGGTATGTGTATACAATCACCTTCGCACCTATAAGATAAGAACAAAACTTTTCAAATGCATATACAATAGCTAAAAACTCTTTCTCTGTTGTAGCATAGTTGAGCTGCACTTCATCTAGTGTCTTGCTAGCATAATAGATAGCATGGGTTCGGCCTTCCTTCTTTTGCCCCAGCACAGACCCAACAACTACGTCACTTGCATCACACATAACCTCGAACGGGAGATTCTAGTCCGGAGGTTGGATCATCGGGGCTGAGATGAGAGCTTCCCGGATCTTATAGAAAGCATCTAAACAATCCTGCAAAAAATCAAAAACTGCATCCTTCATCAATAGATTAGTTAGCGGTTTTGAAATCTTAGAAAAGTCTTTGATAAAACGTCTATAAAATCCAACATGTCCTACAAAACTTCTTATCCCCTTCACCGAAGATGGAGGAGGAAGTTTCTCTATGGTCTCTATCTTAGCCTTGTCTACTTTGATCCCTCTACTAGAGATCAAGTTTCCTAGTACAATGCCTTCCCTAACCATGAATTGACACTTCTCCCAATAAAGAACTAGGTTAGTATCTTCACACCTTTGCAATACAAGAGAAAGGTTAGAAAGACAATTATCGAATGAGGAATCATAAACAGAAAAATCGTCCATAAAAACCTCCATTATTTCCTCAATGTACTCCGAGAAGATGGCCATCATACACCTTTGAATGGTGGTTGGGGCATTGCAAAGCCCAAATGGCATCCTTCTATATGCAAACGTACCCCACGGACACGTGAATGTGGTCTTCTCTTGATTGTCCGGATGGATCGGAATCTGGAAGAAACCACTATAACCGTCAAGATAACAGAAATAAGAGTGTTGTGCTAAACTCTCAAGCATTTGGTCTATGAATGGTAGCGGGAAGTGATCCTTCCTTGTTGCATTGTTCAGCTTACGGTAGTCAATGCACATCCTCCATCCCGTCACGGTTCTTGTAGGAATGAGCTGATTGTTCTTGTTAGTGATAACCGTCATTCCTCCTTTCTTTGGGACAACTTGAACGGGGCTCACCTACTTACTATCGGAGATAGGATAGATGATACATGTGTCAAGTAACTTAAGAATTTCCTTATTTACAACCTCCTTCATGATAGGATTTAACCGTCTTTGAGGTTGTCGTGAAAGCTTAAAATCTTCCTCCATTAGAATCTTGTTCATGCATAATGATGGTTTAATTCCTACAAGGTCCTCTATGGTATAACCTAAGGCTTTCTTATGTTTCCTTAGAACAACCATTAGTTTCTCATGTTCATCTTCACTTAATTCGGAACTAACAATTACGTGAAAAGTTGAATTAGTTTCAAGAAATGCATACCGAAGATGTGTGGGAAGCGGCTTCAATTCCATTGCTATTGATGCATTTGATGAGTCTTGAGGTGTGTCCGACGCTTCCTTAGAAGTCTCTAAGGATGTAGAAGTGATTGAAGAAGACTCAAGAGTAGTTGTGGAAAGAACGGAATTGTTCTCAGAATTTCCCTGAATTACGGCACCACTGTTACTTCCACGGCTGTGGTTTAGGGCGTGGAACTCAATTACGGCACCATTATGACTTCCACGGTCGTGGTTTAGACCGTGTAACTTACTGTTGCTCTCAAAATAGCAGTTTACGGGCAACTTGGCTGAAACCACGGTCATGGAATAGCACGATTGACCGTGGTTCCTCACGTTTTCTGAGCCATCGTAAAGTTTTTCAAACTCTTCCTCTTGCACTTCCTTTAGCTCTTCCAAGGCTTCAATCTCATCATTGCAATCCTCTTCCTCTCCTTTTTCCATGATGCTCATGGTTATGAACTTTTGCAATGGATCTTTGAATAGAATCGAGCTCACTTCTTCTCTAGACGCTTCTTCGTCATAGATGTTAAACATGTCCTCTCCAAGAGCTGGCTCTTTCACCAAAGTTGAGAGAACAAACTCAACCTTCTCTTCTCCTATGTCGAAAGCTAGTCTAGCATTCTTGCAATCCACCATACAACCGGATGTTGCAAGAAACGGTCTTCTGAGTATGATCGGGACCGGACAATCTGCAGGAATGTCAAGCACAACAAAATCTATTGGAATGTAAAACTTACCGAGCTTGACTGGGACGTCTTTAATGATACCGACGGGATGAGTTATGGATCGATCCGCCATGTATAACGTCATCTTTACCGGTTTAGGTTCGCCTAAACCGACCTTCCTACACAAAGCAAGTGGGATGATGCTAACGCTTGCTCCTAAGTCACATAGAGCGTCATATGTGACTTCTCCCACTCCAATTGGAATGCAAAATAACCCCGGATCTCTCACCTTTGGGGGCATCTTTTCCGTCATCATTTTGATGAGCTCCGAAGATTCCGATCTAATCTTGACTTCTCCAAAGTCTTCTAGCTTCATCTTGTTAGAGAGGAGCTCTTTCAAAAACTTCCCGTAAGCGGGCATACCTACAATAGCATCAATGAAAGGTATATTAATATGCAGTTTTCTCATTAGTTCAATGAACTTACCGAATTGCTTGTCTAGACGTGCTCTTGCTCTAGATTGCGGGAATGGTAGGGGAGGTTTGTAAGATGGGGGAGGAATACAGACATCTTCCTTCTCCTTCCCCTTTTCTTTCTCCTTCTCGGCCGGAACTTCTACAAACTTAGGCTGCGGGTCAGTAGTTGTCACACCGCTCTTAGTTGTGATAGCCATCACCCTTCCTTTCGGGTTATCCTACGTCTTTCCGGGAAGCTTCCCTTGATCTCTAGGAACTTTTCCGGCCTTGCTGAATACTTGGTTTTCTAAAGCTTTATGAGCTTTATCAACCGAAGTTATGTAACTCTCCAACCCTTGGAGCTTTTTTAGGATTGTCTCCAACATAGGATCAAGCTTCTCTTTCTCCGTCTTGTTTGATCCATTTGATGTTTGCCCCTGGCTTTTCAAAGGAGTAGAAGAAGATGAAGGTGTTAGTGAATTTCCAGAATTTGGATAGGAATTACCGGAATTTTGTTGTTGGTTGGACCGCCAATTGTTGTTGGAATTTCGGTTGCTGTTGTTATTCCAATTGTTGTTCTAATTGTTGTTTCGGTTGTTGTTCCTATTCCCTTAGTTGTTGTTGTTGTTTCCTAAGTAGCCAACATCTTGCTCCTTTGGCTTTTGAAGGCCAGCTCTAATTATTTCCTTCAACTCCTTGATTTCGGTGTTGAGGGAGAATATTTGAGTTTGTGCAGCTTGTGTTAGCTTAGCTCCCGGATCCCCTTTATTCCGGCTATTTAGGTCCACCTTCCGGTGGGAATACTTCTCAATCACTTGGGCTTTCTTCTCAATGAAGTCCCAAGCGTCATCTTCTCTCATGTCCATGAATGTATCACAAGAGAGAGATTGGAGATTGAATTGTGTTTCCACATCCAACCCCTTGTAGTAGATCTCCAATAACTCCAACTTTGAAATGCCATGCTGTGAGCAATCCAATAAGAGATCCTGAAATCTTTTCCATGATTGAAACAAAATTTCGTTAGCTGTCATAGAAAATGCATTAAATTTACCTCTCAACTCCGCCGTCTTAGATGACGGAAAGAACTTGGTGAGGAACTCCGAAGATAGATCCTCCCATGTGTTAAGCCTTCCAGCTGGAAGAGCTTGATACCAAGCCAAAGCTTTGTCCTTCAAAGAGAAGAAGAACGGTTTGATCTTGTAGTTGTTGTTGGTAGCCCTTTTAGGCTTCAATGTCTCCATGAGAATCTCAAAATTCTACAAACGTTGGTGTGGAGATTCAACACTAGTTCCACCAAATTGACTTTGGCGAACTATGGTGATAACTTGCGGGCTAAAACTGAATTCCTAGATGTCCTCAGCTCCGAAATTCACACCTAGACAGCGTGGTTGTTGAATTGGATCCATTTTTTGCCCAAGAGTCCGTGTTTCATCCCCTTCATGAGCAACTCTCACATCTCCAGCGGGAATGCGAGGAACAACCGGTGGTCTTGGGTTGTTACGAACGGGATGGATCACCGGATCAATGTCCTCAAGTGGTGGCATATCATCATCTTCATCATCGGATGATTCAGCTCTAGTGGACTTAGTTGGTTTCTTGACCTTCTTCTTAGCATCATTCAGCTCCAACTTCATGTCCAGCATCATAGCCTTGAGCTCATCAATTTGGAATTGATGACTTGTTAATTCTTCCAAACGAGCCTTCTCACTTAACTTAAGTTGAAGTTGAGCTTCATTCAACTCCGCTTGGATGTTTCTCTCATTGTTTTCAGCCATCTTTTTCTCTTTCAACTTTCTTCTCAAAGTTTTCTTAAGTTTTGGATCGAAAGGAACTAGATCTTTAGTAGATCTAGTCTTTCACATATACCTAAAGAATCTGCAAAAAATACTCAAAAAGAGATATCAAATAGCAAGGGCAAAGCTCCCAAGCTCGACAACCGAAAACCGGAATTGGCTTAGACCAAATCCCCGGCAATGGCGCCAAAAACTTGTTCGCCTCAAAGTGTGCGTGCATATAAGTTTTAATTGTAAAACTGAAACAAAAGCAAGCGAAGCCGCAATGTACGGATCGGCGTAGTTAAGCAAGTATTCCAGAGTATCGAACTCAGGGATTTGGGAAGTCAAATTCAGTTTCGAAAAATTGAGCAAGTAAAAGTATAAAAGCTTTGCAAATATTGGGGAAAACAGGAACCCTAAAGATCCAAGTATCCGATAGTGACAATCGATTCAAGATATACTATATATATAAGGACAGAGTTGAGATTGTAAAGGTATAACTAAGGTAAGGTAATGTACGATGAAGTTCCAAAACCCTATATGTCTAACCCAAGGACTCTCTTTATAAAGGTTGTTGAGGCTGCAGTATAGAAAGGATCTAAAGGTAAGAATTAATCTCAAATACCCATGCCCAAACCTAAGAAATCAAAGACAAGCCAAAACGGTTAAGGTTGTGATACTCGAAACCGAAATAGAGGATGTTGAGTCTGACTACTACCTAGGAAAGGCAAGCCAAGACTAGGTTAAAGCAAATCCTTAACTTTGGATTAAAGCAAAAGAAAAGGTCGTAAAATAGAGAAAATCACGGCTAGATCTTGAGATTCCACTGCCGTGGAACTCAAGAACAGACCGTGGTTTAGGGTGTCGACGATGTTTCTCACACTCTCAGGGTCCAATCAAGTTACGATCGATCTATCATTATCTAAGCCACAACTATCATCTCTTCACCTTAGAGTTGCTAAAGGGTTTTAGCCAATAACCATCATCATGATATCAAAAATCAAATTAAGAAGAAAGAAAGATGAAAACCCTCGAAAACTCAATAACAAATCAAAGTCAATCTCGAATCCGAATAACAAAAGTAGTATGTTTATGAATTCAGAAAATGGAATAAGAATCCTCACAACGATCTTAGGGAACAATGAAGAACGGAGTGTCAATCCGTCTCCAAAAGTGAAAACCCTAAGAAAATCTCCAAAGTACGTAATCTCCAATGTCGCGTTTTTCACCAATCTTCAATTCCCAAGGTCAAATGAACCCTAAGCCGCCGTCTTCAAAGCCCTAAGCGAAGATGTAAGCAAAGGTCCCCGAAACTCTCTTCTCAAGCCTTCTTATAGGCGAAAATAGGGTTACGAGAAAGCCCAATGACGTTGCTGACGTGGCAAATATGACACGTCAAAAAATCATGGAAATCACGGTCATGAATAACTTTCCACTACCGTGGTTTAGGCCGTGTAACTTTCTGTTGTGCTTCAAAATCACTTCCACGATCCAATTGCCAAATCCACGGCCGTAATTTAGTTTAGATTTTATCTTTATAGTTTAGATTTTATATATCTTAAAGATATCTTTGAAAGATAAATCTTTAAGCATATATTTACCTAGTTTTTGTAGGATTAATCTCTCTTATAAATATCCTTAGTGGGGGAGATTATTTGGTGGATTATATTTGATATATTTCCACAGATTGTGAGACTTGCATCTTCACTTACGAAGTTTGTGTTTTATTCATGAAATCGTTCAATCAATAAAGAGAGCTTTTGATTGAATTGTTTGTGAAGTCCTTACTAGATTGTGCTTGTGTGTGTTAATCTTGTTGAAGGTTAGTGCTTCTAGTCAATTCTAGTCCCTCCGTGAACTTGTCTTATTTAGAAGACTTGTTGAAGGTAATTCTCTCTTTTAAGGGTTTTGATACTTCATTGGTCAAGGTTCTTTTGTGGAACTATCTTGGTTCATATCTTCCTATGTCTTTCATTTATCATTCCATATTTATCTTCTTATCTTGTCATATCATTCACTGATCCGTTTTTTGAGTTGCAAAGAAAATTGCCCTGTTCATCAGATAAATCGGACGATTTATTCTTAGAATAGTCCGATTTTTATTCGAGTTAAGAACTTTCAATCTAGATCGGGAATTGCAGCTAAACCTCGCATTAAAGTGGTATCAGAGCTAAGCGATTGAAGTCCAAACGTTCACTAAAAAAGTTTAATTTTAATTGATTCTTCTTTGAGTCATAAAAGTTTAGTCCTTTCTTGTACGCCATCTTCACGAGATTATTTGAGTTTAACGTGCGTTGATTTGCGTAAATTTGGAAGAGAGAAACGCCATCAACCAAACACAAGCCAACCGTTGACCTTGAAACCTCACCAATATAAAAAATATGAAAAGAAAGTTCTTGTACGTCGAATCAAAGAGTTGATTTTTCTTAAAGAAAATCAACCTGTTCTTTAGCAAAATCGACCGATTTATCATCCAATTTTTGCTATTGTTGCCAATTTTCGAAGAAATCTTTGAGGCATACTTTATAGAATTGAAGTGCACCCTGTGCAAGATTAGTACAGCAGAAGAGTTCCAGTATATACCTTAATTCAATCAAAGAGATCTAGCCCTACATTAACCCAAATCCGGCTAACTCTCACGTCAAGGTATGTTCTTCTCTCTTCTTAATCTCTTGTGTGTTTTTCCTTTAGCCTCTTTTATATTCTAAACATTGAGTCTTTCCTTGAGTGTGTTATTTGGTATCTATACTTCTTAACATACTAGTTGTCTATCCGCAACCTTTCTTTCTACCTTGTCGTGTGTGGAGTAAACTTCTTACAGGGATTCCTTAACCATCGCACCCCACAAGAACCTTTATCCGAATCAATTTAACTACTAGAGTTAACCAAGGAGTTCTAGGGAGACCAAGGCGCTGATTTGTAAAGAAACATTAATCTATACAAGTCAATTCCGTCAACCAGCTTGCAACAACACAACAAGAGTGTGAATGCGAGAGAAAACCAGATAGGTCTTTTCGTATTCCCAAACTTTATGAGTTTGTTGTTACTGTGCATGTTGATATAGATGCCAGGAAGAGATAGCCCACGCAGATCTCAACAGGTACATGCTTCGGATATAGCGGACATGTTCAAGCAGATAATGACCAAGATGTCCAACATGGATAAATGGCTTGAGCAAGTGGAAGCAAGCGGAATACGAACTTCCAATCTGAATCCTGTACAAGATTCGATCTGAAGGCTGTTATGAAGTAGGAGGAATTTCCGCTAATCCACCACCACCACCACCCTCAACATCCGCAATAAATCATCCACCGATGCCCGGTAATACACATCGTAATCAATTCTTTAACGCTAATCGCAATCCACATTTTGGTGAAAAATTTAAGGATATGAGTGATGAAGAGGATGAGGGAATGTGGAGAGAGTGCCACAACGTCATCAACGAAGAGCACGCTATAATGAACACAATCGAGCTCAATAGGAAAATGACGGACTTGGGAAAGTAAATGTCAAAATTCCGAGTTTCGAGGGACGATGCGATCCGGATGCAAACATGGAGTGGGAGACCAAGATTATACAACTTTGTTCTTGCCATAATCTTAGCGAGCAACGAAAGATCCAACATGATGCGTTGGAATTCCAAGGCAACGCTCTAATTTGGTGGGATCATCTCATCAAAGAACGGAGAAGAGTGGGAGAACCGGACATCAACACTTGGGAACGGATGAAGACCTTGATGAAGGCTAGATTCGTTCCGCTGCACTATGGTCGGGAGTTGAGACAATGATTAGAGAATCTCAAGCAAGGTTCTATGTCCGTAGAGGAAGTCTACACCGCCATGCGAATGGCAATGGTGAAAGCCAACATACAAGAGGATGAAGAGTCTATTATGGCTCGATTTTTAAGAATTTTACATCCCTCTTTAGCTGACAAAATTGATCTTTATCCCTATGCTTCTATGACTTATTTATTACATTTGGCTATTGGGGTGGAGAAAAAGACCAAAGGACGGAATCAAGGAACAACTTCTTGGACCCCAAGAGAAGTAAAATTGACTCACTAACAGGAAAATCGACCGATTTTCTGACCGAGAATGATGATGGAAAATGTTCTTTGCCTGATCCAACAACTCCCAAACCTTCTACTCAGTCCCTCCTTTGAATGAGCCTTCAAAGGACCATAAAGGGAGTACTTCTAACTCTACCTTAAGATCTAGAGATATTGTTTGCTTTAAATGTCAATGTAGAGGTCACTATATGCGCGATTGTCTTAATAAACGAGTTTTATTTCTTAATCAACAAGGACAATACGAATGTGAAGAAGAAAATGAGCATGATTATACCAACATCAATGCATTGCATGAGCATGAGCATGATAACCATAGTGATAGTGATTGTGAATACGAGCATGGTGAATCATTGATTGCTAGACGGATTTGCATACTAAAATTGAGTTATGTGAGGATAATCGACGTGCAAATCACTATCTTCTACCATCCTCGACCTTATAAATTTCATTGGATGAACGATTGTGGGGAATTAAAATTTAATAAACAGGCTCGCATTGTGTTTACTTTGGGCAAATATGAGGATATTGTTGTTTGTGATGTTGTGCCTATGCAAGCATGTCATATTTTGTGAGGCCGCCCTTGGCAATTTGATAGAAAGGTTACGCATGATGGATTTTCTAACAAACACTAATTTGAGTTTAAAGGGAAAGCCATTACTCTCAAACCCATGACTCCTTTGTAGATTGATGAGCATTACCACAATAAGAAAGAGAAACGCAAGCAGAAGGACAAAGAATCAACGCTCAGAGAACAAAAATCGGGTAGTTCTTGAAAAAATCGACCGATTTGTGAAGAAAATCTGTCTGTTCAAGGGAAAATCGACCGATTTTCCTGTATCTCGTCCGAATTTTCCTCTTTGGGACAACAACGACCCTTCTTTCATCTAAAAGGGAGTTCCTCGATGATTATCTTCCTTTACATCTTTCTTTACTGAGTTTATATAAAATCCTACTGATCTTGAGTGATGAAGTGAAGGCCGCTTTACCTTCAAACATTTTACAGGCTTGAGATGAGTTCGAAGACATATATCCGAGTGAGATTCCTTCCGGACATCCACCATTCCGAGGCATCGAGCATCGGATTGATTTTATTCCTGGATCTTCACTTCCTAATCGTCTTGCATATAGGACGAGTCCGCATGAAAGCCAAGAAATACAAAATCAAGTACAAGACCTTTTGAACAAAGGCTATGTACGTGAGAGTTTGAGTCCTTGTGCGGTTCCGGTTCTATTGGTGCCCAAAAAGGACAACACTTGGAGGATGTGTGTGGATTGTCAAGCAATCAACAACATCACTATCAAGTATAGACATCCTATTCCTCAATTGGATGATATGCTAGATGAGTTGAGCGGTTCCACTTTGTTTTTAAAGATCGATCTTAAGAGTGGATATAATCAAATCCGAATGAGGGAGGGAGATGAGTGAAAGAGAACATTCAAGACCAAGTTTGGAATTTATGAGTGGTTGGTAATGCCTTTCGGTTTAACTAACGCTCCTAGTACTTTTATGAGGTTAATAAATCATATCTGACGCCATTTTATTGGAAAGTTTGTGGTTGTTTACTTTGATGACATCCTCGTTTATAAAAATCCATTGAGGAGCATGAAGAATAGTTAAGGGAAGTACTTGCAACTCTTAGATCTGAATCTCTCTATGCTAACATTAAGAAATGCAAGTTTAGTACTAATCAAGTTGTTTTTCTTGGATTTGTTGTCAGCATAAGAGGACTTGAGGTGGATAAAGAGAAGATCAAAGCCATTCAAGAATATACAACACCTACCACCAACGGACATGTGCGATCTTTCCATGGATTGGCAACCTTTTATAGGCGCTTGTTCGCCCCTAGAGGTGTGTGCAAATAAGCTTTATATTTATAAAACTGAAATCAAGCAAGCGAACCCGCAGTGTACGGATCGATATAGTTAAGCAAGAATTCCAGAGTATCGAACACAGGGATTTGGGTGGAACGAACTCGATTGCAGGTTATCAAGCGGTTATTATGAGAGTTTTGCAAATATATTGGGAAAACAACAATCCTAAAGATCCAAGTATCCAGCTGTGGCAATCGATTCAAGATATACTAATGATGTAAAGACAGAGTTAAGATATGCAAAGGTATACTAATGTAAGGTAATCGTACGGTTGAGGTTCCAAAAACCTTATATAACTCACCCAAAAGACTCTTCCTATACAGGTTGATGAGGCTCAATATAGAAAGATTCTAAAGACGAGAATTAGCATCAAATACCCAAACCTATAATCTAAAGGTCAAGACTAACTTATCCGATTGAGGTTGTTGAGGCTCACAATCGAGGTAGAGGTTGTTGAGGCTTCACTACCACCTAGAAAAGACAAGTCTAAACTAAGTTAAAGCAAATCTTTAACTTTGGATTAAGATAAAAGCAGGCTCGTAAACTTTAAGGAAATTACGGTTGGATCTTGAGATTCCACGGTCGTGGAACTCAAGAACAGCCCGTAATTTAGGGTTTTCGGCGACAATTCTCTAACTCTCAGGGTCTAATCTGTTTACGATCGATCTATCATCATCTAAGCCACAACTATCAACCCTTCACCTTAGAATTGTTAAGGGTTTTTAGCCAATAACAGTCATATTGATATTAATTCAAGATTTAAAGGATAGAAAATGGGAATTTTCAAGAACTATCAATAATCTTCAATCGAATCTCAGAATCACAGCCAAGAACAAGTGTTTATCAAAAGATGTAAAACGAGATAAACAATCACAATCTTAGGAAAGAAAGGAAACGGGATGTCAATCCGATCCTAAATCAAACCTAAGCAAGAAGAGGAATCTTCTTGCGAAATCCTTCAAGAAACTTCGATCTTCCACACGAAGATCACAACAGCGACTCTCCGACACGAACTTTGGAACTTCAATGAATTCTTCCAAATCACCTCCAAGAATGAGGGTTTGTGTGTTGCTAAGCTTGCGTTTTTGCCGCTAAACTTAGGGTTGAAAGGTCGTAAGTGCGGGAGCGAGGTGACGGAATCTTGCTTCATCCGTCCTTTTTATAATGCAGGGCAAAACGTCGGCCCGGCCCAATCTTCAAAAGATTATGGCTTCGAAAGTGGCGAAAAGATTCGCCAAGATCACGGTCGTGGAAGTTTCCACGACCGTAATTTTGAGGCGTGGAAACAAACACGGATAGCTTCCACGGCCGTAATATCCCCTGGAATGAACATCGAATTCTGCATCAAGATCCACGGCCGTAATTTAGGGTAAAACCGTGATTCTTGCCTTCATTCGTGCATTCCTCAATCTAATACTCCAAATTGCTTCCAAAAAGTGCCCTTGGTCTATGGACACATCAACTCAACTCTCCTTTGCTCAATTCCGTTCGGAAATAGCTCCAAATCACCTATAATCAACATAGAACTCGTGTAGACATCCATATCGACAATATAGGCAATACTAGCTCATATATGCATAAAGCTCAATCAAAGACTATCAATATGAATCAATTGCGATTAGAAAACGTGCCTAAAATATCACAATATTTCATGCTAACAAATAACCCCATACTTAACACTTGCTTGTCCCTAAGCAAGGTCTTTCAAAAAGCTTTAAAACAAGAGTTAGGATGAAATATGTGTACCTTCTTTTGGATGAAAGTGACTTCTAAAGAATAGATCATTCTCAAACCTTGCTTCAATCGTTTCAAACTTTCACACACTTAATTAGAGAGTAAGAGGTAAAGAAGAATCATGAACCAATTTAACTTCCAAACAAGCATTATAACCTTCAAACATTATCAAAATCAATCATAAGAATTTCAATTTAGATCACCAAGCCATATAACATTCTTTTGATCATAAGGACTTTCAAAGAAAAGGTCTAGAGCATGGAAGGGTGGGGAAAACTTTAAGGGAAAGTGGTGCATAAATCCGGGAAAGTGGATATCTACCTTCTTCTTCTTTTGCGGTTTCCGCAACACTTCACTTAGAGCTTCGCTCTCTCCTTTTTCGACTTTACTTTTGGAGTTATGGATAGAGGTGCACAAAAACCGAAGCCTAGGAGATTGGCGTTTCTCATTTTTGCGAGATGCCTCAAACCCTTAGCGCACATACCATAATCCGCTAGGAATATCGCTCAATCCGACTTTGGCAAGACACAAACACCCGGCTATGTGAATGGTGCCGAGTTACTCATCGTCATGATTGACTTCCCCAAACCTATAATTTCTTTCTATTCAATTGATTGCAAATACTTGCTCTCATGGCCCTCCCACATCAAACATGCCTTTTTTTCTCATTTACTTTCCAAGTTCCCGGATGGGTAAGGGAGGCTAATATTTCAATGAGGAGTTAGATGATTCAAAGGAAGAAGAAAGAAAATATCGAATTGCCTTAATCATTTCAACAAGAAGTATAGGAGCTTATAATGTGATTTCAACTTCAATTTCTTACATGATTTATGTAACAATTCTCACATTATACAACTTGCAAAAGAGGTAAAATTCATTCATTCAAATCCTTTTCGAATTACCATCCTTTCAAGCATGCAATTGTTATCAACTCAATTCGCAAGTAATGATTATCATGGAAATCATATCGATTCGTTAGAAGCATCAAATTTTTAAAAATTTTTCAATTTTTATGAGTTTTTAAAGTTCTTTTTCATGCAATGCAAGAATAAAACGTGTAACATACAATGAACATGCAAGGATAGTCTCGGAATAGAAGCAACATATAGAGTGGAGTTATTACAAACGTTTAGTACATCCCACCCCATACTTAGGACGAACATTGTCCCTAATGTTCACAAGAAAGAACAAAAGAAAGAAAAGAAAAAGAAAACTCACAAATGGTGGCGGGAATGTCTAAAACGAGCTGTCCGGTCATCTATCACTGCGGTGCCGGTGGAGGTGGAAATGGAGAGAAGCTCGGATCATAGTACCGCCCAAACTGCTGGCGGTAGACGTCCCTCATCATGTGGTCGAGGTCGTCGAAACGTCTGTCTCTATCATCCGCCCGGATCTCTAGTGCTCCGACTCTCTCTGAAAGTCCGGTAGCCCAATCCGGCATCCTCTCATACCACCCAGGGGGGTGATCATACCATCCGGGAGCATCTGCTGGTGCTGGCTGCGGTGGTGGTGGTGCTGCTGGCTGCGTGGTGGACCAAGGAGGGGGTGTCTCGTACCAGGTGGGAGGTGTAGTCATCCACGTGGGCCTCTCACTCACGCTAGCGCGGCGAGATGACGAGCCTGAAGCTCTAGCCGGACGCGGAGAGCGTCTAGGTACATCCTGGGCCGTATCCGGCTGATCCGGAAACGTGCCGAACTCCTGCTCTGCTCCTCCACCACTCTCATACTGATCTCCCATATCCTCCTCATCTACTACCGGCGGTGGAACGTAAGGGGGAGCTACAAGCCTGTTCGCATGCATCGCAGCGAACGTCTCCTTCCAGTTGTGGCGTCCCGCCACAATGGAATACTCCGGCAGCCACTCAATACCCCTACCGGTCCTACTCTCCCAGGGCATGCCCGCATAAGGCGGACCTCTATGTGTGGGGAAGATGAGTCCCCTAACCATGAAAGCGTGTAGCCCTAATGGAACTGCCGGTATACGTGTGCAAGCCGAGAAGTCCACTCCAAAAGTCCTAGCTATGTGGGTCACTATCCCACCGTATCCAATGTTCCCTCTCGACTTGTTCTTGAGCTTGCTCATTGTCGCCGCCAAAAAAGTAGCACAATCGGCGCGGCATCCGTGGAGCATAGCATAGAGAAGGAATAGCTCATCCGTCTTGATCTTTTGGGGCGTCTCCGTCCTAGGAAAGAGACACTCCGAAAGAACACGGTGAGCTATCTTCAAGGCCAAATGGTACATCAATTTGGCCTTGGTATCAGCTGGATGCCAACGGTCCTCGTCGGCATAGATCATCGCCACATCCTCCCAAAAATCCTTAGCAGAAACGTTCCTAGGGAGGCGACCGTTGTAGGTCTCATGGAACCCAAAGATGGTCCCGAACTCAACAATGCTAAGCTGGTAGTCTCTATTCATGAGACGGAAGGAGACAGTCCTATCGACATGGCTGTGCTCAAAAGACGTCACAACCTCTCGGGTGATCTCCTCATAAGCGTCCTCACGAATGTTCGTGAAGACAAGCAAACCGGCTCTATCCAAGAGCCAAGTAAGGTCATCCACTATGTTGAGAGGATGAAGATCCTCCAACAACAAGTACCTAGGGCCAATCACTGCCCTCTTCTCTATCCTCTCAAATGCAGCTTGGTGGTTTTCGTGTATGATCGGGATGCTGGATGGAGGTGGTGAGGATGGAGGTGAAGATGGGGGTGAAGGTGAAGGGGATGAGGGTGGTGGTGGTGCCCTAGATGTGGAGGGGTTACCCTTTCTCTTCTTATTCTGTTCCCCTTTCTTTTCTTTAATCCTCCCCGAAACTCTCCTCACGAAATCCATTCTGTTGAGAATTACGGTCTGTTCTTCCTAAACCACGGCCGTGGAATCTGTGTAGACCGTAATTCGACACGGAATTTCTCAATCCTCAGCAAATCAGCAATCAAACTCCACAACAGGCAGTCCTAATCTAATTTCTTCCAATCTCAATCAGTTCTCCCTAAAAATCTCTAACAAAAACGAACAAAAACGACTAGAATCAAGAAGAGAGCAAAAACCTCTTTTTCGGATTGAGAAATCCAAAATGCGGAATTGTTGATCGTTTTCCGCGTGATTCGTTGCTTGGATCTTGTTCTTGGTTGGATTTGCTTCAGTTTAGGAAGAAAAATCGTTAAAAACGATTAGAGAATGAAGATTGAGATGAGCTGCGTGTTTTCGGTATTTAGGGCGTGGAAATTGGGGATTTTGTGGTGTTTTTGTGGTGAAGTGTGGCTTTTATACTCGCAGGCAAAATTTCAAAAATCACGGTTTGTCGGGGCATTCCACGGCCGTGGAAATGTACGGACCCGTAATTTTTGTGATTTTTCACAGGCTTTTGAGAATTACGGCCACTGTAGCTGTGACGACCGTAATTTAGACCGTGGAACTCTCTGTAAAGCTTCAAAGTCCAAATTTCGTCACTTCTCTTCGTCATTATCCCTCCCTTCTTCTTTTCCATCGATCCTACAACCAAAAACACGAACATACCGGAAGAAATCGAGGCAAAAATAAAGCAAAAACTTCTATTCTAAACTAAACTATGAATCGAAAGCAAAAACGAAAATACAATACCTTGGGTTGCCTCCCAAGAAGCGCTTTGTTTAAGGTCCGTAGCTAGACCAATCTCGCACTTATTCGAGTGCGGTAGGTGCAAACTCCTCAGCTTGGAGTTCCGGTGAGTACTTCTTGAGTCGTTGACCGTTCACCTTAAAACTTCCGCTAGCTTCACCCCATACTTCAACTGCACCATGGGGGAAAATACGCTTAATTAGAAAAGGTCCAGTCCAACGAGATTTTAACTTACCTGGAAAGAGGCGAAGTCTCGAATTGAAGAGGAGAACTTGATCTCCTTCTTGCAAGTCCCCGGCAACGGCGCCAAAAACTTGTTCGCCCCTAGAGGTGTGTGCAAATAAGCTTTATATTTATAAAACTGAAATCAAGCAAGCGAACCCGCAGTGTACGGATCGATATAGTTAAGCAAGAATTCCAGAGTATCGAACACAGGGATTTGGGTGGAACGAACTCGATTGCAGGTTATCAAGCGGTTATTATGAGAGTTTTGCAAATATATTGGGAAAACAACAATCCTAAAGATCCAAGTATCCAGCTGTGGCAATCGATTCAAGATATACTAATGATGTAAAGACAGAGTTAAGATATGCAAAGGTATACTAATGTAAGGTAATCGTACGGTTGAGGTTCCAAAAACCTTATATAACTCACCCAAAAGACTCTTCCTATACAGGTTGATGAGGCTCAATATAGAAAGATTCTAAAGACGAGAATTAGCATCAAATACCCAAACCTATAATCTAAAGGTCAAGACTAACTTATCCGATTGAGGTTGTTGAGGCTCACAATCGAGGTAGAGGTTGTTGAGGCTTCACTACCACCTAGAAAAGACAAGTCTAAACTAAGTTAAAGCAAATCTTTAACTTTGGATTAAGATAAAAGCAGGCTCGTAAACTTTAAGGAAATTACGGTTGGATCTTGAGATTCCACGGTCGTGGAACTCAAGAACAGCCCGTAATTTAGGGTTTTCGGCGACAATTCTCTAACTCTCAGGGTCTAATCTGTTTACGATCGATCTATCATCATCTAAGCCACAACTATCAACCCTTCACCTTAGAATTGTTAAGGGTTTTTAGCCAATAACAGTCATATTGATATTAATTCAAGATTTAAAGGATAGAAAATGGGAATTTTCAAGAACTATCAATAATCTTCAATCGAATCTCAGAATCACAGCCAAGAACAAGTGTTTATCAAAAGATGTAAAACGAGATAAACAATCACAATCTTAGGAAAGAAAGGAAACGGGATGTCAATCCGATCCTAAATCAAACCTAAGCAAGAAGAGGAATCTTCTTGCGAAATCCTTCAAGAAACTTCGATCTTCCACACGAAGATCACAACAGCGACTCTCCGACACGAACTTTGGAACTTCAATGAATTCTTCCAAATCACCTCCAAGAATGAGGGTTTGTGTGTTGCTAAGCTTGCGTTTTTGCCGCTAAACTTAGGGTTGAAAGGTCGTAAGTGCGGGAGCGAGGTGACGGAATCTTGCTTCATCCGTCCTTTTTATAATGCAGGGCAAAACGTCGGCCCGACCCAATCTTCAAAAGATTATGGCTTCGAAAGTGGCGAAAAGATTCGCCAAGATCACGGTCGTGGAAGTTTCCACGACCGTAATTTTGAGGCGTGGAAACAAACACGGATAGCTTCCACGGCCGTAATATCCCCTGGAATGAACATCGAATTCTGCATCAAGATCCACGGCCGTAATTTAGGGTAAAACCGTGATTCTTGCCTTCATTCGTGCATTCCTCAATCTAATACTCCAAATTGCTTCCAAAAAGTGCCCTTGGTCTATGGACACATCAACTCAACTCTCCTTTGCTCAATTCCGTTCGGAAATAGCTCCAAATCACCTATAATCAACATAGAACTCGTGTAGACATCCATATCGACAATATAGGCAATACTAGCTCATATATGCATAAAGCTCAATCAAAGACTATCAATATGAATCAATTGCGATTAGAAAACGTGCCTAAAATATCACAATATTTCATGCTAACAGCGCTTTGTGAAGGATTTCAGCACCATCGCATCCCTTCTCACGTAGCTCACGAAGAAGAAATTACTGTTCGAGTGGGGACAAGCGTAAGAGAAAGCATTCTCGGAAATAAAGAGGCGATTATCAAATGCACGTCTTCTTGCATTTCCGGATTTCACCAAACCATTTGAAGTAGAGTGTGACGCTTTAGGTATTGGTATAGGAGGTGTACTCATGCAAGAAGGTAAACCTCTAGCCTACTTTAGCAAGAAATTGAAAGGTCCATGTTTGAATTACTCTACCTATGACAAAGAACTATATGCTTTATTTCGAGTTTTCAAAACATGAAAACACTATCTTTGGCCTAATGAATTCATCCTTAGAACTGATCATGAGTCATTGATGCATTTTCGAAGTCAAGATAAGTTGGACAGGAGACATGGGCGATGGATGGAATTTATTGAGACATTTCCTTATATTATCAAATATAAGAAAGGGAAGGATAATGTCGTAGCGGATGCCCTTTTCAGGAGGTATACTTTGATCACAATAATGGATTCCAAGGTCTTAGGATTCCATTATATCAAAGACCTATACGAGGATGATGAAGACTTTGGCGACATCTACACTGGATGCAAAAATCGACCCAATGTCAGGAAAATCGGCCGATTTTCTGACCAATTTTTGCCCCAGCCGAGAGATAAGTATTATCTTTTCAAAGGATTTCTATTTCATGAGGATAAAGTTTGCATTCCTAGATGTTCTCTGAGATTATTATTAGTTGAGGAAGCACATATGGAAGGATTAATGGGACATTTTGGAAGAGATAAGACTTATCACATGCTTCATTCTCACTTCTTTTTGCCTCACATGTTCAAGGATGTTGAAGATTTGATTAAGAGGTGTCTTGTCTATTTAAAGGCAAAACCAAGAATGAAACCGCACGATTTGTATACTCCTTTACCTATTCCTACATCACCTTGCTTGACATTAGTATGGATTTTGTTGTAGGTTTTCCAATGACTAAGAAGGAGAGAGATTATATATTTGTGGTTGTTGATCGCTTTTCTAAAATGGATCACTTTATCGCTTGCCGTAAAACTGATGATGCATATAATTTAGCTAACTTGTTTTTCAAGGAAGTTGTTAGATTGCATGGAGTGCCAAAAACTATTGTGAGTGATAGAGATGTTAGTTCCTTAGTTTCTTTTGGAAGACACTTTGGGAAAAGTTAGGTACAAAGTTGTTGTTTTCAACTTCTAGTCATCTTCAAACGGATGGTCAAACGGAGGTAACTAATCGAACTTTAACTACGATTTTAAGAGCTGTTTTGAAAGATAATTTGAGTGATTGGGAATATGTTTTACCACATATTGAATTTGCTTATAATCATACATTGCATTCATCTACTAACCTAACGCCTTTTGAGTGTGTTTATGGAGTGAATCCTTTGACTCCCTTTGATCTTATAATGTTTCCCTTAGAGGAGCGAGTAGATTTTATTGCAGGAAATCAGGTGGAGTTCATCAAGGAATTACATAAGAAGACGCGCTTACGGCTGGAGCAAAAAGGAATTTCCATTGCTACCAAAGCAAATCGGAATCGCAAGGAGATGCCATTCAAACCCGGGGATCTTGTATGGTTGCATCTTCGGAAGGAGCAATTTCCGGACAAGCGGAAATCTAAATTATCTCCATGATGAGACGGACCCTTTAGAGTCAAGCGGAAAGTTGGTGATAATGCTTACGTCTTAGAGCTTCCAACAGATTATGGTGTAAGTCCCATTTTCAACGTTGGTGACTTAAGTCCTTATGAGCTTAGAGATGAGCGTGACGATGATTCGAAGATGAATCCTGTAACATCCAGAATTTTTATTCCGGGTGTTGAGCGGTTTATCGACCTTTGCGTAGGCGCGGCTCAGTTTTCCCGCAGGCACGAAGTGCTGAGCGTCGGGTTTATTCCAAAATCTCGTTCCCTTGCTATCTTTATAATGCCTAAATGTGAGATAACGGTTTTATACCAATTGTTGTAATTGATGTGCAGGTCAGGTGTGTATGTATATAAGCATAATGTGTGGTATGTGTGCTTCTGTGCGTGTTTGTTCCCTTGCTATCTTTATAATGCCTAGAATGAAAGCTAACGGTTTTATACCGATTGTTGTAGTTGATGTGCAGGTCAGGTGTGGCCGAGTGATCCGGATGAGTGGGCAGCCGGGGTTCCATACATCATAGGTCGAGTTTGGGGGTTTGAGTCCGTGTATTGTGTTGTATATAGTGTATTGTTGGCTTTGTTGTATTGATGGCTGATGTCTTTCCTTTCTTGATGTATTCAGAAATCATATCATGGCATTAAAGTTATTTTCGGTTTTGGCCTTTATTTGTTCCTTGTTGGAAAGGTCCGGTGAAATTGTTGTCAGTCTAAGGGTCGGGACCCATTGTGAAGTCTCGCCCGTAGCATCCCGATATCCCATGGATTCGGGGTGTTACAAAGTGGTATCAGAGCCCTAGGTTGACAACAATGACACTCGCAACCTTCTAAAGGCAGAATGAGGAATAAACAAAACCCCCACGGGTTCTGGCTTTTCGTTTTCAAAATTCATATGCATGAGTCAGTTGGGGTAGTATGTACGAGACCACCATCCTTCCGCAGACCTCGGCGGCATAGTTATTGATTATTATATTATGTATATATACATATACAAATATGTACTTGTTGACTTTGGATGTTTTGGAATATGGATTTATGTTGGATTGTAAGCTGTTTATGGACTTGTTGTATATTTGAACTGTTGTAATGTTTGATGGACTTGGTATGTTTTAGTGGTGGCTTGACCTTTATATTTATATGAGTTATACATGTGGCATGATAGTGGACTTCTTGGAGTTGATATGTTGGTAGTTATGTGAACACAAGGCTTATCTAGTCTTATATATATATATATATATATATATATATATATATATATATATATATATATATATATATATATATATATATATATATATATATATATATGCTTATTATATATAGTAGCTTATGGAGATATGAGACCTTATAGTTAAGATGATAGTATGATATCATCACCTTTAGACGATTACGTTGGCTTAGAATAGTATGCATGCGAGGACGAGTCGACTCATGTATTGAGTTGAGAACCACGTGTTGGCGAACACTTTAACGTGTCATCGGATTCCTATTGAGGATGCCAAAGCCACCATGAGAAGGCTATTGAAGGTATCGCCGCAAGGACGAACAAGTAAAAGGACAACTCAAATAATCTAAGAGAAATTGAGATGGATTTAATACCAAAAAGAAAGTAACATGGAGATGTGGAGCGGTTTTGAAGAAACAATGATTGAGCGGAAATGAAAGCAACTTAAGACAATCCACTTATGGTGAAGTCCAAGAGGCGTGGCGATAAACAGAAGAAGTGGATTAAGTGTATTGGATTGCAAGGTGGCGATCCAATTAAGACAAGTTTTCCCTAGACACTCCTAAGCTCGGGATTCGAGATGAGACGTATGATCAACAAGTGATAAAAGGTTTAAGAGGCCGTAACTTAAGCTTATGGAGGCACCAAAATGAAGTGTCAAGTTTTCTAGGATACCGGCAGGTTGACTTCTTTGGACTTACAAGAATTATGAGAAGAATGGCGAGGTGCAGATTCACTTGGTGAAATCCCGTTAGTAGAGTGTACTGATGTCCATCATGATGATAAGGATAAGAAATGAAAAGAGGAAAGGAGAGTAAATAGACATTGATCCCGAGAGGATGAGACATGCAACGGGAAGCCTCTGTTATGAAAGGACTTCAGTTACCAACCCAAGGGAAAATGTGAGCGGATGCTATCTAACGTTAGGGATGTTTGAATAGGTGCACTTGAAGGACATCACGATAGAGTGGTGAAGCCTATGGAATGGAGTTATATGACCCAACAAGGTCGAGAAGGATATAGTTATCAATGAAATAGAAAAGTGTAAGAGTACAGACTGATTTAACGGAGTTAAAGTAAGAGTACACCAAGGAGGGTAGCCTTCGGACTAAAGGTAACATGAAGAGTATAGAAGAAAGTTAAGTTGATGACCTCGAGGAGGCCAACTATAATTTGACCGGTGGCAATCAAGAACGCACGTCTGTGGGATTGCCTAATGATGAGTACGGAAGGAAAGAGTAAACAAGATTGTGGAATATAGTTGATCAATGTCAAGAGTTGGTGTATGACCGGTGGTTCAATGCCAATGGTGAGTAGGTGTATCAACTAAGGAGCTTGTGTCTTTGTCATATAATGTCAACAAGTTAAAACAAGTAACCATAACCGACCTCCAAGGGAGGGATTGTAACGACCTTACATGATCTTTTGTTGTCATGTGATTGACATGTCATAGGACGGCTCAGATTTGGACCTTTAAGGTGGGAACATGATAACAGGATCTAGTGGATCAAAATAGAGGAGTGGCTTCCCTAATTGCTTTACACAAATGGGAAAATATGTAAAGAGGATGCATGATGTTTTCTCTTCTTATGAAACGATTGATACGTTGCAGCGAACAAGAGATGAGTCAAAGTTTCTTGACTCACCCGAAGGAGCCATGTGGATATGGTGTAGAATTGAGGACCGAGATTATAGTAGTATTACAAGTTGCAAGCTTAAGATGGTAGTACTCGAGAATTTACGAGTTGGAAGTTGCGGTGGCTTGAATGGGGAATATCTTCGGGTTTTTCCCACACAGAATTCTGGCACTGGTTTTGAGGAAAGGTACAAGGCAGAAAAGTTATACTTCGATTATCGAGAGAGGTGTATGGTTAATGACAGGTAGAGGTATCTTCTCCGTAGTCGGAGGATCGTCAAGATTTGTTGCATATGATTGCTACGTTTTATAAGATCGACTTGAAGTCGAGATGCCACCAGATTTGGGTGGAGTAAAGAAAGGACCACTGAAAGACGGCGTTTCGGGCCGGTTTGGTCACTACAGGTTGTAATTAAGCCTTTTTGGACTCACGAGTGTGATTGATGATTTTGAGTTTTTAAGGATGTGCATTTATTGAGTTTCTGAAGCGGATTGTAGTAGCGACATATATTTTGTGGTTTCGGTAGTTCCAATCCGACCCTAAGCTTATGCTAGTGTTACAGACTAGTAAGAGTTGTGATATGGGGTGGACCGTGACCTAACAGTTCATGAAAACTATAGTTGTACGAGGTGTACGAGTGGTTCTTCGAGTTTTCATTTGTTGAGAACGGCTTGTTATACTCTTGGAATTTAGAGGAACAAGCATGATAAGAGAAGATGGTGATACAGATTATGAAAGATAAGAGGATAAGCAGAGTTGTCTAATCAAGATAGGACGTTCAAGTTGACTTCATAAGGAACGCAACGATTTTGATAGTATCAAGTTGAAACAATGAGGACGAGGTGATAGTTTGGTCATACCTCCAAGGTATGTAGAGGAGCTATGCAACCTATAAGTTGGGGGACCATAATCGCCGAGTTGCAGGATAGTTTTGACACTCCTCCTTTCTAGGGAAGTCGATTAGATTGTGGGACCAAGACGTGTTCATGGAGTTTTATTAGAAGTAGAAGAGGTGAGTGACCTCCATTCCGTTTCACTGACACAAACTCCGAGTCATGGGGACTGTATGCCTTTTTGGATACGTCCAAGCGGAGTTTGGGATACATGCAAAATAATGAGAGAAGTTTTGCATGTATGTTAGACGATTGTGGCGTATTAGGAGAATGACCGAGGAAGGGTCAATAGTTAGGCGCTTTAGTGCGCGCACTTAAGATGATGACGGTAACTGTGTAATGAGCGACATATTAGTTGTGTACGGGCGATAATAGTATGATATGAGTATATATGTTGCTCTACAAGGGTTGAATACCCACGAGAAGAGATGGTTAAAGATGGTTCAGGACTGCGGCCGTATGATTTTGATATCATCCGGGGTAGGTGAACGTGATCACCAAAACCCTTACTAAATGGACGCTATGAGAGGAAGCAACAAGTTACCTGACGGTTCAGCCTCAGTTTTTTTAACAAAGATGATAAGTGAAGAGATCGGACAGAATCATGAGATTTGAAAGGCTTCGATAAAGACCCGGGATAGAAGGTCCCGAGAAGCGTCTATGTGTACTTATAGCGGAGAATTGAGATAGAGCCTCCAAGATGCTCGCACTACCCTTACTAGTTCACCATGGTACTAGTAAGAGGCATCTAGTTTGGAGATGTACACATTGGAGAGACGGCCTTAAGGCCGAGGTGGCTAAGTACATAGCCATTATGTGACTCGTCGTAGGTCAAGTTGAGAACCCTAAGACGAGGAAGAAGACTTCATCCACCGCAAGTTATGCAGTGGGAGTGGGAGGATACCGCCACAGAGGTTATTACCGGTTTGAGGCCACGTAACGGTTGTGACGTAATTGGGTCAGTATGTACCGACCGACGGAGATAACACATTTTACAACTTCTTGGGAAACAGGACCAATGAGTCACCTATTTGTGGCCTCCACTAAGTAATAGTGAGATTACCTGGGGTATCGAGTACCATCGTTTTGGTTTGAGGTGGACGTTTCATCTCGAGATTTGTGGGGCAGCGGTGTTCGCTCCAAAAGGTGCGTGCAAGCTTTAACATTTATACCACGAATAGTTGCAAATAAGCGAACCCGCAGTGTACGGATCGATTGTAATAAAAGCAAGAACTCCAGGGACGATCACAAGGACAATGGTGAAACAAAGCTCGGTAATTCAGGTTGTCAATTAACAATCACGCAACAAAGCAAAGCTATCAAAGATGATATAAAAGTGAGATAAAGAAAATGCGGATTCTAGAGATTAAAGCATCCAGTTGTGGTTCCGAATCAAGATCTCAAAAGATAACGTGGACAAAGCTGAGGTTTTCAAAGGGAAGGTGTTTCTAAGGTGGGAATAGATCACCGGGTAAGTCTCACTACTCAGTATCCCAAACCAAAGATCCTTTCACCGGGTAAGTCTCAAGGTACAGAGGAATGGAACTATAATCTCAAACCAACACACCACCCAAGGGGATAGAATCAACCTTTACCGGGTAAGTCTCAGACTAACTCTCAAAGATGGGATGAAAGCACACTCAAACCCTAATAAAGGATAAACCTTTTTTTACCTACACTCATAATCTTGGGTAAACAATCAAAGGAATCACCGGGTAAGTCTCATCCTAGGTTTGCGTTGAACTAGGAAAGGTATAACAAGGATAGGATTTGGCAAACTAGAAACTCTCAACTCAGATAAGGTTCAGGAAAGGTTCACCTAGTTCAGTTATATCCCATCCCGGCCGAGATGTTCTATGAATGACCGAGGTGTTCGTCGGTTAAGGTGAAGGCTTGAGCTTTTAGGGTCCGCTGGGATAAAGGATCATTCTATCATCGTCATTCCCACAAGTTTCAACCAATCACCTTAGAATCGCATAAAGAACTTAGCCAACAATCATCATGATAACAATAATCAAATTTATAAGAAAGGAATCAATATTCAAACAAGAAAACCTTAACAAAAAGGTCTCAATAACTGAATCAAACAAACAACAATCAGCGTTCCTTAATCACAAATCAAAGAAGACAACTGTTACGCTAAGAACGTGTGCACGCAAAAGCTTTAAATTTATAACTCGATATATTTCTCCTAACTCCTAGCGAACCCGCAGTGTACGGGACGTTTTGTAGTAGGGATAGTATTCCGAGGTCGAACACAAAGACTGAGGTGAGATTGAATCGATTAATGACTAGGGATAGTGAAAATCTAGGCTAAGAAAAGAGAAAGAAATAAAGAAATGAAAATCTCAATATTTTTGGTTTGGTTTTTATGGTGATCAATCAAAGATCACAAATCATGCAAAATAAGCAATCAACTAAGCTAACAAATCAACACAAGCAAACAAACTAAGCACGAGATGTGAGATCAAAGAGAGAAAAGCGGATTCTAGGGGTTGGAAATTCCGGTTATGGCATTGGACTCAAGCTACCTAATCATTCCTTGGATTAACTATAATATGTTGGGAGTGAGTGTTTCTACATTGGGATCAATCACCGGGTAGGTCTCATGGTCCACTAGTCCGTTCCTAAGGTCTCATCACCGGGTAAGTCTCAGAGAGCCTAAGGATAGGAATTCTACACAACCGGATGGAATTCTATGGATCCAACCTCTCTTTACCGGCTAAGTCTCGGAAAGGCAATTCCTAAACACCTATCCTAGCACACTCAGTCCAATAGCGGCTTGTGAGGCTCACTACTACCTAGAGTTTGTCATCTTTGATATCTAAGAGCAAGAATCACCGGGTAGGTCTCTTCTAAACACTTAGTTGCTAACCCTAAGTCACCCTAGGATAGATTTAACTCAACAAACACTAGGATTTCAACATGCCAACGTTCTAGAACTTAGACTCATCAAATCAAACAAATCAGGCGAACCACGGGCTGTTCATCTACTTCCACGGCCGTGGACTGGCAAGAACAAACCGTGGACTCCAATAGTGGCTCTATTCAAGTAAACGAATCATCCAAAGGCAAATCTACGTCCATCCTATCATAGTACCAGCCATAACCCTCCTTTCCTTACCCTAGAATCGCATCTATTTAGCCTACAACATACATCATCACAATCGAAATCATCAAACATAAAATCATGGCTTCCATTTGCAAGATAATAAAGAGGAAGAGATGAACAAGTGAAGCAAGTAAAACCAAGCTGAAAATGAGATTATAAAGACTCACAACCTTTCAAAAGAAGGTTCGATTGATTCTTACAACCCTAGAAAATGATTCCGGAAATCTTCACTATAAAATCTATCAAAGGTTAACAATGGTGTCTTCTTCTCTTCTTCTCCAATGGAGCTTTTCTCCTCCTCCAATGGTAGCTCTCTTCCAAGCTTCCTCTTGAGAGAATATTCTTGTTCAGAGTATGGGAGAGAGTGTGGATTTTTTTTCTGAAATTTTGATTGGGATTGGATGCCCTCTCAGCCTTGCAGGACCACTTTTTATACTACAACTTTGCAAGAGTCGGCCATTGAGATCGTGGCACAGCTGTCACAACCGTCTGGCAAAAACCACGGTCAGATTCCACGCCCGTGGAAGTGCCAGTGACCGTGGTTTATGTGCCTCAGCTTGTTTTGGATCATTGAGTCACGATTTGGTACATGGCTTGCACCAACATGGTCCCATGAGTCCTCTTTAGCTCCTAACTTGCATCCCAATTAGTCCGAAGGTGTGTCATCTCGAGGAACGATCCTTGAATGTATCGATTAAGCTCCTAAATCTCCCAAAATACCTACAAAGCAATGCAAAAGTCTGTGTAGATGTCTATCTCGACAAAATACGTGAATTGAGTGCGAACGTCGTGAACTAGTGCTAAACCATGCATGAATGAGCGGAAAATCTATCTAAATGAGTGCCTAAACCTAAGTCATAAATCGTGTTATCAAAAATACCCCATACTTAAGGTTTGATCGTCCCCGAGCAAGTCCCCAACTATAGACTAATAGATGACATGATTTATGCATGCATGAAAAAACGAAAATATTTTTGGAGTTGTGCTTCTAATATTGGATCACCTTCATAGTCATGTTTCATGGCAATGGACAAGCAATCATGTGTCAAATAAGTGAAGGCATGGAAAGACTATTATACTTAACTCAAAAACATGCATGAAATGTAAAAATGAAGAAGTCAAGATGATCATGAGCATATTCAATCTAGATCACTAAGTCTTACACACATGCAAATAGGTCACAAGGGCTTGTGAAATAAAAGGCCAAGAAACGATGTGATTAGGTGGGAATTTTTCTAGGTCATGTGATGCTAATCCGGGAATGGAACTAACTTCACAACTTCACATTTTTTATCAACTTCCCACAAGTGTATATTTTCTCCAACTTTTCTTTCTTTACTTTTCTTTTTCTTTCACTTATTTTTGAGACAATGGCATTGGTGTACAAAAGCCGAAACCTTGGTGATTAGCCGTCCTCGGGCTTTTTTATTTTTGGAGGTGCATCCACACCGGGCACACATACCAAAGCTCGTTAGGACTATTGATTTATTTGACTTTGGCAAGGCACAAACACCCGATTATGTGAATGGTGCCGAGTTACTCGTCATTTAAACCAACGTCCCCAAACCTATATTTTTGTCTACACTTTCACAACAAATCCAACACTTCATTCATGACATTCATTCATCAACAACTTCACCCCACACTTGCTTTTCACACACTCAACACACTAACATGCTCCTATTCCCGGATGGGTCAAAAAAGGTTAAATTTATATCAATTGAGGTGCTCAAACATCATGATCAAGATGAGAAGTAGAGAAAGATGAATTGCCTCATTCATTCCTAGATGATGTGCAAGAACTAGCATGTAATTTCGACCTTCAATACTAAATCCAATCAAGACAAGCATCATAATCATAAATCATTCATGGGATTCAAGATAAGTACTTCAAGTCCACATATGCATTCATCAATTTAAAACATAAGGCCATCCATAGCCAATCCACAAGACAATTTCATCATAAGGATCATTCCCAAGCTTAGAAGCACTAAATTTTTTTTAAATTTTCTGATTTTTTTGGATTTTTCGAACTATCTATGTACAATGCAAGAGATGTGACAAAAAGAAACTACCCTAGATGTTAATCATGCAAAAGATCATGCAAACCCCACCCCATACTTAGAAACACATTGTCCCCAATGTGGCATTCAAGTAAAGAAGAGTGAAAGAGGGTTCTCACAATGTAAAAATGGTTTGCTTCGGTATTTGGGATTACTCAAGTGGATTGATGGTGGATGATCCTATCAACGATGGTAGAGAGCTCTAAATGTTCATCAAGGCGTCGGGAGATTTATTAAATCAAAAGCAAGGCTTCCATTCTACCAAGACTCTAGCGCACACAAAGCACACCAAACACACAAAAACGGAAAAATCAAAAGCAAAAACAAAAAACGAAAAAGGAAAAACGTTACCAATGGGTTGCCTCCCATTAAGCGCTTCTTTAAGGTCATTAGCTTGACCAAATTCGGGGGCGTCTCACTCAAGGTGAAGTTGGGCAATCATGTCCACCGGAGCTCCCGGGATATACTTCTTCAACCGGTGCCCATTCACCTTAAAGTCTCCACAATGCTCCCCTCCTATCTCAACCGCTCCATGGGGAAAGATCTTCTTCACCACATAAGGACCCGTCCATCTTGACTTGAGCTTTCCGGGGAAGAGCCGCAGCCTTGAGTTGAAGAGAAGGACAAGGTCGCCTTCACTCAACTCCTTCGGGACGAGGCGCTTGTCATGCCATCGTTCGGTCCTCTCCTTGTAGATCCGGGCATTTTCATAAGCATCCAACCGGATCACCTCAAGAGCGTTCATGTCTAGCAACCTCTTCTCTCCGGCCTCCTTGAGGTCAAAATTCAACCACCTTATAGCCCAATATGCTCTATGCTCCATCTCTACCGGAAGGTGGCAAGACTTGCCATAGACTAGCTTGTAAGGAGTGGTGCCAATCGGTGTCTTAAAAGCGGTTCTATATGCCCACAAGGCATCATCGAGCTTCATAGCTCAATCCTTTCTCGTCCTAGAGACCGTCTTGCAACACCTTAGCACATGTCTTGTGTGAGCTAGCATGGCCTCCACATGGCAAGGAATGACAATGGCGGATCATACTCTCCACCTCACCCTCCGGTATGCATCTCCTAAAGACTCCATCCGGCCCTCTCTTGAACAAAAGCGGCTCACTCCAATAGTAATGCCTCACATCCTTGAAGAACTTTTTCTGCTGGGCATATGACAATCCGGGAGGCACTTCCTCACACACAAGATAGTTCACAATGTCGGCATACCATGGCTCACTTCCTATAGACACTTGGAACAAGCACTCCTCCACCATTTGCAATTGCTCATCCCGGAATGAGTCATCAATCGGGATTTCATCTCTCTCAAGTTCCAATGGAGGTAGTCTACTAAGGTGGTCCACCACAGAGTTTTCGGACCCCTTCTTGTCCCGGATTTCCAAATCAAATTCTTGAAGAAGAAGGATCCACTGAATCAACCTAGGTTTGGCATCCTTCTTTGTAAGGAGATAACGGATCGCATCATGATCCGTGTACACTATGACCTTCGCTCCAACAAGATATGAGCGGAACTTCTCAAATGCATACACAACCGCTAACAACTCCTTCTCGGTGGTAGCATAATTAAGTTGGGCATCATCTACTGTCTTGCTAGCATAATAAATGGCATGTGTAAGCCTATCTTTCCTTTGCCCCAAAACAGCCCCAACGGCTACATCACTCGCGTCACACATGATCTCAAACGGTAAACTCCAATCCGGAGGTTGCATGATGGGTGCGGAGATCAAAGCATTCTTCAACCTACAAAAAGCCTCAAGGCAATCCTTGGAGAAAACAAACTCAACATCTTTCATTATTAGGTTAGTAAGAGGCTTAGAAATCTTAGAGAAATCTTTAATAAATCTCCGGTAAAAACCGGCATGCCCTAGAAAACTCCTTACCCCCTTCACCGAGGTAGGTGGTGGCAACTTCTCTATCGTTTCAATCTTGGCCCTATCAACCTCAATGCCACGGTTGGACACCAAGTGTCCCAACACAATACCTTCACTCACCATGAAGTGGCAATTTTCCCAATTCAAGACAAGATTTGTCTCCTCACATCTCTTAAGCACCAAAGACAAGTTAGCTAAGCAATCATCAAAGGAAGATCCATAAACAGAAAAATCATCCATAAACACTTCCATGATATTCTCAATGTACTCAGAAAAGATAGCCATCATACACCTTTGAAAGGTGGCGGGTGCATTACACAACCCAAATGGCATTCTCCTATATGCAGAAGTACCCCATGGACATGTAAATGTGGTTTTCTCTTGGTCATCGGGGTGGATAGGGATTTAGAAGAATCCACTATAGCCATCTAAGTAGAAAAAGTGAGAATGTTGAGCTAACCTCTCTAGCATTTGGTCAATGAAAGGAAGGGGGAAGTGATCTTTCCTAGAGGCCATGTTCAACTTCCTATAGTCAATACACATCCTCCATCCCGTAACCGTTCTAGTCGGGATTAGTTCATTGTTCTCATTAGTCACTACGGTTATCCCACCCTTCTTAGGAACCACATGCACGGGACTAACCCACTTACTATCCGAAATAGGGTAGATGATTCCCGCATCTAGCAACTTAATGATCTCTTTCTTGACTACCTCTTTCATTATAGGATTCAATCTTCTTTGATGTTCAATAGAGGGTTTATGGTCATCTTCTATCAATATCTTATGCATGCACAAAGAGGGCTTAATGCCAACAAGGTCATCAATAGTATAGCCAATGGCTTTCCTATGCAATCTTAGCTCATGCAACAACCTAGCAAGTTCATCATGATTCAAGCATGCATTCACAATCACCGGATATGTAGAATTATTACCAAGAAAAGCATACTTCAAATGAGAGGGGAGGGGTTTGAGTTCAAGTTTAGGAGGACCCTTATCGAGTGGAGACGATCCAAATAACGTTGGTTGAGATGAATCTAAAGCAAATGAAGGCTCTCCAAGGCTCCTTGAAGCTTGATCAACAACAAGGGCTGCTTCTGGGGAAACTACGGGCAACTCCACGGATCCTGGCACATCCACGGCCGTGAACCTTGCAAAGCTTGTTCTTCGGAGCATTCCAGAGAGTTCCACGGCCGTGGAAGTCTCTTCACGACCGTGGTTGCTACAGGATTTCAGCATACTCTCGTGGACTTCAAATTCAGCTCTTGTCTCTTTTTCTAATTCTTCCAAGGCCTTGATTTCTTCATTGCAAGCCTCCTCAACACCTTCCTCCATCAAACTTAAGCTAAGAACCTTCTCCAAGGGGTCCTTGATCAAGATCGAGCTCACAACTTCTCTAGACTCCTCTTGCTCGACTATGTTGAATACATCCTCATCAAGGGTTGGTCCTTTCATCATTGTGGACAGCTTGAACTTGATATTCTCTTCTCCAATGTTGAAAGAGAGAATTCCATTCTTACAATCTACCAAGCATCCGGAAGTGGCTAGAAAAGGTCGCCCTAAGATGATGGGAACCGGATAGTCCGCCGGGATGTCCAAGACAACAAAATCAATCGGCACATAGAACTTCCCGAGTTGCACCGGTATATCTTCCAAGATTCCAACCGGGTGAGTGATAGAACGGTCCGCCATGTAAAGGGTCATCTTGACCGGCTTTGGCTCTCCTAGCCCAACCTTGTTGCAAAGTGCAAGCGGTATGATGCTCACACTTGCCCCAAGATCACATAGGGCTTCATACTTCACTTCTCGCACTCCAATTGGCACACAAAAGGATCCCGGATCTCTTAGCTTAGGAGGTATCTCCTCCTTCATTGTTTGGAACAATTCCGAGGATCTCTTCGTCATTCTTACTTCTCCATACTCCTCCAACTTCCTCTTGTTGGAGAGTATTTCCTTCAAGAACTTGCCATATGCCGGCATTTCTAAGATGGCATCAATGAACGGAATGTTAATATGCAATTTAGACATAAGTTCAAGGAATTTACCAAAGTGTTTGTCCAAACGAGCTCTTGCTCGTGATTGTGGGAATGGTAGTGGTGGCTTGTATGGAGGTGGTGCCACATATGTTGGTTCATCTTCCTTGTTCTTTCCTCCTTCTTCTTGCAAGGGCTCTTCCTCTACCACTACTTGCTTTCCCTTAGCACTCTCCTTGGGTAAGGGATCCTTCATGCTCAGCCCACTCCTTGTAGTGATGGCCAACACTTGGCCTCTTGGGTTGTCCTCGGTTCTTCCAGGAAGCTTTCCCGGATCTCTATGAGCTTCACCCGCCTTTTGGAACACTTGTGCTTCCAAAACCTTTTGAGCCTTAGAAATAGATGTCACCGTGCTCTCAAGACCACTCAACCTTCCAAGCAATTGCTCAAACATCATCTCGGTTCTATCCTTTGGAGGTTGAGTAAATCCGGGTGGAGGTTCTTGTGAAGTCTTTGGTGGTGGAGCTACACTTGTGGAAGCGGGAGGGTTCAAGGCTCCATCCGGGTTAGAATAAGGAAACCCGGGATGGTTGTGGTTAGGCCGGTAATTGTTGAATTGCCGGTTGTTGTTGAAGTTCCTTGGGCCTTGATAGTTGTTGTAGTTGCCCCTTCCCATGTAGTTCACATCTTCCTCCTTGGAAGACAAGTTTGCTTGCACTTGAGGGATTGCTTGATTCTTCAAAGTTGTAGCACACAACTCCCTCAACGATTTCAACTCATTGTTGATGGCGTCAAGCTTGAAATTGCTCATGGTGACTTCACTCACCTCATATGCTCCCGCCTTTCTCCCATCACTCTTCCTATGGGAGTACTTCTCAATCACTAAAGCTTGTTTCTCTACAAACTCCTAAGCATCATCTACATTCTTTTCCATGAAAGTCCCACCGGAAAGAGATTGAAGCTTGAATTGGCTATCTTCATCAAGTCCTTTGAAGTAGATCTCCAATAGTTCAATTTTCGGTATACCATGATGTGGACAATCTAGGAGAAGGTCTTTGAACCTCTCCCAAGACTTGAACAAGCTCTCTCTATCCTTCATCACGAAGGCATTGATCTTCCCTCTTAACTCGGTAGTCTTGGAAGGTGGGAAGAACTTAGTCAAAAACTCGGTTGTCATCTCCTCCCAAGTACTCACTCGCCCTTGTGGAATAGATTGATACCAAGCCAAGGCTTTATCCTTAAGAGAGAAGGAAAAAACCCAAAGCTTATGGTTGTTGCTCTCCAATCTAGGCGGTCTAAGAGTCTCCATCAAGATCTCATAGTTCATCAAGTGTTGATGAGGAGACTCTCCTTCCATCACTCCAAATTGATTATGCCGGATCATTTGTAGAACTTGAGGGCGGAGCTCGTAATCATGGGCTGCGGGATCTCCTAAGTTCACACCCGGACGGTGTGCTCTTTGTGCCGGATCCATACGTTGCCTCAACGTTTGTGGCTCTTCAATAGCAATGGGCACAACCCGAATATTCACCGCCGGCTGCGGTTGTGGTGGAGGTGGAGGAGGTTGATGATTAAGCTCTCTTTGCACAAGAGCTTGCTTAATCTCTTCAATCTCCCTCCTAGTTGCCTCTTGCCTCTCGTTGGCAAGTCTCCTTTCATTCTCCAAAGCTTCATCCCTTATCGTAATTTGCTCTAAAACCTCATCCAACTCAGCTTGGAGATCTCTTCCGACCATCTCTTTTCCCCTTTTAATGCTCTTGGATCTAGATCTAAGGGTTTTCTCCGGTTCGGGATCGAATGGAGCTAAATCCTTGCCACGAGATCTTCGCATACACCTAAAGAGTGAGAGATGTCTTGAAAAGTAAAGACACAAACCAAAAGAGATCAAAAGCAACAAGAAAGACCTACACTATAAACAATCAGAAAAACGACTCAATCTAGACCTAGTCCCCGGCAATGGCGCCAAAAACTTGTTACGCTAAGAACGTGTGCACGCAAAAGCTTTAAATTTATAACTCGATATATTTCTCCTAACTCCTAGCGAACCCGCAGTGTACGGAACGTTTTATAGTAGGGATATTATTCCGAGGTCGAACACAAAGACTGAGGTGAGATTGAATCGATTAATGACTAGGGATAGTGAAAATCTAGGCTAAGAAAAGAGAAAGAAATAAAGAAATGAAAATCTCAATATTTTTGGTTTGGTTTTTATGGTGATCAATCAAAGATCACAAATCATGCAAAATAAGCAATCAACTAAGCTAACAAATCAACACAAGCAAACAAACTAAGCACGAGATGTGAGATCAAAGAGAGAAAAGCGGATTCTAGGGGTTGGAAATTCCGGTTATGGCATTGGACTCAAGCTATCTAATCATTCCTTGGATTAACTATAATATGTTGGGAGTGAGTGTTTCTAGATTGGGATCAATCACCGGGTAGGTCTCATGGTCCACTAGTCCGTTCCTAAGGTCTCATCACCGGGTAAGTCTCAGAGAGCCTAAGGATAGGAATTCTACACAACCGGATGGAATTCTAGGGATCCAACCTCTCTTTACCGGGTAAGTCTCGGAAAGGCAAGTCCTAAACACCTATCCTAGCACACTCAGTCCAATAGCGGCTTGTGAGGCTCACTACTACCTAGAGTTTGTCATCTTTGATATCTAAGAGCAAGAATCACCGGGTAGGTCTCTTCTAAACACTTAGTTGCTAACCCTAAGTCACCATAGGATAGATTTAACTCAACAAACACTAGGATTTCAACATACTAACATGCTAGAACTTAGACTCATCAAATCAAACAAATCAGGCGAACCACGGGTTGTTCATCTACTTCCACGGCCGTGGACTGGCAAGAACAAACCGTGGACTCCAACAGTGGCTCTGTTCAAGTAAACGAATCATCCAAAGGCAAATCTAAGTCCATCCTATCATAGTCCCAGCCATAACCCTCCTTTCCTTACCCTAGAATCGCATCTATTTAGCCTACAACATACATCATCACAATCAAAATCATCAAACATAAAATCATGGCTTCCATTTGCAAGATAATAAAGAGGAAGAGATGAACAAGTGAAGCAAGTAAAACCAAGCTGAAAATGAGATTAGAAAGACTCACAACCTTTCAAAAGAAGGTTCGATTGATTCTTACAACCCTAGAAAATGATTCCGGAAATCTTCACTATAAAATCTATCAAAGGTTAACAATGGTGTCTTCTTCTCTTCTTCTCCAATGGAGCTTTTCTCCTCCTCCAATGGTAGCTCTCTTCCAAGCTTCCTCTTGAGAGAATCTTCTTGTTGAGAGTATGGGAGAGAGTGTGGATTTTTTTTTCTGAAATTTTGATTGGGATTGGATGCCCTCTCAGCCTTGCAGGACCACTTTTTATTCTACAACTTTGCAAGAGTCGGCCATGAGATTGTGGCACAGCTGTCACAACCGTCTGGCAAAAACCACGGTCAGATTCCACGCCCGTGGAAGTGCCAGTGACCGTGGTTTAGGTGCCTCAGCTTGTTTTGGATCATTGAGTCACGATTTGGTACATGGCTTGCACCAACATGGTACCATGAGTCCTCTTTGGCTCCTAACTTGCATCCCAATTAGTCCGAAGGTGTGTCATCTCGAGGAACGATCCTTGAATGTATCGATTAAGCTCCTAAATCTCCCAAAATACCTACAAAGCAATGCAAAAGTCCGTGTAGACGTCTATCTCGACAAAATACGTGAATTGAGTGTGAACGTCGTGAACTAGTGCTAAACCATGCATGAATGAGCGGAAAATCTATCTAAATGAGTGCCTAAACCTAAGTCATAAATCGTGTTATCAACAACAAAACAAAACAAACTAAGAAAGTCTTACAAACTTCCTTCAAACCCAACTTCATCTTGATTCCTTCCTTCCTTTAACTTCAACCTTCAAAACTTCCTTCAAACTTCCTTAAGAAAATCCTTGATCCGAAGATGATCCGTAGATTTTAGGATTCATGAATTGCAGAAAAGCCAACCCTTTATATAGGAGAATTATCTTCTAAAGATAAGATATCTCAAAAATATAATTTCCTTAAAAATATATCCATATCTTCAAGAATATATCAACCAAAAAGATATCTTCCTTCTAAAATCCAGCCAAAAATATGTGATATTCACTTTCCGAAAATAGAAGATCTCAACCAAAAATAAAGATTTCGTTGTCCTGTCATCAGTTCGCCTCGGTCCAAACGCTCCTCAAGATCACCTCGGTCGAGGTGATACTGTAGCTGACCGAGGTGAGTCTCAGCTGAATGTAAATCATCTCGAATCAGGTCCAAAATAAATCTTCTAAATCATTTCCATGCTTCTTGAGATCTTCTTATAACTCTTCAATACTCCAAAAAGTAGCTCCAATGAGTCCTTACCTTCCTTTGCTCCATTTTGGTTCAAAACGTGCCATTTTACCTACAATTACAACGAAACTAGGTGTAGACCTCGATTCCCGCAAAGGTAGACAAAACAACAATATAATCAAAGAATACACATCCATACATGCAGATTGATGAAGATAAAACGTCTAAACCAATCCCTAAATATAGACTATAATACATGCTATCGAAATACCCCATACTTGTCCCTTGCTTGTCCCCAAGAAAGATCCAAATCTTAGATACAAGATAGAATGGATTATAAGTCAGAAAGATCAATGAAAAACATTTCATAACCTTTTGGTGGTGTGCTCCACTCATAGATCACCCTGAGAGAATGCTTCATGGCTAATAAAATCAAGACATGATCAAAACATTTTATGAATATAAGAAAGTTGTTCATCTTTGCATAAAATCATAGAATGCATAATAAATCATATTTATCGAAATCAATCATCCAATTTAAACCACCAAGTCAATCAACAAGCTCGAGGTCTCAAGGGCTTCCAAAAGCGGTCACGAAACGTGTTAGGGTGGGATGTATAGAGGGTATGTGGTGCTAGAATCCGGGAATAGGATCTTCCTTCACTTTCTTTGAATCTCAACATCTTCAACCAATAAGCTTTGCTTATTTTCACCTTACTTTACTTTTTTGGGAACATGGACAGAGGTGCACAATAACCGAAGCCTATGAGATCAGCAATCATCAATTTCTCTAGATGCCTCAACCCCTTGATGCACATACCATGACCCGTTAGGAATATCGCTTAATCCGACTTTGGCAAGACACAAACACCCGGCTATGTGAATGGTGCCGAGTTACTCATCATCATGATTGACTTCCCCAAACCTAATTGTTTTCGTCTAACACTTTCACCCAACATCTCAACTTTACTTCACTTGCTTTTCTTCATTTGCTTCCAAATTCCCGGATAGGTAAAGGGAGGAAAATATGTATATGAGGGGCTAAAGCATGATCAAGAAAAAGATGAAGAAGAAGAAGAGAATGAGTTGCCTTACTCATCCCAGGAAGAATGTGATAGAACTCACTATGTGGTGTCAACCATGAGATTCAACATAATTTTGATAAAAACAAAGTATTAAACGTGCAAAAATTTCAAACAAAGCATTTTGCAACTTAAACATATTATAAAACCTTTCGAGCATATAAAGATTTCAAAACCAATATGGAAATAGAATCATCATTAAGGTCATATCCAGAGAAGCAACACAAAACGTTTCGAAAACCTTTCGGTTAAAGCCATCTCGGTCGAGGTGTTCTGGCGTTATCAGAGTTATTCATCCTCGATCGGCCATGAAAGTCTCGGTCGAGGTCATAATTTTTTTTTTCAAACCAGTTTTTGACATTTTTCTCAAACAGAAACCTGTATGTATGCATGTAATGTTAGATAAGCATATAGAGCCTAGTAAACAATAATATCCATAAGAGTCGTACAACCATCGAAGAAAAAAAAGTCAAATAATAAATCCAAATACCCCATACTTGGGACACATTGTCCCAATGGGTCAAATATAAGTCTAAGGAATCAGAAAACTCACCGAACCTAGCTGAATTGCATAATAAATAAAAGAAATCCATAAAGTTCTAATCCTCGTCAGCTGGCGGTGGTGGATGTGGAATGTAGGGATGCTGGGTCGGGTCGAATGGATAGCCCATAACCTGCTGATGTTGGATCTCCATCATCCGTCTGGTGAAGTGCTGACTCTCCATCATCTGATGCGTCCATCCCTCAATTTGTCGGCGCTCCTCAGCAAAGCGCTCATGAATGTCAATTGTCAGGGCTGTGTATGCATCTATCATCTAGTCAGTGAGATCATCAATCCTCTGGTGTGCCTCGGAGTCTCTGAATCGACGGGATCTGCGCTGAGGTGGTGGTGGTGGTGGTGCTCTCTCATCCTCCATCGCCTCATCATCAAGATCGACAACGCGAACACTAGGGCTTCTGGTATCAGTACCGGTCTTCATGGAAGCTCCTCCATCATACCCCTCATAATCATCATCATCATCATCATCATCATCATCAGCTGCATCTCCAGCATCCTGCATGTAAGGGAACCAAGCAGCAAACCAATACTGATGATCAATAATAGAAAACTGGGATGACCAAATAATCCCCTGTGGTGCTGTCGTCTCCCACGGCATGGCAATGTGTGGCGTGCCAAGGCCACGAGGAACAAATATGCGTCTAGTGATCATCTCTTGCAGTCCCAGCGGCTTCACAGCCGCAACCAGTGTACAAGCTGAAAGGTCTAAACCCATAGAATTTGCGATGTGGGTCACCAACCCACCACAATAGATATCGCCCTTCGACTTGCCCTTGATCTTGTGTAGGTCATCTTCCAGCATGGCAGCAAAGTCAGACACTCCTCCAGTCACCATGAAAAATAAACTCAGCAGCTCCCCTTGACCGATCTTCTAGGGCGTCTCAGTACACGCCAAGAGTATCTCACTGAAGATCTTGTGAGCAAGGAGGAAAGGAAGATGAAAAATAATAAGCTCCCAGGAATCTCCGGGCCTCCACCTGTCACTATGGTCCGTCACATGGGCTATCTCGCCCCAAAAACTCCGAGCCACCGCTCGGGAAGGAAAGTTAGTCACAGTCAGTGTAGGGAAGCCAAAAATCTCCCTAAACTGATCCATAGGAACTACATAGTTCCTGTTCAGCAGTCGGTACTTGATTCCATTGTGCTCCGGCACGTATGTTACATAACTGACAAACTCCATCGTCGGCTCCAAATAGGCCGACGCTTTGATATCTATGAACTCCTCAAACCAACACTGGAGATCATCTTCTTCAAGTACTCCACCACATGGAGGCACTCGAAGGTATCAACATGAAGAAACCGCGGGGCAACGATCGGACTCCCGCAAATACGATCATAATCCTTCTAGTGACGCTCATTGATCACCGGAATAGAAAACTGAGAAGCAGATGAAGGAGAAAAATGGTGTGAACTGCTAGGCCTTTCCCTCAAGACCAATTGGCGATCAGATTTGTTGCTCATTTTTCTGGATGAAGAACACCTCGGCCGAGACACAGTCGACTAGACCGAGGCGAACTGCTGTTCGGTCGCACTCTCTGAATTTGTAAGCCTTTTGCCTCCAATCACTACCAAATGCTTCCTAAGGGGTACTTATATCTTTTTCAACAACAAACAGTGGCAACCAAAGTCAGATCTGCTCAAAATCGACAAAAGAAGGAAGGAGTTAGGGTTTGGAACGAAATACCCCAAATTCTGTAGATTGAAGCGTTTTCCTTGCTGTTTGATGCTTGGAAACTGAATCTCTTGCTTCCTCCGGTGAAATCGAGCCAAGAAACGTGGAAAACGAGCAAGAATCGAGAAGTTGAGGGTGAAGAGCCACCGCAGTCGAGGTGAGAGTAGAGAGGAAAAAAGCTGAAAAGTGAGAAACCGTCGCACCTTTTATGCCCCTCGCTGAATGTGATTACACCTTGGTCGAGGTGGTTCCGAGTGGACCGAGGTGTCAGACTGGATGTCACACCTAGTCGCCTCGGTTGAATAAGAACATCTCGGTCGAGGTGCTGTGACAACAACCGACATGTGTCTCAGTCAAGGTCCGTCTTCGCAATTTCTCAAACTTCTGTCCTTCTAGTGTAGCTTCTTAGCTGTAATCCTTCCTTAGAAAGTACCTCGTTCCTGTCTAGAGGACGCAAATACAAACGAAGCAAACCAACTAAAACTAAGCTAGAAGAGGGAAAAGAAAGCAAAACCTTGGGTTGCCTCCCAAGAAGCGCTTGATTTAAGGTCGCTAGCTGGACCGTACGCCATCCTCAAACATGCTGGAAGGTGTCCTCACCCCATACTTCATCTTCATCATGGGGTGAAACAAAGGATTCTATCCAATTTTCCAATAAATGCAAGTGCTCATCGGGAAATGAGTCATCAATGGGTAGGTCATCCTTCTCGAGCGAGGTGGAAGGTACCCGGCTGAGGTGATCCGCAAAAGAATTCTCGGGTCCCTTCTTATCAAAAATATCTAGGTCAAACTCTTGAAGCAAGAGAATCCAACGAATAAGGCGCGATTTGCATCTTTCTTAGCGAGCAAGTAACGAATAGGTGCATAGTCAGTGTAAACAATAACTTTCACTCCCACTAAGTAGGAGTGAAATTTCTCAAAAGCATATACAACTGCCAAAAGCTCCTTTTTGGTGTTGGCGTAGTTCAGTTGAGCTTCATCTAGCGTCTTGCTAGAATAGTAAATGGCGTTGGTCCGGCCATCCTTTTTTTGTCCAAGTACCGCTCCTACGGCCACATCACTAGCATCACACTTGATCTCAAAGGGCAAGGTCCAATCAGGAGGTTAAATGATGGGACCGGTAATCAACGCTTCCTTTATCCTGTAAAAAGCGTCAATCCATTCTTGCGAAAACTCAAAAACAACATCCTTATTCAAGAGATTAGTGAGCGGTTTAGAGATTTTAGAGAAATCCTTGATGAACCTCCTGTAGAAACCCGTATGCCCGAGAAAACTCCGCACTCCCTTAACAGCACAAGGGGGAAGAAGTTTCTCAATAGTCTCGATCTTAGCTCGATCGACCTCAATACCTCGGTTGGATATGAGGTGTCCTAGAACAATTCCTTCGCTAACCATAAAGTGACACTTCTCCCAATTCAAAACAAGATTAGTGTCTTCACAACGTTGTAGCACTAGAGAAAGGTTAGCCAAACAGTTATCAAAAGAGGAACCATGAACTGAAAAGTCATCCATAAATACCTCCATGATCTCCTCGATGTACTCGGAAAAGATAGCCATCATACAACGCTGAAAAGTAGCCGGTGCGTTACACAATCCGAATGGCTTCCTCCGATAAGCGAATGTCCACCATGGACAAGTGAAAGTGGTCTTCTCTTGATCATCCAGATGGATAGGAATCTGAAAGAAGCCACTATAACCATCTAAATAGAAAATATGGGAGTGTTGAGCTAACTGTTCAAGCATTCAATCGATGAAGGGGAGCGGGAAATGGTCCTTCCGAGTGGCCACGTTCAACTTCCTATAATCAATGCACATCCTCCAGCCCGTAACGGTCCTAGTTGGAATCAACTCGTTGTTCTTATTCGTCACAAAGGTCATCCCTCCATTCTTGGGAACTACATGCACCGGACTAACCCACTTGCTATCCGATATGGGAAATATAATGCCCACAACCAACAACTTAAGAATCTACTTCTTCACAACCTCCTTCATGATCGGATTTAACTGTCTTTGAGGTTCCCGTGAAGTCTTATGATCGTCTTCAATTAGTATCTTATGCATGCAAAAAGAACGCTTAATACCAACAAGATCATCAATAGTATAACCCAAAGCCTTTCGATGTTTCCTCAAACATGCATCAGTTTAGATAATTCATTTCAGATAGGGAAGCACTAACGATAACAAAATAAGTAGAATCAGGACCAAGGAAAGCATATCTCAAGTGACTCGGAAGTGGTTTAAGCTCCAGAATTGGGGGTGCTTTCTGAGGTGGATCCGTGCCTTCTCCTACTAGTGAAGTGGACTTGGATCGAAGAACAGGACTTTTAGAAGTCTCAGTTGACATCATCTCGCTTGCTATCTCGATCGAGATTCGAGGTGGGTGACCGAAATGTTCTTCAGATAAGAACACCTCGCTTGCTCTAGGAAGTGCCTCGGTCGAGGTACTGGAATTGGAACCGAAACCTAACGTACTTTTCTTCTCCTGAATCAGTTTATCAAATCTAGCTCCTGGATCTGCTTCCAATGCCTTCAAGCTTCGCACATGTGCATCGTAAGAGACATCTATACTTTCCTCCATTAAACTAAAACTAAGAACTTTTTCAAGAGGATCTTTAACATGGATAGAGCTCACCAATTCTCTAGAATCTTCTTCATATTAGATGTTGAAGATGTCATCCTCAAGTGGCTCTCCCTTCAATGCAGCAAACAATTCAAACTCCACATGATCGCCACCAATGTTGAATTTTAACTTGGCGTTCTAACAATCCACGTTGCATCCCGAAGTTGCTAGAAATGGTCTCCCGAGAATGATAGGGATGGGATAATCTGCGGGAATGTCAAGTACAACAAAGTCTATAGGTATGTAGAAATTACCTAACTTGATGGGAATGCACTCCAAAATACCCACGGGACGGGTAATGGAGCGATCCGCCATGTATAACGTCATCTTCACGGGCTTGGGCTCTCCATGTCCGACTTTCTCACAAAGCTCCAGCGGAATGATGCTCACGCTGGCTCCTAGATCACATCATGCATCGTAGGTTACATCCTCAACTTGAATGGGAATGCAAAATGAACCGGGATCTCTTAATTTAGGTGGAATCTTCTCCTTCATGATTTGAATGAGCTCCGAAGATCTAGATGTCATTCTTACTTCACCAAAATCCTCCAGTTTCCTCTTCCTTGATAAGATCTCTTTCATAAACTTCCCATAGGCAACCATCCCTAGAATAGCATCAATGAAAGGGATGTTAATATGTAGCTTATTCATAAGGTCTAGAAACTTACCAAAGTGCTTGTCTAGATGTGCCCTCACCCTTGACTGAGGGAATGGAAGTGGTGGTTTATAAGAAGGAGGTTGAACATAGACTTCAGATTTATCTTTCACTTTCTGGGGCTCCATCTCGGTTGGCACCTCGACCAAGGTACTGGATCTGCAGGCTTCAATCCACTCTGTGTTGTAATTGCCATGATTTGTCCTTTAGGATTATTCTCTGTCCTTGCTAGAAGCTTTCCAGCATCTCTTGGCGCTTCATTCGCCTTGCTGAATTGTTGTTCTAAGGATTTTTGTGCTTTGGAAAGTGAATTCATCGATGTCTCCATAGCATTGAGCTTAATCAAAATTGCTTCTAGCACAACATCTGGCTTATTTGGTGGCTGGGACGAAATTGATGCAGGCTCCTGGCTTCTCAATGGAATAGAAGAAGAAGAGGGGGCATTAAGAGCATTTTCAGCATGATAATAAGGGTTACCGAAATTTTGTTGATTAGATCTCCAATTGTTTTTGTTGGAGCTTCTGTTGTTGTTGTTGTAATTGTTGTTGTTCCGTGGCCGTTGATAGTTGTTTCTTCCTTTGTATCCAGCGTCTTGCTCCTTCTTTGTTTGAGCTACTAAAAGCTCCTTTAATTGCTTCACTTCATTGCTAAGCGAGGTGAGTTGAGCTCCATTTGATCATGTGTCTTGAAAGCTAACTCTCCTTGCTCCATCTTCAACTCGCTGATGGGAATACTTCTCCATGTGTAAAGCTTTCTTTTCAATAAAATCCCAAGCTTCATCTATCGGCATATCCATGAATGTGCCGGCGGAAAGTGATTGGAGCTTGAATTGAGTATCTCCATCAAAATACTTAAAGTATATCTCCAAAAACTCGATCTTTGGAATCCCATGATGTGGGCAATCCAAAAATAGATCCTTAAATCTCTCCCATGACTTAGACAAGCTTTCCTTGTCCTTCATAATAAAAGCATTGATCTTTCCCCTCAATTCAGCGGTCTTAGAAGGGGAAAGAATTTAGTAAGAAACTCCGTCGTCATCTCTTCTCAAGTGTTGATTTTTCCAGCCGAAAGAGATTGATACCAAGCAATCACCTTGTCTTTCAAAGAGAAATAGAAAGACCTCAACTTGTAGTTGTTATTCTCCACTCTTGATGGTCTCAAAGTCTCCATAAGAATCTCATAATTTTGCAAGTGCTGATGCGGAGACTCTCTCTCCAAACCTCCAAATTGACATTGTCGGATCATGGTTAGAACTTGCGGTCTAAGTTCATAATCATTCTCAGCTGGTTGACCTAGGTTGACTCCTGGACGCTTGACTTGCTGATTGGGGTCCATCCTCTGACCTAGGGTTCGTGGAACTCCAACATAAAGAACATCTCGGACTGGCATCCGAGGTGGTGGGTGTATCTCGGCCGGGGCAATTGGGACTGGGTCTTGGCTCGGTCGAGGATCTGGGATCAGTCGAGGCAGAACCTGGGCCCTTACAGAGGCCATATCTGCTTCAATTCCTTTTGTTCTTGTGCGAGTCTAGTCTCTCTCTCGATGTAGTTCTTCCTTACTAAGGCGCAACTGTTCTAATGCCTCCTTCAATTCGGCTTCAAGATCGCGATTGTCTTGATCGGCCATATTACCTTCTTTGAATCTTCTCTTGTAGGTCTTTTTCTGGTTCTGGATTGTAAGGAACGGTTTCCTTTCCAACACGAGTTCTTTACATAAACCTAAGGAAAGATCCTGCGAAAACACTCAAGTAAAGTTGCCAATAACAACAAGGGCAATAGCCCCGAAAGACAACCGAAACCGAACTTGGTCTAGACCAAGTCCTTGGCAACGGCGCCAAAAACTTGTTCGCTCCAAAAGGTGTGTGCAAGCTTTAATATTTATACCAAGAGTAATTGTAAATAAGTGAATCCGTAGTATACGGATTGATTGTAATAAAAGCAATAATTCCAGGGTCGAACACAGGGACTATGGTGAAACAAAGCTCGGTAATTTAGGTTGTCAATTAACAATCACGCAACAAAGCAAAGCTATGAAAGATGATCTAAAAGTTAGATAAAGAAAATGCGGATTCTAGAGATTAAAGCATCCAATTGTGGTTCCGACTCAAGATCTTAAAAGATAACGTGGACAAAGCTGAGGTTTGAAAGGGAAGGTGTTTCTAAGGTGGGAATAGATCACCGGGTAAGTCTCACTAATCACTATCCCAAATCAAAGATCCTTTCACCGGGTAAGTCTGAAGGTACTAAGGAAAGGAACTATAATCTCAAACCAACACACCAGCCAAGGGCATAGAATCAACCTTTACCGGGTAAGTCTCAAGATAACTCTCAAAGATGGGATGAAGGCACACTCAAACCCTAATAAAGGATAAACCTTTATTACCTACACTCATGATCTTGGGTAAACAAAAACAAAGGAATCACCGGGTAAGTCTCATCCTAGGCTTGCGTTGAACCAGGAAAGGTATAACAAGGATAGGATTTGGCAAACTAGAAACTCTCAACTCAGATAAGGTTCAGGAAAGGTTCACCTCGTTCAGTTATATCCCATCCCGGCCGAGATGTTCTATGAATGACCGAGGTGTTCGTCGGTTAAGGTGAAGGCTCGAGCTTTTAGGGTCCGCTGGGATAAAGGATCATTCTATCATCGTCTTTCCCACAACTTTAAGCCAATCACCTTAGAATCGCATAAAGAACTTAGCCAACAATCATCATGATAACAAAAATCAAATTTATAAGAAAGGAATCAATATTCAAACAAGAAAACCTTAACAAAAAGGTCTCAATAAGTGAATTAAACAAACAACAATCAACGTTCCTTAATCACAAATCAGAAAAGACAACAAAACCAAACAAACTAAGAAAGTCTTACAAACTTCCTTCAAAGCCAACTTCAACTTGATTCCTTCCTTCCTTTAACTTCAACCTTCAAAACTTCCTTTAGAAAATCCTTGATCCGAAGATGATCTGTAGATTTCAGGATTCCTGAATTGTAGAAAATCCAACCCTTTATATAGGATAATTATCTTCCAATGATAAGATATCTTGGAAAGATAATTTCCTTAAAAATATATCCATATCTTCCAAAATATATCAGCCAAAAAGATATCTTCCTTCTAGAAATCCAGCCAAAAATATGTGTTATTCACTTTCCAAAAATAGAAGATCTCAGCTAAAAATAAAGATCTCGTTGTCGTGTCATCAGTTTGCCTCGGTCCAAACGCTCCTCAAGATCACCTCGGTCGATGTGATACTACAGCTGACCGGGATGAGTCTCAACTGAAAGTGTAACTCTCTAATCTAGTCCAAAATCAATCTTCTAAATCATTTCCATGCTTTGTGAGATCTTCTTATAACACCTCAATACTCCAAAAAGTAGCTCTAATGACTAATTAGCTTCCTTAGCTCCATTTCGGTCCAAAAAGAGCCATTTTCCTTACAATTACAACGAAACTAGGTGTAGACCTCGATTCCCGCATAGGTAGACAAAACAAATATAATCAAATAATATACATCCATACATGCAGATTTATGAAGATAAAACGTCTAAACCAATCCAAAAATACAGACTATAATACATGCTATCAAGCGGGATAGTACCGCTTAGGGGCCCAGTTATCTTTCATGACAGTCTTCATTCTGAAACATATGGTTGGTTAGAGAGGTATTTTCAAGCCTTAATGGACGAGTTATGAACCTCCATTCTAAAATGAGAACAAGTGTCATCCGGACACTTCCGGGGAATGAGTGCAGATTCTATGATAGTTGAAATGTGTTTATGATGGACGTTGTTAGGCATTTATGAACGGAATTCTAGCACAACATGGCGTTGGAATTTGGATGGTAGATGTGATGTTAGGTGGACTGAGTCGCCTGATGGCGTAGTTAGAAGAGAGGCGCAGACCTCTAGAGTCCTGATATGTAATACATCTAGCTTAGAATACTGATGATATGATTTATGATGTTAGTTTAGGCATTCATTTAGATAGTTTTTCCCGTTATTCATGCATGTTTTGGCATTAGTTCATGACGTTTACGCTTAATTCATGCATATTGTCGAAATAGACGTCTACACGAATTGTCGGTTTTGTAGGTATTTTGGGGAGCTTTTAGAGCTTAATCGATACATTCGAGGATCATTCCTCGTGATGGCATACTTCCGGACTCATTAAGGAGCAAGCTAGGAGCAAAGGAGAACACAAAAGACCTTGTTGGTGCATGCCTTGCACCAACTCATGACTTGGTGATCCAAAGAGGGCTGAACAACGAGAACCACGGCCCAGAGGCCAAAATCTCGACCGTGGTTTTGGCCGTGGTTTCTTCTGAACCACTTTGACACATGTCCCACGATCTCTTTGTCCGACCCTTGCTTTTTGGTAGAGTATTTAAGTGTACCTGCAGGCTTATTTGAGGATCCTCTCTCCTTTTTGGACCCTTCTCCTCTAGCATCTTCCTCAACACTCCTCCATTGGAGCTTCTCTTCCAAGCACCCTTGTGGGTGTTTTTGGAAGAGATTAGTGTAGATTTTAGTTTTAAAGTGAGATTTGAGTGGTTTTGAGTGAGGTTTCCTTTGTTGATACCTTGGAGCTGTATCTTGCAACCTTTGCAAGATTTGGTAACTTCTATTCTAGCTTTATAATGTCTTTTCGTTGGTTCATTCTTCATTTTCTAGCTATGACTTGCAAGCATGCTCTATTTATGAAGTTTGATCTAGATTTGTATGTTGTTGGCTGAATAGTGGTGATTCTAGGGTGAAGGAATGATGTTTATGCTTTGGACTATGATTGTATGGACCTCCATGTTAGCTTAGGATGGATTCGTGTTCGAACCCTAACTCAGACCCAAAACCATGGCATGTTCATCCAAAATCTAGACCCTGGTTTTGGCCGTGGTTTTCTCTATTGTGCTTGTATTGATGAATCTGGATGTTTGGATGTAGATGTGTTGAAATCCTAGTGTTTGTTGAGCCTAATCTAGCTTAGGGTGACCTAATGTTAGCAACATTTTTGAGGGATGAGACTTACCCGGTAATTTCCTCTCTTAGATACATAAGATGATGAACTCTAGGTAGTAGTGAGCCAAAAAAGCCTCCATTGGATTGAGTGTGCTAGGATCATGCCTAAGACTTACCTTTTTCGAGACTTACCCGGTAAGGAGGGATTTGACCCTTATGTAGTGGCCGGTTTGTGTAGAATTCCCGTCCTTAGGTTCCTTGAGACTTACCTGGTAATAGGACTTTAGGTGCGAGACTAGTGAAGCATGAGACTTACCCGGTAATTGCTCCCATTAGAGAAACACCCAACTCCGAACAACCACAACTTTTCTTTGATCTTTAGAAGCATGAGTCCATTGTCATAATCGAAATTCCGAATCTCTAGAATCCGCTTTCTTACCTTTTATCTCTTATCTTTGTGTTTGTGTGTTAGTTTGTTTCTTTGTGTTGATATATTTGTGATCCTTGTTTGATCACCCAAAACCATCCAAAAATATTGTGTTTTGCACTTTCTTTATTCCTCATCTCATCTTAGTTTAGATTTACACTATCTTTGATCATTGAATGACTTGATTTCACCTCAGTCCTTGTGTTCGACCTCGGAATACTTTCCTTCCTACATAACGATCCGTACACTGCTGGTTTCTCTAGGTAGTTTAGGATTTTAGATCGAGTTATAAATTTAAGACTTTGTGTGTGCATGTTTTGGGCGAACAAGTTCTTGGCACTCTTGCCTTGGATTTGTGTCGTACAATCCTAGCGTAACAAGTTTTTGGCGACGTTGCCGGGGACTAGGTCTAGATTAAGTCATTTGATTTTGATTGATTATAGTGTTTATCTTTCTTGTTACTTTTGATCTTGTGTTGTTTTTGTCTTTGCCTTTTTCAAGTTTGTAATGGACGGATTTTACTTCCAAGACGACCTTGACAACATGGAGTATGAGGGATGGATGGAAAGCCAAGATCTAGGACCTCTCCTTGATGAGTTTGAGTATTGGGAGGAGTTTAATGCCTATCATGAGTCCCATGATCAAGCTCACATGACTACATTGCCTCATGAAGAACCTCACCATCAACCTCATAATTATCGAGTGGAATCAATGCTAGAAGAAATGTTGAGGAAGATGGATGATCTAGAGAGCAACCTTGCTTCCATTTCGAGTTCTCTCATGGTGCTTGAAGCGAAAGTATTTAAACAAGAAGAGGTTCACCATGAGGAGATCCAAGAATTGCCCGAATCAACCATGATCATTAAGGAACTTCAAGAAGAGTTGGATGAAGCTTGGGAGCAAGTGAGGCTAAGGGATTTGGCCATGAAGGATGAAAGAAGATTGAATTTCGAGAGAGAAGAACAAATAAGGAGGGATATTGAGGAGATTAGACATACTCTTATGCTAGGAGATCCTACCATCCTTCAAGGCTTATCTCCACCTCCTTCGCCATTGGAGGAGTGCAATGAAGTGCTCTCACCCCCGGACACCCTTGCCATCAACCCCAGAACCACACTTGAAGACCTCACGAGGGAGGAAGAAAATAGAAAGAACTACGGCCTATCTGGAACTTCCACGTCCGTGGATTTGCCCGTGGAAAGCTCTGTCGTTGAGAGACCTAAGTTAATTCCAACTCCTTCCAATCCTTCCTTGCTTGCCCGGAGTACATACGAAGATTGGAGTCCTTTTCCTAAGGAGTAACCCATATTGAATGATGGAGGCAAGCATGATGGATCCATGATGGTTATGAAGCACTTCAATGAATAATTCTTTCCAAGAATCGGCTTTCTTCGGATCATAGAGGATGAGGATGACAAGCATTTCACCGGTGTGACCGCGGAGTACCAATTGTCTAAGTATGGGGTGGCACCTATGGTTACAACTCCATACTATCATCAAGGGAGCGGTGATGAAGGAGTCTACTACTCACCGGTGAAGAAAGAACTTAAAGCTTATTTGGGCATCAAGTGGCCCGTGCTTGTCATCATGGATGCCGGAAAGCAATGGTTGCTTGGACTCCTAAAGCAAACCATGGTATTTGAGGTGGATTGACATATCCACGGAGTTTGGTCAAGCTAATGACCTAAAAGAAGCGCTTCTTGGGAGGCAACCCAAGGGTAACAACTCTTTCCCTTTTCAATTTCGTTTTTATTTTTGCTTTTGATTTTATTTTTGTGTGTTTTTGTGTTTTGTGTTTGTGTGCTAGAGGGTAGGTAACCAAGAAGCCTTGCAAGGTGAGTTGATGATGTTGATCCCGTTTTCAATCATGGGTGGAGCGGACGTGAGGCTTGGACGGCTTGAGGTGTCTTTGTTGGATGGAAGAGCTCCCATCTCGCATACACCTTAGCGAGGGTCTCGACGCCGGAATGAATAAGAAGAGCTCTCTACTATGCTTGATTGATCATCCATCACCACCACTCCACATGAGTGAACCAAAATACCGAAAATGCTACATTTTTACATTGTGAGGACTCTCTTTCACTCTTCTTTACTTGTTTCATTATGTAATAGATCTAGCCTAGAATACCATGGACGCAAAGCGTCATACGTGGTGGACACGAAGAAGGGAAGGTGGAGTTTCCGATTTATCGGACCCTTCAGATATTGATGGGAATTGGGCAGTGGCTCGCAAATTTGTGTTGCCACCAAGGTGGAGAGTATCTTCTGCGGGTTCTTTTATAACAACCATGGAAGTATATATGTTACTCGAGTTATGTTATTAGTCGTGATGATCTAGTGGCAAACAAGAAGCTGATGAGGCTACCAGAAGGAGACGGGAAAGTACCTTTGATTGAGTGGTTACATTGAGCTAGTTGCCTTGTTTTGGCCGTTGGGTTAGGTGTTAGGCGCATGCGTGAGATTATGTGCTTTGTTCCCAATAGGGAATGTGTTCTATGATCGGTTATATCTTGACTTGGTATGCGTATTCGGTTCATGGGAGTATGTGTACAGGCCTTGCGAGGTCTTGTTGCGGTTACATGATTGAGCGATGGTTATCGAGTAGAGAGTTAGCACGCTTTTGACTTTGAGTGGTTACAAAGTTAGTTATGTTAAGAGTTTTACGTTTTGCAAGTTTTGGGACGAAACTTGTTTTTAGGGGGATTAGTTGTAACATACGAAATTTTTATTCCGGGTGTTGAGTAGTTTATCGACCTTCCCGTAGGCGCGGCTCAATTTTCCCGCAGGCACGAAGTGCTGATCGTCGGGTTTATTCCAAAATCTCGTTCCGACCTCTCATTTTTAACCCTTGATTTTGGATGCCTCGGTTCCTAGCGTAAATTAGAAGGATGGGTCAGCTGACCTTTGAGCTTCCCCTTTTGTGGCAGCCTTCATCCCTTCTCTCTCTCCTTTTCCATTTCCCTCTTTCACGTGAGATTGCTCCTCTCCTCTCTTTGGCTTCACCTTCTTCATTGACCTTCCATGGCTCTTCTACCTTTGATGTGTGAGTCGATCCTATTGTATTCGTGATGGAGACAAAAGATCCTAGCCAAGCTGTTGTAGGTAATCTTCTTCTTCTCCGTTCATCTTCTCCTTCTTCCTCAAGCTTCAATGGTGGAAGCCATGGATTCATCTTGTTTTCTTCCCCTTTGGCTTGCATGTGCTTGGATCGAGCTTGGATAGAGTTATATGATGATGTTTATGCGTGTGGATGTTTTGGAGCCAAGCAAGGGAGCTAGGAGGCCATGGCACATCAATAAATCGTCGAAGAAGCCATCGTAGATCACCCTCTTTTGTTCGACAACGGGGCAGCCAACTTGAGCCGCAGGGGCGGCCAGCCCAGGCCGCAGGGGCGGCTGCTGGCTCTGTCAGCCCTCCCTTGCGGTCTTCTTCCCCCTTTCGCGGCTGCTCTTCCTTCTTCTGCACCGTGTCTTTGCTTGGTGAGTTCCCTCCCTTGAGTATAGGTTCATTGATGACCTTAGAGAGTGTTGATGAGTAGAAGCATGCTAGGATTTGACCTAGGATAGTTGGAATGCTATGTAGTTTTTTGTGGACCTTAAGCGAGTTTGTGAGGTTTTCGGAATGATCTATGGCTTAATGGCTGCATGTTTCCGAGTTGGTTCATGGGATGAGGGTATGGCTGCATTGTGAGGCTTTGTGAAGGTTTAGATGGTGAGTACATGGTTGTGAGTTTATGAGCTAGGATGTGCACATAGTTGTTACCGTTGCCTTTGTTGTGACTAGGATCGTTGTCCTAGTATGGGTATGGGTTATGACCTTGTGAGATCATATAGGACTTAGACTTCTAGCTTATATGAGTGGTTGTTGATTATTGTTCCTTGTCTTGAATAGGCTTTGGTTATATTCCTACAGGAAATGTGATTGGGTTGATCGTTGGGACGAGGTAAGTCTACGTACTTACTTAGCTCGCTTTCATGCATTATTTGCATATGTGATGGTGGTGTGTGCTTTATGTTTGTTTATTATCATGAAACCGGATTAGGACAACTTGGTTATATATATTGTTGGCCTATTGCTTATTATTATCGGGCGGTGACATCAATGCGCAGCTCCCGAGGGAGACTGGGAGGTTCTCTGCGACCAGGCCATACATGGTATACGGGCGGGCATCTTCTCCACTCCACATGGTATACGGGTTGAGCTCCGCCACACTCCTGCTGGTTACACGGGGACAGAGGTGAGAGTTATAAGACCCTCGTGTCACACTATAAACGAATGGAATTAGAAATGGAATAACCTAAAAAGAGAATACGAATCGGATGTGTATGTATATGAGCATGATGTGTGTTATGTTTGCTTCTCTGTGTGTTCGTGCCTTTGCTATCTTTTTAATTTCTAGAATGTGAGCTAACGGTTTTATACCGATTGTTGTAGTTGATGTGCAGGTCAGGTGTGGCCGAGTGATCTGGAGAAGTAAGCAGCCGGGGTTCCGTACATCATAGGTCGAGTTTGGGGGTTTGAGTCTGTGTATTGTGTTGTGTATTATCTATTGTTGGCTTTGTTGTATTGACGGCTGATGTCTTTTCTTTCTTGATGTATTCGGGAATCATATCATTAAAGTTATTTTCGGTTTTGCCCTTTATTTATGCCTTGCTGGAAAGGTCCGGTGAAATTGTTGTCAGGCTAAGGGTCGGGACCCATTGTGAGGTCTCGCCCGTAGCATCCCGATATCTCGCGGATTCGGGGTGTTACAAATCCTTCTAAAGAAGGGGAGTCTGATGTGGGACAATCTCCGACGCGAGGACCAATTACACGTTCAAAGACTAAAGCATTAAAAGACAAACTAACAACTCATTCACCTTTACCTATTTCGGATCCAATTATGGATGGAGCAATCACACGGTCAAGAGCAAAGGCTATCCAAGATGAAGTTGAGGATCTACTTATGACATGTACGCTCAATGAGACTCTCCTCACTCTCACGAGTTCCTTGGTGACGTTATTAATTGTTATAGAGGATCCAAGCCACAACCAAGAAGAATCACCAAGCAAAGAAGAAGGATAAGAGCAAGGAAGAGTCTTAGAGAAGGAAAATGGACCGATTTTCTTCACAAGAACGAGTTCTTGCAAAGATCCGGCCATGATCTTCTATCTTTTGGAAAATATATTTTGTTATTATTCCATAAAGCTCTCACATTATCTCTAGGAATTATTCAGTTTAGATTTTATCTTTATAGTTTAGATTTTATGTATCTTAAAGATATCTTTGCAAGATAAATCCTTAAGAATATATTTTCCTAGTTTTTGTAGGATTAATCTCTCTTATAAATAGCCTTAGTTGGGGAGATTGTTTGGTACATTAGATTTGATATATTTCCACATATTGTCAGACTTGCAACTTCACTTACAAAGTTTGTGTTTTATTCATTAAATCGTTCAATCAATAAAGAGAGCTTTTGATTGAATTGTTTGTGAAGTCCTTGCTAGATTGTGCTTGTGTGTGTTAATCTTGTTGAAGGTTGGTGATCCTGGTCAATTCTAGTCCCTCGTGCTTGTATTATTTAGAAGACTTGTGTAAGGCTAAAGAAGTGTTGTTTAAGGTAATCTTTTCGTTTAAGGGTTTTGGCAAATCATTGGGCAAGGTTCTTTTGTGGAACTATCTTGGTTCATATCTTCGTATATCCTTCATTTATCATTCCATATTCATCTTCTTATCTTGCCATATCATTCACTAATCCATTTTTTGAGTTGTAAAGAAAATCCCCCTTTTCATCAAATAAATTGGCCGATTTATTCTTAAAACAGTCCGATTTTTATCCCATTTAAGGACTTTCAATCGAAATCGGGAACTGCGGCTAAACCCCGCATCATGAAAAAAGCTTCACTAGAAAGATTAGGTTGCCTCCCACAACAAGTAACTTGCGATTACTCTATAGTGTATTTTTCTCACTTACTTTTTGTATTTCTTGTACAAGAAACTAAAAGATCTCAACCAAATCTAGCTAGAATCAAATTGTATTGTGTTAAGAAATACATAAATTTGCCGAGAAACTTCAGATATTTTTTTTTATCAATGTTTAATAACTTCATCTATACATTTTGCATCACAAATCATACTTGTCTTGTACAGTGTTTTGAATGAATGTTTAACAACTTCAATTATTGAGAGTTAAAAAGAAAAAGAAGGAGAAGATTAAGGGCGAGTTTGGTATCGTATGGGTATTCTTTTTTTAGATTCTTCGAGATGGAGATTCTTGAGATTGTTGGAGATTGTCGGGTATGGAGATTCTTAGAAATTTTTTTTTGCGAAAATATTACGTGTTTGGTATTAGATTATTTATAAGGATTGTTTACGGAATGATTACGACAATACCCCTATCTTCTTCGTTCCAAATACACCAATGTTCCAAACGACATGTAAACCTAAAATCGATCTCCAATTTGGCATTTCAGCATCATATGCCATTAGCTTGGATTTGATATCAGGGCACGCCTAGTCTTCTTATCAGCACCATATGTCATTAACTTGAGCTTGGATTTAGAGCAAGAACAGTGATACGGGGATCATCGAGGAGGAGTAACAACCGATCGAAAACCGAGAAGCGAAGAGAAGGAAGAGAATGAGATGGATTGAGGAAGAAGGGAAGGGGAAAATGAAAGAATTGGAAATTGGATTCTGCTGCTATTTTTCGTGTAGGACTATTCCATGGGCAATCCTGGTGCAGGTGCCAAGTCCCGATTCCAGTATACAAGAACACTGGTCATAATAGATACATGGTGAAGAGCGATTGAAATGAATTGAATCTAACCCAATGGAGGAAGCTTGCAATGGAGGAAGCCGTTAAGGAGATGGATGATGGTATCATTATCCCCAGAGGCCAACAACTCAGTCGTAAACCGAAGATCTGTGCACACTGAAGAAGAATGAAAGAGAGGAATGAACGAGAGAAGGGTACAAGTGGAATTGAAAAGAATCTAACCCAATGAATCTCCAAGAAGCTTGGGTAGGCAAGCTTCTTTTTACAGGATTCTTTAGCCAAAAGAATGTCCTAAAAGAATACAATCCCGAAGCTCCAACTCATACCAAACGATGCTATTTTTGCCATCTCCAAGAATCTCGTCAAAAAAAATCTAAATGAATCCCCTAGAATACAATACCAAACGGGCCCTAAGGGAGTAAAGCTTATGAAACAATCTCACTAGATTAAAAGTAGGTGAATGTAGGTTTTACCTCATAATGCTAACCGTAAAACCTTGTTTCTACCTCATTGTGCTAACGACTAGTAGGTGAGTAAAATTTTTACCAAAAATTGTACTAGTAGTACTCAGGAAGCAAAGTCCTCATCATTATCAACTTCAACCATTTCATCCTGGGGTTTGTTAATTCTTCATCATCATAGTATAGGGGTTTGTTTAGATCAAACAGATAAAAAATATCCTCTTCGTTGCCGTTCACTTTTATAACTTGATCGAGATTTCGGTCATCACTTTGTTCTTCATTCACCAATTGATTTTCTTTGTCGTCAAGAACTTCTCCTTTTTCATTGTACTCTTTGTTAAGATCAAATGGAAAAAATGAAATAGTCTTCATTTTACATTTCAAAAGCTTGTTCGAGATCCACAATTGATTGCTTCTCTTTGTTGGGATGAAGATTTCCATCCTTACAGTAGGGTTTTGTTTGGATCATAAACAAAAATGGACATTATGCAAATATGAATGTGAATATTTATCTCCTACGGGCAATTAAAATTGTACAATGCCACTACAGAAATTAATGTTATTTTATAATACAAGTGAAAAGAGTAGGTTGTCAATGGGAAGCCTTCTCCACCACGGATGAAGGTGTAGGCGAGGTGAGCATCCTTAGAGTAGGCGATGTGAGGCGGGACGAAGAGAAGTCTCTTGTATCTTTGGAGGTGGGTAGATCGAACAACTTTCGGGGTAGGGATAAAGGTATTTTATGGTTGACGAATTGAGTGGAGGAATATATTCCTTTGTTGTTGTGTGTTGAGTGGGAAGGGGGAGAAAAAGACGTACAAAAGTTGTTGGAATTGATTGGAAAAGTGGGAACTTTGACTTTCGGCGTCTAGAAAGGTGAGACGAATAGCGAGACGGTGTCAGACGGCTTGTCAGGCTGTCTCAATTCCATCTCAACGTCATCACGTTTTGATTTTCGGAAACACCAGTTGCCACGACATTGAAAACGGTTTCCGATGCCATACGGCTTGTGAAATTCATCCTCGTCTTCCCATAAGGCTTGTGAAATGGCTATGAGACAGCTTTAGATGTCATATCATTGGTCGTACGTCATTGGCCATCTCCATGTTGTCATTGGCTATGGCTTTTTGAACTAAATTCACATAAATTATGTAAATTCATCCCAGTTTCATCTTTTTCAAGCATGAACTCTAGACCATCCAACTTCTCAATGACATTTGATCGTGAAAGTTTTAACTCTATAGTTAACAACAACCTCACCCGCAAGTATTATGTAATATCCGGAATTTTTATTCCGCTTAATTCCGTAGCAAACCGGATTTCGAGCCTTTGATCCCTATATGTCTATCTAGTCGGACATAGTATCTAAAAATTTTATCATTTTATGTAACCTCACTCCACAGAAAATGATAAGACTTTATAGCAAACCCTAATCCTTCAAACCCTAGTTTATATCATGACTTGTCTTTGACAAGGTCATGACGTGATAGTGATGAGATCAACACGAGACCAAGATGAGGACAAGACGAGACCATGACAAGGTTTGACGAGATCAAGACGAGGTTGTGACAAGACCATGCATGAGCTTGGCAAGGCCATGACGAGTTTTGACAAGGCCTTGACAAGCTCCTACCAATCTCAACCCACTCTTCCTATTTTTTTGTTTTAGCCCAGTCCGTCAGCCTACTCCAGCAGTTTGGCCTTTGTCCAGCCCGGCGTGGTCCTTGGGAGAGAACTGGCCTAGCTCGTGTCCGGCCCAGCAGCTCATTGCCTCACGCCAACCCAGTCGGAGTTGGAAAATCGTCCAAGATGCGTGTATGTGGACGAAGGAGGTCTCTCTATCCTTCAAAATATAACTGCCAGATCTTGAAAGATCTTCCCATTGACGCAGCTCTAGATCTGTCCCTCTCCTTCCCTCGCTCCCCAAAATCTCGCTACCTTTCTCTATGTGTACCGTCTAACCTAAATCACTCGGAACCCTCTACACGCAACTGGAGACGCCAGCCAATTGCAAGACCAACGCAACATCAACTTCCTCGTTCAAACAGCACAATAATGATGTATAATAGAATGGTGCCTCCATTGCGTCCAGACTACGGGACACTACTGTATGGATTTGATCATCCTTCACCTCCTAAGAACAATGGATACAACCATCCCTTCCGAGTCAGCCTCTCTTCTAGACATAGCCAAGCCCTGTAGCCTTTGAAGATCTAAGATTGGAAATGGAGACGAAGTCCATGCTCCCCCTCCTGGTGCACACGACCTAGAGTGACACAGAAACTCCCAGCCTCCCTTCTTCTGTGCAACAACTAACTCGAAACAATCTTAACTCAACTTCTCACTTCCCCTCGAGTCTTGGAATCAAGTAAAGTTGATACCCTTCTCTTCCTTGCACTTCTGCCCATGTAGTTCATGCCTAATGAGTGCCTTTTATGTCTCCTAAATCTACCTAGAACAACCATAGAGGAGCAGTAAAGATACATACTGTTTTCCGAGTTTTCAGGAAGTGAGAACCAGACACTTTCGAGTCCAGATTTGGGTATGCTAGACACCTCCTCTATTGCTGAATTTCGGATATGTTGTAGTCAGTAGTACATAGTTGATCATACTAATATTTGGGAAGAATCGGATTTATGGTTTGAGAGTTATGATGTTGCAAAGTTGACCCCTCATGCAGTTTTTATAAGTGTGTTGAGTGTTGGGAAAAACAACATGTGATGCAGTTTTGTGAGATAGTTTTGAATAGGGTTTTGATCTCTGTTGGACTTGAATTTTGGATATGATATAGTTGACATATTTTAGTAGAACATATCAAAATTTATGATAAATCCAGCGAGTGGTTTAGGAGTTATGATTTTTCAAAGTGGAGACAGTGTGCTGTTTTGTTAAGTGTTTGCTGAATTTTCAGAAACTGTGTTGATCAGTCCAGTTTAAGCATACTTTTTTATGCTTTAGAGATACGATCCACCGTTCAATTTTGGAGATGTTGTTTAGTGCCATGCATATGTTAATATGTCAAAAGTTGGGATGAATCCAACGGTGGCCTTTAGAGTTATAGAGGCTCAAAGTGGACTTGTTGTATAGTTGGAAAACATACTCAGATTTTGGCTAAGCATAGAAAATTTCAAGTGTGGTAACAAACTTTGGAAATTTTTGTAGAAGTGATGGTTGAACAGTTTTAAGAAATTTTTGCTCCTAGGAGTCGACAGGATATCATAGATGACCTAGAGATTTATTTCGGAAATTTTATAAGTTTATTCGAATTTCATATTTGAAGCCAAAGTTGGACCCTAGTGTTCTTTTTAGAAGGTTAAAAAAAACATGTAATGTTCTAGTCTTGACCTAAACTCAACTTTAAGAGTTAGAATATGATAGTTAGTCTCAAGTAAGAATTTAAGTACATATTGCGAGATTTTTAGAAGATTCGGGACCAAGGGTAAAATGGTCATTTTACCTTAGACGTGTATTTTAGTATATTTCTCTTTCGATAGGATCTTATATCTTAGAAGTCTTAGACTTCTAAGTATATTGGATATGTGTTGTTCCACTTGCCTCCTTTGACAGACAACCGAGTTATACAATTACAGATTGAGTTGTGATTAAGAGAGTCGAGATCTGAATCAGGTAAGTCCACGGACATACTTAGCTGGCTTCTTGTATGAATGTAGTGTGTATGAGTGGTGTTTGTTAGTTATCATAAACAACGAAATTGGATCAGGCCGACTTTATTATTTACGTAATTGACCCAAGTGTACGATAACGGGTCGTGACATCATCTGCCTAGCTCTTGCGAGAGTCTAGGAGGTTCCCTGCAACCAGCCCAGTCAGGTAGACGGTCAGATGCATTAGTACCATTCCGCGTTGGTTAACGGGACAGGGGCGAGGTTTGAGAATCCCTCGTGTCACAAAATAAGTATCATTAGTAATAACCTATCACCTAATTAAAGATAATAAAAGGATTGAGTGTTGCATGTTGATTGTGTATGTTGGGTGTTTGTGCTTTTACCTTTATACTTATGCATAGAATGTTAGCTAACGGTTTTATACCGCTTGTAGATGTCTTGCAGGTTAAGACAATTGTAGAGAGATCCGGAGGGAATGGTCAGCCGGATCCACGTACTCATTTAGTTGGGGACGGCGATGTTTTTTGTTCTTCATATGTGTCGTTTTGATACCTTTGTTTTGTAAGGCTGATACATATTCTTCATGTATATATTGTTTAAAGTTTTCAAATGTTTTAAATACTTTTGTGCCTTGTTGTAAGATCCTTGTGAAATTGTTGTCAAACTAAGGTCGGGACCCATTGTGAGGTCCTAACTAGTAGCTCCCTAAGTTCTCAGAATTTGGGGTGTTACAATATGGTATCACAGCCTAGGTTGGCAACAATAGCACTTGAAATCTTCTGAAAGACCGAATGTATGAAATAACTAGAACCCGAAAGGGGTCTAAATTTTCAAAACGGATTTATGTTTTTACACGCACGCATAGTCGGGTTGTTGGGTTAGTAGTACGTCGGACCACCATCGCTCTCCGTGGATCTCTGCAACTTGGATCGATAGGAGTTAGCTTATAGACTTTTTATGATGTTTATTATAATATGTTATATACATGTGTATGCTTAGCTTGTTAGTATACTAAAGGATATTTTATATCCTTTAGTCGTGATATCACGAAGAAATTATCGCCTCATGATAAATCAACTGCGGACTTGAAGAATCTCCAACACGAGGCAATGGAATCGGACCTTGAATTGAGTATTATACTCGGGTAGGCTACTTGGTGATCCTTACAAATCATCCAAAGAACAAGTGAGCAAGGAGTAAAGTTGTGAAGATAATTGTTACCACAAGAACAATCAGATGAGGAAGAAATCCCTGAGTCAGTTCAGTTAGAAGGAATAGAAGGACGTACAAGGAACTCGGGCATACGAGGCCGAGAGACGGAATTAGAAGAACCATGCAAGAGACTACAAGAGTGCGGAGTAGAGATAACCATATTGGAACGAGACTAGTAGAATTGAATACAACCAAGATCACGTAATCAAGGACATTACAATCCAGGCAGATGCCCCATAAACGATTATGGGTTTGAGAAACCAGAAGAGACAGAGTGTCAATCCGGGTGAGATATTCTAAGGTGCCCGGAATGAAGACCTACAATTGAGTGTAAAAGCGGAAAGGCAGACCCCACAAGTGTGGGGAGGTTTTGACCTCCTTGGTAAATAAAAGAAGTTTGAAAGAAACCGCGAGGCCAATATCCAAAGAATAGAAGCCTGTAGCAGGGTCAACGAAGTTTCATGAAGGCAATATTACCACCAACTCCAGTGAAGAAATGTGTATGGGATAACGGCCTTGCTGGAATCGAGAGTCTAGGGTAACCGCAATTATCACAGGACCTAAGCCATCAACACGGACGGTCCATGCAAGAGGAACTGTATGTGGATGATCATTACGGCCATAAGAATTGCAAAGACGCTTGCAAGCTATCGTGGACAACTTGAAACGACTATTTATGTCAGATGGATGACCAATCGGACTAGAGGAATGGAGTTAGCCCAAAGGAAGCGGAAGGGTGAAAGATAGAACAAATTAAAGAAGTTTAAAAGGAATAATTGAGTAGGTGATGCTTACCAAAGAATTTTAATACCAGACGGGGTTTGAGAAGAGTATGTTCGGGATACTGAAATGAGTCAACTATAGACTGACCGACGTCAGCTGAGGATGTGCAAGTGTTATTTTGTATTGACGAGTTATGTACCGTTATGAAAAAATAACTGCGACTGTGGATTTATGGGGTAGTTTTACCGACGCCTGGAAGGATTTCCTCAAGTATACAACAACAATCTTCTTAGACAACAAAAGGTATCGCGAGGATCGCGTTAAAGGTTGTTTCTTGCCTGGTTAAGATCAAACTCTGGTCGGGTCAGAGAGTTTGGATTTGTGTTAGAAGAATTAAAGGAGTGAACAGAAGAGGTTGTTTTCCAATCGTTATTTTATTTCAAGGAGGCAAATAAGGAAAGTACTTGGTACTCCGTCTAGATATGACTAATAGTGTAATTAGGAGAAGAGTTTTGGGGTCAAGCACTTTGGACTCACAGAAAATGTCCTTATGATTAATGGGTGACAATAGAATTATTAGAGTAGCGCAGCGGAAGCGTGGTGGGTCATGACCCACAGAGCAGAGAGCTCAATGGTACAGAGAAATAACGTGCCAACTTTGGAAGGATGATAGTTGGTGAAATGCATTTTGCTGGGAAGGAACGTGAGATAGGTTATGTGGAGTGACTGAAAATATCGTACGGGAGCTGTATCACCATCAAGGTAGACGGGAAAGTATGTGCATGTAAGAGGTTATTGAAGGAGATTAGTGCCCTACTACGGATTCAAGTGAATAATGACTGCTTGTCACATATTGTCAAATAACTAGTTCGGAATCCAATACGTAACGGAGTATTCTAGAATGAGTTATCTTGATGGATTGAGGAAAGAATTAACGATGTAATACAAATACTGTGCATGACCTGCACTAGAAAGCTCAAATTGAGTAACTACCATCCTGAGACGAAGATACATATGAAAGAGAAGCGACAGGAGCATACATACAACCTAGTAACCGTGCTTAAAGAAAGCATAATCTCGGAGTAGATTTTAGGTGTAATGTTATGTCGGAACAGAGCCTAGTTGCGTTTTGATTAGAGGGATATTATTAGTCCGATAAAAGTGGAGGATACAAGAGTTCAATGTGACGGTGTGTTAGCATTTATCGAGTATTTATGATCAAATAACTGTGATATAAGATCACTTTGTGTCTAATACCGTAATTCCGGACATATTCTATGTCACTTAAGATCTTGGGAAATGCGTGGGAAGCCTAGCTTAGAGCTAACGGTATATTAGAGATCTATAAATAATATAATAATGCCAAGTGAACAAAGAGGATGACCACTAGATTTAATTTTTAGTTGTTTCGAGTGTTAGACTTGAAATGGGTAAAGGTGACGATTCCTTACCTGAGGAATAAGATGACTGAGTAATATTAAAAGACAAGACCAAGTGGGTCGTGATATGAAGAGCATTGAGCACTTGGTAAGTGTTGGTGGATGTCCAAGACCTTTGACCTGATTGTGTAGTCAGAACCTTTTCAGAAGGCCGGAAGCAAGTGGTCATAACGAAAGGAAGAAAGTTGAGTAGATCATTTTCCGTAGGGTCATCAAAGGATCTAGAAGTGGGTTGTGTAAGGCAACCATTAGAAATTTTTAAAGCGGTTTAAAAGTGACTGATGGACTAATATTCCTCACCCTATTGGAGAGTGCAGCTTGTAGGAGTAGACATGATATCTAGATGACCTAGAGAATTATTTCGGAAATTTTATAAGTTTACTCGAATTTCATATTTGAAGCCAAAGTTGGACCCTAGTGATCGTTTTACAAGGTTAAAGAAAACATGTAATGTTCTAATATTGACCTAAACTCAACTTTAAGAGTTAGAATATGATAGTTAGTCTCAAGTAAGAATTTAAGTACATATTACGAGATTTTTAGAAGATTCGGGACCAAGGGTAAATTGGTCATTTTACCTTAGACGTGTATTTTAGTATATTTCTCTTCCGATAGGATCTTATATCTTAGAAGTCTTAGACTTCTAAGTATATTGGATATGTGTTGATCCACTTCCCTCCTTTGACAGACAACCGAGTTATACAGTTCCAGATTGAGTTGTGATTAAGAGAGTCGAGATCTGAATCAGGTAAGTCTACGGACTTACTTAGCTGGCTTCTTGTATGAGTGTAGTGTGTATGAGTGGTGTTTGTTAGTTATGATTAACAACGAAACTGGATTAGGCCGACTTTATTATTTACGTAATTGACCCAAGTGTACGATAACGGGTCGTGACATCATCTGCCTAGCTCTTGCGAGAGTCTAGGAGGTTCCCTGCGACCAACCCAGTAAGGTAGACGGTCAGATGCATTAGTACCATTCCGCGTTGGTAAACGGAAATAGGGGCGAGGTTTGGGAATCCCTCGTGTCACAAAATAAGTATCTTTAGTAATAACCTATCACCTAATTAAAGATAATAAAAGGATTGAGTGTTGCATGTTGATTGTGTATGTTGGGTGTTTGTGCTTTTACCTTTATACTTATGCATAGAATGTTAGCTAACGGTTTTATACCGCTTGTAGATACCTTGCAGGTTAAGACAATTGTAGAGAGATCCGGAGGGAATGGTCAGCCGGATCTACGTACTCATTTAGTTGGGGACGGCGATGTTTTTTGTTCTTCATATTTGTCCTTTTGGTACCTTTGCTTTGTAAGGCTGATACATATTCTTCATGTATATATTGTTTAAAGTTTTCAAATGTTTTAAATACTTTTGTGCCTTGTTGTAAGATCCTAGTGAAATTGTTGTCAAACTAAGGTCGGGACCCATTGTGAGGTCCTAACCAGTAGATCCCTGAGTTCTCAAAATTTGGTGTGTTACATATTATGGAACAGATGTAGTATATCGGTATCGAACCACGGTGACCACAATTGTTTGGGTATAGATGATATAAATTATGCTAACTATAAAGGTGATGAGAAATAGAAAGGGAAGAGGAAAACTATGTCTTTGAAGAGGTTTGAGATAAAAAGAATAGCAATGATTGTTGTAGGCAAGAATAAAAAGGGAGGTGATCTAAGAAAACAAGAATCTCCATGAATTAAAGTCAGATTGCATATATGAAAGTCATGGACGTTGACATAGGAATATTGTAGGTAACCATAAAAAATACTCTGTGGCATAGACAAATAAAGACTGTGTTTTCCAACTCCCTTAACTTGAATCCATTGATTCGTCATGTATAAGAAAACTCATTAAAAACTTCGAAATCCGGAAATGACCAAGACCGACAGTGTTTTTTGGCTCTTCAGTTTGAAAAAGGTACTAAAGATTGAAACTTTCTACGATAGGTAGAAATCCTCGAGGCAATGATAAAACGTTACTCTCAAAACCAAGTCCTTTTCAATAAATCCAATACAACACCCTTCTCTTGTGGATCTATAGTTGTTTTATCTAAACTAGTTATAAACAACACAAGGTAGGAATGAATTAATTTGAAAAGAAGCAATATTACAATTTGAATTCACACACACATATGCAATGAAAATCAAACCACTATAGGGATCATAAATCCTTAAATCAAGAAGAATCAGCCATACATAATAATAGAGGAGACTTTCATAAATATTATAACTGAAAAGTACTTATAGAAAAAAGAAAGAGAAATCTAACTCTAATGTGCTGCGGTGAGTACTTGGAACCTTGATCGACCGCTCTACAACATGATACCTCTAAATTGACCTAGAATGGTCCCTATATAATTTTTAGATCAAACCCTAGGGCAGACACAAGAAGACCAACTAGTAAACATATGATAAAAGAGGACACTATAAAATTTTGGCCTCTCAAGAGAGTAATATGATTTCTAGGGAAGTTATACGGTTTTTGAGTTAATAATATACGGCTTGTAGGCTATATAATAATAAGACATAAACTGTATATGCATTTGTACATACGTCATATTTGTCTTTTCCAGTTTTTGACAATTTAGTAAATCTTACTTTCTATCTACTCTGATTGGAACCACGAGACCCATGAGTACTACTTTTGAAGCTCTTTGGAAAATATACAACTTTACAGCTAACATGATTGTCCAAATCCAAAGGGAAGATAGTAGAAAATGGTAATCTATTAGAGGTCGTCTGTTTGCTCCAAAACATGTGTTTATATGACTGAAAATACTCTTAAATTTATACCAAGAATAAAACAAAATAAGCGAACCCGCAGTGTATGAATCAATCGCAATACTAGCAAGTATTCCAAGGTCGAACACAAGGACAATGGCGAAATCAAGCAACGGTATATCACTTTAGGTTATAAGAAATCTCGAGCAACAAGAACAAGATATATGATAATCAGATAAGGGAATGCAGATTCTACAGGTCAAAGTATCCAGTTGTGGTTTCGAATCAAGACTTCGAAGTACAAGCACAGACAAAGCTGAGGTTGCTAAGGAAAGGTGCTGCTAAAATGGGATAAATCACGGGGGAGGTCTCACTACCCACTATCCCAAACCAAAGATCCTATTACCAAGTAAGTCTCAAGGATCTAAGGAGAGGAACTATCAACTCAAACCAACACACTACCTAAGATAATAGAACTAACCTTTACCGGGTAAGTCTCAAGTTAACTCACAAAGGCAAGGTGAAGGCATACTCAAACCTAACAAAGGATAAACCTTTGTTACCTAACACTCATCATCATAGGTAAACAAGCAAAGGAATCATCGGGTAAGTCTCTTCCTAAGCTTGGATATAAACCAGGAAAGGTACAACAAGGATAGGATTTGACAAACTATAGCCTAAGCTTAAAGATCAGTCGATCGTGTGAATTCTCGTTCAGTTCTTGCCCAATCTCGGTCGAGATTCCTGAAGAACAGTCCGAAATCGGCAACTACAAAGGTTAAACTCAACTTTCAGGGTCCACTCAAGGTAAAAGATCTAGTCTTTCATCATCTATACCACAACCTTTAACTAATCACCCTACAATCGCAAGGGTTTTAGCCAACAATCATCATGTTCAAAGCAATCAAGAAATATTCAATCAAACTATCAAGAAAAAGGAATGAAATACTTAGCAAAAGGTCTTCAATTATCAAAAAGGAAAAGAAAATCAACAAAGTATCAATCTTGTGTTCCAAAAAGATGATAACAAACAACTAATTATCCCTCAAAGAAAACCTTACAAAGTGTCTTCAAATTTTCTAATCCTTAACCTTGATCTTGATCTTTACAAGCCTTTCAATCAGGCAATCCTTCGGATGCACTCAACTCAACAATAGTTGCCGAAAAGAGAACAGAACTTGTAGTAGCCAACCGCCCTTAGATTAATATCCACCTTCAACTTTTATACAAAAATTTAGGGTAAAATATCTTATGGGCCATGGCCCGTCAATCTCGATTGAGCCCAGTGAAAGCATCTCGGTGGAGATAGTTTTCACTTCATCCGAGATTCTGCCTCAATTACGTACTTTTCTTCGATTCTTCTCTTGATTTCTTCTTGCATCCATCTTCTAAGATCCTTGCTCTCCATCTTGCAGTCGAAGGTGTTCCATCATGTTGTTCTCTAAACTCCTTATGCTTCCATACTCCTTTTCGTTCCAAAATATGCCCTAATTCCTACAAATACAACCAAACTAGGTGTAGACCTTGATTCTTTGCAAAGTAGGAAAATAATAGTATAATCAATATGAATATATGTCCATGCATACAAATCAAATAAAGAGGTTGAAACACATGCCAATACATAGATCATAATTCATGTTATTAAAATACCTCATACTTGCCTCTTGCTTGTCCCCAAACAAGGTTCAAATATTAGATACAAGATAATATGGATTATAAACTAGTAAAACAATGAAAACTCTCAAAACTTTTGTTGTGTTCGTCTATTCATAGATGACCTTTAGAGAATGCTTCATAGCAAATAATAATCAATACATGGTCAAAACAAGTTATAGGTATGGAAAAGATAGTCATACTATACATGAAATCATAGAATGTGCAGCAAATCAGATTTATCAAAATCAATCATGAAAGATCCAATTTAAACCACGAAGTCGAATCACATGCTAAAGGTCTCAAGGGCTTTCAAATAAAGGTTAAGAAATGTGTTAGGAGTAGGATGTATAAAGGGTGATGAAGTGCAAAATCCAGGAAAGAGGATATAAATTCCACAACTTTAAATTTAACTCAACATCCACCACACAAGCTCTTTACTTTGTTTTGGCACTTTTCACTTTTTTTTCACTTGAGAACATGGACAGAGGTACACAAAAACCGAAGTCTAGGAGATCAGCAAACCTCAATTTACGAGGTGCCTCAAACCTTGAAGAACATACGATGACTTGTTAGGACTATCAATCAATCAGACTTTGGCAAGACATAAACATCCGACTATGTGAATGGTGCCGAGTTCCTCATCATCGTGATTAACGTCCCCAAACCTATTTTTCTAAGACATACTCGCTTTCAACTTCAAATTTCACAAGCCTTTCACTTACATGCTTCCAAATCCCCAGATAGGTAAAGGAAGGCAAATATATATATGAGGACCTAAAAAGCGTGATCAAGAAGAAAGAAGGAAAATTGAATTACCTTAATCATTCCAAAAAGAATGTGTAAGAACTTATAGCACTATTTCAACCTTCAATTCTCAACATGATTTTGATATAAGAAACTTAATAAGCATGCTCAAATTTCAAACAAAGCATTGAAACCTCAATCATATCATAAATCATTTCAAACACATAAAGATCATTAATGCTATTCCACAAACATATATCATCATGAGGATCATATCCGTCTTATAAGCACAAATATTTTTGGAAATTTCTTTTTCACAAATGAATCTCGGCCGAGATTGGTGTAGGCAACCGAGATTGTCGATCGAGGTTACCCCCTATTGTGTTATGTCGTTTGACTAAATCGGTCGAGGGAAAAAATGTTTTAAACCAGTTTTTGCACGGTTCTTTTCAAAAATAATGATGCAATGCATGGAATATAAAAATATAAGAACATGAAGCACAAATATCAAATAAGAGTCATAATAACATATCAGCATAAGTGGATATTACATACCCAAGTAGCACCCATAATTAAAATACACATTGTCCCCAATGTGCACAAAAGAAAGGGAAAAGTACTCACACTATTTCTCAACCGGAACAACATAAGGATAGTAATAATAAAACAACATCAGCATCAACAAGGAGTATCAAGCATTTGGCGGCGGAGGATACGGGCAGTATGTGGGATCGAAAGCGCTCCCGCACTGCTGGGAATACATGTCAGACATCATCCTGTGGTGAATGGCGTGGCAATCATCCATATCGCGCCTCATGCCACCTAGCAACTGAGTATGAGTAGCGTGATGCTCATCCATAATCTCCCTCATGGTACGGAAGGATGTCTCCATAGAACCCATCCACTCTCCTAGATCCCGGGCCAACCCGTGAATGTCGGAGGAACCTGCAGAGTGGTGGGAACCGCGTTGAGATCGCACCCTCTTAGGTGGATCCTTCTACCGTCCAGTCCTTACTACTGGATCAACATTTGTATCCTCATCATCAATATCCACCACCGGAGTGCTAGGACCTGTAGTGTCGGTCCCGGTGTCCATAGCACCGACCCCATGATCCCCCTCATGAATATAAGGGCCAAACTCTGCATCAATGTCAGCCTGTCTCTGTAGTGGTCTAAACAAATCCCTCCAATACCGCTGATCGGCGACCGTGTACTCAAATGACCAAAGAATGCCTTTAGGAGTCCTCTTCTCCCAAGGGATGGGAACATAAGGTGTGCCACGAGCTCGAGGAAGGAGGATGCTGTGATTAATTACATCATGGAGTCCTAATGGATTAGGCTCAGCGGCTAAGGTGCAAGCATAGAAGTAAAGCTCCATGATCTTGGCAATATGGGTAACTAGGCCGCCCCAAAAATATCACCATTGCTTTTGTTGGCAATCTTACTCAGCATATCCGCCAACATAGCGGGAAAATTGGGCACCTCACCAACAGTCATACACCACAAGGTAAACAACTCTCTAGTTGCACTCAGTATACGGTGTGCAATCTTAAAGGCTTGGTGATAGATATTCTTTTCTTTAGAATCCAAAGTACTCTCCTAAGGTGTCAAAAGTAACCCCATAGTTTTTTTTCATGATGCGGTACTTCACACCCCTAGCCTCCGACACAAAAGTATATGTTCGCTCCAAAAGGTGTGTGCAGACAAAGCTTTAAATTTATAATCCGAATAATAAACCTAACGATAAGCAAACCCGCAGTATACGGATCAATCGTAGTAAGGGCTTATATTCCGGAGTCAATCTCAGGGAATTGGTGAGAACAATCGCAGTAAAGCAATCCAATATCAAAAGCATGCAATAATATTGATCAAAAGCAAAAGCAGAATATGAATCAGGGAAATGCACATTCTAAAGATCATAGTATCCAGTTGTTGTTTCGACTCAAGATCTCTTCGGATAACATGGACAAAGCTGAGGTTTGCTGAGGGAAGGTGTTGTTGCTATGGGATAGATCACCGGGTAAGTCTCACTACCCACTTTCCCAATCCAAAGCTCCCATCACCGGGTAAATCTAAAGGAACTAGGGAAAGGTAAATGCGCTCAAACCAACATCACTCACCTAAGGGTACATAACTAACTACACATGATAAGTCTTAGGTTAGCTCTCAAAGGTAGGATAAAGGCACACTCAAACCCTAATAAAGGATAACCGTTTATTACCTAACACTCATCATCATAGGTGTACAAGCAAAGGAATCACTAGGTAAGTCTCATCCTAGGTTTGCGTGTAAACCAGGAAAGGTGCAACAAGGATAGGATGATATCTTCAACATCTAAGATGAAGAAGAATCAAGAGAATTGGTGAGCTCTATCCTTATTAACGATCCTCTTGAAAGAGTTCTTAGTTTTAGTTTAATGGAGGAAGGTATAGATGTCTCTTGTGATGCAGTTATACGGAGCTTAAAAGCATTGGAAGCAAATCCAGGAGCTAAGATTGAGAAACTAATCCAGGAGAAGAAAAGCAATTAAGGTTTCGGCCCCAGTTCCAGTACCTTGACCGAGACACTTCTTGGACCAAGCAAGGTGTTCCTATCTGAAGAACATCTCGGTCACCCACCTTGGGCCTCGACCGAGGTCACAAGCAAGATGATGTCAACTGAGACTTGTGAAAGTCCAGTTCTTCGATCTAAATCCACTTCACTAGAAGGAGGAAGCACAAATCCACCTCAGAAAGCACCCCCAGTTGTGGAGCTTAAACCACTCCCGAGTCACTTCAGGTATGCTTTCCATGGACCGGATTCTACTTATCCTGTTATCATTAGTGCTTCCCTTTCTGAAACTGAATTATCTAAGCTGATGCATGTTCTGAGGAAACACCGAAAGGCTCTGGGTTATACTATTGATGATCTTGTTGGTATTAAGCCTTCTTTTAGCATGCATAAGATACTAATGGAAGACAGTCATAAGACTTCACGGGAACCTCAAAGACGGTTAAATCCGATCATGAAAGAGGTTGTGAAGAAGGAGATTCTTAAGTTGTTGGATGCAGGTATCATATTTCCCATATCGGATAGCAAGTGGGTGAGCCCGGTGCATGTAGTTCCAAAGAAATGAGGGATGACCGTTGTGATGAATAAGAACAATGACTTGATTCCAACTAGGACCGTTACGGGCTGGAGGATGTGCATTGATTATAGGAAGCTGAACGTGGCCACTTGGAAGGACCATTTTCCGCTTCTCTTCATCGACCAAATGCTCGAACGGTTTGCTCAACACTCCCATTTTTGCTATTTAGATGGTTATAGTGGCTTCTTTCAGATTCCTATCCATCCGGATGATCAAGAGAAGACCACTTTCACATGTATATGGGGGACATTCACTTATAGGAGGATGCTATTCGGATTGTGTAACGCACCTGCTACCTTCCAGCGTTGTATGATGGCTATCTTTTCTGAGTACATTGAGGAGATCATGGAGGTATTCATGGATGACTTTTCGGTATATGGTTCCTCTTTTGATAATTGTTTGGCTAACCTTTCTCTAGTGCTACAACGTTGTGAAGACACTAATCTTGTTCTGAATTGGGAGAAGTTTCACTTGATGGTTAGTGAAGGAATTGTTCTAGGACACCTCGTTTACAACTTAGGTATTGAGGTCGATCGAGCTAACATCGAGAATATTGAGAAACTTCCTCCCCCTTGTTCTGTTAAGGGTGTGCGGAGTTTTTTCAAGCATGCAGGTTTCTACAGGAGGTTCATCAAGGATTTCTCAAAAATCTCTAAACCACTCACTAATCTTTGAATAAGGATGTTGCTTTTGAGTTTTCGCAGGAATGCCTTGATGCTTTTTACAAGATAAAGGAACCGTTGATCACCGCTCCCATCATTCAACCTCCCGATTGGACCTTGCCCTTTGAGATCATGTGCGACGCTACTGATGTGGCCGTAGGAGCGGTACTTGGACAAAAGAAGGATGGCCAAACCAACGTCATTTACTATGCTAGCAAGACGCTAGATGAAGCTCAACTGAACTACGTCACCACCGAAAAGGAGTTGTTGGCGATTGTATATGCTTTTAAGAAGTTTCGCTCTTACTTAGTGGGAGCAAAAGCTATTGTTTACAATGACCATGCAACTATTCGTTACTTGATCGCTAAGAAAGATACAAAGCCGCGTCTTATTCGTTGGATTATCTTGCTCCCAGAGTTTGACCTAGAGATTCGCAATAAGAAAGGATCCGAGAATTCTGTTGCGGATCACCTCAGCCGGCTACCTCCCTTCTCGCTCGAGAAGGATGACCTACCCATAGATGATTCATTTCCCGATGAGAACTTGCATTTGTTTGAACGCTGGATAGATTTATTTGTCTCACCCCATGATGAAGGTGAAGTATGGGGTGAGGACACCTTCCAACATGTTTAATGATGATGTACGGTCCAGCTAGCGATCTTAAATCAAGCGCTTCTTGGGAGGCAACACAAGGTATTTCTTTCTTATCCCTTTTCAAGCTTAGTTTTAGATAGTTTGCTTTGCTTTGTTTTTGGCGTCCTCTAGACAAAAACCAGGTACTTTCTAAGGAAGGATTACAACTCAGGAGCTACACTGGACGGACAGAAGTTCTTGAAATTGAGAAGACAAAGCTTGACTGAGACACATCTCGGTTGCTGTCACAGCACCTCGACCGAGATGTTCTTGAGGCAACCGAAGCGACTAGGTCTAACATCCAGTCAGACACCTCGGTCATGTCGGGACCACCTCGACCGAGGTGAAATCAAAATCAGGGAGGAGTATAAAAGGCGAGACGGTTTTCTCTCTCTCCATTTTTCCCTCCCAACAACGCACCTCGACCGCGGCGGCCTTAACCCCTCAAATCTTCAAATCTTGCTCGTTTTCCATGATTTTTGGCTCGATTACACTCAAGAGGATCGGTTTTCAAGCATCAAACAGCGAGAAAAACGCTCCAATTCTGCAGAATCTGGGTATTTCGTTTTGAAACCCTAACTCGTTCTTCTTTTATTGATTTAGGACACGTCTGGCTTTGTTTTCTACTGATTATTATTGAGAAAGATATAAGTACCCTTTAGGAAGCCCTTGGTAGTGATTTGGGGGAAAATAACTTACAAATTTGAGATTTGCGAACGAACAGCCCTTCGCCTCGGTCCTGTCGGTTGTCTCAGGGCCGAGGTGTTCTTCAGGCAACCGAGGTGACTTGTCAGAAAAAATCATGAGTAGCAGATCTGATCGCCAACTAGTCTTGAGAGACACACCCAGTAGTTCCTCTCCTTCTTTTTCATAGTATTCGATCCCGGTGGTCCACGAGCGATACCAGGTTGATTATGACCGTATCTGCGGGCGTCCTATCGTTGCCCCGCGTTTTCTAGACGTTGATGCCTTCGAGTGCCTCCATGTGGCAGAGGACTTGAAGAAGATGATCTCCATGGTAGGATTGGAGGAGTTAATGGAGGTTCGAGCGCCGGCTTACTTAGAGCCGACTATGGAGTTTGTCAATTCCGTCACCTACGTGCCGGAGCGCAGCAGTAACAAGTACCGGTTGCTGAACCGGAACTATATCGTGCCCATGGACCAGTTCAGGGAGATTTTTGGCTTCCCTACCCCCATCATTACTAACTTTCCTTCCCGAGCCGTCGCTCGAGATTTCCGGGGCGAGATGGCCCATGTGATTGAGCACATTGATAGGTAAAGACCCGGAGATTTCCGGGAGCGCATCATATTCCATTTGGACTTCCGCCTTGCTCATTGGATATTCAACAAGACTCTTCTGGCGCGTACTGAGACTTCCCAGATGGTCTGTCAGTGGGAGCTTTTGAGTCTGTTCTGTATGGTGACGGGAGGAGTTCCCGATTTTGCTGGGATGTTAGCCGAGGACTTGCATAGGATCAAGGGTAAGTCAAAGGGCAACATTTGTTGTGGAGGCTTGGTGATCCACATTGCTACTGCCCTGGGTCTGGATCTAACTGTGTGTACATTTGTCGCGGCTGCGAAGCTGCTGGGATTGTAGGAGATGATCACGAGGCATATTCTCGTTCGTCGTGGTCTTAGCACGCCTTACGTCGCCGTGCCATGGGAGACGCCGGCTCCACAGGGCATTTTATTGTCATCTCAGTTCTCGGTATTTGACCGTCAATACTGGTCCGCTGCCTAGTTTCCTTACATGTAGGATGCTAGAGATGTTGCTGCTGATGATGAGGAGTATGATGGTGGAGCTGCTATGGAGACCGGTATTGATACTGTTGGCCTTAGTAATCATGTTGTCAATCTAGACGATGAGGCGACAGAGGAGGATATAGCGGCACCACCGCGGAGATATTGAGCGTTTCGAGGACCGTTGACATGCATGAGCGTTTCGTGGACCAGCGCCGAGATATTGAGGGTTGGATGCATCAGATGTTGGAGAGCCAGCACTACACTAGACGCATGATGGAGATTCCACATCAGCAGGTTATGGGCTATCCCTTTCATCCGAGCCAGTACCCCTACATTCCACATCCACCACCACCACTAGCTGACGAGGATTAGAGTTGCATGGATTTTCTTTCTTTATTTGTTATGCAGTTCAGCTAGGTCTGGTGAGTATTCTGTTCTTTAGACTTTTATTTGACCCATTGGGACAATATGTCCGAAGTATGGAGTATTTGGATGTATTTATTTGACCTTATGTGTTTGGCTTGTATGACTCTATTGGATATTATTGTCTTATTTATGCTCTATGTGTTTATTTCCCATTACATGCATACATATAGGTTTTTGTTTGAAAAAAACGTCGAAAACTGGTTTGAAAAAAAAAATTTATGATCTCGACCGGTATGTTAATGAGCGATCGAGGTTGAACACCTTGGATGACGCCAGAACACCTCGACCGAGGTGGGTTCTTAACAGAGAGTTTTCGAAACGTTTTGTGCTTCTTCTCTGGATATGACCTCAATGATGATATTGTTTGCAGATTGGTTTTGAAATCTTTCTATGCTCGAAAGGTTTTATGATATGTTTAAGTTGCAAAATTCTTTGTTTGAAGTTTTAGCATGTTTAATACTTTTTTTTTATCAAAATTATGTTGGATTTGAAGGTTGACACCACATGATGAATTCTATCACATTCTTCTTGGAATGACTAAGGCAATTCATTCTCTTCTCTTATTCTTCTTGATCATGCTTTAGCCCCTCATATACATATTTGCCTCCCTTTACCTATCCAGGAATTTGGAAGCAACCAAGCAAAGAAAAGCAAGTGAAAGTGAAGTTGAGATGTTGGCTGAAAGTGTTAGAAAGAAACAATTGGGTTTGGGGAAGTCAATCATGATGATGAGTAACTCGGCACCATTCACATAGTCGGGTGTTTGTGTCTTGCCAAAGTCGGATTGAGCGATATTGCTAACGGGTCATGGTATGCCAATCAAGGGTTTGAGGCATCTCGAGAAATTGATGATTGCTGATTTCTTAGGCTTCGGGTATTGTGCACCTCCGTCCATGCACCCCAACAAGTAAAGTAAAAATAAGCAAAGCTTATTGGTGGAAGATGTTGAGTTTCAAAGAAAGTGAAGTAAGATCCTTTTCCCGGATTCTAGCACCACATACTCTATATACATCCCACCCTTATACGTTTTTTGACCTCTTTTGGAAGCCCTTGAGACCTCGAGCTTGTTGATTGACTTGGTGGTTCAAGCTAGATTATACATGATTGATTTCGATAAATATGATTTATTATGCATTCTATGATTTTATGAAAAGATTAACAGCTTTCTTATATCTATAAAATGTTTTGATCATGTCTTGATTTTATTTGCCATGAAGCATTCTCTTAGAGTGATCTATGAGTGGAGCACACCACCAAAATGTTTTGAAATGCTTTTCATTGATTTTTCTGACTTATAATCCATTCTATCTTGTAATTAAGATTTGGAACTTGCTTGGGGACAAGCAAGGGACAAGTATAGGGTATTTTGATAGTATGTATTATAGTCTATATTTTGGGATTGGTTTAGACGTTTTATCTTTATAAATCTACATGTGTGGATGTATATTCTACGATTATATTGTTGTTTTGTCTACCTTTGCGGGAATCGAGCTCTACACCTAGTTTCATTGTAATTGTAGGTAAAATGGCACGTTTTGAATCAATATGGAGCTAAGGAAGCCAAGGAATCATTGGAGCTACATTCTGGTGCTTAGAGAAGATCTCAGGAAGCATGAAAATGATTTAGAAGATTGATTTTGGACTAGATTCGAGATGATTTACATTCAGTTGAGATTCACCTTGGTCAGCTACAATACCACCTCGACCGAGGTGATCTTGAGGAGCATCCCGACCAAGGCGAACACCCTGTCGCCGGCGAGATCTTTATTTTTGGCTGAGATTTTTTATTTTTGAAAGGAGGATATCTTATATTTTTGGCTGGATTTCTGGAAGGAAGATATTATATTTGGCTGATTTATTTTAAGAGATATGAATATATTTTCTCGAAAATTATCTTTTTAAGATATTATTATCTTGGGAATCATAGTTGGAGTTGGTTTTGTAAGATCTTCTTAGATTGCTTTTGGTTTGTTGTCTTTTCTGATTTGTGACTTGAGGAACGTTGATTATTGTTTGTTCGATTCAGTTATTGAGACCTTTGTGTTAAGGTTTTCTTGTTTGAATATTGATTCCTTTCCTATTAATTTGATTATTGTTATCAATATGATTGTTGGCTAAGTTTCTTATGCGATTCTAGGGTGATTGGTTGAAAGTTGTGGGAAAGACGATGATAGAATGATGTTAATCCCAGCAGGACCCTGAAAGCTCAAGTCTTTACCTTAACTGTAGAACGCCTCGGTCAGTCATTGAACATCTCGGCCGGGATGGAATATAACTGAACGAGGTCAACATTTTATGAACCTTATCTGAGTTAAGAGTTTAAGTTTGCCAAATCCTATTCTTATTATACTTTTCCTGGTTCAATGCAAGCCTAGGATGAGACTTACCCGGTGATTCCTTTATTTGTTTACCTAAGATCATGAGTGTAGGTAATAAAGGTTTATCCTTTATTAGGGGTTTGACTGTGCCTTTATCGCATCATTGTGAGTTAGCCTGAGACTTACCCGGTAAAGGTTGATTCTATTCCCTTGGGTGGTGTGTTGGTTTGAGATTATAGTTCCTTTACTTAGTACTTTGAGACTTACCCGGTAATAGGAGCTTTGGTTTGGGAAAGTGAGTAGTGAGACTTACCCGGTAATCTATTCCCCCCTCAGAAACACCTTCCCTTTGCAAACCTCAGCTTTGTCCACGTTATCCTTTGAGATCTTGAGTCGGAATCACAACTAGATGCTTTAATCCCTAGAATCCGCATTCCCTTTATCTGACTTCATATCATCTTTGATTGCTTTAATTCGTAGTTATTAGGAATATTTGACAACCTGATTCCATGCTTTGTTTCACCATAGTCCTTGTCTTCGACCCCTGGAATTGTTGCTTTTATTACAATTGATCCGTACACTGTGGGTTCGCATATTGTTCAAGCATACTTCTTGGATTATAAATTTTAAAGTTTTCCCAGACCTTTTGGAGCGAACAGTAGCTTTCCCTATGCCAACATGACCACGCACCACAATTGCTTGCTCGGAACGACGCAAATTTTCCAATGCAGCGAGGAATCTCCGACTATTCTCGGATGGTAATCGGCCGAGATTACTGGAATTGACCGAGATTTCTGATGGTCGATCGAAGTGACAAATTTATAAAGATCTTGTCCTAACAACACTCTAAACATATTCTTACAGGAATTTCGGCCTATTTCTAGTACAACAAAGCAACTATCTCACCCAAAATCAACCAAAATCAAGCAAACCAAGTTATAGGGCTTTGTAGCAAAATAACCCGATTTCGGTCAATTCTATAGATTGAAGTTCTGATTGATGCTAGAGAAGATTATGTGGCACCTTCCTCGTCAATTTTTGTCAAAGAACGAGCAAAAACAAGCAAGAAATGGAGATTTGAGGTGAGGGGCAATTTTCGGTCTGGATAGAAAAAGATGTTAGGGTTTTTGTGAGGAGAGAGAAGCTCGTTCCCCTTTTATACCCCATAAAATTTCAAACAAAATCTCGGCCGAGATTTTTTGGCAACTGAGATGGTCGACCGAGGTCACTCCTTGTTGGGTTCATCTCGGTTGCGGGAGAATGATCTCGGTCGAGATTCGTGTGGAGCAAATGAGATTTCTCTAGTTTTGGATCATTTCTCAAATTCTCGAACCTTTAGCTATCTCCATGTATTTCCTTGAGTTATTCTCTTTGAAGGGTACCTAGTTCCTGTCTTCACAAATACAAGAAAAAAATGCGAAAATCAACAAAACTACACTAAAAAGAAAAAAGAAAGAACTACATTAGGTTGCCTACCGATAAGCGCTTGATTTAAGGTCACTAGCTGGACCGTACTCACTTATGATCAAGTAAGATGTAGAGGAGCAATCCTCTCTACCGGAGCTTCCGGTGTGTATTTCCCCAGTCAATGTCCGTTCACCTTGAAATTGCAACAATGTTCACCGCATACTTCAACTGCACCATGAGGAAAACATAATTTTACAATATAAGGTCCTGCGCATCTAGATTTCAACTTACAGGGAAAGAGGCGAAGGCGGGAATTCAAGAAAAGGACAAGGTCTCCTTCTTTGAGATCTTTTGGAATGATATGCTTGTCATGCCATCTTTTTGTTCTCTCCTTGTATATCTTTGCATTCTCATAAGTATTCAAGCGAATTTCCTCCAATTCATTGATGTCCAAGAGCCTTTTCTCTCCAGCTTCCTTGATATCGAAATTCATCCACTTAATCGCCCAATAAGCTTTATGTTCATGCTCGACCCGAAGTGACAAGACTTCCCACAAACCAAGTTGTACGGAGTAGTTTCTGTGGGAGTCTTGAATGCGGTCCTATACACCCAAAGAGCGTCATCCAGCTTCATTGACAAATCCTTCCTCGTTCTAGAGACACTTTTCTCCAAAATTCCTTTGATTTCTATATACGATATCTCAATTTGTCCACTAGTTTAAAGATGGTAAGGAGTTGCTACCTTATGAGCGACCCCATATTCGATAGAAGTGCTTCAAACTTTCGGGTTGTGAAGTGTGTCCCTCCCTCACTGATGATGACTCGAGGCGTCCTAAACCTTGGGAAAAAAGTCCTATTGACGAACTTCACTACTTCCGTGGCGTTATTAGTTAGAGAAGCAATTGCTTCCACCCATCTCGAAACATAATTGATCGCCAAAAGTATGTATAAACTCCCTATAGATGATGGGAATGGTCCCATGAAGTCAACTCCCATACATCGACTTCCTAAATGTTATTTAAGGGCATCTAGTTCCTTCTAGATATGTTCAATGCTCTTTGGCATGCATCAAAAGAAACAACAAACATTTGCACATCCTTAAATAATGTAGGACAAAAGAAACCGGAACGAAGTACCTTAGCACAAGTTTTGTGGGCACTAGCATGTCCTCCACAAGGCAACGAGTGACAATGTCTACTAAAACTTTCCACCTCATCTTCTGGTATGCATCTCCTTAGCATCCCATCCGGACCTCTTGTAAAGAGAAGAGGTTCATTCCAATAGTAGTGACTCACATCCTTAAGGAGTTTCTTTCTTCGTGAGTATGACAATCTGGGAGGTAGTTCTTGGCAAACAAGATAGTTAACAATGTCAGCATACCAAGGTTGATTACCTTCAAAAATCAGGTGAAGACAATGCTCCATCCAATGCAGCTACTCATCCGGAAAAGAATCATCGATAGACATGTCTCCCTTCTCCAAAGCAATGGGAGGTAACCGGCTAAGGTGACCGAATTCTCGGAACCCTTCTTCTCGCAGATCTCCATGTAAAATTCTTGAAGTAGGAGAATCCATCGAATAAGACACGTTTTAGCTTCCTTTTTAGTGAGCAAATACCCGATAGCGGCGTCGTCGGTGTAGACGATGACTTTTGCCCCTTCAAGGTAGGAATGAAACTTCTCGAAGGCATAGACTACCGCCAAAAGTTCCTTTTCAGTTGTGGCATAATTCAATTTAGCGTCATCTAGCGTCTCGCTAGCATAATAGATGGCATTGGTGCATCCATCTTTAAAAGTTCCTCCACTTACTTCAAGAATTTGACTTTCTCCAAGTCAAATTCCCGGATCCCTTCATCTAGCGTCACAAATGACTTTAAAGGGCAAGTTCCAATCAGGAGGTTGAATGATGAGAGCGGATATCAACTCTTCTTGCAATATGTAAAAAGCGTCTAAACAATCATGCAAAAACTCAAAAACTACATCCTTATTCAGTAGGTTAGTCAATGGTTTAGAGATCTTAGAAAAGTTCTTAATGAACCCACAATATCCATCCAAGTAGCAGAAATGGGAGTGTTGTGCTAGTCTTTTAAGCATTTGGTCAATGAAATGAAGGGGAAAGTGATCCTTCCTTGTTGCCACGTTCAACCTCCTATAATCAATGCACATTGTCCAGCACGCCACAGTTCTTGTGGGAATCAACTAGTTGTTTTTATTGGTCATTCCTGTTTTCATAGGCACCACATGCAAGGGGCTCATCCATTTGCTATCCGAGATTGGAAATATAATTCCAACATCGAGCAACTTCAGTACTTCGTTCTTCACAACCTCTTTCATGATCGGTTTTAACCGTCGATGAGGTTCTCGTGAAGGTTTATGATCATCTTCCATAAAAGTTTTATGCATGCATAGAGAAGGTTTAATTCAAACAAGATCTTCAATAGTATACCCTAAAGCCTTTATTTGAAATTTTAACTCATGCATTAGCTTGTATAGTTTATCATCACTAAGGTTAGCACTAACTATGACCGGATAAGTAGAATTTGATCCAAGAAATGCATACCTTAAGTGTTGTGGAAGAGGTTTAAGCTCCAAGATAGGAGGCTCGTTAAGTGGAGGTTTTGTACCTCTAGGATCATGTTGCAAAGCTCAGGAAGCTTTGGGAAAGGTATGGATGAGGTTGGAAACGCTTGCAATAGACGTGTGAAGAAGTTTCGAAGACTCAGGAACCTTAACCGGCCCAGAAACACCTCGACCGAGATGTGGGTCACGGTTACTCCCTACACACTTTTCCTTGGATGCCCCCAATTTCATCTCGACCGAGATTCCTGGGAGTGGCCCTAGATCAATGCAGTTTTTCTCCCTTTGTTCGAGCTTTTTAAAGTCAGCCTTGGATCCGTTTCCAAGGCCTCTAAACTTCTTTTTCTGCATCACAAATTTTATCTATACCTACCTCCATAAAACTAAAACTTAAAACCTTTTCAAGAGGATCTTTGGTTAAGATTGAACTAACCAATTCCCTTGATGCAACCGGAAGTTGCAAGGAACGGTCGTCCAAGAATGATCAGAATGGGATAATAGGCAAGAGTATCCAACACCACAATATCTATAGGAATGTAGAATTTACCTAGTTTTACGGGAATGTCTTCCAAACCCCCACCGGACGTGTGATGGATCTATTTGTCATGATTAAAGTCATCTTCACGGGTTTTGGTTCTCCCAATCCGATTTTCTCGAACAAATCAAGGGGAATGATAGTCACACTTGCTCCTAGATCACGTAATGCATCATAGGTGACTTCTCCAACGCAAATAGGGATACAAAAAGACCTGGGATCTTGTAGTTTTGGAGGTATCTTTTCTTTCATAATCTTGATGTGTTCGGATGATCTAAAAGTCATCTTCACTTCTCCAAAATCCTCTAGCTTCCTCTTGTTGGAGAGGATCTACTTCAAGAACTTCCCATAAGCGGACATACCTACAATTGCATCAAGAAAAGGTATATAAATCTTCAGTTTGCTCATAAGGTAAAGAAACTTACCGAAATGTATATCTAGATGCGCTCTCGCTCTAGATTATTGGAATGATAGTGGAGGTTTATATGCTGGAGGAGGTACATAAACTTCTTCTTTTTCCTTCTCCACCTCAACTCGGACTGGAATTTTGTCCAACATGGGATGTTTTCCTTTGTCGACACTCTTGTGTAGTGGTTCATTGATCTTTAAACCGCTTCTAGTAGTGATAGCCATGACTTGACCTTCAGGATTATTCTCCGTCCTTCCCGGAAGTTTTTCTAGATCTCTTGGAACTTCCCCAACCTTACTAAACACTAGATTTTCAAAGGCTTTTTGAGCCTTAGAAATAGAGGTCACCGAACTTTTCAAACTACTAAATTTTCCCATAATTTGCTCAAGCATAGCTTCCATCTTGTCTTTGGGTAGATGAAACAGGTGGGTTGGGAGTGTTCGCTCCAAAGTGTGTGCAGAATAAGTCTTAGTTTTATAACCAAGCATAAAGCAAAAGTGAACCCGCAGTGTATGGATCAATCGCAATATTAGCAAATATTCTAGGGTCAATCACAAGCACTATGGTGAAATTAAGAAACGGTATATAAATTGAGGTTGTAAATGCATACTCGAGCAACAAAGAACAATGATGAATATAAATCAGATAAAGGAATGCAAATTCTAGAGATAAAGTATTCAGTTGTGGTTTTGACTCAAGATTTCTCAAGGATGAAATTGGACAAAGCTGAGGTTGCAAAGGGAAGGTATTTCTACAATGGGATAGATAAACAAGTAATTCTCACCATCTACTATCTCAAACTAAAGATCCTATCACCGGGTAAGTCTCAAGGATCTAAGGGAAGGTACTACAACTCAAACCAACACACTACCTAAGGGAACATAACTAAACATCACCGCGTAAGTCTCAGGTTAACTCACAAAGGTAGGATGAAGGTACACTCAAACCCTAACAAAGGATATATGTTCGCCTCAAAGCATGCGTGCAAATAAGTTTTAAATGTATAAAACTGAAATAAAAGCAACCGAACCCACAGTGTACGTATCAGCGTAGATAAGCAAGTATTCTACGGTATCGAACTCAGGGATTTGGTGAAACATAATCAGTTTCAAGTAATCGAGCAATCAAAAGTGTAGAAGCTTTGCAAATATTGGGAAAAACAGCAACCCTAAAGATCCAGGTCTCTAATTGTGGTAATCGATTCAAGATATTCTATAGCTATAAGGACAGAGTTGAGATTGCAAAGGTATACTAAAATAAGGTAATGTACGGTGAAGTTCCAAAACCCTATATGTCTAACCCAAAGACTCTCTATAAAGGTTGTTGAGGCTGCAGTATAGAAACGATCTAAGGATAAGAATTAATCTCAAATACCCATGCCCAAACCCAAGGAATCAAAGATAAACTAAAACGGTTAAGGTTGTGACACTCGAAACCGAAATAGAGGATGTTGAGTCTCACTACTACCTAGGAAAGGCAAGCCAAGGCTAGGTTAAATCAAATCTTTAACTTTGGATTAAAGCAAAAGCAAAGTTCGTAAACCAGGGAAAATCACGGCTAGATCTTGAGAACCACGGCCGTGGAACTCAAGAACAGACCGTGATTTAGGGTGTCGACGATGTTTCTCGCACTCTCAGGGTCCAATCAAATTACGATCGATCTATCATCATCTAAGCCAAACTATCAATCCTTCACCTTAGAATTGCTAAAGGGTTTTAGCCAATAATCATCATTATGATATCCATAATCAAATTAAGAAGAATGAATGATGAAAACCCTCGAAAACTCAATAAAAACTCAAAGTCAATCTCAAAATCCAAACACAAAGTCGTATGTTTATGAATTCACAAAAGTAGGAATAGAAATCCTCACAATGATCTGAGAAACCACAAAGAATGGGAAGTCAATCCGTCCTTTAATGAAAACCCTAGAATATTCTAAAAGTACACAATCTCCGAAAATACGTCCTTCTCAAATCTCCAATCCTCAAGATCGAAATGTAACTCTAAGGCCGTCTCCAAAGCTCTAATCGAAGCTGTAAGCGGGGGATCCCGAAAACTCCTTTCTCAAGCCTTTATATAGGGCGAGATAGGATTACGAGAAAGCCCAATGAAGTGGCTGATGTGGCAATAATGACACGTCATAAAATCACCAAAATCACGGTCATAAACAACTTTCCACGACCGTTATTTAGAGCGTGGAACTTAATTATGGTTCCAATATGATTTCCACGGCCGTGGATTTGGCCATGTACCTCTCTGTTGTGCTCCAAACTCACATCCACGATCATGTTGCCAAATCCACGGTCGTGGTTTAGAGCGTGGTTCTTCCAATTCCTTTTCCACGACCCGAATTCAGGGTGTGGTTCCTCAAATCCTTGGTTGTTGCCTTTGTTTCGTGACATCCCTCATCCATGCTCCTTCCTTAGCCTCTCCAATGCATCTACTTACCATCAAGCATTATCAAACACTCCTTTCCTTCCACATTTTGCTCCAATCCAAGTCTTTATTCACCTAAAAACAAAACAAAGCTAGTGTAGATCTCAATATCGACAAAGTGGGTGAACTAGCTCACAATTAGTTCAAACTCATATCTAAGAACACAATAAAGAGGAAAAAACAACTAAAACAAGTGCCTAAAATATAGTCATATTTCATGCTAACAAAATACCCCATACTTGCCACTTGCTTGCCCCCAAGCAAGGTTTTCAAAAGCTTAGAACATATGGTAGAATGAAATATGAATGCAAAACAAAGCAAAACAATCTTTTTGGTTAATGTGCTTCAAGTCAATAGATCATCCTCAAACCTTGCTTCATTCATCCTTGAAAACGCTTATACACACAAACCAAACTATGCAAAGCAAAGAAACTTCATAAACCGAAAATCCTTCAAGACAAACATCATAACCTTCAAGTATTGTCAAAATCAAGCATGTGAAACTTAAATTTAGATAACCAAGTCAAATAACACTCTTATGATCTCAAGGACTTTCAAATAAGGCCAAGAATGCGGAAAAAGTGGGAAATTTGTAAAGAAATGTGGTGTATGAATCCGGGAAGAAGGGACAACACAAACTCTTTTCTTTTTACCATTTGAACTAACCACCAACTTAGAGCTTTGCTCTAGACTTTTGCACTTAATTTTTCGACTTTACTTTTGGAGTTATGGACAGCGGTGCACAATAACCGAAGCCTAGGAGATTGACGTTTCTCAATTTCGAGATGCCTCAAACCCTTGATGCACATACCATAATCCGTTAGGAATATCGCTCAATCCGACTTTGGCAAGATACAAACACCCGGCTATGTGAATGGTGCCGAGTTACTCATTGTCATGATTGACTTCCCCAAACCTAGAATTTTCCTACACTTTGAAGAGACTTGCTTTCATGGCCCTCCCACATCAAACATGCCAAAATCAACTCTTCCTAAATCCCGGATAGGTAAAGGAGGCAATTATTTTCATTGAGGGCCTAAATGATCAAAGAAAGAAGTAAGAAACTCGAGGTGCCTTAATCATTTCATAAAGAAGTATAAGAACTTATATTGTGATTTCAACCTTTGTTTCTCAAAATGATTTAGATAAAAACCTTCACATTATGAAACTTGCAAGAAGGATAAACAACATACTCAATCTTTTCACAATTCATGATTCAATTTAAGCATACAATTGTAATCAAAAACTCATTCCACAAGTAGTTTTCATCATAGAATTCATCTCTAATCTTAGAAGCACAAAATCTTTTCAATTTTTCAAATTTTTATGGGTTTTTCAAAGCCTTTTTCATGCAATGTAATAATGAAACGTGTGACAATCAAAGGAAACATGCAGGTGTTCATAGTCATGCAAAGCAAAGTGAGTAGAGTTATTACAAACGATAGTTACACCCCACCCCATACTTGAAACATACATTGTCTACAATGTTCAAAAGAAATAAAGAAAAGAAAAAAAAAGCAAAAGGAACTCACTAATGGCGGTGTGGTGGCTCAAACCGGCGGTCAATCAACATCATCACTGTGGAGGAGGCGGTGGTGGATATAGAAAGAAATTCGAGCTAAAAGGCAGCCCAAACTGCTGGCGGTAGACGTCCCTCAAGATATGGTCATTCTCCTGGCTCCGTGTGTCATGAGTCTCCTGTCGGGTCTCTAGATCTCCAACTCTCCTGGAAAGATCGGTGGCCCATCCCGGAAGTTGCGAGTACCAATCCGGCGGCTGTCCATACCATGTTGGAGCGTCCTGAGGTGGAGGAGTCGGTGCCACCGGTGCTTGCTCATACCATGGAGGAGGAGCTCCCATCCATGACGGATGCTCTCCATACCAAGCGGGTGGAGCCTCCATCGAAGTCGGCCTCTCACTCACACTAGCCCTGCGTGAAGAAGAGGCACCGGAAGGTCTAGAAGGGTGGGGAGAACGAATAGGTGGCTCCGGGAAATCGGCGGGCTGATCCGGGAATGTACCAAAGGTATACTCATCACATCCAATATCATGGTCATCACCCCCTCCCATCTCCTCATCATCATCCCCAGCTGGGATATCATCCGGCACATATGGAGGAGCTACAAGTCTATTGGCATGCATGGCCGTAAAGGTTGCCTTCCAATTGTGGCGGCCCTACATGATGGAATACTCGGGAAGCCAAGGGATACCTCTACCACCTCTTTCCTCCCATGGCATGGATGCGGTAGGTGGAGCTTGGTAGCGGGGAAAGATAATGCCTCTAGTCATAAGCCCGTTGAGACCCAATGGTCTCGTCGCTATCCTAGTACAAGCTGAGTAGTCTATCCCCAATTGGTTGGCTATATGAGTCACAATACCCCCATAACCAATGTTCCCGGCTTTCTTGTTCTTTAACTTGCTCATGGTGGAGGCAAGGAGGGTGGCGCAATCAGCGGGTCTACCGGTAAGCATACAATAAAGGAGAAAGAGCTCATCGGTCTTATTCTTTTGTAGGATCTCGGTCCTAGGGAAAAATACACTCCGAAAGGACCCTGTGAGCTATCTTCAAGGCTAAGTGGTAGATGAGCTTAGCCTTGGTGTCGGCCGGTTGCCAACGATCCTCACTATCATATATCATGGCAATCTCCTTCCAAAAATCCTTAGCAATCACCCCACTAGGAAACCTACCGTTGAAGCTCTCATGGAACCCAAAGAATGATCCAAACTTAACGATGGATAACTCATAGTTCTCCTCCATCAACCTAAAAGAGAACGTGCGGTTCACATTGCTATGCTCGAAGGAAGTCACAAACTCCCTTGTTATCTCCTCATAAGCGTCCTCTCTAATAGCGGAGAAGACGATCAATCCAGCTCTATCCAAGAGCCATGTCAAGTCATTCACAACATTGAGCGGCTCAAGCTCCTCTAGGAGAAGGTATCTAGGTTCTATGACTGGCCTCTTCTCAATCCTTTCTAAGGCTCCTAGGTAGTCTTCATGGATAGTTAGGATTCTAGGAGGTGGTGGTGATGGTGGTTCACTAGGGGGAGGTTGGGAAGAGGAAGAACTATCATCCTTTCTCTTCTTGTTCCTGCTAGACTTTCTCCTAAACAGTTTTCTCAGCAACATTGAAAATTACGGCTTGTTCTTGGTAAACCATGGCCGTGGAACGTACAAAGACCGTGGTTTTGGTCTGTTTTTCTCAAATCACAACAAATCAACACCAAACTCAACAATCACTGTCCTAGACTAATTCCAATTCCAATTTTATTCCGTTCTCCTAAATTCTTGCAAAGAAATTGAACCGAATTAACAAAGTAGAGAGAAGGGAGAAAAACCTAGGGTTTGGATTTTTCAAATCCAAATTCCTTCTCCAGCGTGGATTGTTCACTCAGTTTGTTGCTTGGATCGTGTAGATGATCGAAAATGATCCACTTTAGGCTCAAGAACCGATCGAATCGGACTCCGAACGAAGAATCACGGGTTGAGGAAGGTAGTCGGCGATTCTGGGCGTGGTTTTGGGCGTGGATTTGGGTTTTGGATGTATTTTTGTGAAGGAAGGTGGTTTATATAGTGGCCATAAAATTTTTGAAAATCACGGTCACTCGGGGCATTCCACGGCCGTGGAAATGTACGGAACCCGTGGTTTTGATGAATTTTGCTAGATTTTGGGGAATTACGGTAACCTGTTACTTCCACGACCGCGGTTTAGGGCGTGAAAGTCTCTGTTGTGTGCCAACATCCAAGTTTCGTCAATTCCTTCCAACTTTTGCCTCTTTTCTTTGCTCAATCCTTATTCCTACATCCAAAAACATAACATACCGGGAGGTATCGAGGGAAAAACAAAGCAAAAACAACTAAACTAAACTAATCTAAGAATGAAAAACAAAAACGTAAGTGCAATACCTTAGGTTGCCTCCCAAGAAGCACTTGTTTTGGGTCCGTAGCTAGACCGTTCCTAAGTTTATTCGAGGACAATTGGAGCGATTTCCTAAACCGGGAGCTCCGGTGAATACTTCTTAAGATGTTGGCCATTCACCTTGAAACTTCGGCTCTTTTCACCCCATACTTCAACTGCGCTATGGGAAAAAACGTGTTTGATTAGATAAGGTCCAGTCCAACGAGATTTGAGCTTTCCTAGAAAGAGACGATGTCTCGAATTGAAGAAGAGAACTTGATCTCCTTCTTTGAGATCCTTTGGAATGATATGCTTATCATACCAACGCTTCGCCCTTTCTTTGTAAATCTTGGTGTTTTCATAGGCGTTCAAGAGGAGTTCTTCAAGCTCATTAAGGTCCAAGAGGCGCTTCTCGCCCGCTTCTTTCATGCCGAAGTTCAACCACTTCACAGCCCAGTACGCCTTGTGTTCTAGCTTAACCGGTAGATGACAAGACTTCCCATACACAAGGTTGTATGGTGTTGTACATATGGGAGTCTTGTATGCAGTCCTATATACCCATAATGCATCATCCAATTTCAATGACCAATCCTTCCTTGTCTTTGGGACCGTCTTCTAAAGGATGCCCTTGATCTCTCTATTCGAAATCTCCACTTGTCCACTTGTTTGTGGATAGTAGGGGGTGGTGATCTTGTGAGTCACCCCATACTTAGCTAGTAGAGCTTTGAATCGTCGGGCAATGAAGTGTGAACCTCCTTCACTAATGATGGTACGTGGTGTCCCAAACCTTGGGAAAATAGTTCTATTAAAGAACTTAACAACAACCATGGCATCATTAGTTGGAGAGGCAATAGCTTCAACCTATCTCGAATCATAATCTACAACTAGAAGTATGTATTGGTTTCCACAAGATGATGGGAAAGGTCCCATGAAGTCTACTCCCCAAACGTCAAAGATTTCCAACTCTTGAATGTTGTTGAGGGGCATCTCATTTCTCCTAGAGATATTTCCTGTTCTTTGACAAGGATCGAAACAAGAAACAAAGGTTTGCACATCCTTAAATAAAGTAGGCCAAAAGAATCCAGATTGCAATACCTTAGCGCTAGTTTTATTGGAACTAGCATGTCCTCCACAAGGTAGTGAATGACAATGACGAATGACACTTTGCATTTCGTCTTCCGGCACACATCTCCTAATGATGTCGTCGTGACCTCTCTTGAAGAGTAGAGGTTCATTCCAAAAGTATTGCCAAACATCCCTAAAGAACTTCTTCTTTTATGCGTAGGATAATCCGGGAGGTATTTCCTGACAAACCAAGTAATTTACAAAATCAGCAAACCAAGGTTCGTTACCTCTAGATATCTTGTCGATGCACTCCTCTATGATGTGTAAGTGATCATCCGGGAAGGAGTCATCTATAGGTAAATCGTCATCTTCAATGTGTGGTAGACGACTCAAATGATCCGCAATAGAATTTTCCGAGCCTTTCTTATCGCGGATCTCTAGATCGAATTCTTGTAGGAGAAGAATCCATCTAATCAGTCTTGGTTTCGTGTCCTTCTTGGCAAGTAAATACCAGATCACTGAATGGTCCGTGTATACAATTACCTTCGCACCTACAAGATAAGAACGATACTTTTCAAATGCATATACAATAGCTAAAAACTCTTTCTCAGTTGTGGCGTAGTTGAGTTGCGCTTCATCTAGCGTCTTGCTAGCATAATAGATAGCATGGGTTCGGCCTTCCTTCTTTTGTCCTAGCACAGCCCCAGCAGCTACTTCACTTGCATCAAACATAACCTCGAACGGGAGATTCCAGTCCAGGGGTTGGATAATCGGGGCTGAGATGAGAGCTTCCCGGATCTTGTAGAAAGCATCTAAACAATCCTGTGAGAAATCAAAAACTGCATCCTTCATCAATAGATTAGTAAGCAGTTTCTATATCTTACAAAAGTCTTTGATAAAACGTCTATAAAATCCAACATGCCCTAGAAAACTTCTTATCCCCTTTACCCAAGATGGAGGAGGAAGTTTCTCTATGGTCTCTATCTTAGCCTTGTCTACCTCAATCTCTCAACTAGAGATTAAGTGTCCTAGCAATAATGCCTTCTTTAACCATGAATTGACAGTTCTCCCAATTAAGAACTAGGTTAGTGTCTTCACACCTTTGCAACACAAGAGAGAGGTTAGAAAGACAATTATCGAATGAGGAACCATAAACAGAAAAATCGTCCATAAAAACCTCCATTATTTCCTCAATGTACTCCGAGAAGATGGCCATCATGCACCTTTGAAAGGTGGTTGGGGTGTTGCAAAGCCCGAACGGCATCCTTCTATATGCAAACGTACCCCATGGGCACGTGAATATGGTCTTCTCTTGATCGTCCGGATGGATCGGAATCTGGAAGAAATCACTATAACCGTCAAGATAGCAAAAATAGGAGTGTTGTGCTAACCTCTAAAGCATTTGATCAATGAATGGTAGCGGGAAGTGATCCGTCCTAGTTGCATTGTTCAACTTTCGGTAATCAATGCACATCCTCCATCCAGTCACGGTTCTTGTGGGAATGAGTTCATTGTTGTTGTTAGTGATGACCGTCATTCCTCCTTTCTTAGGGACAACTTGAACGGGGCTCACCCACTTGCTATCGGAGATAGGATAGACGATACTTGCGTCCAGTAACATAAGAATTTACTTCTTAACAACCTCCTTCATGATCGGATTTAACCGTCTTTGAGGTTGTCGCGAAGGCTTAAAATCTTCCTCCATTAGAATTTTGTGCATGCATAATGATGGTTTAATTCCTACAAGATCCTCTATGGTATAAACTAAAGCTTTCCTATGTTTCCTTAGAACAGCCATTAGTTTCTCATGTTCATCTTCACTTAATTCGGAACTAATAATTACGGGAAAAGTAGAATTAGTTCCAAGAAATGCATACCGAAGATGTGTGGGAAGTGGCTTCAATTCCATAGCTATTGATGCCTTTGATGAGTCTTCAGATGTGTCCGATGCTTCTTTTGAAGTCTCTAAAGGTGTAGGAGTGATGGAAGAAGACTAAAGAGTATTTTTCGAACGAACGGAATTGTTCTCAGAAATACCCAAAATTACGGCACCACTGTTACTTCCACGACCGTGGTTTAGGGCGTGGATCTCAATTACGGCACCACTGGTGGTTCCACGGCCGTGGTTTTGGCCGTGTAACTTACTGGTGCTCTCAAAATAGCTGGTTACGGTCATCTTGGGGGAAACCACGGCCGTTGAATAGCACGACTGACCGTGGTTTCTCACGTTTTCTGAGCCATCGTAGAGTTTTTCAAACTCTTCCTCTTGCACTTCTTTTAGCTCCTCCAAGGCTTCAATCTCCTCATTGCAATCCTCTTCCTCTCCTTTTTCCATGATGCTCATGGTAATGACCTTTTTTAATGGATCTTTGAATAGAATCGAGCTCACTTATTCTCTAGACACTTCCTCATCATAGATATTGAACATGTCCTCTCCAAGAGCTAATTCTTTCACCAAAGTTAAGAGAACAAACTCAACATTCTCTTCTCCTATGTCAAAAGCTAGTCTATCATTCTTGCAATCCACTATACAACCGGATGTTGCAAGAAACGGTCTTCCGAGTATGATCGGAACTGGACAATCTGTAGGAATGTCAAGCACAACAAAATCAATTGGAATGTAAAACTTACCGAGCTTGATTGAGACGTCTTCAATGATACCGACGGGACGAGTTATGGATCGATCCGCCATTAATAACGTCATCTTCACCGGTTTAGGTTCACCTAAACCGATCTTCCTACACAAGGCAAGCGGAATGATGCTTACGCTTGCTCCCAAGTCACAAAGGGCGTCACATGTGACTTCTCCAACTCCAATCGGAATGCAAAATGACCCCGGATCTCTCAGCTTTGGGGGCATCTTTTCAGTCAATGTTTTGATGAGCTCCGAAGATTCTGAACTCATCTTGACTTCTCCAAAGTCTTCTAGCTTCCTCTTGTTAGAGAGGAGCTCTTTCAAGAATTTCCCATAAGTGGGCATACTTACAATTGCATCAATGAAAGGTATATTAATATGCAGTTTTGCTCATGAGTTCAATAAACTTACCGAATTGCTTGTCTAGACGTGCTCTTGCTCTAGACTGAGGGAATGGTAGGGGAGGTTTATAAGTTGGAGGAGGAACGTAGACATCTTCCTTCTCCTTCCTCTTTTCTTTCTCCTTCTCAGCTGGAAATTCTACAAACTTAGGCTGGGGGTCGGTAGTTGTCACACCGCTCCTAGTTGTGATAGCCATCACTCTTCCCTTCGGGTTGTCCTCCGTCTTTCTAGGAAGCTTTCCTTGATCTCTAGGAACTTCTCTGGCCTTGCTATATATGGCTTTCTAAAGCCTTGTTAGCTTTATCAACCGAAGTTATGTAACTCTCCAACCCTTGGAGCTTTCCTAGGATCGTCTCCAACATAGGATCGGGCTTCTCCTTCTCCTTATTGTTTGAACCATTTGATGTTTGCCCCTGGCTTTTCAAAGGGGTAGAAGAAGAGGGAGGTGTTAGTGAATTTCCAGAATTTGGATAGGAATTACCGGAATTTTGTTGTTGGTTAGAACACCAATTGTTGTTGGAATTTCGGTTGTTGTTGTTATTCCAATTGTTGTTCCAATTGTTGTTCCGGCTGTTGTTCCTATTCCCTTGGTGGTTGTTGTTGTTGTTGTTTCGTAAGTATCCAACATTTTGCTCCTTTGGCTTTTGAAGGCCAGCTCTAATGATTTCCTTCAACCCCTTGATTTCGGTGTTGAGGGACAATATTTGAGTTTGTGCAGCTTGTGTTAGCTTAACTCCCGGCTCTACCTTCCAGTGGGAATACTTCTCAACCACTTGTGCTTGATTCTCAATGAAGTCCCAAGCGTCATCCTCTCTCATGTCCATGAATGTACCACAAGAGAGAGATTGGAGGTTGAATTGTGTATCCACATCCAACCCTTTGTAGTAAATCTCCAATAACTCTAGCTTTGAAATGCCATGGTGTGGGAAATCCAATAAGAGGTCCTAAAATCTTTCCCATGATTGAAACAAACTTTCGGTAGCTTTCATAGAAAATGCATTAATTTTACCTCTCAACTAGGCCGTTTTAGATGGCGGGAAGAACTTAGTGAGGAACTCCGAAGATAGATCCTCCCATGTGTTAAGCTTTCCAGCTAGAAGAGCTTGATACCAAGATAGAGCCTTGTCCTTCAAGGAAAAGAAAAATGGCTTGATCTTGTAGTTGTTGTTGGTAGCCCTCTTCGGCTTCAATGTCTCCATGAGAATCTCGAAATTCAGAAAATGTTGGTGTGGAGATTCAGCACCAGTTCCACCAAATTGATTTTGGCGAACCATACTGATAACTTGCGGGCTAAAACTGAATTCTTGGATGTCCTCAGCTCCGAAATTCACACCTAGATGGCGTGGTTGCTGAATTGGATCCATCCTTTGCCCAAGAGTTTGTGGTTCATTCCCTCCATTAGCAACTCTCACATCTCCAACGGGAATGCGAGGAACAACCGGTGGTCTTGGGTTGTTGCGAACGGGATGAATTACCGGATCAATATCCTCAAGTGGTGGCATATCCTCATCCTCATCGTCGGATGATTCAACTCTAATGGACTTAGTCGGTTTCTTTACCTTCTTCTTCTTGGCGTCATTCATCTCCAACTTCATGTCCAACATCATAACTTTGAGTTCATCAATTTGAAATTGATGACTCGTTAACTCATACAAACGAGCTTTCTCACTCAACTTAAGTTGAAGTTGAGCTTCATCCAACTCCGCTTGGATGTTTCTCTCATTGTTTTCAGCCATCTTTTTCTCTTTCAACTTTCTTCTCAATGTTTTCTCAACTTCTGGATCGAAAGGAACTAGATCTTTGGTAGATCTAGTCTTTCGCATATACCTAAAGGATCTGCAAAAATCACTCACAAAGAGATATCAAATAACAAGAGCAAAAGCTCCCAAGCTCGACAACTGAAAAACCGGAATTGATCTAGACCAAATCCCCGGCAACGGCGCCAAAAACTTGTTCGCCTCAAAACGTGCGTGCAAATAAGTTTTAAATGTATAAAACTGAAATAAAAGCAAGCGAACCCGTAGTGTACTGATCGGCGTAGATAAGCAAGTATTCCAGAGTATCGAACTGAGGGATTTGGTGAAACAAAATCAGTTTCAAGTAATCGAGCAATCAAAAGTGTAGAAGCTTTGAAAATATCGGGGAAAACAGCAATCCTAAAGATTCAGGTCTCTAATTGTGGCAATCGATTCAACATATTCTATAGATATAAGGACAGAGTTGAGATTACAAAGGTATACTAAAATAAGTTAATGTACGGTGAAGTTCTAAAACCCTATATGTCTAACCCAAAGACTCTCTCTATAAAGGTTGTTGAGGCTACAGTATAGAAAGGATCTAAGGATAATAATTAATCTCAAATACCCTTGCCCAAACCCGAGGAATCAAAGATAAACTAAAACGGTTAAGGTTGTGACACTCGAAACCGAAATAGAGGATATTGAGTCTCACTACTACCTAGGAAAGGCAAGCCAAGGCTAGGTTTAAGCAAATCTTTAACTTTGGATTAAAGCAAAAGCAAAGTTCGTAAACCAGGGAAAATCACGGCTAGATCTTGAGAACCACGGCCGCGGAACTCAAGAACAGACCGTGATTTAGGGTGTCGACAATGTTTCTCGCACTCTCAGGGTCCAATCAAATTACGATCGATCTATCATCATCTAAGCCACAACTATCAACCCTTCACCTTAGAATTGCTAAAGGGTTTTAGTCAATAATTATCATTATGATATCAATAATCAAATTAAGAAGAAAGAAAGATGAAAACCCTCGAAAATTCAATAATAACTCAAAGTCAATCTCGAAATCCAAACACAAAGTCGTATGTTTATGAATTCAGAAAAGTAGGAATAGAAATCCTCACAATGATCTAGAGAAACCAAAAAGAACGGGATGTCAATCCGTTCTTCAATGAAAACCCTAGAATATTCTGAAAGTACACAATCTCCGAAAACACGTCCTTCTCAAATCTTCAATCCTCAAGATCGAAATATAACTCTAAGGCCGTCTCCAAAGCTCTAATCGAAGTTGTAAGCGGGGGATCCGGAAAACTTCTTTCTCAAGCCTTTATATAGGGCGAGATAGGGTTACGAGAAAGCCCAATGAAGTGGTTGATGTGGCTATAATGACACGTCATAAAATCACCAAAATCACGGTCATGAACAACTGTCCACGACCGTGATTTAGAGCGTGGAACTTAATTACGGTGCCAATATGATTTCCACGGCCGTGGATTTGGCCGTGTAACTCTATGTAGTGCTCCAAACTCAAGTCCACGATCATGTTGCCAAATCCACGGTCGTGGTTTAGAGCTTGGTTCTTCCAATTCCTTTTCCACGGCCGTAATTCAGGGTGTGGTTCCTCAAATCCTTGGTTGTTGCCTTTGTTTCGTGACATCTTTCATCCATGCTCCTTCCTTAGCCTCTCCAATGCATCTCTTTGCCATCAAGCATGATCAAACACTCATTTCCTTCCACATTTTGCTCCAATCCAAGTCTTTATTCACCTAAAAACAAAACAAAGCTAGTGCTGATCTCTATATCGACAAAGTGGGTGAACTAGCTCATAATTGCTTCAAACTCATATCTAAGAACACAATAAAGAGGGAAAAACAACAAAAACAAGTGCCTAAAATATAGTCATATTTCATGCTAACAATATACCTTTGTTACCTAACACTCATCATCATCGGTAAACAAGCAAAGGAAACACTGGTAAGTCTCTTCCTAGGCTTGAATATAAACCAGGAAAGGTGCAACAAGGATAGGATTTGACAAACTATAACTTAAAGTCAAGATGGGGCAATGCAGTAGGCAATCTCATGCAATTCTTATTGATCTCGGTCGAGATGACTCCAAGAACAGCCCGAGATGGGTTTCGATTTAGGGTTACCTCAATGATAGCATGAATTATAGTCTATATTTTGGGGTTTGTTTGGACGTTTTATCTTCAATAATCTACATGTTTGTATGTATAATATGTGATTATATTACCATTTCATCTACCTTTGCGGGAATCGAGGTCTACACCTAGTTTTGTTGTAATCGTAGGTAAAATGGCACGTTTTGCATCGAAAAGGAGCAAAAGGAGCTATGGAGTTATTTGAGCTACATTGAGGAACATAAGGAATCATCCAGGAAGCATAGCCATGGATTAAGGATTCACTTTGGACCAGTTTTGAGAGATTTCACATTCAGTTGTGACTCACCTCGGTTGACCGCAGATTCACCTCGACCGAGGTGATCCAGAGAAGCAGACTCGACCGAGGTGAATACCTAAGACGCGGCGAGAATATTTTATTCTTGGCTGAGATCTTTTATATTTGGAAAGTGATCTTATATTTTTGGGCTTGGCTCCTGGAAGGAAGAAGAAATGCTAGATCATATATTTTACCTATATTTATGGGCAAAGATCTCTTCTAAGATATCTTATCTTTGGAGGGTTATTTTCCTATGAAAAAGGGTTGGATTTCCACAAATCCAACATCCCGCTTACACCGAAAAATCCGCATTCAGTTGGGAATCACGCAGCAGCCATACTCCAGTTGGGAGATTTGAAGAACCTTTTTGAAGGTTGAAGGAAGATTGAAGATTTTAGCTTTTATAGCTTTTGGAAGGTTTTCTTGTAAGATTACCTTAGATTCTCTTCCTTGTTGTCTTGCTTGTTGGATTTATATCCAAGGAACGCTTTTGTTGTGATATTTGATTTAGTTATTGAAGTCTTTTCATTAAATTCTTCTTGTTCAAATATTCACCTTCTTCCCATATATTTGATTAATACTTTCATGATGATGATGAGTGGCTAATTTCCTTGTGTGATTCTAGGGTGATTGGCTGAAGGTTGTGGGAAAAATAATGATAGAATAATCTTTGATTCTAGTAGGACCCTGAAAGTTTGAGTCTTTAACCTTAACCCTAAGCATCTCGCTCAGTCGATGAACATCTCGGCCGGGGTGGAATTTGGCTAACCGAGGTGACTTATCTGATCCGAAACTGAGAGTTAAGTGTTAGAGTTTGCCAAATCCTATTCTTATTACACCTTTCCTGGTTCAATGCAAGCTTAGGATGAGACTTACCCGGTAATTCCTTAGTTTGTATACCTAAGACCATAAGTGTAGGTAATAAAGGTTTATCCTTTATTGGGGTTTGAGTGTGCTTTCATCCCATCTTTGTGAGTTAGCCTGAGACTTACCCGGTAAAGGTTGATTCTATTCCCTTAGATGGTGTGTTAGTTTGAGGTTATAGTTCTTTAACTTGATTCCTTGAGAATTACCCGGTAATAGGAGTTACGGTTTAGGATTAGTGAGTAGTGAGACTTACCCGGTGATCTATTCTACTTTAGTAACACCTTCCCTATGCAAAAACCTCAGCTTTGTCCGCTTATCTTTAGATCTTGAGTTGGAACCACAACAAGATGCTTTAATCCCTAGAATTGCATGTTTGCTTTATTGACTTCTTATTCATCTTTGATTGTGTTAATTGCTCTTGTGGTTAGTATTTACATAAGCATACCGTAACTGGACTTTGTTTCACTAAGTCCCTGTGATCGACCCCTGGAATTCCTTGCTTTTACTACGATTGACTCGTACACTGCGGGTTCGCATCCTATTTTTAAGCTTACGTCTAGGGTTATAAATTTAAAGCTTGCACACACCGTTTGGAGCGAACAAGTTTTTGGCGCCGTTGCCGGGGACTTGGTCTAGACCGAGCCGGTTACGGTTTGCTCTTGGGGCACTTGCCCCCGTGTCTACTGACCACTCTACTTGAGTGACTTTTGCACGTTCTTTCTTAGGTATATGCGAAGAACCCACACTGGGAAGGAAATCGTTCTTTACGATCCCGAACCAGAAAAGACATACAAGCGACGCTTAAGAGAAGCAAAGATGGCCCAACAAGACGACCACGATCTTGAGGCCGAGTTGAAAGAGGCGTTAGAGCTGCTACGCCTCAGCAGGGAAGAGCTAAGGCGAGAGAAGGAAGAAACTCGCACCAGGACTGAAGCAATCGAAGCAGATATGGCAGCCATACGAGACCAAATTCTACTTCGACCGAGGGAAGATCCAGTCCCTGACCCTCGACCGAGGCAGGTTCCAATACCAGACGCCCCGGCCGAGATACTTCCATCTCGGATGCCAGTCCGAAACGTTCTTCTTGCAGGAATCCCACAAACCCTAGGTCAAAGGATGGACCCTAATCAACAACTGAGGCGTCCAGTAGTTAATCTAGGAGATCCAGCAGACCATGACTATGAACTTCAACCGCAAGTTCTATCCATGATTCGCCAATGCCAGTTCGGAGGGCTAGAGAAGGAATCACCACATCAACATCTTCAAAATTATGAGATCTTGATGGAGACCTTGAGACCTCCGAGGATTGAAAACAACAATTACAAGCTAAGACCTTTTTACTTTTCTTTAAAAGATAGAGCTCTTACTTGGTATCAATCTCTTCCTCCAGGAAAAATTAGCACATGGGAGGAAATGTCTACGGAGTTCTTGACCAAATTCTTTCCCCCCTCAAAGACAGCTGAAATGAGAGGGAAGATCAACGCTTTCATTATGAAGGACAAGGAGAGCTTGTCCAAGTCATGGGAGCGGTTCAAGGACATTCTTTTGGATTGCCCACATCATGGGATTCCAAAGTTAGAGTTATTGGAGATATACTTCAAAGGACTAGACGGAAGCACCCAATTCAATCGCCAACTACTCTCCGCCGGTACCTTCATGGACATGGCGATTGACGAGGCTTGGGACTTCATCGAGAAGCAAGCCTTGCATATGGAGAAGTACACCCACCAAGGAGCTGAAGGTGGAGTTAAAAGAGTTAATTTCCAAGAAACTCAACCCAACAATAATCAACTCACGTCTTTGAAGAATGACGTGAAGCAATTGAACTCTTGGTCGCTCAAACCAAGAAGGAAGAGCAAGGGCAAAGGAACAACAACAACGGATACCGCAACAACAACAACGGTTCCCGGAACAACAATTACAACAACAACAATAGAGGATCCAATAGCAACAACTGGAGGGCGAACAACCAAAATAACGGTAACAATCATTCAAACTCCAACTCTAACGATTCCTCTAATCCTTTCCTCTCTTCCCCTTCTTCTTCTTCTTCTACTCCATTAAAAAGCCAGGGGCAAGGATCAAGTTTGTCTCAGCTGGAAAAGAAAGACGCAGTTCTGGAGGCTATCTTGATCAAGCTCAACGCTATAGAGACTTCTATGACTTCATTTTCGAAGGCCCAAAAAGCCTTTGAACAACAACTTGCAAGTAGGGCGAATGAAGCGCCAAGAGATCCAGGGAAGCTTCCAGCAAGAACGGAAAGCAACCCTAAGGGCCAGATCATGCCCATAACTACGAGGAGTGGACTGAAAACTGCAGATCCAGTGCCTCGGTCGGTGCCAGTACCGACGAAGACCACCTCGGTCCAGATGCAGTCGAAGAACACTTCGACCGAGATGCCAACCGAGGTGGAGCCACAGAAAACGGAGGGGAAAACTGAAGTTTATGTTCCACCTCCTGCATACAAACCACCACTTCCATTCCCCCAGTCAAGGGCCAGAGCACATCTAGACAAGCACTTTGGTAAGTTCCTTGACTTGATGAATAAGCTACATATTAACATTCCTTTCCTTGATGCCATTCTAGGAATGCCCGCATATGGGAAGTTCTTGAAGGAAATCCTTTCAAGGAAAAGGAAACTGGAAGACTTTGATGAAGTTAGGATGACATCTAAATCCTCGGAGCTCATACAAATCATGAAGGAGAAGATGCCACCTAAATTGAGAGATCCCAGCTCATTTTGCATTCCCATTCAAGTCGGGGATGTCACTTGTGAAGCCCTTTGTGATCTAGGAGCCAGCGTGAGCATCATCCCGCTGGAGCTATGTGTGAAGATCAGACTTGGAGAGCCCAAGCCGGTCAAGATTCGACTTTATATGGCAGATCGCTCCATTACCCATCCCGTGGGCATCTTGGAGGACGTTCCGGTCAAGTTAGGTAACTTCTATCTACCTATAGATTTTGTTGTACTTGACATTCCCGCAGATTATCCTGTTCCTATTATTCTCGGGAGGCCATTTCTAGCAACTTCGGGTTGCAACGTGGATTGCAAGAACGCCAAGTTGAAATTCAACATTGGTGGCGATGAGGTGGAGTTCGCATTGCTTGCAGCCATGAAAGGGGAGCAGCTAACTGATGATATCTTCAACATCTACGATGAAGAAGAGTCAAGAGAATTAGTGAGCTCTATCCTTATTAACGATCCACTCGAAAGAGTTATTAGCTTCAGTTTAATGCAGGAAGGTATAGATGCTTCTTGTGATGCAGATATACGGAGCTTAAAAGCACTGGAAGAGGATCCAGGAGCTAAAACTGAGAAGCTAACCCAGGAGACGAAGATCTCCAGTTTCGGTTCCAGTTGCGGTACCTCGACCGAGGCACTTCCTGGGCTGAGCGAGGCGACTGAAGAACATCTCGGTCAACGCCTCTGCGCCTCGACCGAGGTCGATGGCGAGATGATGTCAACTGAGACTACTGAGAATAATAAACTTCTTACTCCCTTCTCTGACATTCATCCTCAGTTGGTTCAACATTCTATCCACCAACTCTCTGATAATAACGGACCTTGGTATGCTAATATTGTGAACTATCTTGTTTGCCAGGAAATACCGCCCGGATTGACGTACTCTCAAAAGAAGAGATTCTTCAAAGAAGTACGACATTACTATTGGGACGAGCCGTTGCTATTCAAGCGCGGGCCGGATGGGATGCTTCGAAGATGCATTCCGGAAGATGAAGTTAATAGCGTTATACGGCATTGCCATTCACTTCCTTGTGGAGGACATGCCAGCACCGATAAAACATGCGCTAAGGTATTGCGTTCCGGTTTCTTTTGGCCTACATTATATAAGGATGTACAATCTTTTGTTGTCTCTTGTGATGCATGCCAAAGAATAGGAAATTTATCGAGGAGGAACGAGATGCGACTTAACAACATCCAAGAGGTGGAAATATTTGATGTATGGGGGATTGATTTCATGGGACCTTTCCCATCCTCCGGAGGAAACCTCTATATTCTTCTTGCAGTTGATTACGTCTCTAGATGGGTTAAAGCCATTGCTTCTCCCACTAACGATGCCAAGGTGGTTGTGAAGTTCTTAAATAGAACCATCTTCCCACGGTTTGGAACTCCACGCATCATCATCAGCGATGGAGGAACGCATTTCATCAACCGGAAGTTCAAGGCACTTTTATCGAAGTATGGGGTAACCCACAAGGTATCAACCCCTTATCACCCTCAAACTAGTGGACAGGTCGAGATCTCGAATAGAGAAATCAAAGCGATTTTGGAGAAGACCGTCTCTAGGACAAGGAGGGATTGGTCCATGAAATTGGACGATGCTCTTTGGGCGTACAGGACCGCATTTAAGACTCCCATAGGTACCACCTCTTATAATTTGGTATATGGGAAGTCTTGCCATTTGCCCGTTGAATTGGAACACAAAGCATATTGGGCAATCAAATGGTTGAACTTCGACATTAAGGAGGCTGGCGAGAAGCGATTATTGGAACTCAACGAGCTGGAGGAGCTGCGTTTGAACGCTTATGAGAATGCCAAAATCTATAAAGAAAGGACGAAGAGATGGCATGACAAGCGTATCGTCCCAAAGGAGCTTAACGAAGGAGACTTAGTTCTACTCTTCAACTCCCGCCTCCGCCTTTTCCAGGTAAGTTAAAATCTAGATGGACCAGACTTTATGTTGTGAAACATGTTTTTCCTCATGGTGCAGTTGAGATATGGGGCGAAACTAGCGGAAGCTTCAAGGTCAACGGTCATAGACTTAAGAAGTACCAACCGGAAACTCCAGTTGAGGAGGTTGCACCAATATACCTCATTTGAGACGCATTATGGTCCAGCTAGCGACCTTAAACCAAGCGCTTCTTGGGAGGCAACTCAAGGTATTGCTTTCTTTTCCCATTTTCTAGTCTAGCTTAGATAGTTTTTGCTTTAGCTTTGCTTTGTTTTGTTTTGGCGTTCTAGACAGATAATAGGAGACATCTAAAGGAAGGAGCATAACTGGAAGGACAGAAGTTCGAGAATTTAAGAAGACGGAGTTTGACTGAGGCATCTCGGTTGCTATCAGAGCACCTCGACCGAGATGATTCTTGAGCAACCGAGGCGACTAGGGTTTTCTGAAGAACCACCTCGGTCCGTACCACCTCAGTCCAGTCGAGACCATCTCGACCGAGGTGACAGTAGTCCAGAAAAGGGTATAAAAGGCGGAAGATTTCTCTCTCCTAACTTTACTCTTTCCCCTCGACCGCGGCGACAGTTCACCTCGCCTCCTTCGTTTCTTGCTCGTTTTTGAAGATTTCTGTCTCCAAAATGCAATTAAGACTGAGAGGATCCCAGTGCAACATCGATCTTCAAGAGAATCGAATCGATTCGGCCGAACGAGGTAAAAACGAAACCGAAACCCTACCTCGCTTTTTCGCTTCGATTTGGGCTTTGGTTGCCCCTGCATTTGTTGAGGAAAGGCTTAAGTACCCCATAGGAAGCAGTTGTAGTGATTTTTGGGGGAAAAGAACTGAATTTTTTGAAGAAATTAGATCCAGTTCGCCGCCTCGGTCCAGTCGAGCTGTGCCTCGGCCGAGGTGATTGTTGAGAGTTGTCAGTTGACCGAGGTGACCTGACAGTGACTGAATTGAAAATGAGTTCTGACCGCCGCCTTACCCTCAGGGATAGATCCTCACCTTCCCCTTCTTCCTCTTCTTCCCGACCTTACCGCCCGGTGATCCATGAGCGACACCGGGTGGATTATGAGCGTATTTCCGGCCGTCCAGTGATTGCACCACGTTTCTTGGACGTGTCCGCTTTTGATTGCCTCCAGGTAGACGGAGACCTTAGGAGGATGATTTCTACAGTTGGGCTGGATCAGTTTACTGAGATCCGAGCCCCAGCATATTTGGAGCCGACCCTAGAGTTCGTTAGCTCCTTTACCTACCTCCCCACAGAGCGTTCTGTGAAGTACCGGTTGATGAACCGGAACTTTTTAGTGCCACTAGAGTACTAGAGAGAGATTTTCGGCTTTCTTGAGCCCACCGCTGTTGACTTCCCGTCCCGATCAGTAGCTAGGGAGTTTTGGGGGCAAATTGCCCATATTGTTGAGAATGCAGATAGATGGCGCCCTGGAGATTCCAAGGAGAAGGTCATCTACCATTTAGCCTTTAGGTTAGCCCACCGGATATTCAGCGAGACACTTCTGGCACGTACTGAGACGCCCCAAAAGATCCGACAGGGAGAGCTTTTCAGTTTGTACTGCATGGTTACTGGGGGTTTCCCGGACTTTGGCTTGATGTTGGCAGAGGATCTGCACAAGATCAAGGCAAAGGTGAAGGGAGACATTTGCTGCGGAGGGCTTGTCACCCATATAGCTAGCTATCAAGACATGGATCTCAGTGCTTGTACGATGGTGGCGGCTGCCAAGCCGCTTGGATTGCAGGAGATGATCACTCGGCGGATTCTAGTTCCCCGAGGTCTGACGACACCGTACGTAGCTATGCCATGGGAGCTGACTGCGCCACAGGGGATCAGGTGGTCTCCTAGTTCACTGTTTATGACCCACACTATAGGCAGACCGCTTGGGCTCCACTGATGGAGGATTATGGAGAGGCAGCAGTTGCCCCAGCTGAGGAGGAGGAGGCTGATGATGAGGAGACAGTTGATGAGAGAGAGGGTGGAGTCCCGATGGATACAGGGACAGATACTTCAGGGACGAGCGCACCACCAGTTATAGATCTGGATGATGAGGATACTGAGCCTGCACCTACTGCATCACCTGCTAGACCTGCTAGGCATAGGACACGCCGTCATAGAGATTCAGAGGCTCATCGTCGGATCGATGATCTGACGGATCAGATGATAGACTCTTATGCTGCCCTTACTGTGGACATGCATGAGAGATTTGCTGCCCAGCACCGACAGATTGACAGTTGGACTCACCAGATGCTCGAGGGACAGCACTATCAGCGTAGGATGATGGAGATACAATTCCAGCAGGCTATGGGTTATCCATTCGACCCGTCTCAGTATCCGTACATACCACCACCACCACCGGATCAGGATTCTTGAGAGCTGCAAGGTTTTCTTTATTATTTTATGCAGTTCAGCTATTTATCCGGTGAGTACTTTTATCCTTTAGACTTATTTTGACCCACTGGGACAGTGTGTCCCAAGTATGGGGTATTTGATGTATTATTTGACTTTGATGTATGACTCTATTGACCGGATATTTATATTTATGCTTCACTTCTGCATTTATATGTTTATCTGAGATTGCATGCATACATACAGGATATTTGATTGAGAAAAACGTCGAAACTGAAAAAAAAACTGGTTTTTAAAAAAAAAAAAAATTTTTTGGACCTCGACCGGTGGAGTTCTGGCCAAATGAGGTGTTTCACCTCGGTTGACCTAAGAACACCTCGACCGAGGTGGGTTAACTGAGAGTTTTCGAAAACTATTTTTGTGCTTCTTATCTAGATATGATCTCAGTGAAGATCTTGCTCACTGACTGGTTTTAAATTCTTTATGTGTTTGAAAGGTTTTATAATATGTTTAAGTTGCTAAATGCTTTGTTTGAAATTATTGGCATGTTTAATACTTTGTTTTTATCTAAATTATGTTGAATTTGAAGGTTGACAACACATTATGAGTTCTCTCACTTTCTTCCTGGAAAGACCAAGGCAATTCATTCTTCTCTCTTCTTCTTCTTAATCATGCTTAGCCCCTCATATACATTTTGCCTCCCTTTACCTATCCGGGAATTTGGAAGCAAGCGAACTGGTAAAAGCAAGTGAAGTTAAAGTTTGAGAAGTGGGCTGGAAGTGAATGTGTTAGAAAGTAATAATAGGTTTGGGGAAGTCAATCATGATGATGAGTAACTCGGCACCATTCACATAGCCGGGTGTTTGTGTCTTGCCAAAGTCGGATTGAGCGATATTCCTAACGGGTCATGGTATGTGCATCAAGGGTTTGATGCATCTCAAGAAATTGATGATTGCTGATTTCCTAGGCTTCGGTTATTGTGCACCTCTGTCCATGCATCCCAAAAAGTAAAGTAAAAAAGGTGTGAAATAAGCAAAGCTTATTGGTGGAAGATGTTGCAAGTCAAAGTGGAAGTGAAGTTCATCCTTTTCCCGGATTCTAGCACCACATTACCTTACATACATCCCTACCGTACACGTTTCTTGACCTTTCTTTTGGGAAGCCCTTGAGACCTCGAGCTTGTTGATTGACTTAGCGGTTTAAACTGGATTATGCATGATTAATTTCGATAATTATGACTTATTATGCATTCTATGATTTTATGCAAAGATGAACAACTTTCCTATATTTATAAAATGTTTTGAACATGTTTTGATTTTAAATTCCATGAAGTATTCTCTTAGAGTGATCTATGATAGTTGCACACCATAAAAATATTTTTGAAAGACTTTTCATTGATTTTCTTGACTACTAATCCATTCTATCTTGTCTCTTATATGCGGAACTTGCTTGGGGACAAGCAAGGGCTAAGTATGAGGTATTTTGATAGCATGAATTATAGTCTATATTTTGGGGTTTGTTTGGACGTTTTATCTTCAATAATCTGCATGTTTGTATGTATAATATGTGATTATATTACCATTTCATCTACCTTTGCGGGAATCGAGGTCTACACCTAGTTTTGTTGTAATCGTAGGTAAAATGGCACGTTTTGCATCGAAAAGGAGCAAAAGGAGCTATGGAGTCATTTGAGCTACATTGAGGAACATAAGGAATCATCCAGGAAGCATAGCCATGGATTAAGGATTCACTTTGGACCAGTTTTGAGAGATTTCACATTCAGTTGTGACTCACCTCGGTTGACCGCAGATTCACCTCGACCGAGGTGATCCAGAGAAGCAGACTCGACCGAGGTGAATACCTAAGACGCGGCGAGAATATTTTATTCTTGGCTGAGATCTTTTATATTTGGAAAGTGATCTTATATTTTTGGGCTTGGCTCCTGGAAGGAAGAAGAAATGCTAGATCATATATTTTACCTATATTTATGGGCAAAGATCTCTTCTAAGATATCTTATCTTTGGAGGGTTATTTTCCTATGAAAAAGGGTTGGATTTCCACAAATCCAACATCCCGCTTACACCGAAAAATCCGCATTCAGTTGGGAATCACGCAGCAGCCATACTCCAGTTGGGAGATTTGAAGAACCTTTTTGAAGGTTGAAGGAAGATTGAAGATTTTAGCTTTTATAGCTTTTGGAAGGTTTTCTTGTAAGATTACCTTAGATTCTCTTCCTTGTTGTCTTGCTTGTTGGATTTATATCCAAGGAACGCTTTTGTTGTGATATTTGATTTAGTTATTGAAGTCTTTTCATTAAATTCTTCTTGTTCAAATATTCACCTTCTTCCCATATATTTGATTAATACTTTCATGATGATGATGAGTGGCTAATTTCCTTGTGTGATTCTAGGGTGATTGGCTGAAGGTTGTGGGAAAAATAATGATAGAATAATCTTTGATTCTAGTAGGACCCTGAAAGTTTGAGTCTTTAACCTTAACCCTAAGCATCTCGCTCAGTCGATGAACATCTCGGCCGGGGTGGAATTTGGCTAACCGAGGTGACTTATCTGATCCGAAACTGAGAGTTAAGTGTTAGAGTTTGCCAAATCCTATTCTTATTACACCTTTCCTGGTTCAATGCAAGCTTAGGATGAGACTTACCCGGTAATTCCTTAGTTTGTATACCTAAGACCATAAGTGTAGGTAATAAAGGTTTATCCTTTATTGGGGTTTGAGTGTGCTTTCATCCCATCTTTGTGAGTTAGCCTGAGACTTACCCGGTAAAGGTTGATTCTATTCCCTTAGATGGTGTGTTAGTTTGAGGTTATAGTTCTTTATCTTGATTCCTTGAGACTTACCCGGTAATAGGAGTTACGGTTTAGGATTAGTGAGTAGTGAGACTTACCCGGTGATCTATTCTACTTTAGTAACACCTTCCCTATGCAAAAACCTCAGCTTTGTCCGCTTATCTTTAGATCTTGAGTTGGAACCACAACTAGATGCTTTAATCCCTAGAATTGCATGTTTGCTTTATTGACTTCTTATTCATCTTTGATTGTGTTAATTGCTCTTGTGGTTAGTATTTACATAAGCATACCGTAACTGGACTTTGTTTCACTAAGTCCCTGTGATCGACCCCTGGAATTCCTTGTTTTTACTACGATTGACCCGTACACTGCGGGTTCGCATCCTTGTTTTAAGCTTACGTCTAGGGTTATAAATTTAAAGCTTGCACACACCGTTTGGAGCGAACACTCAACTTTTAGGGTCCACTCTCGATAAAGGTCTATTCTTTCAATGTCTATACCACAACCTTCAATTAATCAATCTAGAGTCGCAGGGGTTTTAGCCAACAGTCATCATATTCAAAGCAACCAAATAATTTATCAAGATGTCAAGAAAAGAGAATAAAACACTCAACACAAAGGTATCTTAATAATCAAAAGCAAATAATCCAACAGCGTATCAATAATGTGTTCTAAAAGAATGATTACAACCCACTAATTACTTCCCAAGAAAATCTCACAAAATCTCTTCTCTTCCTTGAACCCTAAGTAATCCTTCCTTAGATCTCTTTCTTCCGTGATTCCTTCCAATAGCCGTCAAAAGTCCTCGACATCTCACCTGTATGCTAGCGTATTTTTTGTGGCATTCACCTTCTATTCTTATAGAAGAATTTCAGGTTAAAATATTTTATTTCCTCTTGGGCTTGGGCCGTCGACCTTGAGCTAGGCCCATTTGGCCGTCTCGGTTGAGGTGCATGACTGTGTCAGTCCGAGATCAATAGTGGATCATGTACTTTACTTCTTATCTTTAACTGAATCCTTCCTCCATCCTTCCCTGTGGTTCTTTCCTTTCTTCTTGTCCTTCCAAGTGCTCCATAATGTAGCTTCATGGCATCCTTAGACTTCAATGCTCCGTTTTGATCCAAAATACGCCTTATTCCCTAAGATTACAATCAAACATGGTATATACGTCGATTCCTGCAAAGTAGACAAATAATGACATAATCATCAAGAATATATATCCATGCATACAGAATAATGAAGATAAAACGTCAAAACCATATCCGAAATATAGACAATAATTCATGCTATCAAAATACCCATAATTGCTTCTTGCTTGTCGCGAAGCAAAGTTCAAATCTTAGATACAAGATAGTATGAATCACAAATTAGTTAAGATCAACGAAAACTTTCAAACACTTTTGGTTGTGTGCTTCTACTCATAGATCACCCTTGGAGAATGCTTTATAGCAAATCATACTCATCAAAATCATAGAATGTGTAGCAAATCATAGTCCTAACAAGTCATAGTAAGAATCAATATATGAGCAAAACAAGTTCTAGGTATAAGAAAGCTAATCATACTTCACATGAAATCATAGAATGTGTAGCAAATCATACTCATCAAAATCAATAATGGATAATCCAGTTTAAACTAAAAAGTCAAACAACATACTCATAGTCTCAAGGGCTTTAAAAAAAAGGTCAAGAAACGTGTTAGGGATGGAATGTACAAAGGATATTGTTGTGCTAAAATCCAGGAAAAGGATAAGAACTTCACAACTTCATTTTCAACTCTGCATCCATCAATAAGCTTTTCTTACTTCTTTCCGCATATTTCTTTACTTTTCACTTTTTGGGAACATAGATATAGAAGCATAATAACCGAAGCCTTGGAGATCACCTAATCTCAATTTCTCGAGATGCTTCAAACCTTGATGCACATACCATGACTTGTTAGGACTGTCAATCAATTGGACTTTGGCAAGACACAAACACCTGCCTATGTGAATGGTGCTGAGTTACTCATCCGCATAACTAACGTCCCCAAACCAATTCTTTTCTAACACTTCTCCACTTTCAACATCATCTTTCACTTGCTTTTTCATTTTCTTATTTCCCAATTCCCGGATAGGTAAAGGGACGCACACACATATATATGTATATATACGAGGAGATAAAAACATGATCAAGAAGAGGAAGAAAGAAAAGGAATTGCCTTAATCATTCTTACAAGAATGTGAGAGAACTTATAATGCAGTATCAACTTTCAAATTCAACATGATTTGGATAAAATAACTCACTAAGCATGCTCAAATTTCAAAAAAAGCATTCAAACCTTAAATATATCATAAATTATTTCAAATACATAAAGATCATAAAAACCATTCAGCAAACATGTATCATCATTGGGGTCATTTCCAGCCTAGAAGCACAAATTTTATTTGAAAATTCACGTTTTTTCAAAACCCATTTTGGTCGAGGTGCATACAGGCAACCGAGATGCTAGACCGAGGTAAGCTCCTATTGTGGTCATATCGTTTGGCCATATGCATTTTGGTCGAGACAAAAAAAATTTTCAAACAAGTTTTGTACGTTTTTTCACTCAAAATCATGATGCATTGCATGTAATATACCATACAACCATAAAGCACTTAATAGCAGTTGCCAGGGATTTCATAAGGTGCAGAATATCAGTTACAACAGACCGAAGTATCACAAACACCCCGTGCTTAGGACACATCGTCCCGATGGGTATAATAAGGTCAAGAGAAAGTACTTACAATATCAAGTGCAGAACAACATAATAAGAAGAGAAATAATAGCTGCAATTCTGGAACATTGGTCAAGCATCTGGTGGAGGAGGTGTTGGGTGGAACGGGTACAAGGAGGGGTTGAAGGCGTGACCCATCTGCAGCTGAAACTGCAGCTCTATCATCGGTGCATAGGGTGCCGAAAGACTCCTCCATCTAACGAGTAAAATTGCCAATCCTCCTATGAGCCTCTAGGTCACAGTGGCGCTGGGGGTGTTCAAGCTGCTGCGGAATCTCTATGGTGGCATCTGCAACGGCTGATCGTGATCAGTCGCCTCATCATCCACAAGATCAATCACTGGAACACTCAGACCAGTAGTGTCTGTCCCAGTGTCCATAGGAACTCCTCCATCCTTATCATCTCTCTCTATGTCGCATCCTACATAAAAGACTGCCATATCTCCGACCAATTGTTCTGGTCGGACACCATGAACTCTGAAGACCAAGTAAAACCCCATGGAGCTCTAGTCTCCCAAGGCATGTACACGTATGGTAGACCACGACCTCGGGGAACTAGTATCCGGCGTGTAATGAACTCCTACAGTCCAAGGGGTTTGGCCTCAACGGCCAATGTGCATGCTGAAAGGTCAACCTCTAAAATATTGGCGATGTAAGTCACCAACCCTTCAAAACAGATATATATCTTCCTCTTGTACTTTACTCTGTGCAGCTCTTCTACTAGCATGGTTGCAAAATCCGGTATCCCTCCTATAGTCATACATAAGAGAGTAAACGACTCACCCTGGCGGATCTTTTGTGGCATCTCAATGCGGGCCAACAACATCTCACTCAAGATCCGGTGAGCAATCCGGAATGCGACGTGGTAGATGTTCTTTTCCTTGGAGTCGTCTGGTTACTAGTTGTCTGCACTGGTGAAGGTGTGAGCAATGTTGTCCCAGAAAATGCGTGCATCATCCCAGGAAGGAAAGTCGGTAGTGGTGGGCGGTGAGAATCCGAACAAATCCCCAAAGTTTGCCATAGTGAAGGCATATCCCTTGTTCATGAGCCGGAACTTAACTTCTTTGTGTTCCAGCACGTGAGTGATGGAAATGATGAACTCGTAAGTGGGCTCCACATAAGCCGGCACGCAGATGGTCATAAACACTTCTAGACCAACCATAGAGATAAGTATGTGTAGATCCTCAACTACATGGAGGTAGGCAAAGTCATCGACGTCCACGTAGCGGGGAGAAATGACCGGGCGTGAGCGAATCCGTTCATAGTCTTCCTAGAAGCGCCCCAGGATAATGGGTACCTATGGGGGGGGGGAAGGAGGTGAAGGGAAGTGATGTCCAGCATTAGGACGGTCGCGGAGTGCTAACTGTCTGTTTGAACGACGCATCTTTTCTCAATTCGAAATCGTATCTCGGGTTGTTCTTGAGTTCACCTCAGCCAAGATGCCTGGGCTTGACCGAGACGGACAACACTTCGATCGAAATCCAAAATATGTAAGTTTATGCCCCCAAAATCAATACCAACTGCTTCCTAGGGAATTTTCCAGTTATTTCCAACACACCACAGCAACAGCAAACTCCAAAAACAAGGGAAATCAACTAAAACCTATAAAAAGGGTTTTCAAACGAGATTACCTGATTTCTGCAGAATGTGATGGATTTAAGTATCAATTGATGCTGGAGAAGTTGTTGTGGCATTTTTCTTGTCGATTTAGATCCAACAATCGTCGAAAACGAGCAAGAAATGAGGGAGTTGGGATTTATGGCACATTTCGGTCGAGGTGGCCTGAGGGAGAAGAGGGAAAGTGAGGAGAGAGAGTATTCTTCTCTTTTTATACCCGTCTAAAATTTAACTCCATCTCGGTCGAGATCGTTGATAGCATCCGAGATGTCTGACCGAGATGACTCCCTGTTACTCTCATCTCGGTTGACCCATATGGGTCTCTGTCGAGATGGTATGACAACTGCCGAGATGGCTCCCAATTTTCGTCCGTTCCTCAGATTCTTGAACCGTAATCCCTCTTATCTAATTCCTTGAGTTGTTGTTCTTGGATTGTACCTAGCTCTAGTTATCATGGACACAAAAACGCAAAAACTACACTAAACTAATCTAGAAAGGATGAAAGAGAGCAATATCTTTGGTTGCCTGCCAAGAAGCGCTTGATTTAAGGTCGCCAGCTGGACCTAAATGCTTTTGTTCATATAAGATGCAATGGCGCAATTCCTCAACCGGAACTTCCGGTGTATACTTCTTGAACTTTTGTTCATATAAGATGAAATATTCACCCCATACTTCAACTACACAATAAAGAAAAACATGTTTCACAATATAAGGTCCGATCTATCGAGACTTTAACTTACTGGGAAAAAGGCGAAGGTGGGAGTTGAAAAGAAGAACGAGATCCCCTTCTTTGAGATTCTTTGCAACTATATGTTTGTCATGCCATTTCTTCGTTCTTTTTTTGTAGATCTTCGCTATCCTTGCAATCTTCATGCGAAGTGGTTATTTTGTACTTCTAGAATCAGCTTGTTAAGCTACGAAAGCTTCGGAAGGGTTAAGGATGGTACTTGCAATGCTCATAATCACCGAAAGAGGAAGTTTTCAAGATTCAGACATCTTTTTTGCCTTAGAGGCGTCTCGGTCAAGACCTGGTCCGAGGTGATTCCCTGTTGCTCTCACCTCGGTTACTCCAAAAGTAACCTTGGTCGAGACGGTCTGTCCGAGGTCAAGAAAGTTTGTCGTCTCCTCTTCAAATCTCCCAAAAGAAGCTTTTAGATATTCTTCCAAGGCTTCCAAGCTTTGTATATTTGCATCACAAGAAACATCTACACCTTTGTCCATCATACTAGAACCCAAAACTCTTTTAATAGAATCTTTAATACGGATAGAGCTTACCAATTCCTGATATTCCTCCTCATCGTATATGTGTAGATGTCTTCCCCAAGGTATTGTCCTTTCATCAAAGCTGAGAGTACAAACTCAACATGCTCTTCTCCGATATTGAAAGATAATTTGGTGTTCGTACAACCAAGCAACCGGGAGTTGCAAGAAAGGGTCTCCCAAGGATGATTGGAATTGGATAATCTGTAGGAATGTCCAATACCACAAAATCTATAGGAAGGTAAAACTTACCATGCTCTGCGGGGATATACAATGTCATCTTTACCGGTTTAGGCTCTCCCAAACTGATCTTCTCACACAAAGCAAGTGAAATAATGCTCACACTTGCTCCTAGACCACAATGTGCATCATATGTGATCTCTCCAACTCCTATGGGGATGCAAAACGATCCTAGATCCTGCAGCTCGGGTGGCATGTTCTCCCTCATGATTTTGAAGAGTTGTGATGATCTAGAAGTCATCTTTACTTCACCAAAATCCTCTAGCTTCCTCTTGTTAGACATGATCTCCTTTAAGAACTTCCAATAGGCGGGCAGACCTAGAATTGCATCAATGAAAGGTATCTTAATATGTCGCTTATTCCTAAGGTCTAGAAACTCACCGAAATGCTTGTCTAGATGCGCTCTCGCTCTAGATTGCGGAAATGGTAGTGGAGGTTTGTAAGGTGGAGGAGGTACGTAGATCTCGTCCTTCTCTTTTTCTCTCTCAGTGGGCATTTCGACCGAGACGGAGTGCTTCTCAGTGTCGCTTGTCCGAGGTACGGGATTGGTGGTCTTCACACTCCTTGTGGTAATCGCATCACTTGGCCCTTCGGGTTATCCTCCGTCCTTCCGAGAAGCTTGCCTTGATCTCTAGGAACTTCTCCGGCCTTGCTAAACACAGGATTTTCTAAGTCTTTTTGTGTGTTAGAAATCGAAGTAACCGAACTCTCCGATCCATTCAGTTTTCCCATCATAGTTTCAATCATCACTTCCAACTTATCCTTCGGTAGTTGACTTGAACTTGAAGATGGTTCCTGACTTTTTAGTGGGATATAAGTAGAAGAAGAAGGCGGAGTTAGTGCATTGTCGGCATGGGAATAAGGGTTACCGGAATTATTTTGATTGGATCTCCAATTGTTGTAGTTCTGGTAGTTGTTGTTGTTGTAGTTGTTATTCCTATTCCCTTAATAATGTCCTCTTCCCACGTAGCCAACATCTTGCTCCTTTGATGCTTGTGCTTGTGACTTCAAAACCTCGTTCAAAGTCTCAACCTCATTGTTAAGAGTAGTGAGTTGAGCAATACTTGAGGTAGTAAGATTCAGCTCTTGAGCTCCGGGTCTTCGACTTCCACCATCAACCCTCCGGTGGAAATATTTCTCAATAGTTAGAGCTTGTTTCTCAACAAACTCCCGTGCATCATCAACTCTTATATCCATAAATTTTCCAGCAAAAAGGGATTGGATTTTGAATGTAGTTTTCTCATCCAAACCCTTGATAAATTTCCAACAGTTCAAGCTTTGAAATCCCATGATGGGGCAATCCAACAAAAGGTCTTTGAACCTCTCCCATGATTTAAATAAACTCTCATTGTCTTTCGAGACAAAAGCATTTATTTTACCTCTCAACTCTGCTGTTTTTTATGGTAAAATGAACTTGGTGAGGAATTCCAAAGTCATCTCTTCCCATGTATTAACTCTTCAAGATGGAAGTGATTGATACCAAGCAAGCACCTTAATACTTCAAAGAGAAAAAGAAAGGCCGCAGCTTATGGTTATTATTTCCCAATCTTGTGGGTTTAAAATTCTCCATGAGAATCTCATAATTTTGTAAATGTTGATGTGGATATTCTCTTTCTAATCCTTAAAACAGGGTTTGTCGGATCATAGTAATAACTTGAGGTCGAAACTCATAATCATGCTCAGCCGGATCACCTAAATTAACGCCCGGACGGAGTATTTGTTGAACGGGATCCATCCTTTGACCAAGTGTTTGCGGATCCCCCAAAAACGGGTCAACTCTCTCAATCCTCTCTAGAAAGCGAGGTGCAAGTGGTGGCACAATAACGGGTGTAGATGGATCAATTACAACTCTAGCATTTCCTTCTTGCTCTTCATTCATCAGTTGGAGGGCGTCCTGTATCTCGACCATTGTTACGCTAAGATCGTGATGCGCAAATGGGTTTTAAATTTATAACTCGAACTAAATCCTAAACTACCTAGCGAAACCCGCAGTGTACGGGACGTTTGTAGTAGGGATAGTATTCTGAGGTCGAACACAAAGACTAAGGTGAAATTGATTCGATTTGTGATTGAGTTTAGTAAAGACCTAGGTTGAAAGAAAAGAAAGAAAGAAAGAAATGAAAATCTCAAATGTTTTTGGTTGGTTTATAGTGATCAATCAAAGATCACAATTCATGCAAAGTAAACAATCAACTAAACTATGAGTCAACACAAATAAACAAGCTAAGTAAGATATAGATCAAGGAAATAAAAGACGGATTCTAGGGGTTGGAAGTTCCGGTTATGGCATAGGACTCAAGCTATCTATTCATTCCTTGGATTAACTATGTTGGGGTTAAGTGTTTCTAGATTGGAATCAATCACCGGGTAGGTCTCATGATCCACTAGTCCATTCCCTAGATCTCATCATCGGGTAGGTCTCTAAGAACCTAAGGGACGGAATTCTACACAAACCGGATTGTTACTTAGAGATCTTAACCTATCCTTACCGGGTAAGTCTTGGAAAGGGAAGTCCTAAACAACTATCCTAGCACACTTAATCCAATGGCGGCTTATTAGGCTCACCACTACCTAAGGTTCGTTATCTTTGGAATCTAAGAGTAAGGATTACCGGGTAAGTCTCTCCTAACACTTAGTTGCTAACACTAGGTCACCCTAGGATAGATTTAACTCAACAAACACTTAGGATTTCAACATTCTAACAATCTAAGACAAGATCCATTGAACCAGGGCGAATCACGGTTTGTTCTACCTAAACCACGGCCGTGGTTATACAAGAAATACCCGTGATTTCTAACAGCAGCTACGTTCATGCACACAAGTCATCCAAAGATAAATCTAAGTCCGTACTATCATAGCCCTAACCATAACCATCCTTTCCTCACCCTAGAACCACATCTATTTAGCCTACAACATTCATAATAGAAATCGAAACAAGCAAACACGAAATCATGACATCCATTTGCAAGATGATGAAGGAAAAGAGATGACCAAGTGAACTTAAAACAAACCAAGCTGAAAATAGAATTAGAGCAACTCATAATCCTTCCAAAAGAAGGTTTAAATGGTTCATACAACTCTAGAAATAGAATCCGGAATTCTTCACTACAAAAACTATCAAGGTGTGGCAATGGTGTGTGTTCTTCTTCTCCTCTTCAATGGAGCTCTTCTTCCTCCTCTTTGACACTTTCCTTCCTAGAAAAACTTCTTGTTGAGAGAATATTTTTGTTAGAGGATAATGGATAATGGAGAGTTGCTCCAAGATGCTTCTCACAACCAATGAAGGACCACTTTTATAACAAACTTGCATGAGCTGGCCATGAGAGTCGTGGCACAACTGTCACAAGAATCTGGCAAAATCCACGGGTGATTCCACGGCCGTGGAGTGTCAGAGAACCGTGATTCTGTGCAGAAACTTCGCCTTGGATCATTAAGCTGTGATTTGGTGCATGGCTAGTGTTGGCAAGGTTCCTTGAGTCCTCTTTAGCCCTTAACTTGTGTCCCAATGAGTCCGAGGGTGTGTCATCTAGATGAACGATCCTCAAACGTATCGTTTTAGCTCCTAAATCTCCCGAAATACCTATAAAACACGCACAAGTCTGTGTAGACGTCTATCTCGACAATGTACATGAATTGAGTGCAAAACGTCGTGAACTAGTGCTAAACTAAGCATGAATGAGTGAGAAATCTATCTAAATGATTACCTAAAACTAGTCATAAATCGTGTTATCAAAATACCCCATACGTAAGGTTTGCTCGTCCCCGAGCAAATTCCCAACTATAGACTAAGAGATGACATGATTTATGCATGCAGAAAAATGGCAAAATCTTTTTGGGTTTGTGCTTCTATTATTGGATCACCTTCAAAGTCATGTTTCATGGCAAAGGATAAGCAAATCATGCATCAAACAAATGAAGACATGGAAAGACAATTGTACTTAACTCAAAAGTATGCATAAATTGTAAGGATGAAGAAATCAAGAAGATCAAGAGTACATCCAATCTAAATCACTAAGTCTTACAAACATGCAAATAGGTCATAAGGTCTTGTGAAATAAAAGGGTCAAGAAATGTAGTGATTGGGTGGGGATTTCTAGGCTATGTGATGCTAATCCGGGAACGGAACTAACTCCACAATCTTGTCCTCGATCAACTTCCCTCAAGTGTATATTTTCCTCTATCTTTTCTTTCTTTTCTTTTTCTTTGACCTATTTTTTAGACAATGGCATTGGTGTACAAAAGCCGAAACCTTGGTGATTAGCCGTCCTCGGGTTTTTTCTTAGTTATCGAGGTGCATCCACACCGGGCACACATACCAAAACTCGTTTAGGACTATTGGTTTATTTGACTTTGGCAAGGCACCAACACCCGATTATGTGAAGTGTACCGAGTTACTTGTCATTTAAGCCAATGCCCCCAAGCCTATATTTTTTTTTTTTTTTTGGCTACACTTTCACAACAAATTCAGCATTTTATGCCTGATATTCTTTTCATCAACAACTTCACCCCACACTTGCTTTTCGCACACATCAACACACTACCATGCTCCTATTCCCGGATGGGTTAAAAGAGGTCAATTTTATCTCAATTGAGGTGCTCAAGCAGTCATGATTAAGATGAGAAGTAGAGAAAGATGAATTGCCTCATTCATTCCTAGATGGTATGCAAGAACTATCATGTAACTTCGATCTTCAATACTCAATCATTTCTAGGCAAACATCATGATCACAAATCATTCATAGAATTTCAAGAGAAGTACTTCAAGTCCACATATGCGTTCATCAATCCTAACACATGAGGCTATCCATAGCCAATTCACAAGACAAGATTCATCATTAGGATCATATCCAAGCCTAGAAAGCACAAAAAAAAAAAAAAAAAAAAATTTTAAATTTTCTGATTTTTATGGTATTTTCGATTTAAGTATATACAATGCAAGACATATGAAGATTTTAAACTATCCTAGATGCTCATCATGCAAAGGATCATGCAAACCCCACCCCATACTTAGAAACACATTGTCCCCAATGTGGTATACAAGTAAAGAGAGTGAAAGAAGGTTCTCACAATGTAAAAATGGTTTGCTATGGTATTTGGGATTGCTCAATAGTGAATTGATGTTTGATGATCATATCAACCATGGTAGAGAGCTCTAAGCATCCATCAAAGCTTCGGGACCCGCGCTAGGCACCGCTAGCCGTCCAAGTTCCGCGTCCGCTCCACCCATAATTGGTGAGGGGTTCATCATCATCCTTCAGTTGCCATGCAAGGCTTCCAATGCCAATAATGTTCTAGCACACACACAAGGTTGACAAAACACACACAAAGATAGAAAAATCTAAAAATGAAAACAAAACGAAAAAGGAAAAATGTTACCAATGGGTTGCCTCCCACCAAGCGCTTCTTTAAGGTCATTAGCTTGACCAAACTCGGGAGTGTCTATTCAAGGTGAAGTGGGGCAATCATGTCCACCGGAGCTCCCGGAATATACTTCTTCAAGCGGTGCCCATTCACTTTGAAATTCCCACAATGCTCCCCTCCTATCTCAATAGCTCCATGGAGAAAGATCTTCTTCACCACATATGGCCCGCTCCATCTTGATTTGAGCTTTCCGGGAAAGAGCCTTAGCCTTGAGTTGAAGAGAAGGACAAGATCTCCTTCACTCAACTCCTTGGGGATGATCCTCTTGTCATGCCATCTTTTGGTTCTCTCCTTGTAGATCCGGGCATTCTCATAAGCTTCCAACCGGATCTCTTCAAGGGCGTTTATATCAAGCAACCTCTTCTCTCCCGCCTCCTTGAGGTCAAAATTTAGCCACTTAATGGCCCAATAAGCTCTATGCTCCATTTCCACCGGAAGATGGCAAGACTTTCCATAGACCAACTTGTAAGGAGTGGTTCCAATTGGTGTCTTGAAGGCGGTCCTATATGCCCACAATGCGTCATTGAGCTTCATAGCCCAATCCTTTCTAGTCTTAGACACCGTCTTCTCAAGGATGGCCTTGATCTCCCGGTTGGATATCTCCACTTGGCCGCTAGTTTGGGGATGGTAAGGTGTTGCCACCTTATGAGTCACCCCATACTTGGTCAAAAGCGCCCCAAAATTCCTATTGGTGAAGTGCTTTCCTCCATCACTAATGATCACCCTTGGTGTTCCAAACATAGGGAAGATCACCCGGTTGAAGAACCGCACCACCACCTTGGCATCATTTGTAGGAGAGGCGATTGCCTCCACCCATCTTGATACATAGTCCACCGCCAATAGGATGTAGAGATTTCCACACGAAGAAGGGAATGGTCCCATGAAGTCCACATCCCACACATCAAATATTTCGACTTCTTGGATGTTGTTCAAGGGCATTTCATTCCTCCTTGAGATGTTGCCCGTCCTTTGGCAAGCATCACATGCCGCTACAAAACTTTGCACATCTCTAAACAAGTTAGGCCAATAAAAACCGGATTGCAATACCTTTGCACACGTTCTGTGTGAGCTAGCATGGCCTCCACATGGTAAGGAGTGACAATGCCGGATCACACTTTCTACTTCATCTTCCGGTATGCATCTTCTGAACATTCCATCCGGCCCTTTCTTGAATAGAAGTGGTTCACTCCAATAGTAGTGCCTCACATCGTTAAAGAACTTTTTCCTTTGTGCATATGTCAATCCGGGAGGCACTTCCTCACACACTAAGTAGTTCATGATGTCGGCAAACCATGACTCACTTCCTCTAGACACTTGGAACAAGCATTCCTCCACCATTTGTAATTGCTCATCCCGGAATGAGTCATCAATCGGGATGTCATCTCTTTCAAGCTCTAATGGTGGGAGTCTACTAAGGTGATCCGCCACCGAGTTCTCGGATCCCTTCTTGTCCCGTATTTCCAAATCAAACTCTTGTAGAAGAAGGATCCACCGAATCAACCTAGGCTTGGCATCCTTCTTGGTAAGTAGATAACAGATTGCAGCATGATCCGTATAAACTATGACCTTCGCTCCAACAAGATATGAGCGGAACTTCTCAAATGCATACACCACCGCTAACAACTCTTTCTCGGTGGTAGCATAATTGAGTTGGGCATCATCTAGCGTCTTGCTAGCATAATAAATGGCATGAGTGCGCCCTTCTTTCCTTTGCCTCAAAACAGCCCCAACGGCTACATCGCTTGTATCACACATGATCTCAAATGGTAGACTCCAATCCGGAGGTTGCATGATAGGTGCGGAGATCAAGGCGTTCTTCAACCTACAAAAAGCCTCAAGACAATCTTTGGAAAAGACAAAATCAACATCTTTCATTAGTAGGTTAGTGAGAGGCTTAGAAATTTTAGAGAAGTCTTGAATAAACCTCCGGTAAAAACCGGCATGCCCTAAGAAACTCCTTACCCCCTTCACCGAGGTAGGTGGCGGCAACTTCTCTATAGTTTCAATCTTGGCCCTATCAACTTCAATGCCACGGTTAGACACAAAGTGTCCTAACACAATGCCTTCACTTACCATGAAGTGGCATTTTTCCCAATTCAAGACAAGATTTGTCTCCTCACATCTTTGCAATACTAATGACAAGTTAGCCAAGCAATTATCAAAGGAAGAACCATAAACAGAGAAATCATCCATAAACACTTCCATGATATTTTCTATGTATCCCGAAAAGATAGCCATCATACACCTTTGGAAGGTGGCGGGTGCATTACACAACCCAAATTGCATTCTCCTATATGCAAAAGTACCCCATGGACATGTAAAGGTTGTTTTCTCTTGGTCATCGGGGTGGATAGGGATTTGGAAGAATCCACTATAGCCATCTAGATAGCAAAAATGAGAGTGTTGAGCTAACCTTTCTAGCATTTGGTCAATGAAGGGGAGAGGGAAGTGATCTTTCCTAGAGGCCATGTTCAATTTCCTATAATCGATGCACATTCTCCACCCCGTAACAGTCCTAGTCGGGATTAGTTCATTGTTCTCGTTAGTCACTACGGTCATCCCACCCTTCTTAGGTACTACATGAACGGGGCTAACCCACTTACTATCCGAGATAGGGTAGGTAATCCCCGCATCTAGCAACTTAATGATTTCCTTTTTGACTACCTCTTTCATTATGGGATTCAATCTCCTTTGATGTTCAATAGAGGGTTTATGATTATCTTCCATCAATATCTTATGCATGCACAAAGAAGGTTTAATGCCAACCAAATCATCAATGGTATATCCAATGGCTTTCCTATGCAATCTTAGCTCATGCAACAACTTAGCAAGTTCATCATCACTCAAGCATGCATTCACAATCACCGGATATGTAGAGTTTTCACCAAGAAATGCATACTTCAAATGAGAGGGGAGGGGTTTAAGTTCAAGTGAAGGAGGACCTTTATCGGTTGAAGACGATCCAAATAAGGTTGGATGAGATGAGTCCAAAGTCAATGAAGACTCTTCATGGCTCCTAGAAGCTTGATCATCATCAAGAGCTGATCCAGGGAAAATCACGGCTGGAACTACGGTTTGCTCAACTTCCACGGACGTGGTTCTTGCCAAGCTTGCTTCTCGGAGTTGTCCAGAGAGTTTGACGGCCATGGAACGTGAATCTCGACCGTGGAACTTGCAGCTGTTCAAGACCTCTTCGTGGCTTTCAAATCCAACTCTTGGCTCTTCTTCCAAGGCTTCCAAGGCCTTGATCTCTTCATTGCAAGCCTCCTCAACACCTTCTTCCATCATACTTAAGGTAAGAACCTTCTCCAAGGGATCCTTGATCAAGATCGAGCTTACAACTTCCCTAGATTCCTCTTGCTCGACTATGTTGAAGACATCCTCATCAAGAGTTGGCCCTTTCGTCATTGTGGACAACTTGAATTTGATGTTCTCTTCTCCAATGTTGAAGGAGAGAGTCCCATTCTTGCAATCCACTAGGCATCCGGAAGTGGCGAGGAAGGGTCTTCCTAAGATGATGGGAACCGGATAATCCGCCGGAATGTCCAAGACGACAAAGTCAATTGGCACATAGAATCCTCCTAGTTGCACCGGGATGTCTTCTAAAATCCCAACCGGATGAGTGATAGAACGGTCCGCCATATAGAGGGTCATCTTGATCGGTTTTGGCTCTCCTAGCCCCACCTTGTTGTAAAGTGCAAGTGGTATGATGCTTACACTCGCTCCAAGATCACAAAGGGCCTCGTACTTCACATCCCCCACTCCAATTGGGACACAGAAAGAACCCGGATCTCTTAGCTTGGGAGGCATCTCCTCCTTCATGGTTTGGATCAATTCCGAGGATCTCTTGGTCATTCTTATCTCCCCATACTCCTCCAACTTCCTTTTGTTGGAGAGTATCTCTTTCAAAAACTTGCCATATGCCGGCATTCCTAAAATAGCATCCATGAACGGAATGTTAATATGCAATTTAGACATTAGTTCAAGGAACTTACCAAAGTGGTTGTCCAAACGAGCTCTTGCTCTTGATTGTGGGAACGGTAGTGGTGGCTTGTATGGAGGCAGTGCCACATAGGTTGGCTCTACATCCTTGCTCTTGCCTCCATCTTCTTACAACTTTCCCTCTTCTACCACTACTTGCTTTCCCTTAGCATTGTCCTTGGGCAAAGGATCTTTCATACTCAACCCACTCCTTGTTGTGATAGCCAACACTTGACCTCTTGGGTTGTCTTCGGTTCTTCCGGGAAGCTTTCCCGGGTCTCTATGGACTTCACCCGCCTTTTGGAACACTTGTGCTTCCAAAACCTTTTGAGCTTTAGAAATTGAAGTTACCGTGCTCTCAAGACCACTCAACCTTCCTTGCAATTGTTCAAACATTATTTCGGTTCTATCCTTGGGAGGTTGAGTAAATCCGGGTGGAGGTTCTTGTAAAGCTCTTTGTGGTGGAGTTGTGCTTGAGGAAGCGGGGGGGTTCAAGGCTCCATCCGGGTTAGAGTAAGAAAATCCGGGATGGTTGTGGTTGGGCCGGTAATTGTTGAATTGCCGGTTGTTAAAACTCCTTGGGCCTTGGTAATTGTTGAAATTGCCCCTTCCCATGTAATTCACATCCTCCTCCTTGGAAGATAAGTTGGCATTTGGAAGCACTTGAGGGGTTACTTGGTTCTTCAAAGTTGTAGCACACAACTCCCTCAAGGACTTCAACTCGTTGTTGATGGCGTCAAGTTTGAAATTGCTCATGGTGACTTCACTCACTTCATATGCTCCCGCCTTTCTTCCTTCACTCTTCCTATGGGAGTACTTCTCAATCACTAGAGCTTGCTTCTCCACAAACTCCCAAGCTTCATCTACATGCTTCTCCATAAAAGTCCCACCAGAAAGAGATTGGAGCTTGAATTGGCTATCTTCATCAAGTCCTTTGAAGTAGATCTCCAATAGCACAATTTTTGGTATGCCATGGTGTGGACAATCAAGGAGAAGATCTTTGAACCTCTCCCAAGACTTGAATAAACTCTCTCTATCCCTCATAACGAAGGCATTGATCTTCCCTCTTAACTCGGTAGTCATGGAAGGTGGGAAGAACTTAGTCAAAAACTCGGTTGTCATCTCCTCCCAAGTACCAACTCGCCCTTGTGGAATAGATTGATACCAAGCCAAGGCTTTATCATTAAGAGAGAAGGAAAAAGCCCTAAGCTTATGGTTGTTGCTCTCCAATCTTGGCGGTCTAAGAGTCTCCATCAAGATCTCATAATTCATCAAATATTGATGAGGAGACTCTCCTTCCATCCCTCCAAATTGATTATGCCGGATCATTTGTAGAACTTGAGGGCGGAGCTCGTAATCATGGGCTGCGGGATCTCCTAAGTTCACACCCGGATGGTGTGCTCTTTGTGCCGGATCCATACGTTGCCCCAACGCTTGTGGCTCATCCATAGCAATGGGCACAACCCTAATGTTGACCGCCGGCTGCGGTTGTGGTGCAGGTGGAGGAGGTTGTTGACGGTTAAGCTCTCTTTGCACAAGAGCTTGCCTAATCTCCTCAATCTCCCTCCTAGTTGCCTCTTGCCTCTCATTGGCAAGTCTCCTCTCATTCTCCAAAGCTTCGTCTCTTATCCTAATTTGCTCTAAGGCTTCATCCAACTCAGCTTGGAGATCTCTTCCGGCCATCTCTTTCCTCTTTTTAATGCTCTTGGATCTAGATCTAAGGGTTTTCTCCGGTTCAGGATCGAATGGAGCTAAATCCTTGCCACGAGATCTTCGCATACACCTAAAGAGTAAGAGATGTCCTGAAAAGCAAAGACACAAACCAAAAAGAGATCAAAAGCAACAAGAAAGATCTACACTAATAATCAATCACAAATATAGACTCAATCTAGACCTAGTCCCCGGCAACGGCGCCAAAAACTTGTTACGCTAAGATCGTGATGCGCAAATGGGTTTTAAATTTATAACTCGAACTAAATCCTAAACTACCTAGCGAAACCCGCAGTGTACGGGACGTTTGTAGTAGGGATAGTATTCCGAGGTCGAACACAAAGACTAAGGTAAAATTGATTCGATTTGTGATTGAGTTTAGTAAAGACCTAGGTTGAAAGAAAAGAAAGAAAGAAAGAAATGAAAATCTCAAATGTTTTTGGTTGGTTTATAGTGATCAATCAAAGATCACAATTCATGCAAAGTAAACAATCAACTAAACTATGAGTCAACACAAATAAACAAGCTAAGTAAGATATAGATCAAGGAAATAAAAGATGGATTCTAGGGGTTGGAAGTTCCGGTTATGGCATAGGACTCAAGCTATCTATTCATTCCTTGGATTAACTATGTTGGGGTTAAGTGTTTCTAGATTAGAATCAATCACCGGGTAGGTCTCATGATCCACTAGTCCATTCCCTAAATCTCATCACCGGGTAGGTCTCTAAGAACCTAAGGGACGGAATTCTACACAAACCGGATTGTTACTTAGAGATCTTAACCTATCCTTACCGGGTAAGTCTTGGAAAGGGAAGTCCTAAACAACTATCCTAGCACACTTAATCCAATGGCGGCTTATTAGGCTCACCACTACCTAAGGTTCGTTATCTTTGGAATCTAAGAGTAAGGATTACCGGGTAAGTCTCTCCTAACACTTAGTTGCTAACACTAGGTCACCCTAGGATAGATTTAACTCAACAAACACTTAGGATTTCAACATTCTAACGATCTAAGACAAGATCCATTGAACCAGGGAGAATCACGGTTTGTTCTACCTAAACCACGGCCGTGGTTGTACAAGAACTACCCATGATTTCTAACAGCAGCTACGTTCATGGACACAAGTCATCCAAAGATAAATCGAAGTCCGTACTATCATATCCCTAACCATAACCATCCTTTCCTCACCCTAGAACCACATCTATTTAGCCTACAACATTCATAATAGAAATCGAAACAAGCAAACACGAAATCATGACATCCATTTGCAAGATGATGAAGGAAAAGAGATGAGCAAGTGAACTTAAAACAAACCAAGCTGAAAATAGAATTAGAGAAACTCACAATCCTTCCAAAAGAAGGTTTAAATGGTTCATACAACTCTAGAAATAGAATCCGGAATTCTTCACTACAAAAACTATCAAGGTGTGGCAATGGTGTGTGTTCTTCTTCTCCTCTTCAATGGAGCTCTTCTTCCTCCTCTTTGACACTTTCCTTACTAGAAAAACTTCTTGTTGAGAGAATATTTTTGTTAGAGGATAATGGATAATGGAGAGTTGCTCCAAGATGCTTCTCACAGCCAATGAAGGACCACTTTTATAACAAACTTGCATGAGCTAGCCATGAGAGTCGTGGCACAGCTGTCACAAGAATCTGGCAAAATCCACGGGTGATTCCACGGCCGTGGAGTGTCAGAGAACCGTGATTCTGTGCAGAAACTTCGCCTTGGATCATTAAGATGTGATTTGGTGCATGGCTAGTGTTGGCAAGGTTCCATGAGTCCTCTTTAGCCCTTAGCTTGTGTCCCAATGAGTCCGAGGGTGTGTCATCTAGATGAACGATCCTCAAACGTATCGTTTTAGCTCCTAAATCTCCCGAAATACCTATAAAACACGCACAAGTCCGTGTAGACGTCTATCTCAACAAAGTACATGAATTGAGTGCAAAACGTCGTGAACTAGTGCTAAACTATGCATGAATGAGTGAGAAATCTATCTAAATGATTACCTAAAACTAGTCATAAATCGTGTTATCAACCATGTTGGCCCGAAGCTCGTCGTCTCTAGCTCGTGCATATGCTCTCTCCTTTATTACAGTATCATCTCGTAACTTCAATTGATCTAGAGCATCATTCAATTCAGCTTGGAGATCTCTATTCTCCTTCGTCGCAACCATCTTAGCTTCTTTCAGTCTTCTTCAGTATGTCTTTTCTGATTCAGGATCGCAAGGAATGATTTATTTACCAGCTCGAGTTCGTCGCATAAACCTAAAGAAAGAACCTACAAGAGCACTCAAGTAGAATGATCAATAGCTACAAGGGCAGCAGCCCCAAGACAACCAATTACCGGCTTGGTCTAAACCAAGTCCCCGGCAACGGCCCCAAAAACTTTGTTCACTCCAAAGTGTGTTTAGAATATGTCTTAAATTTATAACTGTTACGCTAGAGATGTACCATGCAAAATTCTGACAATTTATAACTCGTTACATTCTCCTAACTCCTAGCGAACCCACAGTGTATGGGTCGTTTTGTAGCAAGGATAGTACTCAGAGGTCGAACACGAAGACTAAGGTGAAATCAAATCAAACAAGTGATCATGGATAGTGCAAATCTAGTCTAAGAAAAGAGAAAGAAATAAATAAATGAAAATCATGATATTTTTAGTTTGGTTTTTAGGGTGATCAAACAAAGATCACAAATCATGCAAGATTTATCAATCAATCAAGCAACACAAACTAACGACACAAAAAAAAAGATATGTGATCAAGTAAGAAAAGCGGATTCTAGGGATTGGGACTTCCGGTTATGGCATTGAACTCAAGCTTATAATCATCCTTGGACAAGCTGCGGTATGTTGGGAAAGGGTGTTTCTCTAATGGGATCAATCACCGGGTAGGTCTCATGGTCGACTAATCCCGCACCTAAGGTCCTATTACCGGGTAAGCCTCTAGGAACCTAGGGACGAGAATTCTACACAAACCGGATTACTATCTAGGGGTCAAACCTCTCCTTACAAGGTAAGTCTCGGGGGGGCAAGTCCTAAGCAATAATCCTATCACACTCAATCCAGTAGGGGCTCGCTCACTACTACCTAGAGTTCGTTATCTTTGGTATCTAAGATCGGGAATTACCGGATAAGTCTCTTCCCTAACTTAGTTTGCTAGCATTAGGTCACCCTAGGCTAGATAAGGCTTAACAAACACTAGGATTTCAACAATCTAACATCCTAACATACGGATTTATCAATATAAGCACAACAGAGCAAAACCACGGGCAGATCATACACAACCACGCCCGTGGTTTAGGAGGAACAAGCCGTGGTTTTAATCGGGGGTTAGGTTACGAGCATGCAAATCATCAAAAGGTACATTCAAGTCTATTCAATCATTATTCAAGCCATAACCTTTTGTCCATCACCCTAGAATCACAATTATTTAGCCAATAACATGCATCTCAAGATCTAGAATCATCATACAAGCATACATGGGTTTCATAGCTATATGGTCAATGAAAGCAAGTAAAAGCAATCAATATTGGCTGAATGTGAGTTTAAACAAGACTTTCAACCATTCAAATGCAGCTTCAAATCGTTCCTTACAACACTTCCAAAAGCTTCTTAATAAAAATCACGAAAAACCACTCAAAGTCTCACTCTAGATCTAAGTTTTATGATGTTGTTCTTCTCCCAAATGAGAGTGTTTTTGTTCTTCTCCAAGTCTTCCTCTCCAACAATGGATGATGAGAGAGAGTCCAAAAGCCATCCTCCGGGCTTTCCCAAGTCCACACTCAACCAAGTAAAGCAAAGGTCGGGCATTGAAATCGTGTGACAAGTGTCAAGGCTGTCCACACAAAAACCACGGGCAAAACATATGATTCCACGGGCGTGGAAAGGGCCTCTAGGCCGTGGTTCCTACAGCTCAGCTGTCCTTGGATTACTAAGTCATGAGTTGGTGCATGGCATGCACCAACAAGGTCTTTTGTGTTCTCCTTTGCTCCTAGCTTGCTCCTTAAAGAGTCCGGAAGTGTTCCATTACGAGTAATGATCCTCAAATGAATCGATTAAGTCCTAAAGCTCCCCAAAATACCTACAAAACCAAAAAAATCTCGTGTAGACGTCTATTTCGAAAATGTGGATGAATTAAGCGTAAACGTCACGAACTAATGCCAAACCATGCATGAATAATGGGAAAAACTATCTAAATGAATGCCTAAACTAACGTCATAAATCATGTCATCAAAATACCCCATACTTGCTACTTGCTTGTCCCCAAGCAAGTTTCAAACCTAAGCTACAAGATGGCATGAGTTATGAATGCGGAAAAATGAAGAATAGTTTTGCAATTGTGCTTCTAGTCATAGATCACCTTCATAGTGATGTTTAATGGTAAAGGATGAGCAAATGTTTATCAAGAGAACAAATGAACGGAAAGACAATAACAGTTAACTTTAAATCATATATGCAAAGTAAATCGTGAATGTCTAGATGAACATGAGAATATCAAATCTAAATCACTTAAGTCAAAACACAAGGGCATAGAGGTCTTAAGGACTTAGGAAAGAAGAGGCCAAGAACCGTTGTTAAAGGTGGGAATTTTGGGTCATGTGATGCTAATCCGGGAAAGGAACTAACTCCACAACTTCATTTTTTATCAACTTCACCACAAGTGTAAATTTTTTTCTCCGTATTTTTCTTCTCTTTTTCTGCTTTCTTTTTTTTCTTTCATTTATTTTTGATACAATGGCATTGGTGTACAAAAGCCGAAACCTTGGTGATTAGCGCATCTCGGGATTTTTCCGAGGTGCCTCACCGGGCACACATACCAAGGCTCGATAGGACTATCGTTTAATCCGACTTTGGCAAGACACGAACACCCGATTATGTGAATGGTGCCGAGTTACTCGTCATCAAAACCAACGTCCCCAAACCTATATTTTTTTCTACACTTTCACAACACATTCAGCACTTCATTCATAACATTCATACAATTCCTTCAACACCCCACAATTGCTTTTCATACACTCAACACACTAGCGTGCTCCTATTCCCGGATGGGTCAAAAGAGGTCAAATTTTTTTATCAATTGAGGTGCTTCAAACAACATGATCAAGATGAGAAGAAGAGAGATGAATTGCCGTAATCATTCCTATATGATGTGTAAGAACTAGCATGCGATTTCGATAATCAATTCTCAATCCAACCTAGACAACAATCTTCATCACAATTCATACATGGAAATCAAGAGAAGTATTCAAGTCCACATATGCATAAATTCTTTCAACACACAAGGCCATCGATAGCCAATTCACAAAACAAACTCATCATAAGGGTCATATCCAAACTAAGAAGCCCAAAAATTTTTAAAATTTTCTGATTTTTTTGAATTTTTGAGATAAATATGTACAATGCAAAACATAATGAAACATGTGAAAATAGTATGAAACTATCCTAGATGCAATCATGCAAAAATATTGTGAATACCCCACCCCATAATTAAAACGACATTGTCCCCAATGTGCAAATTAAATAAGGAAGTGAAAGAGAGTCCTCACAATGTAAAAATGGTATTTTCGGTATTTTGGTTCACTTGTGTGGAGTGATGGTGGATGATCAATCAAAGATGGTAGAGAGCTCTTGATGTTCATTATGGCATCGGGACCCGCGCTAAGCACCGCAAGCCGTCCAAGTTCCACGTCCGCTCCACCTACGTTCGATATGAGATCATCACCATCATCTTCATGCCTTTCATGACTCTTTTTTTACCTAGACTCTAGCACACAAACACAAGACACACGAACACACCAAAACAAAAACAAAAGCAAAAAGTGAAAACGAAAGCAAAAAAAACGAAAAGGGAAAGATATATACCAATGGGTTGCCTCCCATTAAGCGCTTCTTTAAGGTCATTAGCTTGACCAAATCCGGGAGCGTTTCACTCAAGGTGAAGTGGGGCAATCATATCCACCGGAGCTTCCGGGATGTACCTCTTAAACCGGTGCCCATTCACCTTAAAATCTCCACAATGCTCCCCACCTATCTCAACCGCTCCATGGGGGAAGACCTTCCTCACCACATAAGGAACCGTCCATCTTGACTTGAGCTTTCCGGGGAAAATCCGCAGCCTTGAATTAAAGAGAAGGAATAAGTAACCTCCACTCAATTCCTTTGGGATTAGACGTTTGTCATGCCAACGCTTGATCCTTTCTTTGTAAATCCGGGCATTTTCATAGGCATCTAACCGGATCTCCTCAAGATCATTCACGTCTAGCAACCTCTTCTCACCGGCTTCCTTTAGGTCAAAATTCAGCCACCTTATGGCCCAATATGCCCAATGCTCCATCTCCACCGGAAGGTGGCAAGACTTGCCATAAACTAGCTTGTAGGGAGTGGTGCCAATTGGTGTCTTGAAGGCGGTTCTATAAGCCCATAAAGCATCATCAAGCTCTATAGCCCAATCTTTTCTCGTCCTAGAAACCATCTTCTCAAGTATTTCTTTTATCTCCCGGTTGAAGATCTCCACTTGGCCACTAGTTTGGGGGTAGTAAGGTGTGGCCACCTTATGAGTCACCCCATACTTAGCCAAAAGTGTCCCAAAGTTCCTATTGGTGAAATGCTTCCCTCCATCACTTATGACCACTCTTGGTGTTCCAAACCTAGGGAAGATGACTCGGTTGAAGAACCACACCACTACTTTAGCATCATTTGTGGGAGAGGCGATTGCTTCCACCCACCTTGACACATAATCCACTGCCAATAGAATGTAGTGGTTGCCACATGAAGAGGGGAATGGCCCCATGAAGTCCACACCCCAAACGTCAAAGACCTCAACCTCTTGGATATTGTTCAAGGGCATCTCATTCCTTCTTGATAAGTTTCCCATCCTTTGGCAAGCGTCACAAGCTACTACAAAATTATGCACATCCTTAAACAAGTTAGGCCAATAAAAACCGGATTGCAATACCTTTGCACACGTTTTGTGTGAGCTAGCGTGACCTCCACATGGCAAGGAGTGGAAATGACGGATCACACTCTCCATCTCATCCTCCGGAATGCACCTCCTAAAGACTCCATCCGGTCCACTCTTGAACAAGAGAGGCTCACTCCAATAATAATGCCTCACATTTTTTAAATACCTTTTTCCTTTGGGCATATGACAAACCGGGTGGCACCTCTTCACACACAAGATAATTCACTATATCCGCATACCATGGCTCACTTCCTCTAGACACTTGAATTAAGCACTCCTCCATTACTTGCAATTGCTCATCTAGGAATGAGTCATCAATCGGGATGTCATCTCTTTCAATCTCCAATGGTGGTAGCCTACTAAGATGGTCCGCTACTGAATTTTTGGAACCTTTCTTGTCCCGAATCTCCAAGTCGAATTCTTGTAGGAGAAGGATCCACCGAATGAGGCGAGGCTTGGCATCTTTCTTTTTGAGGAGATAACGGATCGCAGCATGATCCATGTACACAATAACCTTTGCTCCAACAAGATATGAGCGGAACTTTTCAAAGGCATACACTACCGCTAGCAACTCCTTCTCGGTTGTGGCATAGTTGAGTTGGGCATCATCTAGCGTCTTGCTAGCGTAGTAGATGGCATGTGTAAGCCAATCTCTCTTTTGTCATAAAACATCCCCAACAGCCATGTCACTCGCATAACACATTACTTCTAGCGGTAAGCTCCAATCCTAAGGTTGTATGATAGGGGCGGAGATCAAAGCATCCTTCAACCTACAAAATGCTTCAAGACAATCCTTGGAGAAAACAAACTCAACATCCTTCATTAGTAGGTTAGTGAGAGGCTTAGAAATTTTAGAGAAATCTTTTATAAACCTCCGGTAAAACCGGCATGCCCTAAGAAACTCCTTACCCCTTTCACCGAGGTAGGTGGTGGCAACTTCTCTATCGTTTCTATCTTGGCTCTATCAACCTCGATTCCACGGTGCGAAACGAAGTGTCTAAACACTATGCCTTCACTCACCATGAAGTGGCATTACTCCCAATTCAACACAAGATTAGTTTCATCACATCTCTTCAACACCGAAGATAGATTAGCCAAACAACTATCAAATGAAGAGCCATACACCGAGAAATCATCCATAAACACTTCCATAATATTCTCAATATATTCAGAAAAAATAGCCATCATACACCTTTGAAAGGTGGAGGGTGCATTACACAACCCAAATGGAATCCTTCTATATGCAAATGTTCCCCAAGGACAAGTAAATGTTGTTTTCTCTTGGTCATCCGGGTGAATTGGGATTTGAAAGAACCCGCTATAACCGTCAAGGTAACAAAAATGTGAATGTTGAGCTAACCTTTCTAGCATTTGGTCAATAAAGGGAAGAGCGAAGTGATCTTTCCTAGAGGCCACATTAAGTTTCCTATAGTCAATACACATTCTCCACCCTGTAACCGTCCTAGTTGGGATTAGTTCATTGTTCTCATTAGTTACTACGGTCATACCACCCTTCTTAGGAACAACATAAACGGGACTAACCCATTTACTATCCGAAATCGGGAAAATGATTCCCGCATCTAGCAATTTTAGGATCTCTTTCTTGACTACCTCTTTCATAATAGGGTTCAATCTTCTTTGAGGTTCAATTGAAGGTTTATGGTTGTCTTCCATCAAGATTTTATGCATGCACAAGGATGGTTGAATGCCAACTAAGTCATCAATGGTGTATCCTATAGCTCTCCTATGCAATTTCAATTCATTCAACAATCAATGAAGCTCATCATCATTCAAAGATGCATTCACAATCACGGGATAAGTAGAATTTGAACCAAGGAAAGCATACTTTAAATGAGAAGGGAGAGGTTTGAGATCAAGTTTAGGAGGACCATTTTCGGTTGGATGTGATCCATATAGCTCCACATTAGATTAATGCAAAGCCATTGAAGACTCTCCAACACTCCTTGAAGCTTTATCAACAACTAAGGGACTTTTTGGAGAAACCACGGGTGATCCCACGGGCTCTTGCACAACCACGGGCGTGGTTTTGGCAAAATTAGCACAATTAGCTACAACATGGTTTTCCACGGGTCTATTTAATGAAACCACGGGCGTGGAACTGGGCCCCAGGCTGTGGTTCTTACAGCTCTTGAGCTCTCCTTCGTGCACTTCAAAAAAAGCACTTGTCTCCTTTTCTAATGCATCCAGAGCTTGGATTTCTTCATTGAAATCTTCCTCAACTCCTTCCTCCATGATACTCATGCTAAGAACCTTCTCTAATGGATCCTTGATAGGATTGAGCTCACAACTTCCCTAGACACTTCTTCCTTGACAATGTTGAAAACGTCTTCACTAAGGGTTGGCCCCTTCATCATTATGGACAATTTGAACTTGATATTTTCTTCTCCTATGTTGAAGGAGAGGATCCCATTTTTGCAATCCCCTAAGCATCCGGATGTGGCTAAGAATGGCCTCCCCAAAATGATAGGAACCGGGTAGTCCTCCGGGATGTCCAAAACAACGAAATCGATTGGCACATAGAACTTCCCAAGCTGAACCGGTATGTCCTCTAGCATCCCTACGGGGTGAGTAATTGATTGGTCTGCCATGTAGAGGGTCATCTTGACCTCCTTCGTCTCTCCTAGCCCAACCTTATTGCAAAGTGCAAGCGGGATAATGCTTACACTTGCTCCAAGGTCACATAGGGCCTCATATTGCACTTCTCCAACTCCAATTAGCACATAAAAAGATCCCGGATCTCACAGCTTAAGAGGCATCTCCTCCCTCATGGTTTGAATCAACTCGGAGGACCTCTTTGTCATCCTCACTTTCCCATACTCCTCCAACTTCCTCTTGTTGGAGAGTATCTCCTTCAAAAACTTTCCATATGCCGGCATACCTAGAATTGGATCCACGAACGGAATGTTGTTATGTAATTTTGACATGAGTTCAAGGAATTTACCAAAATGTTTCTCCAAACGAGCTCTTGCTCGTGATTGTGGAAATGGTAGTGGTGGCTTGTATGGAGGAGGTGCCACATATGTTGGCTCATCATCTTTGCTCTTGCCTCCTTCTTCTTGCAATTGTTCTTCTTCCCCCACTACTTGCTTCCCCTTGTCATTCTCCTTTGGTGAGGGATCTTTCATGCTCAGTCCACTCCTTGTGGTAATGGCCAACACTTGGCCTCTTTGATTTTCCTCAGTCCTTCCGGGAAGCTTTCCCGGATCCCTTTGTGCCTCACCCGCCTTTTGGAACACTTGTGCTTCTAGCACCTTTTGAGCCTTGGAAATGGATGTCACCGTGCTCTCAAGCCCACTCAACCTCCCTACCAATTGTTCAAACATCATTTCGGTCCTATCCTTTGGAGGTTGAGCAAAACTGGGTGGAGGCTCTTGTGAAGCCTTAGGTGGTGGGGCTGAGCTTGTGGAAGTAGGAGGGTTTAAGGCACCATCCGGGTTAGAATAGGAGAACCCGGGATGGTTGTGATTAGGCCAATAATTGTTGTATTGCCGGCTGTTGTTGTTGAAGTTCCTAGGGCCTTGGTAGTTGTTAAAATTGCTCCTTCCCGTGTAGTTAGCATCCTCCTCTTTGGAAGCCAAGTTGGCTTGCACTTGCACTTGAGGACTTGCTTGACTCTTCAAGCTTGTGGTACACAACTCCCTCAAGGACTTAAGCTCATTGTTGATTGCATCAAGTTTGTAGTTCCTCATGGTGACTTCACTTACTTCATATGCTCCCGGTTTCCTCCCATCACTCTTCCTATAGGAGTACTTCTCTATCACCAAGGCTTGCTTCTCTACGAAATCCCAAGCCTCATCCACATTCTTCTCCATGAATGTTCCTCCGGAAAGTGATTGGGGCTTGAATTGACTATCCTCATTAAGCCCCTTAAAATAAATCTCCAATAGCTCTATCTTCGGTATCCCATGGTGTGGACAATCTAGGAGGAGGTCTTTGAACCACTCCCAAGATTTAAATATGCTCTCCTTATCCTTCATAACGAAGGCATTGATCTTCCCTCTTAGCTCGGTTGTATTGGAAGGTGGGAAAAACTTTGTAAGAAATTCGGTTGTCATCTCCTCCCAAGTACCCACATGTCCTAGTGGAATGGATTGGTACCAAGCCAAGGCCTTATCCTTAAGTGAGAAGGAGAAAGCCCTAAACTTGGGGTTGTTGCTCTCCAATCTAGGGTGCCTTAGAGTCTCCATCAAGATCTCATAGTTCATCAAATGTTGATGAGAAGACTCTCCTTTCATCCCTCCAAATTGATTATGCCGGATCATTTGTAGCACTTGAGGACGGAGCTCGTAGTCATGGGCTGCGGGATCTCCTAAGTTTACACCCGGACGGTGCACTCTTTGGGCTAGATCCATACGTTGCCCTAGCATTTGCGGCTCCTCAATAATGATTGGCTCATTCCGTACTTGTACTACCGGCTGCGGTGGTGGTGGAGGTGGTGGTTGACGAAGATTAAGCTCCCTTTGCACAAGAGCTTGCCTAATCTCTTCAATTTCCCTCCTAGTTGCTTCTTGCCTCTCATTTGCAAGTCTCCTCTCATTCTAGATTTTCTCTAAGGCATCATTCAACTCAGCTTGAAGATCTCTTCCGGCCATCTCCTTCTTCTTAGTGCCCTTGGATCTAGTCTTAAGGGTTTTCTCCGATTCGGGATCGAATGGAGCTAAATCCTTGCCACGAGATCTTCGCATGCACCTAAAGAATAAGAGAGTTCCTGAAAAATCAAAGACACAAATCAAACAAGATCAAAAGCAACAAGAAAGACCTACACTATAAACAATCACACACAATGATTCAATCTAGACCTAGTTCCCAGCAACGGCGCCAAAAACTTGTTACGCTAGGGATGTACCACGCAAAATTCTTACAATTTATAACTCGATATAATCTCCTAACTCCTCGCTAACCCACAGTGTATGGGTTGTTTTGTAGCAAGGATAGTACTCTGAGGTCGAACACGAAGACTAAAGTGAAATCAAATCAAACAAGTGATCATGGATAGTGCAAATCTAGTCTAAAAAAGAGAAAGAAATAAAGAAATGAAAATCATGATATTTTTGGTTGGGTTTTTATGGAAATCAAACAAAGATCACAAATCAAGCAAGATTTATCAATCAATCAAGCAACACAAAGTAATGACACAAAAACAAGATATGTGATCAAGTAAGAAAAGCGGATTCTAGGGATTGGGACTTCCGGTTATGGCACTGGACTCACGCTTATAATCAACCTTGGACAAGCTGCGGTATGTTAGGAAAGGGTGTTTCTCTAATGGGATCAATCACCGGGTAGGTCTCATGGTCCACTAATTTTGCACCTGAGGTCCTATTACCGGGTAAGTCTCTAGGAACCTACGGACGACAACTCTACACAAACCGGATTACTATCTAGGGGTCAAACCTCTCCTTACCGGGTAAGTCTCGGGGAGGCAAGTCCTAAGCAACAATCCTAGCGCACTCAATCCAATAGCAGCTTGTGAGGCTCACTACTACCTAGAGTTCGTCATCTTTGGTATCTAAGATCGGGAATTACCGGGTTAGTCTCTTCCATAACTTAGTTTGCTAGCATTAGGTCACCCTAAGCTAGATAAGGCTTAACAAACACTAGAATTTCAACAATCTAACATCCTAACATACGGATTTATCAATATAAGCACTACAGAGCAAAACCACGGGCTGATCATACACAACCACGCCCGTGGTTTAGGAGGAACAAGCCGTGGTTTTAATCGGGGGTTAGGTTTCGAGCATGCAAGTCATCAAAAGGTACATTCAAGTATATTAAATTATTATCCAAGCCATAACCTTCTGACCATCACCCTAGAATCACAATTACTTAGCCAATAACATGCATCTCAAGATCTAGAATCATCATACAAGCATACATGATTTCATAGCTAGATGGTGAATGAAAGCAAGTAAAAGAAAGAAATATTGGCTGAATATGAGTTTAAACAAGACTTACAACCATTAAAATGCAGCTTCAAATCATTCCTTACAACACTTCCAAAAGCTTCTCAACAAAAATCCCTAAAAACCACTCAAAGTGTCACTCTAGATCTAAGTTTGATGATGTTGTTCTTCTCCCAAATGAGAGTGTTTTTGTTCTTCTCCAAGTCTTCCTCTCCATCAATGGATTATGAGAGAGCGTCCAAAATCCAACCTTCAGGCTTTTCCAAGTCCACACTCAACCAAGAAAAGCAAAGGTTGGGCAAAGAAATCGTGTGACAAGTGTCAAGGTTGTCCAGACAAAAACCACGGGAAAAACATATGATTCAACGGGCATGGAAAGGGCCTCTGGGCCATGGTTCCTACGGCTCAGCTGTCCTTGGATTTCTAAGTCATGAGTTGGTGCAAGGCATGCACCAACAAGGTCTTTTGTGTTCTCCTTTGCTCCTAGCTTGCTTCTTAAAGAGTCCAAAAGTGTACCATTACGAGGAATGATCCTCGAATGAATCAATTAAGTCCTAAAGCTCCCCAAAATACCTACAAACCGACAAAAGCTCGTGTAGACGTCTATTTCGACAATGTGGATGAATTAAGCATAAACGTCACGAAATAATGCCAAACCATGCATGATAACAGAAAAAACTATCAAAATGAATGTCTAAACGAACGTCATGAATCATGTCAACAATAACCAAGAATAAAGCAAAAGAAAACCCTCAGTGTACGTATCAATCGCAGTATTAGCAAATATGTCAAGGTCAGTTACAGGGACTATGGTCAAATAAAGCAACGGTATATAACTTCAGGTTGTAAATGCAAACTCAAGCAACAAAGAATAATGATTAATATAAATCAGATAAAAGAATGCAGATTTTAGAGATCAAAGTATCCAGTTGTGGTTTCGACTCAAGATTTCTCAAGGATGAACGTGGACAAAGCTGAGGTTTTAAAGGGAAGGTATTTCTACGATGGGATAGATCACCGGGTAAGTCTCACCATCCAATATCCCAAACCAAAGATCCTATCACCGGGTAAGTCTCAAAGAACTAATGAAAGGTACTACAACTCAAACCAACACACTACCTAAGGGAACATAACTAACCATCACCGGGTAAATCTCAAGTCAACTCACAAAGTTAGGATGAAGGCACACTCAAACCCTAACAAAGGATATACCTTTGTTACTTAACACTCATCATTATCCGTAAACAAGCAAGGGAATCACTGGGTAAGTCTCTTCCTAGGCATGAATATAAACCAGGAAAGGTGCAACAAGCACAGAATTTGGCAAACTACAACGTAAACTCAAGATTGGGCAATGCAGCAAGCAATCTCGTGCAGGTTTTATCGATCTCAGTCAAGATGACTCCAAGAACAGCCCGAGACAGGTTTCGGTATATCTTAACTTTAAAGGTCCACTGGCGATAAAGGTCTATTCCTTCATCGTCTATACCACAACCTTCAACTAATCACCCTAGAATCGCAACGGTTTTAGCCAACAATCATCATATTCAAAGCAACTAAAAAATGTATCAAGAAGTCAAGAAAAGAGAATAAAACACTCAACAAAGGTATCTCAATAATCAAAAGCAAACAATCAAACAATGTATCAAAAATGTGTTCCAAATGAATGATAACAACTCACTAATTACTTCCCAATAAAATCTCACAAAAATCTCTTCTCTTCCTTGAACCCTGAGTAATCCTTCCTTAGATCTCTTCCTTCCGTGAATCCTTCCAATATCCATCAAACGTCCTTGACGTCTCAACCTTATGGGAGCGTATTTTCTGCGGCATTCACCTTCCATTCTTATAGAAGAATTTTAGGTTAAAATATTTTATTTCCTCTTGGGCTTGGGCCGTCGACCTCGAGCTAGGCCAAGTTGGCCGTCTCGGTCGAGGTGCATGACTGTTTTGGTTCGAGATTAGTAGTAGATTAAGTACTTTTATTCGTATCTTGAACTGAATCCTTCCTTCATCCTTTCCCTATGGTTCTTGCCTTTCTTCTTGTCCTTCCAAGTGCTCCATAATGTAGCTTCATAGATGTAAGAGCCTTAGTCTTTTAGGGATCCCACAGTTGTGCCTCAACTGACACACAGGTACTAAGCAGTGCTGAGTGGGCTAAGACAAGACTCGGCCGCCCTTCCGGATCCAGTGGTCCGCCCCTGCGGTTTCCTGCGGTTGCAGCCGTCTCTGTTGACCTTGACCCGTGCTTTTGGCTAGCATCCTTTGTAAGCCATTCCGTTGCTTACTAATGAGGGTTTCTTACCTTCTCCAGTATTCCTCTTCTCCTCACGTTCATCTTCGTTCTTTCTCTCTTCCTTGATCTTTTTCTTGATCTTCTTTGGATCTTGTGTGAGTTCAAGAGTGTTGTTGAGCTTTAAACTTGGATTGAGGATGGTGGATGTGATTTTGAGTTGTGGAGAACCAGCTGTGGTTATGTGGTGTTGATCTTCCTTTCTGCTTAGGTTTCAGTTGTGGTGAGTTCTTAGGAAGGATTACTCAAGGTTCAAGAACGTTTGATGGATGAGGTTTAGACCTCAAGTTGTGGTGAGTTCTTAGGAAGGATTTTCCTTAGGAACTTGTATGTGTGTTGAGGATCTTGAGGTTTAGATCCAGATTATAGGATGGTTGTGGTTATGAGGTATAGGAGATGTGTTTCCTAACCTTTGCAGCATTTTTTATTGAATGTGCCTTGCTTATGCAGGTGTTGATCGTTTTCTCGAGGGGAAACTTTGATGTGGTAGAGGATTACGAGTATTTATGGTATGTCCATAGGACTTATTAAGCGAGCAGTTCTGGATTTGAGTGTTTAGTAATGGTTGTGTGTGTGTGCATATGATTTTTGCATTTATAACATAAACCGGACTAGAATGACCAATTCATTACCTTATTTGGACCAAGTGCATTATAATTGGGCGATGACCACCTGTCAAAGCTCGCCGAGAATGGAGGAGGTGCTCAGAAGCCAATAGCACTGGGGGAAGGTGGTAATTCCACCCCCACGCAAAACCCTGTGTTAACGGGGGAAGAGGCGGGTTTCTTTAGGCTCCTCGTGTCACAAAATAAGTTGAATTAGTAATGAAATAACTTAACCCCCCGTTTGGTTAAAAGTCCGGAAACAGAAACGGAATGGAAATGAATCTAGTCCATATGTTACCTTATTCATGAATAATTTTTGTAATCATTCCTTGTGGTGCAAGTAAAATGTAGTTGTTTCCCCCATCTTGTTTCCCTATAGATTATCAGCACTAATCAATTTAACTACGATTACTTAAAACCACATGGAATGATTCCATTAAATTTCATGAATAATTTCATACATATGGACTAAATTCGTTTCCTTTCCGTTTCCGTTTCCGGAGTTGGAACCAAACGGGCCCTAAGTAAAGATAATAAACGGATGTGTGTGTGTCATTGCATATTGTGATGTGTTGGTGTGTGTTTGTGCTATTGCTTCATTCTTCTTCAATTCTGTTAGCAAACGGTGTATATTGTGTTGTAGTTGATATGTAGGATAAGAGGACTGTAGAGTGAGCCAGATGGGTGATCAGCCAAGGGCTTCCGTACAGTAGGTTGTTCGTGGGATATGGGATGTTTTGTACTTGGATGTTTATACTTGCCTTTTTGTACTCGGTTGTGATGTTGTAAACCATTTAATGTATATATGTATGCAGTTTTATGTATTTGGTTTTAATCTGTATGTGCCTTGTTGTAAGATTCAGGGAACTTGTTGTCTGGCTAGGGTCAGGATCGATTGTGAGATTCTAGCCCAGTAACGCCCCGAGTCCCACGGATTTGGGGTGTTACAAAGTTAGTATCAGGGCCTTAGGTTGACAACAATAGCACTTGCAATCTGCAATAGAGGTGGAGTAGATAAATAAACAGAACCCAAAAGGGGTCTGACTTTTCAAAAGGATTTTGGTTTTGGAAAAGTATAGTGTTTTAGGATAATGTGTAAGGGAAGCCATCACCCTTTTGAGGATCTCGACGGTATATATATATATATATATATATATATATATATATATATATAGATACCTACTATGTGATGTTTTGATTGCATGTATGCTGGATTAAGTAATATATATATATATATATATATATATATATATATATACATATACATATGGCATATATATAGGCTTATAAGTTAGGTGTGCATACCTTGCAGATGGCTCAGACTAGAGCAATATCTGCAGTTGGACAAGGTAGAGGTAGACCACCTCTTCCTCCAATAGTGATAGGTCAAGGACCAGGTCCCGCTGTTGATCCGCCTATAGGAGAGGATGTACATGAGTACGTTGCTGAGAGCGTTGTTCCGGGGACTAGGAGCGGTGGAGCTAGGAGACAAAGATCACAGCGAGTCTAGTTAGATGACTTGGATCATGTCTCTATGAGGGGACCGAAGTCCCGTGCGTACATTAGGCGAGTAGAGGAGGCTGCTAAAGCGGGTAGACGTGCCCCAGATCTGCCAGCACAGATGGGATCTTCTGAGATGTCCCAAGGAGCTACTCAGGTGCCAATTATGCCAGCACATGTTGTTGAGGTTGCTAGAGCTCCAGAGGAGTATAGAGGGCCTTGACGAGACACTTGGTTGAAGGTATTTCATCAGTTGAGCGTACCCCCTTTCTTGGGAAGGTGGGATTGGAGACTGAGGTCTGGATTTGACATGTAGACTCAGCCCTTGAGTCTATTAGATGTCTAGAGTACAAACGGATAGAGGTAGTACAGACTCTACTCTGTGACCTAGCTCAATAGTGGTGGAGGACCATGCGGGTTTGAGCCACTAGCTATGACTAGATGAGGACTATGATCAGAGAGCGTTTCTGCTCTGCCTTTCTGAGGAGGGAGAAACTGCAGAATTTTGTGGAGGCAGGCTTCGAGGATGTGCCGATAGCAGATGCCATCAAACGTTTCTAGACGGAGTTGGCATTACTAGGTCCAACTACCCCTTCTGAGGACCAACACGTATATCAGTTTACCCGTCGACTAAGGGAGAGTACACGATCATACATGGCAAGATTTCATTGTGAGTCGTTGACAGACTACCAGGACAGAGCCTCAGCTTACGAGCGTGAGCGGGCCAGTCAGAGGAGGACTTCTCAAACGGGACATTCGGAGAAGAGACAACATACAGGACAGACTGGTGCAGGAGCATCTGGATACCGGCGAGCCAGACTCCAGGCCGCTCGAGTTATCCAGTGTTTACACAAACTTTTGAGAGAGACCGGTAGTGTTACAACTACAAAGCATATGGACATGTGAGGACTGATTTCCCGAGAGCACCACTGGCTTGATTCTCTTGCGGGAAGCCAGGACATAAGGCTACGTTTTTCCGTCAGGGCAAGGCGTCATCACAGAAGGGTTCTTCCCCTGCTGGTGTAGCAGAAGGTGGGCAGAGACCACCTCAAACCCAAACACATAGACAACAAAGAGTCCCAGAACATCCTGCTACTCAAGGTTCTGTTCTAGGACCAAGTAGAGGCAGAGGTAAAGATGGTGGTACCAGTGACACCAGAGGAGCTCGAGGTTGAGTTTTTGAGTTGAGGAGTGTTAAGGAGCCGCCAGCACCAGCTGCTACAGGTACCATTCTGATTCATGGTGTACCTGTAATAGTTTTGTTAGATACGGGAGCTACGAACTCTTTCATATCTGATGCATGCGTAGATAGGTTGACCTTGGATATAGTAGAGGGTAGACCTTTTTTTATAAGTTTACTAGATGGGGGTCATGTTAGAGGTACCCGAGAGGTACACAGTTGTCCTATACATTTAGAAAACCGTGATTTAGTTGTAGACTTCTTTGTCATGCCGTTGGTGCATGAGGAAGTCATTCTTTCTATGGATTAGATGGATAGGCATCATGATGTTTTATATGTTGGTAGGAGGACCGTGACGGTCTCTACTTAGTAGAGTCAAATAGAGGTCTTCCGAGGTTGGAACCTTGGGAAGACGGGAATGGTTATCAGTGTAGTGCGTGTAGCGAGACTGATTGCACAAGGTTGCAAGGCCTTCTAGTGTTATGCCATGAAGGAGGGCGAGAGTCCAGATTTAGAGGACATCCCAGTGGTCTGCAAGTTTTTGGACGTGTTTGCTGAGTCATCCAGTTTTCTGCCTCAGAGGAGCGTAGACTTTGGTATCAAGTTTGAGCTTGGTACAAGACCGATCTCGAAGGCCCCATACCATATGGCACCTGTCGAGTTGTTAGAGTTTAAGAAGCAACTAGAGGAGTTGGCTAAGAAGAGCTTCCTCCGCCCTAGTGTATCCCCGTGGGGAGCACGTGTTCTCTTCGTGCGGAAGAAGGACGGATCGTTGAGATTGTGTATTGACTACAAAGAGCTGAACAAGGTGACCGTCAAGAACAAGTATTCATTGCCTCGCATTGATGACTTGTTTGATCAGCATCAGGGAGCGATTGTGTTCTCCAGGATCGACTTGCGCTCAAGATATCACTAGTTGAGGGTGAGACATCACAATGTGCATAAGACGGCAATTCGGACTCGGTATGACCACTACGAGTTTGTAGTGATGCCATTCAGGCTCACGAATGCGCCCGCCGTCTTTATGGAGTTGAAATGGCATATACATTGACTTTCTGGATCAGTTTGTGCTGGTCTTCATAGACGATATCCTGGTGTACTCTCGTAGCAGAGAGGAACATGCAGGACATCTAATGATAGTGATGCGAGCTTTGCGGGATAAAGAACTGTATGGAAAGTTCTCTAAGTGCGATTTCTGGATGCTAGAGGTAGTATTTCTAGTCATGTTGTCTCTGCCGTTGGGATCAAGGTTGATCCGGCGAAGATCAAGTCCGTAGTAGCTTGGTCGACACCGACGAATGTCAAGCAAGTGTGCAGCTTTCTTGGCTTAGCTGGTTATCACCGACGGTTTATGGAGGAATTCTCTGTGATTGCTCGTCCACTTACGAGCCTGTAGAGGAAGACTACCCAGCTTGTATGGTCCGAGTCGTGTACTTAGATTTTTGAGGAGCTGAAGAGACGTCTGACTTTTGCTCCTATCTTAGCGCAGCCGGAGGGCACAAAGGATTTTGTAGTCTATAGTGACGCATCCAAGCTAGGCTTGGGATCTATTCTGATGTAGCATGGCAAGGTGATTACATATACGTCTAGACAGTTGAACACGTATAAGGAGAATTATCCGACTCATGATCTGGAGTTGCCAGCGGTAGTTCATGCATTGAAGATCTGGAGACAATAGTTGTATGGTGCTACATGTTAGATCTTCACATACCATAAGAGTCTGATGTATATTTTCACGCAGCGGAAATTGAACAACCACCAACGTAGATGGCTTGAGCTGATCAAGGAATTTGACCTTGAGATTTTGTACCATCTAGGGAAGGCGAACGTTGTTGCCGACGCCCTGAGCAGAAAGATGCCTCGCGAGAAGGCGATTGCGAGATTGACAGTTCAGCCTCAGCTTCAAAGAGATCTAGCTTGGCTAGAGATGGACATCCAGTTTCCTGATGAGGATGCCAAGTTGAGCACTTTAGAGGTTCTGCCTGATTTGTTGGGTGAGATCTAACAGAAGCAGGGGACCTGCCCGATGCTGACGAGGATACGAGAGAGGATGTCTCGTGGTGATGCCCCACAGTTCTCCATAGGAGCAAATGGAGTGATGAGATGCCGCGACCGCGTCTGTGTTTCCGCTGATGTGGATCTAAGGCAGAGGATTCTGCCGGAGACTCACTCCACACCTTACTTTGTACACCCTGGTGCGAGTAAGATGTATCAGGATGTGAGACGTTCATATTGGTGGGGAGGGTTGAAGCCGGATGTAGCCAAATTTGTGGCTCAGTGTGCGACCTGTCAGCAGGTAAAAATAGAGCACTGTAGACCTGAAGGTGAGCTTCATCCATTGCTAGTACCGCAGTGGAAATGGGAGGGCATCTCCATAGACTTTGTGACAAGGTTGAGACCGAGCAGGAGTTTTGATGCTATATGGGTTATGGTTGACAGACTGACGAAGACTGAACGTTTCATCCTTATCAAGGAGACGTGGCCAGTGAGCAGACTAGCTAAGGAGTTCACTAGATAGATAGTGAGACTCCGTGGTGTACCGAGGACGATCATCTCAAGTCGAGATGGACGATTCACCTCAAGGTTTTGGCAGCAGATTCAGATGTCTTTGGGGACGAGTTTGCACTTCACGATTGCGTTTAATCCTAAAATAGATGGTCAGTCAGAGAGGACCATTCAAACACTAGAGGGCATGCTGCGAGCTTGTGTGTTGGATTGGGGATATGGATGGTCAAATTACCTCCCATTGGTTAAGTTCTTATACAACAACAGCTGGCATGCATCGATTGGGATGGCCCCATATGAGACATTGTATGGGCATAGATATCGTACACCGTTATGTTGGGATGAGCCTAGCAGTGTCAGTGGTATAGAGCCAGAGTAGATTCGGGATGACATGACTCGAGTAGCGCTAATTAGAGAGAGGATACTGACTTCACAGAGTCGCCAAAAGTCGTATGCAGACAGGAGGCGTCGAACTCTAGAGTTCAGGGTTGGAGCTTATGTCTAGCTGAGGGTATCTCTAACACAAGGCGTTAGACATTTTGGCATAAAGGGGAAGTTGAGTCCCCAATATGTCAGTCCTTTTGAGATACAGGACAGAGTTGGGAGAGCAGCATACAGACTTTCTTTGCCACCGAGGTTAGAGGGTGTTCACCTTGTGTTTCATGTGTCTCAGCTGAGGGAGTACATACCAGATCCGAGACACATTGTCAGTTATGATGACTTAGTGGTTGATCCGGACAACATTTCTGTTGAGCACCCTATTGCAGTCCTAGAACGAGGTATGAGACACCTACGTTCGAAGGACATTCCTATGTTGAGGATACAGTGGTCGAGACGAGGACCTGAGAAGGCTACATGGGAGACTGAGGATAGTATCCACGGGAACTATCCCGTGTTTTATGCCGAAATAGATGCACCTGTAGGATCCCTGAGGAGATCTTAGTGTTATCTTGGTGAGTGTATATTATGTATTATGTGATTTGTTGTGTTTTCGTGCTAGCTGTGATATGTGCATATGATATTTTAGATCTTGGTTCCTAGCGCGAGTTATGTACAACTGGAGATGGTTCCTTCCTCCATGTTGTTGTGTTATGATTAGGATTAGCTAGAGATGGTTATTCCTCCATGCTTTTGTTAATGGACATAGTTTGAGTGGAGATGGTTTTCCTCCACATGGTTGCGTTACGAGTACGATTGGCTGGAGACGGCTTTCCTCCATGCCTTGTGACGTGGTTATAGTTAGGCTAGAGATGGATTTCCTCTATGCCTTGTTTAACGTGTGTGATCTTATTGTTGGTGTAGATGATTCCTCCATGCTGTGTTTTGAGTTTATGGAGTGTTATAGGTTGATACCTTTTAACGGAGATGTGATACCTCTGATAGAGATAGTGTTATACCTCGGTATATGGGCCCGGGAGGTTTTTGGATCATGCAAGTTTTTGGACAAAACTTGTTTTTAGGGGAGTATGATATAAGAGCCTTAGTCTTTTAGGGATCCCGCACTTGCGCCTCAGCTGAGACGCAGGTGTTGAGTGGGCTGAGACAGGACCCAACTGCCTTTGCGGATCCAGTAGGCCGCCCCTGCAGCTCTATAGGTCCGCCCCTACGGTTTCTTGCGGATGTACCCGTCTTTGTTGACCTTAACCCGTGCTTTTGTTTGGCTTCCTTTATAATTCATTCCTTTGCTTACTGATGAGGACTTCTTACCTTCTTCAGTATTCCTCTTCTCCTCACGTCCATCTTCTTCCTTTCTCTCTTCCTTGATCGTCTTCTTGATCTTCTTTGGATCTTGTGTGAGTTTGAGAGTGTTGTTGAGCTTTGAGGTTGGATTAAGGATGGTAGATGTGATGCTGAGTTGTGGAGAGCCAGTTGTGGTTGTGAAGTGTTGATCTTCCCTTCTGGTTAGGTTTCAGTTGTTGTAAGTTCTTATTCTTCCTCTTTCTTTCATCCTTTATTCCTTTCTTCCTCTTTAGCTTAGGATTCACAAGCCTAGGCTTGTGTGGACCTTTCCTGGACATTTTGATGCTCATATATATGTATATATGTATGTGTATGCTTGTTGCATGGTCAAGAAGTGAAGAGGGTCGAGTGAAAGATCGAAGAGAGGTCGGGGTTCAGCTTCTGCACATCATCCGCCCCTACGCCTGAGCTGAGGCACCCCTGCGCCTGGGTTGAGCCCCCCTACGCCTGACTGGTTCAACGCCCCTGCTTCTCTTGCTTCTGCTTGTGCGTGTCCAAGACATACCTAGTTGGTATGTTTCCTTCTTTCCTTTCCTTTGGCCTTGGATTTAGATATGGCTAGGCTAGTATGGTTGATAATAAAATTGATGAGATATATATTAGGAATGTGCTTTAGGCACTTGTATAAGTGTTGAGGATCTTGAGGTTTAGATCCAGGTTATAGGATGGTTGTGGTTATGAGGTGTAGGAGATGCGTCTCCTAACCTTTGTAGTGTTTGATATCGTGTGTGCCTTGCTTATCCAGGCGTTGATCGTTTCCTCGAGGGGAAACTGTAACGTGGTACAGGATTACGAGTATTTCAGGTATGTCCATAGGGCTTACTTAGCGAGCAATTGTGGACTTGAGTGTTCGTAATGGCTGTGTGTGTGTGTGCATATGATTGTTGCATTTATAACCTAAACCAGACTAGGATGACCACTTCATTACCTTAATTGGCCTATGTGCATTATAACCGGGTGGTGACCACCTGTCAAAGATCACCGAGAGTGGAGGAGGTGCTCGGAAGCCAGTAACGTTGGGGGAAGGTGGTAATTCCACCCCCACGCAAAACCCTGTGTTAACGGGGGAAGAGGTGGGGTTCTTTAGGCTCTTCCTGTCACAAAATAAGTTGAATTAGTAATGGAATAACTTAAGTAAAGATAATAAACGGATGTGTGTGTGGCATTGCATATTGTGATGTGTTGGTGTGTGTTTGTGCTATTGCTTCATACTTCTTCATTTTTGTTAGCTAACAGTGTATACCGTGTTGTAGTTGATCTGCAGGATGAGAGGACTGCAGAGTGAGCCAGATGGGTAATAAGCTGAGGGCTTCCGTACACTAGGTTGTTCATGAGATATGGGATATTTTGTACCTTGATGTTTATGGCTGCCTTTTTGTACTCGGCTATGATGGTGTAAACCTTTTGATGTATATATGTATACAGTTTTATGTAATTGGTTTTAATCTATCAGTGACTGGTTGTAAGATCAGTGAACTTTTTGTCAAGCTAGGGTCAGGATCCATTGTGAGATCCTAGACCAGTAGCACCGTGAGTCCCGCGGATTTGGGGTGTTACAATGGCCTCCTTAGACTTCAATGCTCCGTTTTGAATCAAAATACGTCGTATTCTCTACAATTACAATCAAACGTGGTGTAGACCTCATTCTTACAAAGTAGACAAATAATTACATAATCATCAAGAATATATATCCATGCATGCACAAAATGATGACAAAATGTCAAAACCATATCCGAAAGATGGACAATAATTCATGCTATCAGGGAGCGCCATCAAAATTGGAGTAAGGATTTCCAGGGTTTTTGTTATTAGAGCACCAATTGTTGTAATTCCTATTGTTGTTGTTGTAGTTGTTCCTTGGCCCTTGATTATTACCTCTTCCCATGTAATTAACGCCTTGCTCCTTGGGCGGCACTCCAGCTTGCGTTTGTGTCTTCAATAATTTCTTCAACGCTTTAACTTCATTGTTGAGAATATTGAGTTGAGCACTATTAAATGTGGTAAGGTTTAGCTCTTGGATTCTAGATCTTCGATTTCTATCATCAACCTTCCGATTAGAATATTTCTCAATAAAGAGAGCTTGCTTCTCCACAAACTCTCATGCATCATCCACAGGCTTCTCCGTTAATGTCCCTCCAAAAAGGTATTGATGTTTGAATTGAGTTTCCTCATCCAAACCCATGAAGTAAATCTCGAGCAACTTGATTTTTGGAATCCCATGATGAGGGCAATCCAACAAAAGGCCCTTGAACCTTTCCTGTGACTTGAACAAATTTTCTCTATCTTTCATCACAAAAGCATTTATCTTACCCCTCAACTCTATGGTCTTTGATGGTGGGAAGAACTTAGTGAGAAATTTTGTAGTCATCTCCTCCCATGTACTAACCCTTCGGAACGTTAGTGATTGATACCATGCGAGAGTTTTCTCCTTCAAGGAGAAATAGAAACCTCTCAACTTGTGATTATTATTTTCCAACCATGGAGGCCTCAAAGTCTCCATAAGAATGTCATAGTTTTGGAAGTGTTGATGAGGAGATTCTCCCTCTAATCCTCCAAATTGATTTTCTCATATCATATAAAGAACTTGAGAGCGAAGATCATAATTGTGTGTTGTTGGATCGCCTAAATTAACGCCCGGACGACGTATTTGTTGAGCTGGATCCATCCTCTGACCAAGCGTTTGCGTCTCTCCCACAAACGGATCAATCCTTTCATTCCTCGCCGGATAGCGAGGTGCGGGTGGTAGTTCAACTAGAGGTACGACGAGTGGGTGTTCCGCAATCCTAGCATTGTCCCTTTTGTCAAGGAGCAACGGCCTCATAGTAACTTGCATTTCGGCCAAATCAGTTCGAATTCCTTCTTCTCTTTCGCGTGCAACAACTCTTTCTTCAGCTAGAGCATCATCTCAAAGTTTCAGTTGTTCTAAAGCATCATCCAATTCAGTTTGGAGATATCTTTCTTCAACTAAAGCCATCTTAGCTTCCTTTAACTTCCTTCTATAGGTCTTTTTCGGCTCCGCATCGTAAAGAACGATTTCCTTACCGGCCCAAGATCTATGCATAAACCTAAAGAGAGGTCCTGTAAGAACACTCAAGTACAATGATGAGTAGCAAAAGGGCAAACAATGCCAAAAACAACCAAATACCGACTTGGTCTAAACCAAGTCCCTCGCAAAGGCGCCAAAAACTTGTTCGCTAAAAAACGTGTGTTTATATGAGAGAAAATATTCTTAAATTTATACCAAGAATAAAGCAAAATAAGCGAACCCACAATGTATGAATCAATCGCAACACTAGCAAGTATTCCAGGGTCGAACACAAGGACAATGGCGAAATCAAGAAACGGTGTATCACTTTAGGTTATAAGAAATCTCGAGCAACAAGAACAAGATATATGATAATCAAATATGGGAATGATGATTCTACGGATCAAAGTATCCAGTTGTGTTTTCAATTCAAGACTTTAAAGGATAAGCGCGGACAAAGCCGAGGTTGCTAAGTAAAGGTGCTGCTAAGATAGGATAAATCACGGGGGAGGTCTCACTACCTACTATCCCAAACCAAAGATCATATTACCAGGTAAGTCTCAAGGATCTACGGAGAGGAACTATAAGCTCAAACCAACACACTACCTAAGGGAATAATATTAACCTTTACCGGGTAAGTCTTAAGTTGACTCACAAAGGCAAAGTGAAGGCACACTCAAACCTAACAAAGGATAAACCTTCGTTACCTAACACTCATCATCATATATAAACAAACAACGGAATCACCGGGTAAATGTCTTCCCTAACTTGGATATAAGCCAGGAAAGGGTATAACAAGGATAGGATTTGGCAAACTATAACTTAAGCTTAAAGATCAGTTGATCAGGTCAAATCTCGTTCTGTTCTTGCCCAATCTCGGTCGAGATTCCTAAACAACAATCCGAAATCGGCAACTACAAAGGTTAAACTCAACTTTTAGGGTCCACTCGAGGTAAAAGATATAGTCTTTCATCATCTACACCACAACCTTCAACTAATCACCCTAGAATCGCAAGGGTTTTAGCCAATAATCATCATCTTCAAAGCAATCAAGAAATATCCACTTAAACTATCAAGAAAAGGGAATGAAATACTTAAAGGTCTTAAATTATCAAAAGGGAAAAGCAATCCAACAAAGTATCAATCTTGTGTTCCAAAAAGATGATAACAAACAACTAAGTATCCCTTAAAGAAAACCTTACAAAGTGTCTTCAAATCTTCTTCTCCTTAACCTTGATCTTGATCTTCAGAAGCCTTTCAATCAACCAATCCTTTGGATGCACTCCACTCAAGAATAGCCGCCGAAAAGAGAAAAGAAATTGTAGCAGCCAACCGTCCTTTGATTAATATCCACCTTCCATTTTTAAACAAAAACTTAGGGTAAAATATCTTATGGGTCATAGGCCATCAATTTCGATTCAGCCTTGTGAAAGCATCTTGCTCGAGATAGTTTTTACTTCATTCGAGATTTTTCCTTAATTACGTACTTTTCTTTGATTCTTCTCTTGATTTCTTCTTGCATCCATCTTCTAAGATCCTTTCTCTCCTTCTTGCAATCCAAGGTGTTCCATCATGCCGTTCTCTAAACTCCTCATGCTTTCATACTCCTTTTCGATCCAAAATGTTCCCTAATTCCTACAAATACAACCAAACTAGGTGTAGACCTCGATTCTTTGCAAAGCATGCATATAATAGCATTATCAATTTGAATATATCTCCATGCATATATAATAATGAAGAGAAACCGTTAAAACACATGTCAATACTTAGATCATAATTCATGTTATCATCGTCATTGTTCGCTCCAAAAGGTGTGTGCAAGTTTTAAAATTTATAACCTAAGAAGTATGCTTGAACAATATGCGAACCCGCAGTACACGGATCAATTGTAATAAAAGCAAGAATTCCAGGGGTCGAACACAAGGACTATGGTGAAACAAAGCACGGAATCAGGTTGTCAAATATGCTAATAACTACGAATTAAAGCAATCAAAGATGATATAAAGTCAAATAAAGGGAATGCGGATTCTAGGGATTAAAGCATCTAGTTGTGGTTCCGACTCAAGATCTCAAAGGATAATGCGGACAAAGCTAAGGTTTGCAAAGGGAAGGTGTTTCTAAGGTGGGAATAGATTACCGGGTAAGTCTCACTACTCACTATCTCAAACCAAAGCTCCTATTACCGGGTAAGTGTCAAGGTACTAAGGAAAGGAACTATAAACTAAAACCAACACACCACCCAAGGGAATAGAATCAACCTTTACCGGATAAGTCTCAGGCTAACTCACAAAGATGGGATGAAGGCACACTCGAACCCCAATAATGGATAAACCTTTATTACCTACACTCATGATCTTGGTTAAACAAACAAAGGAATCACCGAGTAAGTCTCATCCTAGTTTGCATTGAACCAGGAAAGGTGTAATAAGAATAGGATTTGGCAAACTTTAAATCTTAACTCAGATAGGTTCAGGAAAAGGTTCACCTCGTTCAGTTATATTCCACCCCGGCCGAGATGTTCAATGACTAAGCGAGGTGTTCTAGGGCTAAGGTAAAGGCTCGAGCTTTTAGGGTCCTGCTGGGATTAAGATCATTCTATCATCGTCTTTCCCATAACTTTCAGCCAAACACCCTAGAATCGCATAAGAAACTTAGCCAAAAATCATCATGATAACAATAATACATTTTAATAGGAAAGGAATCAATATTCGAACAAGAAAACCTTAAGAAAAAGGTCTCACTAACTGAATCAAACAAGTAACAAACAAGCGTTCCTCAATCAAAACTCAGCAAAGACAGCAAACCAAAAGTAATATAAGGAATTCTTACAAACTCCTTCAAAAGCCAACTCCAACTATGATTCCTTCCTTCCTTGAACATCAATCTTCAACTCTTCCTTCAAACTTGCCTTCAAAAACTCCAAAAATCCTTGATCCGAATATGGCTGAATTGTAGAAAATCCAACCCTTTATATAGGAGAATTATCTTCCAAAGATAAAATATCTTAGAAAGATAATTTCTTATAAAATATATCTCTATCTCTTAAAATAAATCATCCAAAAATAAAATCTTCCTTCCAGAAATCCAGCCAAAAATATAAGATATCCTCCTTCCAAAAATAAAAGATTTCAGCCAAAAAGAAAGATCTCGCCGGCGACAGGGTGTTCGCCTCGGTCGGGACGCTCCTCAAGATCACCTCGGTCGAGGTGGTACTGTAGCTGACCGAGGTAAATCTCAACTGAATGTAGAATCTTTCAAATGTGGTCCAAAGTAAATCTTCTTAATCATTTCCATGTTTCCTGAGATCTTCTTTAAGCTCCATAATGTAGCTCTAATGACTCCTTAGCTTCCTTAGCTCCATTTCGATACAAAACGTGTCATTCTACCTACAATTACAACGAAACTAGGTGTAGACCTCGATTCCCGCAAAGGTAGACAAAACAACAATATAATCAAAGAATATACATCCATACATGCACATTAATGAAAATAAAACGTCTAAACAGCCCCAACATATAGACTATAATACATGTTATCAAAATACCCCATACGTGTCCCGTGCTTGTCCCCAAGCAAGTTCCAAATCTTAGATACAAGATAGAATGGATTATAAGTCAGAAAGATCAATGAAAAGAATTTCAAAACATTTTCGGTGGTGTGCTCTACTCATAGATCACTCTAAGAGAATGCTTCATGGCAAATAAAATTAAGACATGATCAAAACATTTTATGAATATAAGAAAGTTGTTCATCTTTGCATTAAATCATAGAATGCATAATATATCATAATTATCGAAATCAATCATGTATAATCCAGTTTAAACCACCAAGTCAATCAACAAGCTCGAGGTCTCAAGGGCTTCCAAAAGAGGTAAAGAAACGTGTAAGGGTGGGATGTATATAGGGTAATGTGGTGCTAGAATCCGGAAAAAGGATCTTACTTCACTTTCTTTAAAACTCAACATCTTCCACCAATAAGCTTTGCTTATTTTACTTTAATTTTTGGGATGCATGCACAGAGGTGCACAATAACCGAAGCCTAGGAGATCAGCAATCATTAATTTCTCGAGATGCCTCAAACCCTTGATGCACATACCATCACCCGTTAGGAATATCGCTCAATCCGACTTTGGCAAGACACAAACACCCGGCTATGTGAATGGTGCCGAGTTACTCATCATCATGATTGACTTCCCCAAACCTAATTGTTTCTTTCTAGCACTTTCATCCAACATCTCAACTTCACTTTCACTTGCTTTTCTTTTCTTGTTTCCAATTTCCTGGATAGGTAAAGGGAGGCAAATATGTATATGAGGGGCCAAAGCATGATCAAGAAGAAGAAGAAGAGAAAAGAATGAAATGTCTTAGTCATCCCAAGAAGAATGTGATAGAACTCATCATGTGGTGTCAACCTTCAAATCCAACATAATTTTATAAAAACAAAGTATTAAACATGCTAAAAATTCAAACAAAGCATTTTGCAACTTAAACATATCATTAAACCTTTCGAGCATATAAAGATTTCAAAACCAATCTACAAACAAAATCATCACTAAGGTCATATCCAGAGAAGAAGCACAAAACGTTTTGAAAAACTCTCAATTAAAAGTAGAATTAGTTCCAAGAAAAGCATACCGAAGATGTGTGGAAAGCGGCTTCAATTTCAAAGTAATTGGTGCCTTTGATGTGTCTTGAGGCGTGCTTGATGCTTCCTTAGGAGTCTCTAAGGATGTGGGAGTGGTGGAAGAAGACTCAAGAGTGGTTGTGGGAAAGACGGAAATGTTCTCTGAATTTCCCAAAATTACGGCACACCTGTTACTTCCACGGCCGTGGTTTTGGGCGTGGAAGTCTTCGTTGTTCTCAAAATAACACTCTACGGGCTGTTTTGGTGAAACCACGGCCGTGGAGTAGAACGACTGGCCGTGGTTTCTTCTGTTTTCCGAGCCATCATAGAATTTTTCGAACTATTCATTATGTATCTCTTTTAGCTCCTCCAAAGCTTCAACCTCAGCATTTCAATCCTCTTCTTCTCCCTTTTCCATGATGCTCATGGTTATAATCCTCTGCAATGGATCCTTGAATAGGATCGAACTTACTTCTTCTCTAGACGGCTCTTCGTCATAGATGTTGAACATATCCTCTCCAAGTGCAGGCTCTTTCACCAAAGTTGAGAGAACAAATTCAACCTTCTCTTCTCCTACATCGAAGGCTAGTCTAGCGTTCTTGCAACCCACCATACAACTGGAGGTTGCAAGAAATGGTCTCCCTAGTATGATCGGGACCGGACAATCTGCAGGAATGTCAAGCACAACGAAATCTATTGGAATGTAAAAATTACCGAGCTTGATTTAGACGTCTTCAATGATACCTACGGGTCGAGTTATGGATCGATCCGCCATGTACAACGTCATCTTAACCGGTTAGGTTCACCTAAACCGATCTTCCTACACAAAGCAAGCGGGGTGATACTTACGCTTGCTCCTAAGTCACAAAGAGCGTCATATGTGACTTCTACAACTCCTATTGGAATGCAAAATGACCCCGGATCTCTCAGCTTTGGGGGCATCTTCTCCGTCATTGTTTTGATGAGCTCTGAATATTTCGAACTCATCTTGACTTCTCTAAAGTCTCATAGCTTCCTCTTGTTAGAGAGGAGCTCTTTCAAGAACTTCCCGTAAGCGGGCATACCTACAATTGCATCAATAAAAGGTATGTTAATATGAAGATTGCTCATTAGTTCAATGAACTTACCGAATTGCTTGTCTAGACGCGCCCTTGCTCTAGATTGCGGGAATGGTAGAGGAGGTTTGTAAGATGGAGGAGGAACATAGACATCTTCCTTCTCCTTCTCCTTATCTTTTCCTTTCTCAGCTGGGACTTCTATAAACTTGGGCTGTGGGTCGGTGGTTGTCACACCACTCCTAGTAGTGATTGCCATCACCCTTCCTTTCGGGTTGTCCTCCGTCTTTTCAGGAAGCTTTCCTTGATCTCTAGGAACTTCTCCGGCCTTGCTGAACACTTGGTTTTCTAAGGCTTTTTGTGCCTTATCAACTGAAGTGATGTGATTCTCCAATCCTTGGAGTTTTCCTAGGATTGTCTCCATCATAGCGTCGTGTTTGTCCTTCTCCGGCTTGCCCGAGCCATTCGATGTTTGACCCTGGCTTTTCAAAGGAGTAAAAGAAGATGGAGGTGTTAAAGCATTTTCAGCATGTGAATAGGAATTACCTGGATTTTGTTGGTTGGATCTCCAATTGTTGTTGTTGGAGATCCTATTGTTGTTGTTTCAGTTGTTCCGGTTATTTTTCCGGTAGTCATTCCTATTGCCTTGGTGGTTGTCTCTCCCTAGGTAGTTGGCCTCATGCTCCATCGCCTTTTGAAGGCTAGTTTTTATGACTTCCTTCAACTCTTTGATCTCATTGTTGAAGGAGAATATTTGAGTTTGTGCAGCTTGATTCAACTTAGCTCCCGGATCCCCTTGATTCCGGTAATTAGGATCCACCTTCCGGTGGGAATACTTCTCAAACACTTGGGCTTGCTTCTCAATGAAGTCCCAAGCATCATCTTCTCTCATGTCCATAAATGTACCACAAGAAAGAGATTGGAGCTTGAATTGTGTTTCCACATCCAGCCCCTTGTAGTAGATCTCCAATAATTCCATCTTTGAAATGCCATGGTGTGGGCAATCCAATAAGAGATCCTGAAATCTTTCCCAAGATTGAAACAAACTTTCATTAGGTTTCATAGAAAATGCATTAATCTTACCTCTCAACTCCACCGTCTTGGATGGCGGAAAGAACTTAGTGAGGAAATCCAAAGATAGATCCTCCCAGGTGTTAAGTCTTCTAGTTGGAAGAGCTTGATACCAAACAAAGCCTTATCCTTCAAAGAGAAGAAGAACAGCTTGATCTTGTAGTGGTTGTTGACAGCCCTCTTCGGCTTCAATGTCTCCATAAGAATCTCGAAATTCTGTAAATGTTGGTGTGGAGATTCAGCAAGCGAACCCGGCCACGGCGCCAAAAACTTGTTCGCCTCAAAGTGTGCGTGCAAATAAGTTTAAAATTATAAAACTGAAATTAAAGCAAGCGAACCCGTAGTGTACGGATCGGCGTAGTAAAGCAAGAATTTCAGAATATCGAACTCAGGGATCTGGGGAATCAAATTCAGTTCACAAATTATCGAGCGAATAAAGTATAGAAGCTTTGCAAATATTAGGAAATAGCAATCCTAAAGATCCAAGTATCCAATTGTGGCAATCGATTCAAGATATTCTATAGATATAAGGACAGAGTTGAGGTTGCAAAGGTATAACTAATGTAAGGTTGAGTACGGTGAAGTTCCAAAACCCAATGTAACTCACCCAAGGACACTCTCTATAAAGGTTGTTGAGGCTACATTATAGAAAGGATCTAAGGACAAGAACTAATCTCAAATACCCATGCCCAAACCCAAGGAATCAAAGATAAACTAAAACGATTAAGGTTGTGACACTCGAAACCGAAATAGAGGATGTTGAGTCTCACTACTACCTAGGAAAGGCAAGCCAAGGGTAGGTTAAAGCAAATCTTTAACTTTGCATTAAAGCAAAAGCAAAAGTCGTAAAACAGAGGAAATCACGGCTAGATCTTGAAGAACCACGGTCGTGGAACTCAAGAACAGGCCATGGATTAGGCTGTCGACGAAGTTTCTCAAACTCTCAGGGTCCAATCTGTTTACGATCAACCTATCATTATCTAAGCCACAACTATCAACCCTTCACCTTAGAATTGCTAAAGAGTTTTAGCCAATAGTCATTGTCATTGAATCAAATATCAAATTAAGAAGAAATAAAGATAAAAACCCTCAAAAACTCAATAAACAATCAAAGTCAATCTCAAATCCGGACAATAAAGTATTATGTTTAATGAATTCAGAATATGAAATAGGAATCCTCACATCATTCTTAAGGAACAACAAAGAACGGAGTGTCAATCCGTCTTCAAAGGTAACCCTAAGGAAATCTCGAAGTACACAATCTTCAATATTGCGTGTTTCTTAAGCCATGATCTCAAATCTCCAATCCTTTGTATCAACCCTTAGCGCGGAATTGCAAGTGAAGGTAAAATGAAACCCTAAGCGACCGTCCTCGAAACTCCCTTCTCGAGCCTTCTTATAGGGCGAAATAGGGTTACGAGAAAAGCCCAATAACTGTCGCTGACGTGGCAAATATGACACGTCACTTCGTCATGGAAATCACGGCCTAGTACAAGATTCCACGGCCGTGGTTTAGGGCGTGGAACTTTCTGTTGTGCTCCAAAATCACTCTCCACGAACTCATCCATAACCACGGTCGTGGTTTAGGTTGTGGAACTCTCTGACCTTCGTGAAAGCCTTTGTTTCGTGATGTTCTTCACTCATGCTCCTTCCTTAGCTTCTCCAAAGCATCTCCTTAACATCTAGCATGATCAAATACTCCTATCCTTCCACATTATACTCCAATTCAAGCCTTTATTCACCTATAAACATAACAAAGCTTGTGTAGATCTCTATATCGATAAAATAGGTGAAAGTGCTTAGAAATGCTTCAAACTCATATACATGTACACATCTAAGAGGGAAAATCAATCAAAACAAGTGCCTAAAATAGAGTCATATTTCATGCTAACATCATCCTCTTTGGTGTAACTAACACCGAAATCACCTTTTACAACACCTCAACGGATCTAGTGATGCCGAAAGATATGGACCGCATCTTTCCTTCTTCGCCATTTCTATTACACGCTAGACGTCTTCTCAAGTTTGTTACTTCATCGAGGCACAACTTGAATCTTCCACTTGGGTACTTTACAATCTAAGTAGGGTAACTATCTCGTTCTTTACTGCGATCCACACGTCGCCGACAGTCTCGAAAATTACATTCTCAACATCTTCCATGACTTGGTCTTCCGCCTCTAGCAAATCAGCAATGGGGACTTAACCCCGACCTCTCGCGACTAGAGGTATTCCAACTCGTTCACGACTTACGATTACCAGAGATAGAGGTGGTCTACCTTTTCCCCGTCCTATAGAAGATGTTGCTCTAGTCTGAGCCATTAGCGATAATATCATAGCTACGTAAAAGGCTATATAATATCATATATATATATATATATAATACTCAAATCCATACAAGCATGCACAGGCCAACACCTCATATATATATATATATATACACACCGCCAAGATCCTCAGAAGGGGTGATGGCTTCCCGTACATTTTATCTCAAATCACTGTATACATTTCAAAACAAAAATCTTTTGGAAAAGTCAGACCCCTTGCGGGTTTTGTTTATTATCTATTTGGCCTTTATCGCAGATTAAAATTGTCATTGTTGTCAACCTAAGCTCTGATACCATATTTGTAACACCCCGAATCCACCGGACTCGGAGCACTAAGGGCTAGGATCTCACAATGGATCTTGACCCTAGGTTGACAACAAGTTCACTAGATCTTTCAACGAGGAACAAATAAATATAAAACCAAATACATAAAATTATATGATCGTATATCAAAACATATACAAAGTCACAACCGAGTACAAAATGGCAACAACATAAACATTTGTGTACATAAACATCACAAAAACCCACGCATCCTAATGTACGGTAGTCGTCGGTTGATCACCCATTTGGATCACTATGCAGTCTTCATATCTTGCAGAATATCTACAACATGGTATAAAACTGTTAGCTAACAGTTCATGAATAAGAATAATAGCAATAGCACATACAACACATCATCACATCACAATATGCAATGCTCACACACATATCCGTTTATTATCTTCATTACGTTATACCATTACTAATTCAACTTATTTTGTGATACGAGGAACACCCAGAACCTCACCTATGTCCCCTTTCACACAGGTTTGGAATCGGGGATCAAGCCTCCCCACCTGGAGTACTGGTCGCAAAGAACCTTCACACTCTCTACGAGCTTCAGGCAAGTTGTCACGACCCGTTATAATACACTTGGACCATTTAATATACATATATGGTCATCATAGTCCGGTTAGGTTATCAATGCAACATTCATATGCACAAACACCACTATCACAATCACTAAACCCATAAACGCTAGCTAAGTAAGCCCGAAGGACTTACCTGTCACAAGGTAGTCCTAAACAGTGGTCACGGTTTCCCCTCGAGGAAACGATCAGTGCATGTATAAACAAGGCACATAAATATCAATCACTATCCACACACTAGGAGGTGAAACCCCCTAGTCTTGAAGATCTCACAAGATCATAACAGTAACACAATCCACAATATCAATATCCTCAAAGATCAAAATTATCAATCTATAAACTCAACATTTACAATTCCTCAAACCTCTCAAGGTATCATCTAATCAATATTCTTCAATCTCAATTCTAATCCTAATTTAATTAATTAACCTTTATTTAACTAAATTAATTTCACTAGAATAACGTTTTGCCCGTAGGCAATTTCTGAATTCACTTGTCATCAGATTTCATCAAACAAACAACCCATAATCACCAGAATAATATACGAGCATAATGGAATTCCCAATTATCCATCTTGACAAGCCTAAGGTCAATTTAGGACAAATCGCAATACAGAAAGTGAATAAATTCATAACTTATTCGTTACTAACCCAATATACGATCCGAAAGAAGATTCGGAATCACAACATCGCAGGCTACGCTCGGAAACTATCAAACTCACTGAAACTTAAGCGACGGAACAAACCCAATATAATATATGCTCGACCAGATAATCACTTGCTCGGAAACGTAGAAACTCGGTACAAAAAATGAAGAGAATGAAGAGAGGAATCCAAATACTCAAACTGATTTGAAATCGGATTAGAAACGTAGTAGAGATATGAGTTTGAAGGTTGAGAGAAATCAGAGCTTTTACGAGGAAACGTGAAAGGAAATAAATAAATTAACGATTTTTGTCTATTTATAGCGAAGACGATAATTACCCTTTAGTGAAGTCGATAATTATCTTTCACCGATCCAAAGGCGGGTTGAATCTCCTTCTCCAAACTTCTCGAAATTGGAATAATAAATCTGGAACAATGTAGGGATAATTATTCTGCAACTGCCTCAGAAAATGCGTATTCTTAAGCTATCTTTATTAGCCGATAAGAAACGAAATAGCGGCTCTTTTGACCGTTTTGTCTTTCCATGTTATTTCATATCTAATGCATGTCCGATGTCCTGATCATTTCTCTCAACTTTATTTTTATTAATTGAAGCTTCAAAATGCTTCAAATAACACCAGAGGGTAAAAATAATTACCGGGTGAAAAGTGAAAACTTCCCTATAAGTCCAAAATTACGCTAGGAACATAATGGTGGAACTCATCACTTACGCACTCTTCGCGAGTTATGTGTTAAATACTACAATGATTTAGTTAATCAACATTAATCATCATTAATTAGAATTCGAAATCCTACCTCTTACACATGCCGATTCATATTAAGATCTATAAAGCTATCACTCAAAGCACCATCATTGCTTTCATAAAAAATAACATGAATACTTTCCTCGACAATTGTGGTACGCTTATTAAAAACACGATAGACTTTACTATTTGAAGCATATCCAATAAAGATAGCTTCATCACTACGAGCATCAAATTTTTCAAGGTTATCTTTGTCATTATTGTGAACAAAGCAAGTACATGCAAAGGATTTAAAATAAGAAATATTTGGTTTTCGGTCTTTGAAGAGTTCATAAGGAGTCTTTTTCAAGATAGGGCTAATCAAACATCTATTTAATATGTAGTTGGCCATGTTGACAGCTTCAGTCCAAAGCGTTTTTGGCAAACCATTTTCTAAAAGCATTGTCCTAGACATATCCTCCAAGGTGCGATTCTTCACTACCCCGTTTTGTTGAGGTGTTCTAGGAGCTGAAAAGTTGTGAGAAATACCATATTTTGTACAAACAAATCGAATTTGAGTTGGTCAAATTCTCTATCATGATCACTTTGAATAGAAATAATAGGTAGATTTTTCAAGGTTTGCAACTCCTTACAAAGTTTTGAAAACTCATACAACGCTTCTAATTTTTCTCGTAAGAAAGAAATTCATGTAAAACGAGAATAATCATCCACGATGCCTAAGATGTATTGTTTTCCCTTGGGATCTTTGACACGCATAGGACCACATAAATTCATATGTAAAAGTTCAATGGGTCTAGAAGAACTTACAACCTTTTTGGGTTTGAGTGAACCTCTTATTTATTTACCTTGTCTACAAGCTTTGCATAGTTCATCAACCTTGAAGTTTAAGTTTTGTAATCCACGTACCAAATCTTTTGATATAAGTTTCTTCATTGTATGCATGCTTACGTGACCAAGTCTTCAATTCCAAATCCTTGGATTGTCTGTTAAGACCTTGAGACACTTTAAACTAGTCCCTGCAACTTGGTTAGTGCTCATGGAATATACGTTATTACAACAAGGATCAATAAGCACAATATCACCAGATACTTCATTTTGAACTTCACATTTTTCTGAATCAAATATCATCTTATTACCTTTATCACAAATCTGAGAGATACTAAGCAGGTTATATTTTAACCCGTCAACAAGATAAACATCATCAATGTAGTTAGAAAAATTACAACCAATTTTACCTATACCAATGATGTTACATTTCCCGTTATCACCAAGAGTAATTGTTCTAGTTGATTGCTTCTTTAAATCTGTAAACAATGAGCATTTTCCACTCATATGTCTTGAGCAACCATTATCTAATATTAATTTATGCTCCTTAATCTTGGTGATTTCATCCAAAACAACAAACTTCAACCTTTCCGGATAGACAAATGACAAATTTTAACATGCCTCTTTTTGCAACAATAGAAACATGTGGGTGTACGTGAATTCCCTTTAGCCTTTACAAAAGTGGTCACATATTTCCTTGGAAAATTCTTGTTATATTCCAGACCACTCTTGTTAAGAGAATATTGTTGTTCACCCATCCTCCTTTCCATATTAGCCTTAGAACGAGTGAATTGAATTAGTGCAACCTTCTAGTCTCTACACTTCTCAGTTAGCTCAATCTTTTCTTTCTCTTGATCATTGTTGAGATGATCAAGAGAAGACAGATTTTCCTTTAGAACCTGTGTTTTTTGATTCTAAGGCCTTGACATTAGTGTCAAGGGCTAACTTTGAAGTTTTGAGATTTTCAACTTCCTTCAAGGTAGCGTTTGGGATTTTCTTCTAGATCGGCCATTAAGCATAAATTTGCTTGATCATTGTCACCATCCGAATCACTAGAAGAATATGAGTCACTCCATGAAGCTACCATTGCTTTCTTCTTTCGATCACTCTTCCGATAGTTGTTCTTTTTGTTTTGTGTGCAATCCTGCACAAGATGATCTGTTTCTCCACATTCAAAGAAAGTTAGTACCTTAGAATTCTTACTAGGGTTTAAAAACTTATCTTTAAGCTTTGGTGATCTTAGATATTCCTTGTTTGTGAATTACTTCTTCATTTGTAAAATTCGAGCAAGTCCTCTTGAGATCAAAGCGAAAGGATCTTCTTCATCGTCCTCACTTTCTTCATCTTCTGATGGAATGATCTCCTTGTTAGACTTCAAAGCCAGGTTCTTTACATTTGAGGAGCGCTCAACATCTTCTTCACCAAGTATCATCTCGTGAGTGATGAGCTTTCCAAATAGATCGTCCAAAGGTAAGGTTGTTAGACTTTGAGCTTCCTCTATGGCGGTCACATTTGGTCCCCATTTTGTCTTAGGTAAGCTTCTTAGAATTTTTCTGACTTTCTCCTCGTTTGTAAAGACTTTTTCAAGAGAATCCAGATTGTTCACAATTTGTGTGAATCTTGTGAACATTTCTTTGACAGTCTCTTTTGAGGTCATTTTTAGGAGTTCATACTACCTTAGGAAAATGCTAATATTGGACTCTTTGACTTGACTTGTTCCTTTATATGTATCTGATAACTCCACCTTGGTTATATATTTGCATATGTGATGATGAAAGACTTAACATTGTTTTTATACTAACAAATATCGATTATATTTATAGATTGCATGGTTTGGTTTTGTGTTTGTCAAAAGTGTGTAGGCCTTGGAAAGCATTTCAAAGGATGAATGGAGGCCTTGAAAATCGATACAAGGGGCAAGCACAGAGATTGGAAAGCAATTCAAAGGTTCAACACGGAGGCCTTGAATACCATTTCAAGGGATCAAAGCCAAAGCCTTGAAACAAGATACAAAGGATACATCAGCTGGAAGGAATTCAAAATTCAAGATTCAATCTCAACAACCAAATCTACCAAGGATCAAGAGAAGATCTCTAAAGAAGATTACAAGAAAGATCTCGGCCAGCTCAAGGGACATCTTCAATGGATTTTGGAGAAGATTGTTTCGGCCCAACAAAAAGATCTTAGGAAGATCTTAACCAGTACAAAGATTGAAGATCTCTTCCAAACGGAAAAATCTCGAAGATCTTCAACCAAAGATTCTCAACAAACTCAAAGATCTCGGAGCTAGAAACAAGATCTTCAACGACAAGATTTTCAATGGTTCTTTCAAGAGAAGATCTTGAAGAAGAAGAATCACAACATGTGTCAAGGAGATGAAGAAGATAAGAAGATCTACAACGGCTATTTTTATTTCAACATACACCGTTTTTTATGGAGAAGGAAGAACAACACAACGGTCATCTTCACAACGGCTAGAAGACTTCTCCATTGAAGACTATAAATGAAGATCACGATTGAAGAGAAGAACAACAAGCTTACACGGAAACATCTAAGTCTTCAAGCGATCAAAGCATCTTCATATCGTTCCATAAGTTTTTCTTCCTCTTAGATTACAAAAGTTTACATTTCTAAGAGAAAAACACGAGAGCCTCATTGGAATATCTAGAGAGTGTTATACTCGAGTGTGTGTTACTCTACAAAATAACTAGGCTATTATTGCTAGGTTAAGAGTTAAAACTAGATCGTAGCATTGGCTACAGTGAGAGAAGAAGGGGATTTCTTCTAGGTTGTATCTATGACTCTTTGAAGCAGATAATAGATAGTTAGATCCTAAGGGCAAGAAACCCTAGGACGGAAACGTAGGCGAGCTGAACTTCATAAACTTATCACCGTGTCGATCTTTTCATTTCCGCGCTATATCTTGCTTTATTGTGACTAACATTGCTTTGTAGGTTTACGGAGTCAAGGCCTTGAAATCACTTTCAAAGCCCTTGAAAACTAGTTGTGTCACAGAGAGCACAGATCGACATCAAGGCCTTGAAATCAGTTTCAAAGCCTTGAGATAGATTTTTGCGAAAAGTTCTCATACATCTATTCAACCCCCTTCCTAGAGTATTTATATCCTTTATATTCACATATACGGTTCTTCAGTATGGACCAGTTTGTCCCATATTTTTTTAGCACTTTTGCATGATGAGACGCAATTGAACTCATTTGCATCCGATCCACAATAGAGTAGATTCATAGCTTTGAAATTCTTAGCCGCACTTTCCAAATCAGCTTGATTGAATTCATCCTCCTTTTTGGGAACAATGACTCCCTCAATAGATGTGGTTGATATTTTTGGACCTTTCTTAATGTCCCATCATTTCATGTCCTGGTCAATAACAAACGTTTGCATTAAAGATCTCCAGTGTGTAAAATTATTTCCACAGAATGGGGTGGTCGATTTGTGGACCTTCCTTGAGAGAATCCTCCATCACCTACAAAGTTCATGATTATTCTCACTGATGCTTAAATCAATTATACGTGAGTCTAGCTCTGATACCAATTGCAGAACCGATTAGGGGATAAAATAAGTAAAAAAAATACTTTAGAAGGGGGTTGAATAGAGTATGGGAACTTTTTGCAATCGCATATGTCAAGGCTTTGAAATAAATCTCAAGGCCTTAAAGTCGATCTTTGGAACCTGTGAAAAAATTGTTTCTCAAGGCCTTAAGTGAATTTCATGTTCTTGACTTTGAATACTGTAAAAAATTGTTAGTCACAATATAGACAAATTTAAAGTGTGGAAATAAAAAGATCGACACACGATATGTTTACGAAGTTCGGCTCTAACACCTATGTCTCTGCCTAGGGTTCCGACCCTAGAATTTAACTATTTATTATCTGCTTCTTTTGATTCCTAGATACAACCTAGACGAACTTATCTTCTTCTATCACTTGTAGCCTCACCGCTACTATCTAGTCAACTCAAGTCTCGGAATAATACTCTAGTTAGTTCGTAGAGTAACACTAAGTATAACGCTCTTATAATACGCCAAAGTAACTCTTGTGTTTATCTAACTCTCTTAACTAAAACAAAGATCGCTCTTGAGAATAGATAAACTTGGTCGATGAAGAAAGTTGACATGGTTCACTGTAAGCACTTGTTTCTTTCTTCACCATGGTTAGATCCTTTTATAACCTTTTGTTGTGGCTGCTTCTCTTGACCGTTGGAACATGTCTCAATCTTTCCACATAATCCGAACGAATCTTCTTCAGAATCCTAATGGTTGGTCGTTCGAAATTGCTCCATATATTTCGAACTAAATCTTCAACAACTTCTACTCCAGAATCTTGGTCGTTGAAGATATGTAGCCGTTTGAAGATCTTCTCGTGGAGTTATATTCTCCAGATTTGAACCATTGAGAATCTTTTTCTCTCTTAGATCCATTTGTTATGATTATAGCTCTAACCACCTGCATAAAACATGTCGATATTTATTAGTGAATAAAATCACATTTTGTTAAGTTTTCCATCATCCCTAAATATAACAAAATATATATATATATATAGGGTGTGGTTCCCATAAGAACAACCTCTAACATGAGAACATGAGAACAATCGTAGATCGTTGGATTGTTTATTATTAAGGGTCGAGATTTAGGGTAAGTATCGTAATTATTAAGAATATTTTAACACACGCGCTTCCCATATCTCAAAATTTGGAATCCCTAATTTCACTCCATACACGCTGCACATCCGGAAGAAGATTTTAGGGTTGTGGCGGTTGAAGAGGAATTTTGATGCCGAATCAGGGGACCTCCGGTGTTGGTGGCGCAGATTAGACGGCGAGGAGCATTCCGGCAACTCGGTTGTGGCCCGGCGACTCGGTTGCCTTGTACTGCGCCCGGCGACTCAGTTGTAGCCGCACAACTAGCGGTGTTGCTCGCATTGTACTGCGCCCGGTGCCATTACAAGCTGGCCGTTGGAGCCCCTGCTTACCCTAAATCGACGCCTTTGCCCCTTCAATTTCTCGAACGCTAATCTGAGGTATTTTCATAAAACCAACTGATAATTTCTTTCGTCTTACCGGCGAAGGTCATACCTTGTTCGCCGTCGCCGTCGTCTTACCAGTTATTGCATTCTAGATTTTAAAGCTCGTGAGCTCTTGATTGTTTCTTTCTTCGTCGATCGATTGAGCTTGCGGGTTTTCACTTTGTTGATTTATTTGTTGTTTGCGAGTTCATGGTTTAGTGCTTTTGTCTTAATAACTATGAATCAAAATTGTTTCGTGTGATTATATATCAAGAAGCCTATATTTCTTAATAAATGTCTTAATAACTATGAATCAAAATTGATTCAAAGTTTCTTCTGAAACTTGGAGGTTTGGTGTACGGGTTTTCACTTTGTTGATTTGTTGGTTGTTTTTGCATACTAAATTATTACTACGTTATATGTAGGGAAATTTGTTTCGTGTCAACAGAGCTCTCTTGTGAAATTCGCTTGATTGGAGAGGACAATTTTGGGAGTAATGGAAGATTCTTCTGTAGGTATGTCTTCCTTGCCTTGCTTGGTTGAAAATTGTTGATGGTTTTGTGATTGGTGTGTTGATATTTGCGCCATTGTTGTTTTTGATTAATTATGAATAATTTTTGCTACCTTCAAGTAATGTTGTTGGAATATGTTGAGAAAATATATTCTATAATTACGAATGATATTGATGCTGCATTTTTTGTTATCAACATGATAGTTTGTAAATATGATTCATATTTATTAATTTGTTTTATGAGTTTTCATTTTATGTTCTCTACTATAATTTAACATATATGATGCATATGTTTTCAATCATCTATATCATGAAAGATTTGCGTTATATTTTTTTTTTTATAACTTTGCCTTTTGTCCATGGAAATATACATTATGTGTTGTTGCTTAGATCAAGTTACTAATCTAATGTTGCTAATACTAGCAAAATCCTCCTGCCAAGTAATGGTAAACAATAACTGTGTACTTCAGACTGTTTCTTTCCATGAATTGAGTAATGTGCCGTAATGATTCACTCTCATTATGCCCTCTTTATTTTATGCTATTCCGAAAATTATGAATAATACGAATATGAAGTGCATTTTAGATTTGAAAACATAAACTAACTACGAATAATTATTGTGTAGACTATTTATGTATGTTAATACAGTAATTATATGGAACGCATATTTGGTTTAAAAAAACTAAATTAACTATGAATAACTATTGTGTATACTAATTATGTATATTAATACAGTACGTATGTAAATGATATTTGAATTTAAGTAGCTATGTTGACACTTTTTGTGTTGTATAATGAAAACTATTTTGTGTTCGTAATTATTCATTGTTTGTTACATTAATTTCAGGCGTTGCTCGTTTAGATAGACTTCCTTGACTTAATGTAATCTACTAGTTGGAGCTTGACATCTTCAAACTTAGCCGTGTTTATGGTTTTTTAGGACTATTGTTGGATTTATTTTGTTTATGTCTACTTTGATTTGATTGATTGTTAATCGATGTGTCGTGTGTTTTTTTAGGATATGTGTTTGACATAATATCGATTATTCGTAATTACAACCGTTTTTTAAGTGAGATATTATAATGTATACAAGCAATTATTCGTAATTACAAACGTTTTTTAAGTGATCTATAACAATGTATACAAGCATTAAGTTTGTAATTACAAGCGTTTTTTTAGTGAGACATAACAATGTATAGAAGCATTAAGTTCGTAATTACAAACGGTCAATGCTAAGATCGTTTAGATATACTTCATTTAGTTAATGTACTCTACTACTAGCAACTTGAAATCTTCAAACTTAACTGTTTTTTTTGGTTTTTAGGATTATTGTTTGACTTATTTTGTGAATTTCTACTTTGATTTGACTAGTTATTAATCGATGTGTCGTAGATGTTTGCATAATTTACACTATGAAGTTTCTAAACCAAAATGCCAATAATATATTATTTACTTGTGTTTGACATAATAGTAATTATTCGTAATTATAAATGTTTTTAAAGTGAGATTTAACAATGTATATAAGCAGAAAATTCGTAATTACAAACGTTTTTAAGTGAAATAATACATTGTTGATAAGCATTTGTTTTTAAAGATAAAACAACAACTATTAATCAAAAGCCTTAAGTCCTAAATGGACTGAAAGGTTTCAATAATTACGAATTAAAATAATGTAAAATAACATTAACTATATTCTACATAACTTCCTTGCAGTTTCGTTTGTCATGATCTATAAGTTTCTTACACCGAGCACACTTCCTTAAAGGTTTTACAACCTTGTTTGTTGCCTTTCATACGAGTACCTTTGTTCTTGGCTTTGACAGGATCTTCAACCTCAAGAACCTCTCCTCCCTTGTCACTCTAGAGGAAATTAAGCTGGCCATTTTCTCCATGGGCGATGACAAGGCGCCTGACCCCGACGGCTTCAACTCCCTCTTATTCAAAGCTTCTTGGGATACTATCAAGGACAACTTCAGCAACACCATTACGAACTTCTTTGTCTCTAGAAAACTCTTGAAGCAGATACTCTATTAGACTTATGAACCTCCTATTGTTTGGTTGTGCCTGAAAAAATAAATACTCTATTAGACGTCAATTTATTTTATTCGTAATTATAATGAACTATTCAACTGAAACTAAAATGATACAAATGTGTTATTCGTAGTTACTCTGTTTATTATATTTATTATCAACCTGGAATTTGTTTATTCGTAACTATAATGATCTTTTCAACTGAAACTAAAATGATACGAGTGTGTTATCCGTAGTTAATCTGTTTATTAGATTTATTATCAACATCGAATTTTTTAAGTCTATCGGTTCTTCGTACGAGTTTCAACAATGCAACTCTACAATTCTATCGGTTATTCACACGAGTTATGTCAAACCGATTTAAATTACAAAGAGTAAATTTGAATACATACACTTACTCAGATTTGCATATGGGGAAACAAACTGCTTTCTTGACGGGATATGATTTTATTGACTGGATATGACAGCTTTTTTAACTAACGGAATTGGGGAGAATTGAATAAATTTGCTAATGCACACTCAATCTAAGTTTTCCATTGTTTCGTTTTTTTATTTGACGGAATTGGGGAGAATTGTTAATGGAGTTGAACGTATAATAGAGAGGAGGAAGGAGATATCTGATGAATCTTTTTTAACTAACGGTTTCCTATAATACAATACATATTTTTAAAAAACAATTAAGAGAGAGTGGGTTCACTCTCTTTTAATGAGAGTGAGTAAGTATTATACATTAATTGGTTTTTTATTTATCATTTTTTATCATTAATCTAGACCATTGAATTTTAAAAATTGAATGGTCACGATTTGTTCTCATGTTCTCACGTTAGAGGTTGTTCTCGTATGATCTATTCTCTATATATATATATATATATATATATATATATATATATATATATATATATATATATATATATTACGATCAATAAGATAAGACAATTTTTTTTACCGAAAGGAATTTGTGCGTTGATGAATGTGACAACCGTGTTGAAGTGTAAAACTTTCGTAGGATACATAAAATAATGCAGTTATATATGTACGTGAAAGGAAGATTCTCTCATAATAAAGATGAATTTCATAGGAAGAGAAATGTAGAAGACAGCTCTAAAGTAATGGCTCCTGTATGATCATCTTGATTTTCAATATTTTGTGTAGGAATATTTGCTTTGATGGTAAAGCCATCAAGTGTGAACACCTCCATTACAATGTGATCCGAATATGTACCTTTAGTATGAGTATATTATAAGGAAAACGAAGCAACATTGAACGTATCATATTCGATCACTCTAACATGTTATTATCATCAGCAAACAGTAATTATTTAACTCATGTACACTTGCCTATAAATAGGCGGCTGCCGTGGCTTTGAGATTACCATCTTCTAAAGCTCCATCCTCATATTCCCTTGAGATCATGAACAACAAGGAGACCAACCAAAACATCCCTCCACCAGGTCTGTTATTTAACTCATGTTCAGTAGGCCTTTGCAACTTAACTTATGCTGAATCTTTTCTACTCGCAGGGTACCCGACGGAGAACCCTCCTCCGGCCAAGAAGAAGGGCGTCTTCCGCACAAAGAAGAAGGGCGAGAAGGGCTTCATTGAAGGATGGTAATTAAGTCTTCATCACCATATTAACTTTTTTAACCAAATATCTAAACAAGTGATCACTAGTGAATACTTGTTATTTTGCTTGTGATTTAGCATTGCGGGCTTGTGTTGCTGTTGGATTTGCGAGGAGTGCTGCTGAAGATGGAGTGTTTATGTATTGCCTTATGATGATCTTTGTGTTCTTCTCCCTGCTCTGGTTTTGTGTGGTTATGAAGAGCTATTTCCTGTTGATCAATCCCAAAAAGCTTTTAGTATTCATGTTGCTTATTCAACTTCAGTAAATGGATATCATCCATATTCAGAATGGATTACATATTGCTACATCAAAGAGCTTGTTTTGTTTGTTACTGTCATAGCAATGGATGATAAAGACTAATACCTGAAGCAGACTGGCCAACTGCGACATGATATGAAACGCCGTCACTTTATTGCATCATCTAAACAAAACACACTTTCGACCAAAAAAAAAAAAATCTAAACAAAACACAATGAAAAGTATGATCAGTATGGTGAACTGATTCAAAATTATTCAAGTAAAAAAGATTTTGTAATATTTCTATTAACTGGCAATTAGTGATGGATTTGTAGTTTCAAGTGTTAATGACAGCAAGACCAAGAGCTTATTTAAAAGTCTAGCTTCAACTGTGAAACGACATCTTTAACTACAATGACAGCAAGACCATATAGAATTTATCAACAAGAAAAGCAGTTGTTGTATATACAAGATAGGTCAGCAACTAAAAAACATTACAAAACGAAAACAGTATTTAACGATGTATATGACCTCATGAGCACAATCACAAACAATCGTCAACCAGGCGGACAATTCCAAAGAGAAAGGTGGGTACCAAAGCCGAAGAAGTAGAGCACCAATTTGGGGTTTCACAGACGTCAGAATCTTCAGCAACCTATTGGAAGATGAAAAGTGTTGGAACTAAATTATATGAATAAAACATGTATTTAATGTCCAGGCATATTTCTGGTGGGCTCCAGTTATTGTCATCACCGAAGAGTAGGAACTTTGGCTTCGTCCACGCGAGCAGTTGCTCGTGGTATATTCATATGTTAAATTTGAGTTCCATTTCAATGTGAAATGAAAAACCGAAATTGGTTGCACGCAAGCCAAAAACTTGGAAAAAAGTAAAAAAAAAATGTGGCTATCCCACATGGACTATAATGGGAGGAATCCTACGGGATATAATAACGAGAAATGTATTAAGGTCGTTGTCTTGGATCACTACCCATTTTCAATGGATCTTGAGAAGAGACGGGCATACCGAAATACAACATGACACTTAATGCAAATATCTACAATAAACTCTCAACACAACACATCTCCTCCGTCCCTATAAAAAAAGGTGTCTCCTCACATCATTTCACACATCCAAAAACGCCTTATCCTTCTCTTTGTTTCCGTTTCTCGAGAGTACAACACTCAACAGGTTCGCATGTTTCCGACAGATTACGTGGGTCGGATTCGTAACGCAATTTTATTCTTGGATTTTTTAACACCGGTAACCGTCGTAATACGGGGTGTCTTTAAAATTAAGGACAGAGATAGTATCTCGACTCTGTATAATTCAGGTTTTTAATCGGTAAATTTTCCGTTCCTAATCTATAGTGTGTTTTACAATTTAATTAATATTACAAGTTCCTAAAATCTTAAATCTAAAAACGAAACTTTATGTCATTAAACTGTTGCACACTAAAGTTTCTTTGAGTTTGGCAAACTCATAATTCGGAAGAACTATTGCCGAAAATTTTTCCCCGGAAAACTAGAAATTTCAATGTAGGAACCCTCGCATTCTAAATTTTTTAATTTTACTTTTTTCGGTCTATATGAGAGAGAGAAAATATTTTCATTCAAATTGTTTTTAAAACGTTTTTTTTAAATCGGTTTTCAAATTTAAATCGGGTTTTTCTTTAAAATTAAATAGTTTTTTCGTTAAAAATTAAGTTGTTTTTTATAAATCGGTTTTTTAAAGAATTGCATTCGATTTAATTTTTAATCAAAAACAAGTTTGTTTTTGTACTGAATTATATATACAAATTTGTTATCTCGGTTTTGAATTTCACTTCCCATAGAAAAAATTGAAATATATACTGACTTTGGTTGTTTCCGTGTAATAGAAAATGATTGATAACACTAGAAAGACTATTAATGGTCATAATGCTCTTTGAGATGGAAGTGGAATTGGTGTGTGGTCTGCTACTAGTTTTGATTGATGCTTTAGGTGGATGAAATAGTGAGCATACGCCCCAAATTCAGTTTGGGAGTGGTCTACCACCGGCTTTCCTTTCAAACCCAAGGATCAAAGTTGAGACCTCTCAAAGTAGTTTATAGTTTGGTCATGCATATGTCCCTCAGACGATAACAATGTGTGGCATTTTGAGAGCAAGATTGCCGCCAGATAAGTTCGAAGGAACTACCTTCAAAACATGACAACAAAAGATGGTATTCTTCTTAACCACATTGAAGTTGGACAAACACTTGACTAAGGATAAACCCGTTATTCCTACTGAGAATGTGAGGGTATTCCTCCAAGCTAGTCTGGATGGTGACTATTTGTGCAAAGTGTGGATTCTAAGCCGCCTGGTGGACCATCTGTACCAAGTGTACAAGAAGGTCAATACTTCTAGGGATCTTTGGACTGTCCTGGAAAAGAAGTACAAGTCTGAGGACGCTGGACATAAAAAGTTCGCCATTCAGAGATTCATGGATTTCCTAATGGTGGATCATAAGCCTATTATGGAGCAAGCTGAGAAGTTGCAACTTCTAGCCTATTATATTATTGATGAATGAATATTTGTGAGACATTCCGTCAGCACTATTCATTGGAAAACTCCCTCCATCTTGGAAGGATTTCAAGAGCTACCTTTTGCACAAGCGAAAGGAAACGACTATGGAAGATTTCATGGTCAAATGTGGATTGAATCAAGCAATCGCAATGTTGATGGGGAGAAGTCGGAGAAAGAAAATCTGACTGAACAAAAGGAAAAGAAACAGAAGTTTCAACTCAAGGTCCTCAACAAGCAACTAGCGAAGAACAAGTTCGTGGGCAAATGTCACAATTTTGGCAAGATGGGTCACAAGTCCAACGAATGTCGGAGCAAGGGTGATTCATGCAAGGGCAAGGCAAAGACCCACATGGTTGAAGATAGGCTAACAGATGTTGATATGTGTGTTGTGACATCTGAAGTCAACATGGTTGGGAGCAACCCGATGGAGTGGTGGTATGACACATGTGCTACCCGTCATGTCTACACTTGAGGCACCTTCATGGAAAGAAGCGGTCAAAGGTGAGATAGACTCCATTATGCAAAATCATATATGGGAGTTAGTCGACTTACCACAAGGATGTAAAGCACTTGAGTGCAAATGGATTTTTAAAACTAATTTGAAAACCGATGGCTCAATAGAGAAGCACAAGACTAGGCTTGTGGTACAAGGATTCCGACAAAAGGAAGGGTTAAACTTCTTTGACACCTATTCTCCAATTACGAGAATAACTTCTATAAGAATGTTAATAGCAATAGTAAAATTAAGAACACAAAATATGTAGACTTGTAAAGTCCCTTTATGGACTCAAACAAGCTCCTAAACAACGGCACACAAAATTTGACATCGTAATGATGTCAAATGGTTTCAGCATCAACGAATTCGACAAATGCGTTTATATCAAGACTACTCCTACGGGATATGTATTGTTGTGTTTGTATGTAGATGATATTCTTATCATTAGAAGCAACAAAGACATGATTAACCGAACTAAGAACCTACTTAATGCCAGTTTGACATGAAAGATATGGGAATAGCGGATGTTATTCTAGGGATTAAGATCACTAGACAATCCAAAGGAATTATCCTATCTCAAACTCATTATGCTAAAAAGATACTTTAGAGGTTTAAGAACTACTGAAGTGGAACCGCAAAAAGTCTAGTGGACCATCAACTCTACTTGACCAAAAATGTGGGGGACGTAGTGTCACAACTGGAGTATGCACGCTGTAATAGGTAGTCATATGTACTTAACCAATTGTACACGCCTTGACTTGGCACTCAGTAAATGTACTAAGTCGTTATACAAGTAACTCGGGATATAAACACTAGAAAGGGATAACTAAAGTTTTGAACTACCTACGTTATAATCAAAGTTATGGGCTGCACTATGGTAAATATCCAGCAGTTCTTGAAGTATACTGCCACGCAAAGTGGATATCCGACTCTAGAAACTCAAAATCCACAATGGAGTATGGGTTCATTGCGTTAGACAAAGCAAAGGAAGTAGCTGAGTGGCTTCTGAACTTTTTGGAAGATATTCCGATGTGGAAAAAACCAGTGCCGGCATTATGTGTACACTGTGATAGTCAATCGGCTATAGCTCGATCATTGAGCATACACTGACAACCTAGCGGATTCATATTAGACGATGACATAAGTCCATTAGAAATCTGATCTCAACAGGTATAGTCTCGATAGACTATATCAAATTGCCTGACAACCTAGCGGATCCATTTACTAAAGCTTTGTCACGAGATCAAGTTTTAAAATCATCAAGAGCAATGAGTTTAAATCCTATTAAGAAAGAGGATGCTTGAAAGACAACTCCACCTACGTAACTGGAGATCTCACGATGTAAGTTCAAGGAAAAACCTAACCAAGTTGAATCGAGTTGAGCACTTTCTTTGCCGAGTTCCTAGGATGATATGTATTTAATCAAAACCGTATTCATGGAATCATATTTCCTCACAAAACTCCGTATTCATGGAATCACATTTCCTCACGAGAGTTTTGTATTTATTCAGGCATGTGGATACGTACTTAATCTATGATATTTGTTCTTGTATGCAAAGATCAATAACTACACGCAAAACTAAACTAAGTTAACATACTTTCAAATATTTAAAATAAAAAAAATCAAAATCATAGTACTAAACTACGGTTTATTAAAATTAAAAAAAAAATCAACCCATAAATGGTCCGGTTCCGGTCCGATTTACGGTCCAGGGTATCATCAATAAAGGTCTACCGGTCCGGTCCGTATGCACCCGTACTGCTTATACATGTAAATGCTATAAACACATCACTTCAACAATCACTCTATATTAAGAGAAATATAAAAAATAAATACACATGACACAAACACACGCCAAGTAGCCCTGCCTTATAAGGATGTTAACAATACAACAAATGTAGAGGCGTAGAGCTCTATCGTGTAAGCAAAAGAGTTTCCAATACCCCAAATCTCATTGACTATTAGTGCAGGAGCGCAAAGTAAGCAAAAGATAGAAGAAATTACAGGGTAGAAGATTTATCCAGAATTCCCTACCTTCCCGATCCTCAAGTAAATCGGAAACCTGACGACCTTCACCGCAGAAGCATCTTCATCCCAAGCCACCTTGAATCTCTTCACCACCTCCTCGTCCAACAGCTCCACTCCTCTCTCCTTAGCCGTATTGTAGGAGGACCAAGACTTAATGTAACTCAGAAACCCCTCCAAACTCATCTCCTTCTCCGCCGTGAACTTCACCGGCCCGGTCCCCTCCAATCCCTCCACCGCCTCAAATGGAAACTCAATCCTCTCATATTTCTCATCCACCATCTTCCTCTCCTTCTCCCAGTACGGCCCTGACAACTCGTAGAACTCCCCGAAAACCCCGTCCACCGCCGGGCTCACCTCCGGACACGTGTAGCACCAGGCCGCGATCACTCCATCCGGCTTCTTCAGGACGTGTCGGACATGTGCGTAGAATTTCGGAAGGTTAAACCAGTGGATGGATTGAGCGATTGTAACCAGATCTACGGTTGACTCACCTCCCACTTGCTCCTCCAGATCCGATGCCGTCATCTCCGCCCGTGTTTTCCGGTACCTAACATTTGCGAGCTGTGGTGCGTGCTCTAGCTGCTTCTCGCTTGTGTCTGTTCCGATGGCCTCCTTGTAAATCTCTGCGAGCTGAGCCAATCAAAAGAATTTGAGATCCGCATGATTTTAAATTCGATTTGGTGTTGGTAAGTCATATATAAATCGAGATCGGATAGTAGGTGATTAATCTGTTAGATGGAATAAAGTAAGATAGATTGTGGTTGCTTACAGGTTTGATTGCCTGGCCGCTGCCAGTGCCGACGTCCCAAACGACGTCGTGTTGCGGCGTAGTGGAAGCGATGAACCGGAAGAGGTCGGGCGGGTAAGTGGGCCTGTTATCGGCATACTCTTTTGCCTGCTTAACAAACAAATTCGCCATTTTTTTAAGTCTTAGTTATGTGAAGGACCCTGTTTATGTAATGAACACAAATGCAAACGTGCGTTGAAAAGTCGTGTTAGATATTTTATTGGGTGGGAAGTCGTGTTACATTTGGCTAATGGCTTCAAATGATAATCGCCACTGATGTCTGTCACAGTTGGAAGCAGAACCCAAACCGGATTTTTCCACAAAAAAAAAAAAACGGATTTGAGATTATTGTAATTAAAGATAACAGTAAATTTTTGAACTTATACAATTTTGAATTAAACTTTCGATTAAGTTTGTAATCTATATATACTACTAAAGTAAACTACACTAATGCTGATATGGGGCCCCACAATTTTTTTTGGATTAAATTTTTTACTAAGTCAAGAATTAAGCCAAGAAATCTTGTAGACTAAAACAAAATCTAAAACAAAAATTTTCTTAACTAATCTTTTAAAAATTAATCCAAAAAGTTAAGTATATCACGTTCTAAACTTCTCCTGTAAATTTTATCAAATTAAAAAATATCAAAATCTACTAATTCCACAATTTACGTTGGCTGATCATAAAACCTAAATTTCTCTTGTACGTTTTACTTCTCCTCCAAGTTTTATCTCTCACGCTATATATGTGGATAATACCTCATCCTTTTTCTGACAGTTTTTGTTTTCCAATATTGATCATATTTCTTCATCTTTTTTAGGGATGTGATAATTTGAAGATCGGATTTTTCAAAGCTACTTCGTCTAAATTTTCAGGTAATCCCATATGTTTTCAATCATCACACTCATTCTGCCATTGTTTATTCATTCCTTATTTTGTTTTCAATAACTCTTATTTCAACAACTTTGGTTTTTAATATTTTCTGTGTATGAAAGTCTCTCCCCTTCCGCCTTTCTTCTCAATTACCTACTCGCAGACAGATCTTCCGAGATCCTGCCTATGAAGATCCATCAATTTTTAAATATACCCGCACAAGGTGCGGGGTATGAACTAGTTATAATAAAAGTAAGTAACGTAAAATTTATAATTTAAATTAAGGATTTGTGAAGTTCATAAAGAGTGATGATAAACCATTAAGAAAAGTATTAAAAAAATGTGAAGATTGTAGGTATTCTTATCCTTAGAAGAATAGACATTAAAAAGTAATATACTTTTGTTCTTTTGGAGCACGAAGAGAAGATATGGATGCATGAACGTGACAAGAGTCAAAGATAATGTGGGTGCTAAATTATTCAACAATTGATTTGTGGGCCTTAAAAGAAGAGTCTTTTATTGACTTTGTTTTGGCTTATGGGGTCTTAAAGGAGAGCTTTCTGGACTTTATTCAACAAATTGTCATTGGCAAGAGGCCCATCTTACAACGACAAGGCCGAGAGATAGTTCATACATTTCTTGTCCAGAGTTTTTATTCATTTTATAGAGATCATTCGAAGAGAAAAACAAGAAGAGATGAAGTTTCAAGTGAGACTCATTCCATGTTAGTCTAACAAACCTTTCAAGTTTAACTAAATAGGGAAAACAGTTAATTGACCTATAGAAAAATGGATGTTATAAAAGAATCATAAAAATGGATGTCCAAGCATGTTTGAGATTGTAAAAACCTTCAATTTAGGGTTTTGAAATCAATAAATATTCTTTCACTCATGTTTCATATTGAATAAGGATTAAATATGTGCTTAATCTATTTTATGTTGATTACAATAGTAGAATCATTGATATCGGTAGTTTTTATCTAGTTTTTATTTATTCTCCCTTGTTGACTGTTTTTATGTAATAGGCAAAAAGAAAAAAAAAATGTATTATACAGTCGTAACATGCAAAACAATGTTTGTAACGACTGTTACATGTGTGCTGTAACACCCCAAGTTTTGAGAACTCGAAGCGCTACGGGTTAGGACCGCACAATGGGTCCTGACCCTCAAAGTACCAACAGCAAACGGATCTTACAACAAGGCACAAACGAATGAAAACCAAAACTCAATATAAAACCAAAGGTTTAAACAAAAGCAAACGTAAAAGATTCGCAGCCGAGTTCAAAACAAAAGGGAAAACAACAACAGAAACGTAAACCTGATCCCGTCCTATAATATACGGGAACCCCAGCTGACCACACCATCCGGATCACTCAGGAGCATCCTGAACCTCCGGAAAGTCTACAACGACGGTATAAACCGTTAGCTAACATTCTAGGTATAAGCAAGAGCGTAAAGGCACCAAACACACATAAGGTAAAATAAACATATAGCATGCTTGCACTCAACCGGTTATTATCTTTCATTAAGTCATTCATTACAAATTCAACTTCTTTTGTCACACGAGAATCCTTTTGAAACTCGTCTCGGTCCCCTCTTCCAGCAATGGAACAGGATGGATGCCTCTGACCGTCTAACCAACACGGGCCAGTCGCCGAGAACCTCCTAGCTCCCGCAAGAGTTAAGCAGATGATGTGACCGCCCGTTATCATACACTTGGGCCAATTAAGGTTATAAGGGTGAATCCTAGTCCGGTTATCCGTTATAACATGAATAAACAATACAAACAAGCCATTACAATCCAACTAATACACGGAATGAAGCTAAGTAAGTCAAAGTGACTTACCTCACACGAAGGTAACTCAAAGCTCAGGAATAACAACTCAAGAATACTCAAGAGAGCTCAGTTTCCCTCGGGAAAGGAGCAAGGAAAGCCTGTACGAACAAACAACACGGATCAGAAACGAACGGTTGCTAGAAGTCTATGACTTCTAGTCTCAAAGATCTCTAAGAGATCTACGCATGCTAAGGGCTCAACCCTAGTCTTACAGCACTCACAGGAGATCAACAACATCCAGAAGATGTAAGGAAAGGAACGAAGAAAGCAAGGAATGAAGTAACTCACAAGAACGGGAGTTACTGCAGAGGAAACCGCAGGGGCGGCTGGACAGAGGCGCATGGGAGGCTGGACAGAGGCGCAGGGGCGGCTTTGTGGAGGCGCAGGGGCGGCTCTGTGGAGGCGCAGGGGCGGCGGCGTGACAAAAAGCGCTGTCGGCTTTCTTCTTCGACAGAACTTGCAGCAAGGGCAACCAAAGCTCGAACCTTTGACTCCAACACGTCAAGACTAAACTCCAAAGAGCCTGAGAGCAACGATACATCAACAACGAGAAGACAACAAAAATCAAGGTTCAAACTTGATTCTTGGAGAAGAAGAAAAGGAGAGAAGAAGAAGAAAATGAAAGGAAGGAAGCACGCTGTAGTACAAGAACGTAAGAAGGAACAAAGGATGAAGAACTTACACGTTCAACAAGGTCGCAAGGGGCAAAGGGCGGTTGCAGCTCTCTAGGGTTTGAAGACGATAGCAAGAAAGGGGAAAAAGGAGGAAAAAGAGGGAACATATAGAGAAGGGTTGGAAGGATAGAAGGAACGGACGTCTAGGGTTAGGAGAATAGAAGGAGGACGGGCCAAAAGCCCAAGGATGGAAAAAAGATAGGAGAAGACGAAGATAAAACAACCCGTTGACGGGCTGGGCCTAGCCGCACCTGAGGCTGGGCCGTGCCGCGACCGCGGCAGCGTGGTTGAGCCGTGCCTGTGGCTCCCCTTCACCGCGGGGTGGTGAAGGCAAAAACCTGGAATTTTACATGTGCAACGTCGTGACAAGTATTAAACAATGCCATAAACAAGTAATCAACGTCTAGATTGGTGTTTAGAATGAAAACTAAAAGGTTGTAACTTGTAAATTTGGTAATAGGGTGGGAGAGAGGACATATGAATCAAAGTTCAAAACTCTAGAGTATGGTGCTTTTTGTTAAGGAAAATGTGTTTATAAAACTTGACAAAATAAAAACACGTTTGAAATATTGTTATATATATCATATATATATTTAATCGTATAAAATGTAAGTGTATATATTGTATCCAAAAATAATTATAGGGACTCATTAACAATAATTAATCTTAATCGTATGATTGTAAGAGGTTTCTAATATATATATATATATATATATATATATATATATATATATATATATATATATATATATATATATATATATATATATATATATATATATATATATATATATATATATATATATATATATTTTGTATCTAAAAAATCATATATATAAGATTTTTCCTCTTGGTGCCATCAAGTTTTGGACTTTTCCTTTTGGTGTCCGCGAAGTTTTAAAATTACTTTTGGTACCATTATGGTTCTATTTATTTCCTCTTTATACACATTCTTAATATATTACATTAAAATTTATTATAAAATAATAAAAAATCAGAAAAATTAATTTAAATTAAACTATGGCCTAATTAAATATACATTAATAAATTTATAATAGAAATAGTTTTTATATATATATTTTTATTTTTTAAAATAAAGATATTATTTTATTTTTGAATTAATATATTTTTTTACTTTTTAATTTTGATTTTAATATATATATATATATATATATATATAAATTAAATTAAAAACAATTTTTTGAAATTATATTAAGAGTCTAGGGAATTAAAATATAATAAAATTTTATTTATTTTTTAATTTAAATTTTATATAATTTATATTAATTAAAATATTTAAATATTTTATATATTATAATTTTAAGAGTATGGAAAAGTATATTATAAAAAAAAACTCTATTTTTAATTTCTACTGTCGACTCACCTCCCACTAGCTCCTCCAGATCCAATGCCGTCATCTCCGGTTTTTCGGTACCTAACGTTTGCGAGTTGTGGTGCGTGCTCTTGTTAGATTATTTGCTTATCTCATAATGGGCTTATCCCTGATTGATAGTTTATTACTTTATCTCTTTATATTTGTCTATATAAATAATATTTTTTCAATAAAATAAACAAGCTTTCGATTCACAAATCTTTTCAAGGTATCAGAGCACTTTCCTTCACGCTTCCGCACAAAACAAAACCCTTTTTTTAAATTTTATTTGCTTCAAACATTATTAAACTGACACAATTATACAAATACAACAAAATTTACTCATGTAAGCCACTAAAATTGCATAAAGTACCCTATCATACTATACATCAAACTAAGAGCTTTGGTTGTTTTGATGCATAATGTAAAGCTCTTGACTAACTACAAAATACATCCCAATAACATCCGAAGTTTCCATGACAAACTGCTCCTTCAAGGTCCCGACTCACTTGCTCGAAAGGTCGATGGAGAGATCCTTGAAGTTTGGCAAGCCTTCAACTTGCAGACCCTCTCCAAGGATCACAAAGTGGTTCTCAAGGATAAATGATCCCGATACACGAATTGCAACGCCCGCTTTTCCGTAGCTACGGCACTGCACTTTCTCCACCACATGTTCTAGCTTCTTCGAGGCCCATGTATCGGCTAACGTCTTCCTTATCTCCGACAACTTGTCGAAAATATCATCTGCGCTTGCGGATTGTGCCTCCGAAAAACTAAAGACAAAATCCTCGACATATAGCATAGCGTGTTGCCAATCATTATCTGATCCATCAAAAAGCAAGTAGTAATATATTGTTAGCATATCTGCCAAATCTTTCATTCTTTGAACAGGGTCAAAAACATTTCGAACATACGCTGCCAAATCTACTTCAAGATCCTCATACTTCGTTATAAAAGGGTATGAAAGAAGCTGCTCTATTGTTGGTCTAGCATCGGCCTCCTTTTGAAGACAAGAATCTATAAATGAGCAAAATTCCGGTGAAAACTTCTCTCGGGGTAGTGAAAGTGAAAGTGAAGGACCATTCATAATCTGTAACATGAGATTTACAAGACCATCAATTACTGAATATGGGAGCTCTCCAGTACCACCCTCAAATAGTGCAAGACCTAGGCTCAAATATCAGTAGGATATGAATAAGTCTCATTCCATATTCGTTCAAGTGACATATATGTCACTGTTCCGACAAATGTAGCACACATTGCCATTGAATTCTCCAATCCGGCACTTATACCAAAATCTGTAATATTTGGCTACCCCTTAAGGTTAATAAGCAGCTTTGCTGGCTTTATATCTTTGTACACTAAATGTTGCACTCTATGCAAGTAGCTAAGCCCATGTAGGAGCTTTTGTACCATGGACGAAAGAATCGGCTCTAGTATACACTTTTAAAACTTATATGTCAGATAAGGATCCTCCATTCATGTACTCCAAAGCTATGCTAATTTGTCCGGAGTCTGGAGTATAGAACGCTCCATAGAATTCCACAAGACCATGGTAGCAAGGTGCCACATAGGGTTTTTATCTCGGTCAACAGTTGTTGTCTTTTCTCCTTTTCAAATATGTTGATTTTTTGCCGCTTATGCGGTATCAAAAACGACTTTGGCCGTAGGTATGACAAAATACTTTGGCCGTTAGTATCAAAAACGACTTTGGACGCCGGTATCAAAAGAATACTTTGGCCGCCAATATTAGAAACAACTTTGGACGCCGGTATCAATGAAAATACTTTGACCGTCAGTATCAGAAAAGAATTTGGTGGTTAGTATCAAAAATGACCACTATTATGACCATCATCATATCTGCCTTGAACTCTTATCGTTCTTATTCGTCCCACTATACCAATTCTGGTATTATTTCATTCCCTTGGATTCTTGATTCGGGGGCTTCTTTTCATATGCCTGGAAACCGTTCTCTACTTTCGTCGCTCACACCGGTAAGCACAGGTCGGATCAAACTTTCTAATGGAGCTCTAGTCTCAGCTGGACATGTAGGGAACTTGCACCTCAATAAATCTCTTCATTTACCTCGAGTATTGTTTGTTTCGGGACTTAATTGTCATCTCCTTTCCCTGATATAACTAATAAACTTTGTGTTACAAAGGACCGTACTTCAAGGACAATGATTAGAGTAGGTGAAGCCCGTGATGAAATCTATTGGCTTCGTTGGATGACAAACGCTTCTCCGCCCCTTTCATCCCTTACCACCATTGACACTACCACCCAGCATATCCACCTTGGTCATCCTTCAAACATCGAAACCACCTATTCTTATGACATCTGTCTTCGGGCCAAACTAACTAGATCACATTTTACTATTAGCAGTTCCCAACTTCGTCTTTGTTTGAATTATTTCACTTCGACATTTGGGGTCCCTATCGCACCCTTTCTACTCCCGGTTGTTCCTATTTTCTTACCATTTTAGATGATTACTCACACTGCACGTGGGTTTATTTACTAAAGGGAAAATTAGAAAATTTTGTGTCACGGTCGAGACTCAATTTCATACTTGTGGCAAAACCTTTCGTAGTGATAATGCTAAGAATTTTATTCCCCTTCGATCTTTTCTTCAAGAAAAGGGTATCCATCTAGAAACTTCTTGTACCTACACACCACAACAAAATGGAAGGGTAGAATGCAAACACCGTCATATCCTTAATGTCGCTAGATCCTTGATGTTTCAAGCAAACTTACTCATTCCCCTTTGGGGAAAATGTGTCCTTATGTCTTTCTACCTTATTATTGCACCCCTACACCCATCCTCCATCATAAAACTCATTACGAGCTACTTAATGACTCTCCACCGAGTCTTTACCATCTTCGAGTATTGAGTTGTTTTGCTTATTGTTCCCTTCTACCTCGATCTTTGGCAAATTTCGACCTTGGGCTAAAAAATGTATCTTTATCGAATATACACCTTCACAAAAGGCCTGAAAAATGTTGGATCTTGATACCAAAGAAATTTTTACAACACGGGTTGCACGTTTTTACAAAAACATCTTTCCGTTTTCCACACCTGCAACTCACCCCGAACCATGTAGACCCCACCCTGAGCGACATGACCACTCCCATCGATTTTTCATACCCAAAAATCACTAGACATGAGTCCCAAACCTAAACCTAAACCGGTTGGACTCAAACCGCCAAACCGCCGGTTTGGCGGTTTGACACATTATTTTATAAAAAATAATTAAAAGTAACTTAATAATAATTACTAAAATTATACATTAGTAATTTTTTGATTTTTCATTTTAAATTTATTTTACATTAGTAAGTTTTGTAGATTAGAATTTTACATTAGTAAATTTTTGTATATTGAAATTTTTTTTATTACATTAGCATTTTAATAGAATTACTAAGTAAATAAAATTACTAACTAAAATAAAAGAGAGCAAACTCGTTTTTTTGTAGATGAATTAAATCACTAACTAAACAAATTACTAAATAAGTAAATTTATGTACATTGGATTTTTTTATTACATTATTGGCATTAGCCTTTTAACAAAATTACTAAGTAAATAAAATTACTAACTAAAAAAACGAGACCAAACTCGATTTTTTTTTAAATAAATTAAATTATTAACATAAAAAAACGAGAAGAAACTCATTATTTTAAAGTTAGTAATTTCGTTTGGTCTCTTTTTTTTGTTAAATTACTAATTGAAAAAAAAAAGAGGGCTTGAACCGGTTTCCTAGTTGTCTACGTATCCTCTTGGGGTATAAGAGGAATCAAAGCCTACGTAGTTCTCTTACCTTTGCTTACCTTTTTTTGGACTTCCGAGTTCTTTTCGTTACCCCCATACATTTCCACCTCGGACTCGGAAGTGGTGGTTGGATCATCGGAGTTGGAATCCGATTTGGAGTCATAAACGGGTGCATTCTGTTGTTTCTGTTTCTCCGCCCTTATCCAATCTTGAACACATACTTGAGCCTCCAATTTGTCGGGCTTCAATTGACTTCTCTTATAACTTAGCATGCTCCCTCCTTGACTAAAAGTTTGTTCCACGGCCACCGTTGATGTTGGCACGGCCATAATTTATTGCACAATCTTGGTCAATGTTGGATACTTCGGGGCTATCTTCTTCCAATAATCTAAAACTTGAAAACTATCACTTTCACCATCAAAACTAAAACAAGATGTTAGATAATCTTCAAATTCCACATTTGCGGATGAATGTGTTGGTGTTTTTGTTCTTTTAGCTAAAATTTGTTTAGCTTTAAGAGAAGAAGAAGAAGAAGAAGAAGAAGAAGAAGAAGAAGAAGAGGGTGGGGGAGTCGATTTGGTAGAAGCACTAGCATTTGTTTCAAATATAGGAAGCAATTTACCAATTTCAAGACGAACATGAAGAATAATAGAATTAATGTTCATAGTAGAAGATAAATCTAAACATTCATAATAGGCATTTAACAATTCGGTAACACCATCGATTTTAAGTCAAGGATAAAAAACGGAGGCAATAAGATAAATTAGGGGAATATCTTTATAATATTTTAGCCATTTTGTTTTCATTTCGGTTGTAGCATCTACAAGTGATTCATAACCTAAACCGGTTTGTAAAGTCTCGGCAACATTTACGGCTATTTCTAAAAAACTACAAGAAGTCGGAATGTAAACATAACTCAACATATTCGTAGAATCACTATAAACTTTTAAAACACTACAAATATCATAACAAGTTTGCCAAATATTTTCATAATCTAACATAGACCAAGAAATATATTGTGCGGAAAATGATTGTAAAATATCTTTATAACGAAGAGCTTGACTAAGTAGTTTATAGGTTGAGTTCCAACGAGTTCCAATATCTTTTGAAAAAGCAATCGGATGAACATTATTTTCTAAACAAGTTGATCTCCATTTTTTTCTTAAATCGGTTGAATGCCAAATATGTTCAATTACGTCGGTTATAGGCTCTAACAATTCATGTAAAACTTTTAGTCCATATTGAACACATAAATTTAAAAATATGGCATGCACATCTTTGGTGAGTAAAAGGAGTTTTTATAAATTGTCCCGCATTCCCCACCAAATCGTTTATGGCACGGGTGTTAGCGGAAGCATTATCAAATGAGTATGAAAAAACTCGATTTTGTAAATTAATTTCTTCTAAAACCGTTTTTATTAAATTTGCAATATTGGTGGCATTATGTCTTTCATTAAAATGGCACAATGCTATAACAAATTAATGCAAAAACATATCATTATCAATAAAATTTAAGGTAATGTCCATGTAAAAATGTTTTTGTGATAAAGTACTCCAAATATCACTACAAATCGAAACTTGATGCGAAAATGATTGTAAAATCGTAAGAATTTTTTGTTTCTTTTGGTCATAAGATTTAGAAATTAATTTGGAAACTTGTTTACGAGAAGTTGGTTTAAAAGCCGGTTGAAGATAAGTAGTGTTATATTCTCTTACACTTTCATATTCCGCATAAGTTTGAGATGCAATTATGTTGGCTAATCCTAAAGAGTCATCAACATGATTATACATAAATAAAGAAGATTGAGAGGAAGAGGATGCAAACCCGTGAGAAAATTGAGTTTGTCCCCGTGATATTCCGAGCTTCTCGGGATGCTACTTTTGCATCTGGGTTTGCAAAGTCCCGTATCCGCCCTTTGCCTTCCACTTGTACACCTTCAGACAATAGTTGCACGAGACTTGGCAATAATCGTCCACCACCGGACCCTTCTTGTAATGCTTCGTGAATATGTCAGATGTGAGCATTTTCAGTGGAGGGGCTTGTTGGAAAGGCCCTTCACCTTGACCTTGTGGGACTTGTGGCATTTCCGAATCCGGCATTTGAGTCTCGCTTTCTTGGGTGCTAGGAAAGAAAGCGGGACTCGGAGTGAAGTCATAGTCGCTTGGGTAACTCGGATTTGCCATTTCACTTGATTGAGAAATCGAGAATACGAGATCGAGATTGAGAGTGAGAGTAGTAGTAGATAGATAAGAATGTTGGTGTGAGATAAAAGGAAGAATTGCAGGGTATTTATAGGAATTGTGGGTATGAATTTTATTTTTTGTAATTAACTAACAATAAAAAAAATTAAACCACAACCCAACGGCTCTAAGAGCCGTTGGCATTGTGGGGTCCACTGGCTTATAGCCGTTGTGGGCCAGCCAACGGCTAATTTTTGGCCAAACCGTTACAAGAACAACACGTGTTAAATACCATTAATTGATGTTGGTAGAACAAAAATCACTTTCTAACGTTGTTTAATGTCTATAACGATCATTACAGTTGTATAATGGACGTTACAAATATTTCTTTTGCCTGTAACGACCATTACACGACCTTAACAAGTGTGTTACAGTCGTAACAGGCAATGTAATAGGTGGCATAATTGTAATTTAGTAGTATAATGTGTGGTTAGCCCTTGGTAGCTAAACAAGTCATTTTCCCTTATCTTCCTATCTTACCGTAGATTTAACATAAATAAACGAATACGAATATATGATAACATTTAAGTGCTGACATACTTGACAAAACTCTAGTAAATATTTTATTTTAATGTAAACAAACTCCCTTGATTTGATAGATATGGATCAATAATAATTCGTTTTTATTTGGAATGAGTGTGATGAAAGCTCTTTATTCGGCTCGAAGTTGATGAAAGCTTAATTGTCACCATAAGTCATATTCTTAGCGACTGCCCTTGTAGCCGGCCTAGAGGTGATATTGTTCCACCAAGCACTAACATGGGGCCTCTCACGGATCAAGCTCGCATACTCCGTCTTCATCAAGTAGATGGTGTAAGGGAGGACGTGGAGATCCGCGAGCGAGTACGAGTCTCCTCCCAGGTATTTGGAGACGCTCAGCCTCGCCTCGTAGATGTCAAGGACCTTACTGTACTGCTCGATACCGGCTTGTAACACCGCAGGGTCAGTTGGCTTCCCCTTTTTCGGGTACACGATGACCTGGTAGATTATCGGCTGGATTGCCGCGTTGTAGTGGTGAGCTTCCACCTCCATCCATTGCTTCACTAACGCAGCCTCCTTTGGGTCCCCCTGCCTCAGGAGGTCCGGTCCTTGCTTCTTGTACTTTTCACACAGATAGCTTGTTATTGCTCGCGATTCTGGAAGCGTATACAAACCACATTATTAGACTGCTACACATTTACACTCCCTTTAGTAATGATCTCAAAAACTCACCGAAGAGAGTGAAACCGTCGTCTTCAAGAACCGGGACTTTACCAAACGGCTGCATTAATGAACATTCCATAAATCTAAATTGTCAAAATTCACCAAGTCTTTTACAATTATTGATCTATTATAGCATAAACATATTTAGTAAAGATGTACTCCTAATAGAGTCCTAATAGAGTAATAGTGGTAACTCAATCCCTAAATGCTAATAATGAAGAATTAAAAATGAATAAAAATGAGCCTACATTTCTGGCCAAGTGGGCAGGCTGCTTCTGCTCGCCGTTGGGGATGACGATGGGGACGATCTCGAAGTCAAGGCCCTTTTCATGGAGGCAGAAGAGCGCCCTTGCTGTCGAGGTCGATGTAGGCATTCCATAAACCTTCAAACCCATCTTTCTCTTATGCTCTCCTCAACTAGGTTTTACTTTTGAATGATCAATGTTTGGTTACAACATCCAATTTATATAGACACTTATTATTGTAGTCGGATCATAAGGTTGTCTCACTTATTAACTTAAACAACCCTCCTACTCTACCTAGCTCTTAATGCACGCAGGGTAGTTGGATCACTTACCCTATATTCTAAGTGGTGGGCATTTGGTTTGGTTTCTTAATTTTTTACTATAATTTTTGGTTACACGGTATTGACTAATATTGCACGTTAAGACTAGGCGTTACAACATCCAATTTATTGCACGTTAAAACAATGCTGCGCAGAGTGTGGCCATCATCGATCCAAACTCCCAACATCCAACACCGGTGAATCCCTTCGAACCCAAGATCGATTTTTGGACCCACATTTCTGACCATAGAGCTTCTTGTTTGAGTAATTTAGTAAAATTCAAAAGTTATTTTTTATAACAAGTATTTTGGATTATTTTTTCATAATGCTTTGGAAAGTGATTTAGACAACACTAGTGTAGTTCTCGTATCATGCACATATTTAATTTAAATATATATAATATATTTATAATTCGATCTGTAAAAAATTAACAATAAATATATACAAAAAAATAAATCTATTATAGTGTAATGAGTAATATGATCATACATCGATTCTTATACGTAACAGTATAAGTATTTATTAAAAAAAAACTTCATATTTTAATATTGTTATAAAGAACATGATAAATTAATAGTTTTAATAGGATATAAATATGATATGGATATAATATTATTCATACTTTCATTTTTTGTAGATTTTAAATGTCTATTTTATTTTTTATTTTTTTTGTAATATCATCTATTTAAAAAATAATATCATAATATATCAATTAGGATATGATACATATTATTATCTTCATTGATATCAATGTAAATTTTAAATAAATAGCAACAGAAATGGAAATATTGAGGTGGCATAAATTCGAGACAACGCTTGGAAAAATATGAAGTGACTTAATGTAAAGATGGTAAGTGAATTTTTTTTTTTAATATGATTTAGTGTGGTGATGACACGTGATATTAGACACTTCTCCTTTAATATTATATAATAGATATAATAGATAGTAGTAGGGGCGTAATATGAGCCGAAACTTTGGATTTGAGGGTCGATGAAAGAAAGGTAGTAGCCTAACCTAATAGAATCAAATAAGAAGGTTCAATCATACTACACTAGCTATATGCTTAACATACGCAAGTCGAACATTGTTTTCGACATGCGAGATTGCGGGAGGAGGCTTACTGTGAGTCATACTTCGTATGAAATTGAGTTCTCATTTGAATTTCTTTTACATTCTACGTTCCCGATACGGATTCTATCAAATATGAGGAAAGAGCTTGAATCAGAGTGGGGCACAAAGATCCATCCAGAACCTTAAGATCGGTCTATGTCCTCTCATCCAAGATGACTCAAAGGAAGTGGCTACCGGTCAACAAGACAAGCAGGCATCATAATTCCAATAGCAATTCTCCGCGTTCGTAGCGGTGGTCCATGACACTATACCGGCCAAGGGGTGCGAATCATCCAATAAAAAAAGACAAGTAGAAGCCAATGGGGTACGCAATTAAACGGGGAAAGATCACAGGGTTTTGTATAGGTCAACTTTGAGTTGGAGATTCACAATTGGCTGAGCGTTCTTTGGCAGCTCGTGGTGGAGTAAAATTGGGATTCATGTAACAGGAGAATGATTTAATGATTTTCGCATTCCTTAGTCGTAAAGATATGTGACCTTGAAAGAGGGATTAAGTGGAACAAAATTGACTGGGAGCGGTAGAGTCGTGAAAATACTTGTTTTTTCGCATTTCAGACCTTAGCTCCATGGAACAATATGCTACTGTTGAAACTGGAAGAATTGAAATCTTAGATTAAAACACTTGCCAATACATTATCCTCATTTTGCTCCGAATTGTAATCTCGAATGAAAAAGATAGCTTCATGCACAAAAGCGCTTGTCATGATGAATATTGCGATGTATTGGTGATGTGTATATAATGTTGCTTGAGTAGTAAAGTCTCGGGGTATGCCCGCATAAGTGGATAAAGAGCACATGTGTTGATCAACCAAGGAGGTAATTCGAGCATTGGCATGCTCAAGCCCGGCTCGCTTATAAAAAAGCCTAGTCCAAGCCGGATCTAAATTTTATACGAGCTTTAAAATGTGTTAATATTCGGCTCGTTTAGAAAGTGAACGAACTCGATACGAGCTTTTGATGAGCTGATCCTGAGTTGAGCCTAGTAGCTTGGATAAAATAATGCTCCTATAGTGTTATTTTATCCAAACAAGCCGAGCTTTACCCAAATGAGCCGAACATTGACATGCTCAAGCTCGGATCCTTCATAAACGAGTCGAGCCTGAGTCGAGCTTAAATTTTATACGAGCTTTAAAATGTGCTCACATTTATCTCGTTTAGAAAATGAACGAGCTCGAGTCAAATACGAGTCGAGCCCAAATAACTTGTATCATATATAGTAGATGCATATTTGTTAGATATTGATATGTTTGCTTGACGGCTTAATTTATGTGCAACTTAAAAGAGAATTTATTAGTTGAAAATAAATTAAAGTAGATAAAATAGTGAACATAAACTAATAGTGTTACATGGGAGCAGTCATAGTCCAGTCCGCTGGGAGTGGGCCTGGAGAGTTCGGCGGCAAGGCAGGGGGAAAGTGGGCCCGGGTCGCTGGGCCTAAGGAGCTGGTATTATTACAAGGCGGGGTTGCTATTCGATCAGACAAAGGAGGCAACACGGGCGAATTCTGCATTTGGGGCGCCTCCATAGTGCGTCTCTGGGGCGCAGCCAGAGTATGCATCTGGGGCGCATCTAGAATGCGCCTCTGGGGCGGATTCAGGATGTGCCCCAGAAGCACACTCTGGCTGCGCCCAGTTGACAGATTTTCTTTGCGCCCGATAAAAGGGCCGAGCGTCGAGTTTAACCTAACCCGTTGCGACTCTATATATTTTACGTGAAATCCAAATCAAAGTTCACGTCTCAATCAAAAATGGACATTAATATCTTAACATCATCTCAAATTGAGACCGTTAAAAGTTGGACATTAATTCAACAAGAGTTTAGCAAAATAATTGAGACCGTGCAAAATAATTGAGACTGTTAAAAGTTTAGCAAAATAATTCAGCAAGAAAACAGAAGAAGAAAAAACGCTAAAGTAATTACAAACTCTTTTATCACCTTCAAACTATACAAGTATAATCCTTGATGCTCAAAATCACAAAACCAGCAACAATGGAACATGCTATATATGTTATAATCTATTGTCATCTGGTACGTACTCCTCCATCAACTCTTTGCTTCACAAACTAAATAGGCTACATAGTTCTAAAGAACTAAAGATTCAAGTCATCACCAACGTGAAATTCATAGAGTTGATTCTCAATTTTATCCAACTACAACCCGGCATCTTAGCTATCCCTTTTGCTTCATTAACATTCTCAATCTTACAACATCATCTCAACCTTCATTTTGACAAACAACTTTGATCAAACAATGTAAGTTTTGAGAGTCTGAATGTGCAATCTCCAACAACAACTATTACCTGCTCACCAATATCTACATTATGAACTTTATGGCATGCACCAAGCAACATCCCGAGAACTAATTCATCTGAATTTCCGGGCATTCAGTTAATGAAGTCCCCAAGCTTCACTCACAACTTCATCTGCTATTATTTCTTGGATGAACTATGAATTAACACAACATAACCAAAAAAAATAATGAATCAACTTGGCATTTTGTCAAACAATTGGTGTACATACCAAGTTACAATAATCTCTACAATAAAAAAAATCAAGCGAGGAGTATAATCACATAAGATAGACGATTAAGAAGAAGAGACTCACGGGGTGAAGGATAACTGGGTTCCAAATTCAAAAGTAGAGCTTCAAAGAAGAAAAGAGGTGAGATGAATGTATGGCAAAACAAATTACTCAAATAAGCTTCGTTAGAGAAGTCACAGGTGAGGATTCCTCGGAAGGTGCGTATACCGATGTTTGACTTGCTTCGAGACTATGTCACCAATGAGTGTTTCACGCTCTTCTGGGATAACTTCACCAAATCTAGGAGGACAAGAGATGATATTGTATGTTTGGATAGTTATTGGAGGGAAGCTTATAGAGTGCCATGTGTGCATGACTTTACCATAGCGATCTGGACAAGGAGAGCTATAACATTGAATCAAATCCACCTATTTTGGAAGTAAGTTCATTGGATTCCAATTATATTTCTCAATGGTGACATGGATGGTGGTGGTGGTGGTGGTGGTGGTGGTGGTGGTGGTGGTGGTGGTGGTCCCATCAATCCCAGCCTAGTATCGTTGAACAAATTCAAAGAAAGAATGGACTCTAACACGCTCACCCCCGATGAGATGGAGAAGATGACATTTTGCCTCGAGGACATCGAGAATCCGGGAAGTACCACGATGGAAAAGCCAACACAAAAGGTATGGGCCAAGGGAAGACCACCAACCGTGAGATCAACAAGGTTTGAGCATTCGACAAGGCGTGGTCTTAGACGTCCCCGTTCCGAGAGAGTGGTGGATCCGGATGACGGAGAGGCTACAACTAGACGTAGGCCGCCGTCCCCGAGGTTCAAAGGGGAAAAAAAGCAAAGGATGCAGAAGCTACACCTGGAGAGTTAGTTTTATTTACTCTTGTTTTTATGCATTACATATTTATCCCTATTAGCTCATTTTTCATTCTATTGTTTACCGTGTTCTTCATCTTTTATCTCGATTTTCTTGAATTTTTTTCTCCTGTTTATCTAGTTAGCTACGTCGTAAAGGAAAGGAACCAATTGATGTAGATGCTACACCTGAGGTTACACATGATGATGGAAATATCCTTGGAAAGAAGGGGAATTCCGAAAATTCATGAAACCATATGTGAATGCAGCCATGAATGTGTTAGGTGACAGTAATTGTAGATACAAATTTATTGCTTTGGTTTTGGGCTTTCCAAAGAAGATTTCTTAGTAATAAGGAAAAAGATACTCATGGAGTTGAACTTGAGTAGAACAATATATTCAAAGGTGAGTATTTAATTTTATAAAATTTAATAAAATTATGATAACATATATATATATATATATATAACATGATTATACATGTGAATCTATGCAGTGCACCGTATTCACCACATTTATAAATGTGCTTAAGAATGTTAACTGGACTAAAAATGCTCAATGCCCACTTAGATATTGGATGGAGTTGTCTATGATTGGGTGTGCTGTAGACACATACTATAAGATAGCCATAGTTATCCTTGATAATAGCGCGTCAACATTCCTTCCTATGATAGCCAACACACCTAATCAAGGCCCGCCTACGGTGATCCGTACGATAACCTATGTCTTAGACAACACAACTTTGTAGAGGTTAGTCGAAGTTTTACATTATCTCATTTTAATATAACTTATAACGGGGTTGTTATTCGATTAGACACGAGAGGCAACACGGGCGTATTCTGGATGTGCCTTTGGGGCGCATCCAGAGTACGCCTCTGGGGCGCATCCAGAGTGTGCCTCTGGGGCGGATTCTGGATGTGCCCCAGAGGCGCACTCTGAATATGCCCCAGAGGCGCACTCTGGATGTGCCCCAAACGCATACTCTGGATGCGCCTCGTACTCGAAATTCGATTCCCTTGACTCGTTTGTATTTTTTTGACTGACCGAATAAAATCGCTCTTACAAGGGCTACCCTTGTTTTTTGGTTAACCTCGATTACCGTACTCTTAATTTTAGAAATATTTCGGTAAGCCTTTCGAATTTACTTAGTTGTCTTTATATATTGGATGAGTACTTCGCTGCTCTACATTCGGGACGGGAATAATAATTCGTGGTCCATTGTTGGGGGATACCCTCCCCCACTTAAGGAGTCTAGCACCACATCCCGCTAGACCAACTGAGTATTGGTTTATAGGTTGCTTATTCTGTTGTATGATTGGTCCATTAGTATTGGACGGTGGAAGTTTGCTCAGTTCTCCCGAGGGAGTCTCAGGGGTTCTCTGGGACTTGGCCACTCTTGGTATACGGGAAGGGTATTTCTCCACTCGACATGGTATACGAGGAGGTACGTCTAACCACTCCAGATGGTAAAAGAAACTGAGGCGAGAGTCGTAGACTTCTCATGTCACAACCATAAACTGATTATTAGTGTATGACTTAATGAAAGACAATAAACGGAAAATCTGGGCTGACATGCTCGTTGTTTACTGTACTTCTAATATGTGTTTATGCTTATGTATTACTCTTATATATGAATAGTCAACTAACGGTTTACACCGTGTTGTAGATGTTTTGCAGGATAGGAAGTCTGTAGAGTAATCTGGTGGGAGTGATCAGCCGAGGATTTCCGTACATGTTTAGGATGGCATATGGGTTTTGTATGTATAGATACATGATTGTACAATTTTGATACTCGGCTGTGAGTTTTGTATGTTTTCGGGTTTATGATATTTCAGTTTTAACTATCTTGGTTTTATATTTATTTGTGTCTTGTTGTAAGATCCGGTGAACTTGTTGTCAGACTAGGGTCAAGACCCATTGTGAGGTCCTAACCCATAGCATCCCGAGTTCTTAGAATTTGGGGTGTTACAAGCAACCAAGGGATGATTAAGAATATGATTCCTTTAGGTCTTTCCAGGAGCCAACACCACGAGTTCGCCAGGAAAGAATGAGTCCACCCCGGAGCATGGAGGAAATGTGCAGCAAGTTGAACGCATCAGAATCACGAGTACTTCAATCCCGGAGAAAGGAATCATCGAGGAGGTTGCCAAAACTACAAAGATAAGTGATTCTCAATCTTCTCCTTCCATGCATGATCACTTAGAATTGTCAAAATCAAAATCTATCATTGTATTACATGTTATAACTAGTATGGAAGTAATTAAGCATGAATCTGATGTGATAAATGAAATTGAAAGTGATGAGCATGAAATAGATTAAATGAATTGTATGTATATGAATTTGCTTAAGATGATACTATTGAGTGTGACGTACATAAGCATGACATGAATGACCTTGAGTTAAATGTGCATGAATTTGAGTTGTTGCATTCATCTTTAGATTGTTCTCCGGAACCATTTCTTAATGACCTACCTTCTGTTTTGCCTTTAAGTTTGTATATAGAGTGATACGCCCCTGGATGGCGATGCCATGGGTGTTTCCGGCAAGAAGGACCCGCACCATTTTGAAGACATTTATTATTATTCAGCTATTTAATAATAGGCCTTTTATATTCGGAACTTTAATTTCAGAACTTAATTCCGTGACTTAAATTCCGACCTGATAGCATGAATTATAGTCTATATTTTGGGACTTGTTTAGACGTTTTATCTTCAATAATCTGCATGCTTGAATGTATATTATGTGATTATATTGTCGTTTCATCTACCTTTACGGGAATCGAGGTCTACACAAAGTTTCGTTGTAATCGTAGGTAAAATGACACATTTTGGATCAAAATGGAGCCAAGGAGCAAAGGAGTCATTGAAGCTACATTTAGGAGCTTAAAAGAGGAGCTCAAGAAGCATGGAATTAACAAAGGAGATTTACTTTGGACCAGATTTGAGAGATTTCACCTTCAGGTGAGAGTCACCTCGGTCAGCTACAGTACCACCTTGACCGAGGTGATTTAGAGGAGCGCCCCGACCGAGGCGAATACTCTGACGCGGCGAGATATATTTTATTTGGCTGAGATCTTTTATTTTTGGAAGGAGGGATCTTATATTTTTGGGCTGGATTTCTGGAAGGAAGATCATATATTTGAGAGATCTATTTTTGAGATATGGATATATTTTATTAGGAAATTATATTTTTAAGATATTTTATCTTTGGAAGATAATTCTCCTATATAAAGGTTTGGATTTTTCACAAGTGAAGACATGCTTAGAGGGTGAGAGCATCCAGCAATTAAGGGATTTTCTAGAGTTTTGAAGGAAGCTTTGAAGGAAGTTTGAAGATTGAAGATCAATCAAGGAAGATTTGATAGCTTGTTATAGCTTTTTAAAGGGATTTGTAAGACTTTCTTAGAATCCCTTTGGTTTGTTGTCTTTGTGTGATTTGTGATTGAGGAACGCTGATTTGTTTGATATTTGATTAAGTTATTGAAACCTTGTTCTTAAGGTTTTTACGTTCAAATATTCATTCTCTTCCTGTATATTTGATTATTGCTTTCATGATGATAAGTGGCTAATTTCCTTGTGCGATTCTAGGGTGATTGGCTAAAAGTTGTGGGAAAGACGATGATAGAATAATCTTAATCCCAGTAGTACCCTGAAAGCTCGAGTCTTTATCCTTAACCCTAGAACATCTCGTTCAGTCGATGAACATCTCGGCCGGGGTGGAACTTGACTAACCGAGGTGACCCTTTCTGATCCGAAACTGAGAGTTAAGTGTTAGAGTTTGCCAAATCCTATTCTTATTACACCTTTCCTGGTTCAATGCAAGCTTAGGATGAGACTTAATCGGTAATTCCTTAGTTTGTTTACCCAAGATCATAAGTGTAGGTAATAAAGGTTTATCCTTTATTGGGGTTTGAGTGTGCCTTCATCCCATCTTTGTGAGTTAGCCTGAGACTTACCCGATAAAGGTTGATTCTATTCCCTTAGTTGGTGTGTTGGTTTGAGACTATAATTTCTTTCCTTAGTATCTTGAGACTTACTCGGTGATAGGTTCTTTGGCTTGGGATTGTGAGTAGTGAGACTTACCCGGTGATCAATTCCACTTTAGAAACACCTTCCCTTTGCAAAATCTCAGCTTTGTCCGCTTATTGATAACACGATTTATGACTTAGGTTTAGACACTCATTTAGATAGTTTTCCGCTCATTCATGCATGGTTTAGCACTAGTTCACGACATTTGCACTCAATTAATGTATTTTCTCGAGATAGACGTTTACACAGACTTTTGCATGCTATGTAGGTATTTTGGGAGATTTAGGAGCTTAATCGATAAATTCGAGGATCGTTCCTCGAGATGACACACCTTCGGACTCATTGGGATGCAAGCTAGGGGCTAAGGAGGACACTTGGCACCTTGTTGGTGCATGCCATGCACCAAATCGTGGCTTGATGATCCATATAGTGCAGGAACACCAAAACCACGGTCACTGGAAGAACCACGGGCGTGGAAATGGGCCGTGGTTTTTTCCAGACGGTTGTGACAGCTGTGCCACGATCTTCATGGCCGACTCTTGCAAATTTGTAGGATAAAAGGTGGTCCTGCAAGGCTGAAAGGACACACCCCTAACTCCCATTCTCTCTCACACTCTCAACAAGAAAGATTCTCTCATTGGAAGATTGGATTGGAGCTTCCATTGGAGAAGAAGGAAGGTTTCCATTGGAGAAGGAGAAGAAGCACACTAGTTCATAGTTCCATAGTCTTTTTTTTAGTGATTTTGAGTGAAACGTTTTACAAGGTCTTGTAAGAATCGATTGAACCTTCTTTTGAAGGGTTGTAAGTCCTTCTTGAACCTTGATTTAGCTTGTCTTACTTGTTTCATTTGCTTAATCCATCTTTCATTTCATCTTCTTGCCATGGATTCTATAATTTTATGCTTGTTGAGTTTGATCTTTAAGATACATGTTGTTGGCTAAATAGATGCGATTCTAGGGTAAGGGAAGGATGGTTATGGCTTGGACTATGATAGAATAGACTTAAATGTATGCTTGGATGATTCGTTTGATTGAACCTAGTCACTGTTAGAAACCACGGTTTGTTCTAGACAAACCACGGCCGTGGATCTTGATGAACATCCCGTGATTTTGATTGACTTGCTTGTAATGATAAATCCGAGTGTTAGGTTGTTAGATTGTTGAAATCCTAGTATTTGTTGAGTTAAACCTATCCTAGGGTGACCTAGTGTTAGCAACTAAGTGTTAGAAGAGACCTACCCGGTGATTCTTGCTCTTAGATACCGAAGATGACGAACTCTAGGTAGTAGTGAGCCTCATAAGCCGCTATTGGACTGAGTGTGCTAGGATAGGTGTTTAGGACTTGCCTTCCCGAGACTTACCCGGTAAGGAGAGGTTAGATCCCTAGATAACCATCCGGTTTGTGTAGAATTCCTATCCTTAGGCTCTTTGAGACTTACCCGGTGATGAGACGTTAGGAACGGACTAGTGGACCATAAGACCTACCCGGTGATTGATCCCAATCTAGAAACGCTCACTCCCAACATATTATAGTTGATCCAAGGAATGATTAGATAGCTTGAGTCCTATGCCATAACCGGAATTTCCAACCCCTAGAATCCGCTTTTCTCCCTTTGATTACGTATTTCGTATTTACTTGTTTACTTGTGGTGATTAGCTTAGTTGATTGTTGATTTCGCATGATTTGTGATCTTTGATTGATCACCTAAAAACCAAACCAAAAACATTGAGATTTTCATTTCTTTATTCCTTTCTCTTTTCTTAGTGTAGATCTTCACTATCCTTAGTCACTCATCGATTCAATCTCACCTCAGTCTTTGTGTTCGACCTCGGAATACTATCCCTACTATAAAACGTCCCGGACACTGCGGGTTCGCTAGGAGTTAGGAGAAATATATCGAGTTATAAATTTAAGACTTTTGCGTGTCACGTTCTTAGCGTAACACTTATCTTGAGATCTTGAGTTGGAACCACAACTAGACGCTTTTGTAATATCCGGAATTTTCGTTCCGTTTAATTCCGAAACAAATCGGACTTCGAGCCGTTGACGGTTTTCCATTCTATCTAGTATTTCTTTCTTCACGAATTTTATCATTTTATGTAGAATTTAATTCACATAAAATGATAAAATTATATCAAGCTCTAATTCTTATAATTATTTATCATTTTATGTAGAATTTAATTCACATAAAATGATAGATTTATATCAAACCCTAGTTATTATAATTCATTCTTATCGATGACTTTAGACGAGATCATGACAAGCTGTGACGAGATCATGACTAAGCTGAGACGAGACCATGACAAAGCCCGACAAACCTGTGACAAACTCATTCATGGACCTGACAAGGCCATGACGAGTTTTGACAGGTTTTTGACAAACTATTCAGCCAATCTTTCTTGCAATTATTTCAGCCATCCTTCTTGCAATTGTTTCAGCCCATCTCTTTGCTATGATGGCCTAGCTACCCATAACCCTCCAGCCCACACGGACCTGCTGTTGCCCAGCCAGCCAAGCCTTCAGCAGCCCATGTCTTCAGCTGCATCTCAGCCAGCCCAGGACAAACTCAGCCCGTACAACAACTTCAGCCCAACTTCCCATTTACCTTGTTTAGCCTATTCTCCCATGCTTGCAGCTTTGGCCCAGCCCAGAAGTTTGCAGCAGTCTCCTCAGCATGCCAGCCGCTGGTAGCCCAAGGAAGAGTAGGGCCAGCTGCTTCTTGTCCTCGCAGCCTAGAAGCCCAGCGAGGTAGCGCTAGTGACTCTTCACATCACATGGCCAACAGTTACGCCTCCCATTATTCACTCCTCTTAACTGCACAATCTCCACAAGCACATCCGTATTTCACTCCTTCCAAACTCGCATACCCTCTGCGCTGCTTCGAGTCCCTTACGCGTACACCACGGGGCAGTCTCCAAGCGGTTGCTCAGCACCACATCAACCACAACCAGAGCAGGAACTTTGCCCTTCTCCTTGTGCGCCTCAACCCTCCTGCACACAGCTGCGACATAGGTGAGTCTGAGTATCTCCTTCTGCTCTTATATGTGTTCGTTTCCTCACCATCTCGGATGCTGAGTCTTTAAATCTGCATAGGACACAGGCCACAGAGGAGGGCGAGCCTTCCAACCGAACTGCAGACCCGTACTAACCCATACGACTCCTAGCCAAACGCACACCCTTGCTAACGGGAAAGATTTTGCTACTGTCAACTAAACGGTATCTGTGTCTTCCTTGCTTGCACTGTCTTCCACACTTTTCATGCCTAATGGGTTCCCTTTATGTCTTCAAATCATACTCAGATCAGCCATAGAAGAAGCAGTGAAGATTCACACTTTTCTGAGTTTTCAATAAGTGTCAAGCAGTCGAGTTCGGGGTCAGATTTAGGTATGCAAAACTCATCCGTTCTGGCTGAAATTTTAGTATGATATATTTGACATATTGTTGTATAACATATTTAAATTTGAGAGGAATCCAGCGAGTGGTTTGAGATTTATGATTTTTCAAAGATTGAGTCGTAAGTAGTTTTTCTGTTGCGCTGAAATTCGGTTTTGTGAGATAGTTTTAAATTGGATTTTGATCTCCTTTGAGGCTGAATTTTGGATATACTATAGATAAGATTTTATAGTAGAACATATCAAAATTTGGGATAAATACAGCGAGTAGTTTAGGAGTTATGATTTTTCAAAGTTAAGACAGTGTGCTGTTTGTTAAGTGTTGTAACCAACTTTAGAAATTTTTGTAGAAGTGATGCTTTAACAGTTTTAAATTCTTTCTCCTATGAGTAGATGGGATATCATAGAGGACCTAAGGAATTATTTCGGAAATTTTATAAATTTATTCGAGTTTTATATTTGAAGCCGAAGTTGGATCTTAATGACCTTTCGGAAAATAAGAAGAATGTGTAAATTGCCAGTTTGTAACCAAACTCATCTTTAGGAGTTAGAATATGACATTTTAGTCTCAAATAAGAGTTTAGACATAAATTATGGAATTTTTAGAAGTTTCAGGACCAAGGGTAAAATAGTCATTTTACCATAAATTAATAATGTAATCAATTCCGTTCTATAAAGACCTACTACCTTAGAAGTCTTAGACTTCTAATCACCTAGAAAGTGTGCTGACACACTTGCCTCCTTTGACAAGCCACTGAATTCCTACTGTACAGATCGATTTACGAATTAGAAAGTCGAGATCTGATTCAGGTAAGTCCACGGACTTACTTAGCTGGCTTCTTGTATGAGTGTAATGTGTATGAGTGGTGTTTGTTAGTTATGATAAACAACGAAACCGGATTATGCCGACTTTATTATTTACGTAATTGACTCAAGTGTATGATAACGGGTCGTGACATCATCTGCCTAGCTCTTGCGAGAGTCTAGGAGGTTCCCTGCGACCAACCCAGTCCGGTAGACGATCAGATGCATTAGTACCATTCCGCGTTGGTAAACGGGGACAGGGGCGAGGTTTGGGAATCCCTCGTGTCACAAAATAAGTATCATTAGTAATGACCTATCACCTAATTAAAGATAATAAAAGGATTGAGTGTTGCATGTTGATTGTGTATGATGTGTGATTGTGCTTTTACCTTTATACTTATGCATAGAATGTTAGCTAACAGTTTTATACCGCTTGTAGATGCCTTGCAGGTTAAGACAATTGTAGAGAGATCCGGAGGGAATGGTCAGCCGGGTCCACGTACTCATTTAGTTGGGGACGAGGTTGTCTTATATACTTCATATGCGTCATTTTAGTACCTTTGATTTGTAAGGCTGATACATATTTTTCATGTATATATTGTTTAAAGTTTTCAAATGTTTTTAATACTTTTGTGCCTTGTTGTAAGATCCTAGTAAAATTGTTGTCAAACTAAGGTCGGGACCCATTGTGAGGTCCTAACCAGTAGCTCCCCGAGTTCTTAGAATTTGGGGTGTTACAGCTTTAATCCCTAGAATTTGCATATTTTCCTTTATTGACCTTATTATCATTTTTGATTGTTTTAATCGCTTTTGTGGTTATTTACAAATAGTGACAACCTATACTTGCTTTGTTTCACCTAAGTCCTTGAAATCGACACCCCGGAATTCTTGCTTTTACTATATTGATCCGTACACTGCGGGTTCGCATCCTTATTTAAGCATATTTCCTCGGTTATAAATTTAAAGCTTGCACACACCGTTTGGAGCGAACAAGTTTTTGGCGCTGTTGCTAAGGACTTGGTCTAGACCGAGCCGGTTACGGTTATCTTTTGGGGCTATTGCCCTGTTGCTACTAACCACTCTACTTGAGTGACTTTCGCAGGTTCTTCTTTTTAGGTTTATACGAAGAACCCGTGATGGGAAGGAAATCGTTCCTTACGATTCCGAACCAGAAAAGACATATAAGAGACGCTTGAGAGAAGCGAAAATGGCCAATCGAGACGATCGCGATCTTGAGGCCGAATTGAATGAGGCAATGGAACAGCTGCACCTCAATAGGGAGGAATTGCAACGTGAAAGGGAGGAAAATCGCACCAGAGCTGTAGAGATTGCAGCAGATATGGCTGAGTTATGAGCTCAGATTTTGCCTCGACCAGACCCTCGACCGAGGTAGGACCCCGCTCCAGTTTCCGCGGACGAGATACTTCCACCTCGGATGCCAGTCCGAGATGTTCTTTTTGCAGATATTCCACAAACCCTAGGGTAGAGGATGGACCCAAACCAGCAAGTGAGGCGTCCAGGAGTCAACCTTGGTGATCCAAACGGAGCATGATTATGAACTTTGACCGCAAGTTCTTTCCATGATCCGCCAATGCCAGTTTAGAGGTTTAGAAAAGGAGTCTCCGCATCAATATTTACAAAACTATGAGATTTTGATGGAGATCTTGAAGCCTTCAAGGGTGAAAAATAATAATTACAAGTTAAGGCCTTTTTACTTTTCTTTGAAAGACACGGCGCTTACTTGGTACCAATTTCTTCCCCCCGGAAAGATCAACACTTGGGAGGAGATGACAACGGAGTTCTTGACAAAATTCTTTCCCCCCTCCAAAACTGTTGAGATGAGAGGGAAGATCAATGCATTCATCATGAAGGACAAGGAGAGTTTGTCCAAGTCATGGGAAAGATTTAAAGATGTTCTTTTGGATTGCCCACATCATGGGATTCCCAATATAGAGTTGTTGGAGATTTACTTCAAGGGATTGGATGGAGCTACCCAATTCAGCCTTCAACTACTATCCGCCGGCACATTCATGGACATGCCGATTGATGAAGCTTGGGAGTTTATTGAGAAACAAGCTTTGCACATGGAAAAGTACTCCCATCAAGGAGCTGAAAATAGAGTTAAGAGAGTCAACTTCCAAGAAACTCTATCAAATGATAATCAACTCACCTCCCTCAAGAATGATGTGAAGCAATTGAATGATATTTTGGTTGCTCACACCAAGAAGGAAGAGGAAGGATATCAAGGCTCAAGGAAAAACAATGGTTCCCAGAACAACAACTACAACAATAGTTCCCGGAACAACAACTACAACAACAATAGAGGGTCCAACAGCAACAATTGGAGGCCCAACAATCAAAATCAAAATTCGGGTAACCCTTACTCTAACTCCAATTCAAATAATTCTTCTAATCCTTTCCTCTCTTCTTCTTCTTCTTCTACTCCATTGAAGAGCCAAGAGCCTAGATCAAGCTCGTCCCAGCCAGAGAAGAAAGATACAGTGCTGGAGGCTATCTTGATCAAGCTCAGTGCTATGGAGACGTCCATGACTTCATTATCAAAGGCACAAAAAGCCTTAGAACAACAATTCTTTAATAAGACGAATGAAGCGCCAAGAGATCCAAGAAGCTCCCAGCAAGGACAGAGAGCAACCCCAAGGGACAAATCATGGCAATAACGACGAGAAGTGGATTAAAAACTGCAGATCCAGTGCCTCGGTCAACGCCAGTGAAGAACACCTCGGTCCAGGTACAATTGAAGAATACTTCGGCCGAGGTACCATCCGAGGTGGAGTCACAGAAAGAGTCGGACAAAACTGAAGTTTATGTCCCACCTCCTGCATATAAACCACCACTTCCATTCCCCCAGTCAAGAGCCAGAGCACATCTAGACAAGCACTTTGGTAAGTTCCTTGACTTGATGAATAAACTACATATTAACATCCCTTTCCTTGATGCTATTCTAGGGATGCCTGCATATGGGAAGTTCTTAAAAGAGATTCTATCAAGGAAAAGGAAGCTGGAAGATTTTGGTGAAGTAAGGATGACATCTAAATCCTCGGAGCTCATTCAAATCATGAAGGAAAAGATGCCACCCAAGTTAAGAGATCCCGACTCATTTTGCATTCCCATTCAAGTTGGGGATGTCACTTGTGAGGCATTGTGTGATCTAGGAGCCAGCGTGAGCATCATCCCACTGGAGCTATGTGTGAAGATCGGACTTGGAGAGCCCAAGCCGGTGAAGATAAGATTATACATGGCGGACCGCTCCATTACCCATCCCGTGGGCATTTTGGAAGACACCCCGGTTAAGTTAGGTAACTTCTATTTACCTATAGACTTTGTTGTTCTTGATATTCCCGCAGATTATCCCGTTCCTATCATTCTCGGAAGACCATTTCTAGTAACTTCGGGTTGCAATGTGGATTGTAAGAACGCCAAGTTGCAATTCAACATTGGCGGAGATCAAGTGAAGTTCGCATTTCTTGCTGTAATGAAGGGAGAGCCGCTGGAGGATGATATCTTCAACATCTATGATGAAGAGGAATCAAGAGAATTTGTGAGCTCTATCCTTATTAATGACCCTCTTGAAAGAGTTATTAGTTTTAGCTTAATGGAGGAAGGTATATATGCTTCTTGTGATGCAGATATACGGAGCTTAAAGGCACTGGAAGAAGATCCAGGAGCTAAGATTGAAAAACTAATCCAGGATAAGAAGATCTCCAGTTTCGGTCCCAGTTACAGTACCTCGACCGAGGCACTTTCTGGACGAAGCGAGGTGTTCTTGACTGAAGAACATCTCGGTCACCCACTCTGGACCTCGACCGAGGTCGAAAGCGAGATACCGTCAAATGAGAATAACAAACTTCTTACTCCCTTTTCTGAAACTCATCCACGGTTGGTGGAACACTTTCTCCACCAAACATCTAATAATAAAGAACCTTGGTATGCTGACATTGTTAATTATCTTGTTTGCCAGGAAATAGCTCCCGGATTGACGTACGCTCAAAGGAAGAAATTCTTTTAGGATGAGATGCTTCGAAGATGCATTCCGGAAGATGAGGTTACTAGTGTCATACGGCATTGCCACTCACTTCCTTGTGGAGGGCATGCTAGCGCTCACAAGATGTGCGCCAAGGTATTATGTTCCAGTTTCTTTTGGCCTACATTATTTAAGGATGTGCAAACGTTTGTTTTTCTTGTGATGCATGCCAAAGAACATGGAACTTATCTAGGAGGAACGAGATGCCACTCAATAACATATAGAGGTTGAAATTTTTTATGTATGGGGAGTTGATTTCATGGGACCTTTCCCATCATCCGGAGGAAACCTCTACATTCTCCTAGCTGTCGACTACGTCTCTAGATGGGTGGAAGCCATTGCCTCTCCCACTAATGACGCCATGGTTGTTGTGAAGTTCTTTAATAGGACTATCTTTCCACGTTTTGGGACTCCACACATCATCATCAGCGATGGAGGGACACATTTCATCAACCGGAAGTTTAAAGCACTTCTAACGAAGTATGGGGTAACCCACAAGATAGCAACCCCTTATCACCCTCAAACTAGTGGACAGGTCGAGATCTCGAATAGAGAAATCAAAGCAATCTTGGAGAAGACCGTCTCTAGGACGAGGAAAGATTGGGCCATGAAGTTGGACGACGCTCTTTGGGCCTACAAGTCCGCATTCAAGACTCCCATTGGTACCACCCCTTATAATTTGGTATATGGGAAGTCTTGCCATTTGCCCGTTGAGATAGAACACAAGGCGTATTAGGCAATCAAATGGTTGAATTTCGACATCAAAGAAGCCGGTGAGAAACGGCTATTGGATATCAACGAGTTGGAGGAGTTGCGCTTGAACGCTTATGAGAATGCCAAGATCTACAAGGAAAGGACAAAGAAATGGCATGACAAGTGTATCATTCCTAAGGAGTTCAAAGAAGGAGATTTAGTTCTACTCTTCAACTCCCGTCTTCGCCTCTTTCCAGGTAAGTTAAAATCTAGATGGACAGAACCTTATGTTGTGAAACATGTTTTCCCTTATGGTGGAGTTGAGATTTGGGGAGAAACAAGTGGAAGCTTCAAGGTCAATGGGCATAGACTTAAGAAATACCAACCTGAAGTCCAGGTTGAGGAGATTGCACCACTATACCTTGTTTAGGGATACCATACGGTCCAGCTAGCGACCTTAAACCAAGCGCTTCTTGGGAGGCAACCCAAGGTATTACTTTATTTTCCCTTTTTCTAGTCTAGCTTTAGATAGTTTGCTTTTGCTTTGCTTTGTTTTGGACGTCCTAGACAAAAAACAGGTACTTTCTAAGGAAGGAACACAACTCAGGAGCAACACTGGAAGGACAGAAGTTCGAGAAATTGAAAAGACGGAGTTTGACTGAGAAACATCTCGGTTGCAGTCACAGTACCTCGACCGAGATGATTCTTGAGCAACCGAGGCGACTAGGGTTGACAACAAAGCACCTCGGTCCAGACACCTCGGTTCAGTCGGGACCACCTCGACCGAGGTGACAGCAGAATCGGCGAGGGGTATAAAAGGGGAACACTTTTTCCTCTTTCCCTCCCATCTTCCCCCTCGACCGCGGCACGCCCTAATCTCGTCTTCTTCGTTTCTCGACCGTTTTCGACGATTCTTGCTCCCATTCTGCGAGGAAAGGCTAGGGGAACCAATTGCAAGCAACAATCTGCAACAAGAACGCCTCAAATCGCCCGAATCCAGGGTAAAAAGTCGAAACCCTAACTCCTTCTTCTCTTTACTGATTTCGGAATTTAGTGGCTTTGGTTGCCATAGATCTCTGTTGGAAAAGGATTAAGTACTCCTTAGGAACAATCTGTAGTGAAATCGGGGGAAAAGAACTGAAATTCCGAGAGTTGGAAGCGAACAACTTCTCACCTCGGTCCAGTCGACTGCGCCTCGGCCGAGGTGATTCTTGAGATCTAACATGCAACCGAGGTGAATTGTCAGACAGAAAAGAGAAAATGAGTTCCAAGTCAGATCGCCAGATTGTCCTGAGAGATAGATCATCCCCTTCTTCTTCTTCCTCTTGACCTTCCATACCGGTGATACATGAGCGTCACCGGGCTGATTACGACCGCATCTATAAGCACCCTGTGATTGCGCCGCGGTTTTTAGACATTTTTGCTTTTGACTGTTTGGATGTTGTTGATAATTTGAGACGGATGGTCTCGATGGTTGGGCTGGAGCAGTTCATGGAGATTAGAGCTCCAGCCTACCTCGAGCCTACACTGGAGTTTGTGAGCTCTGTGACTCACCTGCTCGAGGAGAAAGCCATCAAGTACCGGTTGCTGAACCGAAATTACTTAGAACCGATGGATTAGTGGAGAGACATCTTCGGCTTCCCGACCCCCATAGTTTCCGATTTCCCTTCTCGAGCTGTAGCTCGACAGTTCTGGGGACAGATAGCTCATGTAGTTGAGCATGCTGATAGGTGGAGACCTAGAGACTCCAGGGAGAGGATTATTTTCCACCTCGCTTTCAAACTCGCCCACCGTATATTCAGCGAGACACTTCTGGCGCGTACTGAGACGCCCTAGAAGGTTAGACAGGAGGAGCTTTTGAGTTTATTTTGCATGGTGACTGGGGGTGTGCCTGATTTTGGTGCGATGCTAGTTGAGGATCTGCACCGGATCAAGGCTTAGGCGAAGGGGGACATTTGTTGTGGCGGCTTAGTGACTCACTTAGCTACTGAGATGGGGCTGGATTTGAGTGCATGTACACTAGTGGCGGCTGTCAAGCCGCTAGGGCTGCAGGAGATGATCACCAGGAGGATTCTAGTTCCTCGTGGACTTACTACGCCATATGTGGCGATGCCTTGGGAGCAGACTGCCCCTCAGGGTATTAGGTGGTCGTCTCAGTTTTCTGTCTATGATTCTCAGTACTGGTCCACTGCGTGGATCCCTTACATTGAGGACGCTAGGGATGCAGCGGCTCAGGTGCAGGAGGATGAGGATGAGGAGGACGATGGCGGTGCTGCCATGGAGACAGGGACGGACACGGCCGGTCCCAGTGTACCAGTCGTCGATCTGGACGATGAGGAGACTGAGGAGGAGGCAACTGCACCACCATCACGTCCTGCCAGGCACAGAGTCCACAGACAACGGGATCCCGTAGCTCACAGACGGATAGCCGAGCTGACGGATCAGATGATCGACTCTTACGCCGCCCTATCCTTGGACATGTTAGAGATGAGGGAGAGCCATCACTACCAACGCCGGATGTTGGAGATACAGTTCCAGCACACTATGGGCTACCCTTTTGATCCTTCCCATCATCCGTACGTGCCATATCCACCGCCACCACCAGCAGATCAGGACTAGAGCTTGCAGGGATTTCTTTCTTTTATTTATTATGCAGCTCAGCTTATGTCCGGTGAGTACTTTCTTTCAGGCTTATTTTGACCCATTGGGACAATGTGTCCCAAGTATGGGGTATTTGGATGTATTAATATGACTTATGTGTATGCTTGTATGACTCTACCGGATATTATTGTTTTTTCTTTCTTGCTCTATGTGTTTATTTGAGACTACATGCATGCATACAGGTTATTTGATTGAGAAAAACGTCAAAAACAGGTTAAGAAAAAAAATTTATGACCTCGACCGAAGTGACTCTGACCAATCGAGGTGTAGCACCTCAGTTGACTTAGAACATCTCGACCAAGACGGTTTAACTGAGACAGTTTTCGAAACGATTTTGTGCTTCTTATCTGGATATGACCTCAGTGAAGATTTTGTTTGCGGACTGGTTTTGAAATCTTTACATGTTTGAAAGGTTTTATGATATGTTTAAGTTGCTAAATGATTTGTTTGAAATTTGTGGCATGTTTAATACTTTGTTTTTATCCAAATTATGTTGAATTTGAAGGTTGACACCACATGATGAGTTCTATCACTTTCTTCCTGGGATGATTAAGGCCATTCACTCTCTTCTCTTCTTCTTCTTCTTGATCATTCTTAGCCCCTCATATCATATTTGACTCCCTTTGCCTATCTGGGAATTTGGAAGCAAGCAAGTGAAAAGCAAGTGAAAGAAAAGTTGAGATGTTGGCTGGAAGTTAGAAAGAAACAAATAGGTTTGGGGAAGTCAATCATGATGATGAGTAACTCGGCACCATTCACATAGCTGGGTGTTTGTGTCTTGCTAAAGTCGGATTGAGCGATATTCCTAACGGGTCATGGTATGTGCATCAAGGGTTTGAGGCATCTCGAGAAATTGATGATTGTTGATCTCCTAGGCTTCGGTTATTGTGCACCTCTGTCCATGCATCCCAAAAAGTAAAATAAAAAGTAAATAAGCAAAGCTTATTGGTGGAAGATGTTGAAGTTCAAAAGCAAGTAAAGTGAAGATCCTTTTCTCGGATTCTAGCACCACATTCCCTATATACATCCCACCATCACACGTTTCTTGACCTTCTCTTGAAAAGCCCTTGAGACCTCGAGCTTGTTGATTGACTTGGTGGTTTAAACTGGATTATACATGATTAATTTCGATAATTATGATTTATTATGCATTCTATGATTTTATGCAAAGATGAACAACTTTCTTATATTTATTAAATGTTTTGATCGTGTATTGATTTTATTTGCCATGAAGCATTCTCTTAGAGTGATCTATGAGTGGAGCACACCATTAAAATGTTTTGAAATACTTTTCATTGATCTTCATTACTTATAATCCATTCTATCTTGTACTTAAGATTTGGAACTTGCTTGGGGACAAGCAAGGGACAAGTATGGGGTATTTTGATAGCATGAACTATAGTCTATATTTTGGGACTTGTTTAGACGTTTTATCTTCAATAATCTGCATGCTTGAATGTATATTATGTGATTATATTGTCGTTTCATCTACCTTTACGGGAATCGAGGTCTACACCAAGTTTCGTTGTAATCGTAGGTAAAATGGAACATTTTGGATCGAAATGGAGCTAAGGAATTAACAAAAGAGATTTACTTTGGACCAGATTTGAGAGATTTCACCTTCAGTTGAGAGTTACCTCGGTCAGCTATAGTACCACCTCGACTGAGGTGATTTAGAGGAGCGCCCCGACCGAGGCGAATACTTTGACGCGGCGAGATATATTTTATTTGGCTGAGATCTTTTATTTTTGGAAGGAGGGATCTTATATTTTTGGGCTGGATTTCTGGAAGGAAGATCATATATTTGGGAGATCTATTTTTGAGATATGGATATATTTTATTAGGAAATTATCTTTTTAAGATATTTTATCTTTGGAAGATAATTCTCCTATATAAAGGGTTGGATTTTCCACAAGTGAAGGCATGCTTAGAGGTTGAGAGCATCCAACAATTAAGGGATTTTCTGGAGTTTTGAAGGAAGCTTGAAGATTGAAGATCAATCAAGGAAGATTTGATAGCTTGTTATAGCTTTTTAAAGGGATTTGTAAGACTTTCTTAGATTCCCTTTGATTTGTTGTCTTTGTATGATTTGTGATTGAGGAACGCTGATTTGTTTGATATTTGATTCAGTTATTGAAACCTTGTTCTTAAGGTTTTTGCGTTCAAATATTCATTCTCTTCCCGTATATTTGATTATTGCTTTCATGATGATGAGTGGCTAATTTCCTTGTGCGATTCTAGGGTGATTGGCTGAAAGTTGTGGGAAAGACGATGATAGAATAATCTTAATCCCAGTAGGACCCTGAAAGCTCGAGTCTTTATCCTTAACCCTAGAACATCTTATTCAGTCGATGAACATCTCGGCCGGGGTGGAACTTGATTGACCGAGGTGACCATTTCTGATCCGAAACTGAGAGTTAAGTGTTAGAGTTTGCCAAATCCTATTCTTATTACACCTTTCCTGGTTCAATGCAAGCTTAGGATGAGACTTACCCGGTAATTCCTTAGTTTGTTTAGCCAAGATCATAAGTGTAGGTAATAAAGGTTTATCCTTTATTGGGGTTAGAGTGTGCCTTCATCCCATCTTTATGAGTTAGCTTGAGACTTACCCGGTAAAGGTTGATTCTATTCCCTTAGTTGGTGTGTTGGTTTGAGACTATAATTCCTTTCCTTAGTATCTTGAGACTTACCCGGTGATAGGTTCTTTGGCTTGAGATTGTGAGTAGTGAGACTTATCCGGTGATCTATTCCACTTTAGAAACACCTTCCCTTTGCAAAATCTCAGCTTTGTCCGCTTATCTTGAGATCTTGAGTTGGAACCACAACTAGACGCTTTAATCCCTAGAATTTGCATATTTTCCTTTATTGACCTTATTATCATCTTTGATTGTTTTAATCGCTTTTATGGTTATTTGCAAATATTGACAACCTATACTTGCTTTGTTTCACCTAAGTCCCTGAGATCGACACCCCGGAATTCTTGCTTTTACTATAATTGATCCGTACACTGCGGGTTTCGCATCCTTGTTTAAGCATATTTCCTCGGTTATAAATTTAAAGCTTACACAAACCGTTTGGAGCGAACACGACCTTTCATATTTTAGGCTTTTCATTTTCGGAACTTAATTCCAACTTTAATTCTGTCATTTATGTTTGAACCTTTGGTTAGCCCTCATCCACTATATAAGGATGGCTTGGCTCATTTATAAATTCATGTCTAAATTGAATCCAAGTGTTGAGAAGGAAAATCCTCTTACTTGGTTTAGGCATCACTTCTCCTTCAATCCTCTTAAAGTTCTATCTTGGATCTAGTCTTTGATCCAAGCCTATCATACTCGAGGATCCTTTTTGAAGGATTAACCGAACGCTTCCGCATCCATTTCTAAGCTTCCGCCGCTCAAGTTCTACGTTTGATCCAACTCAAACGATCAAGAAGAAGTAGTTGAAGTTTCTCCTCGATCTAGATCACCCATATTTCTATCATTGGTATCAGAGCTCAGGATCGAAATCAAGTTCTTTACTTTTGTTTTTGATTGTTCATCATCAAGTTCTACGTTTGATCCAACTCAAACGATCAAGAAGAAGTAGTTGAAGTTTGAACCTTTGGTTAGCCCCCATTCACTATATAAGGATGGCTTGGCTCATTTGTAAGATATGTCTAAGTTAAATCCAAGTGTTGAGAAGGAAAACCCTCTTACTTGGTTTAGGCATCACCTTCTTCTCCCACCTTCTTAAAGTTCTTATCTTGGATCTAGTCTTTGATCCAAGCCTTCATACTCGAGGATCCTTTTGAAGGATCAACCAAACGCTTCCGCCACCCAAATTCTAAGTTTGATCCAATTCAAACGATCAAGAAGAAGTAGTTGAAGTTTCTCCTCGATCTAGATCTCCCGTATTTCTATCATTGGTATCAGAGCTCGGGATCGAGGTCAAGTTCTTTACTTCTGTTTTTGATTGTTCATCATCAAAATTTTTTTTCTCTTCAATGTTGTTGAAGATCTTCAAGTGTTCTTCGAAGATCTTCATCCTTCTTCAAGTGTTCTTCGGAGTTCTTTGAAGATCTTCATTGTGTTCTTCGGTGTTCTTCGAAGATCTTCAACCGTTCTTCAGTGTTCTTCAAAGTTCTTCATTGTTATTCAAGTGTTCTTCATCGTTCATCATGTTCTATGATGATGATGATCAGTTTGACTTGTATGGAGAATGGTTTCCGTCTCTCCATGAATTAAAGCTCAAGGCGGCCAAACAAACCTCCTGGAGGTACCGACGGAGACAATATTTTGAGGATGAGGAGTGGTTGCCTCCTCCGGGCCCACCAAGGCCGACTTATACCATGGATGTGCACCAACAATATCCAAACCGACAAGTTCATTTTGAGGATAGTTATATTGCCCCAAGACGTCATGCTAATACCCAAGAAGAGTCGGTCGTGCTCAAGGCAACAAATGATGATCTAAAGCGTGAGTTAGAAGCTTTGAAGGCACAAGTTCTTGCCCTAACGACAGTTGCCTCCTCCGGATCCACCAAGACCGACTTATACCATGGATGGGCACCAACAGTATCCACACCGACAAGCTTATTTTGAGGATACTTATATTGCCCCAAGACGTCATGCTAATGTCCAAGAAGAGTTGGTCGTGCTCAAGGCAACAAATGATGATCTAAAGCGTGAGTTAGAAGCTTTGAAGGCACAAGTTCTTGCATTGATGATGGTTACCCAACAAGAAGAACCTCAACCAGTGTCTCAACCACGGTGTGAGTTGGTAGTCCAACCGTTGGGTGATGAAGTTGAAGACGAGGAAGATGTCATCATTAATACTTGTGCCCCGATTATTCCAATTCATCTTGTCAATCCGTTATGTGGAGAATATTTTCAAGATGACAAAGATGAGATCATCATCAAGGGTGAAGAAGCCATCAGTCTTGACAATGACACAATTATGTTGTTGGCCTACAAGTTCGAACCGGCTGAACCGAGGTTTGATTTTGTTTTGTCTAATAACATATTTACCGACTTACCCTTGCTTCTTTCCGGCATGCCTCCGACGTACAATGTCACAAGCTTAGACGGCATGGTAGACAAACTCACCGGCGAGACCATCCACATGTACTACAAGTTTGAGCCTCCCGATCCGGAGTTCGTCCTATTTATGTTCAACAAGCTTCGCGGCCCCACGGTTCTTTTGAAAGACTACAAGTCCAAGCCGCCCGACTTCAACAATGGGTATCCAGTACTGCATTTCAAGGGTCTTGTTCCTCAAGTGACTCCTCTCTTTTCTGACAATGAAACGGGGACGTTTCACATTTAAGAGGAGGAGAATGATACGCCCCCGGATGGCGATGCCATCCGTGTTTCCGGCTAAAAGGATCCGCACCATTTTGAAGATATTTATTATTATTCGGCTATTTAATAATATGCCTTTAATATTCGGAACTTTAATTCCGGAACTTAATGTCGTGACTTAAATTCCGACCTTTTATATTTTAGGCTTTTCATTTACGGAACTTAATTCCGACTTTAATTCTGTCATTTATGTTTGAACCTTTGGTTAGCCCCTATCCACTATATAAGGATGGTTTGGCTCATTTGTAAAATGATGTCTAAGTTGAATACAAGTATTGTGAAGGAAAAATCCTCTTACTTGGTTTAGCCATAAATTCTTCTTCAATCCTCTCAAAGTTCTATATTGGATCTACTCTTTGATCCAAGTCTTTCATATTCGAGGATCCTTTTGAAGGATCAACCGAACGCTTCCGCATCCATTTCTATGCTTCCGCCGCTCAAGTTCTAAGTTTGATCCAACTCGAACGATCAAGAAGAAGTAGTTGAAGTTTCTCCTCGATCTAGATCCCCCCTATTTCTATCATAGAGTCTCTTAAGACCTCTAGAATTAAACCAAAAGAGACTTGTGTGGTGCAATCTCAAGTTACGGCATTGTTAGATCCTTGTAGGAAATGTGTTAAGCATTTTGCCTTGTTGATCTTAAACTGTTGCCTATAAAGGAGCGAGTGAGTGTTATTGTAGGGACACAAAATGAGATCGACAAGGAAAAGAGCGAGGAACAAGACTTTGGCAAGAGGAATGAACAAAAAAAGCACTCCAGTGAAGAATCTCGGCCCATCCAGAAGGAATCTCGCCCGAGATACGAGAAATCTTGCCTGTGATACGAGAAATCTCGCCCGAGAAACGAGAAATCTTGCCCTAGTGCCAATATTCTTCGCCCTAGTGATGAATCTCGCCCTAATACAAATTTTCCTCGCCCCAGTGGTGACTTATCTCGCCCTAGTGAAGTTTTTCTCACTCTAGTGAAAAATCTCGGGCCATTATAGAGAAATCTCGCCTGAGATTCCATAAACCTCGCCCTAGTGCATCGGCATCTCACCCCAATGGTGATTTTTCTCGACATAATGATGATATCTCGTCCGAGCTTTCAAGGATTCCTTTTATTCTAAGGAAGAGTTGTATAATGATCATCTATCCATAGACGTTATTCTTAGATATTTGGATTGAGAATTAACCATATTAAAGGGAGGTAGCTTAATTATTCCTTTGGATGAGAATTTAAGAGTAGCTTGTCTAAACTTTCCTAAATGTGACAATAATTCCATTATTCTGTTTAGGATGTTTAGAGATTGGTTATGTTATATACTTTCTTAGTGATAGTGCATTGATCATTGACTTTTTGAGAAAGTTTGTTTTAGTCACCATTATTCTATTTGAGTGATTATCTTAAGCATTGTGTGTTCGGGGATTCTAGAAGTAAGTTTAACTTGTTTAGAGAGTTCTTTATTAAAATTGAACATGTGTGCATGCCTAGTTGCTATTGCAAGTATCTCATTGAGGAAAAGACCTCTATGGTTGATAAAGGTCATTTGGAGAGGTACATATCTTGTGATAGGTTGACCACATATGATTATGGACCACGTTCGCTTGAGGAAATAGTTCGAACTTCTAGGGAATATTTGAGGACTATTATGAGTAAATCTAGATGTATATATCTTGATTCTACTGCATCCTCGTTTGGAGACATAAGTGTGAGCTTATTTGAGGAGTTAACTAGACCTAAGAAGGGGAGAAATTGCATCTTTAAGGGTGTAATGTTATCGCCTATAAGTCTTGCTTACTCTAGGATTTTCCACCCCTATCTAGCATTGAACTATCATGATTATGTAGTTAAGCTGCTTTCCTTAACTTTCTATGATCTTATACCGTTGCCTTTAGATGAACGAGTAGAGTTTATTGCAGAAAAACAGGTGGACTTCATCAAGGGATTGTATGCTAGGACACGCATAAGGCTGGAGGAGAAGCGGAGGTTGAAGCTCTCACTTAGAGGAGATAGACAATTTGAGGTGTTACGCGGCTTAAGTACTTATGTGACTAGTGATGAGTATGTCGATGATTCGAGGACGAATCCTTTTCAAGAGGAGTAGAACTGATGACGTGATTGATGACACTATATTAGGCACTCTTTTAGGTAGTTTTCACATTCATTCATGCATGGTTTTGCACATGTTCGGGACATTTTATGCTTAATCGAGTCATACTTACAAAATAGACGTCTACATGAGCATATGTCGGTTTTGTAGGTATTTTGGGGAGCTTTCATGCATTATTGATCATATCCGAGGATCAAGCCTCGTGACGGCTCGGATTCAAGGTTCCAATGGAGCAAGCATGAAGAAAAGAAGAAATTGACCTTAGTTGGTGAGAGCCATGCACCGGCTTATGTTTAGCCATGCAACATTCATCTCGGTCCAACCCCTACCCATCTCGGACGAGATGCTCACATGTCAACCCGAGATCGTCGTCAAGACCACCACGACACTTGGCACAATCTTCCTACCCACGACATTTGGCTCCCATGATGGATGAGAGGTGTCTTGTTGCAGCCTACACACTTTTGCAGGGGGATTTCCATTCTCCTAACAATCCTTAGTACTACGCTCAGGATGTGATACGCAATGGGTTTTAAATTTATACTCGTTATATTTATCCTAACTCCTAGCGAACCCGCAGTGTACGGGACGTTTGTAGTAGGGATAGTATTCCGAGGTCGAACACAAAGACTAAGGTGAGATTGATTCGATTAATGATCAAGTTTAGTGAAGATCTGGTCTAAGAAGAAAGAAAGAAATAAAGGAATGAAAAATCTCAATATTTTTTGGTGGGTTTTTAGGTGTTCTATCAAAGAATCACAAATCATGCAAAATGAACAATCAACTATGCTAACAAATCAACACAAACAAACAAGCTAAAACAAGATATAGATCAACGAGAGAGGGAACGGATTCTAGGGATTGGAAGTTCCGGTTATGGCATAGGACTCAAGCTATCTAATCATTCCTTGGATTAACTATGATATGTTGGGAGTAAGTGTTTCTAGATTGGGATCAATCACCGGGTAGGTCTCATGATCCACTAATCCATCCCTAAGATCTCATTACCGGGTAAGTCTCTAAGAACCTAAGGGACGGAATTCTACACAAACCGGATTGTCACCTAGAGATCTAACCTATCTGTTACGCTAAGATCGTGTGATGTATGAACGCAATAAGCTTTAAATTTATACTCGTTATATTTATCCTAAATCCTAGCGAACCCGCAGTGTACGGGACGTTTGTAGTAGGGATAGTATTCCGAGGTCGAACACAAAGACTAAGGTGAAACCGAGTCAAACAATGATCAAAGATAGTGTGAATCTAGACTAAGATAAGATGAGAAACAAAGAAAATGGAAAAACACAATATTTTTGTTGGTTTTCGTGGTGATCAAACAAAGATCACAAGTCAAGCAAGATGATAAACAACTAACAACTCAAGCTAGCAAACGAACAAGTAACACAAAGCACAAGAATATGATCAAGAGAGAAAAGTAGATTCTAGAGGTCAAGATTTCCGGTTATGGCATAGGACTCAAGGTTCTAAGGATTTTAAGGACTAGCTGCGGTGTTGGGGAAAGAATGTTTCACTAATGGAAGCGATTACCGGGTAGGTCTCTCACTTCACTAATCCCGCATCAAACTCCTATTACCGGGTAGGTCTCAAGGGGTTAGAATAAGGAATTCCACACAAACTAGATACTACTTAGGGGGTAACCCTCTCCTTACCGGGTAAGTCTCGGAATAGGGAAATCTCAAGCAGTAATCCTAGCACACTCAATCCAATAGCGGCTTATGAGGCTCACTACTACCTAGAATTCATCTTCTAAGGTATCTAAGATCGGGAATCATCGGGTAGATCTCTTCCTTCACTTAGGTTGATAGCATTAGGTGATCCTAAGCTAAATTAGGCTAAATAAACACTAGGATTTAAACAACCAAACACCCTAACATGCAGATTTATCATTTAAAGAGCAACAGGAGAATAAATCGGGCTGTTCTACAGATAAATCGGCCGATTTATCTGATGAACAGGTCGATTTTTCCTTCTGTTGTGAGTTTCGTGCATATAAATCATCCTAAACTAACATATAAGCCCATCCTATCATCATCCTAGCCATAACCATCGATCCATTACTCCAGAATCACAACAAACTAGCCAATAGTATGCATATTAAGATCCAAAATCATCATACAAGCATACATGGTGTTCATAGATGGATAATGAAAGATAAGCAAGTAAAATCAATAAATCTCAGCCGAATCCGAGTTGTAGCAAGACTTACAAACTCTTAAATGAAGATTCAAAACGTTCCTAACAATCCTTGCAATGGTTCTTCAAGCCAAGATTACAAAAATTACTCAAAAGTTACTCAAAACCTCACTATCCTCCTACAATGGTGTTCTTCTTCTTCCTTCAATCCTTGAGAGCTTTTCTTCTCCTCCAAACTTGCCTCCAAAATTAATGAGCTGTGAATGAGAGTGTGGGAGAGGAGAGATGCTCAGCAACCACCTGCAGGACCACTTATATTCTCCACCAAGAGCAAGGACGGACAAGAGATCGTGGGACACGTGGCTTAAGCTGTCAAAGCCCCAAAAATCGACCCAGTAGGAGAAAATCGGCCGATTAAGCTGCTAGTTGGTCCGATTTTCTTCAGCAGAAACATGCCATGATCGTTTAGCCATGAGTTGATCCATTGCTTGCACCAATAGTGGTCTTTGTGTCCCTTGTTGCTCCATTTATGCTCCTCCTTAGCCTTGGATGTGTACCATCATGAGGCTTGGCCCTCTAATGTATCGGTTAATGTCCAAAAGACCCCCGAAATACCTACAAAGCAACGCACAAGTCCGTGTAGACGTCTATCTCGACAAAATACGTGAATTGAGTGCAAACGTCGCGAATTTGTGCTAAACCATGCATGAATGAGTGATGAATCTATCTAAATGATTACCTAAACCTAAGTCATAAATCGTGTTATCACTATCCTTACCGGGTAAGTCTTGAAAGAGTAAGTCCTAAGCAACTATCCTAGCACACTCAGTCCAATGGCGGCTTATGAGGCTCACCACTACCTAGGGTTTGTCATCTTTGAAATCTAAGAGTAAGAATCACCGGGTAGGTCTCTTCTAACACTTAGTTGCTAACACTAGATCACCCTAGGGTAGATTTATCTCAACAAACACTAGGGTTTCAACATTCTAACAAAACCAAAGCTTGATCCATCGAACCAGGGAGAATCACGGTTTGTTCTATCAAGTCCACGGCCGTGGTTTGACATGAACAATCCGTGAAGTTCAACAGAGGCTACGTCCAAGTAAGTGACTCATCCAAGGGCAAATCTAAGTCCATCCTATCATAGTCCTAGCCACAACCATCCTTTCCTTACCCTAAAATCACATCTATTTAGCCTTCAACATTCATCATAACAATCAAAATCAAACATAAAATAATGGCTTCCATTTGCAAGATAATGAAGAGAAAGAGATGAACAAGTGAAGTAAACAAAACCAAGCTGAAAATGGAATTAGAATGACTCACAACCCTTCTTAAAGAAGGTTTAAATGGTTCATACAACTCTAGAAATCGATTCCGAGATTCTTCACTACAAAAGCTATCAAGTCTATCAATGGTGTGCTCTCCTTTTTCTCCAATGAAGCTCTTCTCCAATGGTAGCTTCCTTCTACCTTCCCCTTCCAAGAATCTTCTTGTTGAGAGTATTGTTGTGTGTGTAGAGTGATGGGAGAATACCCAATTCCAAGATGCCCCCTCTTCAGCCAATGCAGGACCACTTTTATACTACAACTTTGCAAGAGCTGGCCAAGAGATCGTGGCACAACTGTCACAACCACCTGGCAAGAACCACGGGTGGTTCCACGGCCGTGGACCTTCAGTGAACCGTGGTTTGGTGCTTCAACTTCGCTTTTGATCATTAAGCTTTGATTTGGTGCATGGCTTGTGTTGGCAAGGTTCCATGAGTCCTCCTTAGCCTCTAGTTTTCATCCTAATGAGTCCGAGGGTGTGTCATCTCGATGAACGATCCTCAAACGTATCGATTTAGCTCCTAAATCTCCCAAAATACCTACAAAGCAATGCACAAGTCCGTGTAGACGTCTATCTCGACAAAATACGTGAATTGAGTGCAAACGTTGTGAACTAGTGCTAAACCATGCATGAATGAGTGACAAATCTATCTAAATGATTACCTAAACCTAAGTCATAAATCGTGTTATCACTTAGTTTTGAAATCCCAAGTGCGGAGAAGAGAAGAAAGGACACTCCATTGAAGAGAAGATAAGAACACCATTTTCATAGTCTTAGAGTGAGTTTTTGAGAGTCTTGTAGTGAGGAAAGTTGTAGAGATTGTTGAGCTCGTTTTGAAGCTACTCTTGGATGCTTGTAAGCTTGATCTAAACTTATTATTCAGCCTGTCCTTGATTTATATTGCTTCCTTTACCTTCATCTAGCTATGGCATGCATGTTTGATGGTATGATGATGAATGAACTTAAGATGATTGTTGTTGGCTAAGTAGCGTGCGATTCTAGGGAGAAGTATGAAAGGTTATGGATAGAATAATGATAGATTGGACTTAGATGTATCTTAGGATAGTTGCTTGCTCAAAATACCTAGCTCAGTTTGCAATCTCGGCCTGTTCTTCATCCATTTCGGTTGAGATGTCCATGATCCACCCGAGGTGTGTGAGCTAAAGTTCCTATGGTGCTATATCTTCATGTTATGGAGTTTGAGAGTTGAAATCCTAGTATTTGTTGAGCCTAATCTAGCATTAGGGTGACCTATGTTAGTAAACTAGGTGAGCGATGAGACTTACCAGGTAATTCCCGCTCTTAGGTATAGAAGATGACAAGCATTAGGTAGTAGTGAGCCTCAAAAGCCGCTATTGGATTGAGTGTGCTAGGATTGTTGTTTAGGACTTGCCTTCCCGAGACTTACCCGGTACGAAGAGGTTTGACCCCTAGATAGCAATCCTGTTTGTGTAGAATTCCCAATCTTACGTCCCTAGAGACTTACCCGGTAATAGGACCTTAGGTGCGGGATTAGTGGACCATGAGACCTACCCGGTGATAGAATCCCATTAGAGAAGCATTCCTTCCCAACATACCGCAGCTGATCCTAAGTTGATTAGAAGCTTGAGTCCTTGCCATAATCGGAAATCCGAATCTCTAGAATCCGCTCTCTATACATTGATTTTATATCTTGTGTTTGCTTTGTTATTTAGTTGACATTGTTGTTTGATTGTGATCTTTGTTTGATCACCACAAAAAAACCATAAAAACGTATGATTTCATTTCTTTGTTTCCATCTTTTTCCTTATCTTAGACTTGAACTATCCTTGATCATTGCATGATTTAATATCACCTCGGTCTTTATGTTCGACCTCGGAATGCTTTCTTTTCTACTTGTGATCCGTACACTATGGGTTAGCTAGGAGTCTAGGATATCATATCGAGTTATAAATTGTGAGACTTTGTGTGCATGATTTGGGCGAACAAGTTCTTTGCACTCTTGCCTCGGATTTGCTTAGCATCACTTTCTAGAACAATAACAAGTTTTTGGCGCCGTTGTCGGGGACTAGGTTAAGATTGAATCACTGTGTGTGATTGTTTATAGTTTAGGTCTTTCTTTTGCTTGTGATCATGTTTTTTTTGTGTCTTTGATTTTTCAGGACATCTCTCACTCTTTTGGTGCATGCGAAGATCTCGTGGCAAGGATTTAGCTCCATTCGATCCCAAACCGGAGAAAACACTTAAGACTAGATTCGAAGGTGCTAAGAAGAAGAAAGAGATGGCCGAAGTAAACCTTAGGGATGAATTGGATGCAATTTTAGATCAACTAAGACTCAGAGAAGAAGCTCTAGAGAAATGAGGCTTAGCGAAGAAGCTTTGGAAAATGAGAGGAGGCTTGCAAACGAGAGGCAAGAAGATTTTAGGAAGGACATTGAGGAAATTAGGCGAGCTTTGGAGCAAATGGAGCTTAATCTTCGTCAACCACCGCCTCCACCACCACCTCAACCGGTAGTACATGTTCGGTTTGAGCCGATTATTATTGAGGAACCACAAACACTTGGCCAACGCATGGATCCGGCTCAAAGAGTACACCGTCTGGGTGTCAATTTTGGTGATCCCGCAGCTCATGACTATGAGCTCCGCCCTCAAGTGCTTCAAATGATTAGGAATAATTAATTTGGAGGGATGGAAGGAGAGTCACCGCATCAACACTTGATGAATTACGATATTTTGATGGAGACTCTAAGACCACCTAAATTGGAGAGCAACAACCATAAACTTAGGGCTATTTCCTTCTCACTTAAGGATAAAGGCTTGGCTTGGTACCAATCCATACCACAAGGACGAGTGGCCACTTGGGAGGAGATGACAACCGAGTTTTTGACAAAATTCTTCCCGCCTTCCACGACAACCGAACTAAGAGGGAAGATAAATGCCTCACCATGAAGGATTGAGAGAGCCTATTCAAATCTTGGGAGAGATTCAAGGATCTTCTCCTAGATTGTCCACACCACGGAATTCCGAAGATAGAGTTGTTGTAGATTTACTTCAAGGGACTTGATGAGGATAGCCAATTCAAGCTCCAATCACTTTCTGGAGGTACATTTATGGAGAAGAATGTGGACGAGGCTTGGGAGTTTGTAGAGAAGCAAGCCTTAGTGATAGAGAAATACTCTCATATGAAGAGTGATGGGAGGAGATCGGGAGCTTATGAAGTAAGTGAAGTCACCATGAGCAACTACAAGCTTGATTCCATCAACAATGAGTTGAAGTCCTTGAGAGAGTTGTGTGCCACCACTTTTAAGAACCAAGAAACTCCTCAAGTACAAGTGCAAGCTCAAGCAAATTTGTCTTCTAAGGAGGAAGATGTGAATTATACGGGGAGAAACAACTTCAATGGAGGGTACCAAGGCCCTAGGAACTTCAACAACAATAAGAACTTTAACAACTACCGCCCCAACCACAACCATCCCGGGTTCTCATACTCTAACCCGGATGGTGCCTTAAACCCTCCCACTTTAACAAGCCAAGCACCACCACCAAGGGCTTCACAAGAGCCTCCACCCGGTTTTACTCAACCACCAAAAGATAGAACCGAGGTGTTTCTTGAACAATTGATAGGAAAGATGATCGGATTTGAGAGCGCAATCACATAAATTACCAAAGCTCAAAAGGTGCTAGAAGCACAAGTGTTCCATAAAGCGGGTGAGACACAAAGAGATCCGAGGAAGCTTCCCGGAAGAACCAAAGATAACCAAAGAGGGCAATTGTTAGCAATTACCACTAGGAGTGGATTGAGCACAAATGATCTTTTGCCCAAGGGTGTTGACAAGGGGAAGAAGGTGATGGTGGAAGAAGAACCAAGGCAAGATGAAGGTGGCAAGAGCAAAGAAGTTGAGCAAATCTATCTGCCACCTCCTCCATACAAGCCACCACTACCATTCCCTCAATCTCGAGCAAGAGCTCGATTGGACAAACACTTTGGTAAATTCCTTTAACTTATGTCTAAATTGCATATTAACATTCCGTTCATGGATGCAATATTAGGTATGCTGGCATATGGTAAATTCTTGAAAGAGATACTCTCCAACAAGAGGAAGTTGGAGGAATATGGTGAAGTGAGGATTACAAAGAGATCGTCCAAGTTGATACAAACCATGAGGGAGGAAATGCCTCCTAAGTTGCGAGATCCGGGCTCATTTTGTGTGCCGATTTGTGTTGGTGAAGTCAATATGAAGCTCTATGTGACTTTGGAGCTAGTGTAAGCATAATCCTGCTTGCACTATGCAAAAAGGTTGGGCTAGGAGAGCTAAAGCCGGTCAAGATGACCCTTTATATGACGGACCGATCCATCACCCATCCGGTAGGAATACTAGAGGACATCCCGGTGCAACTCCAAAAATTCTATGTGTCGATAGACTTCGTTGTGTTAGACATCCCGACCACTATCTCGTTCCCATCATCTTGGGAAGACCATTTCTAGCCACATCCGGATGTCGATTGCAAGAATGGAACCCTCTCATTCAATATAGGAGAGGAGTACATAAAGTTCAAATTGGTCACAATGGTGAAGGGGCCAGCTCTAGATGAAGATATCTTTAACATTTGTGATGATGAAGATTATAGAGAGGTGGTGAGTTCCATCTTGATTAAGGACCCCTTGGAGAAAGTTCTTAGCATGAGCATCATGGAGGAAGGTCTATAGGAGCATTTCAATGAAGAATTCCAAGGCTTGGATGCACTACAAGAAGAGCCAAATGTTGAATTTGAAGCACTAGAAGAGGAACCAAGGGCTGAAATTGAAGAGGGGGTAAAGTTGACCTTGATCTCGGTTGCAAGCAGGTCATCTCGACCAAGATGGTGCTAGGACCATCCGAGGTGAACACAACAGAACCTCACCTTGGTTCACATCTCGACCGAAGTGCCCCTGAGCCAACCGAAGTCCCTGAACTCCGAGAAGAAGGTCCAAATGTTATTGATGAAGGTTCAAGGTGTCTTGGCGAGTCTTCAATGGCTTTGGAGTCATCTAATGTTGAGCTATATGGAGCACATCCCATTGAGAAAGGTCCTCCTAAACTTGATCTCAAACCTCTCCCTTCTCATTTAAAGTATGCTTTCCTTGGTGAAAATCCTACATATCCTGTGATTGTGAATGCATCCTTGAGTGATGATGAGCTTGAGAAGCTTTTGACTGAATTAAAATTGCATAAGAGAGTTATAAGTTACACCATTGATGACTTAGTCGGCATTAAATCATCCTTGTTCATGCATAAGATCTTAATGGAAGACAACCACAAGCCATATATTGAACCTCAAAGGAGATTGAACCCAATCATGAAAGAAGTAGTCAAGAAAGAGATCTTAAAATTGCTAGATGCGGGAATCATTTTCCCGATTTAAGATAGTAAGTGGGTTAGTCCCGTTCATGTAGTGCCTAAGAGGGTGGTTGACCGTAGTAACTAATGAGAATAATGAACTTATACCAACTAGGACGGTTACGGGCTGGATGATGTGTATTGACTATAGGAAACTTAATGTGGCCTCTAGGAAAGATCATTTTCCTCTTCCCTTTTTTGAACAAATGCTAGAGAGGTTAGCTCAACATTCTCATTTTTGTTATCTTGATGGTTATAGTGGGTTTTTTCAAATCCCAATCCACCCGGATGACCAAGAAAAAAATACATTTACTTGTCCATGGGGAATATTTACATATAGGAGGATACCATTTGGGTTGTGTAATGCACCCACCACCTTTTAAAGGTGTATGATGGCTATTTTTTCTGAGTATATTGAAAAATATTATGGAAGTGCTCATGGATGATTTCTCGGTTTATGGATCTTCATTTGATGATTGTCTTGCTAATCTATATTTGGTGTTGAAGAGATGTGAAGAGATTAATCTTGTATTGAATTAGGAGAAATGCCACTTCAAGGTGAGTGAAGGTATAGTCTTGGGACATTTGGTTTCCCATGGAGGCATTGAGGTTGATAGAGAAAAAATTGAGACAATAGAGAAGTGCCACCTTTCAAAGGTGTATGATGGCTATTTTTCTGAGTATATTGAGAATATTATGGAAGTGCTCATGGATGATTTCTCGGTTTATGGATCTTCATTTGATGATTGTCTAGCTAATCTATCTTTGGTGTTGAAGAGATGTGAAGAGACTAATCTTGTATTGAATTGGGAGAAATGTCACTTCATGGTGAGTGAAGGTATAGTCTTGGGACATTTGGCTTCCCATAGAGGCATTGAGGTTGATAGAGCAAAAATTGAGACAATAGAGAAGTTGCCACCACCTACCTCAGTGAAAGGGGTAAGGAGTTTCTTAGGGCATGTCGGTTTTTACCATAGATTCATTAAAGATTTCTCTAAAATTTCTAAGCCTCTTACTAACTTATTAAGGATGTTGAGTTTGTTTTCTCAAAAGATTGCCTTGAGGCTTTTTGTAGGTTGAAGGACGCTTTGATCACCGCACTGATTATGCAACCTCCGGATTGGAGCTTACTGTTTGAGGTGATGTGTGATGCGAGTGATGTGGCCGTTGAGGCCATGATTGGACAAAGGAAAGATGGGCTTACACATGTCATCTACTACGCTAGCAAGACGCTAGACGAGGCCCAACTCAATTATGCCACCACCGAGAAGGAGTTGCTAGCGGTTGTGTACGCTTTTGAGAAGTTCCGGTCAAACCTAGTTGGAGTCAAGGTGATTGTGTACACGGATCATGTTGCGATCCGTTATTTACTCGCAAAGAAGGATGTCAAACCTTGCTTGATTTGGTGTATCCTTCTTCTCCAAGAATTTGATTTGGAGATTAGAGGTAAGAAGGGGTCCGAAAACTACGTGGTTGACCACCTTAGTAGACGTCCTCCCTTGGAGATTGAGAGAGATGAGATCCCGATTGATGACTCGTTCCGGGATAAGCAATTGCAAGTGGTGGAGGAGTGTCTACTCCATGTATCTAGGGGAAAGGAGCCATGGTTTGCGGATATCGTGAACTACTTGGTTTGTGAAGAAGTGCCTCCAGGTTTGTCCAATACCCAAAGAAAGAAAATTTTCAAGGACGTGAGACACTATTTTTGGAGTGAACCTCTCTTGTTCAAGAGAGGGTTGGATGGAGTATTCTGAAGATGTATTCCGGAAGATGAGATGGAGAGCGTGATCCGGCATTGCCATTCTCTACCATGTGGAGGACACACAAGGTTGCATAAGACTTGTGCCAAGGTATTGCAATCCGGATTTTATTGGCCTAACTTGTTTCGTGATGTGTAGAATTTTGTTGTGGCATGTGACGCCTGTCAAAGGACGGGCAACATTTCAAGGAGAAACGAGATGCCATTTAACAACATTCAAGAGGTGGAGATATTTGACATTTGGGGTGTGGACTTCATGGGTCCATTCCCCTCCTCATATATATGGAAACCTCTACATCTTCTTGGCGGTTGACTACGTATCTAGATCGGTGGAAGCAATTGCCTATCCCACGAATGACGCCAAGGCAGTGGTGCGGTTCTTCAACCGAGTGATCTTCCCAAGATTTGGAACACCAAGAGCAATTATAAGTGATGGAGGGAAGCACTTCACCGCTAGAAACTTTGGAGCTTTGTTGGCCAAGTATAGGGTGACTCACAAGGTTGCAACACCTTATCACCCCCAAACAAGTGGGCAAGTCGAGATCTCCAACTGTGAGATCAAGGGGGTTTAGAGAAGATGGTGTCAAGGGGTAGAAAGGATTGGGCCATGAGGCTTGATGATGCCTTGTGGGCATATAGAACCGCATTCAAGACACCAATTGGAACAACCCCCTACAAGTTGGTATATGGCAAGTCTTGCCACCTCTTGGTCAAAATGGAGCATAGAGAGTTTTGGGCCATAAAATGGTTGAACTTTGACATCAAGAAGGTCGGTGAGAAGAGGTTGCTAGACATCAATGCACTTGAGGAGCTTAGATTTGATGCTTACGAGAATGCCCGAATTTACAATGAGAGAACCAAGCGTTGGCATGACAAGTGCCTCATACCAAAGGAGTTGAGTGAAGGAGACTTGGTCCTACTCTTCAACTCAAGGTTGCGGCTCTTCCCCAGAAAGCTCAAGTGAAGATGGACTTGCCCGTATGTGGTGAGGAAGATCTTTCTTCATGGAGCGGTTGAAATTGGAGGAGATCATTGTGGTAACTTTAAGGTGAATGAGCACCGGTTGAAGAAGTATATCCGGGAAGCCCCGGTTGATGTGTTTTTCTTGATTCACCTTGAGTAGACACTCCGGAGTTTGGTCTAGCTAAAGACCTTAAAGAAGCACTTCTTGGGAGGCAACAAGAGTACACGTTTTTCCCTTTTTGTTTTGCTTTTGTTTTCGTTTTTGCTTTTGTGTGTTTTCTTTTGTCTTTGATGATAGGTTGTAGGAGGTATGATGAGTATTGATGTTGTTGGAGGTCATTGTGAACCTTATGGATTCATATTGGAATGAAGTGCAAGATCCTAGCACTTAGGCTTGGGAGAAGCTGGACCACATCTCGACCGAAGTGGTGCATGAGGAAACCGAAATCGACACTTGCAGGGACTGACCTCGGTTTGGACCTCGGTCTATATTCCCTGCTGATGGTCCGAGATCCCTCTGTTGAGCCATGTTTGCCTTGGTGTGTTCCAGTACTTCATGGATGCATCTTGCACTCTCATCTCCACTTGAGTGAACCGGAATACCGACATTCCGACATCTTACATTGTGAGGACTTCTTTCACTCTCTATTTAACTTTCACATTGGGGACATTGTGGTTCTTAAGTATGGGTGGGGTTTTCATGATCTTTCGCATGATCGCATCTAGGATAGTTTAATTTTTTAGTCACACGTTTCTTTTTCATGCTTTGCACTGTATATACATATATCAAAATTCCAAAAAAATCAAAAAAAATATTTAAAAAAATGTTGTGCTTCTGTGTTTAGATATGACCCTAATGATGAATTTTGTTGTGTGGATTGGCTATGGATGGCCTTTTGTGTTGAATGAATTCATGCATATGTGGACTTGAATACTTCTCTTGAATACTATGTATGAATTGTGATGATGATGTTTCTTTTGATTGGATTGAGAATTGATAGTCGAAATTACATGCTTTCTTACACATCATCTAGGAATGATTAAGGCAATTCATCTCTCTTCTTCTCATCTTGATCACGTTGTTTGAGCACCTCACTTTGATATGAAATTTGATCTTTTTTTACCCATCCGGGAATAGGAGCTTGCTAGTGTGTTGTGTGTGAAAAGCAAGTGTGGGTTGATATGAAGTAAATGAATGTGGTGAATAAAGAAGTTGAATGTGTTGTGAAAAGTGTAGAAAAAATATAGGTTTGGGGACTTTGGTTTTGATGATGAGTAACTCGGCACCATTCGCATGACCAAGTGGAGCATGCATGAAGGAGTTAGATGCTTCTTCTATTCTTTTCCCCGGCGCAGCTGTCGGGTGTTTGTGTCTTGTCAAAGTCGGACAAACCGAATGTCCTAACAAGCCTTGATATGCGTGCCCGGTGTGAGGCACCTCGGAAAAATCCTGAGGTTCGCTAATCACCAAGGCTTAGGCTTTTTTACACCAATGTCATTGTCTCAAAAGTGAAAAGAAAATGAAAAAGAAAAGAAAGAAAAAGAAATGAGGGAGAAAAATACACTTTGGTGGATGAAGAACAAAAATATTGTGTGTTTAGTTCCTTTCCCGGATTAGCACCACTTAACCTTAGAAAATTCCCACCCATCATCACGTTTCTTGGCCTCTTCTTTCCTAAGTCCTTTTGACCTATTTGCATGTGTATGACTTAGTGATCTAGGTTGGATATTCTCATGATCATCTTGACATTCTTGTTTTTTCCATTTATGCATGTTTTCGTGTAGTGTGATTATCTTTCGTGCCTCTATTATTTTAATGCATGATTGCTCATCCATTGTCATGAAACATAACTATGAAGGTGATCTAGACTTGAAGCACAATTATAAAAAGATTTTCTGTTTTTCCGCATTCATAACTCACGCCATCTTGTAGCATAGATTTGAACCTTGCTCGGGGACGAGCAAGCGACAAGTATTGGGTATTTTGCACATGTTTGGGACGTTATATGCCTAATCGAGTCATGCTTCCGAAATAGACGTCTACACGAGCATATGTCGGTTTTGTAGGTATTTTAGGGAGCTTTCATGCATTATTGATCATATCCGAGGATCAAGCCTCGTGGCGGCCCGGATTCAAGGTTCCAATGGAGAAAGCATGAACAAAAGAAGAAGAAATTGACCTTAGTTGGTACGAGCCATGCACCGGCTTGTGCTTAGCCATGATTCTATCCATGCAGCCATTCATCTCGGTCCAACCCCCACCCATCTCGGCCGAGATGCTCAGAGGTCCGAGATCGTCGTTAGGATCACCACGACACTTGGAACAATCTTCCTACCCACGACCTTTGGCTCCCATGATGGATGGGAGGTGTCTTGTTGCAGCCTACACACTTTTGCGAGGAGAATTCCATTCTCCTAACAATCCTTAGTTTTGAAATTCCAAGTGTGGAGAAGAGAAGAAAGGAGACTCCATTGAAGAGAAGAGAAGAACACCATTTTTATAGTCTTAGAGTGAGTTTTTGAGAGTCTTGTAGTGAGGAAAGTTGTAGAGATTGTTGAGCTCGTTTTGAAGCTACTCTTAGATGCTTGTAAGCTTGATCTAAACTTATTATTCAGCTTGTCCTTGCTTTATATTGCTTCCTTTACCTTCATCTAGCTATGACATGCATGTTTGATGATATGATGATGAATGAACTTAAGATGATTGTTGTTGGCTAAGTAGCTTATGATTCTAGGGAGAAGGATGAAAGGTTATGGCTAGGATAATGATAGATTGGAATTAGATGTATCTGAGGATAGTTGCTTGCTTGAAATACCTAGCTTAATTTGCAATCTCGGTCTGTTCTTCATCCAATTTGGCTGAGATGTCCATGATCCACCCGAGGTGTGTGAGCTGAAGATCCTATGGTGTTATATCTTCATGTTAGAGAGTTTGAGAGTTGAAATCCTAGTGTTTGTTGATCCTAATCTAGCATTAGGATGACCTATGTTAGTAAACTAGGTGAGGGATGAGACTTACCCGGTAATTCCCGCTCTTAGGTATAGAAGATGACAAACATTAGATAGTAGTGAGCCTTAACAACCGCTATTGGATTGAATGTGCTAGGATTGTTGTTTAGGACTTGTCTTCCCGAGACTTACCCGGTAAGGAGAGGTTTGACCCCTAGATAGCAATCCGGTTTGTGTAGAATTCCCAACCTTAGGTTACTATAGACTTAAAATCCGGTAATAGGACCTTAGGTGCGGGATTAGTGGACCATGAGACCTACCCGGTGATTGATCCCATTAGAGAAACATTCCTTCCCAACATACCGCAGCTGGTCCTAATTTGATTAGAAGCTTGAGTCCTTGCCATAACCGGAAATTCGAATCTCTAGAATCCGCTCTCTATACATTGATTTTATATCTTGTGTTTGCTTTGTTATATAGTTGACATTGTTGTTTGATTGTGATCTTTGTTTGATCACCACAAAAACCATCAAAAATATATAATTTTCATTTCTTTGTTTCCATCTTTTTCCTTATCTTAGACTTGAACTATCCTTGATCATTGCATGATTTAATCTCACCTCGGTCTTTGTGTTCGACCTCGGAATGCTTTCCTTTCTACTTGCGATCCGTACACTGCGGGTTAGCTAGGAGTCTAAGATATCTTATCGAGTTATAAATTGTAAGACTTGTGTGCATGATTTGGGGGAACAAGTTCTTTGGACTCTTGCCTCGGATTTGCTTAGCATCACTTCCTAGAACAACAACAAGTACTTTGATGCGGGGTTGAAGCCACAGTTTCCCGATCTAGGCTTACGTTTACGAAAGCGATGATCTTGTAAATCTCGGGAGATATTGTTACTCGTAAGGCCGAGATTTTGCATAACTCAAAAGAAAAGAACGTGAGTTGTATGAAATTGAATGGTAAGATATAGAAGATGATGGACAGAAAATGATGGAAAATATAGGAAGATAAGAACCAAAGTAGACTTACAAAGAACCTTGATCAATTGGATCAAAGCCCTCAGTAAAGAGTTACTTTAACCCTTCCTTCTTCAACCTTACACAAGTCTTCAATTCGAGACAATCACAAAGAGGGACTAGAATCGACTAGTAGCACTAATCTTTAAAGAGATTAACACACATAAGAACAACCTAGCAAGGACTAACAATAATTCAATCAAAGACTTTTTTTGATTGAATAGAGACGAATAAAACGCAAACTTCATAAACGAAGCAACGAGTAGCTCATAATATATGTGGTAATCAATAATAAAAAAAACCCTAACTAATTCTCGGCCTCCTAGGTGATATATAGGCGAGACTTCCTAATAAAATAAAAGACCAAAATAATCCTACAAAATATAAAAGATAAGATACTTTTAGAATGTCTAGAGTTTAGAATGTCTAGAGTTTTAAAGGTATTAAAAATAAATACAACTAGAAGCATTTTGACTCTTCAACTCGAGGCTTTCACACGAGATTCTACTCGAGATTCTCCATTGCCACGAGATTCTCCCGTCTATGATAATGTGAATATGGAATAACTGGACATAAATAGATCACTAATGGTCTTCCTAGAAGCTAAGGATGTCAACAAGTTAGCAACCTCTCTTTGAATGACCGTTGATCTAGTGATGGATCCTTGTTTAGTAGGAAATATTGGGGATGGTCCCGCATCATTTATGCACTCATTCTGATTTAGCTTTTGGTATATTTGTGCTTAGTAGATACATGTCAAATCCCGGTCCATCTCATTGGGATGCTATGAAATATATGCCCAGATATTTGTATGGTACCGAAAAGAAATGTCTTATATATATATATATATATATATATATATATATATATATATATATATATATATATATATATATATGTATATATAAAGAACATTCTCCTCGATCTAACTTGGTTGGCTTTATAGATTCTGATTATGCAAGTAATAAAGATAACATGAAATCTACAACAACTCTCTATTTTACTTGGGTTGGGAACTGCATTTCTTGGAAGCCTCAACAACTACCAATTGTAGTTTTGTCTTCAACAGAAGTTGAATACATGATTGGTACTGAAGCAACTAAAGAAGCCACATGACTCAAGGGTCTATTGGAAGAAATAGACAACAAAACGTATGTTCCCGTGATCAACACTGATAGTCAAAGTGCCTTATGTCTGTGTAACGATCCAATGTATCATGAGAGAACAAAGCAAATTAATACTATATACCATTACATCAAGAAGAAAGTCAATCACAAGAAAATTCAGATATAGAAGATCAAGGGAGATCTAAATCCCTCTTATTTTGGCACCAAGATAGTAACTACAAACAAGTTTGCCTTCTACAAAAGCTACTTGTTCATCGATCATGAAGACTGAGATGTGCAACCTGGGTTGATGACGGACATATGAACCCCTAATCCACTACTAGTAGCTTTATAGTGATAGAACTGAGTTTAGGAGAGCATTTGTTAAGATATATGTAAACCTGGTATTGTTTTGTCCTAACTCTGATCTTGTGTTAAGATGTTAGAATTGGGTTTGAGAGAAGTGTCGCCAAGTCCTTGGGTTTATAAGTTACTGGGTTGAATATAGAGTTTGACCTATTTATTCAAGGCATATTGACTTCAACCCAACAACACGAGCTCCTCACGTGATCACTTACTCAGAAAGCTGCGTTATGGTTGAAATGTTGCGTGTTGAGTAGTTGCCTTTGGTCCCCATGTACTTAAGCTTCAACTTCCTCTCACAAACCCTAGCGTCGCTAACACTTTCTCCTCACCTGAGTCTTCAAGAGCTTCTCTGAGAGTGATTCCGATATAGAGAAGAGAGTTTAAGAGTTACGAGCTGCATGCTTTGCTTGAGATCTTTCTTTGGTGTTCTCTTCTTCGTCTAACCTCATTTCACTGGAAGCTTGCTTACTAACCTGAGAGTTGTAGAGACGATTATTTCTTTCTTGTTTCATTTTCTTTTGCTTTAAACTTGTGGAGATCCTTCAATATTATTGTATCTTTTATTTCTTTGAAGTTTTGTTCATACTATAAAAATGTTTAATGGATTAGGTTAACTCTCTCCTCCTGAGATGTCGCAGCGTAGGATTTTCCCGAACTGCATAACCGACTCTTTTATTTTCTTGTTCCTTTTATGAATCCATTCCCATGACAATCTATTTTTCACACGTTACCAAATAGCCAGTATGTAGTTTCTCTGAAGCTAAGCCGTGGAAAAGTCGCCAAGCTGAGAGAGTTGAATGATTAAAATGTATGTATATCGAAACCACGCCAACGTCGGCACTCAAATTAATGGGTTTAGGTATTATGTCACTCTGTGTTGGATAGCAATCTCCTTCATTAATTTCTTGAGCAAGATAGGCAACCACATTCGTACCATCAATTCATCTCTACAAACAAAAAATCTAATATCTTTTCGTCAGTTTAGATGCTACTAAACGCAAAATATCACACTCTCTCCTCCCCTTCATCCACATGCCACCAACATGTTCGACGAAATGCCTCTTAGACATCTTCTACTCATTTCCTTCTTCATCGTCATGCACCATTCCAGCTCCATAACCGACACCATAACCCCAACCCGACCGTTAAAAGACGGTCAGATTTTGACATCAAACAACAACAAATTCGCATTAGGCTTCTTTAGCCCCGGGAACACCACCACTCATCGCTATCTTGGTATCTGGTACAACAAAGTCTCCCTGCAAACCGTCGTTTGGGTAGCCAACAGAGACCGACCCATCAACGCTTCAGACGGGATGCTCTCCGTCACAAGCAATGGCAATTTGATCTTGTCCTCTCGCAACGTAACCCTATGGTCCACCCAAATCACATACAACAATGGTACAACTGAATTCGCACCAAAAGCCCAACTCCTCGCTTCTGGCAACTTTGTACTGTTATTCCATAATGAAACCCAGAAGGCCGCGTGGCAGAGCTTTGATTACCCGACCCATGTTTTCTTACCGGGTATGAAATTGGGTTTGAATCGGAAAACCGGGTTCAGCTACTCCCTCAACTCGTGGAGGACAGTTGACGATCCGGGTCATGGAAACTATACATTCAAGGTGGATCACGAAAGCGGATCCCCAGAGTTCTTCTTGTACAAAGACGGTTCGGATCCGGTTTGGAGGACCGGTCCCTGGGTTGGGGACAGGTGGAGTGGTGTCCCCGAGATGTCCCGCTCTTTTATTTTCAACTACACATTTGTGGATACCCGGAATGAGGTTTATGCTACTTACAAGATCCTGAATGATTCAATTGTATCCATCTTTCTGCTTGATGGTGAATCAGGGACCATTCAACGAAAGACGTGGCACGAAAGCAGCCGTCAGTGGATCAAATTCTGGGCTATTCCTCTTGAGGATTGTGATCAGTATGCTAACTGTGGAGCTTATGGTCTCTGTACTCCTCGCACGTAAGAATCTCATCTCATGACAATTTAAACTTTTAATAATCTTCTATATTTGTTGACTTAAACAAGAAATTTACTCGTTATCCCTAAATGAACAACATAGCTGACAACTTTGACCATTTTATACAGATTTTCTATGTGGTGAAGTGATTTTTAAAATTGTTAGAAGGTGAAAATCAAGTTTTAAATATTATATATGTGAATTGTGTTGATTGATCAGACTATTTTGGTCGACTGGTGGTTCACAAATAAAACATCAGCGATCAGTTCCAGTGTTCGTGCTTTACAGGTTACGAACCAAAGTCCCCGAGGGATTGGTACTTGAGGGAAGGATTACAGGGATGCTCGAGGGCTAGTAATGTTTCCATGTGCAGAAACGGAGAAGGGTTTATAAAGTTAGCGAACGTTAAGGTACCGGACACATCAAGGGCTAAGATGAACTCGAGTATGATGAGCTTGGAGGAGTGCAAAACAGAGTGCTTGAAGAACTGCTCATGCTTAGCATATACAAGTGCAACAGACAGTGTTTCTACCGGTGGTCCGGTTGGATGTATATCGTTTTATGGTGATTTGATGGATACAAGAGCGTATGTTAATGGTGGTGGCCAGGATTTATACTTCCGTGTTGATGCAGCTGAGTTAGGTAAACTTTCTTTCATTGTCTTTTAATGCATAACACAAATTAACAATCATGCTTGTTGGGTATTTTAGATTTTTTTTTTTTTTTTTTTTGAGTAATAAGATAAGTAATTTAGGCAAGTCAACATCGATTGGTTGACCAGCCTAAGGCATCCTTGCGGATGATAGCATCAATGGATGCCGGAATACAGGGGCACCTAGCAGAGGTATCCTGACGAGAAGAGACAGCAACAGGATTGTCGGCCGCACCATTAATCTCTCTGTAGATGTGGTTGATTTGGACTTGATGAAAATCTGTGAGGGTATTTTAGATTTTTATGGTCTGTAGTCTTTTTCTATTCAATATTCCATAAAGACAAAAGAAAAAGTGTTTTTTTCAGAAACATGGAAGCACGGGTGTACTTTTTGAAAGTAGCTTTTAGAACATGTACAACAAGACTAGAACTAATAAAGAGATGATTGATAGCTTCTGCTATATATATATATATATATATACATATCTATACATTATGGCCTGGGAAACTATGTTAGCTTCCAAATGGTCTGTCTGCTGTTGTTTGCTGAATTTCAGTGTTATTGTCTATTTAGCCGAGATCCCCACATGACATTGTGCCCGTGTATAAGTATGAAACTCTCTTGCCAACCTGAAACGCATTTCTGCCCGCACCTCAACTTCAACTGCTCATTCGGTTTCTTCTTATTTTCTTGCAGCTAAAAGCCTCGACAAATCAAAGGCCCAACTTCTCGACAAGAAGCATTTAGCAATCCTTGTAATTGCATGCCTTGCTCTCACATCCACAATACTCGTCTCCTTTGCCTATTGGTGTAACAAGAGAAGAAGAGGTATGCATGCTGGAGCCTGGAGGCGATCAAATAACTTTCTTGGTAAGACAAGTTACTGAACTAATTTATTCCATTCATCACATGTATATAGATTTTAAGGAGCAACAAGAAAGGTTCTTGTGGCTGGGGGACGACCAAGAAAGCAACTCACACTCAGACTTCCCTGTTTTTCAACTTAGCACAATAGTTAATGCCACTCAGAATTTTAGTCACGCGAATTTGCTCGGAGAAGGTGGATTCGGTCCAGTTTACAAGGTAGTCCTGAATTAGAGTTTGTAGGCAACAAACTAGAATTCAAGAACTAGTTTATTTGTGAATATAATCTTTTGTTTCTTTGTATGTCGGTCGTATCTAATAGGGACAAATGTCTGATGGCCGTGAAATTGCCGTCAAAAGATTGTCCAAGAATTCAGGGCAGGGGATCAATGAATTCAAGAACGAGGTTAGGCTGATTTCTAAGCTCCAGCACAGGAATCTCGTGAAAACGTTGGGATGTTGTGTGGGCGGAGAGGAGAAGATGTTGGTCTATGAGTTCTTGCCTAACAAAAGCTTGGACAGATACATTTTCAGTAATGCACTTCACTTACTCTTTTATGATTTACAGTTAAGTTCTTATAGGCATCATCTAAATAAGCTGATGTTGTAATCGCGCACAGATGAAGAGAAGAAGATGCAATTGGATTGGGAAAAGAGGTATAATATAATTGTGGGAATAGCAAGAGGTGTTTTATATCTTCATCAAGACTCGACACTGAAGATCATCCACAGGGATCTGAAAGCTAGCAACATCTTATTAGATGACAAAATGACCCCTAAAATCTCTGATTTTGGCATGGCAAGGATATTTGGCAATGACCAAAGCGAAGCAAACACGAACAGAGTAGTCGGAACATAGTAAGTGACAAGCTTTTTTCATTAACATTGTTCTTGAAGTGGATGTGAATGAATTGTTTGGGCTCTGGTGGTTGGCAGCGGATACATGTCACCCGAGTACGCAATGGAAGGCCTATTTTCTATAAAATCAGATGTCTTCAGCTTTGGAATTATACTGTTAGAGATCATCAGTGGGCAGAAAAGCAGCGGATACTACAATGACCATCTCTCAACTAATCTGACTGGCTATGTAAGTATCTAAACTTATTTACAGTCAGTAATAACAAGGTTTGAGTCTTTGATTGATATGAAACTTTGTGGTTTTACAGGTTTGGAAGCTATGGCAAGACGGAAACGCCATAGAGATAGTTGATAAGGCAATAGTATCAAGAGGTTTTGAAGATGAGATCTTGAGGTGCATCCAGATTGGGCTTCTGTGCGTGCAGGAGAACCCGATTGAGAGGCCAGCAATGCCGGAGGTGATCATTATGCTCAATAACGATTCAAATCTTCCGCCTCCTAAAGAACCGGCATTCATCATCAAACGAAACCATGATCAGAATGGAGATCCAATCTCATCAAGCACCGAAGCTCGTTCAGTTTCAGTTAATGATTTGACAATAACCATTGTTGACGCTCGATAGAAGCAGAAAAAGTACGAGTATATATACGGGATATGCATACAACTTTTATATTTTTGTCCTTATTTTAATACGCTTGTTCTGTATTAGATTTAAGGATTGTGAAGAAATTGAAATGCAATTGGAAAGATGGAAAGAGTCCATGCTTCCGACAATAGCTAAAATTGAAATTCCAAGCACACGTCAATATATCATGTATCACTACTACAAAGTTGACTTTTTACCCCATTGGTATGCCCTGGGCACACAAACAATGAGGTACAAAACTGAAAACCCCTACCGAAGGGTAAAAAAACGAAGGTGATGATAACACTTTTTACGACGTTAGTTTAGGCATCCATTTAGATAGTTTTTCCCGCTATTCATGCATAGTATGACATTAGTTCATAACGTTTACGTTTGATTCATGCATATTGTCGAGATAGACGTCTACACGAACTATTGTCGGTTTTGTAGGTATTTTGGGGAGCTTTTGGAGCTTAATCGATACATTCGAGGATCATTCCTCGCGATGACACACTTCCAGACTCATTAAGAAGCAAACTAGGAGCTAAGGAGAACACATAGGACCTTGTTGGTGCATGCCTTGCTGCACCAACTCATGGCTTAACGATCAAAAGAGTGCTGTCTGAGCAAAACCACGGTCCAAACCCAGATTCCATGCCCGTGGTTTTGACCGTGATTCTCTCTGGAAAGCTGTGACAGCTGTCCCACGAACTCCATAACCAACTCTTGCCCTTGATGGAGGATATAAGTGGTCCAGCAGGCTGATGCTAGGACATCCTCTCCCACACTCTCTCATTCTACAACATTCCATTGGAGACTACTCTTGGAGGGGAGCAAAAACACTCTCATTTGGAGAAGAAGAAGAGGAACATTAGTTATTAGAGTTTTCATAGTTTTTGAGAGATTTTTGAGTGAACTTGTTGAAGACATTTACAAGGCTTTGTAAGGAACGATTTGTACCTTCTTTTGAAGGGTTATAAGTCTTTCTTAACATTTATTCAGCTTGTTTTCTTGTTCTACTTGTTTCATTACTCTTTCATTTCATTTTCTTGCTATGGAAGCCATGAACGTATGCTTGTTAAGTTTGATTGGTAAAATGCATGTTGTTGGCTAAGTAGTTGAGATTCTAGGGTAAAGGAATGATGGTTATGGCTTGGACTATGATAGAATAGACTTAAATGTATCTTTGGATGATTTGCTTGCTCGTACTTAACTGCTGTTACAAATCACGGGTTGTTCTTCCCCTTCCACGGCCGTGGTTCTGATGATCTGTCCGTGGTTTGCTTCTATTGTGCTTGTATTGATAAATCTGAATGTTAGGATGTTAGATTGTTGAAATTCTAGTGTTTGTTAAGCTTAATCTAGCCTAGGGTGACCTAATGCTAGCAAACTAAGTGAGGAAAGAGACCTACCCGGTGATTTCCGACCTTAAGTACCAATGATGATGAACTCTAGGTAGTAGTGAGCCTCACAAGCCGCTATTGGACTGAGTGTGCTAGGATGAATGTTTAGGGCTTGCCTACCCGAGACTTACCCGGTAAGGAGAGGTTAGATCCCTAGATAGCAATCCGGTTTGTGTAGAATTCCCAACCTTAGAATCCTAGAGACTTACCCGGTGATAGGACCTTGGGTGCGGGATTAGTGAACCATGAGACCTACCCGGTGATTGATCCCATTTGAGAAACACCCTTTCCCAACAAACTATAGCTAGTCCAAGATTGATTAGAAGCTTGAGTCCAATGCCATAACCGGAATTCCTAACCTGTAGAATCCGCTTTTCTCTCTTTGATCACATATCTCATGTTTGTTTTGCTTGTTTGTGTTGCTAGCTTAGTTGTTCGTTTGATTTGTTAATCTTGCATGATTTGTGATCCTTGCTTGATCACCACAAAACCAATCCAAAAACATTGTGATTTTCTTTTCTTTATTCCCTTCTCTTTTCTTAGACTAGATTTACACTATCCTTAGTTACTTATTTGATTCGATTTTACCTTAGTCTTTGTGTTCGACCTCGGAATACTATCCTTGCTACAAAACGACCCATACATTGTGGGTTCGCTAGGAGTTAGGAAAAATATATCGAGTTATAAATTTAAGACTTTTGCGTGCTACAATTCTAGCGTAACAAGTTTTTTGTGCCGTTGCCGGGGACTAGGTCCAGATTGAATCATTGTTTGTGATTGTTTATAGTGTAGGTCTTTCTTGTTGCTTTTGATCTTGTTTGTTTTGTGTCTTTGAATTTTCAAGACATCTCTTACTCCTTAGGTGCATGCGAAGATCTCATGGCAAGGATTTAGCTCCATTCAATCCCGAACCGGAGAAAACCCTTAAAGCTAGATCTAAGAGCATTAAGAAGAAGAAGGAGATGGCCGCAAGAGATCTTCAAGCTGAGTTGGATGATGCCTTAGAGCAAATTTGGTTAAGAGATGAACTCTTGGAGAATGAGAGGAGACTTGCCAATGAGAGGCAAGAAGCAACTAGGAGGGAAATTGAAGAGATTAGGCAAGCTCTTGTGCAAAGGGAGCTTAATCGTCAACAACCTCCTCCTCCACCACCACCGCAGCCGGCGGTTAATGTTCGGTTCGAGCCAATCATCATTGAGGAGCCACAAACGTTAGGGCAACGTATGGATTCAGCCCAAAGAGTGCACCGTCCGGGTGTGAATTTAGGAGATCCCACAGCCCATGACTATGAGCTCCACCCTCAAGTGCTATAAATGATCCGGCATAATCAATTTGGAGGGATGGAAGGAGAGTCTTCCCATCAACACTTGATGAACTACGAGATATTGATGGAGACTCTAAGGCCGCCTAGATTGGAGAACAATAACCACAAGCTTAGGACTTTTTCCTTCTCACTTAAGGATAAAGCCTTGGCTTGGTACCAATCGATTCCACTAGGACGTGTGAGTACTTGGGAGGAGATGATAACCGAGTTCTTGATAAAGTTCTTCCCACCTTCCAAGACAACCGAGCTTAGAGGGAAGATCAATGCCTTCGTGATGAAGGATAGAGAGAGCCTATTCAAGTCTTGGGAGAGGTTCAAGGACCTCCTCCTAGATTGTCCACCCCATGGTATACCGAAGATAGAGCTATTGGAGATCTATTTCAAGGGGCTTGATGAGGATAGCCTATTCAAGCTTCAATTGCTTTCCGGTGGAACATTCATGGAAAATAATGTGGATGAGGCTTGGGAGTTTGTAGAGAAGCAAGCCTTGGTGATAGAGAAGTACTCCCATAGGAAGAGTGATGGGAGGAAACCGGGAGTTTATGAAGTGAGTGAAGTCACCATGAGCAACTACAAGCTCGATGCAATCAATAATGAGCTAAAGTCTTTGAGGGAGTTGTGTGCTACAACCTTGAAGAATCAAGCTAATCCTCAAGTGCAAGTGCAAGTAAATTTGGCTTCCAAAGAGGAGGATGTTAACTACCTAGGAAGGGGCAACTTCAACAATTATCAAGGCCCTAGGAACTTCAACAACAACAGCCGGCAATACAACAATTACCGGCCTAATAACAACCATCCCGGGTTCTCCTATTCTAACCCGGATGGTGCCTTGAACCCTCCCTCTTCCACAAGCACAACACCACCACCTAAGGCTTCACAAGAGCCTCCACCCGATTTTGCTCAACCTCCAAAGGATAGAACCGAAATGATGTTTGAACAATTGCTTGGAAGGTTGAGTGGACTTGAGAGCACGGTGACTTCCATCTCTAAGTCTCAAAAGGTGCTAGAAGCACAAGTGTTCCAAAAGGCGGGTGAAGCACAAAGGGATCCGGGAAAGCTTCCTGGAAGGACCGAGGATAACCCAAGAGGCCAAGTGTTGGCCATTACAACAAGGAGTGGACTGAGCATGAAGGATCCCTTACCAAAGGGGAATGACAAGGGAAAGCAAGTAGTGGTGGAAGAAGAGCCATTGCAAGAAGAAGGAGGCAAGAGCAAGGATGATGAGCCAACGTATGTGGCACCGCCTCCATACAAGCCACCACTACCATTCCCACAATCACGAGCAAGAGCTCGCTTGGACAAACATTTCGGTAAATTCCTTGAACTTATGTCTAAATTGCATATTAACATTCCGTTCACGGATGCTATTCTAGGTATGTCGGCCTATGGAAAATTTTTGAAAGAGATACTCTCCAACAAGAGGAAGTTGGAGGAGTATGGAGAAGTGAGGATGACAAAGAGATCTTCCGAATTGATTCAAACCATGAGGGAGGAGATGCCTCCTAAGCTAAGAGATCCGGGATCTTTTTGTGTGCCAATTGGGGTTGGAGAAGTGCAATATGAAGCCCTATGTGACCTTGGAGCAAGTGTAAGCATTATCCCGCTTGTACTTTGTAACAAGGTTGGGCTAGGAGAGCCAAAGCCGGTCATGATGACCCTCTACATGGCGGACCGTTCAATCACTCACCCCGTAGGAATTCTAGAGGATATACCGGTTCAGCTTGGGAAGTTTTATGTGCTAATAGACTTCGTCATTTTTGACATCCCGTCAGACTACCCAGTTCCTATCATTTTGGGAAGGACATTCTTATCCACCTCCGGATGCTTAGTGGATTGCAAAAATGGAATCCTCTCCTTCAACATTGGAGAAGAGAATATCAAGTTCAAGTTATCCACAATGATGAAGGAGTCAACCCTTGGTGAAGATGTGTTCAACATTGTCGAGCAAGAGGAATGTAGAGAAGTTGTGAGCTCAATCTTGATCAAGGATCCCTTGGAGAAGGTTCTTAGTTTGAGTTTGATGGAGGAAGGAGTTAAAGATGATTGCAATGAAGAAATCAAGGTTTTGGATGCATTGGAAAAGGAGACAAGTGCTGACTTTGGATTGAACGAAGTTATGCTGAACCACTGTAGGAACCATGGCCAGGGAGGGAGAACCACGGCCGTAATTTTGCCCGTGGAACTCTCTAGAATGCTCAAATGTGCCAGCTTTTCAGATTCCACGACCGTTGTTTTGCCAGAGACCGTGGTTTTGCCCGTGGTTTCTCCAGAAAATGCCTTAGTTGTTGATCAAGCTTCAAGGAGTCTTGGAGAGTCTTCCATGGCCTTGGAATCATCTCAACCTACATTGAATGGATCGTCTCCAACCGATAAAGGTCCTCCTAAACTTGAACTTAAGCCTCTCCCTTCTCATTTAAAGTATGCTTTTCTTGGTGAAAATTCTACTTATCCGGTGATTGTTAATGCATCTTTGAATGATGATGAGCTTGATAGATTGTTGCATGAGTTGAGATTGAATAGGAGAGCTATAGGTTATACCATTGATGACTTAGTTGGCATTAAACCTTCCTTGTGCATGCATAAAATCTTGATGGAAGATAATCATAAACCTTCAATTGAACCTCAAAGAAGATTGAACCCTATAATGAAAAAGGTAGTCAAGAAAGAGATCCTTAAATTGCTAGATGCGGGAATCATTTTCCCGATTTCGGATAGTAAGTGGGTTAGTCACGTGCATGTTGTTCCTAAGAAGGGTGGTATGACCGTGGTAACCAATGAGAACAATGAACTAATCCCAACTAGGACGGTTACGGGGTGGAGAATGTGTATTAACTATAGGAAGCTTAATGTTGCCTCTAGGAAAGATCACTTCCCTCTCCCCTTTATTGACCAAATGCTAGAGAGATTAGCTCAACATTCACACTTTTGTTACTTAGATGGTTATAGTGGATTTTTCCAAATCCCTATTCACCCGGATGACCAAGAGAAAACAACATTTACATGTCCTTGGGGAACATTTGCATATAGGAGAATGCCATTTGGGTTGTGTAATGCACCCGCCACCTTTCAAAGGTGTATGATGGCTATTTTTTCTGAATATATTGAAAACATCATGGAAGTGTTTATGGATGATTTCTCGGTTTATGGATCTTCATTTGATGATTTCTTAGCTAACTTGTCTTTGGTGTTAAAGAGATGTGAGGAAACCAACCTTGTTTTGAATTGGGAGAAATGCCATTTCATGGTGAGTGAAGGCATTGTGTTGGGACATTTGGTTTTCCAATGAGGCATTGAGGTTGATAGCGCAAAGATAGAAACAATAGAGAAGTTCCACCTACCTCGGTGAAGGGGGTAAGGAGTTTCTTAGGGCATGCCGGTTTTTACCGGAGGTTTATTAAAGATTTCTCTAAAATTTCTAAGCCTCTCACTAACCTACTAATGAAAGATGTTGAGTTTGTTTTCTCCAAGGATTGTCTTGAAGCGTTTTGTAGGTTGAAGAATGCCTTGATCTCCACCCCTATCATGCAACCTCCGGATTGGAGCCTCCCGTTTGAGATAATGTGTGATACAAGTGATGTGGCCGTTGGGACTGTTTTAGGACAAAGGAAATATGGGCTTACACATGCCATCTATTATGCTAGCGAGACGCTAGATGACACCCAACTCAACTATGCCACAACCGAGAAGGAGTTGCTAGCGGTGGTGTATGCCTTTGAGAAGTTCCGGTCATATCTTGTGGGAGCCAAGGTCATTGTGTACACGGATCATGCTGCGATCCGTTACCTCCTCACAAAGAAGGATGCCAAGTCTCTCTTGATTCGGTGGATCCTTCTCCTCCAAGAGTTTGACTTGGAAATTCGGGACAAGAAGGGTTCCGAAAATTTAGTGGCGGACCATCTTAGTAGGCTACCACCATTGGAGATTGAAAGAGATGACATCCCGATTGATGACTCATTCCGGGATGAGCAATTGCAAATGATGGAGGAGTGCTTGCTTCAAGTGTCTAGAGGGAGTGAGCGATGGTATGCCGACATAGTGAACTACCTTGTGTGTGAGGAGGTTCCATCCGGTTTGTCCTATGCCCAAAGGAAAAAGTTCTTCAAGGATGTGAGGCATTACTATTGGAGCGAGCCTCTCTTGTTCAAGAGAGGACCGGATGGAGTCTTTAGGAGGTGCATTCCGGAGGATGAGGGGGAGAGCGTGATCCGCCATTGTCACTCCTTACCATGTGGAGGCCATGCTAGCCCACACAAGACGTGTGCAAAAGTATTGCAATCCGGCTTTTATTGGCCTAACTTGTTTATGGATGTGCAGAATTTTGTGGTGGCATGTGATGCTTGCCAAAGGGCAGGCAACATCTCAAGGAGGAATGAGATGCCCTTGAACAACAAACAAGAGGTTGAAGTGTTTGATGTGTGGGGTGTGGACTTCATGGGGCCATTCCCCTCTTCATGTGGCAACCTCTACATTCTCTTGGCGGTGGACTATGTGTCGAGATGGGTGGAGGCAATCGCCTCTCCCACAAATGATGCCAAGGTTGTGGTGCGGTTCTTCAACCGAGTCATCTTCCCTAGGTTTGGAACACCAAGAGTGATCATAAGTGATGGAAGGAAGCATTTCATCAATAGGAACTTTGGGACACTTTTGGCTAAGTATGGGGTGACTCATAAGGTGGCAACACCTTACCATCCCCAAACTAGTGGCCAAGTGGAGATCTCTAACCGGGAGATAAAAGGGATACTTGAGAAGACGGTTTCTAGAACAAGAAAGGATTGGGATATGAAGCTCGATGATGCTTTGTGGGCATATAGGACCGCTTTCAAGACACCGATTGACACCACTCCAAGCTAGTTTATGGCAAGTCTTGCCACCTTCCGTGGAGATAGAGCATAGGGCGTATTGGGCCATAAGGTGGCTGAATTTTGACCTCAAGGAAGCCGATGAGAAGATATTGCTAGACATCAATGCTCTTGAGGAGATCCGGTTGGATGCCTATGAAAACGCCCGGATCTACAAGGAAAGGACCAAGCGTTGGCATGACAAGCGTCTCATTCCAAAGGAGTTGAGTGAAGGTGACCTTGTCCTCCTCTTCAACTCGAGGCCGCGGCTCTTCCCCGGAAAGCTAAAGTCAAGATGGACGGGTCCATATGTGGTGAAGAAGATCTTTCCCCATGGAGCGGTTGAGATAGGAGGGGAGCATTGTAGAGATTTTAAGGTGAATGGGCACCGTTTGAAGAAGTATATCCCGGGAGCTCTGATGGATATGATTGCCCCACTTCACCTTGAGTGAGACGCCCCCAAATTTGGTCAAGCTAATGACCTTAAAGAAGCGCTTAATGGGAGGCAACCCATTGGTACATGTCTTTCCCTTTTCGTTTTTGTTTTGGTTTTCATTTTTCTGTTTTTGTGTGTTTGTGTGGGTTTGGTGTTTGTGTGCTAGAGTCGAAGTAGCATGGAAGCCTTGCAAAGCATGAGGAGGATGATGATGATCCCGCATCAAATGTGGGTGGAGCGGACGTGGGACTTGGACGGCTAGCGGTGCTTAGCGCGGGTCCCGACGCCATATTGAACATCAAGAGCTCTCTACCACCTTTGATTGATCATCCACCATCACCCCACATGAGTGAACCAAAATACCAAAGCAACACCATTTTTACATTGTGAGGACTCTCTTTCACTCTTCTTTACTTGATTTGCACATTGGAGACAATGTATTTCTAAGTATGGGGTGGGGTTTTCATGATCACTTGCATGATTAGCATCTAGGATAGTTTAATATTGTCACATGTTTCATTATGTTTTGCATCGTACATACATATTTCGAAAAAAATCCAAAAAAAAAAATCAGAAAATTTGAAAAAAATTTAGTGCTTTAAGCTTGGGTATGACCCTTATGATGAGATTGTCTTGTGAATTGGATATGGATGGCCTTATGTGTTGAATGGATGTATGCATATGTGGATTTCAATTACTTATCTTGAATCCCATGTAAGAATTGTGATCATGATGTTTGCCTTGATTGGATTGAGGATTGATGGTCGATTCATCTTTCTCTACTTCTCATCTTGATCATGTTGTTTGTAGGTATTTTGGAGAGCTTTTGGAGCTTAATCGATACATTCGAGGATCATTCCTCGCGATGATACACTTCCGGACTCATTAAGAAGCAAGCTAGGAGCTAAGGAGAACACATAGGACCTTGTTGGTGCATGCCTTCCACCAACTCATGGCTTAACGATCAAAAGAGTGTTGTCTGAGCAAAACCACGGTCCAGACCCAGATTCCACACCCGTGGTTTTGACCGTGATTCTCTCTGGATAGTTGTGACAGCTGTCCCATGATCTCTATAACCGACTCTTGCCCTTGATGGAGGATATAAGTGGTCCAACAGGCTGATGCTAGGACATCCTCTCCCACACTCTCTCATTCTACAACATTCCATTGGAGGCTACTCTTGGAGGGGAGCAAAAACACTCTCATTTGGAGAAGAAGAAGAGGAATATTAGTTATTAGAGTTTTCAAAGTTTTTGAGAGATTTTTGAGTGAACTTGTTGAAGACATTTGCAAGGCTTTGTAAGGAACGATTTGTACCTTCTTTTGAAGGGTTGTAAGTCTTTCTTAACATTTATTCAGCTTGTTTTCTTGTTCTACTTGTTTCATTACTCTTTCATTTCATTTTCTTGCTATGGAAGTGTTCGCTCCAAACGGTGTGTGCAAGCTTTAAATTTATATCCCAAGAAATATGCTTAAACAAGGATGCGAACCCGCAGTGTACGGATCAATTATAGTAAAAGCAAGAATTCCGGGGTGTCGATCTCAGGGACTTAGATGAAACAAAGCAAGTATAGGTTGTCGATGTAACTGATAACCACAAAAGGGATTAAAGCTATCAAAGAGATGATAATAAGGTCAATTAAGGGAAATATGCAAATTCTAGGGATTAAAGTATCTGGTTGTGGTTCCAACTCAAGATCTCATGATAAGTAGACAAAGCTGATATTTTGCAAAGGGAAGGTGTTTCTAATGTGTGAATAGATTACCGGGTAAGTCTCACTACTCACTAATCCCAAACCAAAAGCGCCTATTACCGGGTAAGTCTCAAGATACTAAGGAAAGGAATTATAATCTCAAACCAACACACCAACTAAGGGAATAGAATCAACCTTTACCGGGTAAGTCTCAGGCTAACTCACAAAGATGGAATGAAGGCACACTCAAACCCCAATAAAGGCTAAACCTTTATTACCTACACTTATGATCATGGGTAAACAAACTAAGGAATTACCGGGTAAGTCTCATCCTAGGCTTGCATTGAACCAGGAAAGGTGTAATAAGAATAGGATTTGGCAAACTCTAACACTTAACTCTCAGTTACGGATCAGAAAAGGTCACCTCGGTCAGTCAAGTTCCACCCCGGCCGAGATGTTCATCGACTGAACGAGATGTTCTAGGGTAAAGGTTAAAGACTCGAGCTTTCAGGGTCCTACTGGAATTAAGATTATTCTATCATTGTTTTTCCCACAACTTTCAGTCAATCACCCTAGAATCGCACAAAGAAATTAGCCACTCATCATCATGAAAGCAATAATCAAATATATGGGAAGAGAACGAATATTTGAACACAAAAACCTTAGGAACAAGGCTTCAATAACTGAATCAAATATCAAACAAATCAGCGTTCCTTGGATCACAAATCCAACAAGACAATCAAACAAAAGGGAATCTAAGAAAGTCTTACAAATCCCCTCAAAAGCTATATCCGAACTATCAATCCTTCCTTGATTGATCTTCAATCTTCCTTCCTTCCTTCAAAGCTTCCAGAAAATCCTCTCTTTGCTGGTTATTCTCAGCCTCCAAGCATGGTTGAACTTGTGGAAAATCCAACCCTTTATATAGGAGAATTATCTTCCAAAGATAATAATATCTTAAAAAGATAATATCCGAATAAAATATATCTTATCTCCAAAATAGATCTCCCAGATATATGATCTTCCTTCTAGAAATCCAGCACAAAAATATAATATCTTTCCAAAAATAAAAGATATCAGCCAAATAAAATATATCTCGCCACGTCAGGGTATTCGCATCGGTCAGGGCGCTCCTCTAGATCACCTCGGTCGAGGTGACACTATAGCTGACCGAGGTGAATCTTAGCTGAATGTGAAATCTCTTAAATCTGGTCCAAAGTAAATCTTCTTCATTAATTCCTTGCTCCCTGAGTTTTCTTTTAAGCTCCTGAATGTAGCTCCAATGACTCCTTTGCTCCTTAGCTCCATTTCGATCCAAAATGTGCCATTTTACCTATGATTACAACAAAACTTAGTGTAGACCTCGATTCCTGTAAAGGTAGATGAAACGACAATATAATCACATAATATACATTCAAACATGCAGATTATTGAAGATAAAACGTCTAAACAAGTCCCAAAATATAGACTATAATGCATGCTATCAAAATACCCCATACTTGTCCCTTGCTTGTCCCCAAGCAAGTTCCAAATCTTGAGTACAAGATAGAATGGATTTTAAGTCATAAAGATCAATGGAAAGTATTTCAAAATATGATCAAAACATTTTATAAATATAGAAAAGTTGTTCATCTTTGCATAAAATCATAGAATGCATAATAAATCATAATTATCGAAATTAATCATGTATAATCCAGTTTAAACCACCAAGTCAATCAACAAGCTCGAGGTCTCAAGGGCTTTTCAAGAGAAGGTCAAGAAACGTGTGAGGGTGGGATGTATATAGGGAATGTGGTGCTAGAATCCGGGAAAAGGATCTTTACTTTACTTTGCTTTGAACTTCAACATCTTCCACCAATAAGCTTTGCTTATTTACTTTTTACTTTTTAGGATACATGGACAGAGGTGCACAATAACCGAAGCCTAGGAGATCAGCAATCATCAATTTCTCGAGATGCCTCAAACCCTTGATGCACATACCATGACCCGTTAGGAATATCGCTCAATCCGACTTTGGCAAGAAACAAACAACCGGCTATGTGAATGGTGCCGAGTTACTCATCATCATGATTGACTTCCCCCAAACCTACTTGTTTCTTTTCTAACTTTTAGCCAACATCTCAACTTTTCTTTCACTTGCTTTCACTTGCTTGCTTCCAAATTTCCGGATAGGTAAAAGGGGAGGCAAATATGTATATGAGGGGCTAAGCATGGTCAAGAAGAAGAAGAGAAGAGAATGAATTGCCTTAATCATCCCAGGAAGAAAGTGATAGAACTCATCATGTGGTGTCAACCTTCAAATTCAACATAATTTGGATAAAAATAAAGTATTAAACATGCCAAAATTTCAAACAAAGCATTTAGCAACTTAAACATATCATAAAACCTTTCAAACATATAAAGATTTCAAAATCAATCTGCAAACAAAATCATCACTGAGGTCATATCCAGATAAGAAGCACAGAAATCGTTTCGAAAACTCTCTCAGTTAAGCCGCCTTGGTCGAGATGTTCTAGGTCAACCGAGGTGCTCGACCTCGTCTGGCAGGAATCACCCCGGTCGAGGCCATAAAAAACATTCTTAACCAGTTTTTGACGTTTTTCTCAATCAAATAACTTGTATGCATGCATGTAGTCTCAGATAAACACATAGAACATAGGAAAATCATAATAAGATCATAAATATCCAAGAGTCATACACATAAGGTCACATAAAATACATCAATACCCCATACTTGGGACACATTGTCCCAATGGGTCAAAATAAGTCTAAGAACAGGAGTACTCACCGGACATAAGCAGAGCTGCATAATAAATAAAGAAAAGAAATCCCTATAAGCTCTAATCTTGATCTGCTGGTGGTGGTGGTGGATATGGCACGTACGGATGTTAGGATGGGTCAAAAGGATATCCCATCGTGTGTTGGAACTGCATCTCCATCATTTGGCGCTGGTAGTGCTGGCTCTCCAGCATCTGATGTGTCCAGCCCTCGATCCCTCGGCGCTGGTCATCAAAACGCTCACGGATATCAACTGTCAGGGCAACGTAGGCATCGATCATCTGGTCGGTGAGGTCATCAATCCTCTGATGCGCTACCAGATCTCTGAACTTGCGGCGGCGGGATCTGCGTTGGGATGGTGGTGGTTGTGTTGCTGCTGCCTCCTCCTCTGTAGCCTCGTCGTCTACGTCGACAACTGGCATACTTGGGCCGGTTGTATTTGTCTTTGTCTCCATAGTAGCACCGCCATCATCATCATCCTCGTCCTCCTCTTGTACCTGAGTTGCTGCATCTTTCGCATCCTCAATGTAAGGTATCCATGCAGTGAACCAATACTGAGGGTCGTAGACTGAGAACTGAGCTGACCACCTGATACCCTGAGGGGCAGTCTGCTCCCAAGGCATCGCCACATACGGCGTAGTGAGTCCATGAGGAACTAGAATCCTCCTGGTGATCATCTCCTACAGACCTAGCGGTTTGGCGGCCGCCACTAATGTACACGCGCTCAGATCCAACTCCATTACTGTCGCTATATGAGTCACTAAGCCGCCACAGCAAATATCTCCCTTCCCCTTAGCCTTGATCTGGTGCAGATCCTCAGCTAGCATCGCCCCAAAATCAGACATTCCCCTAGTCACCATACAGAATAGGCTTAGAAGCTCCCCCTGTCTAATCTTCTAGGGCGTCTCAGTACGCGCCAGAAATGTCTCACTGAAGATCCGGTGGGCTAATCAGAAAGCGAGGTGGAAGATAATCCTCTCCCCGGAGTCTCCAGGTCTCAACCTGTCAGCATGCTCAACAACATGAGTAATCTGACCCCAAAACTGTTGAGCTACGGCTCGAGAAGGGAAGTCGGGAACTGTGGGGGTCGGGAAGCCAAAAATGTCTCTCCACTGGTCCATAGGAACTAAGTAGTTCCGGTTCAGCAACCGGTACTTGATGCCTCTCTCCTCAGGCAAGTGAGTCACAGAACTCACAAACTCTAAAGTGGGCTCGAGGTAGGCTGGAGCTCTAATCTCCATGAACTGCTCCAGCCCCACTGTTCACTCCTAACGGGTTGGGCAAGCTTTAAATTTATAACCCAAGACGTAAGCTTAAAATAAGTATGCGAACCCGCAGTGTACGGGTCAATCGTAGTAAAAAGCAAGAATTCCGGGGTGTCGATCTCAGGGACTTAGGTGAAACCTAAGCAAGTATTGGTAGTCTATGTAATTACTAACCACAAAAGTGATTAAAGCAATCAAAGATGATAAAAAGTCAATTAAAGAAATATGCAATTCTAGGGATTAAAGCATCTAGTTGTGGTTCCAACTCAAGATCTAAAGATAAAGCGGACAAAGCTGAGATTTTGCAAAGGGAAGGTGTTACTAAAGTGGAATAGATCACCGGGTAAGTCTCACTACTCACTACTCACTAATCCCAAACCGTAACTCCTATTACCGGGTAAGTCTTAAGGAATTAAGGAAAAGAACTATAACCTCAAACCAACACACCACCTAAGGGAATAGAATCAACATTTACCGGGTAAGTCTCAAGCTAACTCACAAAGATGGGATGAAAGCACACTCAAACCCCAATAAAGGATAAACCTTTATTACCTATACTTATGATCTTCGGTAAACAAACTAAGGAATCACCAGGTAAGTCTCATCCTAGGCTTGCATTGAACCAGAAAAGGTGTAATAAGAATAGGATTTGACAAACTCTAACACTTAACTCTCAGTTTCGGATCAGAAAAGTCACCTCGGTCAGAAGAATTCTACCCCGGCCGAGATCTTCATCGACTGAACGAGATGTTCTAGGGTTAAGGATAAAGACTCGAGCTTTCAGGGTCCTACTAGAATTTAAGATTATTCTATCATTGTTTTTCCCACAACCTTCAGCCAATCACCCTAGAATCACACAAAGAAATTAGCCAATCATCATCATAAAATCAATAATCAAATATGAGGGAAGAAGGTGAATAATTGAACACAAAAACCTTAAGAAAAAGGCTTCAATAACTGAATCAATTATCAAGCAAACAAGCGTTCCTTGTATCACAATCCAATAAGACAATCAACAAAGAAGGAAATCTAAGAGAATCTTACAAAACCCTTCACAAGAGCTATAAAAGCTATCAACTTCCTTCCTTCAATCTTCCTTCAACCTTCCAAAAATCCCTCCGAACTACTGGATGCTCTAAGCATGTATATGCATGGTCGAATTTGTGGAAAATCAAACCCTTTATATAGGAAAACTACCCTCCAAAGATAAGATATCTTGAAAAGATATTTTCCTAATAAAATATATCTATCTCTCATAAATAAATCTCCAAAATATATGATCTTCCTTCCAGAAATCCAGGCTAAAAGTATAAGATCTCTCCTTCCAAAAATAAAAGATCTCAGCCAAGAATAAAATATATCTCGCCGCGTCCAAGGTGTTCGCCTCGGTCGAGCCGCTCCTCTGGATCACATCCGTCGAGATGGTACTGTAGCTGACCGAGGTGGCTCTAAATTGAATGTGAAATCTCTCAAATCTGGTCTAAGGTAAATCTTTAATCCATTTCCATGCTTCTTGGATTCTTCCTCAAGCTCCTGAATGTAGCTCCAATGACTCCTTAACTCCTTTAGCTCCATTATGATGCAAAACGTGCCATTTTACCTACGATTACAACGAAACTTGGTGTAGACCTCGATTCCCGCAAAGGTAGATGAAACGACAATATAATCACATAATATACATCCAAACATGCAGATTATTGAAGATAAAACGTCTAAACAGGTCCCAAAATATAGACTATAATTCATGCTATCACCCACCATCGAAACCATCCTCCTCAAATCATCAGCCACATGGAGGCAATCAAAAGCAGCAATATCTAAAAAGCGTGGCGCAATCACAGGGCACGTGCATATGCGGTCATAGTCAGCCTGGTGACGCTCATGGATCACTGGAATGGAAGGTCGGGAAGAAGAAGAAGAAGAAGAAGGTGAGGATCTATCCCTAAGAACTAACTGACGATCAGATCTAGAACTCATTTTTCTTTCTGTGATAGGTCACCTCGGTTGCTCTGACAGATCTCAAGAACACCTCGGCCGAGGCACAAGTTGATTGGACCGAGACGATAAACTGTTTGAATCTAACTCTCTGATATCCAGTTCTTTTCCCCCAATTTCACTACAAACTGTTCCTATGGGGTTCTTAAGCCTTTTTCAACACAGATCTGTTGCCAAAGCCACTAATTTCTGAAATCGGAAAAAATAGAGAAGGTAGGGTTTTCGATTTAATTACCCCAGATTCGGTCGATTCGAGGCGTTTTTGTTGTAGATTCTTGCTTGCAAACTGATGATCTTTCTTTTCCTTGCAGAATTGAAGTAGAAATCGTCGAAAACGAGTGAAAATCGGAGAAACGAGGTGAAAATAGCGCCGCGGTCGAGAAGAGTTAGGAGGGAAGAGAGAGAAATTGTTCCCCCTTTTATACCCCTCGCCGATTCTGATGTCACCTCGGTCGAGATGGTCCCGACCGGACTAAGGTGTCTGGACCGAGGTGGATCATTGTCAACCCTAGTTGCCTCGGTTGCTTAAGAATCATCTCGGTCGAGGTGTTGTGACATCAACCGAGATGTGTCTCAGTCAAACTCCGTCTCCTCAAAATCTCGAACTTTTGTCCTTCTAGTGTTGCTCCTGGGTTGTAATCCTTCCTTAGAAAGTACCTGGTTTCTGTCTAGGACGCCAAAAACAAAGCAAAGCAAAAGCAAACTATCTAAAGCTAGACTAGGAAAAGGGAAAAGAAAGCAATACCTTGGGTTGCGTCCCAAGAAGCGCTTGATTTTAAGGTCGCTAGCTGGACCGTACGGTATCCCTAAACATGCTGGAAGGTGTCCTCACCCCATACTTCGCCTTCATCATGGGGTGAGATAAAGAAGTCTATAAAACGTTCCAGCAAATGCAAGCGCTCATCTGGGAATGAATTGTCTATGGGTGGTTCGTCCTTCTCGCATGAAGAGGGAGGTAGCCGGCTGAGGTGATCCGCAACAGAATTTTCGGATCCCTTCTTATCGCGAATCTCTTGGTCAAACTCTTGAAGCAAGAGAATCCATCAAATAAGACGTGGCTTAGCATCCTTCTTAGCAAGTAAGTAACGAATAGCTGCATGGTCAGTGTAAACAATAACTTTTGCTCCCACTAAGTAAGAGCGAAATTTCTCAAAAGCATATACAACCGCCAAAAGCTCTTTTTCGGTGGTGGCGTAGTTTAGTTGGGCTTCATCTAGCGTCTTGCTAGCATAGTAAATGGCGTTGGTCTGGCCATCCTTCTTTTGTCCAAGCACCACTCCTACCGCCACATCACTCGCATCACACATGATCTCAAAGGGCAAGGTCCAATCCGGAGGTTGGATAATGGGAGCGGAGATCAACGCTTCCTTTATCCTGAAAAATGCATCAAGACATTCCTGCGAAAACTCAAAAACGACATCCTTATTCAAGAGTTTAGTTAGTAGTTTAGAAATCTTCGAGAAATCCTTGATGAACCTCCTATAGAAACCTACATGCCCGAGAAAACTCCGCAGACCCTTAACAGAACAGGGGGAGGAAGTTTCTCAATAGTCTCGATCTTAGCTCGATCGACCTCGATACCTCGGTTGGAAACGAGGTGTCCTAGCACAATGCCTTCATTAACCATAAAATGACACTTCTCCCAATTCAAAACGAGATTAGTGTCTTCACATCTTTGTAGAACTAGAGAAAGGTTAGATAAGCAATCATCAAAAGAGGAACCATATACTGAAAAGTCATCCATAAATACCTCCATGATCTCCTCTATGTACTCGGAAAAGATGGCCATCATGCATCGTTGGAAGGTAGCGGGTGCATTACATAATCCAAATGGCATCCTCTTATAAGCGAATGTCCCCTATGGACAAGTGAAGGTGGTATTCTCTTGATCATCCGGATGGATAGGAATCTGAAAGAAGCCACTATAACCATCTAAATAGCAAAAATGTGAATGTTGGGCTAACCATTCGAGCATTTGATCGATAAAGGGAAGTGGAAAATGGTCCTTCCGAGTGGCCACATTCAGCTTCCTATAATCGATGCACACCCTCCAACCCGTAACGGTCCTAGTTGGGATCAACTCGTTGTTCTTATTTGTCACAACGGTCATCCCTCCTTTCTTCGGAACTACATGTATTGGGCTCACCCACTTGCTATCCGAGATAGGGAATATGATACCTGCATCCAACAACTTAAGAATTTCCTTCTTCACAGCCTCTTTCATGATCGGATTTAATCGTCTTTGAGGTTCCCGTGAAGTCTTATGATCATCCTCCATTAGTATTCTATGCATGCAGAAAGAAGGCTTAATACCAATAAGATCATCAATAGTATAACCCAAAGCCTTTTGATGTTTTCTTAGGACATGCATCAGTTTAGATAATTCGGTTTCGGAAAGGGAAGCACTAACAATAATGGGATAAGTAGAATCCGGTCCAAGGAAAACATACCTTAAGTGACTTGGAAGCGGTTTAAGCTCCACAACTGGGGGTGCTTTTTGAGGGGGATCCTTGCTTCCTCTTTCCAGTGGAGTAGATTTAGATCGAAGAATTGGACTTTCGGAAGTCTCAATTGACATCATCTCGCTTTCGACCTCGGTCGAGGTCCTGAGTGGGTGACCGAGATGTTCTTCAGTCAAGAACACCTCGCTTGGTCCAGAGGGTGCCTCGGTCGAGGTACTGGAACTGGGACCAAAACTGGAGATTCTCTTCTCTTGGATTAGTCGTTCAATCTTAGCTCTTGGATCTTCTTCCAGTGCCTTTAAACTCCGTATATCTGCATCACAAGAAGCATCTATACCTTCCTCTATTAAGCTAAAACTAATAACTCTTTCAAGAGGATCATTAATAAGGATAGAGCTCACCAATTCTCTTGATTCTTCTTCATCATAGATGTTGAAGATATCATCCTCCAGCGGCTCTCCTTTCATTGAAGCAAGCAATGCAAACTCCACTTGATCTCCTCCAATGTTGAATTGCAACTTGGCGTTCTTACAATCCACATTGCAACCCGAAGTTGCTAGAAATGGTCTCCCGAGAATAATAGGGACGGGATAATCTGTGGGAATATCAAGTACAACAAAGTCTATAGGTAAATAGAAGTTACCTAACTTAACCGGAACATCTTCCAAAATGCCCACGGGATGGGTAATGGAGCGGTCCACCATGTATAACCTTATCTTCACCGGCTTGGGCTCTTCAAGTCCGATCTTCACACATAGCTCCAACGGGATGATGCTCACACTGGCTCCTAGATCACACAACGCCTCACAAGTAACATCCCTAATTTGAATGGGGATGCAAAATGAGTCGGGATCTCTCAACTTAGGTGGCATCTTCTCCTTCATGATTTGAATGAGCTCCGAGGATTTAAATGTCATCCTTACTTCACCAAAGTCTTTCAGCTTCCTTTTCCTTGATAGAATCTCTTTTAAGAATTTCCCATAGGCGGGCATCCCTAGAATAATATCAAGGAAAGGGATGTTAATATGTAATTTATTCATCAAGTCAAGGAACTTACCAAAGTGCTTGTCTAGATGTGCTCTAGCCCTTGACTGGGGGAATGGAAGTGGTGGTTTATATGCAGGAGGTGGGACATAAACTTCAGTTTTGTCCGACGCTTTCTGAGACTCCACCTCGGATGGTACCTCGACCGAAGTGTTCTTCGTCTGTACCTGGACCGAGGTGTTCTTTGTCTGTACTGGCAACGACCGAGGCACTAGATCTGCAGTTTTCAGTCCACTTCTCGTCGTTATTGCCATGATTTGTCCTTTTGGGTTGCTCTTTGTTCTTGCTGGGAGCTTCCCTGGATCTTTTGGCGCTTCATTCGCCTTATTAAAGAATTGTTGCTCTAAGGCTTTTTGTGCCTTCGAAAATGAAGTCATGGATGTCTCCATAGCGTTGAGCTTGATCAAGATGGCCTCCAGCACTGCATCTTTCTTCTCTGGTTGGGACGAACTTGATCCAGGCTCCTGGCTCTTCAATGGAGTAGAAGAAGAAGAAGAGAAAGGGTTAGAGGAATTATTAGAATTGGAATTAGAGTAAGGGTTACCCGGATTTTGATTGTTAGATCTCCAATTGCTGTTGTTAGAGCCTCTATTGTTGTTGTAGTTGTTGTTCCGGGAACCATGATTGTTGTTCCTTGACCCTTGATATCCTCTCTCCTCCTTTTTGGTGTGAGCAACCAAAAGGTCCTTCAATTGCTTCACATCATTCTTTAGGGAGATGAGTTGATTATCATTTGATGGAGCTTCCTGGAAGTTAACTCTCTTATCTCCATTCTCAGCTCCTTGGTGGGAGTATTTCTCCATGTGCGAAGCTTGTTTCTCAATGAACGCCCAAGCATCATCAATCGGCATGTCCATGAATGTGCCGGCGGATAGTAGTTGAAGGTTGAATTGGGTAGCTCCATCCAAGCCCTTGAAATAAATCTCCATCAACTCTATCTTTGGAATCCCATGATGTGGGCAATCCAAAAGAACATCTTTAAACCTCTTCCATGACTTGGAAAAACTCTCCTTGTTTTTCGTGATAAATGCATTGATTTTCCCTCTCATTTCAACGGTTTTGGAGGGGGAAAGAATTTTTTCAAGAAATTTGTCGTCATCTCCTCCCAAGTGTTGATCTTTCCGGGAGGAAGGGACTGGTACCAAGTAAGCGCCGTGTCTTTCAAAGAAAAGTAAAAACGCCTTAGCTTGTAATTATTATTTTCCAGCCTTGAAGGTCTCAAGGTCTCCATCAAAATCTCATAGTTTTGTAAATGTTGATGTGGATACTCCCTCTCTAAACCTCCAAACTGGCATTGGCAGATCATTGATAGAACTTGTGGTCGAAGCTCATAATCATGCTCCACTGGATCACCTAGGTTGACTCTAGGACGCTTCACTTGCTGGTTTGGGTCCATCCTCTGCCCTAGGGTATGTGGAATACCTGCAAAAAGGACATCTTGGATAGGCATCCAAGGTGGAAGTATCTCGGCCGCGGCAACTGGAGCGGGGTCCTGCCTCGTTCGAGGGTCGGGTCGATGCAGAATCTGGGCTCATAGCTCAGCCATATCTGCTTCAATCTCTACAGCTATGGTGCGATTTTCCACCCTTTCGCGCTGCAGTTCTTCCCAATTGAGGCGCAGTTGTACCATCGCCTCCTTCAATTCGGCCTCAAGATCATGATTGTCTTGGTTGTCTATTTTCGCTTCTTTCAAGCGTCTTTTGTATGTCTTTTCTGGTTCGGGATCGTAAGGAACGATTTCCTTCCCAGCACGGGTTCTTCGCATAAAACTTGTTCGCAACAGGGGCAATTGCCCCGAAAGACAACCACAACCGGCTTGGTCTAGACCAAGTCCCCGGCAATGGCGCCAAAAACTTGTTCGCTCCAAACGGTGTATGCAAGCTTTAAATTTATATCCCAAGAAATATGCTTAAACAAGGATGCAAACCCGCAGTGTACGGATCAATTATAGTAAAAGCAAGAATTCCGGGGTGTCGATCTCAGGGACTTAGATGAAACAAAGCAAGTATAGGTTGTCGATGTAACTAATAACCACAAATGCGATTAAAGCTATCAAAGAGATGATAATAAGGTCAATTAAGGGAAATATGCAAATTCTAGGGATTAAAGTATCTGGTTGTGGTTCCAACTCAAGATCTCATGATAAGTAGACAAAGCTGATATTTTGCAAAGGGAAGGTGTTTCTAATGTGTGAATAGATCACCGGGTAAGTCTCACTAGTCCCAAACCAAAAGCTCTTATTACCGGGTAAGTCTCAAGGTACTAAGGAAAGGAATTATAATCTCAAACCAACACACCAACTAAGGGAATAGAATCAACCTTTACCGGGTAAGTCTCAAGCTAACTCACAAAGATGGAATGAAGGCACACTCAAACCCCAATAAAGGCTAAACCTTTATTACCTACACTTATGATCATGGGTAAACAAACTAAGGAATTACCGGGTAAGTCTCATCCTAGGCTTGCATTGAATCAGGAAAGGTGTAATAAGAATAGGATTTGGCAAACTCTAACACTTAACTCTCAGTTACGGATCAGAAAAGGTCACCTCGGTCAGTCAAGTTCCACCCCGGCTGAGATGTTCATCGACTGAACGAGATGTTCTAGGGTAAAGGTTAAAGACTCGAGCTTTCAGGGTCCTACTGGGATTAAGATTATTCTATCATTGTTTTTCCCACAACTTTCGGCCAATCACCCTAGAACGCACAAAGAAATTAGCCACTCATCATCATGAAATCAATAATCAAATATATGGGAAGAGAATGAATATTTGAACACAAAAACCTTAGGAACAAGGCTTCAATAACTTAATCAAATATCAAACAAATCAGCGTTCCTTGGATCACAAATCCAACAAGACAATCAAACAAAAGGGAATCTAAGAAAGTCTTACAAATCCCCTCAAAAGCTATATCCGAACTATCAATCCTTCCTTGATTGATCTTCAATCTTCCTTCCTTCCTTCAAAGTTTCCAGAAAATCCTCTCTTTGCTGGTTATTCTCAGCCTCCAAGCATGGTTGAACTTGTGAAAAATCCAACCCTTTATATAGGAGAATTATCTTCCAAAGATAATAATATCTTAAAAAGATAATATCCGAATAAAATATATCTTATCTCCAAAATAGATCTCCCAAATATATGATCTTCCTTCTAAAAATCCAGCCCAAAAATATAAGATTTCTCCTTCCAAAAATAAAAGATATCAGCCAAATAAAATATATCTCGCCGCGTCAGGGCATTCTCATCGGTCGGGGCGCTCCTCTAGATCACCTTGGTCGAGGTGACACTATAGTTGACCGAGGTGAATCTCGGCTGAATGTGAAATCTCTTAAATCTGGTCCAAAGTAAATCTTCTTCATTAATTCCTTGCTCCCTGAGTTCTCTTTTAAGCTCCTGAATGTAGCTCCAATGACTCCTTTGCTCCTTAGCTCCATTTCGATCCAAAATGTGCCATTTTACCTATGATTAAACCGAAACTTGGTGTAGACCTCGATTCCCGTAAAGGTAGATGAAACGACAATATAATCACATAATATACATTCAAACATGCAGATTATTGAAGATAAAACGTCTAAACAAGTCCTAAAATATAGACTATAATGCATTCTATCAGGAAGCCATGAACGTATGCTTGTTAAGTTTGATTGTTAAAATGCATGTTGTTGGCTAAGTAGTTGAGAATCTAGGGTAAAGGAATGATGGTTATGGCTTGCACTATGATAGAATAGACTTAAATGTATCTTTGGATGATTTGCTTGCTCGTACTTAACTGCTGTTACAAATCACGGGTTGTTCTTCCCCTTCCACGGTCGTGGTTCTGAATACTGCCCGTGGTTTACTTCTGTTGTGCTTGTATTGATAAATTTGAATGTTAGGATGTTAGATTGTTGAAATCCTAGTGTTTATTAAGCTTAATCTAGCCTAGGGTGACCTAATGCTAGCAAACTAAGTGAGGAAAGAGACCTACCCGGTGATTTCCAACCTTAAGTACCAATGATGATGAACTCTAGGTAGTAGTGAGCCTCACAAGCCGCTATTGGACTGAGTGTGCTAGGATGAATGTTTAGGGCTTCCCTACCCGAGACTTACCCGGTAAGGAGAGGTTAGATCCCTAGATAGTAATCCGGTTTGTGTAGAATTTCCAACCTTAGGCTCCTAGAGACTTACCCGGTGATAGGACCTTAGGTGCGGGATTAGTGGACCATGAGACCTACCCGGTGATTGATCCCATTTGAGAAACACCCTTTCCCAACACACTATAGCTAGTCCAAGATTGATTAGAAGCTTGAGTCTAATGCCATAACCGGAATTCCTAACCCCTAGAATCCACTTTTCTCTCTTTGATCACATATCTCGTGTTTGTTTTGCTTGTTTGTGTTGCTAGCTTAGTTGTTCGTTTTATTTGTTAATCTTGCATGATTTGTGATCCTTGCTTGATCACCACAAAACCAATCTAAAAACATTGTGATTTTCTTTTCTTTATTCCCTTTTCTTTTCTTAGACTAGATTTACACTATCCTTAGTCACTTATTTGATTCGATTTCACCTTAGTCTTTGTGTTCGACCTCGGAACACTATCCTTGCTACAAAACGACCCATACACTGTGGGTTCGCTAGGAGTTAGGAAAAATATATCGAGTTATAAATTTAAGACTTTTGCGTGCTACAATTCTAGCATAACAGGTGGTTTAGAGCATTTGTATCCCAGAAATCCATTTTCATAGACTAGTCACCAAAACTCTTTTGCACCTCCTCACATGTCACCCATGTTACACAAAAGAGTCAGATTCATGGATACGCTTCGAATATGGATGAAACTATGAGGGGTAATAAATTATTAATGTTAGGGCTTTAATACAAGCCGAACAATGGCATGTTCAAGCTCGGCTTATTTATAAACAAGTCTAGTCGAGTTGAGCCTAAATTTTATACGAGCTTTAAAAATGTGTTCATATTCGACTCGTTTAGAAAGTGACTGAGCTCAAACTAACCTTTTGACGAGTCGAGGCCGAGTAGCTCGACTCAAATAATGCTCCTAGAATGTTATTATAGCTGATGAGCCAAAAATTAACATGCTCAAGCCTGACTTGTTTATAAACGAGTTTGCCCGAACCTAAAATTTATATGGGCTTTAAAATGTTTTCATATTCAGCTTGTTTTGAAAATAAACGAGCTCGAGTTGAGCTTTTGACGACCCAAACGCGAGCCGAGTAGCTTGTCTCATATTATAGCCCTATAAATTTCCATCCTATTGAGTCGACTAGAGGCTTGAGTGTTTTTATTTAAAAGATTTAGGGTGTGTTTAGTGAAATCAGATTCGTTGTTGTGATTGTGGTTGCGGTTGCAGTTGTGGTTATATACGAGTGTTTTTTGAAATTCGTGGTTTATAAAAAAACTCGTGTACAGGTGTTTAGTTAAATGGTTGGGAATTAGTTTCAATTTTTGTACCACCCGGTTTTTCACGTCACTGCCCCCGCGGTGACGATGGCCCGCGGTCGCGGTCAAGCGCACTTGCCGCGGTCGCAGCATGTTCTAGCCACGGGCGCGGCTGACCCTAAATCGTGTAAGATCTGTTTTTATCGTCGTTCCTTTCTTAGAGAACCCGATCTTCTAATCTTGGGCCGTATTTCCTCTATCCTTTAACCTAGTTTTATACCTTTCTTTCTTCCCCAGCCACACCTCTTCTTATTCACTTTCTCTCCCTTGTTCTCTTCTTATTGCTTCCTTGTCTTCTTCAACCGTGAGCAAAGCTGCAGTCTTTGCTCTGTAAGATCTGTAGAACCCTTGTAAGTCTTCTTCTTTACGTTCTCCTTTCTCTCATGTGTACTCTTCATGCATTCTTCTTCTTCTTCTTCTTCTTCTTCTTCTTAGCAAGAATCAAGATCGAGCCTTGATTCTAGTTGGTCATGGTTTGATTGTTGCATGTGTATATTCATGCTCTTTTAGTTGAGTGTGTGGTGTGATGAATCACAGAGAAAAGCTAAAGCCATCCTAGTGTGTTTCTGTTGTTAAAGGAAGTCCCGAAATCCGCCTTTGTCGCCTTACCGCCCCGCGGCTGCAAGCAACCGCCCCCGCGGTTTAACCCTAGACGCCACTGCCACAGCCTTTTGTCACCGAGGTCGTAGTTTTAGCTTCATGTCGCAGCGCTTGAGCCTTCTGTCACCCACCTTCGCGCCTTAACCTCAGTGGCTAACGTCTTTTGGTGAGCCACTTCCTTCCTTGCTTCCATATCTTTTCCTTAGAGTTGTTTATGGTTGGGAACCCCTAAGTTTGTGTTGATGATGATCCTAGAGGATCTTGAGACTAGGAATAGTGCTTCCTAGCATGTTAGAGATCTGTTAGAGATCATTGAGACTAGAAGTGCAAACTTCTAGCATTCGGGATAGTTTCTAATTTGGGATGCCTTGTTTGGGCAGGCATAGATCTTTTCTTGTAGGAAGATGAGTAGTTTAGATGATTTGTGTTACCTTGATTCAGGTAAGTCTCTTGGACTTACTTAGCTGCATTTCGTGTATTAGTTTGACCGTATTGGTGATGTTTCTTTACCTTATAGTTATAACGGAAAGCCGGACAAGGACGACCTTATACCGTGATTGGCACAAGTGTATTATAACCGGGCGGTGACCACTTGTCCAATTCTATAGGAGACTGGGAGGTGCTTCTGCGACCAGGCCAACAAGTAACGGATAGATGCATCTGATCTGGTCTTGTCGGTAATGGAAACAAGGGCGAGTTTTGGGAGATTCTTGTGTCACAACCTAAGTTGAATTAGTAATTGATGGCTATTAAAAGATAATAGCCAGCTTGTGTGAGCATGATATGTGTTACAGTTTATGTGTGTTTGTTCCTTTACTGTAATTCTGATATCTAGAATGTTACCTAACGATTTAGATCATCGTTGTAGATGCCCTGCAGGTTAGAGACGTTGCTGAGTGATCCGGACGGAGTGCTCAGTCGGGGTTCCCGTACACTATAGAATGGGGTCGAGGTTTATTGTTATTGTTGGTGTCTTTTCTGTTTGTTGTTGAACTCGGCTGAGAGTCTTTCGCTTTTCCTTTGTTATACCTTTTATATTTTATCTTTTTTTTGTTTTCATTTATTTGTGTCTTATTGCAAGATCCAATGATATTGTTGTTACTCTAAGGGTCGGGACCCATTGTGAGGTCCTAGCCCATAAGTCTCCGAGTTCCTAGAATTTGGGGTATTACAATTTTGGTTAAATACCAAAATACCCCTATATTAATGGTGAGAAAAAAATCCAACACCGATCAATAATAAATAAACGGGGCTTTCTTGATTTATTCCTCTTCTTTTCAATGATACATTCAATGTCTAATGATCCCAAACCTTCACATCTCACATCAAATTCCACTATTGACAGCATACCCTCGTCAACACCATTTCAAATTCCATTGCTTTTTTATTTCACTTTCCCAATTACAGTATTTTTCAATTTATTGCCTTTTCAATTCTAATACATGAGTGTTTATGCATAATTGACCATTGCCGCCTTTCTAAGAGGGGAAGTTGGCAACTGGTAAACGAAGGAGAAGATGACTCCGGTGACACTGATTTACGAAGTTTTTGGCGGTGGCGAGATTTCCGACCCTCGCACCTCTATTGTCGAGGTTTTTGGCTGGCGACAAATTTGGAAGGGCGCCATAAATTGTCTTGTTAACTTGCATCGGAGGAAGAGTGGAAGGGAACGAGTGGAATGAAAAGAGTTGAAGGGAAGTATTACACTGAAATGAGATGAATTGAAAATCACATCCACAATCTCCCATAACCTTTGCTCCACCCGCTTACAAAACAAACTGCTCAACACCTGAGCTACAACCACAAATCTAAAAACTATAATTTATTAAACATACTAAAATAGAGCACCAAGTTGCTGACGTGGCGCGTTGTGGAAGTAGTATTTTCGAAATAGAGCTCCCACAATTAATGCCAATAAATCTTTATTTTTTAAACTATTTTTAAGTAAAAAAATCTTTTGTTATTAAATTAACTATTTTATTAGAACGATTTCACGTTACTTTTTATCGTTGGAACAAATCAATTTTTGGAACAATTTATTTAATAAAAATAAATGAACTCCGATTTATATTAGTTTTCGATTTCTATTTTGGCTAATTAGGTAAGTAGGCTTTTTTATTTTATTGTATACTAACTAGGCCTTTTCTAGTTTTCTATTTTGTAAATATACCCCATGATTTTTTTACCACTTTCATTTAATGGTAAGGTAAAACTAATTAACCCTTCTATTAAAAAAGAAAGAATATTTGATGTTTGTTATGTAAATTTTGATTTTAATTACTGAATTTGTTTTTATTTTATTTTATTTCCCTTTTTATTTTCTGTTTTCATACCGGACATTTACATACCGGACATTAACATACCGGACATTTACATACCGGACATTTACATACCGGACATTTTATATACCGGACATTTACATACCGGACATTTTACATACCGGAAGTTCATAACGAAAATTTTCATACAGGAAGTTCATACCCAAAATTTTTTATACCGGAAGTTCATAACGAAGTTTTTCATACCGGAAGTTCATACCGAAATTTTTTATACCGGAAGTTCATACCGAAAGTTCATACCGGAAGTTCATACCGGAACTTCATACCGAAAGTTCATACCAGAGGTTTATAACAAAATTTTTCATACCGGAAGTTCATACCGAATTTTTTTATACGGGAAGTTCATACCGAAAGTTCGTACCGAAAGTTCATACCGGAAGTTTATACCGGAAGTTCATACCGAAAGTTCATAATGAAGTTTTTCATACCGGAAGTTCATAACACAATTTTTTATAGCAGAAGTTCATACCGGAAGTTCATAACGAAGTTTTTCATACCGGAAGTTCATACCGAAATTTTTTATACCAGAAGTTCATACCGGAAGTTCATATCGAAAGTTCATACCGAAAGTTCATACTGAAGTTCATATCGGGAGTTCATACCGTTCATACCGGAAGTTCATACCAAAAGTTCATACCGGAAGTTCATAACGAAATTTTTCATACCGGAATTTCATACCGAAATTTTTTATACCGGAAGTTCATACCGTTCATATCGGAAGTTCATACCAAAAGTTCATAACGAAGTTTTTCATACCGGAAGTTCATACCCAAATTTTTTATACCGGAAGTTCATACCGAGAGTTCATACCGGAAGTTCATACCGGAAGTTCATACCGTTCATAACGGATGTTCAGAACGAAATTTTTCATACCGGAAGTTCATACCAAAATTTTTTTATACCGGATGCCAGTGATGTTTACACTGGTGAAACCTTTGCTCGCTCAGTATGATGCTGACAGTGGTCTTGATCGTCTCTGGGCAAAGAAGAAGGTTATACCATTTTTAGAGACATTTTTGTTGCTTCAAGGTTGATACCTGAATGTTGCGTTTTTGCTCATACCATTTTTATAACTTCCGGTATGTAATTCTCCGGTATGTAATTCTCCTGTATGTAATTCTTAATTCTAAACTATGACATAAAATCAGTTTGTTTGGTATAACTTCCGGTATGATAACTTCCGGTATGATATGATAACTTCCGGTATGATAACTTCCGGTATGTGAACTTCCAGTATGTGAAGCTCCGGTATGTGAACTTCCGGTATGTGAAATTCCGGTATGTGAACTTCCGGTATGTGAAACTCCGGTATACATTCCAAAAAAATAAAAAAATAAATAAAGAAAATAAAAAAGACAAAAAAATAAAATAAAAAAAAAAAGAATTCCGGTATGATAACTTCCGATATGATATGATAACTTCCGGTATGATATGATAACGTCCAGTATGATATGATAACTTCCGGTATGATATGATAACTTCCGGTATGATAACTTCCGGTATGTGAACTTCCGGTATGTGAACTTCTGGTATGATAACTTCCGGTATGTGAACTTCCGGTATGTGAAATTCCGGTATGTGAAATTCCGGTATTGGAAATTCCGGTGTGTGAAAATTCCGGTATGTGAAAAATTCTTAATTCGAGAAAATAAAAAAAATAAAGAAAATAAAAAAGAAAAAAACTAATAAAAGAAAATAAAAAAACAAATTCAGTTTTTTAAAATTAAAAATTACACTTAAATAACAAAGAACAAATAACAAACATTTTTTTTTAAATAGAAGGGTTAATTAGTTTTACCTACCATTAAATGAAAGTGGTAAAAAATATGGGGTATAATTTCTTATACAAAAACCAAAAAGAGCCTAGTAGGCCAAATTCTTTCTTTCTATTTTACGTTAAATACTCGTGAGGTTTTATTTTTTGGGACGATTTTTTCTTTTGTTTAAAGGATTATCAGCCCAATCTAGTTACGTTAAATTTTTTGAGATATTTTGTTATCCCCACATCGATTAGCTACTAAGGTTGATGATTTTAGAACTTGTATGAATAGAGGTCTAAAGATTATACAAATAATACATTTTTTGGGCTTTTGGTTAAGTTCAAGTATAATTATTATTCATTTCAGATTAATATATGTTATGTGGGATCGTTAACCAACAATTATCCGAGTCGTAATGTTTTTAATATATATTAAGTAATCGTGACTCTAAAGTTTTTATTTTTTGGGATGTTTTTTCCCTATTTGTTTTGAAGGATTATCGGCCCGAACGATTCTCTGTTAAACAATTTTTTGTTTAGTAAAATCAAAAATATATATCTATTATCTATTATACATACTAAAAATAGAACACAAGCTTGCTGACGTGGTGGGTTGTGGGAGTAGTATTTTCGAAATGAAGCTCCCATAATTAACACCAATAAATCTTTATCTTTTAAACTATTTTTAAGCCAACAAATATTTTGTTATTCAATTAATTATTTATTGGAACGATTTCAAGTTACTTTTTATTGTTGGAACGAATCTATTTTTTAGGACAATTTTTTTAATAAAAATAAATGAACTCCGATATCTGTTAGTTTTTTATTTCTACTTTACTCTAAATATTTACTTTAAATACTCGTTGTAACACCCCAAATTCTCAAAACTCGGGGAGCTACTGGTTAGAACCTCACAATGGGTCCCGACCTTAGTTTGATAACAATTTTACTAGGATCATACAACAAGGCACAAAAGTATTTAAAACACTCTGTCTCTTCTGGTTTCTCATGCCCATAATGGTCTATGGGGCATCCGCCTCGATTATAATGTCCTTGATTCTACAATCTTGGTTGTACTCAATTCTATTTGTATTGTTCCAATATTGTTATCTCTACTCCGCACTCTTGTAGTTTCTTGCATGGTTCTTCTAATTCCATCTCTCGGCCTCGTATTCCCGAGTTCCTTGTACAACCTTCTATTCCTTCAAACTTAACTAACTCAGGAATTTCTTCCTCATCTGATTGTGCTTGTGGTAAAAATTGTCTTCACAACTTTACTTCCTTGCTCACTTGTTCTTTGGATGATTTGTAAGGATCACCAAGCAGCCCACCCGAGTATAATACTCAATGCAAGGTCCGATTCCATTGCCTCGTGTTGGAGACTCTTCAAGTCCACTGTTGATTTATCAAAAATATTTCATTCCAACGTCATACCAAACACCAAGTATCAGGAATGGCTTATTCCAATTCCTTATTCCATTCAGATTCCTGATTCTAACCCCATTCCTATAGTCATACCAAACGAGCCCTAAAGGATATAAAATATCCTTTAGGATACTAACAAGCTAAGCATACACATGAATATAACATATAATATTAAACATCATAAAAAGTCTATATACTAACTCCTATCGATCCAAGTTGCAAAGATCCACGGAGAGCGATGGTGGTCCGACGTACTACTAACCCAACAACCCGACTATGCCTGTGTGTAAAAACAGAAATCCGTTTTAAAAATTTTAGACCCCTTTCGGGTTCTAGTTATTTTATACATTCGGTCTTTCAGAAGATTTCAAGTGCCATTGTTGCCAACCTAGAGCTCTGATACCATATTGTAACACCCCAAATTCTCAGAACTCGGGGAGCTACTAGTTACGACCTCACAATGGGTCCCGACCTTAGTTTGACAACAATTTTACTAGGATCTTACAACAAGGAACAAAAGTATTTAAAACATTTGAAACGTTAACCAATATATACATGAAGAATATGTGTCAGCCTTACAAAGCAAAGGTACTAAAACGACGCATATGAAGAAAAAAGACATCCCCGTCCCCAACTAAATGATCACGTGGACCCGGCTGACCACCCCTCCGGATCTCTCTACAACTGTCTTAACCTGCAAGGCATCTATAAGGCGGAATAATACCGTTAGCTAACATTCTACGCATAAGCATAAAGGTAAAAGCACATACACACAACATATACAATCAACATGCAACACTCAAGTCCGTTTATTATCTTCAGTTAGGTGATAAGCCGTTACTAATGATACTTATTTTGTGACACGAGAGATTCTCAAACCTCGCCCCTGTCCCCGATTACCAACAAGGAATGGTACTAATGCATCTAACTGTCTACCTGCCTGGGCTGGTCGCAGGGAACCTCCTAGCTCTTGCAAGAGCTAGGCAGTGATGTCACGACCCGTTATCATACACTTGGGTCAATTACGTAATATAATAAAGTCGGCCTAATCCGTTTCGTTGTTTATCATAACAAACAAACACTACTCATACACATTACACTCATACAAGAAGCCAACTAAGTAAGTGTGTGGACTTAGCAGTCTCGAAGCGCAACAGACCATCACACTCTCAAGTTACCTCGGGAAAACACGCAACGCCTGTTCAACGCAAGGCACACGGATCAAACAATGCTCTAGTCAACTAGAAGTCCTTAGACTTCTAGGCTCAACATCCTCTCAAGAACAACAACACTCTAGTCAACTAGAAGTCCATAGACTTCTAGGCTTACCATCTTCACAAGAACATAAACGCATAAGATAGATCGACACTTAAAACCTAACACAACTCTTCTAAACAAAACTATACTCATACCCAACTTCAGAACATCGTAACTCCTAAACCACTAGCTGGATTTATCCCAAATTTTGATATGTTCTACTATAAAATCTTATCTATAAGATATCCAAAACTCAGCAGAAAAGGAGGAGTATAACTTACTCAAGTTTCGACTCAAAGTTGATTGTTCGTCACTTCCGGAAACTCAAAAACGTAACAATTGTTCTAGTCATCTTCCAAGGCTGCTATGGACGTCTTCCAACCTCCACACTAGGTCTTAGCCTCCCTCCAAGGTCTAGCCTTGTCACGTCACTGTAGTTCCGGCCTCAAGGAAGATGGTTCGACACCGGAGCAAGCAAGGAGAAGAATGGAGAAGAAGAGAGCAAGAGAGTGATGTTTTGGAAGAGGGAAAACTAAGTAACGTGAATGAAATGAGAGGGAGAGAAGAAGTGGCTGCATAAAGGAGGGGAATGTCAAGGGACCCTCATCCATGAACTCCCCCAAATTAATAAGGTGGGTTTTAAAGATAGGAAGGTGAAAGGTTGATCAAAAACGCTAATACCCCGCCCTCGCGTGTCACCGCCCCTGCGGGACTCCTAGCCGCACCTGCGGCCTACTCGACTGCGCAACCTAAACCGCAAGGGCGTGAGCCCTTGCGCACGGCTCTCAATACTCCTCTGAAACTATCAAAACGTAACGAAAATTCCGTTCGTTACATCAGATCCCCTCAAAATAAGTTTCGTCCCAAAACTTAAAAGAAGGCAACATAAAGACGAAGTCTATTGTCACGCTAAGATCGTGTGTGATACGCAATAAGCTTTAAATTTATACTCGTTATATTTCTCCTAACTCCTAGCGAACCCGCAGTGTACGGGACGTTTGTAGTAGGGATAGTATTCCGAGGTCGAACACAAAGACTAAGGTGAGATTGATTCGATTAATGATTAAGTTTAGTGAAGATCTAGGTTAAGAAAAGAGAAAGAAATAAAGAAATGAAAATCTCAATGTTTTTGGTTGGTTTTTAGGTGATCAATCAAGGATCACAAATCATGCAAAGTAAACTATCAACTAAGCTAACGAATCAACGCAAACAACAAGCTAAACACGAGATATGAATCAAGAGAGATAAGCGGATTCTAGGGGTTGGAAATTCCGGTTATGGCATAAGACTCAAGCTATCTAATCATTCCTTGGATTAACTATAATATGTTGGAAATGAGTGTTTCTAGATTGGGATCAATCACCGGGTAGGTCTCATGGTCCACTAGTCCGTTCCTAAGATCTTATCACCGGGTAAGTCTCTAAGAATCTAAGGAATGGAATTCTTCACAAACCGGATTGTCACCTAGGGATCTAACCTTTCTTCACCGGGTAAGTCTCGGAAGGGTAAGTCCTAAACAACTATCCTAGCACACTTAGTCCAATGGCGGCTTATGAGGCTCACCACTACCTAGGGTTTGTTATCTTTGAAATCTAAGAGTAAGAATCACCGGGTAGGTCTCTTCTAACACTTAGTTGCTAACACTAGGTCACCCTAGGGTAGATTTAACTCAACAAACACTAGGATTTCAACATTCTAACAATCTAAAGCTTATATCCATCGAACCAGGGAAACCACGGGTTGTTCTACACCTTCCACGGCCGTGGAATGGCAAGAACTGACCGTGGACTCCAACAGAGACTTCGTTCAAGTAAACAAGTCATCCAAAGGTAAATCTAAGTTCATTCTATCATAGTCTTATCCATAACCATCCTTTCCTTACCCTAGAATCGCATCTATTTAGCCTACAACATGCATCATAACAATCGAAATCATCAAGCATAAAATCATGGCTTCCATTTGCAAGATAATGAAGAGAAAGAGATGAACAAGTGAAGCAAACAAAATCAAGCTGAAATTAAGATTAGAAATACTCACAATCCTTCCAAAAGAAGGTTTAAACGATTCTTACAACCTAGAAAACGATTCCGAAATTCTTCACTACAAAACCTATCAAGTGCTAGCAATGGTGTGTTCTTCTCCTTCCTCTCCAATGGAGCTCTTCTCCTTCCTTCAATGGTAGCTCTCTTCTTGAGAGAATCTCCTTGTTGAGAGAGTTTTTGATTGGATGATAGGGGATAATGGATGGCTGCTCCAAGATGTCTTTCCTCAGCCTTGCAGGACCACTTTTATACTACCACCATGCTAGAGAAGGCCAAGAGATCGTGGCACAGCTGTCACAACCGTCTGGCAAAAACCACGGTTGGTTCCACGGCCGTGGACCTTCAGTGAACCGTGGTTTGGTGCTTCAGCTTTGCCTTGTATCATTAAGTCATCCATTTGGTGCATGGCTTGTGTTGACAAGTTTCTATGAGTCCTCCTTAGCCCTTTGCTTGCATTCCAATGAGTCCGAAAGTGTGTCATCTCAAGGAGTGACTCTCGATGTGTCGATTGAGCTCCTAAATCTCCCAAAATACCTATAAAGCAAGCAAAAGTCCGCGTAGATGTCTATCTCGACAAAATACGTGAATTGAGTGCAAACGTCGTGAACTAATGCTAAACCATGCATGAATGAGTGGAAAATATATCTAAATGAGTGCCTAATCCTAAGTCATAAATCGTGTTATCATCTATACAAAAAGAAATAAAGCGCCGGAAAAAGTCATAATCGGTCAAGTTCTGATCTGTTTCGGAAATAGTCGGAAGAAAATTTCCGGATATTACATCAATCCCCCCTTAACAATAAGTTTCATCCCGAAACTTTGGGTAAGATAATCCTGATCGGCCTTTAAGGCACCAAATGGGTGTGTTTGATCACTACACAAAAGTCTCGTCGTTTCTACATCTAAGTATCCCGCACATCAAGGTTACCAAAAGCACACATCACTAACTAAACACTCAATCATGAAATAAACAAGTAGTCAAACAATATCACACATACAAGGTCAAGCCCTAACTCGTCACTCCCGAGGTTACAACTATTGCTACATAGGTCTTTGAAAGGTTACGCCTCTTACTATCCCCAATATCTTAGGTAGCCTTATCGGCTTTTCATAAAAACCACTGAATCTTAAATCTTTTCAAGTACTTAGATCACAAGCGTCTGCTACCACGTTCTAGAGTGGTTACCGGATATCTCACCGGTATCATCCGGCTCAACTGTCTAATCCTCTAATCTGATGACCTAAATCGTGTTTGGTAGGTATCTCTCCAACTGAAATTCTCAAACTCAGTTCCCAAACTTAGTCTTCGTGGAAAACTGAAGCTACGCTCTCCAATAGGGTGAGGAATACTAGTCCATCAGTCACTTCTAAATCGGTTTAAAACTTCAAATGGTTGCCTTACGCAACTCACTTCCAGATCCTTTGATGACCTTACGGAAAATAATCTATTCAACTTTCTTCCCTTCATTATGACCACTTGCTTCCGGCCTTCTGAAAAGGTTCTGACTACACACTTAGGCCAAATGTCTTGGACATCCACCAACACTTACCAAGTGCCCAATGCTCTTCGTATCACGACCCACTTGGTCTTGTCTTTTAATATTACTCAGCCATCTTATTCCTCAGGTAAAGAATCGTCACCTTTACCCTTTTCAGGTCTAACACTCGAGACAACTAAAAATCAAATCTAGTGGTCATCCTCTTTGTTCACTTGGCATTATTATATTATTTATAGATCTTTAATATATCGTTAGCTCAAACTTAGGCTTCTCATGCATTTTCTAAGATCTTAAGTGACCTAGAATATGTCCGGAATGACGGTATTAGACACAAAGTGATCTCCTATCACCGTTATTTGATCATAACTACTAAATAATTGTTAACATACCATTAGTAGTGCACTCTTCTACCCACCATGGTTATCAGACCGATAATATCCCTATGACTCAAAACGCAACTCGGATCCGTTCCGATATAACATTACACGTAAACTTTACCCGAGATTATGCTTTCTCTATGCGCGATTACTGGGTTGTAAATATACCCCTGCTGCTTATTTCCTTATATGTCTTTCGACTCAGTACGGTAGTTACTCACTTTGAGTTTCCTAGTGTAGACCATGCACAATACTTTTATTACATCGTCAATTATTTTCTCAATCCATCGGGAAGACAAATCTATAGTCCTCCATTCGGTATTAAATTCCCACACTACTTATCTGTCGACATGTGACAAAGTCGTCATGTTTCACTTGAATCCATAAAGGGTACCACTCTTTTTCTATAACCTCTATATGCACATACTTCCACGTCTACCTTGTGGTGATACTGTTCTTCCACAAAATTTCTAGTCACTCAGCGTAGCCTAGCTCGTGTTCCTTCCAAACGGAATTCATTTCACCAAGTATCATTCTTTGAAACTTGACACGTTATTTTTTTGTACCATTGAGCTTCCTGCTCTGTGGATTAGGACTCACCACACTTCTACTACTCTACTTTGATTATTCTAATGTCACTCATTAATCATAAGGACATTTCTGTAAGTCTAAAATGATTGACCCCAAAACTCTTTCTTCCAATTACACCATAAGCCCTAACCGGATGAAGTACATGTACTTGTCTTACTTGCCTTCCTGAAATAAAATAACGATTGGAAAACAACCTCTTCCGTTTACTCCTTTAATTCTTCTAACACAGATCCAAACTCCCTGACTCGACCAGAGTTTGATCTTAACCAGAAAAGAAACAACCTTTAACGCGATCCTCTCGATACCTTTTGTTCATCCCAGAAGGTTGACGTTGCCTACATGAGGAAATCCTCCAAAGGCATCGGTAAAGCTACTTCATAAATCCTCAGTCACAATTATCTCTTCTTATCTATACATAACTTGTCAATATCAAGCAACACTTGTACGTCCTCAGCTGAAGTTGGCCAATCTATAGTTGACTTATCTCAATATCCCGGACTTACTCTTCTTATACCTCTACTGGCAAAAAATTCCTTGGTGAGCATCACCTACTCAATTAATCCTTTTATACTTCTTTAGTTCGTTCTATCTTCCACCCTTCCGCTTCCTTTGGGCTAACTTCATTTCTCTAGTCCGATTGTGTCATTCATCTAACATAAATAGTTGTTTCAAGTCTTCCACGATAGCTTGCAAGCGTCTTGCAATTCTTATGGCCGTAATGATCATCCACTTGCAGTTCCTCTTGCATGGACCGTCTGTGTTGATGGCTTAGGTCCCGTGATAATTGGGGTTACCTGTAACACCCCAAATTCTAAGAACTCGGGGAGCTACTGGTTAGGACCTCACAATGGGTCCCGACCTTAGTTTGACAACAATTTTACTAGGATCTTACAACAAGGCACAAAAGTATTAAAAACATTTGAAAACTTTAAACAATATATACATGAAAAATATGTATCAGCCTTACAAATCAAAGGTACTAAAACGACGCATATGAAGTATATAAGACAACCTCGTCCCCAACTAAATGAGTACGTGGACCCGGCTGACCATTCCCTCCGGGTCTCTCTACAACTGTCTTAACCTGCAAGGCATCTACAAGCGGTATAAAACCGTTAGCTAACATTCTATGCATAAGTATAAAGGTAAAAGCACAATCACACATCATACACAATCAACATGCAACACTCAATCCTTTTATTATCTTTAATTAGGTGATAGGTCATTACTAATGATACTTATTTTGTGACATGAGGGATTCCCAAACCTCGCCCCTATCCCCGTTTACCAACGCGGAATGGTACTAATGCATCTGACCGTCTACCGGACTGGGTTGGTCGCAAGGAACCTCCTAGACTCTCGCAAGAGCTAGGCAGATGATGTCACGACCCGTTATCATACACTTGGGTCAATTACGTAAATAATAAAGTCGGCCTAATCCGGTTTTTCGTTGTTTATCATAACTAACAAACACCACTCATACACATTACACTCATACAAGAAGCCAGCTAAGTAAGTCTGTTGACTTACCTGAATCAGATCTCGACTTTCTAATTCGCAAATCGATCTGTACAGTAGGGATTCAGTGGCCTGTCAAAGGAGGCAAGTGTGTCAGCACACTTTCTAGGTGATTAGAAATCTAAGACTTCTAAGATAGTAGGTCTTAATAGAACGGAATTGATTACAGTATTAATTTATGGTAAAATGACTCTTTTACCATTGGTCCTGAAACTTCTAAAAAATCCATAATTTATGTATAAACTCTTATTTGAGACTAAAGAGTCATATTCTAACTCCTAAAGATGAGTTTGGTTACAAACTAGCAATTTACCCATTTCCTATTTTCGGAAAGATCGTTAAGGTCCAACTTCGCCTTCAAATATAAATTTCGAATAATCTTATAAAAATTCCGAAATAATTCCCTAGATCATCTATCATATCTCATCTACTCCTAGGAGCAAGAATTTCTTAAAACTGTTCAACCATCACTTCTACAAAAATTTCCAAAGTTGGTTACAACACTTAACAAACAGCACATTGTCTTAACTTTGAAAAATCATAACTCCTAAACTACTCGCTGGATTTATCCCAAATTTTGATATGTTCTACTATAAAATCTTATCTATAATATATCCAAAATTCAGCCGCAAAGGAGATCAAAATCCTATTTAAAACTATCTCACAAAACCGAATTTCAGCACAACAGAAAAACTACTTACGACTCAATCTTTGAAAAATCATAAATCCCAAACCACTCGCTGGATGCCTCTCAAATTTTAATATGTTCCACAACAATATGTCAACTATATCATATCCAAAATTCAAGCCCAACGGAGATCAAGAGCTTATTCAAAACCATCTCACAAAACAGCATCACTTGTTGTTTTCCCCAACACTCAGCACATATATACAAACTGCATGAGGCGTCAACTTTGGAACACAATAACTCTCAAACCGTAACTCCGATTCCTCTAAAATTTTATTATGCTTTACTATACAATACCGTCTGTGACATATCCGAAAACTAGCCAAAAATAATGTGTTTAGCATACCTAAATCTGGCCCAGAAGTTGGATGATCGTCACTGTCTTAAAACTCAGGAAAAAATGAAGCAGCCCTTGAGATTGTTCCTGGGCTGTTATGTCTGGGTTCCAGGCAGTTTGGAGGCAACTATTAGCACATATATATGGAGGGGAAACATAAAGAAGATAGGTACGGATCTTACTCGACCGACAAAGATGAGGAGAGGCATTAACAACGGTGTTGTGGTTCTTCGATTGATGCAAGGCGAAGGCCATAGGAAGGAGCAAGGTTGTTCTTTTGTTGTTGCTTGCTGGCTGCTGCTTGTGACAGAATCTCAGGGAGGGATTTGCTGCTCGTCTGGCTGCCGACAAAGAAGAGCGAGGTGGTCCGGGTGCGATTATTCATCTTCTGTCCTATTCTCGGTGGAGGCGTGCAGTGGGCTGAGGCGATGCAGATGGTCTGAGGCGTTGTAGAGGGTCCCTTCCAGAGGCGATGCAGATGGGCTGAGGCGCTGCAGAGGGTCCCTTCCAACTGTTGTGATTGAGGCGATGCAGATGGGCGTTGAATGTTGCGAGGTCTCCAGCCGTTACACTCTGTAACTCCTCATCGGCTGCGCTTCAGCATTCACATTGAATGGCTCCTTTGGGCTGGCGGGCTTCTCCTTGGACTGAGGATCTTGGCCCAACGTGCAGCAAGAGAGGATGAGATTGGTACAAATGTGGGCTGAGCCAAGGAACTTGAGGTGGCCTGAAGTTGTTCAAACAAAGGTGGGTTGTGACAAAGAACTTGAGGTGGGCTGAAGTTGTAAAAACAAAGGTTGGCTGAGTTGTCAAAACTCGTCATGGCCTTGTCACGAATTTGTCATGGTTTTGTCGTGACTCGTCGTGGTTTCGTCAAAAGTCGTCGTTAAGAATAAATTATAAGAATTAGGGTTTGATGTAATTCTATCATTTTATGTGAATTAAATTCTACATAACATGATAAATAATTATAAGAATTAGGGTTTGATATAATTCTATCATTTTATGTGAATTAACTTCTACATAGAATGATAAAATTTATGAAGAAGGAAATACTAGATAGAATGGGAAACCGTCAACGGCTCGAAGTCCGATTTGCTTCGGAATTAAATGGAATGAAATTCCGGATATAACATTACCCTGGACTCTCGAGTCCAGCAAGGCCGTTCTCCCATACACATTTCTTCCTTGGTGTTGGTGCTAATATCGTCTTCATGAAACTCCGTTAACCCTGCTATAGGCTTTCATTCTTTGGATATTGCAACGCAATTTCTTTCAAACTTCTTATATCTCCGAGGAGGTCAAAACCTCCCCACACATGTGGGGTCAGCCTTTTCGCTTTTACACTCAATTGTAGGTCTTCATTCCGTGCACGTTAGATTCTCACACCCGGATTGACACTCTGTCTCTTCTGGTTTCTCATGCCCATAATGGTTTGTGGGGCATCCGCCTCGATTGTAATGTCCTTGATTCCGCAATCTTGGTTGTACTCAATTCTACTTGTCTCGTTCCAATATTGTTATCTCTACTCCGCACTCTTGTAGTCTCTTGCATGGTTCTTCTAATTCCATCTCTCGGCCTCGTATTCCCGAGTTCCTTGTATGACCTTCTATTCCTTCTAACTGAACTGACTCAGGAATTTCTTCCTCATCTGATTGTGCTTGTGGTAAAAATTGTCTTCACAACTTTACATCCTTGCTCACTTGTTCTTTGGATGATTTGTAAGGATCACCAAGCAGCCCACCCGAGTATAATACTCAATTCAAGGTCCGATTCCATTGCCTCGTGTTGGAGACTCTTCAAGTCCGCTACTGATTTATCATGAGGCGATAATCACTTCGTGATATCACAACTAAAGGATATAAAATATCATTTAGGATACTAACAAGCTAAGCATACACATGTATATAACATATAATAATAAACATCATAAAAAGTCTATATACTAACTCCTATAGATCCAAGTTGTAGAGATCCACGGAGAGCGATGGTGGTCCGACGTACTACTAACCCAACAACCCGACTATGCGTGTGTGTACAAACAGAAATCCGTTTTAAAAGTTTTAGACCCCTTTCGGGTTCTGGTTATTTTATACATTCAGTCTTTCAGAAGATTTCAAGTGCCCTTGTTGCGAATCTAGAGCTCTGATACCATATTATAACACCCCAAATTCTCAGAACTCGGAGAGCTACTAGTTAGGACCTCACAATGGGTCCCGACCTTAGTTTGACAACAATTTTACTAGGATCTTACAACAAGGTGATAGCATGTATTATAGTCTATATTTTGGGATTGGTTTAGACGTTTTATATTCATAAATCTGCATGTATGGATGTATATTCTTTGATTATATTGTTGTTTTGTCTACCTTTGCGGAAATCAAGGTCTACACCTAGTTTCGTTATAATTGTAGGTAAAATGACACGTTTTGGACCAAAATGGAGCTACGGAAGCTAAGGAGTCATTGGAGCTATATTCTGGAGGTTTAAGAAGATCTCAGGAAGCATGGAAATGATTAAGAAGATTGACTTTGGACCAGATTCGAGAGATTTCACATTCAGTTGAGATTCACCTCGGTCAGCTATAGTACCACCTCGACCGAGGTGATCTTGAGGAGCGTCCCCACCGAGGTGAACACCCTATCGCCGGCGAGATCTTTATTTTTGGCTGAAAGCTTCTATTTTAGGAAGGAGGATATCTTATATTTTTTGCTAGATTTCTGGAAGGAAGATATTATATTTGGCTAAATTATTTTAAGAGATATGGATATATTTTCTAGGAAATTATCTTTTTAATATATCTTATCTTTGGAAGATAATTCTCCTATATAAAGAGTTGGATTTTCCACAAGTTCAACCATGCTGAGAGCATCCAGCAATTGTAGGGTTTTCTGGAGTTTTTTAAGGAAGTTAAAGGAAGAGTTGAAGGAAGTTGAAGGTTGAAGTTCAAGGAAGGAAGGAATCATAGTTGGAGATTGGCTTTTGAAGAAGTTTGTAAGATCTTCTTAGATTTCTTTTGGTTTGTTGTCTTTGCTGATTTGTGATTGAGGAACGCTTGTTTGTTGATTGTTTGATTCAGTTATTGAGACCTTTTTCTTAAGGTTTTCTTGTTTGAATATTGATTCCTTTTCCATAAATTTGATTATTGTTATCATGATGATTGTTGGCTAAGTTTCTTATGCGATTCTAGGGTGATTGGCTGAAAGTTGTGGGAAAGACGATGATAGAATGATCTTAATCCCAGCAGGATCTTGAAAGCTCGAGTCTTTACCTTAACTGTAGAACACCTCACTCAGTCATTGAACATCTCGGCCGGGATGGAATATAATTGAACGAGGTGAACCTTTCCTGAAACTTATCTGAGTTAAGAGTCTAAGTTTGCCAAATCCTATCCTTATTATACCTTTCCTGGTTCAATGCAAGCCTAGGATGAGACTTACCCGGTGATTCCTTTGTTTGTTTACCCAAGATCATGAGTGTAGGTAATAAAGGTTTATCCTTTATTGGGGTTTGAGTGTGCCTTCATCCCATCTTTGTGAGTTAACCTGAGACTTATCCGGTAAATATTGATTCTATTCCCTTGGGTGGTATGTTGATTTGAGATTATAGTTCCATTCCTTAGTACCTTGAGACTTACCCGGTAATAGGAGCTTTGGTTTGGGATAGTGAGTAGTGACACTTACCCGGTGATCTATTCCCACCTTAGAAACACCTTCCCTTTGCAAACGTCAGCTTTGTCCTTGTTATCTTTTGAGATCTTGAGTTGGAACCACAACTAAATGCTTTAATCCCTAGAATCCGCTCTTTATCTGACTTTATATCATCTTTGATTGCTTTAATTCGTAGTTATTAGCAATATTTGACTACTTGATTCCGTGCTTTGTTTCACCATAGTCCCTGTGTTCGACCCCTAGAATTCTTGCTTTTATTATAATTGATCCGTACACTGCGGGTTCGCATATTGTTCAAGCATACTTCTTGGGTTATAAATTTTAAAGTTTGCACACACCTTTTGGAGCGAACCCAAGGCACAAAAGTATTTAAAACATTTGAAACATTAACCAATAAATACATGAAGAATATGTGTCAGCCTTACAAAGCAAAGGTACTAAAACGACGCATATGAAGAACAGAAGACATCCTCGTCGCCAACTAAATGAGTACGTGGACCCGACTGACCATCCCTTCCGGATCTCTCTACAATTGCCTTAACCTACAAGGCATCTACAAGGCGGTATAATACCGTTAGCTAACATTCTACGCATAAGCATAAAGGTAAAGGCACATTACACACAACATATACAATCAATATGCAACACTCAAGTCCGTTTATTATCTTCAATTAGGTGATAAGCCGTTACTAATGATACTTATTTTGTGACACGAGGGATTCCCAAACCTCGCCCATGTCCTCGTTTACCAACGAGGAATGGTACTAATGCATCTGACCATCTACCTGCCTGGGCTGGTCGCAGGGAGCCTCCTAGCTCTCGCAAGAGCTAGGTAGTGATGTCACAACCCGTTATCATATACTTGGGTCAATTACGTAATATAATAATGTCGGCCTAATCCGGTATCGTTGTTTATCATAACAAACAAACACCACTCATACGCATTACACTCATACAAGAAGCCAGCTAGGTAAGTCCATTGACTTACCAGTCTCCAAGCGCAACAGATCACCACACTCTCAAGTTACCTCGGGAAAACACGCAACGCCTGTTCAACACAAGGCACACGGATCAAACAACGCTCTAGTCAACTAGAAGTCCTTAGACTTCTAGGCTCAACATCATCTCAAGAACAACAACACTCTAGTCAACTAGAAGTCCATAGACTTCTAGGCTCACCATCCGCACAAGAACATAAGCGCATAAGATAGATCGACACTTAAAACCTAACACAATTCTTCTAAACCAAACTATACTTATACCCAACTTCGGAACATCCTAAATCAGAATTAAACCAACGGATCGTTCTCAACTTTTACCACATGCTCTTTTGTATATCCATCAACAACATATCCAAAAATCAAGTCCAACAGAGGTCAATAAACCCTCCAAATCTACCTCACAAAACTGCATCACAAGCAGTTTTTGTTAACACTTAGAATATTTCAGCAACCATCTAAAAAACTGCTTACAGCCTCGACTTTGAAAAATCATAACTCCTAAACCTCTCGATGGAACCCTCTCAAATTTTGATATATTATACTATGCAATCTTAACTATGACATATCCAAAAGTCAAGTCTAACCAAAAAATATAATCCAATCAAATCTATATCATAAAATTGGATCACAAGCAGTTTTAGACAAAATTCAGCACAACCTATAAACTACTCAAGGTCTCTACTTTGGGACGCCATAACTCTTAAACTGTAACTGGGATTCCTCTCAAATTTCAGTATGTTCCACTATGAAATACCAACTATAATATATCCGAAAATCAGCAATATTGAGGAGTCTAACTTACCCAAATCTGGATCACAAACTAGCAGTTTTTCCAACATTTAGGAAATTCAGCAAACATTCAACAAACTGTCTCAACTTTGAAAAATCGTAACTCCTAAACCACTCGCTGGATTTATCCCAAATTTTGATATGTTCTACTATAAAATATTATCTATAAGATATCCAAAATTCAGCAGGAAAGGAGGAGTATAACTTACTCAAATCTGGACTCGAAGTTGACTGTTCGTCACTTTTGGAAACTCAGAAACGTGACAATTGTTCTAGTCATCTTTCATGGCTGCTATGGACGTCTTCCCACCTCCACAGTAGGGGTGTGTTTGTTAGGAGATGGAGGTTATTTTAAAGATTAATCTAGATGAGATTTAAATGGGATTATATGTTATGATGGGATTTAACCTAGATTATATTAAAAATAAACCCTATTGATGTTTGGTTGGAGGTTATTAAAATGATTTATTTAATACATATTTACAAATTAACCCTTGATTCTAACCATTTTTGTTACACCTAATTGTTTTGGTGCTTCAATTATCAACAAACAGTAGCAATACCGTTAACCTCAAATTAAATAGAATGTGAGGCCACTAGAATACATAAAGTTGTCAAAAGAAACAAAAAAAAAGCCAGAAGTTCATTATCTCTCCCTCTTGAGACAATTATTTTACAAAAAGGGCATAACAGAACATTTTCATCTGCAAGTTCATATGGGAAACCACAACTACAATTATAGCTAGAATGGTAAAACATAGACCACTAAAAATGTATTCATAGCTACAAACCAACTTTCTCATGTCAGCTTCCAATACCATGTAAGAATATAACAGCCAGAAAAGAAAAAGGAAAAGAGAGTACAACTCACCAACTTTCTCCTATTTCTTTGCCAGTTTTGAAACTGTTTCACGGGCACTTCTGGCTACAGCAGGGAGGGATCCATCCACATCCATTGGGTCTCTCTTACTCTCATTGATGGTCCCAATTTCATTTATGGATGAGAGGGTTGCACTTCCTCAAAATTAATCCAACATACCTTCCTTGAAGGTGCAGAACCAAATCTTGTGAAATTGGAGGGTTCATCGGGGAAATAATATACAACAGGACTAGGTTATAATATACACAGGAAGGGACATTTTTATATCGGAAGTAACTTTACCAGCTGCCCGGCTATCTTCTCCAATTTCGTTATCATTTGCACTGGTGAAGAACAGTGGTCGACTTTTTTTTTTTTTCTTGTCTTTTGTGGGGAGTCGCGTTTTGTTTCTTTTCGCAAGGGTAGGTTTGGAATCGAAAATTATTGGAGGAGATTAATCTCCATTAACCTTGGTGAAATAAGATTATTTTTTACCTATTTTTAATCTCTAATAATCTCTCTTATAATTTTTCATATAATCTCCATCTTCAACCAAACGCATCCATAAAATTAATCCTTAAAATTTAATTTAAAATAACCTTCATTAATCCCCTACAAAACACACCCTAGGTCTTAGCCTCCCTCCAAGGTCTATTTTTTGGGACAATTTTTTTCATAAAAATAAATGAACTCCGATATCTTTTGTTTTTTTATTTCTACTTTACTCTAAATATTTACTTTAAATACTCGTGAAGTTATTTTTTTGGGACAATTTCTTTTTTTTTAAGATTATCAGCCCGTTCTATTTATTTTAAATTTTTTGAGGAAGGTTGTTATCCCACATTGATTAAATACTAAGGTTGATGGTTTTAGAACTTGTATGGATAAGGGTCTAAATATTATACAAATAATATATTTCTTAGTCTTTTAGTTAAGTTCAAATATAATTATTATTCATATCGGATTAATATATGTTATGTGAGATTGTTAACCTACAATTATCTAGATCATAATGTTTTTAATATATATTAAGTAATTGTGTCCCTCGAGTTTTTTTTGGATGATTTTTTCTATTTTTTTAAGGGTTATCTATTACCTATTATACATACTAAAACGGAGCACAAGGTTGCTGACGTGGCGCGCCGTGTAAACAATATTTTCGAAATGAAGTTCAAATAATTAATGTCAATAAATCTTTATTTTTTAAATAATTTTTAAGGCAGAAAATCTTTTGTTATTAAATTAACTATTTTATTGGAATGATTTCACGTTAATTTTTATTGTTGAAACGTATCTAAGGTTGATGGTTTTAGAACTTGTATGGATAAGGGTCTAAAGATTATACAAATAATACATTTCTTGGTCTTTTAGTTAAGTTCAAATATAATTATTATTCATATCGGATTAATATATGTTATGTTGAAACGTATCTATTTTTTGCGACAATTTTTTTTAATAAAAATAAATGAACGTATCTATTTTTCACGTTACTTTTGCTTAAGTAATCGTATACCTGAAGTTTTATTTTTTAGGACAATTTTTCTTTTTTTTAAAGGATTATCAATCCGATCTATTTACGTTAAACTTTTTTAGGGATTTTGTTATCCCACATCAATTAGTTACTAAGGTTGATGGTTTTAGAACTTGTATAAATAGAAAGTCTAAAGATTATGCAAAAGTATCATTATTATTCATATCGGATTAATATAATATCAGCCTAATCTATTTACGTTAAATATTTTTAGGAATTGTGTTATCCCACATCGATTAGCTAATAAGGTTGATTATTTTAGAACTTGTATAAATAACAACTCTAAAGATTATACAAAAGTATAATTATTATTCATATTGGATTAATATATATTATGTGTGATCGTTAATCTACAATTATGTGGGTCGTTGACGTCGTAGTAATTGTGCCCCTCTAGTTTTATTTTTTTGGACGCGATTTTTTTTGGAAGGATTATAACCTGATCTATTTACGTTACGTATTTTCAAGGATTTTGTTATCCCACGTCGATTAGCAATTAAAGTTGATAAATAGAGAGTCAAAGATTATACAAATAATACATTTTTTTAGCAAATTGGTTTAGTTCAAGTATAAGTATTATTCATATTGGATTAATATATGTTATGTGGATCATTAATTTATAATTATTTAGGTCTTAATGTCAAACGTTGACGTCATTTGTATAACTTTAAACAAATTATTAATTAAATTTATTTTTATTTTGTTTATTCATATTAGATTAATATATGTTATGTGGATCGTTAATTTATCCTTATTTTTTTTAAGGATTATCAACATGACATATTTACGTTAGATATTTTGAGAAATTTTGTTATCCCATGTCGATTAAAAGCTAAGATTGATGGCTTTAGAATTTGTATAAATATAATGTCCGAAGATTATACAAATAATACATTGAGGTATAAATATAATACTCTAACAATAATTTTTTTAATATATTTTAATCATGTTCTTTGATTTATTAAAAAAAATTATAATTTATACACATTAGTTAATAAAAACGACTGAGCTTTGGCAAAATATTCGATACATAATACATAAAAGTAAAAATATAATATTTTATTAAAAAATATCTAATACATTAAAATATAATATTTTTTATTTAGAAAAATTAGGCCAAATTCAAGCACTAAACTAGTTAAACACTACGATTTTATACGGCCCTCAACCATAAATATAAAATAAACCCTAAAAGACTAAAACCATACGACTAAACAGGGCCTAACCGCTTGAGAAATCTAACAGTAGGGTACTATTGGGCCAAAATATTATTGGGCCAGTTCACATGGACATCATATTTCAGGCCAGTAAGCCCGTCGGGACCTGACCAGTCTTCCCCTCCTCCATATCCAATCATCAGTCATCACACAGACTGACAGACGCTCCCAATTGTGCTTTTCCCGCTCTGCTTTTGCAAATTCCATTTTCAATTTCAAGCTTCGGATTTGTCTGACCCCCCAAAATTCAACCCGTAGAGCTCTCCTCCTCCCCTCGTAGCAGCTCAGAGGAACCATGGCCCCTCCGTTCGTCTTCCCCTCGAATCTACACTCTCTTGAAGCTCACACCGACGGCAACTGTCTCTCCGTCGACCGCCCCATCGACGTCCCATCCCTCCGTTCCTCCGATATCGAAGAGTTCGTCAAAGGTGCTTTTTTCTTCTTCCGTCAGTGGCCGAGTTTCTGATTTCTGATATTTTTTTTCCCTGATTCCGGCGCAGGTCTTTCATTTGACCTCTCGGATCGAGAGTTGTTTTGCATCGAAGATCAAGACGTCTTTGACCGTGTGTATTCTGTGGTCAAGGGCTTCGCCACCCTCCCATCACCGTGTAAATATAACATTGTCGAGTGTTTACGGTCCAATTTCAGTGTTCTTCTCCCCAATGTCGAGTCCCTCTGCCGCAACTCGATGGGTAGCGGTGAAGGCCCCCGCGATGCGCCGACAACCGACTCTGTTGTTTCTCATCGGAATGCTTTTAAAATCTACACCTTCTTCCTCGTGCAGATTTTTATCGCCGAGGAGTCTCATTGCAAAGCTATTAACAGTTCCAAGGTAAAACCTCTCAATTGCCTTTTGGATTGCTGCAATTAGAGTTTTTCGTTTGAGTTTCAAGAGTATAGATTTCTGCCCATCAGTCTTTTGATAGTGGCTGCGTGTAATTGTAGTTTGTTATGTACTTGATCACGTATTTAGAGTTTTGGGGAATGTATTTAGGTATTGCCCAGTGCGAGAAAGAAATCACCTATAAATTCTTGGAACTGGGAAACTCAGAGAGTTCGAATTCTAAATCTTATAGCCACCTCATTGGAGATCAACCTCTCGTTGCTCTATGGTGCTTCAGATCCTGATGAGAATTACCTGTCTTTTATGGCAAAGTAAGTGAACTATTTCATGTGTGATATTTTACATGCTTTCCCATTGGTTCTTCAACCACTTTCTTCTGAACTCTGGATTTTTTTTCTTCTGCTTGTAGGAATGCATTAGGCTTATATGAGAATGCAGCATTGCTAAAGGATTCAAATATAAAGGATGCTTTAGGCCGCATTGTTGGGACATGTGCCACAAAGTACCATTACACAGCTCAATCTTGTGCTTCAATCCTTCATTTACTACACAAATATGATTTTGTTGTAACTCCGATGGCGGATGCTGTTGAATGGGCTGAGAAGAAATTTGCTGATGGAACTTTGACCACGTCTCTTATCAGAGAGATTGGGAGGACGAGCCCCAAAGACTATGTCAAGGATACAGTTGGGGCTGAAAATATAGGCCGCTTTCTTGTTGAGATTGCTGATCGGCTTCCAAAGTTGATATCTACCAATGTTGGGATATTAGTGCCTCATTTTGGCGGAGAATCATACAAGATTAGGAATGCTCTTATAGGGGTCCTAGGGAAATTGGTTGTCAAAGCATTTAAGGATGTGGAAGGTGAAGTGAGCTCCAAATCAGTTCGTTTGAGAACTAAACAGGCTATGTTGGAAATCTTGCTAGAGCGATGCCGAGATGTTTCTGCTTATACGAGAAGCCGTGTCCTTCAAGTTTGGTCTGAGTTGTGTGAGCAGCATGCTATATCAATTGGCTTTTGGAATGAAGTGGTAGCTGTGGCCGCAGGAAGATTGGAAGACAAGAGTGCTATAGTCAGAAAATCTGCTCTAAGTTTACTCATCATAATGTTGCAACATAATCCATTCGGGCCTCAACTTCAAATAGCTTCATTTGAAGCAACATTGAATGAATATAAGAACAAATTGAATGAGCTTCAGCCAGAAGGTAACGAAACAAGTTTGGATGGATTAGCTTCTGATGCTGAGCCTAGCGGTGGGGATGGTGAGGTTGATCATGTAAGCTCAGAAACAACAGGGCCGGAGCATCAAGCTAGTCTAACTGACAGTTATTTGTCCCAAGCTGAAGAAGGGATTCTTCCTAAGGATAGTGCTGTTCCAGATATTGGGAATTTGGAGCAAACCAAGGTGCTGGTTGCTTCACTTGAAGCTGGATTAAGGTTTTCAAAATGTTTGGCATCTGTCATGCCTGTCCTTGTTCAGTTGATGGCCTCATCATCTGCTACTGATGTTGAGAATACAATACATCTGCTTATGAGTTGCCGACAGTTTCAAATTGAAGGCTCAGAGAACTGCCTACGGAAAATGCTTCCTCTGGTAATGTTATTCATAAAGAACTGATGGCTTTGAAAATTGAGAATCTATTTGATGCAAATCTTTTACAGTTGGTCTCTTTTGTACCTTTATCCTTTTTCAGGTTTTTTCTCAGGACAAGTCCATTTATGAGGCTGTGGAGAATGCTTTCACTACAATTTACATAACCAAAAATCACCTTGAAACAGCAAAAAATCTTTTGAATCTGGCAGTGACCTCAAACATTGGAGATCTTGCTGCTTTAGAATTCATTATCAGTGCACTGGTGTCCAAAGGTGATATATCTGCTGGAGTGGTATGTGATTGATCTTTCTCCTGGCTATTTATGTTTGTATGCGTAAATATCTTTTTTTGTGGGAATCTTTTCATTATAGGTCAGAGGAATGCTATTTTCTCAAAGCTAGAAAAGTCATGCGAAAAAAAGATTTCATTTTTTATAGCGTATATCTTCCAAAACTGATATGCTGTTAAATCAGGGTCCAAAGACCTAATATGAAGCCCTTTAACAACGTGCTTATCAGTGGGTTGAGAATGAGGTAGCCTTAACTCTTAAGGGTGTGTTTGCTTGCACGTCATTGCAAACTAGTGCATGTTCAAATCGTATTAAAAGGAAAAAATTAATATAATCTGATTTGTACTTTTTTAGAATTATCCTAAATTATGTTTGGCTGTACAAAACTAGTTTAGGGAAATGATATCTTTATTATCAAACACTAGTTCATTTATATATATCCTTGTCTATCCGAGTGTTTCATTTAAACACCCATTTAAAAACTATACTAGTTTTTTTATCAATGCAAACATTGTTTATATGATATTTTGAACACACCCTAGTTTATAAACTAGTGTTTATGGACTAGCAAACACACACTAAGTCATTGATGAAAATTATCATTATATACTATCATATAAATTCTCCCATTTCACCAGTTGTTGAAGTCTCACTTGTAGAGGAGTGCTAGTATACTTCATTCTTTCTCAGATCATGGCATTAAGTTCAACCAGTTCATCTACTTGAATGCTTGATACTTTGTCAGAACAACGCACATGTAATGATTAACTATCTTTGTGCAGTAATCTACTAGCTATAGCTCTTGCAAAAGAAGATGAGGATGAAATTTCTTATAGACATTTGTTAGGGAAGTTGCCAGCACCATGCATCCTCAATAACTTCTGAAAGTTGCAATTTCCCATCTACATTCATTTGAAAAGTTAACCATTATTTTTTTTTTTTTGGTAGGAAGTTAACCATTATTTATTATTTCCTTACGGAGGACTCTCAACCGCTCTTGTATATAATTTTTGCTTCTGTAGGTTTCAGCACTGTGGGACTTTTTCTGCTTTAATACAAACAAGACAACTGCAGAGCAGAGCCGTGGTGCCTTGTCTATCCTCTGCATGGCAGCAAAATCATCAAGTAGGGTTCTTAGCTCTCATCTGCAGGATATTATAGATATTGGGTTTGGCCGCTGGGCAAAAGTTGATCCTTTGCTGGCTAGGACGGCTTGTATCGCTCTCCAGAGATTGCCTGCAGAGGACAAGAAAAAGATTCTAACAACCGCTAGCAGTCGAATATTTGGGATACTGGAAAGCTTAATTACTGGTTTTTGGCTGCCTGATAAGCTATGGTATGGGTCTGCTGATAAAGCAATAAGTGCTATTTATACTCTTCATCCAACTCCAGAGGCTATTGCAGTTAAATTGGTTCAGAAAACTCTCATGTCTGCATTCAGTTCTGGTGATAACAGTGACTTAAAAGAGGATGCAGATAATTGTGTTGTCAATGTTCCCACAGCAGTTCAAGCTGGAAAGCTCAGTAGATATTTGTATGTAACAAGTCATGTTGCCATGAATCAGTTACTATATATTGAATGCTGCATTAAAAAAATCCAAAAACAAAAGACAGACAAAGAGAGATTGGTAGCTGAAAATCATCATAATGATAACAATGGTTCCGATACTGGAGATGCATCTAAGGTGAGTGGGCTGCTTCTTGCTATTTAGTTGACGATCTAGGTTATAGTTGTTTTCATGGTTGAATTGAATGAACATGTTATGTTTGTCTGCAGAATGCGGGTATAAATGCTGAATTAGGGATTGCTGCATCTGAAGATGCTAAACTTGATTCACTCTTTTCAACGGCAGAGAAGGAAATTATTTCTGGGGCCTCTGTTGAAAAGAATTTAATTGGATATTGTGCCCCTTTCTTGTCAAAATTATGTAGAAATTTCAGTCTGATGCAGAAGGTAAGCATACTGCAGTCTGTTTCTGCTTGAATTTGAGATTAAAATTTTACTTGTAATTTCTCAAGGACTTTCTTATATTGTGATCTTACCCTTCCAATTTTTAGTACCTGGACCTTCAAGCATCTGCTATGCTTGCTTTGTGCCGCTTTATGATAATTGATGCAGACTTCTGGTTAGTAAACATTTTTTTGCTTCCCATATCCTTTCACTTATTCTAGATCTTGAGTAAAAGAATTCAGTAAGATTTAATCTGAATGAATTATCCAGTGAAGCAAATCTACAGCTCCTCTTCACAGTTGTGGAGAACTCACCTTCTGAAACTGTTCGTTCCAACTGTACAATAGCTCTTGGTGATTTGGCAGTCCGATTTCCTAATTTGTTGGAACCATGGACGGAGAACATGTATACGAGGTTGCGGGATCCTTCAGGATCAGTTAGGAAAAATGCTGTTTTGGTGCTTTCTCATCTTATACTGAATGACATGATGAAGGTTTGCCTTGTTGATGACTTGATGTTGCCATTGTTATCTATATTTGAGGAACTATATTTCATTGTAGCTGATTTTGTTCAGGTCAAAGGCCACATTTATGAGATGACTATGAGGTTAGAGGATGAAGATGAAAGGATTTCGAATCTAGCGAAACTTTTCTTTACTGAATTATCTAAGAAAGGTAGTTAGCAACTATCAGCAAACTTCTGAATAAGTTTACATGGGTACCAAAATCCTTGATGCTCTTCACGCATTAAAAATTCCTAATCCTTTCTGTGCCTATAGGAAACAATCCAATTTATAATCTACTTCCTGATATTCTTGGTAAGCTGTTCAACCAAAATTTGAAGAGGGAGTCATTTTGCAATATCATGCAGTTCTTGATTGGCTCTATTAAGAAGGTATAGAAGTTATTGCATAAGAAATGTACTCAGGTGTACTTCAGAAGTATATATTTTGTGATATTTTAATGTTTCCTGATCCCGTCAACTATTTTCTAGGACAAACAAATGGAAGGATTAGTTGAAAAGCTCTGCAATAGGTTCAACGGGATCACAGGTATGTGCTTTAATCATCTAGTTGCTCATCTTCATTTTAATCCCTTTTCTATTTATCTTGTCATTTTGTTATGAATTTGATTGTTAAAAAAAGAACTTCTTTTTAGTAGTGTTATTTATTTCAATTTAATAAATACTTTAGTCAAATGTAGATAATTTGTGTTACTTTTTATGGTTTATATGTTCTTTTCTTCTGTTGCCTTCCGGTGATGACTTGTAGGTTGTATATTTTCAACTCCCAATTTTTTAGGGGAAATATAACTCCATCAATTGCGCTTGATTTTAAAATCTTATCTTTTCTGCTTTGGTCATTGGTATAGATTACTCAGTAGATTTGTTTCGCAGTTTTGAGTTCAGATATATTTTTCTTTGGTCTAGATAAATGGTTTCATACTTGGCTGTGGGTGGGATGAATAATGGGTAAAGCACTTTGTCACAAGTTTTAATCCCATGTTTAAACCTGAGTCCTCTAGTTAAAGGGAATGAGAATTGCCATCTCAAGTAAATGGAAGAGAGAAACTTACCTGTGTATAGAAATTGTAGGCTTCAAGGTAGTTTTCTAACTCATAAATCACTCTATTTTGTTAGTACATCACATTGTACAAGCCTACAGCTAATACCCCATTTTTTTGTTTCATCCACTGACAATCTTCTTAACGTTTCCGTGTTGGAGCAACTAGATCTTTGCTGTACATTAAACACAATAGTGAAATTCTAAGTATATATTTTTATTATTCATTCTTTCCACAGATAGTATGCAATGGGAGTGTATTTCATATTGCCTGTCCCAGCTGACATTCACAGAGAGGGGAATGAAGAAGCTAATGGAATCATTCAAAACATATGAGCATGCTTTGTCTGAAGTTTCTGTCCTGGAACACTTCAAAGCCATAATAACCAAGGTAGCTTATTTTCTAGTGTATAATGTATGAAGCCCTGAAGGAAATTGTTTGTGCTTTGTTAAATAAACATTTTCCAATTGCTCTTGATTTGTCAGGCTAAAAAATTTGCAAAGCCGGAAATGAAAGCATGTGTTGAGGAGTTCGAGCAAAAGCTGAACACATTCCATGCCGAAAAAAAGGAGCAGGAGGTCACTGCTAGAAATGCTCAAGCCCACAGCAAGAAAACAGGCAACTTGGACAAAGCTACTGCCATTACTACAGTCAAACAAGAAGCTCTGGACACCGAGGCTGCTGAAGGTACTATTGTGTGTTCATGATTGAATTACCGTTTGTGTTAATTTGGAGTAGAAGTTAAATGTGTGGTTCTTGGTGTTTGACTTTTAGAAGATATGGATGGCGAGGTCCTTGATCCTAATTGTGAAGATACCTCAGAATCAAGTGTAAATGAACCGAAGAACCAATCTGTGTCATCCAGTGGAGCGTCATCACAAGTGGAAGAGGAGGATGAAACCGTGCAATCTCAACAAGGTAGCTTAAGATATCTAGATCCTTATTACACGCCCTTTAGCTAAAATTTCTGATTCGGATGTCATACATTGTATCATTTATAAAATGACAATTTTGCAGATGCTTCAAGATTTAAGTCCAGGAAACCCAAGGGAAAGCCTCAAGCAGGAAGTGTTTCCGCTAGTGTTAGAAGGACCACAAGATCAAGGCAAAGGTAACTATATATGTCTGAACATGCAGGAAGTGTATCATTATGCTTGTACTAGTTCCATGCACATTACTTGTTTTGTAAAAATTGATGTAGATAAAGGGGAAAGGATGATACTATGCAACCCCAAATCTGCAACTGAACTCAGTTCACGTTGCTTATAATGCTTCCTTGTTGCGTATGTTAGTTGTCGTAGACCCTGTATTTTTAATCAGGTTGCAAACAGAAGATTAAGTGTGATGGGTGAATCTGTCAAAGATGAAGATATAGTATTGCTTAAATGGTGTTTGTATTAAAGGAGTTAGGAGGTTGGTGAGCACTCTCCTCTACCCTTCGTTATTTGACATGTCTCCAACTAGTCGTGATTGTTAATGTAGGGACAATGAATCCCAGTGGAGATTGGACTACTGAGTGACGTGTTAGGTGGGAAGTGCAGTGCATCAAATGTTCAAAAGGCAATCACAAACTTTAGTTATTATTTTTCTATAAATATGGATATACTTACACAGGATAAGATGTCATGTTTTCATTCTTATTTTGCATTGCCTAATCCAATTAGATATAATGAAACTACGAGTCTGCCAAATTGCTTCTCATTCGCACTACACTAACAAATCCTACAAACGAATTGTTTGGAATAAAAATGAATATCATTTGGTAGATTAGTCTGATAGCATAGCGGACAATTTTCTCTGATGTTTTCTAACCATACAAAAATTACACAAAAGATGAAACGTTATTTGTACACCACCAAAGAGTAAACCTTGATAATACCTTCGTCTTTTGTAACTTATCCCCTGTTACTCTTCTTCTAACCTCGTTCCAAGATACATATTACTGTACACATCGTAAGAAGCCAAAATCCATGGCTTAGGATTTTATTGTATTATGTGGTCCATGTCAATCCAAATCATTGGTCCCAACCTTTTTAATGGGCCATATTCTAGTCCAATTTATAAAATGTGGGTGATATTCCGTTAGGTTATTAGAATTTGGGATCTTTGGTACACACAATTTTGAATTTACTTAGTACCGAATATGAACGTTTTGCGTGGGCGCCGTGAGGTGGCGTCAACGCCAAGTTCGGACGCAATTGCAAAGTGTTTGCACTAGTTTTTTTTCCCGATTTATTTCACACTATATATACTCTTGGACGCCCAAAATCCTACTTTTTCGTATATATATATGAGCGCACGCACCATCACAATGCACTCAAAAGTATATACTTTTGGTTGAACGCTTTCACCAAGCGCCTCAACGAGAGCCATCAAAATGCGTTTGGTTTTGGTTGAGTGCTATCAGAATGCGTTTGTTTTTTCGTTAGTAAAACAAACCTTATCCCTTCAACTTTTTCGTAAAATTATATAGGTTTTGATGATACTTTTGTTTTAATTAGAAAAAGGAAAGAGTAACTTATTGTCACCCCATATTAGTTCCATTAACCAATCATTTTTGTTTTTGTACTATTTCATTTTTACTCATAACTTTCTCAATTTTATATTTAAGGTACATAGTTTATAGTAAGTTGCATTTATATCCTTGCTTGAAATTTGAAGTTGTATTTTGTAATTTTTGTGTGATCATGTTATTTGGTATCAAAGCCAAGTGCTTAAGTAAACTTAAAAAAATAATTAAAAAATTCACAAAATTAAGTAAAACTGGAGGTTTCCAAAAATTGTCTACATAAATCAGCACCACATGCAAAACAATTAAGCTCTGGACAAGGTCATCATGAAGCCATTTTAAATACTATAATTGACGATATTGCAAATTTAAAAGTGTGAATAATTAAGTTGCAAACAACTAAATTTGGAGTTAGGATTATGCCAAACAATAGATCTAACAAAAGAGAACTTTTGCTTGAACCCATTAGTGAAACCGGATATAACGGAGTAAGAACCGAGAGGATGTGCTAGACTTTTGGAAGAGAAGTATGATGAGTGTCTTAAACATGAACGCTGAATAAAGATCTGCAAATTTCTTAAATTATATCGAGCATAGTTTGTACGGGATTGTGGTAGATTGGCATGAAGCAATAGATGAAGAAATTAAAGAAATCTCAAGGGTAGTAGAACCACCAGATATTATGTTTAGGCAATTCTACAAAGCCTTAAAATATGAGTTTATTGCAAACAAAGATGATAAAGATAAAAAAAACTAATCAAATGAAAAAGAAAATTAAATATTCTTGAAATTTGTAATATGATGCACAGGGAGAATTTTATGAAGGTTCAAAACTATGTGTTTAACATGGTCAAGAAGTGTGAAGGAGTTGAGAACTTGGTATACTATATTCACCCAACAAATATGTAAATTGAAGAAGGGAGATCTAGAGCGCCACATTATTTGATCATATTTCGAACAATAACAGATTAGTTCTCTTAAGATCTAAATATAGTAAACCAACCTAGCATCCAGAATCATATCCATGCCAGAGCAAAAGGTTTTTTTTTTATATTTATGAATATATCAAACAACAATAGAAAGATAAGAACAATATTATATTCAAAGCTGGTTTTAGCACGGTCGTTGTTCACCCACAAAAAGTGTGATAATGATGCACGACAAAGTCTTATATTTATACTAGTAATAAAAGCCTAAAAAACTAAGCGAACCCACAATGTATGGATCGATAGGTAGAAAAACAAGTATTCCAAGGTCGAACACAAGGAGTGAGGTGAAATCGAAATACGCAATGATCGAAAATAGAACAAACCTAGACTAAGAAGAAAGACGGATGATAAGAAATGAAAATCACAATATTTTTGTGCAATTTTGGTGATCAAAGATTAGTTTTCAAATCTAACAAAATAAATAAAGCAAGACACAATCAAAAATAAGAAATAAGATAAGCGGGTAATGCGGATTCTAGAGATCAAGGTATTCGGTTGCGGTTTTCGATTCAAGGCTTCTACAAACGTGGACAAGGTTGGGATGACTAAGGAATGATATTTCTCTAGTGAGAATGATCACAAGGAAAGTCTCACACTCCACTATCCCAAACCGAATCACCTATTACCGGATAAGTCTTATGACTCTAAGGGTAGTACATAAACTCAACCCAACCACTCTACCTAAGAAAATTGAACTAACCTTCACCTGGTATGTCTCGGGTTAAACTCACTCAAGCAAGAAGTCAGGGAAAAAATATCCAATAGAGGGGTTTGAATCCTCTATTACCTAGAATTCATCATCATCAATTTCTAAGAACGGGAATTACCGGGTAAGTCTCTTCCCAAACATAGATGCAAGCCTCAGAGGGATCTAAGGATATAAAACACTCAACAAAGACTAGGATTTGAGCAATCTAACACCCAAGCATAAAGATATATCATTTACGGATCAACAGAAGAAACCTTGGGTTTCTAAGATAAACACGGCTGAGGTTCTAAGGAGCGAGGGTTAGTCAAACTCAAACGTCCAAATCTCACATAAACGCTCAATCTATCATCTAAACCGCAACCATCAACCAATCACCCTATAGTCGCATTGAGTTTAGCCAACAACACACATATTCAAATCAAGGAAGATAAAAAAAGAATTCAAGCAAACCATAAGCAAGAGAGTAAAGAGAAGAAAGTAATACTTAACAAGATGTCTTCAAACCCCAATAGAAGTTGTAATCTAACAGTAAAAATAGAATCTTTAACCCAAACTAAAATAAATCAAGAACTTAAGTCTTCTTCTCCAAGAATTCTCTCTCACAAATCTTTCTCAATCAAAATTAGAATAATCATGTGTTGCAGGGGTAAGTCGTAAGTTGCAGCGTCCTCCTCAATGTCGCAGGTTTAGAGATAAATAGGGATATGTATAGGGTTGGACCAGCATGGGACACCTCCTAAGGATCTTGCGTTGTGGGCCGTAGAAAAGATAAATCTCGGTCGCTCCGGCGAAAATCTCGGCCGTGGGTCTTCTTACAAGTCGAGGCCGTTGTTCGTTGAATGCTTGCCTTCTCCTTAGCTCCTTCGCTCGATGCCTTTGGTGGTGACCTCTAGGCTTAGTCCTCATATGTGCTATTCCGCTCCAAATCTTGCCAAATTGCCTGAAAACGAGACACGAATCCGTGTAGACATCTATTCTAGTATAATATGCAAAGTTGAGCCTAAATGTCATGGATTCATGTCTATTCATGAAAATTAAAGAGAAAACCTACATAAATGCAAATCTAAACTAAGGACATAATTCATGTTATCAAAATACCCCATACTTGCTCCTTGTTTGTCCCAAAGCAAGATTCAAACGTAAGATACTAGATGTCATGAATTATGCAAGTGCAAAGCAAGGAAAAATATTTTTGAATGTGCTTCTAATCATTGATCACTCTTAAAGTTATGCTCCATGGCTAAAGATAGATCATTATGTGTCAAAGAGAGATAGGCATGGAAAGGATAATCACACTTTACACCGGAAATTATTGCATGCATAGTAAGTCCAATTCATCTAGATTAATTATGAGAAATCAAATCTAAACCACTAAGTCAAAACACATGTGCAAGATGGTCTTAAGGACTTATAAAGAAGAGGCCAAGAAACCTGTCATGGGTGAGATGCATTCTAGGATATGTGATGCAAATCCGGGAAAAGGAACAATTCCACAATCAACAATTTCATACAACATCCACCAAGCAAGCAATTATATTTTTTTAATATTTTTCACTTGAGAACATGACATTGGTGCACAAAAGCCGAAACATTGGTGATTAGCGATCCTCGAGAATTTTATCAAGGTGTCTCACACCGGATGCACATATCATGACTCGTTAGGACTATCTGTCAATCCGAATTTGGCAAGATACAAACACTCGGCTATGTGAATGGTATCGAGTTACTCATCATCATGACCAACGTCCCCAAACCTATTTTTCTACACAATACATCTCAATTTAACTTTTTCAGCACTTTTACCACATCCACCCCACACTTTTCTTTTCACATAACAAACACACTATCATGCTTCCTATTTCCCGGATGGAACAAGAGAGACAATTTATACATTTTTCCCCATTGAGGTGCTAAAGCAAACATGATCAAGATGAAGAAGGAAAAAGAATTGAATTGCCTTGATCATTCCAAAATGATGTGTAAGAACTTATCATGTGGTTTCGACAATCAATACTCAACATAATCTAGACAAAAGCACATTACAATCCATGCATGAATTCTAGCAAAGTATTCAAATCCCACATATGCCATAAATCAATTTAATCACATAAAGATCATCATAGCCAATCCACAAGCAATATCATCATAGGGATCATATCAATCCTAGAAACACAAAATTTTTCAAAATTTTCAATTTTTTTTCCGGCTTTCCGAAATAGATATATACAATGCAAAACTAAAAGAAACGTGTTACAAGAATATGAAACTATCCTAGATGCAATGCAATGAAAGGAAGCATGCAAAAATATTGCAAATATCTCCACCTCATACTTAAAACCCACATTGTCCTCAATGCGAAGAAATAAATTGAGAAGTGAAAAAGATACTCACAATGTATAATAAGGTAGTCCGGCGTGGCGGCTCACTCCTTATGCGGTGGTGGCGGATATCGTGGGTAGTGCAGGTCATAAACCGAACCAAAGTCTAACGGTACAAGTCCTCCAATATCCGCAGTAGACGGAATGTCGGACCTCAAATTGATCCAGCTGTCGATCCATACGCTCCATGTGCTAGTTCATCCCTGTAATCTCGCTCAAAAGGGTATCGAACCTAGAGGTCATTTGTGTCAACTGGGTAGAGAACTATGAGTACTTTGATCGGCGTCGGGTCCCGCACCGAGGTGCGTGAGAGACCGAGTGTCTTGCTCTCATTATAGGCACCTCATGTTGTCCAGGATCCCTCTCAGTTCCACCCGCAGCTGGCATGTCCTCCTCCGTCTCCTCGTCATCATCATCCTCTTCACCACCGGGACCCGCAACATTGGTCCCGGTGTCCATGGCCTCAATGCCACCATCACTCTCCTCATCATCAGCTGACACATCGGCCTCCTCCTCCTCCTCCTCAGACTCATCCGACGTCTCCTTAAACACCAACTTCCAATTGTGTTGGTACCGGATAGTGTACTTGCCTTTCCAAACAATCCCCATCGGGTTTGTCTTCTCCCAAGGCATAAAAACAAATGGAGAATCCCGTCCTCGTGGTATAAGAATTCCACGGGAAATCAAATTTTGGAGACTTGGGTGTGGGGCGGGGCTATAAGGGTGCAAGCTAAGAAGTCAATGTCTAGGGCTCTAGCTATGTTAGTAACTTGACCTCCCACACATATGTCCCCTTTGTACTTGTTTCCTACTTTCTTCAAACTATTTGTCAAAAGAGTGGCGGTGTCCGACGTAGTGCCAATGGCCATGCACCACAACAAAACAACTCCCCCACCTTAAACTTATGTGGGGTCTTAGACTGGGCAAACAACATCTCAGTCATTACCCTATGAGCGATCTTAAGTGAAAGATTGTAAATCATCTTGACTTTGAAATCACCTGCAACCCATATATCCTCACCTCCCTAAACCAAAGCGATACTCTCCCAAAAATCTCTAGCTCTTATTGTCCTAGGGAAATTCCCTCACTAGCGCTCGGGAATCCAAAGAACCCACCAAACATCTCAATAGAGAAGTTATAGATTTTATTCATCATCCTAAATTTTGCGGTTCTTTTATTCGGATCATACTCGAAGAAACTCAAGAATTCCCTCGTGGTCTCCTCATAGGCGTTTCTCTAATTCCAACAAATACCGTCAATCCTACCCTATCCAACATCTAATAAACATCCTCTCTAACATTCAGCACATTCAAATCCTCAAGCACTAGATACCTAGGCGCTATAATATCACGTTTTTGAACTTTAGCATACCTCTATTTGTACTTGTGTTGGATGATCGGAATGGTATTGAAAGGTGGTAGCGGTGCTTGTTGAGATAAGGAAGGTGATCCTCTATGTGGGACCAAATATCGGGTCGATCTTCTAAAAAAAATCCATTACAGGGTGCTAGGCAATAAATCTTGGCCCGCGGAAAGCTGAAAAACAGGCCGCGGAATGTGGAAATCTCGTGTAGCTTGCAAATTTGTAAAGCTTTTCCAAACTCTTGCTTCCTACAACTTCCCTTGCTCTTTCCTATCCCAATTAGTGCCTCATTTCGAACCAAACTAGCTTTTATCGAGAAAATGGGGTATAGGGAGATTTGGCTAGGGTTTGAATCAGGGAAATTGATTTCTAGGTAGATTTTGGGTTTGTTTGTGCATTTTGGATTGAGATTCGAGATTGTGGGCGAAAGAACTTGAATTTGGAGAAAAGAATGGAGTGATTTGGTTGAGATTTGAGCGAGAATGAGAAGTTGGAAGAATCGGCGGCCGCGGTTGAGCTTTGAGCGAGGAAAGGTTCGAAGAAGATGATGTGTTCTGGCTTTTATACCTTCGCTCAAATTTGAATAAACCGCGGTCAAACTTAAAACCTCGGCCGTTGAACCTTCAGTTATCGGGATCGCGGTTAGTCATTGGTCTTCAGCTCTTCAAAACCCCGACCACAATATTTAGGTGCCGACCGCGGTTTTGGTTGCGGGTGCTCTCGACTTGAGAAACCTCGGCCAAGAAGTAAAATAAATTTAAACCTCGACCACGGTTTGCCTTGTTGCCCAAAGTCATTCTCCTTGACATCCTTTTCTCTTGTGAATGGTTTCCATACTTTTTTTCCATAAAAAACTTGTAACCTTTCAGCAATTTCAACCAACTATGTCATCCGTTACCTCATGAAACCTAAATCCTATCAATCAAAAACACAAAAAAAAAACACACCAAAAAAATACAACAAAAAAAAAGAATAACCTTTGGTTGCCTCCCAAGAAGTGTTTGGTTTAAGGTCGCTAGCTGGACCAACCTCCGTTGATGGCCCAATTTATCTCGAACACCTCGGATTGCTCATTAAGTCCACACAACCGTTCCTTCCCAGTTTCCTTCAAGGCAAGGTTGGGCCAATTGTTTTTCCAATAGACTCCGGGTACCAACTTCACCGGCAAATAGTAAGATCTTTCATGGACAAGCTTGTACGGTTTGGTTCTCATGGGAGTCTTACCGGCCTTCCTATATTCCCATGGGACATCATCAAGCTTTATGTCCCAACCTTTCCGGGACCGAGATATCACCTTCTCAAGAATCGTCTTAGCTTCCCCTTTCAAGATCTTCTTTTAACAACTAGATTGAGGATTGTATAAGATTCTTACCACGTGGGTGACCCCATACTTGAACAAAAAACACTTGATGGATTTAGTGGTGAAGCGTTATCCAACATCATTCATCATAGTCCGAGGATTGTTAAGCCTTAGGAGGGTGAACCGGTTGAAGGTTCTCAATCCATCTTAGCATCATGAGCTTTCAACAAATCCGGGAGAGGTTTCACATTAACCTTAGGAGGTTTCTTCGGGAGAGACCTCCAACTCTTGGTGCATCCCGGGAATGATTGAGAACTTCAAAGGAAGTAAGAGCAATTCCCAAGTGAGGTCCTTCAAATCTTGGGCTGAGATTTATACCAAGATAAAATCCACACATATGAAATCTCACCCAACTTAACCGATGGTATCTCGATCTCGGCTGTTACGTCTAGGAATAGATGTGATGTGCACGCAATAAGTCTTAAATTTATACTCGTTATATTTATCCTAACTCCTAGCGAACCCGCAGTGTACGGGACGTTTGTAGAAAGGTAAGTATTCCGAGGTCGAACACAAAGACTAAGGTGCAATCGAGTCAAGCAATGATCAAAGATAGTGTGAATCTAGACTAAGATAAGATGAGGAACAAAGAAAATGGAAAACGCAATGTTTTTGTTGGTTTTATGGTGATCAAATAAAGAACACAAGTCAAGCAAGGAAATAAAACAACTAACAAATTAAGCTAGCAAATGAGTAAGTAACACAAAGCACAAGTATATGATCAAGAGAGAAAAGTAGATTCTAGAGGTCAAGATTTCCGGTTATGGCACTGGACTCAAGGTTCTAAGGATTCTAAGGACAAACTGCGGTGTTGGGAAAGAATGTTTACTAACGGAAGCGATTACCGGGTAAGTCTCTCACTTCACTAATCCTGCATCAAACTCCTATTACCGGGTAGGTCTCAAGGGGCTAGAGTAAGGAATTCCGCACAAACTAGATGCTACTTAAGGGTAACCCTCTCCTTACCGGGTAAGTCTCGGAATAGGGAAATCTCAAGCAATAATCCTAGCACACTCGATCCAATAGCGGCTTATGAGGCTCACTACTACCTAGCATTCATCTTCTAAGGTATCTAAGATCGGAAATCATCGGGTAGATCTCTTCCCTCACTTAGGTTGATAGCATTAGGGGATCCTAAGCTAAATTAGGCTTAATAAACACTAGGATTTCAACACCCAAACACCCTAACATGCAGATTCATCAATTAAAGAGCAACAGAGAAGAAAATCGGGTGGATCATACAAAAAATCGGTCGATCTAGCATGATGAACAGGTCGATTTTTGTCTCTGGAATGGGTTTCGTGATACAAATCATCCTAAACTAACATATAAGTCCATCCTATCATCACCCAAGCCATAACCATCAATCCATCACTCTAGAATCACAATAAACTAGCCAATAATATGCATATCAAGATTCGAAATCATCAAACAAGCATACATGGTGTTCATAGATGGATAATGAAAGATAAGCAAGCAAATCAATAAATCTCAACAAATCCAAGTTGTAGCAAGACTTACAAACTCTTAAATGAAGATTCAAAACGTTCTTAACAATCCTTGCAATTAGTTCTTCAATCCAAGACTACAAAATCACTCAAAATCACTCTACACTCTTAGAATGGTGTTCTTCTTCTTCCTTCAATCTTTTAGAGCTTTTCTTCTCCTCCAATCTTCCTACCAAAATTGATGAGCTGTGAATGAGAGTGTGGGAGAGGAGAGATGCTCAGCAACCACCTACAGGACCACTTATATTCTCCACCAAGAGCAAGGACGGACAAGAGATCGTGGGACACGTGGCTTAAGCTGTCAAAGGCCCAAAAATCGACCCAGAGGAAAAAATCGGCCGATTTTCCTGGGTGTAGGTCGATTTTCTTCAACAGAAGCATGCTATGATCGTCTAGCCATGAGTTGCTCCATTGCTTGCACCAATAGTGGTCTTTGTGTCCTTTGTTGCTCCAATTATGCTCCTCCAAGGCTTTGGATGTGTACCATCATGAGGCTTGGCCCTCAAATGTATCGATTAACGTCCAATAGATCCCCGAATTACCTACAAAACCGATAAAAGGTAGTGTAGACGTCTTTTCTAGAAATGTGCATGAATTGAGCGAAGATGTCATGAACCAATGCCAAAACGTGCATGAATAAGTGAGAAATCTATCTAATTGATTACCTAATCCTAAGTCATAAATCTTGTTATCAAAAATACCCCATACTTAAGGTTTGCTCGTCCCCGAGCAAATTCCCAACTATAGACTAAGAGATGACATGATTTATGTATGCAGAAAAAATGGCAAAATCTTTTTGGAGTTGTGCTTCTAACATTGGATCACCTTCATAGTCATGTTTCATGGTAATGGACAAGCAATTACGCATCAAATAAATGAAAGCATGGAAAGACTATTACACTTAACTTGATAGCATGCAATGAAATGTAAAGATGAAGAAGTCAAGATGATCATGAGTATATCCAATCTAAATCACTTAGTCTTACACACATGCAAGTAGGTCAAAAGGACTTGTGAAATATAAGGCCAAGAAACGTTGTGATTAGGTGGGAATTTTCTAGGCTATGTGATGCTAATCCGGGAAAGGAACTAAACAACCACAACTTCACACTTCTTATCAACTTCCCTCAAGTGTATATTTTTCTTCATTTTCTTTTCTTTCTTTTCTTTTTGAGACAATGGCATTGGTGTGCAAAAGCCGAAACCTTGGTGATTAGCCATTCTCGGGCTTTTTCTAATTTTTCGAGATGCATCCACACCGGGCACACATACCAAAGCTCGTTAGGACTATCGGTTTATTTGACTTTGGCAAGGCACCAACACCCGATTATGTGAAGTGTACCGAGTTACTTGTCATTTAAACCAATGTCCCCAAACCTATATTTTTGTCTACACTTTCACAACAATTTCAGCATTTTATTCACATCATTCTTTCATCAACAACTTCACCCCACACTTGCTTTTCACACTCATCAACACACTATCATGCTCCTATTCCCGGATGGGTCAAAAGAGGTCCAATTTATCTCAATTGAGGTGCTCAAGCAACATGATCAAGATGAGAAGTAGAGGAAGATGAATTGCCTTAATTACTCCTAATTGATTGTGCAAGAACTAGCATGCAATTTCGACTTTCAATACTCAATCCATTCTAGGCAAACATCATGATCACAAATCATTCATGGGATTCAAGATAAGTACTTCAAGTCTACATATACATTCATCAATTTAACACATAAGGCCATCCATAGCCAATCCACAAGACAAGGTTCAATCATTAGGGTCATATCCAAGCCTTAGAAGCACTACAATTTTTAAAATTTTCTGAATTTTTTTTGGATTTTTCGAAATATGTATGTACAATGCAAGACATAATGAAACATGTGACAAAATTAAACTATCCTAGATGCTAATCATGCAAGTGATCATGAAAACCCCACCCCATACTTAGAAACACATTGTCCCCAATGTGGAAACTAAATAAAGAAGTGAAAGAGGGTTCTCACAATGTAAAATTGGTGATGCTTTGGTATTTCGGTTCTCATTGGATGATGATGGTGGATGATCGATCAAGGATGATAGAGAGCTCTTGATGTTCATTATGGTGTCGGAACCCGCGCTTGGCACCGCAAGCCGTCCAAGTTCCACGTCCGCTCCACCCATGCTTGATTGGAGATCATCACTTTTCTTTACAGAGGAAAAATCGGCCAAGCAACCCAGGAAAATCGGCCGATTTTGTGCATGAACAGTCCGATTTCCTGGGTGCTTTCTTCCTTGTCTATGTGCTCGGATCTTGCTTCTTCAACCATTCCATGAGGCCTTCACATGACCTCCAACATCTCATAACTCATGACAATCAACAAGATCTAGCACCCAAAAACACAAAAGAAGAACAAAGCACACCAAGAGTGAGATTAAACAAAAGCAAGAAAAAGAAAGGGAAAAACATGTACCAATGGGTTGCCTCCCATTAAGCGCTTCTTTAAGGTCATTAGCTTGACCAAATTCAGGAGCGTTTCAATCAAGGTGAAGCGGGGCAATCACTTCCACCGGGGCTTCCGGGATGTACTTCTTCAATCTATGCCCATTCACTTTGAAGTCACCACAATGATCTCCTCCTATCTCTACCGCTCCATGAGGAAAGATCTTCTTCACCACATATGGCCCGGTCCATCTTGATTTGAGCTTTCCGGGGAAGAGCCGCAGCCTCGAGTTGAAGAGAAGGACAAGGTCGCCTTCACTCAACTCCTTCGGGATGAGACGCTTGTCATGCCATCGTTTAGTCCTCTCCTTGTAGATCCGGACATTCTCATAAGCATCCAACCGGATCTCTTCAAGAGCGTTTATGTCAAGCAACCTCTTCTCTCCGGCCCCCTTGAGATCAAAATTTAGCCACCTTATATCCCAATATGCTCGATGCTCCATCTCTACCGGAAGGTGGCAAGACTTTCCATAGACCAACTTGTAAGGAGTGGTGCCAATTGGTATTTTGAAGGCGGTCCTATATGCCCACAAGGCATCATCGAGCTTCATAGCCCAATCTTTTCTTGTCCTTGATACCGTCTTCTCAAGAATGGCCTTGATCTCCCGGTTGGAGATCTCCACTTGGCCACTAGTTTGGGGATGGTAAGGTGTTGCCACCTTATGAGTCACCCCATACTTAGCCAAAAGTGCTCCAAAATTCCTATTGGTGAAGTGCTTCCCTCCATCGCTTATGATCACCCTTGGTGTTCCAAACCTAGGGAAGATCACTCGGTTGAAGAACCGCACCACCACCTTGGCATCATTTGTGGGAGAGGCGATTGCCTCCACCCATCTTGAGACATAATCTACCGCCAATAGGATGTAGAGGTTGCCACATGAAGAAGGGAATGGTCCCATGAAGTCCACACCCCATACATCAAATATTTTTACCTCTTGTATGTTGTTCAAGGGCATCTCATTCCTCCTTGAGATGTTGCCCGTCCTTTGGCAAGCATCACAAGCTATCACAAAGCCTTGCACGTCCTTGAACAAACTTGGCCAAAAGAAGCCCGATTGTAGCACTTTTGCACATGTCTTGTGTGCACTAGCATGCCCTCCACATGGCAAGGAATGACAATGGCGGATCACACTCTCCACCTCATCTTCCGGTATGCACCTCCTAAACATTCCATCCGGCCCTCTTTTGAACAAAAGTGGCTCGCTCCAATAGTAATGTCTCACATCCTTGAAGAACTTCTTCCTTTGGGCATATGTCAAACCGGGAGGCACTTCCTCACACACCAAGTAGTTCACAATGTCCGCATACCATGGCTCACTTCCTCTAGACACTTGGAACAAACACTCCTCCACCATTTGCAATTGCTCATCCCGGAATGAGTCATCAATCGGGATGTCATCTCTCTCAATCTCTAAGGGAGGTAGTCTACTAAGGTGATCCGCCACGGAGTTCTCGGATCCCTTCTTGTCCCGGATTTCTAAATCAAATTCTTGAAGAAGAAGGATCCACCGAATCAACCTAGGCTTGGCATCCTTCTTGGTAAGTAGATAACGGATCGCGGCATGATCCGTATAGACTATGACCTTCGCTCCAACAAGATATGAGCGGAACTTCTCAAAAGCATACACCACCGCTAGCAACTCTTTCTCGGTTGTGGCATAGTTAAGTTGGGCATCATCTAGCGTCTTGCTAGCATAATAAATGGCATGAGTGCGCCCATCTTTCCTTTGCCCCAAGACAGCCCCAACGGCTACATCGCTTGCATCACACATGATCTCAAACGGTAGGCTCCAATCCGGAGGTTGCATGATAGGTGCGGAGATCAAGCCGTTCTTCAACCTACAAAAAGCCTCAAGGCAATCTTTGGAGAAAACAAATTCAACATCCTTCATTAGTAGGTTAGTAAGGGGCTTAGAAATTTTAGAGAAGTCTTGAATAAACCTCCGGTAAAAACCGGCATGCCCTAAGAAACTCCTTACCCCTTTCACCGAGGTAGGTGGTGGCAACTTCTCTATAGTTTCAATCTTGGCCCTATCAACCTCAATGCCACGGTTAGACACCAAGTGTCCTAACACAATACCTTCACTTACCATGAAGTGGCATTTTTCCCAATTTAAGACAAGATTTGTCTCCTCACATCTTTGCAATACTAAGGACAAATTAGCCAAGCAATCATCAAAAGAAGAACCATAAACAGAGAAATCATCCATGAACACTTCCATGATATTTTCTATGTATTCCGAAAAGATGGCCATCATACACCTTTGGAAGGTGGCGGGTGCATTACACAACCCAAATGGCATCCTCCTATATGCAAAAGTACCCCATGGACATGTAAAGGTTGTTTTCTCTTGGTCATCGGGGTGGATAGGGATTTGGAAGAATCCACTATAGCCATCTAGGTAACAAAAATGGGAATGTTGAGCTAACCTCTCTAGCATTTGGTCAATGAAAGGGAGAGGGAAGTGATCTTTCCTAGAGGCCATGTTAAGCTTTCTATAATCAATACACATCCTCCATCCCGTAACCGTTCTAGTGGGGATTAGTTCATTGTTCTCATTAGTCACTACGGTCATCCCACCCTTCTTAGGTACTACATGAACGGGACTAACCCACTTACTATCCGAGATAGGGTAGATAATTCCCGCATCTAGCAACTTTATGATCTCCTTCTTAACTACCTCTTTCATTATAGGATTTAGCCTTCTTTGATGTTCAATAGAGGGTTTATGATTATCTTCCATCATTATCCTATGCATGCACAAAGAGGGCTTGATGCCAACAAGATCATCAATGGTGTATCCTATTGTCTTTCTATCTAGTTTCAATTCATTCAACAACCTATTAAGCTCATCATCACTCAAAGATGCATTCACAATCACCGGATAAGTAGAATTTGAACCAAGGAAAGCATACTTTAAATGAGAAGGAAGAGGTTTAAGATCAAGTTGAGGAGGACCTTTTTCGGTTGGAGACGATCCATACAATGTAGGTTGAGATGATTGCAAAGCCATAGAAGCCTCCTTGAAGTCCCTTGATGATTGCTCACACTCAAGTGGTTGATGCTGAAAAGACTCAGGAAAATCGACCCAGGAAGAAAAATCGGTCGATTTTTCTGAAGGGGGGTCGATCTGAGTTTCTGTTTTGGCAAAACTGGCTGAAATTTCAGCATAAGTACAAAAATCGGCCGATTTTTGCCCTTCAGTCCGATTTTTCTGGCAGTTTTCCTCTTCTTCTAGCACTTCAAACCCAACACTTGGTAGCTCATCCAATGCATTCAAGGCCTTGATTACTTCATTGCTACTCTCCTCAATTCCTTCTTCCATCAAGCTTGAGCTAAGAACTCTCTCAAGCGGATCCTTGAGCAAGATTGAGCTCACAACCTCTCTAGACTCCTCTTCTTCAACTATGTTGAATATATCCTCATCAAGGGTTGGCTCTTTCATCATTGTTGATAGCTTGAACTTGATGTTTTCTTCTCCAATGTTGAAGGAGAGAGTCCCATTCTTGCAATCCACTAGACATCCGGAAGTAGCTAGGAAAGGTCTCCCTAAGATGATAGGACCCGGATAGTCCGCCGGGATATCTAAGACAACGAAGTCTATGGGCACATAGAACTTCCCTAATTGCACCGGGATGTATTCCAAGATCCCAACCGGATGAGTGATTGAGCGGTCCGCCATGTAAAGGGTCATCTTGACCGGTTTTGGCTCTCCTAGCCCAACCTTGTTGCAAAGTGCTAGCGGGATGATGCTTACGCTTGCCCCAAGATCACATAGGGCATCATACTTCACTTCTCCTACTCCGATTGGCACACAAAAGGATCCCGGATCCCTTAGCTTGGGAGGCATCTCCTCCTTCATCGTTTGAATCAACTCCGATGATCTCTTAGTCATCCTTATCTCACCATACTCCTCCAACTTCCTTTTGTTGGAGAGTATTTCCTTCAAGAACTTGCCATATGCCGGCATCCCTAAAATAGCATCCATGAACGGAATGTTAATATGCAATTTAGACATTAGTTCAAGGAACTTACCAAAATGATTGTCCAAGCGAGCTCTTGCTCGTGATTGAGGGAACGGTAGTGGTGGCTTGTATGGAGGCGGTGCCACATAGGTTGGCTCTACATCTTTGCTCTTGCCTCCATCTCCTTGCAAAGTCTCTTCCTCATTCACCACTTGCTTCCCTTTAGCATTCTCCTTGGGCAAAGGGTCCTTCATGCTTAACCCACTTCTTGTTGTAATAGCCAACACTTGGCCTCTTGGGTTTTCTCCGGTTCAGGATCGAATGGAGCTAAATCCTTGCCACGAGATCTTCGCATACACCTAAAGAGTAATAGATGTCCTGAAAAGCAAAGACACACACCAAAGAGAGATCAAAAGCAACAAGAAAGATCTACACTATAAACAATCACAAAATGACTCAATCTAGACCTAGTCCCCGGCAACGGCGCCAAAAACTTGTTACGTCTAGGAATAGATGTGATGTGCACGCAATAAGTCTTAAATTTATACTCGTTATATTTATCCTAACTCCTAGCGAACCCGCAGTGTACGGGACGTTTGTAGAAAGGTAAGTATTCCGAGGTCGAACACAAAGACTAAGGTGAAATCGAGTCAAGCAATGATCAAAGATAGTGTGAATCTAGACTAAGATAAGATGAGGAACAAAGAAAATGGAAAACGCAATGTTTTTGTTGGTTTTATGGTGATCAAATAAAGAACACAAGTCAAGCAAGGAAATAAAACAACTAACAAATTAAGCTAGCAAATGAGTAAGTAACACAAAGCACAAGTATATGATCAAGAGAGAAAAGTAGATTCTAGAGGTCAAGATTTCCGGTTATGGCACTGGACTCAAGGTTCTAAGGATTCTAAGGACAAGCTGCGGTGTTGGGAAAGAATGTTTACTAACGGAAGCGATTACCGGGTAAGTCTCTCACTTCACTAATCCTGCATCAAACTCCTATTACCGGGTAGGTCTCAAGGGGCTAGAGTAAGGAATTCCGCACAAACTAGATGCTACTTAAGGGTAACCCTCTCCTTACCGGGTAAGTCTCGGAATAGGGAAATCTCAAGCAATAATCCTAGCACACTCGATCCAATAGCGGCTTATGAGGCTCACTACTACCTAGCATTCATCTTCTAAGGTATCTAAGATCGGAAATCATCGGGTAGATCTCTTCCCTCACTTAGGTTGATAGCATTAGGGGATCCTAAGCTAAATTAGGCTTAATAAACACTAGGATTTCAACACCCAAACACCCTAACATGCAGATTCATCAATTAAAGAGCAACAGAGAAGAAAATCGGGTGGATCATACAAAAAATCGGTCGATCTAGCATGATGAACAGGTCGATTTTTGTCTCTGGAATGGGTTTCGTGCATACAAATTATCCTAAACTAACATATAAGTCCATCCTATCATCACCCAAGCCATAACCATCAATCCATCACTCTAGAATCACAATAAACTAGCCAATAATATGCATATCAAGATTCGAAATCATCAAACAAGCATACATGGTGTTCATAGATGGATAATGAAAGATAAGCAAGCAAATCAATAAATCTCAACAAATCCAAGTTGTAGCAAGACTTACAAACTCTTAAATGAAGATTCAAAACGTTCTTAACAATCCTTGCAATTAGTTCTTCAATCCAAGACTACAAAATCACTCAAAATCACTCTAAACTCTTAGAATGGTGTTCTTCTTCTTCCTTCAATCTTTTAGAGCTTTTCTTCTCCTCCAATCTTCCTACCAAAATTGATGAGCTGTGAATGAGAGTGTGGGAGAGGAGAGATGCTCAGCAACCACCTGCAGGACCACTTATATTCTCCACCAAGAGCAAGGACGGACAAGAGATCGTGGGACACGTGGCTTAAGCTGTCAAAGGCCCAAAAATCGACCCAGAGGAAAAAATCGGCCGATTTTCCTGGGTGTAGGTCGATTTTCTTCAACAGAAGCATGCTATGATCGTCTAGCCATGAGTTGCTCCATTGCTTGCACCAATAGTGGTCTTTGTGTCCTTTGTTGCTCCAATTATGCTCCTCCAAGGCTTTGGATGTGTACCATCATGAGGCTTGGCCCTCAAATGTATCGATTAACGTCCAATAGATCCCCGAATTACCTACAAAACCGATAAAAGGTAGTGTAGACGTCTTTTCTAGAAATGTGCATGAATTGAGCGAAGATGTCATGAATCAATGCCAAAACGTGCATGAATAAGTGAGAAATCTATCTAATTGATTACCTAATCCTAAGTCATAAATCTTGTTATCATCGGCCACGGGTTCAACAATTTAGTCAAGGTGTTTTGAATCTTCCCCTTCTTTTGTAGAAGCTTCAAGAGGAGTTCCGGGATCGATAGTGAAATGCTCAAAACTCTGAGTTCTTCTTTGCATACCTCCTCCGGTTGATCCTTTTCAACATAGGTTACAATTATTTCAAGGTCGTCCAACCCTCATCATTTGCTCGAACGTTGATTCAAATTAATCCTTAGGAGGCTATTGTGGAGGTTGCATTTGAGGCATTGAAGATTTGTGAGCTTGTACACAAATCTTGTAAGAGGTATAAAGCTCCTTCTAGGATTCAAGCTCATCCTCAATAACTTCCTCTCTGTGTCTTGCTATCCATCTCTCATCTTCCAAGACTTCTTCCTTAAGCCTAAGTTGCCTCAAAACTTCATCAAGCTCGGCTCAGAGGTTCCTAACGGCCATTGACTACCTCGAAAAATCAAAGACAAAAAGCAAAGCAAGCTCAAAAGCAAAAGAAAGGTCTACACTATCAACCATCACACACACATAATCGATCTAGACCTAGTCCCTAACAACGGCGCCAAAAACTTGTTCGCCCACAAAAAGTGTGATAATGACGCACGACAAAGTCTTATATTTATACTCATAATAAAAACCTAAACAGCTAAGCGAACCCACATTGTATGGATCGTTAGGTAAAAAGAAAGTATTCCAAGGTAGAACACAAGGACTGAGGTGAAATCGAAATATGCAATGATTGAAAATAGAACAAACCTAGACTAAGAAGAAAGACGGATGGTAAGAAATCAAAATCACAATATTTTTGTGTAATTTTGGTGATCAAAGATCAATTATCAAATACAGAAAAATAAATAATGCAAGACACAATCAAAAATAAGAAATAAGATAAGCGGGTAATGCGGATTCTAGAGATCAAGGTAATCGGTTGCGGTTTTTTATTCAAGAACTCTACAAACTAGGACAAGGTTGAGATGACTAAGGAATGATGTTTCTCTGGTGAGAATAATCACGAGTAAAGTCTCACACTCCACTATCCCAAACCGAATCACCTATTACCGGGTAAGTCTCAAGGCTCTAAGGAAAGGACATAAACTCAAACCAACCACTCTACCTAAGGGAATTGAACTAACCTTCACCGGGTAAGTCTAGGGTTAAGCTCACTAAAGCAAGAAGTCTGGCACACTCAATCAAATAGGGGGTTTGAATCCTTTATCACCTAGAATTCATCATCATCGGTACCTAAAAACGGGAATTACCAGGTAAGTCTCTTCCCAAACTTAGATGCAAGCCTTAGAGGGATCTAAGGATATAAAACACTAAAAAAAGACTAGAATTTGGGCAATCTAACACTCAAACATAAATATTTATCATCTACGGCTCAAGTTTCTATATTAAACCGTGACTACGGTTCTTAAAGAACAAGCCGAGGTTCTAGGGAGCGAGGGTTAGTCAAACTCAAACGTCCAAATCTCACATAAAGGCTCAGTCTATCATCATCTAAACACTAGTACAAATACCCCCCTAGATCCCAGTTATTTTGTACATGGGAACCCGGTTAAGGAAGCGTGGTTAACGGGAGCGAGGTCCGACAATTCGCACCCCGGTAAATGTCACCGAGTTAATATTTTCGGACCCCAGTTTTTTAATAACCGGGGTAAAAGTCGGACCCCGGTTATTTTAAAATAACTGGGGTAAAAGTCGGAAAAGTTTGGTAATTTGTGGACCTCGGTTTTAATATAATAACCGAGTTATTTTTTACCAGTTTTTAAAATTTTATTCCCCAGTTTCTGCATAAAACCGTGGTAATTTTTTAACCGTAATTTATTATATTTAATATGAAAATAGCTAATTTGGCACCTGCTTAAATTACACAATACGTATTGTACTTAACCGAAATTATTTATCAGTTAAGAAATAATATTAAGCTAAAATACTTGAGCAAACTTATCATGTAATTAATATTCCAATCATATAATCCGAAAGTAACATAAAATAACAAACCAAGTTTCTACCGTTCTTCGTTTTGAAAGTAGATTATATATCTTAACAAAAGATAACAAACACTTTTTACCGATGGTATCTACATGAAAAACTAAGCTAGGCAAGTCAGTCAATGACGTGCACATGACCTTTAAGTTAGAAATGTTCTTCTTCGTCTTAGCCTTCTGATCCGTGGCCATACGGATCCCCACCTGAACCGAACACTTCCAGTTGGAAAAAACAATTTACATAAATCAGCAATTTCAAAGCAAAATCATCGCCTCTTTAACAGTTCATGTGTTTCAAAACCAAATCACAGCCCTTAGTAATGGGTAAAGAGGGTGCGTATGCAAAACTAGATTCAATTAAATGTTCTTTTCCAAGTTGAGATTGAGCAACATCATAAACTTACCACAAAGTACTGTGAGCACACGGCACATTCATGAGGCTTGTCTTTCTTCAGCCAAAACCAAACAACATCATGCTCATCCTCTGGAAATGAAAGGATCACGAACATTTACTATATTTCCTAAAGGACGTGTGAATTCAATCCAAGAGTATTCAAAGAGGTGGAAAAAACAAAGGCAATAAACTTCGACACACCTCCTTCGCCACCAGGGCATCCTACAATACTTCGATTGAAGACAGGCTTCACAACAGTAGGTTCTTCCTACAGGAATGCCAAAGAAAGCATAGGACAACCCAGTAGCATTATGCAGCAAGTCATGTAACAGATTGATGGTTGAGGCCTTTAAGAAAAAAAATGTTGGATTTATTAGAAAAGAAATTTATTGCTTGATAATTAATGTTGCAGAGATATCTCACTGTCGTTTGTGCCTGATGCTACTTTATTCAATAACTTGTGCTTGCCACTAAAAATGTTGGATTTATTCGAAAAATAAGCCTTTGGTAACTCAATTCAACACTCTTGAATTATTCACGCGTCTCCTAACAATAAAGCTAGTCATAGAAAATAATGGGTGCTAAAAACTAAGAAGCATGATTCTGGATTACAAATACAACATGACCAAAATTAATAGACTATGAGTCTATGACTGACTACAAGAAATAACAATTGTGCAAGCTTTGAATTTAGTCGCATACAGAAGAGTAGACTGAAACTCATGGCAGGTACATCAGCTCCAAAAGTGAGCAGGTAAGCTGAAATCATGTGATCTTTACAGTTGTTCAAGCTTTGACTTTACTCAAGTACATGCAGAGTCACAAGAGATATATGTACCTGTTTTTTCAGATTGATAGCCTTGTCAGTTGACTTCAGAATTTCACGGTAGAACACTGAGAAATTGAATGCGATTCCAAGCCTAATGGTGACAAAAGAAGCCAAGTCGGATACAACAGTATCTTGTTTACATTCACAAGTGATTCTTAAGATGTGTTAATCTATAAATGTACAACACATCAATAGACTAATCATTTATTCACCTGAGCAGACTTATAGGTGAGCAAAGTGTTCTTAGCGGCTTCCTTCCTGTCAGTCCCGGTCATAATCTTTGCAAGGTATCTTTGGTAGTCACCCTTCATCTTCAGGTAAAACACCTTTGACTCAGCCCTTGTGGCTGCGGGGCAAGGTGAGACTAGAAGCAAATTCAGGATTCCGTCGCATATCTTTCTGATCTCAGTCTCAATCTTTCTTCTACAATTCTTGAGTATTGCGACATGGTCCTCATTTCCTCTTTCCTCTTCCTTCTGCTCAATAGAAGAGATGTTAATGATTTAGGTTGGTAGATATATCCAAAGTAATCCTGATAATCCATCTCTCACAAAATGTTTTGAGAAATTAAACATTACAAAACAATGAAACTAGAGTTTTTAAGGAACCTCAAAGAATAACAGTATTATCCTATTATGCATTATAACAATGACGTTTCGTCCAATAGTTCCTAGACATATCCTGTTTCTTGTGTTTAAAGTGAAACTTGATAGTTTAGCACAACAATAAGCATTTTGAATTTGTTCAGAACTTAGCATTAGCTCTTATGTTGGAACTTTAACTTTTGACAGCATAATTTCACAATTAGTATCAATTTGCAATCAGAAGGCTTTACTTTAACTTCCACAATATCATAGACTATTATGTAGATTCAGTTTACAAAAACAATGAAGCACTCAGATCAAACTAGACATATCATGTTCCAATCTCACCCTCCTAAAAGCAGGCACTAAGAGATCACAATTACCAGTTTATCACATCTAGCTACTCTTCTGTTATCAAACAAAACTGAAGAGAGTTTTGTCACACATTTTTATTTCATAATAAACTATACCAACAAACATATAATCAGCAAGGCTACTAATGTCAGCTCAGGCTTTGAGGTGTTCCTTGACAAGTTTTGCACACAATTAATTTCTTATTTGTAAACTGTCAAGTACACTATGTAAAAAAATTATTTGGTTATTTCTTTGTGTTTTTGTAGTATGCTGAGAGTTTTGTGTTTTTCTTTCACAACTTGGAAATCAATAGGCATGTTGATCTTAATAACCCTCTTTCATGAGAACAGTAGAAACGGACAACATAGCAGTGCAAGTGTTTTCCTCGTAAATTATACTTCAATTCATCCAAGTATATCATATTAATAAAAACAGAAAATGTCATTCACAGCTCTATTATTATCGGTTTCTCATTCAGCGATGCACTTGGTACTTACCCTATCGGATTCATTGAAATTTATTTCAGTTTCTATCAAAACAGGATGACCAAAATCCAACACACACCAATGAAAAATGACACATGACCATCAATAACCCTATGAAAAATGACACATGACCATTAAAACAGGACGACCAAAATCCAACACACACCAATCAAACAGTTCAAGGGAGGAATGACATCATTATCGTCAAACTCTAATTACAAACCCCAATTGAAATCAAATCCATTTCCACTATCTCGAGTTCTAAACTTATAGACAATAAGTAAGCAATAAGTTGACATTGTTCAACCTTATAGGGTAGATATGTCATCAAAATCGCAAATTTTAAACATAACCAAATAAGGATCATTGGAAAAGCTAACCAAAACACATATAAGTCATCAAACTTCTTGATTCAATCATTTTCTTTCTCATGATAACGGAATTATGTCAGTCTTCTAGTCAAGCATTTCATCTACTACTTTGACATTCAGTGTATATATATATATATACATATATATATATATGTATATATATATATATATATATATATATATATATATATATACAGAAACTCATATAAATAATATATTTATGCAATACCATGAGGTTTGAAAGACATTATATTCTTGTCGGAATACAAATTTCTCCATTGCAGGCACTCATATAAATAATATATTTATTCAATCATTTCCTTCTAAATATAACTTGAAGAGAGCTCTCTTCAAGTTACTATGTTATCTTATATGTCTATGAGCATAATTTGCATAGTATTTGAGTAGGATGTATGATTTATCTTACAAGTCGAAGGTTGAAGGCAAGGTTGAGGAAGGTCTCCTAGTTAAGGGCAGCTTAACATTTGCTGATGTTTCTAGTGTGAAAGATGTAAGCCATGGCCATGTTCATGTGTTTTGTAAAAGGTGTTGACCTTAATCCTAATAGTATGAAATTTGGAATTTCTAGTTTGAACCTGTTCCAAGCAAAACTGATGAGGACAGTTAAATCAAGGTTCTAATTGAAACACCAGCTTTAAATTGGTAGCGGTGTGCATACTTCCTTTGTTGATTTGCTTTTGTATAGATGTGTTTTACTGACAATGCCATGCATTTTACAATCAAGTGGCTTAAGGATTGGGAAACTAGAAGAGTTTGAATGTAAAGAGAACGATGCCCTAGCTGATATAACATTATGAGAGGCAAAAAGGATTGCCTGTGCAACTGTGCTTTTTCGGTCTTAACTCGAGTACATTATTCAGTTTGCAAAGATTGGCATTCTCTTCTGCAGATTGGTTTTGCAGGTTTATAAAGTAAGACGAGTTGAAACAATGAAGATGGTTGGTGATGGGTTTGAGGGCAAGGCAAAGGATAAGCAAATTCACAAGTGACATAATCTAGAAAGGAGAATGTTAGCACAAACTAATTACAGTATTTTTAATAAAAACATTAGCAAAAGGTTGTAAGAGAAGTGGTTCAGGACAGCAGGAACCTATAGACTTTATTATCCAAGTTGATTTTTTCCTAAATTCTTATTATGTTTCAAAATGAGGTGGAACTCGTGTTCAGTTCCCAAATGAGTTAAGTAGATTTCCCCTTCCCTTATTAACAACCAAGTCTCGTAAGGTAACACCATTTCACTATACTGTCATATAAACAACCAAGTCTCAAAGAGGAGAACGGAATCAACACATTAAAAATAGTGTTGTTTGAGACAAGGCTAAGTAGCAGAGCTATATATCAGACTATCAAAAACAATGGAATCAAACCATTAAAAATAATCAGCAAAAAAATCTAGTTGAATAAACATTGGCAAGTGCGGATTCATAACCGTACTACAGAGTGAGAAATAACATAGAAGGGAAATCTCACGAAGAATTCATACAGTACGTGTTCAGTGTGCTTCAATTCACAACAGCTCGCAATCGCCGGTCATCTGTAGAACAGTCGGGGTCGAAGTGGAGAATCGCTCGCCGTAGTCGAAAGTCACCTCCACCAGTCGTCGGATGGTTGGGATCGATAGGTTAGGGCTAAGGTAACTGGAATCAAGGTGGAGAATCGCCACTAGTCGCCGGATGGTTGAACACAAAGGAGGATGTCGATAGGTTAGGGCAAAAATTTTCACCACGGCTATTTAGGCTTTTTTACTAATTAGCCTCAAAACAACGTCGTTTATTCAGGCTTTTTTACCACAGTTATTTAAAAACTGGGGTCCGGGTTCATTATTTTAACACGGTTAATATAATAACCGGAGTCCGAGCCTTTAATACCCCGGTTAAATGAAATAACCGGGGTTCAAAAATTTTTTAAAAAAAATAAAAAACATTGGACCTCGGTTATACATATGACTGTGATCCGAAAATACTTTTAATCACGGTTCTTTCAAACCGCTCCAACATAAGCGAGGTTTAGAGGGGGTTTTTGTACTAGTGAAACCACAACTATCAACCAATCAGCCTAGAATCACATAAGTTTAGCCAACAATACACATATTCAAATCAAGAAAGATAAAAAGAAGAATTCAAGAAAACCATAAGCAAGAGAGTAAAGAGAAGAAAGAAATACTTAGTAAGATGTCTTCAAACCCCAATAGAAATCGCAATCCAATAGTAAAAATAGAATCTTTAATCCAAACTGAAATAAATCAAGAACCTAAGTCTTCTTCACCAAGAATTATCTCTCACAAATCTTTCTCAATCAAAATCAGAATAATCAAGTGTTGCAGGGGTAAGTAGTAGGTTTCAACATCCTCCTCAATATCGTAGGTTTAGAGATAAGTAGGGATATGTCTAGGGCTGGACCAACATGGGCCACCTCCTAAGGATCTTGCGTCATGGGCCGTAAAAAAGATAAATCTCGATTACTTCGGAGAAAATCTCGTCCGCAGGTCTTCTTACAAGTCGAGGCCACGGTTCGTCAAATGTTTGCCTTCTCCTTAGCTCCTTCACTCGAATCCTTTGGTGGTGTTCCTAGCTTTCCTTTGGTTCTCCGTCATGTTCCGCCTCGAGGCTCAACCCTCATATGTGCTATTCCGCTCCAAAGCTCACCAAATTGCCTAAAAATGAGACAAGAATCTGTGTCGATATCTATTATAGTATAATATGAAAAGTTGAGCCTAAATGTCATGGATTCATGTCTATGAATGCAAAAATAAAGATAAAATCTACCTAAATGCAAGACTAAACTAAGGACAAAATTCATATTATCAGTCGTAATCCCTAAAATCCTTCGACCATATTTCTCAAAAGCTATTGAGTTCTCATTCAATTTCAAACTACATTAGAGATTTAGAAATTGGAAAATTCATGTCTTTAGAGCGCCAAGATATTTTCTATGATACCCTCATATGTTGGGATGAAGAATAGGCAAAAAATATTAATGAAGCCATGGATGAAGATATTGGTCTATCATATGAAGATAACATCAGAGAAGAAGGAATGTACAACATCAAGTATTGTATGGATTAGTCAGAAACATCATCGTCACAAGCCTGAAGGAATCTCGTGAGTGTTGTGTCAAGGTCTGTCACTTTCTTTTTTAACTTTTTTTTGCTTTTCGAATTATTGAACGTTGGCACTATTGGCCATGTGAATTGAGTCAGAGTCAATAATACATGTCAGGGGTAAAATGGTAGATGTTCGCTCTAAAAGGTGTGTGCGCAAATAAATTTTATATTTATATCCAAGAATTAAGCCTAACGATAGCGAACCCGCAGTGTACAGATCAATTGTAGTATGAGCTGATATTCCGGAGTCAGTCTCAAGGAATCGGTGAGAACAAAGCAGTATAGGTAATCCAACTTAGGTAGCAAGCAATGCAATGATCACAATAAAGAATATAGAAGCAAGAATAATGGGAATGCAGATTCTAAAGATCCAAGTATCCGATTGCGGTATTTGATTCAAGATATCTAAGGATGTGTACGGACAAAGTTGGATAGCAAGGTATATATTCTTCAGTAGGTTGTCGTCCGGTGAAGATCCGACTTCCTTTTGTCCCAACTAAAGGATTTTACTTAACGGATGTTGAGTCTCGTCAAGAAGAGGTCATAAGTTAGGATTCAGATCTCATATCAAACCAAAACCCAAGGAAAAGAAAGACAAAGGCAAAGGCTATGGCACTCCTCACCTAATAGAGGGTTTCGAATCCCCTATTACCTAGAACTCGTAAACACTCACACCCAAGCGTGGCTAAGGGTTAGAAAGGGTAAACAAAGGTAGGGTTTAAGCAATCTTGAACTTTGGATAAACGCAAAAGCAAAACTTGCAAAACAGAGGAAATCACGGGCAGATCTTGGGAACCACGGTCGTGGTTCCTGAAGAACAGGCCATGGAAATCCTCGTTCAAGGGTTTCGTCTCACAACTCTCAGGGTCCGATCTGTTAAGGCTCAATCTATCATCATCTATAGTACAACCATCAACCCTTCACCCTAGAATCGCAGGGGATTTAGCCAACAATCATCATCGTAATCAAATCAAGATTAGGAAAAGAAATCAAGAAGGGCATGCAATCAAGAAGAACATAAAGATGAAAAAAACCAATCTTCAAAGAATCAATAACTCAATCAAATAATATATAATCCCAGAATGTGTTCTCAAGACAATAATCAAAGACTAGAACAATCTCACAAATCTCTAAAGCGGAATTAAGAACTTCTTCAATATCCTCCAATGGTGAAGCAATCCTTTCCGAAATACGGAAAATAGAATCCAAGTGCGTCAAGCGTGATCCTAAAGCGCGGTCTTCCCGGCCTAAAGCAAGATCTCCATCTATAACGTGATCTCCGTGTATAGCGTGATATCCGAAATGCAGCCGTCAACCTCCTTTATAAAATAAAATTAGGTTAAAAGGCTCCTTTCTTTCTTGCTGACGTGGCAATTAACGTAACGGTGTTTTCCGAAGAAAACCACGGGTGACATCACAAAACCACGGCCGTGGTTCCTCGCGTGGCGACTCTCTACATTTGTTTTCATGTGTAAAATTCAATTAATTATCAAAACCCCGGTCGTGGAACTTCCTTCTTGGCCGTGGTTCTTCCTTTTCTCCTTTGTTTCACTTCATACTTCTTCCAATGATGTTCCAATGCTTCCCAATGAAATCCTCATCGACCAATGCTCAGTGAATGGTCCCTTTCTACTCCATTTCAGCTCCTATTTACCTAAAATCACGACAAAGCTTGTATAGATCTCGATTCCAAGATAATAGGTGAATATACTCGATAAATGCTATGAATGCATGTCCTTGCGCTCAAAAGAAAGGGAAAAAAATACCTATATGCACATCTAAACTACGTCATATTTCATGCCATCAATAGAGCAAAGGCATCCAATGTCTCTTCAGCTCTATAAATAGATCCCTTATGAGTCATTGTAAGGCATTGAAAGTCATAAAGTCTAAGAGTGAGAAACACACAAACTAGAAAGAGAAAGAGAAACAATTTTGAGCTTACAGTAATGACTCCTCCTCTCTCTAAGATCAAAACACTTCGATGAATATTTCTAACTTGAAGTGTTTGAAGTGTGTTGAGTCTTTCAACATTCAGTGTGTTTGAGTTCTTGTAATCCTCTTTCAAATTCAATAAAAGTTGTTTTTAAGTAAGGGAAAGCTACTTAATCAAAAGATATGTTTTGAATACTTTACTTTCTAGATTACACTTCCTCCATCCTCATAAAAGAGAGATATGAGTGAGACTACGGTTTTAGGTAGGAAACGAAACATATTTGTACTTTGCTTGGGCTAAGATAGTCCTAGTTGAGGTAGGGAACAAAACATATTTGTGCTTGGGCTAAGGCACACGAGGTCTTCATCATGACCCAAGTAGTATTTGATAGCATGAATTATAGTCTATATTTTGGGGTTTGTTTGGACGTTTTATCTTCAATAATCTGCATGTTAGCATGTATAATATGTGATTATATTACCATTTCATCTACCTTTGCGGGAATCGAGGTCTACACCTAGTTTTGCTGTAATTGTAGGTAAAATGGCACGTTTTGCATCAAAAAGGAACAAAAGGAGCTATGGAGTCATTGGAGCTACATTGAGGAGCATAAGGAACCATCCAGGAAGCATAGCCATGGATTAAAGATTCACTTTGGACCAGTTTTGAGAGATTTCACATTCAGTTATGACTCACCTCGGTTGACCAGAGATTCATCTCGACCGAGGTGATCCAGAGACGCCGACTCGACCGAGGTGAACACCTAGGACGCGGCGAGAATATTTTATTCTTGGCTGAGATCTTTTATCTTTGGAAAGTGATCTTATATTTTTGGGCTTGGCTCCTGGAAGGAAGAAGATCTTATATTTTACCTATTTTTATGGGAGAAGATCTTTCTAAGATATTTTATCTTTGGAGGGTTATTTTCCTATAAAAAGGGTTGGATTTCCACAAATCCAACATCTCGCATACATCCCGCTTAGCACGTTATACACCATTGTTGAAGGCTGCGAGATCCAGCATACATCGCTGCAGCATACTCCAGTTGGGAGTTTTGAAGAACCTTTTTGAAGGTTGAAGGAAGATTGAAGATCATAGCTTTTATAGCTTTTTGGAGGGTTTTGTAAGATTGTCTTTAATTCCCTTCCTTGTTGTCTTGTCTTGTTGGATTGCTATCCAAGGAACGCTTTTTGTGTGATATTTGATTCAGTTATTGAAGTCTTTTCATTAAATTCTTCTTGTTCAAATACTCACCTTCTTCCCATATATTTAATTAATACTTTCATAATGATGATGAGTGGCTAATTTCCTTGTGTGATTCTAGGGTGATTGGCTGAAGGTTGTGGGAAAAACAATGATAGAATAATCTTAGATCCAGTAGGGCCCTGAAAGTTCGAGTCTTTAACCTTAACCCTAAGCATCTCGCTCAGTCGATGAACATCTCGGCCGGGGTGGAATTTGGCTGACCGAGGTGACTTATCTGATCCTAAACTGAGAGTTAAGTGTTAGAATTTGCCAAATCCTATTCTTATTACACCTTTCCTGGTTCAATGCAAGCTTAAGATGAGACTTACCCGGTAATTCCTTAGTTTGTGTACCAACGATCATAAGTGTAGGTAATAAAGGTTTATCCTTTATTGGGGTTTGAGTGTGCTTCCATCCCATCTTTGTGAGTTAGCCTGAGACTTACCCGGTAAAGGTTGATTCTATTCCCTTAGATGGAGTGTTAGTTTGAGGTTATAGTTCTTTATCTTGATTCCTTGAGACTTACCCGGTAATAGGAGTTACGGTTTTGGATCAGTGAGTAGTGAGACTTACCCGGTGATCTACTCCACTTTAGTAACACCTTCCCCTTGCAAAAATCTCAGCTTTGTCCGCTTATCTCTAGATCTTGAGTTGGAACCACAACTAGACGCTTTAATCCCTAGAATTGCATGTTTGCTTTATTGACTTCTTATTCATCTTTGATTGTGTTAATTGCTCTTGTGGTTAGTATTCGCGAAGCTTACCGTTATTGACTTTGTTTCACCGAGTCCCTGTGATCGACCCCCTGGAATTTCTTGCTTTTTACTACGATTGACCCGTACACTGCGGGTTCGCATCCTTGTTTTAAGCTTAAGTCTAGGGTTATAAATTTAAAGCTTGCACACACCGTTTGGAGCGAACAGTATTCTAAGTATTACATTTTTGTTTGTAAGAGTCATAAGATGTCTTAGAGTATAGCTTTTTGATGTTAATCGTGACACACAACACTGTAGACATGGTACATCCGAGAGTTTTAAGAGGTGCCGCTGGTCGAGGAAGAGATACAAGATGACCTACACTCCATCCTTGTGGCTTAAGTAGAGATCGGGGTAGATTTAGAGTTTGAGACGGGGCTAGAGCTAGAGATAGACCTATTGAGGAGCCATCGTTGGAGGTTAGATCGAGATCTGAAAGTAGTCACTCGGTTTCTTTTTGCGGGAGAGCACCAGTTGATGATCAGACACTTAGTGACATGATTCACGACACCGTTACTAATATTCTAGGAGACATGTTTAGAGGAAGTCGAGTAACCTTTCCTCCTGGTACGGTTCCTCGAGCATCAAATGCGAGATCCCAAAATCCTTGACCTAAGTAGTACTCCAAGCCAATCTAAGGAACACCCATCATACTCTCATCATTATCATGGAGCAAATGAAGGAAGGAAGCAAGAAATCAACAAAGGCATGAAACAATGGAGCCAATAAACCTCAAAGGAGGAGCCTCGGGTTATACCTTAACCCGGAGTAAGAAGCCAAGAAACCCCAACTAGGAAGAATCCAAGTTGTAAATGTCAACATAGGTCGGGTTCATTCAGAAACCCAAGGAAATAAGACATAAAACCCGACCAAGGAAGACATAAAACCCAGACTAAGAAGGCAATGGTGAGCCAAGAACCCGACCAAAGAAGACAAGAAAACCCGGGGAAATAAGACTTTCCATGAGAAGTTTCAAATTACCTCGGGTGAAACATGCAACCCAGCCAAGGAAAACAAAAAAACCCCGATCAAAGAAGACCAAAATCTCGAGCTAAGTGTTCTTCTCTATGGGGGTGGAGAAAATCGACTCAAAGAGACAAAACCCAACCTAAGGCAAAGTCTTAATCTGAGGTAGCCCTTGCCGGCATGGACCACATTTGTAACTAACTCACACTAGTTGTGTGAGTTTCTTTGGATGATTCTAGAGTGGGGGACCGCGGAATTTAGCCTATAAATAGAGGGATTGGCTGATTGTAATTGATTCCAAGTCACTCACAAACAATCCTCTATAAATTCTCTCTTTAGTTATACCTTGGCCGAGTTGAAGACATTAAAGAAGTTCTCGGTGTTCTTGAATCTTGATAATTCTCTTCTCTATATCTTTATTCCAACTTGTTTCGATCATAACTTCAGATTGGTAAGTCCGATTGCTTCCATTCTTTTTCCTAAGTTCTTTATTTTTAGTCTATTTTGTCACCATGCTATTCGTTCCCACTGTTTGTGTTCTTGGATTTTTGGTCATGAGTGAGTAGTCCTCTTGTTGGGACTTTGGGTGATAAGTCCAAATCATGGTAGACTAGTGTGTTCTATGTTGTGTTTATGAGTTGATGACAATTAAATGCATTTTTAGTAGCATATATGAGTTCTCGAACTTATCCATGATTCATTATTGATGACAATTAAATGCAATTTTAGTAGCATATAGGAGTTCTTGAATTAATCCATGAGTTATTCCATGTTTGGACTTATTTTGAATGTCGGATGCTATATGAGTGATAGTCTAGATTGTTCCCTCAACACATTGTATAATTTCAAGAATGAAATGAGTTATGTATTAATCAACCACCCTAGATGTGACCGATAAGTAATTCAAAGGTGATTGTGCAATGTTTGATGCCTATATTGCTTGAGTACTTCTAGCTAGAACCGAAATTAAGGCTAGATTACTTGTCTTGTGAATATCTAAACTATGGTTATGCTAGATTGTGCAAGTACATAGCAAACACCGTGTGATGCTTTCATAGTCTAATATAATCACAAGTTGTAGAAAAGCTTATCAACTAGTGAGTAAACAACAACAACATGTGATACTCATTAGTTGAAACAAGCCAAATGTCCTGGCAAAGCATACCTTTAACATGCTACATTAGTATTTGTGACTTAAACTCTCATAATTGATTGAACGCAATATGACCAAGCATGCTTCTAGTTATGGTTTGGAGGAATATCCCTAATTCCTAGTGTTTTCTCATATTGATATTGGATCTTTGTTACTTGTTACTTGCTACATGTTACTTGTTACTTGTTACCTCTAACCCCTTCAAACCAAAGCATTTGATCACTTGATTATTCCCTTTTTCCTTTCATTTTACACACTCAAGCTTTACTAGTTGAATTTGAGAAGTTGAGATATACATAGTCTCTTAAGATTTCAACCTTGATGTTACAATCATACACTTACATTGACATGATCGTGCACTTGTAGTATAATGTGGTTGATGACAATACTATTCAAATAGTTTATTTCCGCACACTTTTTTTTTTTTTTAAAATTCCTCCCTCTTTTCCGATACTTTTATTTAATCTCTCATAAATAAACATTTCTTGAAATATCTTCTATGATGTCTTGACCATGAGAATGTACACATGGAGGGAAATATTATTTGAATATCATTTTATAAATTTGAGAGACATACAAGTTAAAAATAATCTCAAAAACAATTTACTTAATAAAAGAAAATGTTCATGTGTTGTGATAATCTTTATATTGTGGGTAATTGTGATAATTTTTCGGATTAAAAGATTATCTTGAATCTTGTTACTCAACTACACTATTGAAAAATGTAACTTTGTTACAATAGTTGATGGATTTGAGTAGAAGAAGAAAAACTAAATCTAATTAACAAGGGTAGATAACTCCAATCTTTTCACACAAAAAATCATATCGAAAAGAATAATAATGATAATTATCCTGGAAAATGAGATAGCCAATAAATGAGGAGAGGATGAGTGTATATGAGTCCCTGGGACAGCACCCAACTGCTGGTCAGTGATCTTAAACTAGGAACCTAACCTTCTTCTTTCTCCCTTCACAATTTATAGCTTGTTCCACCTCTCTCCAGAGTACGTACGTAGCTAAGATGGTGGCAGACGACCCTCATCGCCTTTCCACAGTCCTCGTCCCTTCACTGCTTGTAACTTCTTCTCCATTCTTCTTCATGCTGCCATTTTCTAACTTTCTCACTCCCAACTAAACTTTGTTTGGGGCTGCTGCAGAATAGTATCCCGTCACTGACCAAAATTGTGGTCACGCTTGGACCAACATCTCAATCTGTTGGCACCATAGAAGCTTGTCTAAATGCAGGAATGTCTGGTTAGTTTCTGCACTAATCAATAACAGTATATCATTTTTCTGGATAAATCTGACTGTTTGAATAATGTTACAGTTGCGCGTTTTGATTTCTCTTCAATGGATGCTCATTATCATCAAAAGTCTCTTGACAATTTGCAGCTTGCTATGAGAAGGGCTAACAAGCTCTGTGCTGTAAGCTATTTAAACTAATACATGCTTCTCATTTTTTTACGTATTAAGTAGTTTAGTGCACGCACCTCGCGCGGGTTTTGTCTAAATAAAAACTATTATATTTTCACTTTTATACATCATGTATTGAATATTAATCTATAAAAAAAATTATTTTTTTCTTAACTAATATGACTAATATCGGAAAAGATTAAATTATAATTTTTTAATAAATGAAATGACATAATTGACGTGACATGATGACTGTTCACTTACTCTAATAAAAACATTTCTTATAAAATAGGTAATGGTAAAACTGTAAATATATTGTGGCAAATCTGTAGATAAATCGAAAAATTGTTGATGTGGACGGCCTTAGAAGTTGAACGTGAGCAAAATGGGAGTTGTTCTAGTAATATATATAGATGAACACATTCTCAGGTGATGCTAGATACAGTTGGCCCAGAGGTCCAAGTTCACAACAAAGCCGCCAATCCGATCAAACTGAAAGCTGGTGATGATGTGGTTATTACTCCAGACAATACCAAAGAACCGTCGTCTGGAGTCTTACCCATCACATATGGTGGACTCTCTCAGGAAGTGAAGAAAGGTGACACTGTGTTTCTTGGAGAGTACCTCTTCACTGGAAGCGAAAACACCTCTGTATGGCTTGAGGCGAGTATACATTACTATGTAATGCAATGTTGTATTACCCCGGCCAAAAAACTTAGGTTTGTACTATCAGGTTTTGGATACTGACGGCCCGGATGTCATATGTCAAGTGAAGAACAACGCAACACTGTCAGGCTCTTTGTTCAACATACATTTCTCTCAAGCCCGTATTAATTTGCCTACTCTAACTCACATTGATAAGGAGGTACTTACTCCTTTCCGACTCTTCGTTCATGCTTGAAAGGCTTTGGTATCATTAAGCAAGTCTTCCTTTACATGCTAACATTACTACAGATCATCTCAACTTGGGGGTCTCGTAACAAGGTTGATTTTATTTCACTTCATTACACTCGTCATGCAGATGATGTCCGAGAGGTCAGTTTTGTGCTCGTATGCTCAATAATTGATACTATTTCCTAAGACTCTTCATTCTCGTCATTGCTGTCATTTTTCAGCTAAGGGCTTTCCTCAAATCACAAAATCTTTTCAACACCCAAATCTTTGCTAAAGTTGAGACAGTGGAGGTAGTAAACTCTTTTGCTGTCATTTGCTCGGTCTTCCAGTTTGCTTCATGTTTCACAAGTTGCATTATGCTTGCCAGGGTTTGAAGCATTTTGACTCGATCCTAAAGGAAGCGGATGGCATAATCCTTTCTCGAGGAAACCTTGGAATTGACCTGCCTCCGGAGAAGGTCTTTCTGTTTCAGAAGTCTACACTGCATAGGTGCAACCTTGCTGGAAAGCCTGTTATCATCACCAGAGTTGTCGACAGTATGACTACCAATCTAAGACCAACTCGCGCTGAAGCAACGGATGTGGCCAATGCAGTTCTTGATGGTATGTAATGTACCACACACAGAGGACTTTTAACCACTTTCTGATACATTACTATGCTATATTTCAGGAGCTGATGGCATATTACTCGGTGTTGAGACCTTCAAAGGCTTGTACCCAGTTGAAGCTGTTCATATGGTCAAGAAGATATGCTCTGAAGTGAGTTAATATAACTTGGTTTGCTTGTCTTGGTAACAGTATCTTGTTGACACTGATGTCGATTGGCTTTCTTACAGGCAGAGATTGTTTACAGCCAACCGGTAAATTTCAAGCGGATTGTCAAACATGTTGAAGATCCTAATCAGCTTATGACCCATTTAGAGTCGGTTGCTTCATCAGCGGTAAAAAGTAGACTAGGTTTAATTTCCGTTACTATCTGACTAGGCGGAAAACTAATGAAAACTGGATGATGTGTTTCAAGGTACGGACAGCTGTGATAGTGAAGGCTGCAGCCATCATAGTGTTCACGTCGTCTGGGGGAGCTGCAAGGTTTGCTTACTGCAGCATCCGAATTTGCAAGTATTTGGCAAAGCCTGACTGACCCCATTCATATTTGACAGGTTGATTGCCAAATACAGACCATGTGTGCCGGTGCTAGCCATTGTCGTTCCCCGTCTCAACTCTAACTCATTGAAATGGAGTGTTACCAGTTCACTGCAGGTTACTATTTACTGTGAATTAATGATCCATTCTTCTGTCTCCACAAAATGTATGCTTCAAGTCCACATATATATACTTTGGCTAACAGGCTACGCAGTTGCTCAGTGTACGCGGAGTTCTCCCCATTTTGGCTAGCCCTGATATTGTAAGACAAAATTTGTAGGACATAAAACATCTAGTTAAACCGTCCATAAAGTACTCACCGAGCAGACTTGCCAAATGTCCGTGCAGTTGGCTTTTGGAGGTTCAAATGAAGAATCGAGTTTAAAGCCTGGTCTCGAGTATGGAACAGTTGTGGGTCTGATCAAGCCTAATGACAAGGTTGTAGTCTTCCAAAAAGTTGGGGAATCAGCTGTCGTGAAGATCGTTGAGCTTGGAGCTTAGCCGGCGCCCCCAGAAATAAAATCCATTTGAGAATATGACATTCTTCTTTTCCTCTTTTCAAGTTTCTTATGCACTTTAAGCAACAGTTTCCAAATCTGAGCAAGATCAGAAGTGTGTTTGCTGTCAATAAAATCCATTTTTTTGGTGGATCGAGAGGGAATTTATTGGTTTTCTTCTGCAATCAAGAATCATGATGTGTGCAAAAGGAAACTGAAATGAAATCGTTCAGTGTTTGACCCAAATGGGCAAAAAATGACACTAATTGTAAGCTCTAAGCCAATGGCTGGAAAATGAAGCAAACTACAGCATTGTCTGTATAGACTTTAGTTGATAATAACTTAAGCTCTCCAGATCATTTTAAATTTGGAACTCACTGAAATGTCTAGAGCGGTCCTGTGGTGAGTGCATGGTCCAAATCCGCAATCAAATCGTTCACATCTTCAATTCCCACAGAGATTCGAACAAGATCTTGGGTTAAGCCTCTGGCCTCCCGAACTTCGGCTGGTATAACGGAATGGGACATGAAGCTGGGCATACTTATCAGAGACTTGACGTTCCCTGATAAGAGGTAAATACGAAATGATTTAATACCCAATATCAAACCAACACCACACATAAAATAGATTATGTCAAGTTGAGAGACCATACCGAAGCTGACGGTAATGCTGAAGTATTTGGTGGTCTCCGTGACATGTTTTGAGAGCGCCACGGATCCTGTGACAAAGCTAAGTACAGATCCTGCACCTTTGGCCTGAGAAAGGTGCAAGGCATGTCCAGGATGACTAGGAAGACCGGCATAGTTTACCTTCTTCACTCGGGGATGAGAGGCAAGGAATTCAGCTATCTTTTGCGCGTTTTCCTTGAATGTAAAGAACTGTTAGGATTAGCAAAAACCGTATTGACAAGGAATAAGAGTAGTTCATATATATATATATATATATATATATATATATATATAGATATATATATATATATATATATATATTATAATGAACCTGTTGCTTTTCAACACGGAGAGCCATGGTCTTGATTCCCCTTAAGCAAAGCCAACAATCAAATGGAGCTAATCCGGCGCCTTCAGCAGTTTGTAAGAAATACAAGTCCTTCGCCAGACTAGTAAATAAACACGGGTTATCTTAACTTATCTTCCATTGCATAAATGTGTAATGTAAAATGTATTAGTATACCTTTCTCCTTTAATAGCAAGGGCACCGGCCATAACATCACTATGCCCAGATATGAACTTAGTAGCCGAAATCATCACAAGATCTGAAAGGGGAATAGAATTATCCTTCAGTAACTCAAGGATAGAGAGCAACAACCCTCTTCAGAGTTAAGACCTATATATACTACCTGCTCCAAGTTCAAGTGGCCTGCAAAGAACAGGAGACATGATACTGTTGTCCACCAGTAGAAGAGCACCATGTGCATGAGCCAACTCCGCGATTTTCTACAATTGCATACAGAAGCTATTGTTGGATGAAGCTTGCAACAAAGTATATCATATTTCATGGGTTGATTTGTTTACGTACGCGAATGTCACAGATTTGTTGTCTAGGGTTAGTTGGACTCTCGAGCCACACCAGTTTTGTCCATGGTCCAATTGCTGATGCAACGTCCTCAAGATTAGACATGTTCACTCTCCTACAAAGGCACTTCAATCATTAATTTACGAACATTGTAATTTCTTAATTATTTGTAATTAGAGGAATTAAGCATCTGTACTAACTTGACAACAATCCCTGCCTTAGGCACCACTTCTGACAACAGCCGATCAGATCCTCCATAAATATCTTCTCCGGCTACGATCTCCTCACCTAAATCCTCAAGTTTAGTTATACTGCGATTCACATAACTTGGCAGGGGAAGCGTATAATACCAGTTCCAACAAGACGGGTGACGGCAGTCAGTGCAGCCATTCCACTTGCAAAGCACAGCGCTCTGTCTGCCTTCTCCAGCTTTGCCACAATGCTGATCAAAGAGTAAACAATTCGAATAAATTAAAACAATTGAGAATTTATAAGTTGTTGCTCAATCACAATCACTACCTTTCCAAGACATCCCGCGTAGGATTCCCGGCCCTCGTATAATCGTAAGGACCATATTCCGTTGCTGATGGCTATAAATATGACATTTTCAAAATGGAGTTCAAGCATAATCATATCGACGTAACTAGATAAGCATGAAAATCACAGAGACGTAAGATTAAGAAGAGATCTGAAATCCATTGAATGAGATGCATGCCTGCTTAAAAGTAGCGGTCTGGTAAAGCGGAATACTGGTAGAACCGTATGGATCGAATTTGGCCTCGTGATTCATCACCACCGTCGAGATACTGAGCTCTTTCGACGACTCTATTTCTGCAATAACAATTAAGATAACGTAATACAAGCCATGTACATGTAGAAATGATCGATATATGAACCCCAAAGACCGACCTTCCAACCGCTCTGTGACGCTATCGGACAACGCCGCCGTGGCGCTCGTTTCCGTGTTCCCGATGCAGTTAGCCGAAAGCGATAGGTTTACTTTCCTCAGAAGCGGAGATCGGAAGGCCACACTCGCCGGCGACGGTCCATGATCAGCAAAACCCTACAGATTGGAATAGTGATTGAAGAAAAGCATTTTATCTGAATTTGAAAAGTGAAATCAGCGGAGAGAACTCACGTGAAAGTTAGTGCATTTGGTAGTGAGAGAAGGACGGGGATAAAAGGAGGTGGAAGTCATTGCTTGTTGAAATGAAAGTGACGACTACGGATTTGGATCAGAATGCGGGAAACAGTAGGGTTCCAGAGAAGAGGGAGGAAGACGGGAGTTATAGAGAAAATGAAGATCATTTTATTAAATAATTAAGCTAACAAAATCTTTTTTACTCAGTCTAAATCTAAATTATAATTATCTTTTTTTTTTACGGAGATCAATTTTTGAACGGACGATATGAATTAACGTCTGCCTAAATTTTTTTTAAATTCGACAATATCTCTTCAATTTAAATTAATTCATAAAAAAATTCAACAATTTTTAAAAGATACGGAGGTTTTTTAGAATCGGAAAATTTTTTAAACAAGTTTAATTAAAATAAAAATTTATAAATTAGAGATTCAATATATTTAACATATATTTTTAAGTTGTGAATTTTTCAATTGGAGATTCAAAAATCTAAGTTACTTTTACTGATTTTATCGTTTTACAAATTTAATCAGATACATTTTTCTCAAATTTTAACGTAAAAATCTATATATCTATATCTATCTATCTTATATATTAAAGCAAACCGTGAACTTACACATGACACAGTTTCGTGAAGCCATGTCATCGAATTTACACGTGTCAACTTCTTATAAAGTCATGCCCCACCATGTTAAATCAATTCATTTTAAATAACTCATTAACTAATTTAAATAATTTACTAATAGCTTGACCCGATTCTATCCTAACATGTAACACCCCGAATTCTCAAAACTCGGAACATTACTGGTTAGGACCTCACAATGGGTCCCGACCTCAGTTTGACAACAATATCACTAGGATCTTGCAACAAGACACAAATAAGAAAAACCGAAATTCATAAAAATGTATTTGTAAAAGGATGAATGCAACAAAGTCTAACAGCCTATCGTACCTAAACAACGAAAAAGACTAACTGTCTTAACAAAAGGGAGAGACAACAAAGCAACAACCCCAAACCCCCACTCTAAGGAGTACGGAGACCCGGCTGACCACTACTTCCGGATCACTCAGCTGTTATTCTAACCTGCGGTAAATCTAAAAACACAACAAAACAACCATTAGCTAGTTATCTAAACATTAGGAGAATAATAATAGCACACACACACATAAAATAATAAACACTCATCATGCTTTCAAACAATCCATTTATTATCTTCATTTAAGTCATTCACTCTAATGATACTTATTTTGTGACACGAGGGATTCCCAAACCTCGCCTCCGCCCCCGTGTACCCATCAGGAGTGGATCCGATGCATCTCACCGTGTACCTGTATGGTCTGGGTATAGAGAAACTCCCAGTCTCCTGGCAGAGCTGGGCAGTGATGTCACGGCCCGTTATACATACACTTGGGCCTTAACACATAATAACAACGGTCGTTCTAACAAGTTGTTATTATAAACACACAACACACACACCACTATCGTCATCCAACTAACATCCAGAAACCAGCTAAGTAAGTCGCAAGGACTTACCTGAATCAAACCACAACTCTTTAAATCTCAACTCGGTCCGCAACCGTAGAAACTCAGACGCCTGTCATACAAGGCACGTGGATCAACAATCACATCCCATACTCTTAGAAGTCTATAACTTCTAAGATGCACAAACTCATCAAGACAAAATAACTAACATGCCCTCCTAGGTAAAATGACCATTTTACCCCTGGTCCCGAAACTTCAGAATTTTCTATAACCTAGTTTCAAACTCTCCTTTAGAACCTACTTCCACCATCTCGTTCTCACGGAAAAGTTCTCTAAAGATTTATAAGAGTTACACACCATTCTTAATTTCACAAAAAGTCGCTAAGGTCCGACTTTTACTTAAGATACGAGGTTCGGATAAAAGTATTAAATTCCGAAATAAATCTTTAGATTCTCTATGATATGCATACTAAACATAGGGACAAAGATCTCTCAAAAATACTCAACCATTATTCCTACATAATTCTCTAAAGTTGGAATAAAGGCTAGGATTTCTATACTTAGTCAAATTTTCTTCTGCTGAAAAAAAAAACAGCCCTACTTTGGGACCTTATAACTTCTAATCCGACCGCTAACTTTCTCCCAAATTTTAATACAGTAAACTTCATATTTCTATCTCAAACATATTAAAAATTCAACGGTGGATTCTCGATCTAAGGTATCGAAACTAGGTCCTAAAGTCAGCAGATCAAGGCTGGAATATAAGGTGTGCAGGAGGTCCTGAGTTCGATTCTCCAGGGCAGCACTTGTCCCCTTTATTTATATCCAGAGGTCAGCAGTTTGAGTCTCACTGCACACTAAAAACTACATAACTCTCATTCACCACAAAAAAACATTACAGCAACTCTCCTATGCAATATAAGGTACTAAGAGAAGGATGATAAGTACTCACTCAACGCAGGAGGCCAAAACTCGCAGATGATCGACTAGGAGGGGAACCCGGTGCTAAAACTGGTCCGGTTTTATACAGGGTGGCCATAGCAGATGGGTTCTAAGCCGGCTCGTACCTTACTCGCACTCCCCAGTTGTACCACTCTTCCTGGCTGCAGAAGGTTTCCGGCGGTTATAACGTGCAACAGGAGGGAGACAAATACGAGAAGGAGAGGGAAAAGGAGGCACCCGTCTCACCTGCTGCAGCGGGTTGAAGATGGTCCAAACCTTCGGTGTTCGGTGCGTGACTGAGGCATCCTGGACTTGGTGCTCGTCCCCTGCTACAAACCACACTCACCACTGTCGCACAACCTGTCCTGGCTTGTCACTGCACGAATCAGAGAGGGGCAGGCGTCCGGCTGTTACTCAATGAAAACAGAAGGGGAAGAAGAGGGGTAGAAGACAGCAGCGGCTCACCTGCTCAACGACGACGACGGCGGTAGTCTAGGGCTAGCGTGAGGGACCGGCGCTGGTCAGCCTCGCCTTGCTGTGCAACAGGAGTGGCGCCAGCGTGATTACTGGCCTCGAGAGGGAGGGGATAGAATCGGTATTCACCTGGATGACGACGACGCAGCGGTTCCGGCGCAGGAGAGGGTCGTCTAGGAAGGTCGTGTTCGGACGCCTTCGACTCAGTGTGCAGTTGCCTGGGGACGCCGAGGTTGTTGCTGCTGCGGTCGATCTTGCAGACGGATGTGGGAGGTAGTAGTGTATGTGGTTGCTGATTAGGTTAGACTTAATTAAATTAGGTTAAAATTCAATTAGGAGAAGATTAGGGTTAGGTTTGGGTAGATAACGGGCTGGGCTGTAATTGTTTTTGGGCCGGGTCCATTGGGCCAGCTCATAAAATAAAACCAAGGCTGAAAGAATACTCGTTAATCATCCGGAACCGTTAAAAGTACGGAATTATTTACGGAATTTTATAAGTTATCATTTTATGTGAATCACGGTCACATAAAATGATAGAATTTAATATCGTTTTCTTTTATTTATTTTTTTTTTTTTATGATTAAGGTTGGCGGATCGGAATCCGGTTTGATCGGATATTAAACGGAAAATAAAAAAATTTTCGGGTATTACATCAGTGCCCTCTTAAAATAAGTTTCGTCCCGAAACTTAGAATAAAGTATCTAACTAACGACTTTCTTTGTGTAAATTGGTTTTATTAAGTCCCATTTTCTAACATGCACTACTCAAACATCATACTTAGGCACACATAACATAAAACACAACTACTCAAACCAAGGTAACATGAAAAAAACAAACAAACAACATCCGAGTACTAACTCGTCGACACAGAGGTAGCGGCTAACTCCGCAAGGTACTCAGGGTAACCATTTCTAATGCTTCCTCCGTTTCCTAAGTATCCTCATCGATTCCTCGTCTAGACCACTAGAACTCTACAAAAGCATGAACCGGCTAAATTTTTCTGATCTTCATAGCTGATGACGTGTCTTAGATTTGGTAGGTACTCTCTTAACGGTTCGGTTTTCTAAACTTACTTCCAACTCTTTTGATGAATCTACCAAACTTTTCCTTCCACTGGGCCCACCTTCTTTTTTTTTTTCTAAAAGTTCCCGACAATTGATTCTGAAGTAATGATCTTAAACTTTTGTCGGCACTTTACTAAGTGTCTAATGCTCTTTGTAATACAAACCGTTCAGCCCGGTTTCCTCAATGTGACCTAATCGGATCATTCCTTAATTAATGAGTTTTCACCTACTTCTTGTCAAGCTTTCAAATTTATATAACTCAAAACACATCACACCCCAAGGGGGCCTGTTTCATATAGATCTCTAATTCCTTAACTTGAAGTCATAGTTAACCTAACATTGATTTTCTTCATATGTGGGTTGTGTGCCTACCATGCTTCTGTTGTAACTCTCATTAGGCACAATGGCGTCTTTCTGAGGGTCAACATGATTCACCCAACCCCCGCCTATACTTCCCTTCTAATACTAGCAAGATCCTCTTCAAACAGACCCTTACTCGCTTACTCAACCGTAGTCTGTTCTTAACCAATCAGCAAGCAACTTCTAACCCGATTCTCTCCAGATCCTTAGATCACCCCAAAAAGTTGTCGTTGCTTACTTGGGGAATCCTTCAAGGCGTCGGGAAAGTTATCTCCTAACTCGTAGTCACTAATATCTCTTCTTAACGGTACCTACTCGTCAATACTAGTCAACACTTACACGTCCTCAGTTGATGTCGGTCAGTCTATAATTGACTCATTTCAATATCCCTGATTCGCTCTTCGCATACCTATACTGGCGTTAAATTCTTGGTGAGCATCATCTGCTCGATTAATCCTTTCATGCTTCGCTACTTCATTTTATCTTCCATACTTCTGCTTCCTTAGGCTAACTCTACTTCTCGAGCCCAACTGGGTCATTCATCTTGACTTAAATAGTCATTCTAAGTCTTCAACGATAGCTGGTAAGTGTCTTTGTAGTTCTAATGATTTTAGTTATCATCCCCTTGCAGTTCCCCTTGCATGTATTGTCGGTGTTGATGACTTAGGTCCCGTGATAATTGGGGTTACCTTGGACTTTCGAGTCCACCAAGGCCGTTCTCATCTATACATTCCTTCGCTGGTGTTACCGGCAACATTGCCTTCATGATACTCCGTTTTTTCCGCTACAATGCTTCAACTCTTTGATACCGACATTGCGATTCTTTTCAAATTCCTATATCTTTGAGGAGGTCAAAACCTCTCCACACTTGTAAAGTCTAAATTTTGCTTCTACACTCCATTGTAGGTATCCCTTTCATGCACCTTAGACCCTCATATCCGGGTCGACATTTTATCTCTTTTGGTCTCACAAGCTTGTCTTGTGAACTCTTCTACTAGGCGACTCGTCTTATAACAATTTCCTCCCCTGAATCGGTCTAAACTTTCAGTTGATCATTACTGCCCATTTCATGTTGGAACCTCAGTTACGTTGTACTCTTGCATAGATTCTACAAAGGCATTGATGCGTCCTTGGACACGTCAGTGAAGTATTCCGGATCTAGATCAAGCTGAAGCTCAACTACTCCTTAGTTGAAGTGCGAATGCAAATGAAGATGGGTTGCGGAAGCTTAGAGATGGAGGCGGAAGTTGTATGATTGAGTCGATCTCGATTGATCGATCAAACCTTGAAGTGGGTCGGATGAGTTGGTTCTTGAAGAACCCTCGAATGTGGTTGAGTTTGGATCGAAGATCCAAAAGAAGAACTTTGAGAGGATTGGAAGAGGGATTGATGCTCAAGTAAGTTGGAGGAAAATACTTCTCTTTACTTAATCAAATTGAACATGCTTTACAAATGAGCCAAGCTTCCCCTTATATAGTGGATGAAGGCTATACAAAGAGTCGGAAATTAAATGACGGAAATAAAGTCGGAATTTAAGTTCCGGAATGAAACACCTAAAAATGAAAGGTTGAGAATTTAAGTTCGGAATTAAGTTTCCGAATTAAATTCCGAAACCAAAAGTCTAATCTTAAATTCGGAAAATTAATACCCGGAAATAAAGTCCCGAAAATTAATATTCCGAAAATAAAAGGACTTATTATTACAAAACGCTAAATTACGGAAAATGCGGAAAGTGCGCCGGAATGGTGCCGGCTTGACATGCTTCAAGTCATTGTGGCGTAGAGACACGGTTTGCATCCAATGGGTCCGTGACAAGCAATGGTGCGGCTAATGATGGAGCCGGTAGCTTGGGCGATTGCCTTAGCACGTGAACGGGTGAGCGGTCCATCGGAGCGAACCCGGAGTGCCTCGTCTTCCTCATGTTGGGACATAGGGGTCAAGGGCGCATCAGTCCCCCCATCTTGGATGTGAAACGTCCCCGTTTCACCTTCGTCAAATAGGGGCTCAATGTATGGTGCAAGGTCCTTGACATTGAACGTCGGGTGTACGCCATAGTCGTCCGGAAGCTCCAACTTGTAAGCATTCGGGCCATGGCGGGATAAGATGCGGAATGGTCCATCACCGCGGTCCGACAGCTTGCCTTTGCGGCGGGATGAAAAACGCTCCTTCCTTAAGTGGAGCCAAACTAGATCACCGGGCTCGAATGACATTGGACGGCGCCCTTTGTTGCGTTGTGTGGCAAGTTGATCGGCACGCCGTTGGAGTTGTGTCCTAGTCTGCTCATGAAGCTCAATGATGTGAGCGGCACGACTTGCTCCGGTGATGTGTTCTCCGTCTTTGAGTGGACGCGGAGTGAAGTCCATCGGGGTGTGTGGATTAAGGCCGTAGACAACTTCAAAGGGTGAAAGCTTTGTTGCCGAGTGTCGAGACCTGTTATAAGAAAACTCCACAATCGAAAGTATGTCCTCCCACTTGCGTGAGTTGTTCCTAAGGGTCGCTCTAAGTAGAGCGCCTAGAGTCCGATTGGTCACCTCCGTTTGACCATCGGTTTGGGGATGATAGCTACTTGAAAACAACAAGTTGGTTCCAAGTTTCCCCCATAAGGTTCTCCAAAAATGGCTCACAAACTTTACGTCCCGATCACTAAGGATGGAACGCGGTATTCCATGTAAGCGCACAACATTGTCAAAGAAAAGGGTAGCTACTTCACTAGCATTTTGTGTGCTCTTACATGCAATAAAATGTGCCATTTTCGAGAAACGATCGACTACCACAAAAATGGAGTCTTTGCCTCGTTTTGACATGGGTAGGCCAACCACAAAGTCCATAGAAAGATCCTCCCAAGGTCCCATTGGTATAGGCAAAGGAGAATACAATCCATCCGGACCTTGGCGCGATTTTGCATGGTGACATGTGATGCAACTTGTGCAAAACCGTGTCACATGCTTGCGCATACGGGGCCAAAAGAAGTGCTCTTGTAGAGCGGCGAGAGTCTTGGTAGCACCGAAGTGACCACGACCCTCATGGGCCTCCTTTATCAACAAATGACGAATACTCGAGCGCGGGATACAAAGTTTGCCCGCACGGAATAAGTAGCCATCGTTAATAAAGAAAGACTCATGCTCTCGGAGGTCAAGGCATTGAGCAAATATATCCTTGAAGTCAAGATCCGTGGCATATAACTCTTTGATAAGAGCAAAGCCATGGATCTTGGCGTCCATATGCACAAGAAGGATATATCGGCGAGAAAGGGCGTCGGCTACCACATTCTCTTTACCTTTCTTATGTCGAATGACATAAGGGAAGGTCTCAAGAAACTCTACCCAACTAGCATGGCGCTGACTCAAAGTAGTTTGACCCTTGAGATACGAAAGAGCCGCATGATCCGAATGAATCACGAACTCCTTCGGCCACAAGTAGTGTTGCCATGTTTTGAGACAACGAACTAAAGCATATAGTTCCTTGTCATAGGTTGGATAGTTGAGTGAGGGACCGGAAAGTTTTTCGCTAAAATAAGCAATGGGCCGACTCTCTTGTAGGAGAACCCCCTCAATGCCTACATTAGATGCGTCACACTCCACCTCGAAGGTTTTCGAAAAGTTTGGGAGTTGGAGTAGTGGCGCATTACAAAGACGGTCTTTGAGCGACTCAAACGCTCGAGCATGGGTGTCACGCCACTCAAACGTGACACCTTTATTAGTAAGCTCATGTAGCGGTGCCGCTATCGAGCTAAAGTCCTTGACAAAGCGTCGATAGAAACCCGCTAAGCCGAGAAAGGCTTGAACCATGGTGGCCGTAGTAGGAGTAGGCCACTCCCGAATGGCGCGAACTTTTGATTCGTCCACTCGTAGTCCGTCCTTAGACACGACATAGCCAAGAAAAACTGTGCTGTCCGAGCAAAAGACACATTTCTCCAAATTGACATATAATTGCTCTTGTCTAAGGCACTCGAGCACTTGGCGAAGGTGCTCGATGTGTGCATCCAAAGACTTGCTAAAGACTAAGATATCATCGAAATAGACAACAACGAAAATACCCAGAAATTTGCGCAAGACGTGATTCATGAGGCGCATGAAGGTGGATGGTGCGTTGGATAGGCCAAATGGCATGACAAGCCACTCGTAGAGGCCATGCTTCGTCTTGAAAGCCGTCTTCCATTCATCACCTTCGGCCATGCGGATTTGATGGTATCCGCTCCGGAGATCAATCTTGGAGAAGATAGTGGCGCCATGGAGCTCGTCCAACATATCATCAAGGCGCGGAATCGGATGACGATACTTGACGGTGATTTTATTGATGGCTCGGCAATCTACACACATCCGCCAAGATCCGTCTTTCTTGGGCACAAGTATGACCGGCACGGCACATGGAGACAAGGACTCACGGACATAGCCCCGGTCTAGGAGCTCTTGGACTTGGCGTTGTAGCTCCTTGGTCTCCTCCGGACTTGCACGGTAAGCGGCACGGTTGGGCAAAGACCCGCCGGGCACCAAATCGATTTGGTGCTCAATTCCTCGGATTGGTGGCAAGCCGGGTGGTAGTTTGTCGGTCAAGATGTCCTGAAATTCGGACAACAACAAGGACACCTCGTGCGGCACATTACTAGGGTCATGGGAAATAGATAAACAAAAAGGGACAAGTAAGAAACAAGGAAACTTACCTTCCATGACCGGTGTCAAGTCATGTCGTCGGGCCAAAAGAATTCGGGGCTCACATCGCCCTTGAATGGTAGGAACCGGAGGTGCATGTGTCGGGACAATGCTCTTACTACCTCTTGCTTCGGTAGCATTACCCTTATGGCCGGAATTACGGGAACCGGAAGTAGTAACATCCACAACATCGGGAGAACGACGAGAAGGGTCCAATGTGGCCGGCGGTGTAGTGGTGTCATCGATCACTTGATGCCTCTTTCGTTCTGCATAGTCAACTAAAATTTCCTGTGGAGTCATAGGCAAAAGTGTGATCCGTTTTCCATTGTATTGGAACATGTAACGGTTGAGATAACCATCATGAAAAGTTTTTCGGTTAAATTGCCATGGTCGTCCCAACAATACATGTGTGGCGTCCATTTTGATAACATCACAAAGGACCTTATCAACATAGGCGCCAATAGAAAACGTCACCCACGCTTGTTGTGTGACGGTGTCACTTGCCTTATCGGAAATCCATTGGAGTCCGTAAGGTTGTGGATGGGGGGTTGTAGGCAACTTAAAGTGTTTCACCACTTTTTCGTTGATAATATTACAACACGAACCCCCATCGATGATAAGAGAGAGACTAGTGTCATTGACCAAGCAACGAGAGTGGAAGAGATTCTCGCGTTGGTCAATAGGGAGATGCTCTTTTATAGCAAGAATGCGACGAGAGACAAGAGCAAACTTACCTGGTTGTGCCGGACCGCAAGCAAGTTGGTCGTCACATGGCTCCATGCCATAGTATGGGTCGACATCTTGGTCATCTTCCAAGAGGATATCACCATTATAATCCTCTTCGCCATCGTCATATGATGGGTTGGCAAACATCACCCGCTTGGTGTTCGGGCAATCACGTTGGACATGACCAAACCCGCTACATTTGAAACACACGGGTTCTCTTGGGCGGGCCACCGTTTGAGATCCTTGTTGGGGTCGGCCCGGAGGCGTTTGTGGTGGAGCAACGGTGCCACGGTATGGTGGTTTCTCGGTAGCCGCTTGCCGGGTGGGTTGACTTATCCGTGGTGATCCTTTAGCGGCTCCGGAATCTTGGGGACTAGAAACATCTCGAGAACGAGAATTAGTGGTATAAGAGTATTGACTAGTGGAAGAGTTATACCTTGAGTATCGAGGCGTTTCCAGTTGTTGCTTGTGAAGTTTCATGGCGGCATGACATAAGGCTCCCAAGTCCTTGTATGGGACAATCTCGAGGGGCCGCCGAATTGATGGATTAAGGCCGCTCATGAATTTGGTTCGAAGGGCGGAGGCGGAGGCCGAGATGCCGGCCTTCATATGCATGTCCTCCAGCTTGGCTAAGTAAGCCACCGGAGTAAGGCTTCCTTGTTGGAATTCGGCAATTTGCAACCGCATGTCGTTTTTGAAGTCGTCGGGCACGTACTTCTTAGTCATAACATAGATCAATTGATCAAATGTCGCAACCGGTGCCCATCCTCGGTTCTCACGGTTGGTCTCGTACCGGTTCCACCAAGATTTTGCATCACCTTCAAAGTAAAGTGTCGCCGCTTCGATTTTCTCGTACTCTTCATAATGGCAATGCTTGAGAGCTCTTTTCATATCCTGTGCCCAATCAAGAAACTCACAAGGATCATATTCACCATAAAATACCGGAAATTTAACCTTACCTTCCCTACGAGCTCGGTAGGGATCCGGTCGGGGTGGTGCTATATAGGCGTCGTCGTGATGGGCTCGCCGGTGGCCATCGTTATGCCTTTGGCGCCCTTGATTATGTGGTGCACGCCTTTGTGGGTTAGGAGGAGGCAACCATTCTTCTCCTCGATCCTGGTTCTCAAAAGGCTCGCGGATGGGTGGGTGCCATGGACGGACATATGCCACCCGTTCCAAGTCCGACTCATCATCGGAGAACTCGTCAAAGTCATCTCGTTCATCATACTCTTCATAATCATGATACATCGGTTGCCGGCTATGCCGTTGGCGGCGTTGTCCGGACCGATCATTGTCGGGGCGTTGAGAGCGGTCATTTGTTTGATGATGGTACCGGTCATCAATCCGGGAGGGACGGTTGGTGCGTTGGGCACTAGATGGAGGAGGGGAAGTGTCATACTTACGTCGGTTGTGCTCATAACGCTTGTGCCTGTTCTCCGTGTCAACATATAGCAAATCATGTGGAGAAGGGTCAGGGTTCTCGTCACCTTCATTGTGGGACTCATGACCGTCATTTTGGGAGGGACCGTGGTTTTCAATGACGGAGGCAAGCCGTCGACCGTTAGATGGTTCGGCTCCCAAGATACCTTTGCCTTTGCGACGTCCATCGGATGTGGAAGCATCGACCAAGGTTCCATTTGGATTCGGTGGAGCGGTCGTAAGTGCAAGCATTTGGGCCTTCAAAGTTTCAAGCTCTTGCCTAAGGGAGGCATTCTCTTCGGTCAAAGTAGTGATCTCGTGCCTTTCACTAGATTCCTGAGAATTTTCCATTGTGACGTTAGTCATAACTCTAAGATTGGACACAAATTGCAAGCAATCAAATGAGCAAGGTGACAAGATAAGTCAACGTTACCCAAGTTCAAGTGCGTTAGGGTTCTACCTTTGGGAAAGCCGTTTGGCGGTTAGGCAAGGAAGGCAAATCCAATAAATTTGAACCAAAATGCACACAAATTCAAGAGAAAATTTGCAACTTGTAAGAAAATGGAGAGATAGGAAATGGACGGATTGTTTATCGGCAAGTTTTACTTGCTTTGGTCTTTGACCTTTTCAAAACTTCGATTTTTCGGATGGACCGGTTTGCCGGACGTCTTTTACTTTTGTTTTTGTGGAATTGTTTCTTTTTGAAACTTTTGAATGCAACCTTTGGAATGCAAAAGATGAATCCACTTTTCTTTGAAACAAATCCGTTTTTTGAAGAGTTTTTGCTTTGTTTTTGATTTTTGGAATATCAAAAGGCGTGATATCCGATTTTGTCAACAAAAAATCCCAAGAAAATGGTGAAATTGATTAACAAAAATGTCGGATTGGGTAAGGAAAAATGTTTTGTTGATTAATGGTTTGATGGCAAACCAAAAATCTCCTAACTTTGCTTTGCAAAATGGATCGAGAAAAAAAAAATTTCAAGAACGTGGATGAAGATGCGAAGAACAAGATGAAGATGGTGATGAACAAAAGGCAAAAAGGATGAATATAATAACGCACAAAAACAAGAGTAAAGATAACTTAGCTTAGATCCCTTTGCTCTGATGCCAATTTGATGCGTCCTTGGACACGTCAATGAAGTATTCCGGATCTAGATCAAGCTGAAGCTCAACTACTCCTTAGTTGAAGTGCGAATGCAAATGAAGATGGGTTGCGGAAGCTTAGAGATGGAGGCGGAAGTTGTATGATTGAGTCGATCTCGATTGATCGATCAAACCTTGAAGTGGGTCGGATGAGTTGGTTCTTGAAGAACCCTCGAATGTGGTTGAGTTTGGATCGAAGATCCAAAAGAAGAACTTTGAGAGGATTGGAAGAGGGATTGATGCTCAAGTAAGTTGGAGGAAAATACTTCTCTTTACTTAATCAAATTGAACATGCTTTACAAATGAGCCAAGCATCCCCTTATATAGTGGATGAAGGCTATACAAAGAGTCGGAAATTAAATGACGGAAATAATGTCAGAATTTAAGTTCCGGAATGAAACACCTAAAAATGAAAGGTTGAGAATTTAAGTTCGAAATTAAGTTTTCGAATTAAATTCCGAAACCAAAAGTCTAATCTTAAATTCGAAAAATTAATACCCGGAAATAAAGTCCCGGAAATTAATATTCCGAAAATAAAAGGACTTATTATTACAAAACGCTAAATTATGGAAAATGCGGAAAATGCGCCGGAATGGTGCCGGCTTGACAAGCTTCAAATCATTGTGGCGTAGAGACACGGTTTGCATCCAATGGGTCCGTGACAAGCAATGGTGCGGCTAATGATGGAGCCGGTAGCTTGGGCGATTGCCTTAGCACGTGAACGGGTGAGCGGTCCATCGGAGCGAACCCGGAGTGCCTCGTCTTCCTCATGTTGGGACATAGGGGTCAAGGGCGCATCAGGCATCCTCATCTCAACACTTTATTCCAATTTAGCAAGACTCGCCTTTTGATACATGATTTTCCTTGTTACTTTTAAGTTATTCTTTTGGTTTACTCTTTATCCATCTAAGCATTATCGGTCTGATGTGTATGACTTTTGTTAAACACTTATCGGTACCATTTGCCTAAGAACCTCAGTTGTATATGATTTTCTCAAAAATCAAAGTTCTCGACTCGCATTTATTATGTTGTCCTTATGATCGTGTCGCTTTACCTTCTATAAATATTTACACCACCTAAGATAGTTAAATCCCTTTGAGTTTCCTCGTACACGCTTTACGGATTACGTTGGTTAGTCTTATTATTTTCATCACTCTTATGTCATCAGTCCAGTTTGACCCTTCATTGGAGTACCTCCACTTCCAATTAAACTTTTATATATACACTTTTCGGTAATCATCTTATTGGTGTAATACCGGATCCATATAACAACCTTTAGTCATTCAACTTTACTCTTTCTCATGTCTGTTCTAGCCAACATGTGGATTCCATCTACAATCACCTCCCAACTCGACCACACATTTTGCCAAGGCTTTAAATCATACTCTCTATGTTTGTGCCGCCTCTGAAATTCCAATTATTCTGTGTTACATCTTAAATCACAAGGGTTTCCCCTGTCAATCTAGACAGTTTGACCCCACCTTTTCTCGGAGGAGTACCATCAGTCCTACTTGTATGAAATGTTAAGACATAGGACATGTTCCCAACCATCTGTTTCTTCTTACTCTTCTAGTCCTTCTTACAGGGATCCCTTCATACTAACTCTGATATGTATCTTTCTTAGTTAGTAGTAAGTAACTACTCCCAATAATTCCCTTTACACCATTACTAGCATCAATGGTCATTACCGACCGTCACGAGCTGCTCTTAAATTTCTTTATTAGAGTTAGCATATTGGACTCATTCAATGTTACCATCAAGGCTACTAGTACTTGTATTGATTTACTTTCACCATTTTCGTCGCTGATCTCTTGGAAGAAAATCACCAGATGTCGGTAGAAGTCCTTTATAACCTTGTGGTTATTCTTCTTATCTGTCAACCCACCATCACTAGTTGGCCAACACGTGTAAATTCTCTGTTGTAACCAATTAGTTTGTAATTGACCTACTGTAAGATCGTAGACTTACTTTTCTTCTATCTCTTTTGAGGTTTGATATACCAGTGAAAATACATCTCTTCCATTTATACTCCTATAGCTCCTTCTACAAACTACACTCCTATAAGAGCACTATACTCTTACGAGTCTAGCTGTATCTTCATCTTCCATCAACGGACTAGTAATTTCTTCAACGATAACTTGTAGGTATTTCCTCATAACTCTTTTTACCCGTGTTATCGTCCAATTGTGGTTCTTTGTTATGACCCGCTAGTGTTGTGAACTTGGATCTCTTTGTGAATGAGAAGTCATTAGAGACCCTCGTGTTCACCAACTATTTTCCTACACCTTCCTTGTGTGCTGCTTTGTATTGCTGCCTTTGTAGAAATCCGGTTTTTGTTGTATCCCGATCCTTGTTGAAATTCTTGTGTGTTCTAGGAGGTCACACCACTTCCATGTTGGTGAAATCGGCCTTCCCCTTTCTAGCAACCTGTAAGCTTTCATTTTACGGCTCTTTAAGTCTTCGTATCGGGATGAACAATGTATCTTATCTTGACTAGGAGAGGAACCCGGTGCTAAAACTGGTCCGGTTTTATACAGGGTGGCCATAGCAGATGGGTTCTAAGCCGGCTCGTACCTTACTCGCACTCCCCAGTTGTACCACTCTTCCTGGCTGCAGAAGGTTTCCGGCGGTTATAACGTGCAACAAGAGGGAGACAAATACGAGAAGGAGAGGGAAAAGGAGGCACCCGTCTCACCTGCTGCAGCGGGTTGAAGATGGTCCAAACCTTCGGTGTTCGGTGCGTGACTGAGGCATCCTGGACTTGGTGCTCGTCCCCTGCTACAAACCACACTCACCACTGTCGCACAACCTGTCCTGGCTTGTCACTGCACGAATCAGAGAGGGGCAGGCGTCCGGCTGTTACTCAATGAAAACAGAAGGGGAAGAAGAGGGGTAGAAGACAGCAGCGGCTCACCTGCTCAACGACGACGACGGCGGTAGTCTAGGGCTAGCGTGAGGGACCGGCGTTGGTCAGCCTCGCCTTGTTGTGCAACAGGAGTGGCGCCAGCGTGATTACTGGCCTCGAGAGGGAGGGGATAGAATCGGTATTCACCTGGATGACGACGACGCAGCGGTTCCGGCGCAGGAGAGGGTCGTCTAGGAAGGTCGTGTTCGGACGCCTTCGACTCAGTGTGCAGTTGCTTGGGGACGCCGAGGTTGTTGCTGCTGCGGTCGATCTTGCAGACGGATGTGGGAGGTAGTAGCGTATGTGGTTGCTGATTAGGTTAGACTTAATTAAATTAGGTTAAAATTCAATTAGGAGAAGATTAGGGTTAGGTTTGGGTAGATAACGGGCTGGGCTGTAATTGTTTTTGGGCCGGGTCCATTGGGCCAGCTCATAAAATAAAACCAAGGCTGAAAGAATACTCGTTAATCATCCAGAACCGTTAAAAGTACGGAATTATTTACGGAATTTTATAAGTTATCATTTTATGTGAATCACGGTCACATAAAATGATAGAATTTAATATCGTTTTCTTTTATTTAATTTTTTTTTTTATGATTAAGGTTGGCGGATCGGAATCCGGTTTGATCGGATATTAAACGGAAAATAAAAAAAATTTCGGGTATTACATAACAAACTCTAATTTAATTAATTAATCAATATTTTACTTAAAATGCAGAAAAGCTTCTACGCTCTAATTTGAATAATTGATTAATTATTTTATTTAAATATAAAAAATATAAATTAAGATATTAAAATTTGACAACTTATATTTTTCAATTTATAATTGAACTTTATACTTTCTTAAACTTAGAAGAACTTAATTTTAAATTTAATTTCATTGTGCAATATAATTTTAAAGATATTAAAATTTAACAACTTATATTTTTTAATTTATAATTGAACCTTATACTTTCTTAAACTTAAAGAATTCAATTTTAAATTTAATTTTATTTTGTTTACTTATATTTTCAATTGAAATTATAAACTTTTTTTTTTAACTTTTAAAGATCTTAATATTTTTATATTTTTAAATTTCAATTGAAATTTATTTATTTCTAAACTTATAATTTTTTTCAAAAATATTTTTTAAACGATTTAACAAAAATATTTCTTTATAGTTTTAGAATAAGAAAAAAATTTGGAATTAAAGGAATTCGTTTTTTAATATTAGTGTTTTTTCATTTAAAAAAATCGATTTTAATATTTTTTGAAAAAAAATCAGATATTTTAAAATAATTTGTAAAAAAACTAATAAATTTCATATTAAAAATATATGGAAAAAAATCAAAAAAAATTTTGCAAAAAAAATAATTTCGATTTTTTTAAAAAAATATATCAACTTTTTAAAAAATAAATCAAATATTCTTAATAAAAAGTTTTTGTCATTTACACAAAAGTATTTAAAAAATCAGAAAAAAAAAAATTGGAAAAAAATCAAGAAATTATCAAAAAAAAATTTTGATAAAAATTATGAATATATTTTTGTAAACAACTTTTAAAAAAAAAACACTGGAAAATTCGTTAAAACAACTTTTTTATTAGAAAATCGCTAGGTTGTTAAACAATTAGTTTGTTAATCAATATTTTTTTAAACAATTTTTTAAAATGATTTTTACGCTAATCAATTTTTAATGAACAACCCGTAAACTGATATTTGGTTTAATTACGTGCGGTCACCTCATCAATTTTGACAATGTCGTCTATTCGTTAACTTAAATTACGTATTCTAAAAATTAATTTAATAAACCTGAATTTTTTCTAGGATTGATACTAAGTTTGACATTCGAGTATCTCGAAGGATATTGCCTCGGATTCCTCTTTTTCGGTTGTTATTGCAAGATTCGAATTCTTGCTTGGTTTTCATTCATAATGTGAAATATACGGTTTTGCAACAAGTATCACATAACAATTAAGACAATTCTCAACATAATGAATTATCAAATAATTTTTTGACACACTATTATCGTCTAACCCGTGCAGGGCACGGGTATTAACACTAGTATACTACTAAAGCAGCACTCATTTTGTCCACGTGTCAACTTCTAAGACCGTTTTTTTTATTAGAATTTGTAAACAGTCAGCATGCCACGTCAATTTTATTAAAATAAATAATTAAAAATAAATAAATATACCAATCTACCAATCAAAATTAACAAACTGATATATTGTAACTCGATTTGTTGAGAAAATCTAACGCAAATCTTCTAACAAGATTTGACACATTTTTTTAATTTAAAACTAAATCAAATTTTGCACCTCTATCTAAATCTAAGTAAAAGTGATAATATATTAAGGTATAAATATAATACTCGAGTGATAATCTTTGTAATAGAATTTTAATTATGTTTTTTTATTTATTTAAAAAAAATAATCCTCATATGTTAGTGAGATAAAAGGGGAAGTAGGCTAATTATGTATTAATGTAGATTAACTAGTCTCTTTTGTAAAATTGTAGATAAAGTAGGCCCCTAGTAATTTTATGATAAAGATTAATTCCCAAATAAATTGCTACCCCTGTTGGAAATAAAAAATGATGATGTGGCAGTTTTTTAAATAAATATGGTTATTTAATGTGGTCCCCTACAAATCAGGATGTTGTTAGAATAGCAAATATACTTTCCTTGTAAACGTGATCCCAGAATCACGAAATTTCCCATTTCTAAAGCCATAACCACCATGCTACAGAGTTATTCGTTTACTGTTAAAAACATTTTCTCTATTTTTTTTGCGATTACTGCCGATTTATTTTGTTTTGATGATCTGTTTATTCAATTTGCTCTGCATAGTTTATGTATATAGTTAATATTATGTATTTCACTATTTCGTATATTTATATGTTGGTGATTTTTTATGTGCTGAGTGTTGGTAATGATGAAGGGGACGAACATAATTTATGTATCTGCTAATATTATGTAGTTGTTAAATTTATGTGGCGTTGATTTTTATGTGCTGAGTGTCAGTAATGATGAAGGTGACGAACATAATTTATGTATCTGCTAATATTATGTAGTTGTTAAATTTATGCGTCTGTAATGACGAAGGTGACGAACATAATTTATGTATCTCCTAATATTATGTAGTTGTTAAATTTATGTGGCGTTAATTTTTATGTATCTGCTTAAAATTATGTACATAATCTTTCATCACTGTTGATTCGAATACATAAATTTCACAGAAATGGATAATTTCAAAATTAAGGCCATGTTGTAACACCCCGAATCCGCGGGACTCGGGGCGCTACGGGTTGGGACCTCACAATGGGTCCCGACCCTTAGCCTGACAACAATTTCACCGGATCTTACAACAAGACACAAATAAAGGCAAAACCGAAATACACTTTTATGCAAATGATATGATCCCCGGAAACAAATAAAAGAGAACTTCAGCCGAGTTCTCAACTCCAAAGACTCGAACATCAAATACATAGCAATATACATGGAACCATACCCAAAAACAACTCCAACCAAACCCTTCCTAAAATGTACGGAACCCCGGCTGCCCACTCTTCCGGATCTCTCGACCGCATTCCTAACCTGCAAGACAATCTACAACAATCGGTATAAAACCGTTAGCTAATATTCGAAGTATTAGAATCAAGGTACAAGGCACAAACACAAGTAAATCAACATAACACACAATGTACACCAAATCACACAAGTCCGGTTTATTATCTTTTTATTATTAAGTCGTATCCCGTTCTAATTCAACTTCTTTTGTGACACGAGAATCTCCCGAAACTCGCCTCGGTCCCCACTTACTGCATGGAACGGTACGGATGCCTCCGACCGTCTAACCACACGGGCTAGTCGCCAAGAACCTCCTAACTCTACGCAAGAGCTAGACAAGTTGTCACCGCCCGTTATCATACACTTGGGCCAAATAATATATAAAGGTCGGTAATCCTAATTCCGGTTTTATAAGTTATAATGAAAGCGATAAAACACACACCACCAAACACGCATCGAATCTAATACATAGAATACGAGCTAAGTAAGTCCGGAGACTTACCTCGTCCCCAAAGCTAAACTGATCAACAAAAGCTCTCAACTTCCTGCAGGAAGATACTCAACTCCTGACCAAAACAAGGCATACGATCAATATCTATCTCTCATGCTAGAAGTCCTTAGACTTCTAGCCCAAATGACCTCTATAAGGTCATACAACTCACATGTTAGGATAACACGTTCCTACTCTCGACAATCCCAACAAGATCATACAACCATAATATCAATCCTCATAAGCTTACAAGATCAACCCAAACACTCAACGTCTTATAACAATCGACAATCCTCAAAACTCACCTAAGGTCCAAACCACTACTTGGTATTCTCACTAGGTTATGCTAGATCCGACCTAGCATGATACTAATACTAAATATAACTAAATCGAGTAAGATCATAAGCTCGGGGGAAGAGGGTACTCACATAACGTCAAAAGACGGAAGACGGTCTAAGGATGTCGACTTGGACTTGTTAGGTCTTTATCGGGACGCTTCCGAACCTAACGTCAAAACTATACAAATTTAGCTTATACACTAAATTTGAACGGAATAGTTTACATATATAAATCTAAGGAAAACCCCACTTTTAAAAAAACAAGTTAAAACCGTAAATATATATTCCGGGAAAGAAGAAGGACCTCTATTGAACCCGATGCACATACGGGGAGAGAAATCAAGGGAGGCGGCAAGGCTCCGGCAGCGAAGGGAGGCGGCGGCAAGGCGGGGGCTTTGCTTCGGCTTTGACCGGCGAGGAAAGAAGGCGATGGTTGTTTCTGGGGTTCCGGCGGTATTGGCGGCGAAGAGAACAAGGCTTGGCAATGCAGGGTTAGCGGCTCCAGCAAAGACGAGGGCGGGGCATGGCAGCCGATCTAGTGGCGGCAGTGGCGAGGTGTGAGTCCGGTGAGTGGCGGCTACCCTCCCTGGCAACAGACGCAATAGAGTGGGTAGAGAGAAGGCAGAAAATGGTTCCCCTAGTGACTGTTGGCGAAGAGATGGCGCAGGTGGGCGGTGGGGCTCCGCGTCTCCAGTGACGGCAAGATCCGGTAAGCGAGGGAAGGCGACGGTGGTTGCATTGCTCTAATGGGTGTTGGGTTGTTCGAATCTGACAAAAGATGAAGGGAAGGGGAAGTTGGCTCTCCTTGTGGTGTTGGCGGTAGCCTCTAGTGGTGACGGCGAACCCTACTCCGGAGAGGCCAAACGGGTTGATGGCAAGAGGTTTGAGGAGGGAGCAGTGGCAACGAAGAAAGGTGAAGATCCATGGTGCTGCTAAGGTTGAGCTTTGTTAGAGGGGGGTTGAGCAAGAGATCGTTTTCCTTGCTGTTGTGTGAAGAAAGGTGAGGCAGAAAGGCTAGTCCAGTTGCAGGCAAGAACTATCTTCATGCTAGAAAAGGGAAGCTGTGAGGTGAGCGAGGGGTCGGTATGGTGTCTGCAAGGGAGGTAGGGCTGCAGAGGCTAGGAAGAGGAAGGCATGCAGCTGGGCGGCAATCACCCAAAACCCAAATGCCAACCACACGGAACTTAAAAAAAAAAACTAAAACAAAATAACTCATCCGAAATACTCGGATTGGGATTTTATAATCGGAAAACTTTCTCGACTTTTCCGAAAATAATAACGTGGATATAAGCGAACGTATTAAAAATAATAATATACTCCGGAAAGATATTTCGCGTCGTAAAATACTTTTAAATAAATAAATAAATAAAAAATAAGCCATTAAATATCGATAAAAGCCCTAAGAATAAAAACGCAAACGCGCCTAAAAATTGGGGCGTTATATTAGATCCCCCTAAAAACACAAGTTTTGTCCCGAAACTTGCTATGCGCCGAACTTCTCGGTCCCTAAGGCCGAGGTATGAACTCTTAAACTAAGAAGACTTAAACCTTCTAATCTATACACATTATCTACTCAAACTACCACCGCAAGATAAATCAGGTCATATAGCACATCCCACACACAACACAAACTAAAAATAACATCACACATACACATCTCAACTAAGGGAAGAACTAGTCTAACCCGTCGATTCTATCGATGCTACTAGCTCGGAGTTAAACTCAACCAAAGATATTGTCCTACGTCTTCCAGTTAGCCTCATCGGTTCCTCATTTACCGCTAGATCATTATGACCGACAACGTGTCTCGAGTCATGTATGTACTCTCTCGACTGATACGCATGAAACATCAGGTGAACACCCTCTACTCTTGGTGGTAACGCCCACTTGTAAGTCACTTCTCCAACTTGCGTTAAGATCTCAAAAAGGTCCAATTTATCGGAACTCAACTTCATTCTCGGGTCTTTCTCACTTGCAGCATTTCCATTATGTTTCTCTTGATTGTCTCTAACAAAGAAAGTCGAAGTTCCAATTAACATAATTGGCTTTAGCTCTAGCCAAACTAAACTTCGATGTTACATTTCCTCAGTTCTTGTTGTATATTCCAAGAAATGAAGGAAGTATTTTACTTCACACTATTTCTACTATCAAGACACGTATGTTGTTTCTCCCTTTGCACCAATACTTACCCAAAACCTTGTTTGAGAGAATCACTTGTAAACTCCAAATCCATCACACCTTGAGGCAATGTTAAAACAGTTGCCTAACGACTCTTCTCTTAACTCTTAACAACTCTTATGATATTTGTCCCGCTCCAACTTCTTTGTCTTCCGAAGTAGGTCATCCATAGATGGTGTTACTCAGAAAATCTCTCCACAAATCCGGTAATGACCAGCATGTCTAAGAAAACTTGTAACTTCTTTCACACCCTTCGGGGGTTGCCATCCCGAGATAGCTTGTCATAAAACTTCTCTCTTCCTTGAGAGTATACCAAAACATCTTATCCTGGCGTTAGTAAGCCCATAGGGAATCTCTACAACTCGTAGTGTCCAAGGTTCGTCGGAAATGTCGTATTTGCAATATCCACATCTCGGATTCTCAATTTGTGACAAATTGACCTTAATCATTCTTAGAAGAAACTACTGTAACACCCCGAATCCGCGGGATATCGGGATGCTACGGGCGAGACCTCGCGATGGGTCCCGACCCTCAGCTTGACAACAATTTCACCGGACCTTTCCAACATGGCACAATTAAAGGCAAAACTCAAATTTGTTTATAATGTATGCGAGAACTAAAGTAAAAGTACAAAGTGGAAACTCAGCCGAGTCCTCAAAACGACACAATCTCAAAGTATAAAACAGAAATCCATAATCCAAACACAACAAAATAAACCCAAAAACGCCCCCGTCCTATAGTGTACGGCGACCCTCGGCTGTCCACTCCTCCACCTCACTCGGCGGCGTCCCTAACCTGCAAGGCGTCTACACAAACGGTTTAAAACCGTTAGCTCATATTCTAGACATTAGAATCAATGGGCGAGGCACATACACACGAAATCTCATCACAAGCATACAACATACATAAAAGCCAAACAATCCGGTTTATTATCTTTGTTATTATAAAGTCGTATCCCGTTCTAATTCAACTTAGGTTTGTGACACGAAACCACTGTGGTCCCGCCCCGGTCCCTAATTACCGGCATGGAACGGTACGGATGCCTCCGTCCGTCTAACCAGCACGGGCTAGTCGCCGAGAACCTCCTAGACTCTCGCAAGAGCTAGGCAGATGATGTCACCGCCCGTTATCATACACTTGGGCCAGAATAATATAAAGTCGGTGATCCTATTACCGGTTTAGTTGTTTATAACATAAACAATAACATATACATACACCACCACACACACATCAATGCTAATATGTAACATACGAGCTAAGTAAGTCCGAAGACTTACCTCTCTCAAGGGAACTCGAATAACCACTCTCAACGTCCCGTAGGAAAACGCTCTAAGCCTGACCAAGGGAGACATTCTATCAATAACCAACTAAAAGCTAGAAGTTCTCGGACTTCTAGTCTCCAACTTATATATAAGATATCTAACTCTAGCATGCTAGGTCCAAACCATAATCTCAAAGGTCATCCTAAGATCGTAGATAAGATAATTCAACAAGTTCAAAATCTAAACACTAATACCTATGGTTCAAGGCCACTACATGGCATTTGCTCTACGTTATGCTAAGTTCACCTAACATGTTATACTACCATTACCGAAATAACAAAGGGAAATACTCACACGAGATCCAAGGTGAAGCACGGTCTACGGAGTCAAGAACGAGTTTGATTGCTTCTATTAGGCGCTTCCGGACCTAAGGACAAAACTAAGCGAAATTAGCTCAAATGCTAATTTTGAAAGGAGGGTTTAGCGCAAAAGGTTTTTCCAAAAACAACTCCGTTTCCAAAACCGGGGTCAAACTTGTTAATACTAATTCCGGGCAAGACATACAAAAATGGTCCGTTGATTGAAAACCGACTTTCAAATTATCCAACAATCGGGTTTTTAAACCATTTAAGACACCAATTTATTTGTCAAGGAGTTGGGTCAAATAGCTTAGCCAATTAGGGTTTAAGAATATTAATAATGTACTGCAGGGTATAAAATGTCATTTTCCAAAGTTATAGGGTAAAACTGCAATTCCACATAAAAAGGGGTCACAACAGTAATTAGGTGCAAAGAGAGGGTCAATACTGTAATAATCACAAAAAACACAAATCCCCTCTTCTGTACTGTAATCGACAGGAAATGAAACGGAGAAGAGGGCAAGGCTGGCGGCGGCGGCGGCTAGGCGGAGGAAGGGCGGAGCGGAGGCGGCGTCGGCGCTGGCGGAGGAAGGGCGACGGTCGGCACCGGCTCGCGACAGCAGCCTCCGGCAGCGGAGCGGACAGACGCGCAGCGAAGGGAGAGGGAGAAGACGGCGTCGGCGCGGCCTGCACGCCGTCCTGCTGGCGGCTCCGATCCTCCAAAGCGGCGGCGCGGCGCAGGGAGTGGCGTCCGGTGGCGGTTCTTGGCGGTGCAGCCCTCTTCCAGCCCTCCTTGAATGGTTAGCGTCACTGCAGAAGAAACAGGAAAGAGGAACGAGAGAAAGAGCGTGAGAGAGATTGAGAGGAAGAGTGGGTTGTTGGGGACTTGGCTGGACTGAGAGAAGTTTAGAGGCAGCAAAGTGGGAGGAACGAGAGGTCACTGCAGGCTAGGGCTGCAGCAGGGATAACGAGGAGACGCTCTTCAATACTTCTTCTGCACGCCAGACAGGAAAAAGAGGAGGGAGAAAAGAAAGGAAGAAAAAGGAAAGAAATAAATAGGAGGGATTTTCTTTTTCCTCTTTTAAAAAAAAAAAGGAACTAACTCGATTTACATTTGGAACGGGATTTCCCGGTTAGGTAAATCCCGAATTCCGACATAATTAATTTTAAATAAAATAAAACAAATACGGGAATACATAATTGTATCCCTAAAAATATACTACCCGGAAACTTATCTTTTTAAAAGCTATTTATATATATATATATACATATATATATATATACTTTATATAAGAACTCGAGCTATAGCGAATCGAGGGAAGGGGAAAGACAACGTCGGAATGCACCCGAATAAACGGGGCGTCACATCAGGTCCTCCTAAAGAAAAGTTTCGTCCCGAAACTTGCTAAACGCGGAACTCTCAAGCTAAAGTGCCTCCACATTCTCTCGGAATCCTAAAACGTGGGAACTATTGCCCTTCTAATCCAAAGTCTACTCGCCTAGACTCGTAAGATATACACACAGGAAACACACATATCACATCACGTCATAAGTCACATAAGAATAACCAAAATAGATCTCGGGACTAACCCGACGGTCCTGTAGATGCGGCTAATCCTGCGTAAAACTCAGGATAGTTCCTACGGATACTATCCTCCGTCTCCCAAGTGGCCTCGTCGGCTCCTCGCCTCGACCACTGCACTCTCAACATCGGTATCTCCTTCGACCGAAGTCGTCTCGTACTACGCTCCAAAACTGCAATCGGATGCTCCACGAAAGTATGGTCCGGCTCGACCACCAGGTCCTCGTGGCTAATGACATGCCTCGGGTCATGTATGTACTCTCTCAACTGAGATACATGGAACACCGGGTGAATACCCTCCAACCTCGGTGGTAACGCTAACCTATATGCCACCTCTCCGACTCTCTCTAAAATCTCAAAGGGGCCGACATATCGGGGGCTTAACTTCCCCTTAATGCCAAATCGCCTGACACCCCGTGTCGGTGATACCCTCAACCAGACCTGAGCTCCTACTCTGAACTCTAGGGGCCTACGCCTCCTATCTGCATATGATCTTTGACGGCTCTGCGCAGCCAACATCCTCTCCCGAATCAAAGCAACCCTAGCCATGTCATCCTGTATCTGGGCTGGAGCTACAACACTAGAACTGCCCGGCTCATCCCAACACAAGGGAGTACGACATCTCCGTCCATACAAGGCCTCATACGGTGACATCCCAATCGAAGCGTGCCAACTGTTATTATACGAGAACTCCACCAATGGAAGGTGATCTGGCCATACCTGCCCCCAGTCCAACACACATGCCCGTAACATGTCCTCTAAGGTCTGAATAGTCCGCTCGGACTGACCGTCGGTCTGTGGATGATATGCGGTGGTGAAATGCAGACTCGAGCCTAGGGCGGCGTGTACCTGCTGCCAGAACCTCGAAGTAAAACGTCCATCCCTATCCGAGATGATAGTCCTCGGGACTCCATGCAATCTCACAATCTGACGAGTAAACTCCTCAGCTAGACGAATCACCGGCCACGTCTCTCGAATAGGAATGAAACGTGCGGTCTTCGTCAGCCGATCCACTACCACCCAAATCGCATCAAAGCTCCTACTCTGTCTCAAACCGGTGACAAAATCCATGGATATGTCCTCCCACTTCCACTGCGGCACAGGCAGTGGGTGGAGCTCTCCCCCCGGTCTCTGGTGCTCGATCTTGACCTGCTAGCAGGTCGCGCATCTGGCTACATATCTAGCTACATCGGGCTTAAGCCCGCCCCACCAATAAGATCTCCTGATATCCTGGTACATCTTACTCGTGCCTGGATGCACCGAGTAAGGAGTAGAATGCGCCTCCTGCAAGATCCGCTCTCTCAACTCTGGGTCTGACGGCACACAAATACGTCCATGGCGTCTCAACAACCCATCTGCCTCTGTGGTAAACTGCGGTGCCTCACCTCTGGCCATCCTGTCCCGAATCCTCGTCAACACGGGACAACCCTCCTGCTTCTGCCGGATCTCTCCAGACAGATCAGGTAACACCTCCAACTCGGTCAGACGGCCGACCATGTCTGGAAACTGAATATCTAGCTCTAACTCCGCCAAATCCCTCTGCAACTGTGGCTGAATCGTGAGTCGAGCTATAGCCTCCTCTCGAGGTGTCCTCCTACTCAAGGCATCGGCAACTACGTTTGCCTTCCCCGGATGGTACAAAATCTCCAAATCGAAGTCCTTAATCAACTCTAACCATCTCCTCTGGCGGTTATTCAACTCCCGCTGAGTGAATATGTACTTCAGACTCTTATGGTCTGTGAAGATCTGGCACGTGACCCCATACAAGTAGTGTCGCCAGATCTTCAGGGCATGAACCACTGCCGCTAGCTCAAGATCATGGGTGGGATAATTCTCCTCGTACGGCTTCAGCTGCCGTGAAGCGTACGCAATAACCCTACCCCTCTGCATCAAAACGCACCCCAAGCCTAGCTTGGAGGCATCACTATACACTACGAAATCCTCTACGCCCTCTGGCTGGGCTAATACAGGAGCGGAGGTCAACCTCCTCTTCAGCTCTTCAAAGCTGCGCTGACAAGGCTCGGACCAGACGAATCTAGTAGACTTCCTCAGCAAGGAAGTAAGTGGCCGTGCAATCACGGAGAAACTCTCAACAAACCGGCGGTAATATCCCGCTAAACCCAAGAAACTGCGCACCTCCTTGACCGTCCTAGGAGGCGGCCATGAGGAAACGGTCTCTATCTTCGCCGGGTCAACCATGACACCCTCGGCGGAAACTATGTGACCTAGGAATGCCACCTCTGACATCCAAAACTCGCACTTAGAGAGCTTTGCATAAAGCTCTCTATCCTGTAGGACTCGAAGCACCGTCCTCAGGTGTCCTGCATGCTCCTCTCTACTCCGAGAGTATACCAAGATGTCGTCTATGAACACTACCACAAACTGGTCCAAGAAATCGATGAATATTCCGTTCATCAACTCCATGAAGACGGCAGGTGCATTCGTGAGCCCGAATGGCATCACGACAAACTCATAGTGGCCGTATCTCGTCCTGAATGCCGTCTTCGGCACGTCCTCCTCTCTCACCCTCAGCTGGTGGTATCCCGACCTCAAGTCGATACGTGAAAACACGGAGGCTCCCTGCAACTGGTCTAGTAAGTCATCTATGCGTGGTAGAGGGTACTTGTTCTTGATGGTGACTTTGTTCAATTCCCGGTAATCAATGCATAGCCTCAAAGACCCGTCCTTCTTCTTAACGAAGAGGACCGGTGCACCCCAAGGGGAAACGCTCGGGCGTATAAAACCCCTCTCTGCTAACTCCTCGAGCTGCTTCTTCAGCTCTAGCAACTCGATCGGCGCCATGCGGTATGGGGCCTTGGAGATCGGCCTCGTGCCGGGCTCCAACTCAATGGCAAAATCAACACTCCTCTGCGGTGGTAATCCAGGTGGCTCTCCAAATACATCCTCGAACTCACATGCTACGGGAATCTCCTCCAGCGACGGTCCCGCCTCCTCCTTCATGGCATAGCACCAGAAGGCCTCGCATCCCTGTCCGATAAGTCTTGCGGCTCGAACCGCGCTAATGACTGTACCGGTCTTTCCGAGGTCCCAACCTCGGAAAATCACCTCATGTCCCGTCTCTGTGGTAACTGTCACGGTCCTCCGACTGATGTCTAAGATGGCTCGGTGACGGTCCATCCAGTCCATACCCAAAATGACTTCTTCATGCACTAAGTGCATGACATAGAAGTCGGCTAACTAATCTCGGTTTCCCAAACGTATGGGACAACCGTGTACCTCTCGGGTACCACTAACCTTACCCCCATCGGGTAACCCCACAACAAAGGGTCGCCCCTCTACCGTAACTAAGGACAACCTAACTACACAATCATCGGATATAAAAGAGTGCGTGGCACCCGTATCAAATAAAACTCGGACCGAAATGCCGTGAATCTGAATAGTACCTGTAGCTGCTGGCGCTGCTGGATCAGCAGCACTCCTCAACTCGAACACTCTAGCCTGTGTGCCTCTAGTATCCTGGGCACCCCCACTCCGGCCTCTGCCTCGGCCCTGTCCCTGGGCTGACCCCTGAGTACGAGTCTGAAACTGACCCTGGCTCCTCTGCTGCAAGCTCTGAAACTGTGGTGGCCTCTGGCTACCTCCTGCCACACCAGCAGGAGAGGAACCCTGCTGTGACTGTGACTTGCCCTGACGGCAAAAAGCAGCTCGGTGACCCATCTGACCACAAGAGAAGCAAGCCACGGGTGGTCTCCTACATGTGTTCCTCATGTGCCCAAACTCTCCACAACTATAACACTGGCGTCCCCTGTCGGGTACCTGCCTCGATGTCTGAGGACCAGGACGTCCCTGAGTCTGACTACGTCCTTGTCCTGACACTCCTGCCCCTGAACTAGCTGGTATGGTCTTCTGTCTCTTGTCCGGCCCTCCGGACTGTGATGCCCTCCTATGCCCAGGGCGGTCCCTCTCATAGGCTGAAGCTCGATCCTGATACTCCGCCAGTGAATCACAACGAAATCCCGCCAAGTAGGCGCGGGTGGACTCTCTCAATCTCCTGGAAAAGAGGTAGACATGCTGATCCGCTGGGGGTGCAGCGGGTCCTAGCAAGGCTAACTCTGCTCGAAAACGTCTAATCGCCTCCATCACTGGGACATCCTCAAATCCTGCCTCCAAGAAATCCTGTACTCTATCCCTCCTCAGTGCATCTGGGCAAAATGTCTCTCTAACGAGACTCAATAACTGCTGCATCCTAGTCACCCCTCCTCTAACAGTCCTCCACCAATACTGGGCCTCCTCTCGAAATAACGTCTGGACTATCTCCACCTGTCTCTCCTCTGGACAACGGATCGCCTCTAGTGCGGACTCCACGTGCCCAATCCAGTGCTCGACCTCTAACCCTACCTTCCCGTCGAAGTAGGGTACATGCTGCTGGTTGAAAGCCTTCAACCATGAATCAGGTCTAGGAGACCTCAACTCATCTCTAGCTCTGGCGACCTCGATAACCGGCTCGGGCACAACTGCCGCTGGTGCAACCACCTCTGGTGCGGCCCTAATAGGAGTAACTCTCTGTGAGACCTCAGCTGATCTCGCAGGCGCAGGTGCAGGTACCGGGGGTGCGGGAGGTGGTGCTCCTGTCCTGAATGCCTCCTCCACTCGGCGTACGTAATCTGCAAATTCAGTAGCTCCAATAGATGGTCCCCCGGTCCTAGCAGATGGGGAACTATGTGCCCCGGACCTCACAACTGTCCTATCTCTAACCTCGGGAATGACGCTCTCAGCTACGTCCTCTACTGGAATCTCAGCTGCTGGCGGATCCACAGCGGGTGGGTCCGCAATGAGGATACGTCCCCGACCTCTCGTGCCTGGAGGTCTCCCTACCCGTCCCCGTCTCTGGGCGGTAGGTGGAAGAGGGGGTCTACCCCTGGCGGGTCCTACGTAAGCCGTGGCTCTCGTACGTGCCATCTGATAGCGTGTGGCGTATATTTATATAAATACGTATGTAATACTTATGAACTTAATTTGATAATAAAAGCATAATAATGATCAAATCCAAATATGCAACCAAGGCCCATAAGCCCAATCACCCTAAGGTCATATACATATCTAGATACATATAAATCCTCAAACATCCTAAGGCCGTAAATATATATATATATATATGACTATGTAATAATAACGTATATATACAAACATCAAATCCAGGAATCTATGCCGTCGAGGTTTGCGTGAGGAGTGGAGGTCCCGTACATTCTAACCCAATCCCGACTCATGCATATGAATTTTGAAAACTAAAAAGTCAGAACCCGAAGGGTTCTGTTTATCCCTCATTCGGCCTTTAGAGAGTTGCGAGTGCCATTGTTGTCAACCTAGGGCTCTGATACCACTTTTGTAACACCCCGAATCCGCGGGATATCGGGATGCTACGGGCGAGACCTCGCGATGGGTCCCGACCCTCAGCTTGACAACAATTTCACCGGACCTTTCCAACATGGCACAAATAAAGGCAAAACTCAAATTTGTTTATAATGTATGCGAGAACTAAAGTAAAAGTACAAAGTGGAAACTCAGCCGAGTCCTCAAAACGACACAATCTCAAAGTATAAAACAGAAATCCATAATCCAAACACAACAAAATAAACCCAAAAACGCCCCCGTCCTATAGTGTACGGCGACCCTCGGCTGTCCACTCCTCCACCTCACTCGGCGGCGTCCCTAACCTGCAAGGCGTCTACACAAACGGTTTAAAACCGTTAGCTCATATTCTAGACATTAGAATCAATGGGCGAGGCACATACACACGAAATCTCATCACAAGCATACAACATACATAAAAGCCAAACAATCCGGTTTATTATCTTTGTTATTATAAAGTCGTATCCCGTTCTAATTCAACTTAGGTTTGTGACACGAAACCACTGTGGTCCCGCCCCGGTCCCTAATTACCGGCATGGAACGGTACGGATGCCTCCGTCCGTCTAACCAGCACGGGCTAGTCGCCGAGAACCTCCTAGACTCTCGCAAGAGCTAGGCAGATGATGTCACCGCCCGTTATCATACACTTGGGCCAGAATAATATAAAGTCGGTGATCCTATTACCGGTTTAGTTGTTTATAACATAAACAATAACATATACATACACCACCACACACACATCAATGCTAATATGTAACATACGAGCTAAGTAAGTCCGAATACTTACCTCTCTCAAGGGAACTCGAATAACCACTCTCAACGTCCTGTAGGAAAACGCTCTAAGCCTGACCAAGCGAGACATTCTATCAATAACCAACTAAAAGCTAGAAGTTCTCGGACTTCTAGTCTCCAACTTATATATAAGATATCTAACTCTAGCATGCTAGGTCCAAACCATAATCTCAAAGGTCATCCTAAGATCGTAGATAAGATAATTCAACAAGTTCAAAATCTAAACACTAATACCTATGGTTCAAGGCCACTACATGGCATTTGCTCTACGTTATGCTAAGTTCACCTAACATGTTATACTACCATTACCGAAATAACGAAGGGAAATACTCACACGAGATCCAAGGTGAAGCACGGTCTACGGAGTCAAGAACGAGTTTGATTGCTTCTATTAGGCGCTTCCGGACCTAAGGACAAAACTAAGCGAAATTAGCTCAAATGCTAATTTTGAAAGGAGGGTTTAGCGCAAAAGGTTTTTCCAAAAACAACTCCGTTTCCAAAACCGGGGTCAAACTTGTTAATACTAATTCCGGGCAAGACATACAAAAATGGTCCGTTGATTGAAAACCGACTTTCAAATTATCCAACAATCGGGTTTTTAAACCATTTAAGACACCAATTTATTTGTCAAGGAGTTGGGTCAAATAGCTTAGCCAATTAGGGTTTAAGAATATTAATAATGTACTGCAGGGTATAAAATGTCATTTTCCAAAGTTATAGGGTAAAACTGCAATTCCACATAAAAAGGGGTCACAACAGTAATTAGGTGCAAAGAGAGGGTCAATACTGTAATAATCACAAAAAACACAAATCCCCTCTTCTGTACTGTAATCGACAGGAAATGAAACGGAGAAGAGGGCAAGGCTGGCGGCGGCGGCGGCTAGGCGGAGGAAGGGCGGAGCGGAGGCGGCGTCGGCGCTGGCGGAGGAAGGGCGACGGTCGGCACCGGCTCGCGACAGCAGCCTCCGGCAGCGGAGCGGACAGACGCGCAGCGAAGGGAGAGGGAGAAGACGGCGTCGGCGCGGCCTGCGCGCCGTCCTGCTGGCGGCTCCGATCCTCCAAAGCGGCGGCGCGGCGCAGGGAGTGGCGTCCGGTGGCGGTTCTTGGCAGTGCAGCCCTCTTCCAGCCCTCCTTGAATGGTTAGCGTCACTGCAGAAGAAACAGGAAAGAGGAACGAGAGAAAGAGCGTGAGAGAGATTGAGAGGAAGAGTGGGTTGTTGGGGACTTGGCTGGACTGAGAGAAGTTTAGAGGCAGCAAAGTGGGAGGAACGAGAGGTCACTGCAGGCTAGGGCTGCAGCAGGGATAACGAGGAGACGCTCTTCAATACTTCTTCTGCACGCCAGACAGGAAAAAGAGGAGGGAGAAAAGAAAGGAAGAAAAAGGAAAGAAATAAATAGGAGGGATTTTCTTTTTCCTCTTTTAAAAAAAAAGGAACTAACTCGATTTACATTTGGAACGGGATTTCCCGGTTAGGTAAATCCCGAATTCCGACATAATTAATTTTAAATAAAATAAAACAAATACGGGAATACATAATTGTATCCCTAAAAATATACTACCCGGAAACTTATCTTTTTAAAAGCTATTTATATATATATATACATATATATATATATACTTTATATAAGAACTCGAGCTATAGCGAATCGAGGGAAGGGGAAAGACAACGTCGGAATGCACCCGAATAAACGGGGCGTCACAACTACCGACCCTTGCAACCGGTCGAGTAGATCATCTATCCGTGGAAAGGGATATTTGTTCTTTATTGTTATCTTGTTCGGCTTATGGTAATCGATGTTCAAATGGAGAGAATTGTCTGTCTTTTTCACAACAATTTTGGTGTTCACATAATAACTTCAAATCAAGAGTTCAAGATATAATTAAATATGAGATTCAAATCAAGAGCTCAAGATAACATTCAGAGTTCCCCATAACATTTCACTAATTCTAATGAAATCTTATCAATAAGTTCTTGCAATTGCTCCTTCACTTGTTTCCACAACTCATTTCTTTGCACAAGTGTCAATCCAAACGGTACCGTAGATATCGGAATTGAATTCAGGTCGACCTTAGTGGAAAAATCCACATTCTGACGTAGTGGAATCTGTAATATCCCGGGTTCCATATTTTCCTCTGCCATCCCCTAACGTAGGACATTGACACAATCTTGTCTTAACACTTGACAGGTGGTCATGATACTAATGATTCACACCGATCTGTTGGGGTGTCGTCCTTCAAACACGTGCATTGCTCCATCTTTAGCTACAAAGTTGGCCGTCCTCTTTCAAAGATTATTTATCTCCTTAACTCGAGAGGCTTACTCGCCTTCTGACTCTTGGAGCCTAAGTCGATCTTATCTTCTTCGCTTTCATTGACGTCTCCACATATGGGAAATGTTCTTCGAATCTTATATAAACTTGCACGATTCCTTTGAGGAGGTGTAGAACCCACTTCATTTTCTTTATGAAACGTCAATCCGACCGTAGAGGTTATGACCTCAATCTTTCATATACTTCTCGTACATCTCATGTCGACATCAAACTTCAAAACTTTGGTTTTCTCTTACTCTTGTTGGTCACCTTAAGCATCTCTTGGTATTCCATGAACAATCTTCACAACCATACCAATATGCCCCATGGAAAACGCTAGAAGAAATTCCCCATCAAAATTCACTGAAATATTTGACTTATTACTTCTCAAGTGCTAACATCATAAACTTTAAGCTCGCAGCATTGCCCTTATCTAGGTCATCCCTTCCACGTCATAGCCACCATGTCTCTTCCATGTGAGTCTAGAAACTTGACTTATCTCTTGCATGTGGTAACATATCATCCATTTCATACCCTACATCCTCTATATACTCCCGTTTACGTACCACCTCCATGACACCTTACCTTCTTCTTGATTCACTACTTCCCCTTTACCGTGGTCAAACTTTAAAATCTCTAATTCGTGTCGTCCTCCCATATGTCAATTCCATGACCTACAAGGGTCGCATAAGGTCATCCAAATCCCTCTATATGCCCATAATCTTGTTTACTCATCCCCTCTACACTCACTAATAGACAACCCGCACCTGTACGTTCTCAGTTGTCACCGATTAACTTGTATCTGACCTTCTCCGAAGTCAACGACTTATTATTCTACTACACTTCTCATGTTACCATTATCAGGAAGGCTACCCTCCTTGGGGTACTTTACCTTACTCCGTTAGTTCTTTCTTCATTCCATGCTTCCTCTCCTTTATAAGGTAACTATATCTTCTTTTTTTTTTTTTGTTGTTGTTGTTGTTTCATATAACTCCCTTTCATAGACTTAACCATTCTTCCTTGATGTCTTTCAAGAGCACCTTCCTAAAGGTTATAGCCCTAGCTAGCATCCACTCGCGTTCCTCTTCGTTGGTATCTTAAGTCTCTCGATAAAAGCTCCTTGTTTCATCTTTCATCTTCTTGAGATCATCATCTATACACACTTCCTTCTCCTTAGTGTTGCTCATTCTCATCTCAATGACGGAAAACGATTGACTCCACAAGAAAATTATACTATGTGAACTTTCACGAGGTGGTCCTCCTCGAAATTCTCGTATGTCTGAAGATGTCTCCTACTAGGATCTCGCAAAACCGTCACTTCCCTTTTCTCGTTCCTCTATAAGCTTAACTTACATATCTCATAATCTTCGCAATAGTCCGGCCACACTTCACGTCATGACTCCCATGCTTAGGAGTGCCTATGGAACACTTGCCTTCATTGGAACACCACCTTTAACTTCGCTAGAATGTACCCATCTCCTCATCGCTTTGCATCTTTAGTTGTTCACGCGTCTTCTTGAAGAGAACTAAGTTCGTTACCTCTTATAGGTCTCGTCGTCTTCCATCATGGCTTCTTTGGGACCACTTCCGCACATTAATGTAACTCCCTTTACTTGTGTGGCTTCCATCTCGATTTCTCTTAGGTTGTCTCGAATTTCCTTCTACTTGTTTGTCCTTCGTTTACGTCATCTTTAATCCTCCTCTTTGATATCCTCTTAAAGGAGTACGAGAAACTCCAAGGTATTCGTCTGAACTTAACGTTCCAAACTCGATACTTGAGCTTATTCCTCCTCGTATGAACATTATCCTATGCCAACAATATCGTCCTAAAGGTGATGATATCATACTATCATCTTTTCTATTAGGTCTCGTATTATCTATAATAAGAATTAGCATAAACGACTATTTAGGTCCTATGTCCATATCACTACTAATATGACATATCCAGAAAATACATTACAATAATACAAGGTCCAAACATGTACTATAGTCCACATATACAACTATACATATATATCAAGTTCATCATGCAACATACAATCACAAAGATACACATCAATTCTATCATGCATAACTACAAACCTCATATCCATATCTATATATACATATATATATACGTATCAAAACCTAATAAACTAAGCTGCCGAGATCCGCGGAAGGAGTGGTGGTCCGTACATTCTACCCCGACTCATGCATGTGATATTGAAAACGAAAAATCATTTTAAACTTAGAACCCTTGAGGATTCTACTTCCCTCTATTCGGCCTTTAGAAGATTGCGAGTGTCATTGTTGTCAACCTAGGGCTCTGATACCACTTTTGTAACACCCCGAATCCGCGGGACTCGGGGCGCTACGGGTTGGGACCTCACAATGGGTCCCGACCCTTAGCCTGTAATAACCGGAAAATTTTAATGTCCGTTAAATCTGAAAATAACCAAATTCTGATACATCAATTGGAAATAAAATAAACGAGTTAAAATCTATCATTTTATGTGACCTTGATTCACATAAAATGATGAAACTATGTAACCGGAAATAAATTACATACCTCTAAAATAAGATAAGAAAATTATATTATACGGAATTTAATTCCGTATTTATTTCCACAATTACCTACCGATTGGTACGAGTAACGGGTTTCGTTTCAGCTTATTTCTTAATGGAAGATTAGGCCCATTCTACGAGCCCATCAGCCCATCAGCAATCTCCTAAACTAATCCTAACCCTAAATTAATTAAGTTAACCTAATCTAAACCTATTCTACCACTGCTGCGTGCCGCTACCCACCCCTTCTCTTACCTTCTGCAGAACGTCGACCAGCAGCCCCTTACCTTCTGCAGAACGTCGACCAGCAGCTGCTTCCGCCTTCTGCACAGGACGACTAGCCGCTGCTGCTTCCGCCTTCTGCACAGGACCACTAGCCGCTGCTGCTTCCCCCTTCTGCACAGGACGACTGGGCCACTGCTCCTTCCGCCTTCTGCAAAGGCCGACTGGGACACTGCTCCTTCCTCCTTCTGCACAGGCCGACTGGGCCGCTGCTGCTTCCTTCTTCTGCACAGCTGCCTCTTGTTTCACGAAGACCCCAACCCAGCGAACACAAACCTTCCTCAGACTCCAGCGTGACACTAGTATCGGGGTGAGTCTATCTCGACTTTACTCCTTCTCCTTGCCTTCCTTGATATATCCTAGGGCTAATGGATACTTGCAAACTTTGTACAAAAACACAGCAGTAGCAAGAAGGATTTCGGGTTGTTGAATATGCATGAAGTTACAAGCAAGCATTTTCGAATACAGATTTGGGTATGTTAGACACCTCCTTTCTTGCTGATTTTTGGATATGTTATTGTCGGTATTGCAGTGTAGAACATACTGAAATTTGAGCCAATTCTGAGTTATAGTTTAGGAGATATGAGTTTATCAAGTTGGCTTCTCATGCAGTTTTCTAAGTGTGCTGAGTTTGAGGAAATTTGCTTGCGATGCAGTTTTGTAGAATAAATTTGGAAGGGTTATTGACTTCTGTTAGACTTGAATTTCGGACAAGTTATAGTTGATATAGTATAGTAGATCATACTAAAATTTCAGAAGAATCCATGTTATGGTTTGAGAGATATGAGGTTTCAAAGTTCAGTTTTATAAATGTGCTGAGTTAGAAAAACAGCATGAGATGCTGTTTTGTAAGATAGTTTAGAATAGGCTTTTGATCTCTGTTAAGCTTGAATTTTGGATATGATATAGTTGACATCTTGTTGTAGATCATATTAAAATTTGGGAAGAATCGGAGTTACGGTTTGAGAGTTATTGTGTTTCAAAGTTGACGTTTTATATACGTGCTGAGTGTTAGAGAAAACAGCAAGTGATGCTGTTTTGTGAGATGATTTTGAATAAGCTCTTGATATCCGTTGGACTTGAATTTTGGATATGATATAGTTTACATATTGTTGAAGAACATATTAAAATTTGAGAGGCATCCAGTGAATGGTTTAGGAGTTATGATTTTTCAAAGTCTACTCAGATTTGGGCTAAGTATAAAATTTGTAAAGGGAGTAGTCAACTTTAGGAATTTTTATAAAACTGTTGAATGAACAGTTTGGAGAAATTCTTTCTCCTAAAGTTAGATAGGACATCATAGATAATTTAGGGATTTAATTCGGAATTATTATAAGCTGTTAAGAATTTTATATTTAGAACCGAAGTTAGACCTTTACAATTCTTCCGGAAAATAGAAACATAGGAAAAATGTCAGTTTGGAACCAAATAAAATTTTAGGAGTTAGAAAATAAATTTAGAACCTCAAATAAGAGATTAGACATGAATTCTAGATTTTTGAGAATTTCGGGACCAAGGGTAAAATGGTCATTTTACCCTAAATTAACACTGTAACTAGTTATGTCTTAATACATCATTCGATCTTAGAAGTTTTAGACTTCTAACTACGTGAGAGTGTGCTAATACACTTATCGCCTTTGACAGGCAATTGAGTTGCTACAGTTTACAGAACGAGTGGTTTACAAAGAGTCGAGCTGTATATCAGGTAAGTCCTTTGGGCTTACTTAGCTGACTGCTAAATATGAGTATAAATGATGATGGTGGTGTGTGATTGAAATGTTAGAGAGATAGGTTGTGATATATAATTACCGACCTATATTTTGGCCTAAGAGTAACGGGCGGTGGCATTCTGCTCAGTAGCTCGCGGGGCGCTGGGGGTTTCTTTCGGGACTAGTCCATACGTGGTTTGTAGTGATGCTACCAATGGAAGTCAGCTAGACCTACACCAGTTGGATAAGGAACGGAGGCGAGAACTAATAATAATTCTCGTGTCACAACTTAAATTGAATAATGTGAATCACTTAAATAATAGATAATAAACGGTTGAGTGTCAGCATGATGTTTGTTTATTTTGTTTCTGCTTGTGTTTGTGCTGTTATCATTTTTCTTATATTTGGATAGTTAGCTAACGGTTTATCCGTGTTGTAGATCTGTAGAGATAGACAGTTGCAGAGAGATCCGGAACGGATGGTCAGCCGGGTCCACGTACTCATTAGATGGGGACGGGGGAGTCTTCCATACGTCATACATGTTATGTATCTTTATATATGTTTGTAAGGCTGTCACATGTGTACGTTTATACCATTAAAAATATTATGTTTTAGAAATTGTTTTAAATACATTTGTGCCTTGTTGTAAGATCCAAGTAATGTTGTTGTTAAACCAAGGTCGGGACCCATTGTGAGGTCCTAACCAGTAGCTCCCCGAGTTCCGAGAATTTGGGGTGTTACAACATGGTATCAGAGCTCTGGGTTGGCAACAATGGCACTTGAAATCTTCTGAAAGACCGAATGTATAAAATAACTAGAACCCGAAAGGGGTCTAAGATTTTCAAAACGGATTTCTGTTTTTACACACGTGCATAGTCGGGTTGTTGGGTTAGTAGTACGTCGGACCACCATCGTTCTCCGTGGATCTCTGCAGCTTGGAACGATAGGTGAGTTAGTATAGAGACTTATATTGATAGGTTTTAGTGTAAATTATATAATTGTGTGTGTGTAGTATGCTAGTATCCTAAAGGATATCTTGTATTCTTTAGTTGTGATATCATGAAGCGATTAGCGCCTCATGATAAATCGGTAACGAGTTTGAAGAGTTTTCCACACGAGATAAGGGATTCAGACCAAGATTGAGTATGATACTCTGATGGACGTCTTGGTGACCTTATAAATCATCCGAAGAACGAGTGGGCAAAGAAGTACAGATGTGGAGACAATTTTCACCACAAGTACCGTCCGATGGGAAAGGAATCCCCGAGTCAACTCAGGCAGAAGGAACAAGAAGTCATACAAGGGACTTGGTCGTATGAGGCTGAGAGATGAATTAGAAGAATCATGTAAGAGACGACGAAAGGTCGGATTAGAGATAACGATAAGGGAACAAGAATCATACAGAACGGAGTACAACCAAGATTTGCAGAATAAAAGATGTTACAATCAAAGCAAACGCCGCCACATGTAAGCATGGGTATGAGAGTACAAAGAAGATAAGGTGCTGACCTGAGGCGAAGAATTAAAGGAGTACAAAACAACCATTGACAAATGAGTTTAAAAGGCGTGAAATAAATTTCATCATCATAGAGACGGTTTGACCTACTCAGAGATGCAAGAGTTGCAAGAAATCATGACGTAAGTATCAAATACAGTAGAAGTCTGAAATTAAGACAACGGAATTCTATAAATGTGGCATTACAACACAACACCAAACTAATGAAAGAATTTTATAGACGTCTAGAGGACCCTTCAAGAGATCAACAACGACAAATGTGAAGCTAAATCGATCCGCGTGCTAGTATCTTAATAATAACATGGAGTGAGTTCGAGCAAGGAACCCTAATTAAGAACTTAAGAAGAAAGACTAGACGGCCAGAAAGGACCCCCTTTATGTCATTGAAGACCAAGGGAAGCGTGTGACGGGATTACCACCTATTGGCTAGGAAAAGGGTGCAAATCACAGTTAGTACAGATGGATTATAAAAGAAGAACTAGAGGGGTAAGGAGTATATGATTTTGATAAAGTTCTATGTCAATCAAGACAGGGTGTGTGTAGCATTCCCTACTAGATAAACCGTCAGTAGAGGGAAGTTAAGGTCATGAGAGTCGCGTAGACGTGCTTACAAGCTATAGTAGAAGATCTAGAAAGGACCATTGATATCAGATGGATGACACGGTTGGACTCGAGAAATGGAGTTAGTTCACGGGAGAACTGGAAGTTTGTAATGTAGAACGAGCCAAAGGAGTATAAAGAGATGAGCTCGAGTAAGTAGTGCTCATCAGGAAAATCAATGACAACATGGGTATGTGAAAAGTAATCCGGGAAATTGAGACAAGTCCATTATAGACTAAACGACATCAACCGAGGACGTGCAAGCATCGTTTGGTATTGACGAGTTGTGTGACGCCAAGAAGAGATAATTGTGATTGTGGACCTATGGAGTAGCTTTACCGACCCCTTAGAGGATTTTCTCAAATAGGTACCGGAAACCTTCTTGCGTGAACTAAAGGAATAAGAGAATCGTGTTAGAGATTCTTGCGGGCTGGTTAAGATCAAACTCCGCTCGAGTCAGGGAGTTTGGATCCGGGTTAAAAGAATTAAGAAAGTAGACAGAAAAGTCCGTCTTTCAACCGTTATATTATTCCCTCAAGCCAAGTAAGGAAGGTATTTGATACTTCACCCGGTCAGGACTTATGGTGTAATTGGGAGAAAAGTTTGAGGTTAGTCAGTTTGGAGTCGTAGGAAAGGCCTGTATGACAAGTGGGTGGCAACAACATAAATCGGAGTAGCGCAGCAGAAGCGTGGTGGGTCCTAACCCACGAAGTAAGAAGTTCATTGGTATAGAAAAATAATGTGTCGATTTTAAGATGATAGTGGTTATGGGAATACATTTAGTTGGAAGGAAGAATTTAGTATCGGAATAGAGCCGAGTTGCGTTTGGCATCCGAGGAATATTCAAGGTCCAGTAAACGTGGGGATATAGGAGTACAATGTTGATGGTGTGTTAGCATTTCTCGAGTAGTTATGATCAAAGGATGGTGAGGTGAGATCACCTTGTGTGGAGCGCTGTCATTCCGGACACACTCCATGTCACGTAAGATCTTAGATATGGCGTAAGCAGTTTGGGTTAAGATAAAGATTTATAAATAATATGATGACGTCGATAGAATACAAAGATAGACAACCGGATATTGATTATTAAGTTATATCAAGTTTAAGACCAAAAAAAAAAAAAAAAAAAAAAAAAAAAGGAGCAGATGATGATTCTTCATTAGAGGAACCATATGACTGAGTCATATTAAGAGACAAGACCAAGTGAGTTGTGATACAACTAGCTTTAAGCACTAGTAAAGTGTCGGGAGATGTATAAGGCTGATATCCTGGATCGGATACATGGAACTTGGAGGTGAATGGTGTAGGACAACCATGTGAGACTTTAAAGCGGTTTAGAAGTGTAACCAATTCTTACACGGATTCGGTGGAGAGGTACCTACCATACACGATTTAGGTCACCAAATTGGAAGATCAGACTGTTGAGCCGAATGATACTGGTGAAATATCCGGTAACCACTCTAGAACATGGTAGCAGACGCTTGTAACCTGATTACATGAAAAGATTTGAGAGTCGGTGGCTTATGAAAAGCCAACGAGGCTACATGGGATATGGCGTACAGTATGAGACGTAACCTTTTAAAGATCTATGCCAAGATAATCTCCACCTCAAGAAGGACGAGTTAGGGCTTGACCCTGTAAATGGGGTGGTAGTAGATTGTCTCACGAAGACCGCACGCTTCATTCTGATTAAGGAAACGTGGCCGGTAAGCCGTCTAGCTGAGGAGTTACCAGACATATTGTGAGACTCCATGGAGTATACAGGACTATCGTCTCCGACAGGGATGGATGTTTCACCGCGAGATTTTGGCAGCAAGTACACAATACAGTGGGGACGAGTCTCCACTTTACCATTGCTTATCACCCGCAAACCGACGGTCAGTCTGGGAGGACCATCCAGGTATTTGAGGACATGTTGTGAGCCTGTGTACTGGATTGGGGACATGTATGGCCTGATCACCTTCCCCTTGTAGAGTTTTCATATAATAACAGTTGGTACGCGTCTATTGGGATGGCTCCTTATGAGGCTTTGTACGGGCGGAGATGTCGTACACCATTAGGTTGGGAAGAGCCCAGCAGAGTTGATGGAGTAGCTCCGGATCAGGTACAGGATTGCATCGCTCGGATTGCCCTAGTCCGAGAGCGGATGTTAGCAGCTCAGAGTCGTCAGAAGCCCCACGCCGACAAAAGGCGTCGACCTTTGGAGTTTAGAGTGGGTGCGCAGGTGTGGCTGAGAGTGTCACCTACGAGAGGAGTCAGGCATTTCGGCATTAAAGGAAAGCTGAGTCCCCGATATGTCGGACCTTTTGAGATCTTGGAGAGAGTTGGAGAGGTGGCCTACAGACTAGCATTACCGCCGAGATTAGAGGGTGTTCATCCGGTCTTTCATGTATCTCAGTTGAGAGAGTACATCCCGGATCCGAGACACGTCATCAGCCATGAGGATCTGACAGTTGAGCCTGACCATACATTTGTAGAGTACCCCGTAGCTGCCTTGGAGCGCAGTACTAGACGTCTGCGGTCCAAGGCGATACCTATGTTGAGGATCCAGTGGTCTAGGAGGGGAGCTGATGAGGCCACTTGGGAGACTGAGGAGAGTATTAGACGTAACTATCCCGAGTTCTTTGCGGGGTTAGAGGTTACTCCTGTTTTGACGAGTTAGTACTCGGATGTTGTGTTGTTTGACCTTTCAGCTTGTTATACTGATTGAGTGATTACGTCTTATGTGACACATGTCTGCTGTGGATGATTGAGAAGTTGCTTGTAGCCAACGAAAATGTCTAGAAAATTAAATATGCCAAAGGAAATGCGCGATTTAGAGAATTATTCTAAGTTTCGGGACGAAACTTCTTTTAAGGGGGCACTGATGTAATAACCGGAAAATTTTAATGTCCGTTAAATCTGAAAATAACCAAATTCTGATACATCAATTGGAAATAAAATAAACGAGTTAAAATCTATCATTTTATGTGACCTTGATTCACATAAAATGATGAAACTATGTAACCGGAAATAAATTACATACCTCTAAAATAAGATAAGAAAATTATATTATACGGAATTTAATTCCGTATTTATTTCCACAATTACCTACCGATTCGTACGAGTAACGGGTTTCGTTTCAGCTTATTTCTTAATGGAAGATTAGGCCCATTCTACGAGCCCATCAGCCCATCAGCAATCTCCTAAACTAATCCTAACCCTAAATTAATTAAGTTAACCTAATCTAAACCTATTCTACCACTGCTGCGTGCCGCTACCCACCCCTTCTCTTACCTTCTGCAGAACGTCGACCAGCAGCCCCTTACCTTCTGCAGAACGTCGACCAGCAGCTGCTTCCGCCTTCTGCACAGGACGACTAGCCGCTGCTGCTTCCGCCTTCTGCACAGGACCACTAGCCGCTGCTGCTTCCCCCTTCTGCACAGGACGACTGGGCCACTGCTCCTTCCGCCTTCTGCAAAGGCCGACTGGGACACTGCTCCTTCCTCCTTCTGCACAGGCCGACTGGGCCGCTGCTGCTTCCTTCTTCTGCACAGCTGCCTCTTGTTTCACGAAGACCCCAACCCAGCGAACACAAACCTTCCTCAGACTCCAGCGTGACACTAGTATCGGGGTGAGTCTATCTCGACTTTACTCCTTCTCCTTGCCTTCCTTGATATATCCTAGGGCTAATGGATACTTGCAAACTTTGTACAAAAACACAGCAGTAGCAAGAAGGATTTCGGGTTGTTGAATATGCATGAAGTTACAAGCAAGCATTTTCGAATACAGATTTGGGTATGTTAGACACCTCCTTTCTTGCTGATTTTTGGATATGTTATTGTCGGTATTGCAGTGTAGAACATACTGAAATTTGAGCCAATTCTGAGTTATAGTTTAGGAGATATGAGTTTATCAAGTTGGCTTCTCATGCAGTTTTCTAAGTGTGCTGAGTTTGAGGAAATTTGCTTGCGATGCAGTTTTGTAGAATAAATTTGGAAGGGTTATTGACTTCTGTTAGACTTGAATTTCGGACAAGTTATAGTTGATATAGTATAGTAGATCATACTAAAATTTCAGAAGAATCCATGTTATGGTTTGAGAGATATGAGGTTTCAAAGTTCAGTTTTATAAATGTGCTGAGTTAGAAAAACAGCATGAGATGCTGTTTTGTAAGATAGTTTAGAATAGGCTTTTGATCTCTGTTAAGCTTGAATTTTGGATATGATATAGTTGACATCTTGTTGTAGATCATATTAAAATTTGGGAAGAATCGGAGTTACGGTTTGAGAGTTATTGTGTTTCAAAGTTGACGTTTTATATACGTGCTGAGTGTTAGAGAAAACAGCAAGTGATGCTGTTTTGTGAGATGATTTTGAATAAGCTCTTGATATCCGTTGGACTTGAATTTTGGATATGATATAGTTTACATATTGTTGAAGAACATATTAAAATTTGAGAGGCATCCAGTGAATGGTTTAGGAGTTATGATTTTTCAAAGTCTACTCAGATTTGGGCTAAGTATAAAATTTGTAAAGGGAGTAGTCAACTTTAGGAATTTTTATAAAACTGTTGAATGAACAGTTTGGAGAAATTCTTTCTCCTAAAGTTAGATAGGACATCATAGATAATTTAGGGATTTAATTCGGAATTATTATAAGCTGTTAAGAATTTTATATTTAGAACCGAAGTTAGACCTTTACAATTCTTCCGGAAAATAGAAACATAGGAAAAATGTCAGTTTGGAACCAAATAAAATTTTAGGAGTTAGAAAATAAATTTAGAACCTCAAATAAGAGATTAGACATGAATTCTAGATTTTTGAGAATTTCGGGACCAAGGGTAAAATGGTCATTTTACCCTAAATTAACACTGTAACTAGTTATGTCTTAATACATCATTCGATCTTAGAAGTTTTAGACTTCTAACTACGTGAGAGTGTGCTAATACACTTATCGCCTTTGACAGGCAATTGAGTTGCTACAGTTTACAGAACGAGTGGTTTACAAAGAGTCGAGCTGTATATCAGGTAAGTCCTTTGGGCTTACTTAGCTGACTGCTAAATATGAGTATAAATGATGATGGTGGTGTGTGATTGAAATGTTAGAGAGATAGGTTGTGATATATAATTACCGACCTATATTTTGGCCTAAGAGTAACGGGCGGTGGCATTCTGCTCAGTAGCTCGCGGGGCGCTGGGGGTTTCTTTCGGGACTAGTCCATACGTGGTTTGTAGTGATGCTACCAATGGAAGTCAGCTAGACCTACACCAGTTGGATAAGGAACGGAGGCGAGAACTAATAATAATTCTCGTGTCACAACTTAAATTGAATAATGTGAATCACTTAAATAATAGATAATAAACGGTTGAGTGCCAGCATGATGTTTGTTTATTTTGTTTCTGCTTGTGTTTGTGCTGTTATCATTTTTCTTATATTTGGATAGTTAGCTAACGGTTTATCCGTGTTGTAGATCTGTAGAGATAGACAGTTGCAGAGAGATCCGGAACGGATGGTCAGCCGGGTCCACGTACTCATTAGATGGGGACGGGGGAGTCTTCCATACGTCATACATGTTATGTATCTTTATATATGTTTGTAAGGCTGTCACATGTGTACGTTTATACCATTAAAAATATTATGTTTTAGAAATTGTTTTAAATACATTTGTGCCTTGTTGTAAGATCCAAGTAATGTTGTTGTTAAACCAAGGTCGGGACCCATTGTGAGGTCCTAACCAGTAGCTCCCCGAGTTCCGAGAATTTGGGGTGTTACATAGCCTGACAACAATTTCACCGGATCTTACAACAAGACACAAATAAAGGCAAAACCGAAATACACTTTTATGCAAATGATATGATCCCCGGAAACAAATAAAAGACAACTTCAGCCGAGTTCTCAACTCCAAAGACTCGAACATCAAATACATAGCAATATACATGGAACCATACCCAAAAACAACTCCAACCAAACCCTTCCTAAAATGTACGGAACCCCGGCTGCCCACTCTTCCGGATCTCTCGACCGCATTCCTAACCTGCAAGACAATCTACAACAATCGGTATAAAACCGTTAGCTAATATTCGAAGTATTAGAATCAAGGTGCAAGGCACAAACACAAGTAAATCAACATAACACACAATGTACACCAAATCACACAAGTCCGGTTTATTATCTTTTTATTATTAAGTCGTATCCCGTTCTAATTCAACTTCTTTTGTGACACGAGAATCTCCCGAAACTCGCCTCGGTCCCCACTTACTGCATGGAACGGTACGGATGCCTCCGACCGTCTAACCACACGGGCTAGTCGCCAAGAACCTCCTAACTCTACGCAAGAGCTAGACAAGTTGTCACCGCCCGTTATCATACACTTGGGCCAAATAATATATAAAGGTCGGTAATCCTAATTCCGGTTTTATAAGTTATAATGAAAGCGATAAAACACACACCACCAAACACGCATCGAATCTAATACATAGAATACGAGCTAAGTAAGTCCGGAGACTTACCTCGTCCCCAAAGCTAAACCGATCAACAAAAGCTCTCAACTTCCTGCAGGAAGATACTCAACTCCTGACCAAAACAAGGCATACGATCAATATCTATCTCTCATGCTAGAAGTCCTTAGACTTCTAGCCCAAATGACCTCTATAAGGTCATACAACTCACATGTTAGGATAACACGTTCCTACTCTCGACAATCCCAACAAGATCATACAACCATAATCTCAATCCTCATAAGCTTACAAGATCAACCCAAACACTCAACGTCTTATAACAATCGACAATCCTCAAAACTCACCTAAGGTCCAAACCACTACTTGGTATTCTCACTAGGTTATGCTAGATCCAACCTAGCATGATACTAATACTAAACATAACTAAATCGAGTAAGATCATAAGCTCGGGGGAAGAGGGTACTCACATAACGTCAAAAGACGGAAGACGGTCTAAGGATGTCGACTTGGACTTGTTAGGTCTTTATCGGGACGCTTCCGAACCTAACGCCAAAACTATACAAATTTAGCTTATACACTAAATTTGAACGGAATAGTTTACATATATAAATCTAAGGAAAACCCCACTTTTAAAAAAACAAGTTAAAACCGTAAATATATATTCCGGGAAAATTGTATAACATCATAAACCCAAGGTAAAACTCGTTTTCAAAGCCAACGTTAAAATTCCGTAATTAAGCATTTGATCCATAACCCGTAATTAATCCATCAAGGGCATAATATATATGGTATATATAAATATAAGAATATCCCCGCAATTAAAATCCAAGGTTAAAAACCGATAACACATTTTTCGGGTCAATTTATACACTTATATAAACATGGGGCATAATCTGCAAATAAATTTTTGGGTCCAAAACTGTAAATAATTCTGCAGGGATATATGTTCAAATTTCTCAAAACTTGGGTCAAATATGTAAAAGCAAAATACTAGATACAAACTGTAATTATACCAAATGTGAGGGAGAGCCGGTGCAAATAAGAACAATAGGATTCCCCTTTTTTTTTTGTAAATCGCAGATGTGCAATAGGAACAGAGGAGGCGGCGACATGGGTTAGGGCAGAGGAGGCTTCTCCTGGTGGCGTGGCTTCGGCCAAGGTTGGCTCCGGCAGCAGCTTGCAGCGAGGCCAGGGTTGGGGTATTGGCTCCTGTCCAGTGCAACGGTTACAGGGCGGCGGCATTAGCGGAGAAAGAAGAAGGGCCTCTATTGAACCCGATGCACATACGGGGAGAGAAATCAAGGGAGGCGGCAAGGCTCCGGCAGCGAAGGGAGGCGGCGGCAAGGCGGGGGCTTCGCTTCGGCTTTGACCGGCGAGGAAAGAAGGCGATGGTTGTTTCTGGGGTTCCGGCGGTATTGGCGGCGAAGAGAACAAGGCTTGGCAATGCAGGGTTAGCGGCTCCAGCAAAGACGAGGGCGGGGCATGGCAGCCGATCTGGTGGCGGCAGTGGCGAGGTGTGAGTCCGGTGAGTGGCGGCTACCCTCCCTGGCAAAAGACGCAATAGAGTGGGTAGAGAGAAGGCAGAAAATGGTTCCTCTAGTGACTGTTGGCGAAGAGATGGCGCAGGTGGGCGGCGGGGCTCCGCGTCTCCAGTGACGGCGAGATCCGGTAAGCGAGGGAAGGCGACGGTGGTTGCATTGCTCTAATGGGTGTTGGGTTGTTCGAATCTGACAAAAGATGAAGGGAAGGGGAAGTTGGCTCTCCCAGTGGTGTTGGCGGTAGCCTCTAGTGGTGACGGCGAACCCTACTCCGGAGAGGCCAAACGGGTTGATGGCAAGAGGTTTGAGGAGGGAGCAGTGGCAACGAAGAAAGGTAAAGATCCATGGTGCTGCTAAGGTTGAGCTTTGTTAGAGGGGGGTTGAGCAAGAGATCGTTTTCCTTGCTGTTGTGTGAAGAAAGGTGAGGCAGAAAGGCTACTCCAGTTGCAGGCAAGAACTATCTTCATGCTAGGAAAGGGAAGCTGTGAGGTGAGCGAGGGGTCGGTATGGTGTCTGCAAGGGAGGTAGGGCTGCAGAGGCTAGGAAGAGGAAGGCATGCAGCTGGGCGGCAATCACCCAAAACCAAAATGCCAACCACACGGAACTTAAAAAAAAAAAAAAACTAAAACAAAATAACTCATCCGAAATACTCGGATTGGGATTTTATAATCGGAAAACTTTCTTGACTTTTCCGAAAATAATAACGTGGATATAAGCGAACGTATTAAAAATAATAATATACTCCGGAAAGATATTTCGCGTCATAAAATACTTTTAAATAAATAAATAAATAAGCCATTAAATATCGATAAAAGCCCTAAGAATAAAAACGCAAACGCGCCTAAAAATTGGGGCGTTACACATGTAGTTAAAGATCAATAATGGCGGTTTTGAGTATGGATTTTAGGGAAAACGTTCATCAATTGTTTTCGGTTTGAACCAAAATTGAAGCCATTAAAATGGTATATTGTTGAGAGAATTTGGAATACTTACAAAGATTGATTGTTGTTACACAAAGAATAGATCAGACAGGAGGTTGAAGACGGTCAAAGTTCACGATTTGAAGATGGAGGTTGCGAATGGAGAATCTCACGATCCAATGGAGGTTCCGAATGGCGCTTAATTTTTGGGATGAAATGTTTAGGAAAGAAGACAAACCGAAGATACCGTATCATGCTGTTGCCTTTTTTTATGATTTAATATATATTTAACAAATTAGGGTAGAAGATACCGTATCATGCTGTTGCCTTTTTTTAATTTAATATATCTTTAACTTTTAGGCAGTTATTATGCTACATTACTAATTTGCCCTTAAATAGCTATCTTATTACCCATGATTTATAATTTCTTTTAGCTTTATTTTTTGGAAGAAAAATAGAGGGGCCTATTTGTATCATGGATACAAAAAGGGCCCTTCTACACCAATTTTCTCTATGGGGTGAGTTGGTTAAGTAGGTACATAACGTATTTTTGTGTACATAATAGGTATGTTTTGTAATGTGTAGACAAAGTAGGCACTTAGAATTAAGTAGAAAAAGATTTAATTGAAAATAATGACATTTATTTACCTAATTTGGAGATATTCTCTCCCATAAAAACTTAAATGTTTTCCTAATAAATATTGTAACAGATTTGCAGATAGGTTATTATAGGAAATAGTTTTTAAAAATTTCCTAGAATCTCTCCTAATTGATTTGCTGTAAATATATATTAATATTGTGTATTATCTGAAGCTCTCCATTGTTAAGCGAGATATATATATATCAGAGCTCTTAATTACGATCAACAATGGAGGATTGTACGTAGATGAAAGTCGGTGCTACATAAGACGAAAGTCGATGAAGATATGTTCTACATAACTCAACAAAATTATGTAGTAGATGTGTATTCCTTGTGGATCCGTTATGAATACATATTTTTTGTGACTTTTTACACAACTATTACAATTATGTAGTAAACATGGATAACATATCTTGGAGTGTAGAATATGCATGCCCAATGCATTTTATGAAGCTGATATTTGTGTTATATGTATTAACATTGTGTAATTGAAATTGTGTACGGACATTATGTAATTGAAATTATGTATTAAAATTGTGTATTAATATTGTGTATCATCAAAAGAATACACGAAGTTTGATTAGTAAAACTAGTATAAGGGCGGGGGGGTGGGGAACTCGTCCAGAGTTCGAATCCTACCTTTCACACAATCTTTTACTTATTATAATTAAGAGGAAAATTAAGAATATTTAGTTACCTGATTTAACAAAATTTAATTGAATATTAATAGGAGAAAGAAGAATCAATTTCCTTCCTTTTTATAATGATTATCCAACTCATTTATCTTTATTTTTTATTGATGAAATTAGGGTGCCTAGTTTGTATCTAAGATACAAAAAGTACCTTATTTCACCAATGTTCTCATATATATATATATATATATATCTTATTAAAACAGCACCCATTTTGTCCACGTGTCAATCTCTAAGGTCGTCCACGTCAGCATTTTTTCAATTTATTTACAGATTTGCCACAACGTATTTACAAATTTGCCATTAATTATTTTATAAGGATTTTTTTATTAGAATTTGTAAATAGTGATCATGCCACGTCAATTTTATTAAAATAAATAATTAAAAAAATTAAATCTACTTATCTACCAATCAAAATTAACAAACTGACCTATTTTAACTCGATTTGTTGGAAAAATCTAACGCAAATCTTCTAATTTGACACATTTGTTAAATTTAAAACTAAATCAAAATTTGCTTCTCTAGCTTTATATAAGTAAAAGTGATAATATATCGAGGTAAATATAATACTCGAATAATAATCTTTGTAATAAAATTTTAATTATTTTATTTTATTTATTTAAAAAAACTTAATCCTCACATGTTAGTCATATTAGGTAATAAAAAATATTTTTTTTATAGAATAATATCAAATATGTGATGCATGAAAGTAAAAATATAATATTTTTTATTTAGACAATCCTGCACAAAGTGCGGGCACTAAACTAGTTAGTTGTTGGAAAACAAAATCCATATATTTGTTTATATATTTTCGTTAAATATCAATAAGAAGAATTATAAAAAAAAGCATATACCTGAGTTAGATAATTGTAAAGCTAAAGATCGATCAAATTACCGAATTTCAGAAACTAATTTTCCCGATCAAGAGAACAAACTCTTGATCGATCAATGAACTAAAGTAGATATGATAAACATTCTGATGATTATTTTGATTTTTCTATCGCATGAGAGCTTTTATTCATTAATTATTATGAATATTATCAAATTGAGACCGAAATTTTTTATTTTTTTTAACCAAAAAACCATTTTTTACATTAAATAGAATTTTAGTTTAAATTTAATTTGTAACCAAAAAATTGAAGGGTCAATTAGGTAACTGGGCCTTTTTAAATTATGTTTAATAACTAGGCTTTTTTATATTTTAGGTTTTAGAAAGTATACCCCTTTTTGTATTTTTACCGTGAAACCCTAATGCTCTCCACCATACCATTCTTTCGCCGACTACTCTCCTCTATCTCATTAGTCCTTCCTCAGATACCAGAAGATGGAACATTCTCGTCTGGAGCTGCCAGTGAGCACGATCATGGCCGGCGTAGCCCTTCCCTTCCGGCGTAGCTGGTCAAGGCCTCGCTCTCGGGTCCAGGGTTGGAGGAGTGATGTGTGGCTGTATAATAATTTGTTGGAAAACTAGAGCGTGGCATCTCTCCTTCATTTGTTTCTTTTTCGTCGATTTCTCTTCGTCTCTCCTTCTCTATTCGAAAAAAGCAGAAGCACAACCATCCTTCTTTGTAGAGCCCTTCACTATTCGAAGAAACCAAAAGCTGAAATTTGCAACCAGTATTGTATTGCCCTGAAACCAGAAGTCATGACAAGGCCTTCATTTGTTTCTTTTTCGTCGATTTCTCTTCGTCTCTCCTTCTCTATTCGAAAAAAGCAGAAGCACAACCATCCTTCTTTGTAGAGCCCTTCACTGTTTGAAGAAACCAAAAGCTGAAATTTGCAACCAGTATTGTATTACCCTGAAACCAGAAGTCATGACAAGGCCTAAACTGAAGTTCATTTGATTATGCTGAAATCCAATGAAACCTAAACTAAAATATTTATAAAAACTGAAATTTGTTTAAATTGAAGGAAGCTTAAACTAAATTCCGGTCAGTAAGTTTGATGTAGTTGATTTTGTTGAAATCCAATCATGAACCAGGAAATTCATTTGATCTACTGAGTTTTCTATAGTTGATTTTGCTGAATTTTGGTATGACAATCTGGTATATAGAGCATGTGAGAAATTCTGGTATGACAATCTGGTATGACATAATAATTTCTGGTATATAGAGCATGTGAGAAATTCTGGGATGAACAAATTCTGGTATGAAAAAAAATTATGGTATGAAAAAAATTCTGGTATGAAAAAGTTCTGGTATAAAAAATTATGGTATAAGAAATTTTAGTATGAAAAAATTCTGGTATGAACATATTCTGGTATGAAAAAAATTTTGGTATGAAAAAGTTATGGTATAAAAAAATTCTGGTATAAGAAATTCTGGTATGAAAAAATTCTGGTATATACTATGTACTTCTGGTATGTAATTATGGTATAAATTTATACCATAAAATAAAATTTAAAAAAAGTACAACAAAAGAAAAAAAAAAGTCAAAATAAAGAATGTACGTAAACAAAATTATTTCAACAAAATTTTAGATTGATTTGTAATTGTAATGCCTTTTTCTTTTCTTTTTTACTAAAACAAGAGTTATATACTTTTACCTACCATTAAATGAAAGTGGTAAAAAATTATGGGGTATATTTACTAATTCATATTCTCAAAAAGGTTTAGTATGTCAAATTATCCCAAAATTGAAATATATTTATTTTGATTGCATGGAGCAAAATAATGAGTATCAGGACAATTTACCATTAATCTTTATTTTAGAAAATCAAGTTATCATTTATACAAAAAAAAATCGTTTACTTTGCACGCTGAATAAGATTGCTTTGCACGCTGAATAAGTTTTAATTGCTATAAATACAATGTCCACTTTCTTCCTAGATGTACTCTCTACAACAATAGGTCCTCCTGAAACAAAGTCAAATCAAATCGGCATTCATTGTTTCGTACTACTCAAGGTAATTTTATTCCAAAACAGTGAAAGTTGTTTCGTTTCTTGTGTACGCTCGCATATTTTTCTACCGTTTTTTTTTACAGTATTTATGTTCATCTTGCAATATCTACTTTCTTCTATTTTGATTTAGTATGTGAATGAAGCTTTTGAGAGGAGTGAATGACGATTAAGAATTTATCAACAGTATTTGAAAAAGAAAAAAAGCTTGTAGAAGGTATGTCGATAACGTTGTATGTCCTCAATATTTATCGAAACAAAAAATTGTGATTAGAACAAGTTCCCACAAACTTCATCATATTTGTCACATTGTTATAAGCAATCACAATCAAGCGGTCATTGGAGCTAGGCAAATAACATGTCCTACCGGAATGAAAAGTACTGATTGATTGTTGAACTTCAGTTCCGATTACGTGGTTGACACTGCAAGAATTACAAAGGAACTTAAAGGCGATATGCCCCACCGGAACGAAGAGTTGTGTTTGAGGCTTGCGGCGCTTGTGGGAGGATTTGGTGTCATTTAAGGGGTTGGATTGATGGATTCTCTCAACGGACTCGACATCTGCTTACCTACCTCACCGGAGGAGCGGCGAAAGAAGGTTGTGGTGACGATAATATTAGAGTTGGGGCTACAAGAAGCTTTGTTTGGTTCGGATCCAATGACTTTGCTTATTAACTTAACTAGTTTGGGGCACGGGTATATATTTATGTGTGTGTGGACATTGGTCTGTATAAAAGTATTTTATTTGTTAAAAATGTATTGACAATATTTTTTATGTCATGTTGACTTGTAATTAAAGCAAAAAAATAACAACATAATTGCTGATCCAGTTCGTCATATAAATATGACTACATCTAGAGGCATACCAAGCCGGGAGTGCTCACTATATTTGGGTGTTATAGTTTTTACAAACCAAAACAAAAATTAAAAATGAACAAATAAATGAAAATATCTAAAAGAATTACATAATAAAAATAATACATATATAATAAAATAAGTATTCCACAACAAATGAAGCAGATATAGACCGTGAGCATTCGTGAATCACCTGCTAAAAAGTATAATCAACCTCAAAAATATGTTTTCTACAACTTTTACTATTTAAAAATAAGTATAAAATAAGTACCTCAATCAATATTACAAACACTTTGTTATAGACCATATTATATGGAGTATCTTTCAATTTGTATGATCACATATCATAATCCTCAAACCGTCCCTACTTGTAACCCTTCAAACGGCCACGTAAAATTGTCCATGACTGAATATTAAGATAAATACCACAAAAAACAATTTAATTAAAATGATTTATGTAATTAAATGAATTGAATTAATTAAAGTAACTTTATCCTAAATCCCTTAAATTAAAATTCAATCAATTTAAAATTAATTTAATTTAATTAAATTAATTTAACTAAAATTAAATTAATAAAATTAAAATTAAAATAATTTAACTAAAATTAAATTAATTCATCCTAATTACATTAAATTAAAATTTAATTAGTTTGATTAAAATAAAATGAAATTAATTAAAATTAAAAATAATTAACTTCATCCTAATTACCTTATAACTGCATCTTAATTAAAATGAATAGAATTAATTTAATTCACTTTTCCGAAGTAACATTCATTATATTAAATTAATTTGAAGTTGTTTCATCCGAGTTAATTAACTTCGTCCTAGTTACCTTATAACTTCATCTTACATTAAACTTATAAAATATTCAAATATAATTACGTAACGCATATAGTACTACAAATATTACAGGCCATAGAGAGGCGGAGGCGTCCTACGGCCTCTGCTCGTAGAGAGAGAGAGCACATCCGACGAATAGAGCTCATCCGACGGAGAGTAGCTCTCAGGTTGCTCGTCCGGATGCCGGCACATCCCCATCTCAGCTGCTAGTGAGGATTCCATGAAGTCCACTCCTCATTCGTCGAAGATCTCAACCTCTTGGATGTTGTTCAGAGGCATTTCATTCCTTCTAGATATGTTTCTTGTTCTTTGGCAAGCATCGCAAGAGACAACAAAGTTTTGCACATCTTTAAATAGTGTAGGCCAAAAGAAACCGGATTGGAGTACCTTAGCGCATGTCTTGTGGGAACTAGAATGTCCTCCACAAGGTAGTGAATGGCAATGGCGGAAGCTTTCTACAACATCTTTCGGAATGCATCTCCTGAAAATACCATACATACCTCGCTTGGAGAGTAGACGTTCGTAATGCCGGACATCCTTGAAAGTATTTTCTAACAAACCAAACAATTTATAATATCAGCAATCTATAGTTCATTACCTGTTGAAATTTGATGAAGGCAATCCTCGATTTCATGCAGCTGCTCGTCAGGAAAAGAATCATCTATGGGTAAATCGTCCTTCTTGTTTATGATGTGAGAGAGACGGCTTAGATGGTCCGTCACCGAGTTCTCGGATCCTTTCTGTAACATCCAGAATTTTTATTCCGGATTGTGAGCGAGTTATCGAGGTTCCCACGGTCGCGCCTCAGTTTTTCCGTAGACACGAGGTGTTGAGGGTCGGGTTTTATTCTAAATCTCGTTCTGACCTCTCGTTATTTCACCCTTGCTTTTGGACCCCTCGGTTCCTAGCGTAAAGGGGGAGGATGGGTCAGCTGACCCTTGGGTTCCCTCTTTTGTTGCAGCCTTGTCCTTTTCTCTCTCTCACTCTCTTCCTCATTCACGTTGATCTTCTTTCCCACTCTCTTTCTTGTGCTCTCTTCTTCCATCCTTGATATTGGAGAAGCTTTTGATGATCCTTCCTTCTCTTCTTGTGTAAGTGTCCAGCAAGGGGGTGATGTGCAGTAAGCTTCTTCTTCCCTTTCATTTTCTTCATCTTCTTCCTTGAGCTTCAATGGTGAAAGTCATGGCTTCATCTTGTTTTCTTCCCCTTTGGCTTGCATGTGTTTGGAATCAAGTTTGGGATGTGTTGTATGAGGTTGTGGTGTCTGTGGAACTTTTATGGTGGAGCAAGAAGCTAGGAGGCCTCAACACATCAAGGATCCACCGAAGAAGCCATCGCAGGATCACCCTTTGGAGCTCAACCGCCCAGCGGCTAGACAGCGCCGTAGGGACGGCCATTGCACTGAACCGTAGTGACGGCCAGCCTGAGCCGCAGGGGCGGCCCAGTGAGCCGCATGGGCGGTCACTGGCTCTGCTGGCCCTCCCTTGCGGTCTTCTTCTCCCTTTCGCGGTTGCTCTTCCTCTTTCTGGGCCTATGCCTTTGCTTGGTGAGTTCCCTCCCTTGAGTACGTGCTCATAGATGATCCTAGTGAGTGTTCATGATAGAAGCATTCTAGGTTGGACCTAGGATAGATGAAAATGCTAAGTAATGGCTTGCACCTTAGGTGAGTGTTCGAGGATCTTGATATGTTCAAAGGTTTGTTGATGTATGTTTTGAGTTGACTCGTGGGATGAGTATAAGGTTGTTCCTTGTGAGGCTTGTGAGGTTGAGAGTGGACGTTGTGGTTGTAGGGTTATGGGCTAGGATATGTGTATGCTAGACTAGTGTTGCTACCGTTGAGGTTGTTGAGACTAGGCTTGTTTATCCTAGTATGTGCTATAGGCTATGATCCTGCGAGATCATAGGGTCTACAGGTCTAGGACTTCTAGCTTGTGTTGAGTGTGATGTGAGTATGAGAGATTCTAGGACGCGGTCCTAGAATGTGAGTCAAATGATCTTGCGTAGATCATTTGTGTAGAAGTCTTAGACTTCTTGAGTTGAGCGAGTTGTTGATATAGTTATCTTCTTATGAGCAGGTTGTGGACTCCTTCCCAAGGGAAGCGAGAGTTTGTGAGTTAAGTGTGGCGATAAGGTAAGTCTCCGGACTTACTTAGCTCGTATTCCATGTATTAGATTCGTTGTGTGTTTGGTGGTGTGTGCTTTATTGCTTTTGTTATAACATTTAAACCAGTAATAGGACCACCAACCTTTATATATACTATTTTGGCTCAAGTGTATGATAACGGGCGGTGATAACTTGTCTAGCTCCCGCGAGAGGTAGGAGGTTCTTGGCGACTATCCCGTGCTGGTAGACGATTGGATGCATCATTACCATTCCATGCCGGTAAGTAGGGACCTATGCGAGTTTCGGGGATTCTCGTGTCACAAACCTAAGTTGAATTAGAATGGGATATGATTCAATAATAATAAAGATAACAAACCGGATTGGTGTGCTTCTGAGTATGTTGTGTGCTTATGATGATTTACTTGTGTTTGTGTCTTTCCCATCGATTCTAATGTCTTGAATATGAGCTAACGGTATTATACCGATTGTTGTAGATTGCCTTGCAGGTTAGGAATGCGGCCGGAAGATCCGGAAGAGTGGGCACCCGGGGTTCCGTACATTTTAGGAGTGAATTTTGGTTGGAGTCTAGTTTGTATATTGTTCATGTATATTTTATATCACGTGTGTGGCGTTTGTCTTTGGTGTTGTTTATTGGCTGAAGTCTTTTGTTTGTATACTTCCGGGTTTCATTACATCGCATAAAAATGTATTTTTGTTTTGGCCTTCATTTGTGTCTTGTTGCAAGATCCGGTGAAATTGTTGTTAGACTGAGGGTCGGGACCATTGTGAGGTATCGCCCGTAGCATTCCCGAGTCCCGCGAATTCGGGGTATTACAATTTTTTATCCCAGATCTCTAAGTCGAACTCTTGTAGGAGAAGGATCCAATTGATAAGCCGCGGTTTTGCATCCTTTTTAGTGAGAAAATACCGTATTGTTGTATGGTCGGTGTAGACAATCACTTTCGCTCCCACAAGTTAGGAATGAAACTTTTCAAAAGCGTAGACCAACGCAAGTAATTCCTTCTCCGTCTTAGCGTAGTTGAGTTGAGCTTCGTCTAGCGTCTTGCTAGCATAGTAGATGGCATGGGTGCGTCCATCCTTCTTTTGTCCAAGTACTGCTCCTACGGCTACATCACTTGCATCACACATGATCTCGAAAGGAAGATTTCAATCCGGAGGTTGAATGATCGGGACGGATATTAAAGCTTCCTTAATCTTGAAAAAGGTAAACAATCCCTTGAAAACTCAAAAACCATATCTTTCATTAGTAGGTTAGTCAATGGTTTTGCAATCTAAGAAAAGTCTTTTATAAACCTTCTATAAAATTCTGCATGACTGATAGCATGAATTATAGTCTATATTTTGGGACATGTTTAGACGTTTTATCTTTAATAATCTGCATGTTTGGATGTATATTATATGATTATATCGTCGTTTCATCTACCTTTGCGGGAATCAAGGTCTACACCAAGTTTCGTTGTAATCGTAGGTAAAATGGCACGTTTTGCATCAAAATGGAGCTAAAGGAGCTAAGGAGTCATCGGAGCTACATTCAGGAGCTTAAGGAAGAATCCAGGAAGCATGGAAATGGATTAAAGATTTACTTTGGACCAGATTTAAGAGATTTCACATTCAGTTTAGAGCCACCTCGGTCAGCTACAGTACCATCTCGACCGAGGTGATCCAGAGGAGCGTCCCGATCGAGGCGAATACCTTGGACGCGGCGAGATATATTTTATTCTTGGCTGAGATCTTTTATTTTTGGAAGGAGAGATCTTATATTTTTAGGCTGGATTCTAGAAGGAAGATCATATATTTTGGGGATTTATTTATGAGAGATAGATATATTTTATTAGAAAAATATCTTTTTAAGATCTCTTATCTTTGGAGGGTAGTTTTCCTATATAAAGGGTTGGATTTTCCACAAATCCAACATCCGCTAACGGCAAGAGGCAGCATCCAGCAGTTGAAGGAAGGAAGATTGAAGGAAGGAAGTTGATAGCTTTTATAGCTTTTGTGAAGGGTTTTGTAAGATTCTCTTAGATTTCCTTTTTGTTGATTGTCTTATTGGATTGTGATCCAAGGAACGCTTGTTTGTTTGATAATTGATTCAGTTATTGAAGCCTTATTCTTAAGGTTTTTGTGTTCATTATTCACCTTCTTCCCATATATTTGATTATTGCTTTCATGATGATGATTGGCTAATTTCTTTGTGTGATTCTAGGGTGATTGGCTGAAGGTTGTGGGAAAAACAATGATAGAATAATCTTAAATTCCAGTAGGACCCTGAAAGCTCGAGTCTTTATCCTTAACCCTAGAACATCTCGCTCAGTCGATGAACATCTCGGCCGGGGTGGAATTTGTCTGACCGAGGTGACTTATCTGATCCGAAACTGAGAGTTAAGTGTTAGAGTTTGTCAAATCCTATTCTTATTACACCTTTCCTGGTTCAATGCAAACCTAGGATGAGACTTACCCGGTAATTCCTTTGTTTGTTTACCCAAGATCATAAGTGTAGGTAATAAAGGTTTATCCTTTATTGGGGTTTGAGTGTGCCTTCATCCCATCTTTGTGAGTTAGCCTGAGACTTACCCGGTAAAGGTTGATTCTATTCCCTTAGTTGGTGTGTTGGTTTGAGCTTATAGTTCCTTTCCTTAGTACCTTGAAACTTACCCGGTAATAGGTTCTTTGGCTTGGGATTGTGAGTAGTGAGACTTACCCGGTGATCTATTCCACTTTAGTAACATCTTCCCTTTGCAAAATCTCAACTTTGTCCGCTTATCTTGAGATCTTGAGTTGGAACCACAACTAGATGCTTTAATCCCTAGAATTGCATATTTCCTTAATTGACTTTTTATCATCTTTGATTGTTTAATCGCTTTTGTGGTTAGTAATTACATAGACTACCTATACTTGCTTAGGTTTCACCTAAGTCCCTGAGATCGACACCCCGGAATTTCTTGCTTTTACTACGATTGACCCGTACACTGCGGGTTCACATCCTTGTTTTTAGCAAACGTCTTGGGTTATAAATTTAAAGCTTGCACACACCATTTGGAGCGAACAATGACCAAAGAAACTTTTTATCCCTTTTACCGATGATGGTGGAGGTAACTTCTCGATGGTCTCTATCTTTGCCCTATCAACCTCGATGCCGCGGTTTGAGATCAAATGCCCTAGAACAATGTCTTCGCTAACCATGAAGTGACACTTTTCCCAATTCAAGACAAGGTTAGTGTCTTTCCATCTTTGAAGACCTAGAGAAAGGTTAGCTAAACAATCATCAAAAGATGAGCCATAAATTGAAAAATCATCCATAAAAACCTCCATGATATTTTCTATATATTCGGAGAATATGACATCATGCACCTTTGGAAGGTGGTTGGTATCAATATAATTAAAATATTATATTTTAAGGGTAAAAATATTAGTTATTGTTAAAGTTCAGCATTAATAGACCGTAAAGCAGGATTTTGTGTACTTACGAGTGAATATACGCTTTCGATCCAAACCCAACACATTTTTTTGTTGAGGAAATCCAAACCCAACACATAAGTTCAATGAAAAATCATTTGGCAATCTGAGGAGTAATCTACCGAATTTATATACTACACTCGGATTCTCCCAACTTTAGAGGTGAAAAGTTATTATCTCCATCCAATACACCCCCGCAAGTGTAAATAGGGAACAAACACAAATAACATTTTTACCGGTTGGATACGACGTCGTTTAGAGTCTAACTACTATCATACCATGTTAAAGTCCGACACAAACGCATTATAGAACATGTTGCGTGAATTATACACAATACACTCAAGCTCAACACATAAGTCCACTGGGATGTGGGTTGAGTTATATCTTACAATCAATTGAAAATAGAAGGAATAATGCACCAATCTTTATTCATCTAGAAAATTATCTAGATACTCAAAATATATAGAAAACATCATGGAGGTTTTTATGGATGATTTTTCAGTTTATGGCTCATCTTTTGATGATTGTTTAGCTAACCTTTCTCTAGTTCTTCAAAGATGGAAAGACACTATCATTGTCTTGAATTGGGAAAAGTGACACTTCATGGTTAGTGAAGACATTGTTCTAGGGCATTTGATCTCAAACCGCGGCATCGAGGTTGATAGGGCAAAGATAGAGACCATCGAGAAGTTACCTCCACCATCATCGGTATTTCTTAATCTTATATTATTTTTACCATATTTTAATTACAATTATGCCACCTAGGATTTTTTGGCAAATATTTACAATTTTACCATATTTTAATTACAATTATGCCATTATTTAATAACATTTTTTAAGTCAAATTTAAAACATTTTCCATCTCATCATTGTAATTAAATTATGGTAAAATTGTAAATATTTGCCAAAAAATCCTAGGTGGCATAATTGTAATTAAAATACGGTAAAAATAATATAAGATTAAGAAATACCGATGATGGTGGAGGTAACTTCTCGATGGTCTCTATCTTTGCCCTATCAACCTCGATGTCGCGGTTTGAGATCAAATGCCCTAGAACAATGTCTTCGCTAACCATGAAGTGACATTTTTCCCAATTCAAGACAAGGTTAGTGTCTTTCCATCTTTGAAGAACTAGAGAAAGGTTAGCTAAACAATCATCAAAAGATGAGCCATAAACTGAAAAATCATCCATAAAAACCTCCATGATGTTTTCTATATATTCGGAGAATATGACCATCATGCACCTTTGGAAGGTGGTTGGTGCGTTGAAAAGTTAGAACGACATTCTTCTATAAGAGAACGTACCCCAAGGACACGTAAAGGTGGTCTTCTCTTGATCGTTTGGGTGGATGTGGATTTGAAAGAATTCGCTATATCCATCCAAGTAGTAGAAGTGTGAGTGTTGTGCCAATCTCTCAAGCATTTGATCGATGAAAGGAAGAGGGAAGTGATCCTTCCTCGTTGCAACTTTCAACTTTCTGTAGTCGATGCACACATATAATAAAATAAATAAATTCAGTAATTAATTTTATATAAGAAATTCATGTCTTACTCTTTTTTTTTAATAGAGGGGTTAATTATTTTTACCTATCATTAATGAAAGTGGTAAAAAGGCGTATACAAACCAAAAGAAAATATAAAAGAATCTATTTGGCCAAATTCTTTGTGTATATATTTGAAATTTTAGGGTTAGTTTTGCAACATTATGGTTAATTCTAAAATATACCCAAAATAAATATACGTACAAATATACCCTAAAGAATCTATATATTCTACTAAAGTACACTACAATAATGGTGACGTGGCGACCCCACAATTTTTCTCAGATTAAATCTTTTACAAAATCACGAATTAAGCCAATAAAATTTTCTTACTAAAACAAAATCTAAAAACAAATATTTTTTTTAAATAATCTATTATAATTAACAATAATTAGTTAGTGGACCATAAACTTTTCCTGTACGTTTTATCAAATAATAATATTCCATGATAAATTTGTTCTTATTAAAACAAAATCTACAAATCTTTTTTAACTAATCTAATAAAACAAAACTAATTAGTTAGCTCACCATAAACTTCTCTTGTACGTTTTATCAAACAATAATTATCAAAATCTACTAAATCTATAAATATATAGTGATTCCACGAGTTACGTTGGTTGACCATAAACCCTAAACTTCTCCTGTACGTTTTATTTCTTACACTATATATGTAGATAATATCCCATCAAGCTTCCATTCACTTTTTGACGATCAATATTGAGCATATCTCCTACGTGTTTTATTTGAAGATATTTCTAAGTTGATTTGTCTGAATTTTTAGGTTATTGCCTACGTTCTTATACTATCATTCCTTTTTTTTATACTGATTGTCAATCCTTGCATTCGTTTTGATAACATTTATTCATTCCGTGATTTGTTTTCAAGAACTGGTGTTTTAACAAGCTGGAAGAACAAGAGTTTCAATAGTTTGCAAATAACCCATCTATTTTTTTATCCCTTTTTTATTCTAGATCTTTCATTACTTTAAAAAAATTCAAAATTTTCATCTACAATAAACCTAATAGCCTCTATGGTTGGTAGCCACTAGCCAACCATTTTTGTTTTTTTTTTTTTTAATTTTTTCTTTTTTTTCAATCTCAACCATGAATTTCATGTCTAGCCAAACATTTTTGTTTTTTTACAACCTTTGCTCGCTTAGGGTGATGCTGACAGTGGTCTTGATCGTCTCTGGGCAAAGAAGAAGGTTATACCATTTTTAGAGACATTTTTGTTGCTTCAAGGTTGATACCTGAATGTTGCGTTTTTGCTCATACCATTTTTATAACTCCCGGTATGTAATTCTCTGGTATGTAATTCTTAATTCTAAACTATGACATAAAATCAGTTTGTTTGGTATAACTTCCGGTATGATAACTTCTGGTATGATAACTTCCGATATGATAACTTCCGGTATGATATGATAACTTCTAGTATGATATGATAACTTCCGGTATGATATGATAACTTCCGGTATGATAACTTCCGGTATGTGAAGCTCCGGTATGTGAACTTGCGGTATGTGAAACTCCGGTATGCATTCCAAATAAATAAATAAATAAATAAAGACAAAAAAAGACAAAAAAAAAATAACTAAAAAAAATAAAAATTCTGGTATTTATAACTTCCGATATGAAATGATAACTTCCGGTATGATATGATAACGTCCGGTATGATATGATAACTTCCGCTATGATATGATAACTTCCGGTATGTGAACTTTTGGTATGTGAAATTCCGATATGTGAAATTCCGGTATGTGAAATTCCGATATGTGAAATTCTGGTATGTGAAAATTCCGGTATGTGAAAATTCCAGTGTTGAAAATTCCGGTATGTGAAAATTCCGGTATGTGAAAAATTCTTCATTCCAGAAAATAAAAAAAATAAAGAAAATAAAAAAGAGAAAAAAATTTATTAAAAAGAATTTTTTTTAAAAAAAAATACAGTTTTTAAAAATTAAAACTTACACTTAAATAACAAATAACAAATAACAAACATTTTTTTTTAAATAGAAGGGTTGATTAGTTTTACCTACCATTAAATGAAAGTGGTAAAAAATTATGGGGTATAGTTTCTTTAACAAAAACCAAAAAGAGCCTAGTAGACCAAATTCTTTTAATAATAATTATCAAAATCTACTAAAGGGGGTGTATTCAATCCAGAGTTTAAAATTTTTTGACTGATTCTTAATAATCACAGAATTTGCTGATTCTGTGGGATATTTTAATTCTATATAGAGTCAATACAGATTCTGTGAAAATCTTATGTGTTGGGGAAATATTTCTATAGAGTTTAGGTATGTATATAAGTAATAAAGAATCCTACAAAATTAATGATTTAATAGATTTTTTTAAAATCAACAAACTTTTAAATACCATATGAATTTTATGGAAAATTTTAAATCATAGTTGAATACCTAAAAATTTATGTGGACTTTTATAAATCTATATTAAACACCCATAGACTTTTAAACTCCAAAAAATTCCTGTAAATTATTAATTGAATACACCCCCCTAAATCTATAAATATATATTGATTCCATGATTTACGTTGGTTGACCATAAACCCTAAACTTCTCATGTACGTTTTATTTCTTACACTATATATGTAGATAATATCTCATCAAACTTCCATTCAGTTCTTGACGATCAATATTGAGCATATCTCCTGTACGTTTTATTTGAAGATACTTCTAAGTTGATTTGTCTGAATTTTTAGGTTATTCTCTACGTTCTTATCCCCTTACTATCATTCCTTTTTTTTATACTGATTGTCAATCCTTGCATTCATTTTGATAACATTATTCATCCCGTGATTTGTTTTCAAGAATTGGTGTTTTAACAAGCTGGAAGAACAAGAGTTTCAATAGCTTGCAAATAACCTATCTATTTTCTTATCCATTTTTTATTCTAGATCTTTCATTACTTTAAAAAAAATTCAAAATTTTCATCTTGAATAAACCTAATAGCCTCTATGGTTGGTAACCACTAGCCAACCATTTTTGTTGTTTTTTAATTTTTTCTTTTTTTTTCAATCTCAACCATGAATTTCATGTATATTATAAACCTCATACCTTTTGTATCTTTATTAGATTTCATTATTTTTATTTCAATACTTCTCTTAAGATTTTTTAAACATTTAAATCAACTGCAAATTCATTTTTTTTATAAAATATTTTGTTTTAAAAATTATTTGATTAAGTTTTGTTTTTTAAAATTTAATTATTTCTTTTATAAAATGTTAAATCCGTTATTTATTTATTTTCGGTTATTTTATAAAATAAATCGATTACGATTATTTTTCTAACAAATAAGATTCGATTGATGCCAATTTTGATTTCTTTTTAAAAAATATAATGACTTTGATTACTATTACCGTTACTTATAAATGTTTAAAAAAAATATATTTTCGAACGTAACAAGAAAAATGTTAAACAAAAAAGTGTTTGTTTTACTAAAAAACTGTTTTCGGTTTTGATCATTGAGTTTTAAAAAAACCTTTTTAAATCCATTTTTTTGTTCTTATTACTTCGACTACAACTCTTCAGATTTGATAATTAAAAATTTTTATTCATATTCCAAGAGAAATGTTTTTTTATTTATTTTTTTGTTCTTATTACTTCGACTACAACTCTTCGGGACATCAAATTTTTTAACAGTTTTTTTTTGTTTTAACAATTATTTCAACTGTAAATCTTCATTATATTACACCTTTTTTTTTCTAGATTCAATGTTTTGAATATTTTATTTTTTTTATTCAAGTTCAATTTTGTTACAACTATTTTCACAAAAAATAAGATTTGAAAATAAAAATACTAACTTGAATGGTATTTTTGCATGATTTAGAACATTGTTTTTGTGTACCCATTGGAGTTTTTTTAATAATTATTTCAAATATTTGTATTTACTTTTAAAAAAATTTCAAATCTTTCTTTACTTTGAAAAAAAGTTTAGCGAGCAACAACAAGTATTTTTAAATGATTTGATTACCGGTTTTTGAGAATTTTCTCTTAATAAATTATTTTAACAACTATTTCAACTACAAATTCGGTTTTTTACACTCGGATTTCTTTTTTTGTTTTAACAATTTATTTTTATTAAGTTTCATTTTTTAAAAAAAATTCAGATATTTCGTTTACTGTTACTAAAAAGATTTTTGGATTTTACCGTGACATGAAAAATGTATTAAAAAACAAGTGCTTCTTTTATAAATTGTAAAATCCGTTCTTTATTTATTTTCGGTTATTTTATAAAATAAATCGATTACGAATATTTTTCTAACAAATAAGATTCGATTGATACCAATTTTGATTTCTTTTTAAAAGATATAATAATTTAGGTTACCGTTACCGTTACTTAAAAATGTTTTTAAAAAAATATATTTTCGAATCATAACAAGAAAAAATGTTAAACAAAAAAGCGTTTGTTTTATTAAAAAACTGTTTTCGGCTTTGATCATTGGGTTTTAAAAAAAAATCTTTTTTTAAATCCGTTTTGTTATTTTTATTTTCTGGTTTTTATAGAAACATAATTCGATTACTATTCTTTTTCTAACAAAGAATATTCGGTTGTTACAATTTTTGATTTATTATGCTTTTAAAAAAAAGAATAATTTGAATATGAATTTATTTTCTGAAAAACTGATTTTTTTAAATTCTGTAAACAAAAATCAAAAAAAGTTTCGGATATTTGGTTACCATTACTAAAAAAGTTTAAAAAAATAAATAAACAAATTCTTAATCGTGACAAGAAAAATGTTTTAAAAAAAGTGTTTCTTTTAATAAATATTAAATCTGTTTTTCAATCAACAGATAAGATTTGTGAACCTTTTATTATTTTTCACGCCATCTTTTAAAATATGTAACGCAGTCTTTTAAAATTCATGTTTAAAATTAGATTTTACGCAATTTTGTAATGCAATTTAATTATTTTTATGTAATTTTTTAAAGCAATTATATTATTTTCTACACAATTTTTTCAAAATTTATAACCCAATCTTTGATAAAAGCAAATTTATTTTTAAAATCGATAATAATATTATTTAAAAAACATCAAATATATAAAGATACTAGCTCATTATATTTAGACGTAAATAGATGAATAAAAAAAGCCCTAAAAATGTCGTTCCACTGCCATCTCATGGTGAACTTATTTCTAATTTGTGGGATGGGAAAAAAGGAAAAGAATGAGATAAAAATGAAGGGCTGTTTTAAATTATTTTTTTCTTCCCCGAGGATGAAACGGAAGCCAAATTTTAAAACGTGAATCTTTTTATGTTTTAACAAGAAAACATCTCCAAGGGTCATTACGATTTACGATATCTTGAAGGCCCATAGGAACGCAATTAAGAAAACCCCGCGGGTAAAGGGACCCAAATTTCACAATTTACGAAACTACAATCAGATCATCCCCTTCGATTGCGACCACAATCGCCACCGCCACAGCGACGCTCTCAACCGCCGACAACAAAATACTCCCCCCACCGTCCTGCAGTTCTCGTTGTATTTAGAGGCGTTGAGAATCCCTAAACCGAATTCGATGTACGCTTGACTCATCGTTCTAGATCGCCCCCCCCAGAAAACACCCCGGGAAAGGTGAATTCTCTCTACCGATTTCTTTCTTTTATTCTGCTAGAGAGATCCGTCTCCCTTTTCACCGATTTTTGTATGCTTTGATTTTATTTTTATTTTTTCTTGTTTTATTGGGATATTTTTGAATTCATCTCCGCTTCCATGATCGCAGAACGGCTAACAATTTCCGATCGGTTTCTTTTTTTTTTGCGTCTTCTTGTATGTATGTTGAATTTCTCCGATCTTTCCTGTTTAATTGATTCTAATTTTGATGATCAAGATGCTTGGTGCTCGAAAGTAATGAATTCCAGCTTCGGAACGTTTAGCTGCTTTTTTGGTTTCGCTCTCTTTTTTCTTGTGAAATTCTTGGTTCTTGGTTTGTGCCTTTGTGTTGAAACAAGTTTAGAAGGTGGAGAATATCACTGGCAAATTTGTGGCCTTGGAATTTTTCTCCGATGATGACATCCAATGGAAGTAGTGGATCTGCAATGAATTTGACATACTTGTGATGATCAAACTACCTGATGAATCTATTTGTTAGTGGATTTGACATGCTTGTGAGTTGTGATGATCAAACTACCTGATGGACATGTGGTTTACTATCTCGCTGTGGAATGTAATTTCATTGGTTTTTAGTATAATGGATTTTCATTAAAGCTGTCTGCCGATGGAATTTTAACATGTGTTCTCGTTGCACAATCTAAGAATTAAGAGTTGGGAAGGGCTTTTGGCTTTTTGGCTTTGTCTGTGTTTAGAAGTTTTTTTAGCCTGTCTTGCTTTATGGTACTTTGCCTTATTAGTATTTAGGTAATGCTGTAATTCCTATAGTAGAGCCTTTTTATTGATCAGTAATATCAAGTATACATGCATAGTTGTGGAGAGAAAATCTGAAGCCTGTTTGCATTAGACTCAAGTTTTTTAAATCCTAGCATACAGTCTTCTCCACGGGAATGCCTCCACCCATGGCAGCTTTTTTATGTGAACAAGCGCTTTCATGAGTTGTTCTTTCTTTGAGTCATTCTAATGTACCTCCAACATTGGTTCTTTTTATTTTTATGATAATCTCCTTTTTCTTTTCTTGAAGATGCTGTACATCGTATCGAAGCTAATCATTTGTCATATTTTCATCTAGTTGTCTGCAGATTAAATGTTGTGTATCGCGATAGAAGGAACAGTTTCGACCCTTCAAATTTTCAAGCTTTGTTTGTTGAATAATGGCTGTTCTGATGGATAACGCGTCAGAAGTTTCTTCGAGGGAGCGTGTCCAATTCCTTTACAACAAGGCATGTAACTGCGTGTTGCAACTTTTTTATTTTTGTTCAAGAAATATATCTTCTATATTCAGTTAAACTTCTTCCAAATTTAGCACACTATGGATTATAATAGGGCTGTGCATGAATGGACTGCGTCGTATTACATCTTTCTATCTTGTTCAAGAAATATACCTTCAATGTTCAGCTAAACCCCTCTTCCAAATTTAGCATACTATAGATTCTAATAGGGATGTGCATAAATGGACTGGGTCATAAACATGAATAGGATTGGACTGTAAATTATTGTTTGGTACAGTCCAGACTGGATTGGACCGTACCATATTTTTTTTTTTTTTTTTTTTTATACCGACCAATGCTGTCCAATCCGTGTCAGACCGTATTGAGGCATCTAATAGCTCTAATTTTAACAAAAATATATAACAGTCTAATTCAGACGGACCGTAATTGTCCTGGCCACTGTCTAGTATGAAGTTTATGGTCTGGTCCAAAACGGTTACACAACTCTAGATTTTAAGTTTCTTGTAACATTTGGTTCAGTATATACTGGGTTTCTTTATCCTGCCTTCGTGGTGCATAGAGTTCTCTTATTTCCTTTTGTGTGTTCACTTCTTCAGTAATAGATGTTTGGTCTTTCGAAGTTAGGTAATGTAAAAATCAACTTCATGCATGGGAAGTGTTTTGTTTTCAACAGTGACCGAATAGTCTTTGTTATAGAATTACATCCTTTAATGTAAAGACCTTGAACATTGATTCTTCTGACGCAAAATTTTTATCTTCTTGTAGAATGTTGAGTTGGAAACAAAGCGACGCAAATCAGCGCAGGCCAAAATTCCCTCTGATCCAAATGTGTGGCAACAGTTGCGTGAGAACTTTGAGACCATCATACTTGAAGATCATGCTTTTGCTGAACAGCATGAGATTGAATTGGCATTATGGCAGTTGCATTATCGGCAGATAGAGGAACTTCGGGCTAATTTTAATGCATCCATGGCTCTGGCGAGTTCTCCTGGGCAAGGTGGGAAAACGGGCTCTGTACGATCTGATCGTGTAGCCAAAATTCGTTCTCAATTGAAAACTTTTCTTTCTGAAGCCACTGGGTTTTATCATGAGCTGATGTTGAAAATCAGAGCAAAATATGGATTGCCTCTGGGTCATTTCTCAGATGACACAGAAAATGAGGCAATCTTGTTGAAAGAGGGATTTAGATCTGCTGAGTTGAAGAAAGGTCTGATTTCATGCCACCGTTGTCTAATATATTTGGGGGATCTTGCACGATATAAGGGTATATATGGGGAAGAGGAATCAAAATCGAGAGATTTTGCTGCAGCCTCTGGCTACTATATGCAAGCATCTTCATTTTGGCCTTCAAGTGGCAACCCTCATCACCAGGTAAATTAAGCACTTGTTTTCAACTTATGATTAATGTTACATTGCTTGATTCTATTTTTAACAATGTCTCATATATTTTGTGTTTTATGGTATTAGCTTGCCATACTGGCTTCTTACTCGGGTGATGAGTTTGTGGCCATTTATCGCTATTTTCGAAGCTTGGCTGTTGAGAATCCCTTTTCAATGGCGAGAGACAATTTGATAATAGCATTTGAGAAGGTATATCTTGCTGAAGTTATATTATGAATGTATGTTCATTTGGGTTTTTGTTTCTTTGCATATTTTTCTGTATCAGAAGAGTGATGTGGCCTTGAGCTAAGGAAACAATATGCACTCTTTACTTAGTTGCTGCATGCTATTGCTTTCAGAAAACGAGACTTGCATTTCCCTCCCACTTATTATATTAAAAGAAGGGTTTGAAGACTAAAAAGCTCATATTTGGTGTTATGGCTATTTGAAATCCTGTTGGGCAGATTGGGCGCCTAGTTGAGTAGATTCAAATTCTTTTCTTTCCCTTTTTAGCTTATACATCTACTTGGTACTTGAACAAGTACATTGTTTTTGGGGATTTGTTGTTTGTTTCCTTGTTCTTGAATTTGTTTGTATAGAAAAAGGTTTGATTTCGAAGACCAAAAGGGAAGGTCCAAACCTGTATTGATTTATAAGGAAGCTGATAAAATTGAGGTACTTTTTTTGCAGAATCGGCTGAATTATTCTCAGCAGGTTGCAGGCACTAAGACTGCAGCATCCAGGTATGTACCTGTGCGGATGAATGGGAAGGGAAGAGCTAGAGCTGAAGCTAGGTTTTCCAGCAAGGATCACAAAGTTGAGACTGGTCCTGTTAAAGATAAAGGAGCTAGTAACAATGCTACCACTAAAACCTTCACTGTTAGATTTGTCAGACTACATGGTATTCTTTTTACACGTACAAGGTATGTTTCTTTTGCATGTTTGATGTTCAAGTAGCTCTTTGTCTTTGGTATCCTATGTGAAGGGACCTAATTTTGACGGTAGAATTGCAGCATGGAGACTTTTGCAGATGTGCTATCAATGGCTAAGAATGATTTTCTAGAGCTTCTCTCTTCTCGCACAGAAATAGACCAAATTTTTGGCTCCAATGCTGCAGAAAGCGAGCTTTTTATTGTGAGGCTTGTGGCTATTATAATCTTTTCTGTGCACATCGCTAGCAGAGAACCTGAGGATCAGTCGCATGCTGAGATTTTACAGCGAGCTGTTTTACTTCAAAATGCACGTGTTGCTTCCTATGAGTTCATGGGGCTTATACTTGAGAGATGCTTAAAGTTGCAGGATCCCTTATCAAGCTTTTTATTGCCTGGTGTTCTAGTATTTGTTGAGTGGCTAGCTTGTTGTCCAGAGAGCGTTCATCTTGGGGAAGAAGAGAAATTAGCTAAAGTTAGAGCATCCTTTTGGAAAAACTGTGTTTCCATATTCAACAAACTTGTGTCCTCTGGCCTTTTAGATGAGGCTGAATCCTGTTTGATTAACATGAGCAGAGATGTGGATGGTGAAACTGCAAATCAACTTGCTCTTTGGGAGGATTATGAGTTGCGAGGATTTCTGCCTCTTCAACCTGCACAGCTGATTCTCGACTTTTCAAGGAAGCACTCTTTAGGGTTTGAGGGTGGAAATAAGGAGAAAAAAGCCCGTCTCCAGAGGATAATTGCTGCTGGCAAGACTTTGTCTGGTGTTGTTCGAGTGGGAGAGCAAGTCGTATACTTCGATCTTAAGTTGAAGAAATTTGTATTTGGTGCAGAACCTGAAATGTCGTGCGAGCTTGCACTTAAAATTCCTGAAGCTCCCCAATTCAATGAAGAAGATGTTGCAACTAAGACGAGGATGGATTCTGTCATTCTTAAACCACCACCACAACTATTTGTGGATGGGGAAGATGATGAAGAGGAAATTGTGTTTAAGCCATCTGCAGCTGATAAGATTGTCGATGCAATAATTCCTACTTTGACCCCAGACAATGTGTTATTAACAGTTGTTGATGCCCCAACATGTAACTTAAGCAGTTATGTTGCATCGGTTGCTCCTGATGTCGGTATACTTGGACAGACTTCCTTTGATACAAATGCAACAATCTCTGTACCTCTTTATAATGGTGTAGCTCAGCATGCATTGCCTATCCAACCAAAGCCCTCAAATTGGCAACTGAAACAAGAAGCTTCCATTATAAATGGGTTTGGGAATTCAAGCTTTATGGAGAATGGGCATTCTATGAATATGAAAATGCAAGAGCAGTATGAAAGTTTGCAGCCTCCCTCACTTTCACTTCCTTCTATGCAACCTCTCCCTGATACTGTAATGTCATCGAAATCTCAGTCCAACCTAACTTGTGCATATACACAGAATGGGGCTTCGATTGTGCCGGCGTCACTTTTTCCTGTTGGTTCGAAAAAAATCCCAGTGAGTAGGCCGGTGAGGCATGTAGGTCCTCCTCCTGGTTTCACTCCTCCCTTGAAACATTCTGCTGAGATGAACATGAAAGACGATGACATCTGCATAATGGATGATTATAGCTGGCTAGATGGTTATCAAATGCCATCCACTAAATTAGGGTCGGAGTTCAATAATTCGTGCAGTTTAAGCAAGCAAAATTATAATGATGTGAACAAGTGCAGCAGCATGAATGGGATGGTTACCTTTCCTTTTCCTGGCAAACAAGGTTCTGCCTTTCAGGTTCCAGTTGAAAACTCTAACAGGTGGCAGGGGTACGACTTCTCTCAGCCCCTGAGCCTTTACCCGGAACAGAATCTTGTGCAGAAAGGAAATCAACAGGCTATGCCACTGCAAAATCAGTTTCAAGGTCGATCTCTCTGGGAAGGTTATTTCTTGGTGTGACATCATTATATACTGTTGGATGGTAAGTGATATTTGTTTCTGCTTTGGTGTGGACTGTTTTGGTTTCTGTATCGTGCAGCTGGTTTCTTTTCTAGTTTTTGTTAATAAAAAAATCTTTGTTGAATCTATGAAGAAACCTAACCAGAGGAATATCAAAGAGGCAATGGACATTGATGAGTTCAACCTCACTTTGGTGCTGCATTGGTGTTATGTTCTTTTGGAGCTTGAATGTTCTTGTAGTACTGCGGAAGCAGGTTTTAAACCAGGTATGTCTTTCCTTTGATAATGTTTATTTCCCTGGAAGTAAATTGAAATGTATTACAGCTTAGCAGCTTAATTGATATGGTGCAGCGGTGAGGAGAGTCTCAGACTTGTTGGCTACACAGATGAGAGGCAAAGAAAGAAGGCCATAAAATACTGGGAATTTGAAAGGGTAAGTTGTTGTTACAGATATGGAGTGGGCTGGGCTATATAATAGGATGTTTGGCTGTGGCTGCTGCTCTGTCTTCTCCAAATGCTAGTCGAAGTGGCTAGCTTTATCTAGTACCCATCACAAGGGGAGATGTTTTAGTTTACGATTGCAACTTCAAGGGTATTCAGTGGGTTCTGATGTTGAAATTCTAGGAAGCGCCTCGGAAAGTTTGTGAAATGTCGAGTCTGCAGAGGCTTATTATGATGTTTTTGAGCTTGTCTTTCAATAAGTGTGTGGCATTAGGGAGTGTAGCTACTCTGGATGCTGTATTGTCATGTTCTTTGTGTTTGTTTGTTTTAATGCCCATAATGGGCAGGAACTTTGCTATTCAATAACTCATGGTTTGTGCTATTTATATGTGGTTAAGATGTTTGTCATTTTATTTCGTTGGAAGCCCATAATGAGCATGTTGATGAACAACTTTTGGTGAAGATTATTCACTTAAATGGCTAATTCGGACTGAAATAAGTTGGGGACACTTCCGAAACTGCAAAGTATGTGAATCTCTCCTTGAGTTGAACATGAAGGATGTGCGCCTTCACAACTTTTACAGGAATCATACTTTTGTAGAGTCACTTTGTTTAGTTCAATAAGTTGGGGAACATTCTCTTCAGTTCTTGAAGGATTCATCATCTTGACAAGGAACGATAATGGCAAACAAAGAATGAGAATAAGTAGGCATGAAAAGAAAGTTAACTTATTTTCCTAATTAAAGACATATAAACACCTTTGAGCCACTCAAGGAGCATTTTACAATGTTTCAAAACTATGTGTTTAACAAGGTCAAGAAGTAGGAAGAATTTGAGAACCTATTGTACTATATTCACCCAGAAAATATGGAGGTTGAATCATAAAGACATTATTTGATCATATTCTAAATAACCACAGATTAGTTCTCTCAAGATCCAATTACAGTAAACATACCTATCATCCGGAATCATATCCATGTCAAGGCAACCGGGTTTTTCTACATCTATGGTTATATCAAACATCGGAAAGATAAAAATAATATTATATTCAAGGTTGGTTTTACTACGGTCGTAATCTTTGAAGTCCTATGACCATACTTCTCAGAAGCTATCAAGTTCTCAAATTCAATTTCAGACTACACAAGAGATTTATAATTTGGAAAATTCATGTCTTTAGAGTGCCAATATATTTTCAATGATACCCTCATATTAGGATGAATAATATAAAAAAAAAATCAAGTCATTGATGAGGATATTGGTGTATCATACGGAGATAACATCGGAGAAGAAGGAACGTACAACATCAAGTATTGCATGGGTTTTTGTCTGGAACTAGAACTGGTTACGATTAGGTTTGATAGTAAAGACGATAAATCCTAACCTAGTTCTAGAAACAAACCCTAATCGTAGCCATATCCAAAATCAAACCCTAACCGTAACTAGTTCTAGACAAACAAGAGAGGATTGATTTTTATACTTGGTTCGTCTTCACCTTCTTCTTCTTCAACGACCAACCAACTTCGCCTTCTTTCTTCTTCGAGACTTTTCTGTCGATGGTGTTTAGAACAAGATTGGTTAGGTGAGTGAACAAACACTTCTTTGTAACCAGTTCCAGATAGACAAGAGAGGACTGATTTATATACTTGTTCGTCCTCACCTTCTTCTTCTTCTTCAATGAGCAACTAACGCATTTCTTCCTCTTCAACGACCACTTCTGTCGATGGTGTTCAGAATGAGATTTTCGGTGAGAGAAGGTCACTTATATATCTAGTTTTGGTGGTAATTACGGATAAGGTGTGAGGGTAACAAAGTAATTTGACGCCAAAAAATACTAGTGTAAATGAGAAATCCATGCTAGAACGAGGGTTTCGGAAACACTTCAGAAAACACTAATCACTCGTGTTTTTGGGAATACCAAACACCCTTTATAAATTAGAACACTCATAAACACTCATTTACACTGGTGTTTTCGTGCTGCCAAACACAACCATAATTACAAACCTATCCGTTTGAGAAACCTATGCTTTGAGGGTAAAATGGTTATCATGTTGTTCATGCTCCCCAGTATAAGAATTACTATTTGCAGTTTATGGGTTGTGATAATTAATAAGTTATAAATAGAAAGGGGGGAAATCAATATGAGTTATTGAATGTAAAGTGGTTAGGATGACTAGTCCATCCTAAAGGATGAGAACAAACCATGAGTTACTGAATAGCAAAGTTCCTGCCCATTATGGGCATTAAAAATACAAACACAAAGAACATGACAATACAGCCATCCAGAGTAGCTACACTCCCTGATGCCACACATTTATTGAAAGACACACTCAACTAGACAAGCTCAAAGACATCATAATAAGCCTCTGCAGACTAGACATTCACAAACTTTCCAAGGCGCTTCCTAGAATTTCAACATCAGAACCCACTGAATACCCTTGAAGTTGCAATCATAAACTAAAACATCTCCCCTTGTCATGGGTAGTAGCATTTGGAGAAGACAGAGCAACAGCCACAGCAAAATATCCTATTATATAGCCCAGCCCACTCCACATCTGTAATTACAACTTACCCTTTCAAATTCCCAGTATTTTATGGCCTTCTTTCTTTGCCTCTCATCAGTGTAGCCGACAAGTCTGAGACTCTCCTCACCTTCTGCACCATATCAATTAAGCTGCTAAGGTGTAATACATTTAAATTTACTTCCAAGGAAATAAACATCATGAAAGGAAAGACATACCTGGTTTAAAACCTGTTTCCGCAGTACTACAAGAACATTCAAGCTCCAAAAGAACATAACACCAATGCAGCACCAAAGTGAGGTTGAACTCATCAATGTCCATTGCCTCTTTTGATTTTCCTCTTGGTAGGTTTCTTCATAGATTCAACAAACATTTTTTTATTAACAAAAACTATAAAAGAAACCAGCTGCATGATTCAGAAACCAAAACAGACCATACCAATTACCAAAGCAGAGACAAATTTCACTTACCATCCAACAGTTTATAATGATGTCACACCAAGAAATAACATTCCCAGAGAGATCGACCTTGAAACTGATTTTGCAGTGGCATAGCCTGTTGATTTCCTTTCTTCACAAGATTCTGTTCCGGGTAAAGGCTCAGGGGCTGAGAGAAGTCGTACCCCTGCCACCTGTTAGAGTTTTCAACTGGAACCTGAAAGGCAGAACCTTGTTTGCCAGGAAAAGGAAAGGTAACCATCCCATTCATGCTGCTGCACTTGTTCACATCATTATAATTTTGCTTGCTTAAACTGCACGAATTATTGAACTCCGACCCTAATTTAGTGGATGGCATTTGATAACCATCTAGCCAGCTATAATCATCCATTATGCAGATGTCATCGTCTTTCATGTTCATCTCAGCAGAATGTTTCAAGGGAGGAGTGAAACCAGGAGGAGGACCTACATGCCTCACCGGCCTACTCACTGGGATTTTTTTCGAACCAACAGGAAAAAGTGACGCCGGCACAATCGAAGCCCCATTCTGTGTATATGCACAAGTTAGGTTGGACTGAGATTTCGATGACATTACAGTATCAGGGAGAGGTTGCATAGAAGGAAGTGAAAGTGAGGGAGGCTGCAAACTTTCATACTGCTCTTGCATTTTCATATTCATAGAATGCCCATTCTCCATAAAGCTTGAATTCCCAAACCCATTTATAATGGAAGCTTCTTGTTTCAGTTGCCAATTTGAGGGCTTTGGTTGGATAGGCAATGCATGCTGAGCTACACCATTATAAAGAGGTACAGAGATTGTTGCATTTGTATCAAAGGAAGTCTGTCCAAGTATACCGACATCAGGAGCAACCGATGCAACATAACTGCTTAAGTTACATGTTGGGGCATCAACAACTGTTAATAACACATTGTCTGGGGTCAAAGTAGGAATTATTGCATCGACAATCTTATCAGCTGCAGATGGCTTAAACACAATTTCCTCTTCATCATCTTCCCCATCCACAAATAGTTGTGGTGGTGGTTTAAGAATGACAGAATCCATCCTCGTCTTAGTTGCAACATCTTCTTCATTGAATTGGGGAGCTTCAGGAATTTTAAGTGCAAGCTCGCACGACATTTCAGGTTCTGCACCAAATACAAATTTCTTCAACTTAAGATCGAAGTATACGACTTGCTCTCCCACTCGAACAACACTAGACAAAGTCTTGCCAGCAGCAATTATCCTCTGGAGACTGGCTTTTTTCTCCTTATTTCCACCCTCAAACCCTAAAGAGTGCTTCCTTGAAAAGTCGAGAATCAACTGCGCAGGTTGAAGAGGCAGAAATCCTCGCAACTCATAATCCTCCCAAAGAGCAAGTTGATTTGCAGTTTCACCATCCACATCTCTGCTCATGTTAATCAAACAGGATTCAGCCTCATCTAAAAGGCCAGAGGACACAAGTTTGTTGAATATGGAAACACAGTTTTTCCAAAAGGATGCTCTAACTTTAGCTAATTTCTCTTCTTCCCCAAGATGAACGCCCTCTGGACAACAAGCTAGCCACTTAACAAATACTAGAACACCAGGCAATAAAAAGCTTGATAAGGGATCCTGCAACTTTAAGCATCTCTCAAGTATAAGCCCCATGAACTCATAGGAAGCAACACGTGCATTTTGAAGTAAAACAGCTCGCTGTAAAATCTCAGCATGCGACTGATCCTCAGGTTCTCTGCTGGCGTTGTGCACAGAAAAGATTATAATAGCCACAAGCCTCACAATAAAAAGCTCGCTTTCTGCAGCATTGGAGCCAAAAATTTGGTCTATTTCTGAGCGAGAAGAGAGAAGCTCTAGAAAATCATTCTTAGCCATTGATAGCACATCTGCAAAAGTCTCCATGCTGCAATTCTACCGTCAAAATTAGGTCCCTTCACATAGGATACCAAAGACAAAGAGCTGCTTGAACATCAAACATGCAAAAGAAACATACCTTGTACGTGTAAAAAGAATACCATGTAGTCTATCAAATCTAACAGTGAAGGTTTTAGTGGTAGCAGTGTTACTAGCTCCTTTGTCTTTTACAGGACCAGTCTCAACTTTGTGATCCTTGCTGGAAAACCTAGCTTCAGCTCTAGCTCTTCCCTTCCCATTCATCCGCACAGGTACATACCTGAATGCTGCAGTCTTAGTGCCTGCAACCTGCTGAGAATAATTCAGCCGATTCTGCAAAAAAAGTACCTCAATTTTATCAGCTTCCTTATAAATCAATACAGGTTTGGACCTTCCCTGGTCTTCGAAATCAAACCTTTTTCTATACAAACAAATTCAAGAACAAGGAAACAAACAAAATATCCCCAAAAACAATGTACTTGTTCAAGTACCAAGTAGATGTATAAGCTAAAAAGGAAAGAAAAGAATTTGAATCTACTCAACTAGGCCCAATCTGCCCAACAGGATTTCAAATAGCCATAACATCAAATATAAGCTTTTTAGTCTTCAAACCCTTCTTTTAATATAATAAGTGGGAGGGAAATGCAAGTCTCGTTTTCTGAAAGCAATAACATGCAGCAACTAAGTAAAGAGTGCATATTGTTTCCTTAGCTCAAGGCCACATCACTCTTCTGATACAGAAAAATATGCAAAGAAACAAAAACCCAAATGAACATACATTCATAATATAACTTCAGCAAGATATACCTTCTCAAATGCAATTATCAAATTGTCTCTCGCCATTGAAAAGGGATTCACAACAGCCAAGCTTCGAAAATAGCGATAAATGGCCACAAACTCATCACCCGAGTAAGAAGCCAGTATGGCAAGCTAATACCATAAAACACAAAATATATGAGACATTGTTAAAAATAGAATCAAGTAATATAACATTAGTCATAAGTTGAAAACAAGTGCTTAAGTTACCTGGTGATGAGGGTTGCCACTTGAAGGCCAAAATGAAGATGCTTGCATATAGTAGCCAGAGGCTGCTGCAAAATCTCTCGATTTTGATTCCTCTTCCCCATATATACCCTTATACCGTGCAAGATCCCCAAATATATTAGACAACGGTGGCATGAAATCAGACCTTTCTTCAACTCAGCATATCTAAAATCCCTCTTTCAACAAGATTGCCTCATTTTCTGTGTCATCTGAGAAATGACCCAGAGGCATTCCATATTTTGCTCTGATTTTCAACATCAGCTCATGATAAAACCCAGTGGCTTCAGAAAGAAAAGTTTTCAATTGAGAACGAATTTTGGCTACACGATCAGATCGTACAGAGCCTGTTTTACCACCTTGCCCAGTATATAACTTGCTCTCCCACTCGAACAACACTAGACAAACTCTTGCCAACAGCAATTATCCTCTGGAGACTGGCTTTTTTCTCCTTATACAAATTTCTTCAACTTATGTACATATCTGGGATCTTCATGAAACGACAGAGTTTGCCCTAAGGCCATTCCTCATGATTTCTTCATTCCTGCAGTTACCTCTGCTACTGTCTTAGCACTTGCATAAATATTCTTAGTTCCTCATGGAGTGAGTGTAATAGTGATCCATAAGTAAGTGTAAGATATGACTCTTATTCAAGCTACATGTTCACTCCAGTATCCAAAGAATCTGATCGGTTGCTTGCTCCTGTATGAAGGACATTCTTTGGTGATTGCTTGAATAGGAGGTATTTGAGCTAATTCTAAACCCATTTCAGAAGCAAACAGCATTGCTTTATTATTTAAGGGCATTGATCTACTCAACAATCTTGGAGAGCAAAGCACACAAAAGGGAAATATGGGGCAAGCCCTAAAGAAACTAACTCATGGTACGTGTCATCGATCTACTAACCCTAATTCTAGTTCTTGGTCAGGTTAGATGATATCTATATTGTTTGTTATGAATGCAGTTAACCATGAAAACAAGGAACAAGAAATAGCTCAAATGGCAGACAAATATTTTGATTCACATTTTGACATAACAAAGGGGTACACCTTAGCCGAATTTTACAGAGCAGTATGCGAGGCAGTAGAGTACTTTTTCTCTTCGATCATCTAATTAGTTCCATGCATATATATTCTTTGATCTTCATTAGGGCTAACATCGGATCGGATGTGAATAGGGAAATGAACAAGAATATGGGCAGCACTCAGATCAAGGTTCCAAAGAGCGAAGCATTGGATAAAGCATATAGAGTAAGCTACAATGAAATCACTAATTGATTTATTGATAAGAAGATCGATGGGACTGATCCAAGTTAATGTGTGTTGGATTTGTGCAAAGAAACATCATATGGGGGAAGGAAAGTCAGTCTCCAAGGAGGAGTTTGAAAAGATCATAAGAGATGTCATAATGGAGACAGGAGGGCTTACAGGGACGGGAGCCAAAGACATGCTCATGTACATATTTGGGATCCCTTTGGCAACTCTCTTCATTAAACGACGCGTTTGCCCTAAGGCCATTCCTGATGATTTCTTCATCCCTGCAGTCACTTCTGCTACTGTCTTAGCACTTGCTGTCCTCAATAAGCTTTAATATTCATTTCAATGTATTACGTACGTCTTTGCTTTCTCATAATAACAATAATAATACAAATGGACCCAAGTTTAATTTAGTAATCCCAAAAGCGAAGATTCTTGAGATATGACAAAGAATGTCCAAAGAACAAGATTTTTATTCCTTCCTTTCCGGGAGGAAGATCTTGAAAACCAATGGAAAATAGAAGAGGGATGGGAATGGCTTTCCGTTCATTTCTAGGCAGAAGCAAAGTGGCGTTTTAGGAGCCACTATTCTATTTGGTAAAAAAAGCAAAGAGCAAAAAGAATGACTAATGCAAGAAAACACAAAGCATTTCCTGCAACAAGGAGAGAGGAGGAGGCAGAATTTTGTCTGTCTTTCTAGGAAAGTAATTAATACAATTTGTGTTAGAATAGATTCGCCGATGCATCGTTGTATATGGTAACACTTATTTTGAATCAATGTATGTACATATCCGTAGTAGGGGTTGAGGGTCCAAATGATGGGCACAAACCGAAAACAATAGGTTCCCAGGCGGGGTATGTACAAAAACTCTTGTGGCATGGCAAAAGCTTGGGAGGCTACACTGCGGAGAACACAAGCGGCGGCAAAGAAACGAGCACACAGTATCTTCGGTTCCATGTCCGTATCCCATGTGAACGACGATTTTGACGACGAAGTCAGCAGCCAACACCATCAAATTGAACAGCAAGCGTGCGGAGAGAGTGAATCACAAAACGTAGAGAAGATTCTTCCGAATGGCGACTACTACAACGGACAATGGTACGAGAACTACCCCCACGGTCACGGAAAGTACTTGTGGACAGACGGGTGCATGTATATAGGAGAATGGTTTAGAGGGCAATCCATAGGGAAAGGTAGGTTTAGTTGGCCTTCCGGAGCTACCTACGAAGGCGAGTTCAAGAGCGGCTATATGGACGGGAAAGGAGTGTACACGGGGAGAAACGGAGAGACTTATAGAGGCTTTTGGGTCATGAATATGAAGCATGGGCAAGGCAGCTTGTTCTACGAGAACGGGGACTATTACGAAGGCGAGTGGAGACACGGGTTGCAAGAAGGTCATGGGAAGTACCATTGGAGCAACGAGAATGAGTACCAAGGAGAATGGAGAAACGGTGGCATCAATGGTAAAGGGACAATGACATGGGCTAGTGGGAACACCTTTGAAGGTGATTGGGTCGATGGCTTGCCTAAGGGAGAAGGAGTTTTTAGGTGGCAAAATGGAAGTTACTATGAGGGTTGTTGGAGTTCAGACCCTAAAGATCAAATCGGATCCTTTCACCCATCAGAGACCTCAGACGAATCGTTTACTTGGGATCCTCAAACACTATACGATCATGTTTCAGCTGATGTGGTTCTTTCCCCGTCTGAAAAGATACCACTTTTTCCATCTCAAAAGAGGTTGGCCACGTGGAGGTCTTCCAAGCAGATGGATCCCAGGATCAAAGGGAGAATGTCAGTAGATTCCAGGCTTAATGTAACGGGAGAGCGGCTCTACGGGTGGGACGCGGAAGGGAGCTTCTCGAGCGACGGAAGCACAAGAAACTCGATTGGTGGGAGAGACGTCGACTTGGATGGCCTCAATCTCGACAACTTAGCTCATCGGATGATGTCTCCGGCCAGACCCCTCAAAATACCCAAAGCAGGGAAGAAGCAAGGAGAGACCATCACGAAAGGGCATAAGAATTTTGAACTCATGCTTAATCTACAACTAGGAATTAGACACGCAGTAGGAAAACAAGGCCTACAAGCATCCCTTGATTTGAAGGCTTCTGCCTTCGATCCCAAGGAGAAATATTGGACCAAGTTTCCGACGGAAGGATCAAAGTACACACCACCACACAACTCCATTGAGTTTAAGTGGAAAGATTATTGTCCTTTGGTGTTCAGAGCTTTGAGGAGGCTTTTCAAGGTGGATGCAGCTGATTACATGCTATCAATATGTGGGAATGATGCACTTAGAGAGCTTTCTTCCCCTGGGAAAAGCGGTAGCTTCTTTTACTTGAGCAACGACGACCGTTACATGATAAAGACGATGAAGAAAGCAGAAGCTAAAGTATATAAAACACCTTTGCTTCAATTCATCCTATTCACTTACTCTTCCTTCAATAATCATTCTCAGGTTGAATGTCTTTTGACAAAACCTATAGGTGCTCATAAGAATGTTGTCGCCGTACTACAATCATGTCCGGGCATACGACAACACCCTGGTTACCAAGTTCTTTGGCCTGCATTGTGTGAAACTAACAGGAACTACCCAAAAGAAAGTAAGAACATAAAGCTTAATACAAATGTTTCTTGCATGTAATTCTACTTAATTACAGTGCCGTGCATACGTATAATTATGTAGGTACGGTTTATTATAATGGGAAACCTGTTGTGCACGGAGTACACGATCCATAGACGTTTCGACTTGAAAGGGTCGTCTCTTGGTCGATCAACGGATAAACCAGAAGAGGAGTTAGATGCAAGCACAATACTCAAGGATCTTGATCTGAGCTTCATATTTCGACTGCAAAAGTCATGGTTTCAAGAGCTGTGCAGACAAGTAGACAGAGATTGTGAGTTTCTTGAGAACGAGAGGATTATGGATTACAGCATGCTAGTAGGAATTCACTTCAGAGAGTCATCAAGAGCCGGGGATTTAGTTCCGTCGGGGGCACGGACTCCTGTTAACGGTGAGGAGGGCGAGAGCGAGGGAGCTCCTCGTGTTTCGAGAGTAGATATGGACCAGCTTTACATAGACCCGGCTTGGTACGTAATTGATCGAGCTTTATATATATATATATGCATGTCAGTTAGTTAATTAAACTGTGATGCATGCAGGTGGGCTAGCATTAAATTAGGAACTAACATGCCGGCTCGAGTTGAGAGGGCGGTGAGGAGAAACGATATGGAAATGGAAGCATCAGGAGAGTATTATGAGGTTGTAATGTTCTTCGGTATCATTGACATTCTCCAAGACTACGACATCAGCAAGAAACTGGAGCATGCTTACAAGTCGATGCAGTACGATCCAACCTCTATATCAGCAGTGGATCCCAAGCTCTACTCCAAACGCTTTCGCGACTTCATCTTTAGGATATTCTCGGAAGACGTATGATTGTATATATACTTGTTGTAAGACAAGCAATTGTTCCCCATACTATTACTAGATGAATGTTATCAACTATAGGGAGCAAACTCATGTATCATCCACAACCAAAGGCAAAAATTGAGGAATGTCTGCTATGATTAAAGAGTTTTTCGTATTCATTTATAATAATGTGGGATATTGTCAAAACATCTGTGAGAGAGGCCACTCCCCTCTCATAGCTATTTAAACCAACCCAGACCCGTCAGATCGATCATCCACGGATCTTGTTACACTTGTTCCGAACCCGTTTTGACACCGTTGAGATGTGTGGATTATTGTGTCCCACATCGACTAAATGAATAATGTGAACCTAACATATAAACTCAAAGGCTACTCCTATTGCCAATTGGTTTTAGGATGGAACCCCGAAGGTTAATGTGCGAAAGTTCACTTGTGGCGTGCATCCACTCCACGTCTTAGACCCGACTAGTCCAGGATAGTTGTGCACTTGAGGGGGTCCCACATCGACTAAATGAATAATGTGAACCTAACATATAAACCCAAAGGTTACTCCTCCTATTGCCAATTGGTTTTAGGATGGAACGTCTTAGACCCGACGGATATTAAAAAGATAAATTTAACAGACACCATCAAAACCAAAAGGATCCGGCCAACATATGTGTTGTTTACCAAGCTATTACAATGAGGTTGGCTCTTGGTGGTTCCCAAAAGATTCGTATTGGTTGAGAACCGGGCAAGTGAAGAAGGCTCTTTGAATCCTAAGAGGAAAGGTACCAGATTATTAGTGAGAAACTAGAAAAACATGTAGCGAGACATGTATAACATGTGAGAACAGTATAAGTCATATCACTACCGGAAAACGTAGTTGTAGCCATGGTGATTTAGCCTCAACAAATTCCGTGGGTAAATTTGTGGTATTATCCACGAATACAAATTTTGTGGCTATGTAGCACGGGAAACATTTCGTGGCTAACTGACCACGAAAACCGATTTTGAGGGCAAATTCATTGCTAATTACTCTCCAAAAATTCTCGAGTCTTAAAAGGAGGCAAGTTTCGAGGCTAAATACCCACGCATATTATTTCGTGTTAAATTTACGGTTATTTACCCTCAGGTATTAAGTGAGGCTAGGTTTAAGGATATTATTCTCGAAATAAATTCGTGGGTAAATTCGTTGGTACATTAATTATCTCATTTTTCACCCCAAACTAACATTAATATTTATTATTCTTCTACTTTACCAATACACACCAACTAAGAGAAGGCAAGGAAAACAAGAACCCACCTTGATGATCTCCTAATCAAGCAAGGAAGAAGAGTAAGAAGGGAAAGAAAAGATGGCTTACTACTTTCTCAAAATGTGCAGAAAGAAAAACCTTGGTTGCTACTACCTTGCAACAATCCACAACAACACAAACCCGGCCATGAAGCTTAGCTTGGAAGAATATCAAGGAAGAAAAGAGAAAAAGAGGAAAAGAGGAAGAGAGGAAAGGATGAACGTGAAAAAGAGCAAGGAGGATGGTCCGGAATGATATTTCTCATTCAGACTTAGGATAAAACAAAATATGAGGCTGAAGCAAGCAAGGAAAAGTAAGTCGGCTAACAAAGATCTACCCGATCTCTGTTTTGCTTCGACCGCGGTTAAGTCTGACCGTGATTGTTGTGCCGTGACCGCAGAAGTGGAGGAGCGCGGTCGCGGTGACTCCCATGGTAACACCGGTTGTTACAATATGTCTTTACGGAAACAATATACTTATGCTATATTTAGTCGGTACGAGAAAACAAATTGCATCGTATTGGTCGTCATATTTTATTAACTTAGAATTGGACAAGTATGTATGACACATGCATATGCTGTACTTATTGGACACTCTTAAATGAACATGCAGTGCATACATATACGTTGCACGTTTAATGAGCATGCAACTTACTCTTTCAATACAAACACTAGTATATTACCCACATCTTTTGCGGTTTTTGAATAATAATAGTTTAGATGTTCTAATGTGTTAATATATATATATATATATATATATATATATATATATAATTTATATTATTTTTTTTCAAATTTATATATATAATTGAATTGATAAATAATTATATTATGTTGTGATGGAAAAATGAACAAACTTTATATTACATTTATAGATAAAAAAAAAAGAGTAAAGATATAGCATGGTTCTATATATGGGAAATTTTGAGTTATCAAATAATTTATTGGTTGATAAAATATTAATAACTCAAATATTAATAATTAAATAATTTTTTAATAAGATTTATAAAATATTTGTGTGGTTAATTGTGAGCTTTTCATTATAGAATACTTACACTACCCAAAAAAATTATTATGTTAAAAGCTTATAAAACTTTTAATTAGTAAATGATTTGTATATTAAATCAATCAAATTATTAATTTTTTTACGTGTATGATATTTCAAATCCAACCCATACAAAATTAGACAGTCATGATGAAAATCATAACTATAGTTGCATTTTTTTTTATTGTGACCGAATAAGAGTTATGTGTAGCATAACTTTCAAGTTCCAATATTGATTACATCTCATTATTGAAGGATTTTATTTTCAAGCTTTAATTTATTTTTGAGAAAATTGGTGATTTAAGGCACTTTTTGTAACTTGTAGACTAACTAGGCCCCTCTATTTTTGACCCAAAATTTTAAATCTAAAATAAATTAATTAAAGGGACAAATCGTAAAAAATATAAATCCTATAAGATCATCCTCAATCCCACATCTGAAAACAATTAGGGTTTCCGCAGTCCAGATCTGAACTTCTTCTTCAACCTCCTCCGTCCCGACGGTTTGCTTTTGGCTGAGGCAAATCCTACTTCCCGATCACATACAACATCGATGCGGCAAGCAATGACGGAGGCTTTTTGGTACGTTATTCTTCCTTGTATGTTAAAAAAACCCCAAACTGTAAAAATTAGGGTTGTTCGGAGTCTCAGGGCACGACGTTGGGACAAGTTTCTCGCCGGAAACCATAGCCGCCGCCTTCGATCCTCCCAAGCAACCTACCCGCCGCCGGATCTACCCTTTCCGTCAACATTGCAGATTGAAACGCCACTTGAAACGCCGCTTCGAGCAGATTGCTTTTGATCTGCTCGAGTCCGCCATAGCCACGCTCCAAAAACCATAAATGCGCGCCATAGATGCACTTCGAGAAACCGCAACTTCCCGCAATTGCCGCTTCCATTTACACCTCTTTCTTATGCTTGAACGTTGCAAATTTCTTTCTTATTTAGTTGATTTGCATTTAACACTCTCCAAATTTCTTTCTATTTTAAATGATTTGCATTTAATAGTGGAGAATATTTAGATTGCTTTCTTTTCACAGGAATTAATTCATTCTAAGTGTATCAATCAAATGCTACAGACCCTTCAAAGTTCAAAAAGAGCCGCCGCTATGCAATCCTAAAGCTTATCGTTAGGTTGTAATTTTGGGATAATTATATAAAAGCTCCCTATTTTTAATTGTGTTTATGAACCATATTCTTAGAATTTGCAAAAGTGCCCTAAACTGGATAATTACGTATAATTTTTTTAATTACATAAAATGTCTAGAGTTTTGAAAGTTCACAAATTGTCCCAATTTATTTAATAAATACGGGATATTTTATAAATACGCGATATTGACTACATATTTTATAAATACGGGATATTGACTACATATTTTATAAATACGGGATATTGACTACATAGTTTATATATATAATTGGGCTTGTGTAACTCGAATGGGCTTGAAACAAAGACGGGCTTGTGTAAACGACGGACTTGTGTAAATGAAAATTATGTATTAACATTGTGTAATTGAACTTGTGTATTAAGCATTATGTACTAATACCGTGTATGAACAAGAGAATACACGAAGTTCAATTAGTCCATCTGGTATAAGGGTGGGAGAGGGGCTGTCGTCCAAAGTTCGATACTCCCTAGCTACAACATTTATATTTTGTAATGGGCTTATGTAACTCGGAATGGGGCCTACTGATCTTCAATTGAAATTGGGCTTGGACTAATTTTAATTAAAATTACTAATTAACCCTTTCAATTAATCTTTATTAATAAATGAGAGGGGCTTAATTTGTCTACAAGATACAAAAAGGGCCTACTTTATACTACAACAGACAAAAAGTGCCTACTTAGCCAACTCATCCTTTATTTTTCCCGATTAATATTTAGAACAACTATTTTCGGTTTGAATTTTTTTAATTAATTTTGAGATTTGAATTGAATATTTTAATAACAACTTCTTTGCGGTTAATATTCAAATTCATTTACTAATATTTCAATATTGAGGTTTTAATTGAACATTTTAATAACAAATTCTTTGCGGTTAATATTCAAATTCATTTACTAACATTTCAATTTCGATGTTTAAATATCTATTATAGATATAGATGAATTTGTTATCTTTTAATTATTCATATCCTCTTCATGCAGTTAAAATTAATTTATTAAAAACGTTATACAATGTTAATTATCAACATAAAGCAAGAGAATTTGAGGTACATAAAATTTTATAATTAAATTTGGACTGGATAGATCTACTACGAAAATGAAAATTATTAAATTAATAGCATTGATATCATTTGAGTAGATATAACTTAAATAATTAATAACAACTAAGAAAATAATTAAACTTGAATTGTACATTAACATTGATATCATTTTATATTTTTATTATTAGAACAATTTATGTTGATAATGATTTTTTTAAATTGACATAAAGAAGATTTTGTAAATACACAACAAATTGTTAAATCATCGATAATATCTTAAAAAAATCTTCGTCATTATCGTTTTGGATATTTTTTTAATTTGACATAAAAAAGATTTTGTAGATATTTTTTTTAAAATTAAAATTTAATTGTTTTATTGACATTTACTATAACAAAATTCAAAGATATTTTAACTTTAATTAACGACTTTACTAAAATATTTTTTATAGATTTTAAATTTTAAAAACCACTTTTTAAAAAAAAGTTGGGGGCTGGGAGAACCGTGGCTTGACACGTGGCAAATGATGCTCCTGCTTTAATATACCAGTCTAATACCCGTGCTATGCACGGATATATTTAATAAAGTTTTAATTTAATAAAATTATTTATTTAATAATCTATATTTGATATTTTTAGAATACTATTTACAAAAAAAATTAATATAAAATAAATGAATCAATTAATGTTTTATGTAATTATATACTATTATTTATAAAATAAAGATATTTGGTATATTATAACGTTAAGTGGGATAGGGTAGATGACAATACAATAAGGAAAAATAAAAGATTATAGAAAAAAAATATATTTTTAAAAAGATAGTTAGTTTATATATTCTTGATAAAAAAAGGTCTAAAATAAAAAATAAACAATAAAACGACCCATGACGAAATGCACGATAAAAGGAACACGTGGGGTTAAGGGTTTTTGATTTAATGTTAGTATATAAATATATATAAAAAATATGATATAAAAATGTATTCAACAATAGGTGTTATAAGTAATTACATAATATTATTTATCTAATTATAAATTAAATAAATTTAATATACTATAAAATAAATATATTTAGTATATATATACATATATGTTTGGTAAGTAGATACATATAAGTTCTATAATAGGATAATTAAAATATGATAAGTATAAATATTATTTAAAAAAAACTAAAATTCTAAGAAAATGCCATGTGGCATATTTTTGGTTAGGATGAACCATATTGAAGTAAATGCTTTGGCTTTAATATAGTACTAGTATAGTACCCGTGCCAAGGCATGATTATAATTTTAAATTTTAATAGATAAAAGTATAAAATATATAATTTATAAAACACTTTCGATGTATGGTAATGATTTTATTTAATTATCCCGAAGAGCAAATAAAATAAAATTTTTACTATCAAATTAATTATAATTTTAGATAAACGAAAAAAATAGACTAAGTTATGTGATATTATATATCCTATTTTTTGTCTCTTATAAAATATAAAAGTGTGAAAATAAGTTAATATTAATTAACTATTTCGAAAGATGACAAAATTGAAATGTAATTGTTAAAATAGGAAATTTAAATTGAAATGTAAATGTTAAAATAGGAAATTTTTAATAGTTCAAGTATAAAAAATATATCAGGTTATTTTAAATATGATCTATAAAGAACAACGAATATGTAACACTAATTTATTATAATGTATATATTTGTTGATTTAATGAGTACTTACTATTTATGAAAAAAAAATAATATATTTATAAGGTAAAGTTAGAATAGGAAATTATCTAATCATTTTATAAATAAAATTAAAAAGATTTTAAAGATATCTTTAAAATTTGTGATAAGATTAAAAAATGGAAACAATGTATTTACTATCTATATAAGTAATTTTGTATTTATTAATTAAATAGTAAAATTATAAAATGCAATTTTTGAAAAAATGACATGTATCACGAAGTTAATATATGAATGACACGTGGTGTGAATGTCTTCCGCTTTAATATAAGCAAATAGATATAGATACGGTTTTTAATAAAATTAAAATACATTAACATATATACGTATATTAAAAAAGTATGTTTAAATATAGATAAATATATGTATAACTATATATATATATATATTTATTTTGATATAAGTTTTATTATATAATAATTATTTCATTAGTACAATTTGAAGTATGTTTAGTATATGTAGATATATATAAAGACATGCTTGGTAAGTAGATAAATATAACTTCTACAATAGGATAATTAATATATGATAATATATATATATATATATATATATATATATATATATATATATATATATATATACTAAAGTATTATATTTAAAAAAAATAAGGAAATAAAATCTATTATTTACACCTTTTTTATTTAAAAATATATTAATTGATAGAAATTTAATAAAAATAATCTCTTTAATTTTTTTTAAAAATTAAAATACATTAGCATCTATACATAAAAAAGTATGTTTAGTATAGATAAATGTAACACCCCGAATCCACGGGACTCGGAGCGCTACTGGTTGGGACCACACAATGGGTCCCGAACCTTAGCCTGACAACAATTTCACCGGATCTTGCAACATGACACAAATAAAGGCCAAAACCGAAAAACATTTTTATGCAATGAATGAAACCCAAAGCAAACAAACTAAAGACTACATCCGAGATACAAAACCGAAGACCAAAAGCCATACATGCGGCCTACAAAAAAACAAGATACAACAAAACTCAAACACAACTCCAACCAACCCATCCTAAAATGTACGGAACTCCGGCTGCCCACTCTTCCGGATCTCTCGACCGCAATCCTAACCTACAAGGCAATCTACAACAATCGGTATAAAACCGTTAGCTAATATTCAAAGCATTAGAATCAAGGTGAAAGGCACAAACACACATACATCAACATAACACATAACAAGCTCAAAACACACAAGTCCGGTTATTATCTTTTTATTATTAGGTCATATCCCGTTCTAATTCAACTTCTTTTGTGACACGAGAATCTCCCGAAACTCGCCTCGGTCCCCACTTACCGCATGAAACGGTACGGATGCATCCGTCCTTCTAACCACACCGGCTAGTCGCAAAGAACCTCCTAACTCTACGCAAGAGCTAGACAAGTTGTCACCGCCCGTTGTCATACACTTGGGCCAAATAATATATAAAGGTCGGTAATCCTATTCCGGTTTTATAAGTTATAATGAAAGCAATAAAACACACACCACCAAACACACATCGAATCTAATACATAGAATACGAGCTAAGTAAGTCCGGAGACTTACCTCGTAACCACACTCAACTCACGACACTCTCGCTTCCTTACGGAGGAAGCCCGTAACCTGCTCACAAGAAAATAACTATATCAACAACAACCCACTCACAATAGAAGTCTTAGACTTCTATACAAATGATCTACGTAAGACCATTTGACTCTCAATTCTAGGACCGCATCCTAGAACCCCTCGTGCTCACATCACACCCAACCGAAGCTAGAAGTCCTAAGACTTCTAAACCTTCGGATCTCGCAAGATCATAACTCACAACACCACTAGGATACTCTCTTTCTAGTCTCCACAATCTCAACAATCATACAACCTCAACTCGTAGATTCTCACAAGCTCAACAGACAACTTAAAGCCATAAACAACCTCACAATATCAAGCATACACTAAAAGTCTTATAACCTCTCCAAATCAAACACACCTCAAGCTTTAGAACATCATAAATCCTCAAAACTCACCTAAGGTTCAAAGCCACTACTTGGCATTCACTTTAAATTATGCTAGATCCAGCCTAGCATGATACTATCATTAAGCATAACTAGATCGAGATAAGATCATAAGTTCGGGGGAGAGGGTACTCACGTGACGTCAAAAAGACGGAAGACGATATATGGATGTCGATATGGATTCTTGGCCTTTATCGGGGCGCTTCCGGTCCTAACACCAAAGCTAAACAAATTTAGCTTATTCGCTAAATTTGAACGGAATATATAACTTATATCAAATCTAAGGTAAACCCGTTGTCAAAACCAAGGTTAAAAAAAACGCTTAAGTACTTTCCGGGACAAATTATACAATTATATACACATGGGTCATAAACCACGAATTAAATCCTTGGCCCATATTCCGAAAATATTCCAACAAATGGAATTATGTATAGGGTATATAAATATAAGAATATCCCCGTAATTAAAATCCATTATAAACCTTTGATTGAAAGTCCGTAAAAACATTTTCCGGGCAACTCATAAAGTTCCATAAACTTGGGATATATTCCGTAAATAAAACCTAGGGCAAAATCTGTAATAATCCAGCAGTGGGCAATATTGTTAATTTCGAAAAGCTTGGTAAAAAGTGAAAATATAAAATAAGGGAGGTGTTTTGTAATTACACCTACAAACTGGGTATCCCGATTTAGGGTGTGTTTAGTTGGAGGGTTGAAGCTTTCTTTTAGTTTTGTGGTTGTAGTTGTGAAAAATTAGAGGTGTTTAGTTAGAGTTTTAGAGTTAGGGTTTTTAAGAAGTTTTGTGGTTTTAGGGTGTTTTTTCAGAATCTAGCTGATCAAGATTTTTAGGGATTTAGCATTGTTGTTGGAGAATGTATGCCCAAATTGTCCTCTCTCTCCAAACGTTCAGCATTCTCTAGAAATTGAAATCGATCTTCTTCTCCGGCTCCATTCTTCTTCTCCGACATTCTCCACTCTTCTTCTCCGGCTCCGGCATTCTCATTTTTCTTCTCCGGAGTTCTTCAATTCTTCTCTTCAATTGATGGTAGAATTTGGGGATTTTCTACAAAATTATTCCATTCAAACCCTTTTCTTCTTCTATCAATATGAACATCAATGTCCTTCTCTGAACATCAATTTCCTTCATGCCCTTTCTCATTCATTCCCTTTCCTTCGTTAAATCGAGCAAGCAAAACAAACTGAGCATATATCTCGTATCTCTTCATTGACCTCGACGGTGTTCGTGGAAGTGAGTGTACTAGGGTTTCTTCGACAACGGAATCGGCTCACTGCGGACGAATTCGCCGGCTCTTCATCCTCGCAAATCAAACTGAGTATGTATCCCCTTCCCTGCGTTAATGGTTGTTCCTTGCTACTCTTCTCGGCTCTTCATCCTCTCAATCTTCAGATTCAACTGCTCGATTTTAACATAACCCATTCCAACGCTTTTAATGGAGATGGATGGTGAATTGAAGTGTGAATTTGGGGATTTTTCTGTTGGATCCCTTTGCTTCTTCATGTCATAATTGCCAGTAACTCAATCCATCATCTTTCTGTTGGATCCCTTTCCTTCTTCATTGTATATTGATGGTGGATGAATACCCATTACAGATCCATCGGTGGTGAGAAGTAGAAGCAGTAGTGGTGAAAATGGTAATATTATAAATAAACAATGAGGGTAATTTGGTCATTGATCAAAATCAAAACTAAAACCGAACTCTTTAACTAAACACGTGTATAGAGTTTTTTTATAAACCGCAAACACTCGTTTATAACCACAACCGTAACCATAACCGCAATCACAACCGCAACCGCCAAAAACCGCAACCATTTAACTAAACACACCCTTAAACTCATAAGGTTTTTCAAAACCCCTTTCCTGTGGCAGCTTTGAAGCCTGGAGGTTTGATTGGAGGCGGGGAGGCGGGGCTGGCAGGGCTGGCCGCCATGGCTCCTGGCAAGGTGAAGCAGGGACGATGCGGCAAGGCTCAACGGGGCGAGTCAAGGCGGAGCTCCAGGCCGGAGGGTGCAACCGCCATGGTTTGTAGCGGAACGAGATCCAGATTGAGAGAAAGGGGGCAGCGATGTGTGCACGCGAGGGCGGCTCAGCGGTTGCAAAAAGGGGTTGTGCGAGTTCGAAGGCGAGGGCTCGTTTTGCTCCATGGTTGCAGAGGAGGAAGAAATCAATTGCAGAGGATGGTGGTTGGTGGCTCTCCGGTTTTTCCTGATGATTGACAGACGGCAGTTGATGGCTTTCCGGCGTCGACAACGTGCAGATCCAGGCGAGGTTGTCCCTGGTGGCTTCGGTTCCCGATGGTTTTGAGAGAGAAGGGATGAGCTGTGAAGGAGTTGAGAGAATAGAGAGAGAGGAGGGATAGTCCAAGTCGAGTAACCTTGCAGCTTGCAGGGTGGGCTAGCCAGGAGAGGTGAAGCATCAGAGGGTGGGGAGTCTTGGTAGACGCAGAAGGGACGAGGGGTCGAGGCATAAGCGAGGGGTCAGGTAGGCGGAGCTCAAGAGTCGGGTTAGCTCTAGGGCTGCAAGGTAGGGCGGCAAAGAGAAACCATCGCTCTTCATTTCGGAAAGAGATGAGGGAAAGAAAAAAAAAAAAGAAAGAAAAGATAATAAATAAAACAAAATAACTTAAATAAAAGGAAAAAGAGTAATAATATAAACTCGATCAAAAGCATTCGAAACGGGATTTCCGGATCGGGAAATTTCCCGAATTCTTCCATAGAAATAATAATAATACGTATCCAAAATATAAATATACTTGGGGAAAAATAATTTACGCCGAAAAATACGCTTAAAATTTGTATAAAGTTATTTAAGCTAATAAAATATCGATAAAAGCCGGAAAAAATAAATATCGAGAACGCGCCAAAATTTTGGGGCGTTACAATAAATATATGTATAACTGTATATATAAAGTTATTTTGGTATAATTTTTATCATAGAATAATAAATCTATTAGTATAATTTTAACTATGTTTATGTATGTGTAGATATATAAAAATACAAGTATGGTAAGTAGATAAATATAACTTCTATTATAGGATAATTATACTATTACATTATTGACTAATTTAAATATGGTAATATATATAATTTTTTTTAAAAAAAAATCAAAATTCTAAAAAAATGACACGTGACATGAAATAAGCTAGGATGAACCACGTTGAAGGAAATGCTTTGGTTTTAATATATGTATATAGATATAGATAAGATAGCACATGTGTGTGCATGACCCAAATAGCACGTGTGTGTGCATATCCCATAACACGTGTGTGCATAGCATGTGTGTGCATAATAAGTGTATGTGCATAACACATTTGTGTTCATATTAGACGTGTTTTTTTATTATCGATTCATGCAACTTAGACGTGTTTTAACTATTTTATATAGATTATACTAATTCTCTGATATAAATTAAAGTGCATATAAATGTATTCGTATATGTGTTAGATTTGATTCTAATCATGGATATAAATTGAATATATGAATCTAAATGTGCATATAAATTTGTTATATTTTGTCTAATGCATGTATTATTTATTGTGGTTGTGCATTAATAATGCATAATAGATGAAGTGACATTCGAGAAAAGATTTACAAGCTAGTATGAATTATTTGTTAATATACATACGATTAGCTAATTTAGGAAAATATTAATATATCATGTTAATATGGTAACATGTATTATATCAATAGTTATTGCCGAATGGAAAACCCAAAAAACCTTCACAAGTACGCGCCTCACGCGACATACATCTCTACCAAGTCAGGCCAAAGGAAAGCAAATCCCCAAAGCAAAATCCCTAAAATCTCAAGTGATCTTCTGTTCTTTTCCGACAACCATGAAATCCCCTCTAGCGACAATATCGCCACCAATATTCGTTCCTGTAAAACTTATGTCTTCAAAGAGATCTCAAAGAAGTCAGGAAATCGACACAATGAGAATCGAAAAGTCAGGGAGCAAAGGGGGCTTTTACCTAAAATGGCTAAACACCACATGAAAAAGGAAGGATCTGAGGAGGAAATCGATCGGCGTTCCCAGCTCCTCACCCTGCAAAATCGTCGGCGATTGATTCCGCTTTTGACAGATCCAGACGGCGTAGCAAAGATTGGGTCCTTCTTCACCCAATGACTGCTCAAAATCGGGATTCTTCTAAAGCTATGGAGGCTAGTTTCAGACAGTACACAAAATCGAAACAGCAGGCTGCTCTACACCTCATCCTGAACTGGAAAAACGAACAACACTCAAATACAACTAGAACAAATTGAAGACAGGCGAGAATTTCAGAAACCATGGCTAAACTTCACAGATACAGGTGCCTTCTTTCCTTTACCTGCTTTCACGTTTTTCTTTTTTGGCTGTCTGGCATCTATTGCAAAACGCCCATTATTCCTGATGACTGTTTCATTTCAGAAATTAAAAATGGTTTTGAATTTTGTTTACATAAATCTGTGAAATATATGAGTGATATGAGAAGACAGTGCTTGAATTGCTCTAGTTGTACGAAGATGAAAAACCTGGCCTATATATTGAACAACAAACCCACATCAAAAAGACAACACAAACATATCCTAATTGCTAAGTATATTGAGAGAGCAAGGATGAGCGAAAACAATCCCTCTTTCAAAGAGAAAGTGTGTGAAATACCAAAAAACAATGATAAAGAAACCAAGAATCCCAATACCCAAGCGAAACCAAGAGCCTCTGATGATCCCAAACCAGAAGGACCAAGTGCTGGGAAGTCCAAATCCAAGAAAGGCAAAGAGGTGTTGAATGATGATGCTAAGCTGGAAGAATACTTGAGTCTGCTTTCCAAAGTAAAGTCTGACTTTACTAAGATAAGAGAATCTTCTCTTATGGGTAGAATCTTTGGGAACCCTATAGAGTTCAACAAGGTTAGAACTAAGATCCTTTCTGAGTGGAGAAACATCAAAGGTGAGGTCCAAATTGTTCCTAAACTGAATCACTGGTTTGAAATTATCTTCTCTAATTCTAATGATAAACTCATGATATGGGAAAAAAGACCCTACCACATCTTTGGCCACATTCTTATCCTTAGACCTTGGAAGCCTAACTTCAATGTATTTACTGAAAACATCACTGCTGTGGATGCCTGGGTCCGTATCCCTATGATTCCACCCGAGTACATCAACAAAGAAGCTTTAAGAGCCATTATTGAGGTGAACAAAGTGGGGCATTTCATTAGACTTGACCCCTTTTCTGAGAAAGGTATGGGGGTCAACTATGCCAGAATTTGCATTAATTTTGATCTTGAACAATACAATGAGATAGAGGTTCCTATTCCTGATGAGAATGGTCAAACTAAATTATACAAATTTGGTTTGAGGATTTCTCTAAGGGTTGTGGCTTCTGCGCCAAGAAAGATCACGGGTTTGAACTTTGTCCCATGAGAATGACTAGAGCAAGGAAAATCAACTTTTCCTTCAAGAATGGAAAGAAATGGGAGGCTGGATCGAGCAAGAAAGGAAATGAAGAGGAGAAGGACTTGGACTGGACCCCAGTTATGAATCACAAAATGAAAAAAAGAACACCAGTGGTGTTTGTCAGTGGAGTAAAACCTTATCTGTCCGGAACGAGTGGGATTATTGTCTCCTTCAATGACCTATCCTCTCAAAGCTCCAAGAGCAGCTCCTTGGGCCCTAGTGAAGAGAAAGAACACAAGGCCACTCAAGATCCCAATGAGGAAAAAATTGAGGGACAGATCCCTAATGATGAGAAAGATGAGATGTTTGGGCAAGAGTCTGTGCAACCCACCTTCCTTGAGCAAGCTGCTGAGTAGACCCTTCCTGAAGATGAGATCTTTGCCATAAACATGATAAATGACTTCGAAAATGGAGTGAACCCTATGCTCAACGAAGATGGAAAAGCTCTAGCTAACTTTCTACATCAAAGTCCAGCACCTATCGATGAAGGTATGCTCGTTTCTGAAGGATCTTTTCACTCCTTCCATACCAACAACACCAAGCATAGACAAATGGAGGAATTGGAAATGATGAATGAAGGGTCTAAATCAACTTCGAGCAAGAGGAAGGTGAATGGATGCACTAGCGACACTGCCACCTCTTCTCTGAAGGGAGCGAAAAAGATTAGAACCTAGCTTATCTGATCTTTTATGAATTTGCTAAATAAATGCTGTTTTTTTTGTCTAGAGAGGAATTACCTTCCTCTGATAGTACTGATTTGGGCATCTATGCTAGAATAAATACCTCTACGAACAATATCCTTGGCTTAAGCCAACCTCTATGGTTGTGTGGTAGCCAGTTTAGAATTTCCTGTAAGTTGTATGTTGTTGGGTCTCCTTTTGATCCTCCCTATTATGTTATGTTTTCTTATTGTGTGTTTAGTGACTGTTGTTCATGCTTGGAATCCCCTTCTTTTTCTATCTTTCCGATTGCTACACTAATGAGCTCTTGGTTCAGTTTTTTTCCTATCTGCAGGATCAACTTGGCTACTGTGAATTGGCTATCTCTGAAAATTTTGGAACAAGAATATCAACAAATTGGGAAAAATAGTAAAGGTGGTAATTCAGATTACTGCTTTGAGTACTACCTGGTAGAATGCCAAAAGGAATTAGTTTGGCAAAACATGGAACCAAGTTTGATGGAAGGAAAAAAGCAGTATACAAAAATCTACCATGAGACCAAAAGACACATACAGCTTATAGGATTTCGACCATACAAAATGAAAACGCCCAATTATTTTTCAGGATGTTATAACATTAAACTCTCAATCTATGCCCACGTTTATTCTATTAAGTTTGCTTTTCATTCATCTTTCCTATGAAACTATTTGTAATACCCAAAAATTTTAATTTCCGTTTAATACCCGATCAAACCGGATTCTGATCCGCCGACCTTTATTCATTTAAATAAAATAAAGCTTTATCAAATTATATCTTTTCATGTGACTTAAATTCACCTAAAATAATAAATAGGGAACCCGAATACAATTATTCATAATTTATGTAACCCATAAATATTTCCGTACTTTTTTAAAAAAAACCGAAGAGCGGTTTTGTGCGAGTAACGAGTTATCCTTTCAGCCCATATTATAATTAGATGAGCCGGCCCAATAACTGGCCCATTAGCCTCAGCCGGCCCACATACTTAACTCCTAATCCTACTGCTAACCTAATTACTATCCTAAACCTAACTGCTACGTGAGAAGGCAACCCTTTCCTCTATCGCACACTGTTAGCATGAAATATTGTGATATTTTAGGCACGTTTTCTAAGTGTATTTGATCCATATTGATAGTCATTGATTGAACATTGATACATTTGTGAGCTAGTTTGCCTATATTGTCGATATGGATGTCTACACAAGCTTTATGTTGATTATAGGTAATTGAGAGCTATTTCCGAACGGAATTGAGCAAGGATGGAGTTGTTTGAGCATGTCCATGGATTGAGGACATTCATAGGAGCCAAAGGAGTGCCAACTTGAAGAATGCACGAGGCTAAGGAAGAATCACGTTCTTGCCCTAAACCACGCTCTAAAATACGGCCGTACTACTTTCCACGTTCAAGTCCACGGCCGTGGAACCATGGTTAGGAAACGTGGTTCATTCCAGTAACTTCTACGGCCGTGGAGAAGATGGTTCAAACCGTGTTGATTTCCACGCTCTAAATTACGGTCGTGGAACCCTTCCACGACCGTGATCTTGGCGATCTTTTTCGCCACACTTTAAGCCACGATCTCCTACGCAATTGGGCCGGGCCGATATTTTATCTTACACTATAAAAGGACGGACGAAGGGAGATTCCGTCACCTCTTCTTAGACTTACGCTTGCGCTTGGAATTGCCCTAATTTTGCATTGAGCGGAAGTTGTGTTTGAGAGATTTTGGCGCATCGCTGTTGTGATTTCCGGATTGACGGAAGATCGAAGATTCGGAAGATTATTCGTAAGAAGACTTCGCTTCTTACTTAGGTTTGATTTAGAAGACGGATTGACATCCCGTTCTTCCTTCTTATCTAAGATTGTGATTGTTTGTTTTATTCCGAATCTAGTGACGATTATTGTTCTTGATTGTGATTTTGAGATTGAGTTGGAAGTTATTGAAGGTTTTCGGAAGTTTTCATCTTTCAATCTTTTAAACCTTGAATTTGATATCATTATGACTATTGTTGGCTAAAAACCCTTAACAATTCTAAGGTGAAGGGTTGATAGTTGTGGCTTAGATGATGATAGATTGATCGTAAACAGATTGGGTCCTGAGAGTTAGAGAGAATCGCCGATAACCTTAATCCACGGTCTGTTCTTGAGTTCCATGGCCGTGGAAGCTCAAGAACTACCCGTAATTTTGTGTTAAGTTACGAACCTGCTTTTACTTTAATCCAAAGTTAAAGATTTGCTTTAACTTAGTCTTGGCTTGCCTTTTCTAGGTGGTAGTGAAGCCTCAACAACCTCTACCTCGATTGTGTGTGTCACAACCTTAATCGGTTAAGTTAGTCTTGATCCTTGCATTACAAGTTTGGGTATTTGACGTTAATTCTTACCTTTAGAACCTTTCTATATTGAAGCCTCAACAACCTGTATAGAGAGTGTCTTGTAGGTGAGTCATATAAGGTTTTTGGAACTTCACCGTACGATTACCTTACATTAGTATACCTTTGCATATCTCAACTCTGTCCTTATATCATTAGTATATCTTGAATCGATTGTCACAACTGGATTCCTGGATCTTTAGGATTGTTGTTTTCCCAATACTTGCAAAGCTTCTTACATTTACTCGCTTGATAATCTGCAATTGAATTTGTTCCCCCCCAAATCCCTGTGTTCGATACTCTGAAATTCTTGCTTAACTATATCGATCCGTACACTGCGGGTTCGCTTGCTTGATTTCTAGTTTTATAATTAAAGCTTATTTGCACGCACGCTAAGTGGCGAACACACACCGTCTTCCATCACGATCCTGGAGAAGACGAAGCCACCGCCGCACGTCTGGCCAACCACCACCACTGCCCTCCGGAGCCGTCGGTAAGACCGCTACTCATCCCAACCGAGAGCCAGGGAAACGTACCTCCACTTTCTGCAGCAACAAACATCCGATTACACTTTCTTCTGATTTCGATGTTGGACCTTCGTCTCGGACGCCGGAACACCACACCAGACCGGAGAGAGACACCGCTCAGCCGGCTGCAGACGGAGCTCCGGTAAGCCTTTCCTGATCCTCCACCCTTCCTAATTGCATCTCCTAACTTCTACACGTATCTAACCGATCGGCATGTGCAACACCGCCTTCTCACGATCTCCGGCAGTGCAACTTCAACCGGTTGTTTCCTTCCACCAGCCGGAGTACCGCCGTCTTTTTTCCGTCTTCGACTCGTCATAGCAGGAGGACGTGTGGGTCCATTCGGAGTAGTCCCGGCTGTTGTTTCTCTCCAGGTGCGGGATTAAGTGTGTTGGAAGGGTGAGTGTTCCTCCTCAGTGCCATGTACGTATGTATGTATATATAACTGTATAAGAAGGGAAGATATATAAGTATATATATGTGTATCAGTGCAGTGTACCTACACATGTATATATAAATGTAGGAGTGTAGTGTACGTGTATATGTACAGATGAATGAATTGGAAGATATGTACAGATGAATGAATTGGAAGATAGGAGTATATATATATATATATAGGCACCAGTGATGTATATATATGTGTAAGAATGGTATGTATAAATAAGTATATATATATATATATATATATATATATATAAAAGTGTAGGATATATATATATATATATATATATATATATATATATAGGTAAATAGGTGTCCTTAACTAGAACCTTGTTCGTAAGTGGGTTGGAACGTGCGGTATAGTAATAACCGAGAACGGCTAAAATTTATAGTTACTACGGCCGGAGTAGTGTATTCTAGTTATGAGAGTTGCGGTGGGTTCTATGGGTGAGATATACTAACGTTAGGATAACAAACTCTACTTATTAGAATATCGTAAGGACTCTTTATGAAGGCATAAGCTAAACCCGTATAGGTTCTCGGTTTCTACCTAGAATAGTTGTGAGGGAGTTACCTAAACATGGAAAGGGAATGACGTTGTTCTCTTTGACTAGTATGTTTAGGATTTGATCTTAGACCTAGTAGCTAAGGGTAAAAGTAGGACCTTAGCAACCCCTTTGAAATTCTAAAACCTTGTTAACTTTATAATCTCTAGTAACTATCCTTGAGAACCAGATTTTGGAAATAAGTTCTAAAAGAAAATATTATAATTTAATGATAGACTTTTGAGAATTTTCGGAATCAGGGGTAAAATAGTCTTTTTACCTTAAGAGAGACTTTTTCCGTAATCTCTTCAAGAGATTGTACATCTTAGAAGTTTATAACTTCTAAGAGTATGGAATGTGATTTTGATCCACATGCCTTGTTTGACAAGCGATTGAGTTACTACGGTTGCAGACCGAGTTGAGGCTTTTGAGAGTTGTGAATTGATTCAGGTAAGTCCTTGCGACTTACTTAGCTGGTTTCTGGATATTAGTTGGGTGATAATGGTTGTGTGTGTACAATGTGTGTTATAATAAATAACAACTTGTTAGGACGACAATGGTTATTATGTTTTAAGGCCCAAGTGTATGTATAACGGGCCGTGACATCACTGCCCAGCTCTGCCAGGAGACTGAGAGGTTCTCTATACCCAGACCATACAGGTACACGGTGAGATGCATCGGATCCACTCCTGATGGGTACACGGGGGCGGAGGCGAGGTTGAGAATCCCTCGTGTCACAAAATAAGTATCATTAGAGTGAATGACTTAAATGAAGATAATAAATGGATTGTTTGAAAGCATGATGAGTGTTTATTATAGTTTGTGTGTGTGTGCTATTATTATTCTCCTAATGTTTAGATAACTAGCTAATGGTTGTTTTGTTGTGTTTTTAGATTTACTGCAGGTTAGAACAGCAGCTGAGTGATCCGGAAGTAGTGGTCAGCCGGGTCTCCGTACTCTTTAGAGTGGGGGTTTGGGTTGTTGCTTTGTTGTCTTTCCCTTTTGTTAAGATAGTTAGCCTTTTCCGTTGTTTAAGTACGATAGGCTGTTAGACTTTGTTACATTCATCCTTTTACAAATACATTTTATGAATTTCGGTTTTTTTTTATTTGTGTCTTGTTGCAAGATCCTAGTAATATTGTTGTCAAACTGAGGTCGGGACCCATTGTGAGGTCCCAACCAGTAATGTCCCGAGTTCTGAGAATTCGGGGTGTTACAACATGATATCAGAGCTCTTGGTTGGCAACAATGGCACTTGAAATCTTCTGAAAGACCGAATAAGTACTTAAGCAGAACCCGAAAAGGGATCTGAGTTTTAAAAAGAATTTTGGTTTTCAAATGCATGCATAGACTGGTTGGGGATAGAAAAGTACGGCTGACCACCACTACTACCGTGGATCTCAGTATGCTTATTATGGACTTTAGGTTTTACTATAGTTGGACTTATTAGCTTGATTATAAAGATATGTGATATAGATAAGTATATGCCGAAGATTAGCAGAAATTATAGTTATGTTATGTCCTTAACGGAGATAACATAATGAGTTTCTCACCCCTTTGACACACCTAAGTAGATTTTGAAGGGTGTCAACGCAAGGATAATTATGCTTAACTTATGAGCATTAAGGTAGGCGAACGTCCGGACAACCCCTTTGAACTTGTTAAGGAACATCGAGACGGAAAAGTGAAGACTAAAAGAAACACCAACAACGATGACAAGAAGGGAACGTCGAGTCAACTCAATAGGACCCAATGAAGAAAATACAGGAGAGTAGTTCCGGAAAGGCGTTGGATGACCGACAAATATACAGTTTGGACGAGACAAACCATAGGTTCTTTCAAGTGTGTTGTAAAACAAAGTTACAAACAAAGCGGATACCTTCAGAAACCAATGGGCCTGAACGTCAAGGTGAAATATAATAGCGATCCAGACAAGAGGCATGAATCTAAGCTTACTAACGGACCAGAAGATGAGGCTAGAAGCAGGGCGGAATATGATCACTCCTAACCAACTACTTGACACCACAATCAAGATGGGAAACCGAGATAATCATAAGCGTAGGAGTCAAGATGAGATACATTGTCCATCCAAATACGAAGAATAAAAGAGCCGCAAAAGGGAAGCTTACAGGTTGCTAGAAAGTGGAGGGCATATTTCACCAACATGGAAGTGGTGTGACCTCCTAGAACACACAAGACTTACAACAAGGATCGGGATACAACAAAGACCGGATTTCTATAAAGGCAGAAGTACAAGCAACAACCAAGGAAGAAAGGTGTAGGAGAATGGCCTCGGTGAAAAGAGGGTCTCAATTAACTTCTCACTTACGAAGGGATTTAAGTTAATAACACTAGCGGGTCATAACAGAGAACCGCAAGTGGACAATAACTCGGGTAAAAAGAATCATGGAGAAATGCCTACAAGTTATCGTAGAAGAATTGATAAGTTCGTTGACGGGAGACGAAGATACAACTAGACTCGTAAGAGTATAGCACTCTTATGAGAGTGTAGTTTGTAGAAGGAGCTAAAGGAAAATAAATGGAAGAGATATATTTTCACCTTATATATCAAACCTCAAAAGAGATAGAAGAAAAGTAAGTCTACGATCTTATAGAAGGTCAACTACAGACTAACTGGTAACAACAGGGAATTTACACGTGCTGGCTAACTAGTGATGGTTGGTTGCCAGATAAGAAGAATAACCCCAAGGTTATAAAGGAATTTTACCGACATCTGGAGAATTTTTCCCAGAGATTAACGACGGAAATGGTAAGGTTAAATCCATACAAGCTCTAGTAGCCTATGGTAACATTGAATGAGTCCAATTTGATAACTTTAATTAAGGAATTTAAAAGAAGCTCCTGACGGTCAGTAATGACCATTTAGGATAGTAATGAAGTAAAGAGAGTGGTTGTGAGCAATTGCTTATTACGGACGAAGGGAGGATACATATCAAAGTTAGTATGGAGGGATCCCTGTAAGAAGAACTAGAAGAGTAAGAAGAAATAGATGATTGTGAACATGTTCTATGTCTTAGCATTCCACACAAGTAGGACTGAGAGTGCTCCTCCGAGAAAAGGTGGGGTCAAACTGTCGAGAGTGACAGGGGAAACCCTTGTGATTAAAGAAGTGATATATAATAATTGGAATTATAGAGACGGTACAAACATAGAAATTATAATTTAATGCCGTGGTGAAAAGTCTTATCGAGTTTTGAGGTGATTGTAAATGGAACCTACATATTTGTTGGAACAGACATCAGAAAGAATTTAAAGTGAAATGGTGGTACTCCAATGAAAATTTAAGTTAACCCTGATAACCAATAATATGTAGATGGAGGAGTAGTAGTGAGATTGCATACAAATGGTGTACTAGAAGTCCATTCCCGACTGATCACATATTAGTTGATGAAAGTAAGCAGACCAATCAATGTGGTTCATAAAGCGAGTACGAGAAAACTCAAAGGGGTAACTACCCTACTGGGGGTAAATATTTAAAGAAGGTAAAGCGACACGAGCATAAGGACGACATAATAAATGCGAGTGAAGAACTTTGATTTGAGAAAATCATATACAATTGAGGTTTCTTATGCAAATGGTACCGATAGGTGTTTAATAAAAGTCATACTATCGGACCGATAACGCTATGATGGATAAAGTGTAAACCAAAACAATAACTTAACCAGTGAGAAGGAAAGTCATGTATAAAAAGGCGGGTCTTGCTAAATTGGAATAAAGTGTTGAGATGAGGATACCGTTGTAGAATCTATGCAAGAGTACAACGTAACTGAGGTTCCAACATGAAATGGGCAGTAATGATCAACTGAAAGTTGAGACCGATTCAGGAGAGGGAATTGTTATAAGATGAGTCACCTAGTAGAAGAGTTCACAAGACAAGCATGAGAGACCATTTATTTTAGTATCGGTGTAGACTCATTAACGCACCTCGGAAGTTAGGAGCTAAATAGAAGATGTCGTGTCAAGATTTTAAATAGGTCAAGGTGAGGACTTGTAGGCCAACTGATGTGCTCTACGTTAGAGTTCAACGGGATTGTGGAAGAATAACCATATTGAGGAGTCTTGACGAGTAGTACGTAGAGGTCTGGCGGGACCTAAAAGAATTCCGGGAAAGTCTAAGACCGAACGCTCCAATCGCTCCAAGGAGCCGTAACCGGTGAGTTGTTTTGCTGAGGAGTTCCTAGACCCATTTGAGAAACCCAATGGGAGTCGAAGACAATAGTTTCGACAAATAAGGACAGTTTATCTCGAGGTTTGGATAGCCAATACACCCGGTGCAGAGTACGAACTTTCACTTTACCATAGTAAATTATCCCTATAATGACGATCGGTTTGAGAGAACCTTGTCGTTATTAGAAAGGAAATTATTGATGAAAGTTTGGTAGACCATCCTGACTCACGGAGGATACCATTATGAGTTATGGGCGGCAACAAATTGATCAGGGTAGCGCAACGGAAGCGTGGTGGGCCCATAACTCATAGATCAAGAAACTCAATAATATCATATCTATGACCATGAGCTAAAGAATTGGAGATCTTTAGGAAAACCTCCACTGTGAGTGTGACTTTGGGTTTCAACAAGTTGAAGTCTGACAATATGTAGGTGTTGAGTCGTATTAGAGAGACAAGACCAAGTGAGTGGCCTTACAAAGGGCATTAGACACTTAGTAAAGTGTCGATAGATGTCTCAAATCATTGTATTAGATGCGATAGTCGGGATCTTCCAAAAAGTCGGGAACAATTGGATTTAATAAAAGGAATACAGTTCTGTAGTCATTTTTGGAAAGTCGTCAAGAGTATCTGAAAGGAAATCAAGGAATGTGACCTAACGATATCTTCATGAAGATTTGGAAGTTAGTAATCGACTGACACTCTTACCCATACTAGAGGGTGTACACCTAGTGTTCACGTGTAACAATTTAAGGAATGTATACGAGACCCGGGACATGTCATTAGCCATGAGGATTTAATAGTCGATCCAGATCATACTTTAGTGGAGTACCCAGTAGCTGTCCTGGAGCGCAATACTAGACGTATGCGGTCCAATGAGATACCGATGTTGAGGATCCAATGGTCTAGACGAGGAGCTGATGAGGCCACTTGGGAGACAAAGGAGAGTATTAGGCGCAATTATCCCGAGTTCTTTACGGAGTTAGAGGTTACTTCTGTACCGACGAGTTAGTACCCGGATGCTGTGTTGTTTGACTATTCATGCTTTTACCTTGGATTGAGTGATTGTGCTTTCTTTGATGTGTGCCTCATTATGATGATTGAGTAGTTGCATGGTAGAAAACGAAATTTTTATGAAACTAAGATATACAAAGAAAGTCGTTTTATACATTATTCTAAGTTTCGGGACGAAACTTATTTTAAGGGGGTATTGATGTAATACCCGAAAATTTTAATTTCCGTTTAATACCCGATCAAACCGGATTCTGATCCGCCGACCTTTATTCATTTAAATAAAATAAAGCTTTATCAAATTCTATCTTTTCATGTGACTTAAATTAACCTAAAATAATAAATAGGGAACCCGAATACAATTATTCATAATTTATGTAACCCGTAAATATTTCCGTACTTTTTTAAAAAAAACCGAAGAGCGGTTTTGTGCGAGTAACGAGTTATCCTTTCAGCCCATATTATAATTAGATGAGCCGACCCAATAACTGGCCCATTAGCCTCAGCCGGCCCACATGCTTAACTCCTAATCCTACTGCTAACCTAATTACTATCCTAAACCTAATTGCTACGTGAGAAGGCAACCCTTTCCTCTATCGCACACCGTCTTCCATCACGATTCTAGAGAAGACGAAGCCACCGCCGCACGTCTGGCCAACCACCACCACTGCCCGCCGAAGCCATCGGTAAGACCGCTACTTCATCCCAACCGAGAGCCAGGGAAACGTACCTCCACTTTCTGCAGCAACAAACATCCGATTACACTTTCTTCTGATTTCGATGTTGGACCTTCGTCTCGGACGCCGGAACACCACACCAGACCAGAGAGAGATACCGCTCAGCCGGCTGCAGACGGAGCTCCGGTAAGCATTTCCTGATCCTCCACCCTTCCTAATTGCATCTCCTAACTTCTACACGTATCTAACCGATCGGCATGTGCAACACCGCCTTCTCACGATCTCCGGCAATGCAACTTTAACCTGTTGTTTCCTTCCACCAGCCGGAGTACCGCCGTCTTTTTTCCGTCTTCGACTCGTCATAGCAGGAGGACGTGTGAGTCCATTCGGAGTAGTCCCGGCTGTTGTTTCTCTCCAGGTGCGGGACTAAGTGTGCTGGAAGGGTGAGTGTTCCTCCTCAGTGCCGTGTACATATGTATGTATATATAGCTGTATAAGAAGGGAAGATATATAAGTATATATATGTGTATCAGTGCAGTGTACCTACACATGTATATATAAATGTAGGAGTGTAGTGTACGTGTATATGTACAGATGAATGAATTGGAAGATAGGAGTATATATATGTAGGCACCAGTGATGTATATATATGTGTAAGAATGGTATGTATAAATAAGTATATATATATATATATATAAGTATATATATATATATATATATATATATATATATATATATATATATATATATATATATATATATATATATAGGTAAATAGGTGTCCTTAACTAGAACCTTGTTCGTAAGTGGGTTGGAACGTGCGGTATAGTAATAACCGAGAACGGCTAAAATTTATAGTTACTACGGCCGGAGTAGTGTATTCTAGTTATGAGAGTTGCGGTGGGTTCTATGAGTGAGCATATACTAACGTTAGGATAACAAACTCTACTTATTAGAATATCGTAAGGACTCTTTATGAAGGCATAAGCTAAACCCGTATAGGTTCTCGGTTTTTACCTAGAATAGTTGTGAGGGAGTTACCTAAACATGGGAAGGGAATGACGTTGTTCTCTTTGACTAGTATGTTTAGGATTTGATCTTAGACCTAGTAGCTAAGGGTAAAAGTAGGACCTTAGCAACCCCTTTGAAATTCTAAAACCTTGTTAACTTTATAATCTCTAGTAACTATCCTTGAGAAACAAATTTTGGAAATAAGTTCTAAAAGAAAATATTATAATTTAATGATAGACTTTTGAGAATTTTCGGAATCAGGGGTAAAATAGTCTTTTTACCTTAAGAGAGACTTTTTCCGTAATCTCTTCAAGAGATTGTACATCTTAGAAGTTTATAACTTCTAAGAGTATGGAATGTGATTTTGATCCACATGCCTTGTTTGACAGGCGATTGAGTTACTACGGTTGCAGACCGAGTTGAGGCTTTTGAGAGTTGTGAATTGATTCAGGTAAGTCCTTGCGACTTACTTAGCTGGTTTCTGGATATTAGTTGGGTGATAATGGTTGTGTGTGTACAATGTGTGTTATAATAAATAACAACTTGTTTGGACGACAGTGGTTATTATGTTTTAAGGCCCAAGTGTATGCATAACGGGCCGTGACATCACTGCCCAGCTCTGCTAGGAGACTGGGAGGTTCTCTATACCCAGACCATACAGGTACACGGTGAGATGCATCGGATCCACTCCTGATGGGTACACGGGGGCGGAGGCGAGGTTTGGGAATCCCTCGTGTCACAAAATAAGTATCATTAGAGTGAATGACTTAAATGAAGATAATAAATGGATTGTTTGAAAGCATGATGAGTGTTTATTATAGTTTGTGTGTGTGTGCTATTATTATTCTCCTAATGTTTAGATAACTAGCTAATGGTTGTTTTGTTGTGTTTTTAGATTTACTGCAGGTTAGAACAACAGCTGAGTGATCCGGAAGTAGTGGTCAGCCGGGTCTCCGTACTCTTTAGAGTGGGGATTTGGGTTGTTGCTTTGTTGTCTTTCCCTTTTGTTAAGATAGTTAGCCTTTTCCATTGTTTAAGTACGATAGGCTGTTAGACTTTGTTACATTCATCCTTTTACAAATACATTTTATGAATTTCGGTTTTTTTTTATTGTGTCTTGTTGCAAGATCCTAGTAATATTGTTGTCAAACTGAGGTCGGGACCCATTGTGAGGTCCTAACCAGTAATGTCCCGAGTTCTGAGAATTCGGGGTGTTACACTATTGAGATCTTGTGAAATTGATCCTACCAATTTAAATGAACCTGGACGAATTTTAGGAAACAAATGTCATCAAAGGCACTTCCCTGTTCTCGCTAAAAGCGGAAAAGTCGAGCATTTACATAAGCTATCTACAAATCGTTGTGGCATGATAAAAGACAGGGGTATGGGAAATAATGTGCACCTGGTGGCTAGATTGTACCACCATTACCGGAAAGAGGTTAAGGTGCAAGTAAAAGTGAAAACCAAAAGTAAAAAAATATGGAAACATATCAGAAAAGTGGACTAATTACAATAATTTCATGACCATGAACTTAAGAAAAATTAATAAACTAAAGGGAAGAAACCTAGGGCATTCCCTCCCTAAACTCTTTAGTTCATGAAATGAAGTTCGCGTTTTGGAACTGTCGAGGTATGAGGAAGAAGAACTTTTGGACTGACCTGAATATGACATGTAAGAATGATCATATTAACATGATCATGCTTGTGGAGCTGAAAACTAGTATTGAACCAGTTGAGACTTGCTGGAAAAATGCGGGATTCGATAAAATTTGTTTCATCCCAACTGACGGCTTTTCAGGGGGTCTCTGCCTCTTATGGAAAAGTTACCAACTGATTAATGAAACAATTGAAGTAATTATGAAAGAAAAAAGATTTGTAACTGTGATGCATACTAATCTTTCCACTAATGTTAGTATATGCATCACATTTATTTATGCTCCACCCAATGAGCTTCACAAAGATGCGTTTTGGAACAAACTGGAAAATCACATTAACATAAACCCCCACCCGACATTGGTCATTGGGGACTTCAATGACCTCCTCAAGGTTTCGGACAAAATGGGAGGTGCACCAGTTACAAGCAATAAGCTTAGAAGACTATATATGTTCACTCAGAATTGTAACATGATTGACCTCGCGACAAAAGGAAATGATTTTACTTGGAGAAAGCGTAAAGATGGTGAGAATAATACTCTAGAAAAACTAGATAGAGCAATGGCACAACCGGATATTCTACAAGCGTACCAACAAATCTTTGCCTGGAATCATGCATTTACCACCTCGGATCACTGTCGCATTTCGGTGGATCTACGCAATGCTAGTGAACAAATGAAGGCTAAACCGTTTCGTTTTGAAATGATGTGGACACAAAGGAAGGATTGCGAGAATCTGGTTAAACAAACTTGGAGAGCTCAGTTCCAAGGAAGCCACATGTTTAATCTAGTAAGGAAAATCACACTTTTAAAAGCTAAGCTGAACATTTGGAGCAGAGAAAAATTCGGTAACATAAACAGACAAGTTAGGGAGGTTGACATAAATATCGAAAAACTGCAAGTCCAACTGTATAGGAACTTTTCGGCACAAATCAACGCCAAACTCATCAGATTATGCAGGAAAAGAGAATGCCTCATTGAATATCAACAAAAATACTGGATGCAAAGAGCCAAATCTAACTCAATAAAACTTGGTGACCAAAATACTAAGTTCTATCATCGAAAGGCAACAGGAAGAAGAAATCATAATAACATATCAACAATCATTAAGAATGATGGAACTATTCTTGTTTCTGAAGATGATATTGAAAACGAATTCATTGCAGAGTACAATAATAGATTTAAAGCCACAACCATTAATACGTCGGAACTTCACAAACAACTAGAAAATATTCATCATGAAATTACTGAACTGGAAAATAAAAAACTTATTAGTCCTTTCACTAATGAAGACATCAAAAAAGCAATGTTTGAAATTGGTGGGGACAAATCACCAGGACCAGATGGGATGCCGGCTGGTTTCTTTCACAAATATTGGCACATTGTGGGCCCTACTGTTATCCGAGCAGTCAAAAGTTTCTACTATTCGGGGAAAATACTCAAACAAATTAACCATACATTCATTGCCTTAATTCCAAAAAACGACAACCCATCTGCTACAACACACTATAGACCAATCAGTTTATGCTCAACAATATATAAAATCATTGCAAAAATCCTGACAAATAGAATAAGAGAAGTAATGCCAAAGCTAATCCACCCTCTACAAGGGGCCTTCACCAAAAGTAGATCAATTCACGACAACATCTTAATAGCCCACGAGATCTTCCATGGATTTAAATCGAAAAAAGGAAAGGAAGGCTATGTGGCAATCAAATTGGACATGGAAAAAGCATACGATAGAATAGAATGGCCATTTATTTTGGCTATCTTGAGAAAATTTGGTTTCTCAAGTAAATTCACTAGTTGGATTAATGAGTGTATTTCCACAACATCCTTTTCAATTTTGATCAATGACAAACCGACTAAGATTTTCCACCCCCAACGGGGATTACGTCAAGGAGACCCTTTATGTCCCCTTCTGTTCAATCTGGCCGCAGAGGTCTTGGCAAGAAATATCCAAAGAGCAAGCTACGAAGACAGGAAAAGTATTGGATTCCCAATTTCTAGAGCTGGAACCAACATCCCGTTCCTTGCTTTTGCTGATGACATAATCATTTTTGCAAAAGCCAGCAATATGGCCTGCAATAAAGTCCTCGAAATTATATCCAAATATTGCCAAGTCTCGGGACAAAAAGTCAACTACCATAAATCTGCTTTCCAAACATCCGGAAATGTAGACAACGTAACTAAAAGACTGATCCAACAAAACACGAATATCTCACCAAGCACAAGTCTTGAAAAATACTTAGGCTGCCCAATTATCAATGGACGTGTGAACAAATCATTGTTTGAGGAGGTCATCAATAAATCCAAACAACAACTATCCAAATGGAAGGCTTCAACTCTATCTCAGGAGGGAAGAACCATTCTAATTAAATCCAATCTCAATGCCAAACCCAGCTTTATCATGCAAAGTTTCATGCTACCAACATCGATACATAAAGAACTCGACCAAATTAACAGGCAATTCTTTTGGAATAAAGATGCCAAGTATCATCCACTAATTAGTTGGAATAAAATTTGTAAACCGAAAGAATTTGGCGGAGTAGGAATAAGGAAAGCCGAGGACATGAATATAGCACTACAAATGAAACTCCTTTGGAAAATAATGGCTGAGCCTGATAATATATGGGTCAAAGTGGTAGAGGAAAAATACCTTAAAGGAAACCGACTTTGGCACTATACAATAGGAAAAAACACTTCGTGGCAATGGAAGAGACTTATGAAACTTCGCTCGGAATTTGAGAAAGGACTGAAATGGAATGTTGGTGATGGACAAACTATTAGAATTTGGAAAGATATTTGGATCGGAGACCAGATATTAGAACAATTTGTTAAAAACAAAGAACTTATTACCAATAAAGACGAAACTGTTAGTAACCTCATTAAGAATGGGTCATGGGACCATGAAAAGATTAGGAATCTGATTGAACCACTGACATCAAAAGATGTGAGTGATAAAATTTTAAATCTTCCACTCCCTCTCTCCCAGATCCGGGACAGAATTTACTAGGCACCTAGTAAAGATGGTTGGTTCACCACTCGAGACGCAATGTAACTTATATTGAGAACAAATCAAATGAATCCATACATCAACAAGTGGATATGGGACTTGAATATCATGCCAAAAATAAAGAACTTTGCATTGAAACTCTCGTTGGATAGACTTCCAACTAAAGAAAATCTAGAAAGGCAAAATGTCCCAGTTCCTATGAGTTGTGTCCTATGCCAGCACCCCTACGAAACAGCTGATCATATTTTCCTCAAATGTCCATATACCATGCACAATCTAACTAATTCCAAAGCACAAAGTTGCCTACAAAACCTGAACATAACACACAGGAAACTCCCAGAAACTCTTCTCCTAATAAGAGAGAAGCTCGATGATAATACAATTACCAATCTGATACTCACTTGGTGGAACGTTTGGCATATGAGAAATAAAATTATCTTTGAAAATATCACTCCAGTAGATATCTCACATACTGTTGATAATCAAATTAGGGAATGGAACGAACAAAATGACATATTAAGCATACAAAAAACAACAAACGTGACACAACAGAGGAAAACCAGAAAACTGAGATGGTCGGCACCAAAGGAGGGAGTGATTAAAATTAATTTCGATGGATCAAAGAGAAGTGATGAGAATTGCGCTTTTGGCTATATTCTAAGAAACCACAAAGTAGAAGTCATGGCCTTTGGTCATGGACGCTGTGAAAAAACATCGATACTAGGTGCGGAAGCATGTGCACTAAAATATGGCCTAATGAAAGCCAGAGACTTAGGAATAAATAATATTGAAATCGAAGGTGACAATCTTACGATCATCAACACAGTTAAAAAAATCTGGAAACCTCCATGGGAGATGGACATTATTATCACGGATATATCAATTCTCTTACAGAAATTTCTTAATGTGCAGGTTAACCACATTTTCAGGGAAATTAATGGTGTTGCTGACTGTCTTGCAACAAGTGGCCATGATAACCCTGTTGAAGGTTCGGTGATCCCAGTTGATGTCAAGCTGCTCGTCCATAGGGACGCCATAGGGTGGTCAACAAATCGATGTTGACCAGGCCTAATCTCTTACCTTCTTGTCAAAAAAAATAGTTATTGCCAGATATAAACCTCATCATATTCGTTGAATTTATAAAATCGGGTGATTTAGATTCGTGTTCATTTCTTAGTATAATAGTACATGTTCTTACCTGATCATTTTCATATATATATATATATATGTGTGTGTGATTTTTAAAGGTATATTATTGTGTTTGATTTATTTAAAAAAAATTGAAGCTCTATTTAAATATTTCGTTGCGACACAAAAAATTATGTAGAATTTATATTATGTACGTGATTTTGTAATAATTCATTTTATATAATTATGCGTGCCGTGTAAGACATTTGCTCAATTGCTTACATGTTGAAGATGAAATTTCAGTTCATCCCCATAATTTTCATAATCTATCCATGAAGGTAAGGTCAAAGAATTTTATTCAACGTAATTCCTCATAATTAAAAGTACCCATACCTCAACAAGTTAAATGATTTACGGTGATATTTCACAAATTCAACTCAAACAATTAAGAATATATTAATTATAAAACTTAAGCCTCATTTGATTCGAGTGTTACTCACCTAAAGTGTTACACATTCATGGGGCAAGTAAGATTGCTTTGTTTTTCTAAACGTGAATGAAAAATACACTTTACCTTAATGGGGGACATAAGATTCTCTCCCATAACTTTTAGTGATAATCAATTAATTATCAACATTTTTGACAAATACTAATGAACAAACCTAAGTTGAATTAGAACGGGATACGACCTAATAATAACAAAGATAATAAATCGGATTGGTGTGCTTTTATGTATGTTGTATGCTTGTGATGAGATTACTTGTGTATGTGCCTTTCCCATTGATCCTAATGCTTAGAATATGAGCTAACGGTTTTATACCGATTGTTGTAGATTGCCTTGCAGGTTATGAATGCGGCCAAGAGATCCGGAAGAGTGGGCAGCCGAGGTCCGTACATTTTAGGATTGGGTTTTAGGTGGAGTCGAGTTTGAGTATTGTATTTATTGTATGTTGTATGACGTTTAGTCTTTGGGGTTGTATTGTCGGCTGAAGTCCTTTGTTGTATTCTTTCGGGTTTTTCTTTTCATTGCATAAAAATGTATTTCGATTTTTGGCCTTTATTCGTGCCTTGTTGCAAGATCCGGTGAAATTGTTGTCAGGCTAATGGTCGGGACCCATTATGAGGTCCCAACCCGTAGCATCCCGAGTCCCGCGGATTTGGGGTGTTACAGCCCAAGCGTATGATAAGGGCGGTGACATCTTCTGCCTAGCTCTTGCGAGAATCTAGGAGGTTCTCGGCGACTAGACCGTGCGGGTAGACGGTCGGATGCATCAGTACCATTCCTTCCCGGTAAGTAGGGACCGAGGCGAGATCACGGTGATTCTTGTGTCTAAGTTGAATTAGAACGGGATATGACTTAACAATAGAAAGATAATAAACCGGACTTGTGTGTTTGGAGCATGTTGCGTGTTACGATGATTTACTTGTGTTTGTGCCTTCACCTTGATTCTAATGCATTGGATATTAGCTAAAGGTTTTATACCGATGTTGTAGTTGCCTTGCAGGTTAGGATGGCGGCCGAGAGATATGGAAGAGTGGAGGAGGTTCCGTACATTTTAGGAGGGGTTTTGGTTGGAGTCGTGTTTGTGTATTGTGTATCGTATTTCATATGTCGCGTTTATGGCATTTGGCCTTGTGTTGCATCTCGGCTGGTGTCTTTGTTTGTTTACTTCCGGGAATCATATCATTTGCATAAAAATGTATTTCGGTTTGGCCTTTATTTGTGTCTTGTTGTCAGATCCGTTTAAATTGTTGTCAGGCTAAGGGTCGGGACCCATTGTGAGGTCTCCGTCCGTAGCATCCCGAGTCCCGCGGATTCGGGGTGTTACACACCCTCCCGTAAAAAGAAAAAGAAAAAGGTTAATGCTGAAGTTTGCATGTCTGTTGAAGCAAAAGACCATGAATAAACAAGGTTAGTGTCATGTGTACACAATAATGAAAAATAGATTATGTTTCTAAGTTATATAATTTGTGTAGATCTTTAAAGATGAAAAAAGGGAAAGGATCCCATTCCTCCCTCTTCTGTGGAAGAAACTCAAGCACCCTCCCCTAAAAAGCATAAGGAAAAGGTTAATGTAGAAGTTGGTGTAATATCCGGAATTTTTATTCCGGGTTTTGAGTAGTTTATCAACCTTCCCGCAAGTGCGGCTTAGTTTTCCCGCAGGAACGGGGTGTTGAGTGCCGGGTTTTATCCCGAAAATCCCATTCCGACCCTTCGTTTCCCTGACTACACTTTTGGACCCTCGTTTCCTAGCATGAGGTGACAAGGCTGCAGCTGACCCTTGGTTCCCTCCCCCTTGTGCAGCCTTGACTTTCCCCCCCCCCTCTCTCTCTCTCTCTCTCTCTCTCTCTCTCTCTCTCCTTTCACGTTGGTTCTTTCCCCTTCTTCCCTTCACATGAGCTCCCTTCCCTTTTTCTCCTTTGGATCTCCTTGAGTGTGGCTAGCAGTGGAGAGCTCCTTGATTCCGTTTGGTAAGTCTCTTTTTCTCCCTCCCTTCTTCTTCCTTGCTGCATAGCTTCCTCTTTTTCTCTCCTTCTCCATTGCCATGGATGAAGCTCTGAAAGTGAGTTCCTCTTGATCTTTGCATGCATGTGTTCTAAGCTCGATTAGGTCGTGGGGGAGAGCCTTGATACAGTGGATGATGTTTGGAGAAGACCCAACAAGAGAAGGAGGCCATTGGAGCCCAAGATCCACAGTCGAAGATGAAGAAATAGCTGTTTCTAGAGTTCTACCGCGGGGGCGGCATCAGGCGCTGTTCGCCTCAAAGCGTGCGTGCAAATAAGTTTTAATTATAAAAGTGAAACAAAAGCAAGCGAACCCGCAGTGTACGGATCGGCGTGGATAAACAAGTATTCCAGAGTATCGAACTCAGGGATTTGGGGAAACAAAATCAGTTTTGAATAATCGAGCAAGTAAAAGTATAAAAGCTTTGCAAATATTGCGGAAAACAGCAACCCTAAAGATCCAGGTATTCAGTTGTGGCAATCGATTCAAGATATACTATAGATATAAGGACAGAGTTGAGGTTATAAAGGTATAACTAATGTAAGGTTGAGTACGGTGAAGTTCAAAAACCTTATATGTCTAACCCAATGACTCTCTCTATAAAGGTTGTTGAGGCTACAAAATAGAAAGGATCTAAGGATAAGAATTACTCTCAAATACCCATGCCTAAACCCAAGGAATCAAAGAAAAGCTAAAACGGTTAAGGTTGTGACACTCAAAACCAAAATAGAGGATGTTGAGTCTCACTACTACCTAGATAAGGCAAGCTAAGGCTAGGTTAAAGCAAATCTTTAACTTTGGATTAAAGCAAAAGCAAAAGTCGTAAAACAGAGGAAATCACGGCTGGATCTTGAGATTCCACGGCCGTAGTTTTCAAGAACAGACCGTGGACTAGGCTTTCGACGAGGTTTCTCACACTCTCAGGGTCCAATCTGTTTACGATCGATCTATCATTATCGAAACCACAACTATCAACCCTTCACCTTAGAATTGCTAAAGGGTTTTAGCCAATAACCATCATCATTGAATCAAATATCAAATATAAAAGAGAAAAAGGTAAAAACCCTCGAAAACTCAAATAACAATCAAAATCAATCTCAAAGCCGAACAACCAAAGTATGTGTTTAATGAATGCAGAATAGGGAATAGAAACCCTCACAACAATCTTAAGGAAACAACAAAGAACGGGATGTCAATCCGTTCTCCAATGTAACCCTAGAATATCCAAAAGTACACAATCTCCGAAATTACGTCCTTCACGAATCTCCAATCCTCAAGGTCGAAATGAAACCCTAAGGCTGCCGTTTCCAAAACTCTCACAAGGTGTAAGCCAAAGTCCTCGAAACTCTCTTCTCAAGCCTTCTTATAGGCGAAAATAGGGTTACGGGAAAAGCCCAATAACGTTGTTGACGTGGCAAATATGACATGCCACAAAATCACCAAGATCACGGTCATGAACAACTTTCCACGGCCGTGGTTTAGACCGTAAAACTTTCTGTTGTGCTCCAAACTCACTTCCACGATCATGTTGCCAAATCCACGGCCGTAATTTAGAGCGTGGTTCTTCAAATTCTCTTCCACGACCGTAATTTAGGGCGTGGACTTCCAAAACTCTTGTTTTTGCCTTTGTTTCGTGACATTCTTCATTCATGCTCCTTCCTTAGCCTCTCTAATGCATCTCTTTGCCATCGAGCATGATCAAAATACTTCTTTCCTTCCTCATTTTGCTCCAATCCAAGCCTCTATTCACCTAAAAAACAAAACAAAGCTAGTGTAGATCTCTATATTGACAAAGTGGGTGAATAAGCTCACAATTGCGTCAAACTCATATCTAAGAACACAATAAAGAGGGAAAAACAACTAAAACAAGTGCCTAAAATATAGTCATATTTCATGCTAACAGGCGCCGCGAGGCGGCGGCAGGTTTTGCCAGCAGCTACGGGGCGGATGAACAGTGCCGCGGGGGCCGTGACCTTCAGCACGCAATCGTCTTTTGTTTATGCGGCTACGTTTCTTCAACAATAGGCTATCCTTCTCCCTTCTTCTTCGTTCCTTCCTAAGTTGTGAGGTTGTTTCATGTTTGTATCATGCCTAGGATGATGTTTGAAAATAGTCCACTACCTCACAAGATCAAAAGCCGTTCCATGCGGTAAGTTGAAGTAGAACGGGATGATGTTTGACCGTCTAACCACCGCCCGTTATCATACACTTGGGCCAAATAATATATAAGGGTCGGAACTTAGCCGCTTGAGGGTGCATGCTTATGGTCATGTTGGTTTGACTATGGAGTAACATGCTAGGAATGTATGAACAATAAGAGTATGATACATGCATGTATACTCACTTAACAAGAGTTGAGCACCCACCAGAGGATGGTTAGAATTAGTTAAGGACTACGGAATTATGACTCTGGTATCGTCCAAGGTAGGTGAGTGTGATCACCAACACCCTTAGTAAGTGACACTTTGAGAGGAAACAACAACCTAACTGACGGTTCAGCCTCAGTTTATTAACGTAGATGGTATGGGAAAGACCCGAAATAATCGTGGAATTTGAAAGGCTTAGTAGAGATCCTGGATAGAAGGTCCCGAGGAGAGACCCCACATAGTTACCATTATGGGTTAATGGTCTATTGAAACGCTAGAAGCGTTTATGTGTACTTATAACGGAGAGCTAAGATAGAGTCTCTAGGAGGCTCACACCACCTTACTAGAGCGCCATAGTGCTGGTAAGAGGTATTTGGGATTGTTAATGTTCACATTGGCAAGATGGCCGTAAGGCCGACGTGGCTAAGTGCATAGCAAGTATGTGACCCGTTGTCAGGCAAAGCTGGAGCACCATAAGACGGGGAGAGGACTTCGTCCACCGTGAGTTACGTAGTGGAAGTAGGAGGGTACCTCCATAAGGGGTAGTACTGGTTTGAGACCAAGTAACAATTGTGACGTGATTTGGTCATTGAGGACCAACCGACGAAGACGACACGTTGATACCTTTTTGGGAAACAAGGCCGATGAGTCGGCTAGATACCGAGTCCACTAGTAATAGTGAGATTACTTAAGGATACGAGTATCGTTATCTCGGATCGAGATGAACGATTCATCTCGGGATGAATGAGCAACGGGATCGTGCCGATTTGGGGCCCAATGCCTTTCATGACAGTCTTTCGTTCTCATATGTATGGTCGGTTAGAGAAGGCTTTCTAAGACTTAAAGGATGTATTGGAAGCCTCTTGGCTAGAGTGGGAATAGGTGTGATTCGAATACCTCCCGGGATTGAGTTCACGTGTTATAGTAGTTGAGATGTACCACTGTGATGCTCTTTTCTGATGTAATTTATGGACGGAAGTGTAGTACCTTGTGATGTTGGAAATTGGTTAGCATATGTAACTATAGCCTTGAGCAGATACGGGACGACCTCGGACGAGTAGCGGTGATCCAAAGGCGGATGCTAGACAAGCTAAGTCACAAGAAAGTACGTACATAAAAGAGGACGGACCTCTTGGGTTCGGATATGAGACGAGTCGAGTTAAGAGTATCACGGACGCAAAGCGTCATACTTTTTGGTCATTAAAAGAGAGTTGGGTTCCAGTATATTGGGCCTCTTTGAAGATCTTGGTTCGAGTTGGGAAGTGGTTTACCGGTTGGCATGGCCACTAGAAGTGGGGAATGTTCACCAGCTTTGAGGTGTGACGATCGATGGAATACATGTACGGCTCGAGGTATGCTACTAGTTGTGATGATCTAGTTATAGTCGAGGAACCGATGAGGCTACCGGGAGGACGTGAGATTGCATCCTCGTTGGAGTTTTTACGATGATCTAGTTATGTCGAGATGGCCGTTGGATTAGATATTATGTGCATGTGCGAGTTATGTGTTTTGTGCCCCGAGCGGGAATGTGTTGTATGATTGGTTAGCTTTTGACTTATCATGCGCTATGTGGTAAATGCGAGTATGGGTGCAGGCCTTGCGAGGTCTTGACGCGGTTCCATGAGTGTGTGAGGGTTATTGATTAGGGAGTTTGCACGTTACGGTTTAGAGTGGTTACCGAGGTAGCTGTTCCCGAGAGTCATGTGTTATCAAAGTTTTGGGATGAAACTTGTTTTTAGGGGAATTAGTTGTAACATCCGGAATTTTTATTCCGGGTGTTGAGCGGTTTATCAACCTTCCCGCAAGTGCGGCTCCGTTTTCAGGCAGACACGGGGTGTTAAGTGCCGGGTTTTATCCCGAAAATCCCATTCCGACCCTTCGTTTCCCTGACTACGCTTTTGGACCCCTCGTTTCCTAGCATGAGGTGAGAAGGCTGCAGTTGACCCTTGGTTCCCTCCCTCTTTTGCAGCCTTGACTTTCCTCTCTCTCTCTCTCTCTCCTTTCACGTTGGTTCTTTCCCCTTATTCCCTTCACATGAGCTCTCTTCCCTTTTTCTTCCTTTGGATCTCCTTGAGTGTGGACAACAGTGGAGATCTCCGTGATTCCGTTTGGTAAGTCTCTTATTCTTCCTCCCTTCTTCTTCCTTGCTGCATAGCTTCCTCTTTTTCTCTCCTTCTCCATTGCAATGGATGAAGCTTTAGAAGTGAGTTCCTCTTGATCTTTGCATGCACGTGTTCTAAGCTGGATTAGGTCGTGGGGGAGAGCCTTGATACAGTGGATGATGTTTGGAGAAGACCCAGCAAGAGAAGGAGACCATTGGAGCCCAAGTTCCAGAGTCAAAGACAAAGAAATCGCTGTTTCTGGAGTTCTACCACGGGGGCGACATCAGGCGCCGCGGGGGCAGATCTTAGCCAGCCGTGGGGGCGGCGGCAGGTTTTGCCAGCAGCCGCGGGGACGGATGAACAGTGTCTTGGGGGCCATGACCTTCAGCACGGAGTCGCGCCTTTTGTTTCCGCGGCTACATTTCTTCAATCCCTTCTTCTTCGTTCCTTCCTAAGTTGTGAGGGTGTTTCATGTTAGTATCATGCCTAGGATGGACCTAGGATAGTTGTGAATGCCATCTAGTGGTTGTGAACCTAGGATCCCTTAGGATGTAGTTGATGACTTTGGGTATGTTGAGCACGTTGGACTTACAAGGATAGTATGTTCTTCTTGGTTGCGGCTTTTGATCTTGTGAGGTAGTGGACTGTTTTGAGTTGCTATCATGTGTTGAGAGTGTGGTGAGTATCTTGGTTTCTAGGATGCGCTCCTAGCGTGAGGGTTAAGTGATCTTGCGTAGATCACTAGAGTGGAGTCTTAGACTTCTTGAGCGTGAGCTTGTGTTGATATGTATATCTTCTTGTGAGCAGGTTGTGGACTTCTTCCCAAGGGAAGCTAGAGTGTTGTGAGTTGAGTGTTGAGGCGAGGTAAGTCTCCGGACTTACTTAGATCGTATTCTACATATTAGACTCGATGTGTGTTTGGTGGTGTGTGTTTTATTGCTTTCATTATAACCTATAAAACCGGAAATAGGATTACCGGCATATATATATATTATTTGGCCCAAAGGTATGATAACGGGCGGTGACAATTTGTCTAGCTCTTGCGTAGAGCTAGGAGGTTCTTGGCGACTAGTCCGTGTTGTTAGACGGTCGGGTTTTGGGAGATTCTCATGTCACAAAAGAAGTTGAAAGAAGTGGATATGACCTAATAAATAAAGATAATAAACTGGACTTGTTGTTGAGCATGATTATGTGATGTGATGATGTTTGAGTGTGTATGTGCCTTCACCTTGTAACACCCTAAATCCGGAGGACTCGGGATGCTATGGGCTAGGACCTCACAACGGGTCCCGACCCTTAGTTTGACAACAACTTCACCGAACCTTACAACATGACACACATAAAAAGGCAAAAGAAGAGTTTTAATGCATGATGACAATCCGAAACACAACTCAAAACGGAAACTCCAGCCGAGTTCTCAAACCACAATATCATAATGAAAGTCTAAGACAACAAAATAAAAGAGAAACCGATCCCGTCCTATAACGTACGGAACCCCGGCTGCCCACTACCACCGGATCACTCGACCGCTTCCCTAACCTGCAAGGCTTCTACAACATCGGTTGAAAACCGTTAGCTAACATTCCAAATATTAGAATAACGATTACGGCACATACACACATAAGATAAAGTAAAACACACCAACATGCTTACAAACAATCCGGTTATTATCTTTATTTACGTTATTCACTTTACTAATTCAACTTATGTTGTCACACGAGAATCACCGAAACTCGCCTCTGTCCCCTTTCACCAACAAGAATAGAGGCATTGCACCCCTCCGTTACCTGCTGGACTGGTCGCAGAGCACCTCCCAATATTCCCATTTTGAATGGACAAGTGGTCACCGCCCGGTTATAATACACTTGGGCCAATTAATATATATAAGGTCGTCCTAATTCGGTTTTGTTATTATAACCATAATTAAACACACACAACCATCATGGTCAAACTAATACGCAGAAGCTAGCTAAGCAAGTCCGATGACTTACCTGAATCGCGTCAAAGTCCCTTTAAAGCTACTACTTGATTCCGCAATTAAAAGATTTCAAACGCCTGTTTATAACGAGGAAACTTGGATCAATAAGAATACTACTCATCCATTGCACCCAAACTTATATAACTTCCTCATAAATTCTTGGTAAAGAGTACGAACGGGAATTAGCGTTGCTTATGCTAGAACGCTAATCTTAGGGCCATCTAAAGATAAAACACAACATTACCGACATAAAGTTTATACCCGTAGAATTGAAAAAATCGACTATGCTGAAACGACCTAAACTCACACGGAATACTCCCAACTAAACAAGATATAATCCCTCGTGTGTATATATACATATATATATTTATATATATATATATACACACACCCACAAATCTATTACTTATATATACACAATAACTTATGTTACTTACCCACTCCAACCTTTTACTACCCATTTTCCATTCTTCTTGCCGACCCGCACTGAACACTAGCATCCTCTGAATTCCACTAAAATACATCTATAATGTAATATACATATATACATATACATATATACACACACACACACACACATATATATATATATATATATAACAAAGATATCAGCGTATGAGGCTGTACAGTCAGACGAGCTATCGCCTTCTCCCGAGGCGTCTTCCTACTAAGGGCATCGGCGACCACGTTCGCCTTTCCTGGATGGTACTGAATCTCCAGATCAAAGTCCTTGATCAACTCCAACCATCTCCTCTGACGGTTATTCAACTCCCGCTGAGTTAATATGTATTTCAAACTCTTATGGTCTGTGAAGATCTGGCATGTCACTCCATAGAGATAATGACGCCAAATCTTAAGAGCATGTACCATTGCAGCTAACTCTAGGTCATGGGTCGGGTAATTCTCCTCATACGTTTTCAACTGTCTAGACGCGTATGCTATGACCCTACCTCATTGCATCAAAACACATCCCAAGCCTAGCTTGGATGCGTCACTGTAGACCACAAAGTCCTCAGTACCCTCTGGCTGAGCTAGAATCGGAGCAGAAGTCAATCTTCTCTTCAGCTCCTCAAAACTCTTCTGACACGGCTCGGACCAGACGAATCGGGTAGTCTTCCTCAATAAGCAAGTAAGTGGCCGGGCGATCACTGAAAACCTTTCCACAAATCGGCGGTAATAACCCGCTAAACCTAGGAAGCTACGAACCTCCTTGACATTCTTCGGAGGTTGCCATGACGATACTGATTCGATCTTCGCCGGATCAAACTTAATCCCCTCAGCAGTGACCACATGACCAAGAAAGGTCACCTCGGACATCCAAAACTCGCACTTGGATAACTTGGCATAAAGCTCACTATCCCGCAGAACTCGTAACACTGTCCTCAAGTGTCCTGCATGCTCCTCTTGACTCCTAGAGTACACGAGGATGTCATCAATGAACACCACTACAAACTGATCCAAAAAGTCAATGAATATACCATTCATCAACTCCATAAACACAATAGGTGTATTCGTGAGCCCAAATGGCATCACTACAAACTCATAGTGGCCATATCGGGTCCGAAATGCTGTCTTGGGTATATCCTGCTCTCTCACCCTCAGCTGGTGATAACCTGACCTCAAATCAATCTTGGAAAATAATGTTGCTCCATGCAACTAGTTAAGCAAGTCATCTATACGAGGCAACGGATACTTATTCTTGATGGTCACCTTATTCAGCTCTCTATAGTCGATGCAAAGCCTCATCGATCCGTCCTTCTTCCGAATAAACAATACAGGGGCACCCCATGGAGAAACGCTAGGGCGGATGAAGCCCTTCTCCGCTAAATCCTCCAGTTGTTTCTTTAACTCTAACATCTCGATAGGCGCCATACGGTAAGGTGCCTTCGAGATCGGTCTCGTGCCAATCTCCAACTCAATGCTGAAATCAACCCTCTTCTGTGGGGGTAAGCCTGGTGGCTCGACAAACACATCAGTGAACTCACATACTACCGGAATCTCCTCTAAAGTTGGACCCTTACTCTCCTTTATGGCATAAAACCAGAAGGCCTCACAACCTTGTCCGATCAATCTAGCTGCTCTCACTGCATTGATGACGCTACCAGACTTTCCGAGGTCCCAGCCTCAGAAAATCTCCTCATGTCTAGCCTCTGTGGTGACCCTCACGGTCCTCCTACTAATATCCAAAACAGCTCTATGGCGGTCCATCTAGTCCATTCCTAATATGACTTCTTCATGCACTAGATGCATAACGTAGAAGTCGGCTAACCAATCCCAGTTTCCCAAACGAATGGGGCAACTTTGAACCTCCCGAGTACCCCTCACCTTACCCCCGTTGGGTAACCCTATAATGAAGGGTCTCCCCTCTACAGTATCTAAGGCCAACCTATCTACACAATCATCAAAAATAAAAGAGTGCGTAGCACCCGTATCGCAAAGTACTCTAACAAGGAAGCCGTGAATCTGAATAGTACCTGTCATTGCTGGCGCTGCCGGCTTGACTGCCTTCCTCAACTCAAAAGCTCTAGCCTGAGTGCCTCTAGTCTCTGTGGTGCCTCCACCACGTCCTCTACCTCTTCCCTGCCCTTGGGCAAAACCCTGAGAATAAGTGTAACCTGGGGCTCGCTGCTGTTGCTGACCCTGTGTTTGGTGCTGGGGTGCTCTCTGTCCACCACCGGTAATGCTAGCCGGTGAGGAACCCTGCTGGGATGGTGCCTTGCCCTGTCGGCAAAAGGTAGCTCGATGGCCCGTCTTGCCACAAGTGAAACAAGTCACTAATGACCTCCTACACTCGCCTCGCATGTGTCCAAAACCTCCGCAATTATAACATTGTCGCCCACTACCATATGTCTGAGTAGGAGGCTGATAACTGGGGCGTCCTTGTGTCTGACCACACCCCTGACCTGTGGTTCCAACCCCCATACTGACTGATCCCGTCCTCTGTCTCTTATCAGGCACTCCGATTTGAACAACTCTCCTAGGACCCGGCTGGTCCCTCTCATACGCTGAAGTTCGATCCTGGTAGTCCGCCAGGGAGTCACAACGAAAGCCCGCTAGATAGGCACAGGTTGTCTCCCTCAATCTCCGGGAAAACAAGTACACGTGCTGGTCTACTAGAGGTGCGGCAGTACCTAGCAGTGCCAACTCCTCCCGGAACCTCCTGATCGCCTCTGCCACTGGGACATCCTCAAACCCTGCCTCTAAGAAATCCTGTACTCTATCTCTCCTCAAAGATGCCGGGCAAAAAGTCTCCCGGACTAGGCTCAACAACTGCTCAAAATTAGTGACTCCACTCCGAACTGTCCTCCACCAAAACTGTGCCTGATCCCGAAATAGAGTCTGAACTAGCTCCACCTGCCGATCCTCAGGACAACGGATCGACTCCAACGCGGACTCCACATGTCCTATCCAATGCTCCACCTCCAGCCCCACCTTCCCGTCAAAAGTGGGTACACGTTGTTGGTTGAAAGTCTTCAACCAACAGTCTGGTATCGGTGATCTCAACGTGTCTCATACTCTACCGCCCTCAACAGCTATCACTGGTGCAGCTCTATCTGGTGGAACTACCACCTGAGTCACCCTTTGTGAAATCTCCGTCGATCTCGCTGGCACCGGCGGTGCTGGGGGTGGTGCTCCAGCCCTAAATGCCTCCTCAACTCGTTGAACATACTCTCGGTACTCAGATGCTCCTATAGATACTCGACCCGAATCAGCTGACCCTGACCTCCGTGCTCCGGACCTAGCAACGGTCCAATCCCTAACCTCGGGAATAACGCTCTCATCCACCTCCTCAATAGGAACATCTGCGGCTAGCAGATCCACAATGGGGATACGTCCCCGACCTCTTGCCCTTGGAGGTCTACCTACACGTCCCCGTCTCGGGACCACGGGAGGAAGGGGAGGTATACCCTCTCCTCGTCCTACGTATGCTGTCGCTCTAGTGCGTGCCATCTGATAACGATATAATGTATATAAGACTATGCGGGCATAAGAATTTAACAAGTCTAAAAAGCAACTATAATACTATTAAGTCCAGGAATTCTAGTTATAATTCACAAACAACTTTAAATCCAATAAACTAAGCTGCCGAGATCTGCGGAGGTAGTGGTGGTCCCGTACATTCTATCCCAACCCGACTATGCTCGTGATTTTGAAACAAAATTCATTTTAAAAACTCAAAACCCTTGCGGGTTCTGTTTGTTTATCTATTTGGCCTTTTTGAAGATTGCGAGTGCCATTGTTGTCAACCTGGCGCTCATACCAAATTGTAACACCCTAAATCCGGAGGACTCGGGATGCTACGGGCTAGGACCTCACAACGGGTCCCGACCCTTAGTTTGACAACAACTTCACCGAACCTTACAACATGACACACATAAAAAGGCAAAAGAAGAGTTTTAATGCATGATGACAATCCGAAACACAACTCAAAACGGAAACTCCAGCCGAGTTCTCAAACCACAATATCATAATGAAAGTCTAAGACAACAAAATAAAAGAGAAACCAATCCCGTCCTATAACGTACGGAACCCCGGCTGCCCACTACCACCGGATCACTCGACCGCTTCCCTAACCTGCAAGGCTTCTACAACATCGGTTGAAAACCGTTAGCTAACATTCCAAATATTAGAATAACGATTACGGCACATACACACATAAGATAAAGTAAAACACACCAACATGCTTACAAACAATCCGGTTATTATCTTTATTTACGTTATTCACTTTACTAATTCAACTTATGTTGTCACACGAGAATCACCGAAACTCGCCTTTGTCCCCTTTCACCAACAAGAATAGAGGCATTGCACCCCTCCGTTACCTGCTGGACTGGTCGTAGAGCACCTCCCAATATTCCCATTTTGAATGGACAAGTGGTCACCGCCCGGTTATAATACACTTGGGCCAATTAATATATATAAGGTCGTCCTAATTCGGTTTTGTTATTATAACCATAATTAAACACACACAACCATCATGGTCAAACTAATACGCAGAAGCTAGCTAAGCAAGTCCGATGACTTACCTGAATCGCGTCAAAGTCCCTTTAAAGCTACTACTTGATTCCGCAATTAAAAGATTTCAAACGCCTGTTTATAACGAGGAAGCTTGGATCAATAAGAATACTACTCATCCATTGCACCCAAACTTATATAACTTCATCATAAATTCTTGGTAAAGAGTACGAACGGGAATTAGCGTTGCTTATGCTAGAACGCTAATCTTAGGGCCATCTAAAGATAAAACACAACATTACCGACATAAAGTTTATACCCGTAGCATTGAAAAAATCGACTATGCTGAACCGACCTAAACTCACACGGAATACTCCCAACTAAACAAGATATAATCCCTCGTGTGTATATATACATATATATATTTATATATATATATATACACACACCCACAAATCTATTACTTATATATACACAATAACTTATGTTACTTACCCACTCCAACCTTTTACTACCCATTTTCCATTCTTCCTGCCGACCCGCATTGAACGCTAGCATCCTCTGAATTCCACTAAAATACATCTATAATGTAATATACATATATACATATACATATATATACACACACACACACACATATATATATATAACAAAGATATTAACTCATTATAAGATTCTAGGATTATATATGGCTATATTAATCCCACTAATACACATATCTATATACTAATCCCACTAATACACATATCTAACTTAACCTAGTATATAATCATCCAACTAAAAACAAAAAAACCCCCTGCTACCATCTATTAATTACACAGCAGCACACTCGATTCTAACATAGGACCCTCCAACCATATTATCGACAACATACTCTATCTAAACATCACCTATCTCACAACACAACACTCTAATGTACCACACAATAAACTTGGACTCTTAACTATACTTATATATACTACTGCATATCTACATATAGACAGACTACTCCCTAGGCTTCTTCTACCTTCAACATTCTACCCATATATAAATATATACTATTGTACATCTGAGGTACATATACATATATATATATACTACTGCACAATTGAGTAAGGAGACTCACTCGTCCCAGCGCAACCCCAAGAAGCCCAACTTTGAAGAGGACACAACAGCTTGGCTCGAAGTCGGAACCGTCTTTGTGAAGAACCCGGTCGAGCCTGCGGAGAAGCAACAAATAATAGATCGGCATCACTACCGATTCGGATGCTGCGTCGATCGGAGTTTAGCGAAAGGTAGAAGAAGGAGCTTACTTAGGCGGTGGTGATCGTGGCAGCCGGCTGCTAGTTTCTGCCGACTGTCTTGCGTGTCGTCGGTACTCTGTGGTTGCTGCGTGCGGTGTTGCTCTCCTAATCGTTAGCGGTCAGTATCAAGGTTGAAGAAGGTGGTCGGCAAGATTCGAGTAAGTTGGGTGCAAAGAGGGAAGTTTCCGCCGTTCGCGTGAGTTCCGTGTAGATACAAGGTTGTTGAAAGAGAGGTGTGGTGGGGGTTGTTATCTGCAAGGCTGAAAGGCTAGAAATCACGATCTCCTCCAACTGCAGCGAGATTCTCGCTATTGTTACGTTGATGTGGAGGAACGACTACTTGTTTGTTGGTAGAAGGAAGAGAACATACCTCCTGTTGGGCCCGCCAACCTAATGAGTATTACAAGCAAGTGGGCCGTTGGGATGATTTAAAGGAGAAGGTAAGTTAAGAGAATTGGCCCAAGACCGGTAAAATATTGTTGGATCCGACAATTATGATTCGGTTCGGGTTTCCGAAATTAAAATAAAAAAATATTCCGGATATTACATCAGTTCCCCCTCAAAATAAGTTTCGTCCCGAAACTTAGGATACTGAAGGTCGTCAAGATAGCCTACTAAATATAACCGAAACATTCGTTTTTCAGTCTCGAGGGACATCGTTCTATCCCTCTAACCATAAAAGTATCACTCAAAGGTCATGACAAAGTAAGGCATAGAAGACTAATCACTCAAACATGCAACACATAAAAGATTAAACAATCAAGCATGCAACACACATAAAAAACCAAATCACTCTACTGTGATAGCAAACACCCAAAATTAAAAGTCACACAAGTGTGGGTCCAAGTACTAACCCGACGGTCATATAGTTGCGATTAACTCAGCATAAAACTCAGGATAATTTTTCTTGATACTATCCTCCGTCTCCAATGTAGCCTCGTCGGCTCCCCGTCTAGACCACTGGATCCGTAGCATGGGTATATCCTTAGACCGTAAGCGTCTAACACTCCTCTCTAACATAGCTATTGGGTGCTCTACAAACGTGTGATCCGGCTCTACTGTCAAATCCTCATAGCTAATAATGTGTCTTGGGTCGGGAATATACTCCCTCAACTGAGACACGTGGAAGACGGGGTGAACACCCTCTAATGTTGGTGGTAAGGCTAGTCGGTATGCTACCTCCTCGACTTGCTCTAAAATCTCAAAAGGTCCGACATATCGGAGACTCAACTTACCCTTAATGCCGAACCGCCGAACACCTCGCGTCGGCGACACTCTCAACCAGACCCGTGCACCTACTCTAAACTCTAGAGGTCGACGCCTCTTGTCGGCATATGATTTTTGACGACTCTGTGCTGTCAACATACGCTCTCGGATCAACGCTACTCGAGCGATGCCGTCTTGTATCTGCTCTGGAGCTACTCCGCTAGTTCCACTAGGCTCATCCCAACACAAAGGTGTGCAGCATCTCCGCCCATACAAAGCCTCATAAGGAGCCATCCCTATCGATGCATGCCAACTGTTATTATATGAAAAATCAACCAAAGGAATGTGATCTGGCCACACCTGTCCCCAATCGAACACACAAGCTCGTAGCATATCCTCAAGCGTCTGGATGGTTCTCTCGGACTGACCGTCAGTCTGTGGGTGATAAGTTGTGGTAAAGTGGAGACTCGTCCCCAAAGCCGTATGAACCTGCTGCCAAAACCTCGACGTGAACCGTCCGTCTATGTCGGAAATGATAGTCCGCGGTACTCCGTGGTGTCTCACAATCTGCCTGGTAAACTCCTCAGCTAGACGACTCACCGGCCACGTTTCCTTAATCGGAATGAAATGTGCGGTCTTCGTCAACCTATCAACTATCACCCATATAGCATCAAAGCTCCTACTAGGTCGCAAACCCGTGACAAAATCCATGGATGTCTTCCCATTTCCACTGCAGCACAGGCAATGGGTGAAGCTCTCCTCCGGACCTGCGATGCTCAATCTTGACTTGCTGGCAGGTCGCACACTGAGCCACGTATCTAGCCACATCGGGCTTCAGTCCACCCCACCAGAAAGAATGTCTCACGTCCTTATACATCTTACTAGCACCAGGGTGTACTGAGTAAGGGGTAGCGTGAGCCTCACCAAGTATCCTCTGTCTCAACTCACCATCCGACGGTACACAAATACACTCCTGACGTCTCATCACTCCGTCTGCACCTATCATAAACTATGGTGCCTCACCTCGAGACATCCTATCGCGAATCCGGGTCAAAGTCGGGCAACTCTCTTGCTTTGTCGGATTTCTCCCAACAGTTCTGGTAGTATCTCTAGAGTGGACAAGTAACCGTCCGTGTCGGGAAACTGAATATCCATATCTAGCCAGGTTAGATCCCTCTGTAACTGAGGCTGTACAGTCAGACGAGCTATCGCCTTCTCCCGAGGCGTCTTCCTACTAAGGGCATCGGCGACCACGTTCGCCTTTCCTGGATGGTACTGAATCTCCAGATCAAAGTCCTTGATCAACTCCAACCATCTCCTCTAACGGTTATTCAACTCCCGCTGAGTTAATATGTATTTCAAACTCTTATGGTCTGTGAAGATCTGGCATGTCACTCCATAGAGATAATGACGCCAAATCTTAAGAGCATGTACCATTGCAGCTAACTCTAGGTCATGGGTCGGGTAATTCTCCTCATACGTTTTCAACTGTCTAGACGCGTATGCTATGACCCTACCTCATTGCATCAAAACACATCCCAAGCCTAGCTTGGATGCGTCACTGTAGACCACAAAGTCCTCAGTACCCTCTGGCTGAGCTAGAATCGGAGCAGAAGTCAATCTTCTCTTCAGCTCCTCAAAACTCTTCTGACACGGCTCGGACCAGACGAATCGGGTAGTCTTCCTCAATAAGCAAGTAAGTGGCCGGGCGATCACTGAAAACCTTTCCACAAATCGGCGGTAATAACCCGCTAAACCTAGGAAGCTACGAACCTCCTTGACATTCTTCGGAGGTTGCCATGACGATACTGATTCGATCTTCGCCGGATCAAACTTAATCCCCTCAGCAGTGACCACATGACCAAGAAAGGTCACCTCGGACATCCAAAACACGCACTTGGATAACTTGGCATAAAGCTCACTATCCCGCAGAACTCGTAACACTGTCCTCAAGTGTCCTGCATGCTCCTCTTGACTCCTAGAGTACACGAGGATGTCATCAATGAACACCACTACAAACTGATCCAAAAAGTCAATGAATATACCATTCATCAACTCCATAAACACAATAGGTGTATTCGTGAGCCCAAATGGCATCACTACAAACTCATAGTGGCCATATCGGGTCCGAAATGCTGTCTTGGGTATATCCTGCTCTCTCACCCTCAGCTGGTGATAACCTGACCTCAAATCAATCTTGGAAAATAATGTTGCTCCATGCAACTAGTTAAGCAAGTCATCTATACGAGGCAACGGATACTTATTCTTGATGGTCACCTTATTCAGCTCTCTATAGTCGATGCAAAGCCTCATCGATCCGTCCTTCTTCCGAATAAACAATACAGGGGCACCCCATGGAGAAACGCTAGGGCGGATGAAGCCCTTCTCCGCTAAATCCTCCAGTTGTTTCTTTAACTCTAACATCTCGATAGGCGCCATACGGTAAGGTGCCTTCGAGATCGGTCTCGTGCCAATCTCCAACTCAATGCTGAAATCAACCCTCTTCTGTGGGGGTAAGCCTGGTGGCTCGACAAACACATCAGTGAACTCACATACTACCGGAATCTCCTCTAAAGTTGGACCCTTACTCTCCTTTATGGCATAAAACCAGAAGGCCTCACAACCTTGTCCGATCAATCTAGCTGCTCTCACTGCATTGATGACGCTACCAGACTTTCCGAGGTCCCAGCCTCAGAAAATCTCCTCATGTCTAGCCTCTGTGGTGACCCTCACGGTCCTCCTACTAATATCCAAAACAGCTCTATGGCGGTCCATCTAGTCCATTCCTAATATGACTTCTTCATGCACTAGATGCATAACGTAGAAGTCGGCTAACCAATCCCAGTTTCCCAAACGAATGGGGCAACTTTGAACCTCCCGAGTACCCCTCACCTTACCCCCGTTGGGTAACCCTATAATGAAGGGTCTCCCCTCTACAGTATCTAAGGCCAACCTATCTACACAATCATCAAAAATAAAAGAGTGCGTAGCACCCGTATCGCAAAGTACTCTAACAAGGAAGCCGTGAATCTGAATAGTACCTGTCATTGCTGGCGCTGCCGGCTTGACTGCCTTCCTCAACTCAAAAGCTCTAGCCTGAGTGCCTCTAGTCTCTGTGGTGCCTCCACCACGTCCTCTACCTCTTCCCTGCCCTTGGGCAAAACCCTGAGAATAAGTGTAACCTGGGGCTCGCTGCTGTTGCTGACCCTGTGTTTGGTGCTGGGGTGCTCTCTGTCCACCACCGGTAATGCTAGCCGGTGAGGAACCCTGCTGGGATGGTGCCTTGCCCTGTCGGCAAAAGGTAGCTCGATGGCCCGTCTTGCCACAAGTGAAACAAGTCACTAATGACCTCCTACACTCGCCTCGCATGTGTCCAAAACCTCCGCAATTATAACATTGTCGCCCACTACCATATGTCTGAGTAGGAGGCTGATAACTGGGGCGTCCTTGTGTCTGACCACACCCCTGACCTGTGGTTCCAACCCCCATACTGACTGATCCCGTCCTCTGTCTCTTATCAGGCACTCCGATTTGAACAACTCTCCTAGGACCCGGCTGGTCCCTCTCATACGCTGAAGTTCGATCCTGGTAGTCCGCCAGGGAGTCACAACGAAAGCCCGCTAGATAGGCACAGGTTGTCTCCCTCAATCTCCGGGAAAACAAGTACACGTGCTGGTCTACTAGAGGTGCGACAGTACCTAGCAGTGCCAACTCCTCCCGGAACCTCCTGATCGCCTCTGCCACTGGGACATCCTCAAACCCTGCCTCTAAGAAATCCTGTACTCTATCTCTCCTCAAAGATGCCGGGCAAAAAGTCTCCCGGACTAGGCTCAACAACTGCTCAAAATTAGTGACTCCACTCCGAACTGTCCTCCACCAAAACTGTGCCTGATCCCGAAATAGAGTCTGAACTAGCTCCACCTGCCGATCCTCAGGACAACGGATCGACTCCAACGCGGACTCCACATGTCCTATCCAATGCTCCACCTCCAGCCCCACCTTCCCGTCAAAAGTGGGTACACGTTGTTGGTTGAAAGTCTTCAACCAACAGTCTGGTATCGGTGATCTCAACGTGTCTCATACTCTACCGCCCTCAACAGCTATCACTGGTGCAGCTCTATCTGGTGGAACTACCACCTGAGTCACCCTTTGTGAAATCTCCGTCGATCTCGCTGGCACCGGCGGTGCTGGGGGTGGTGCTCCAGCCCTAAATGCCTCCTCAACTCGTTGAACATACTCTCGGTACTCAGATGCTCCTATAGATACTCGACCCGAATCAGCTGACCCTGACCTCCGTGCTCCGGACCTAGCAACGGTCCAATCCCTAACCTCGGGAATAACGCTCTCATCCACCTCCTCAATAGGAACATCTGCGGCTAGCAGATCCACAATGGGGATACGTCCCCGACCTCTTGCCCTTGGAGGTCTACCTACACGTCCCCGTCTCGGGACCACGGGAGGAAGGGGAGGTATACCCTCTCCTCGTCCTACGTATGCTGTCGCTCTAGTGCGTGCCATCTGATAACGATATAATGTATATAAGACTATGCGGGCATAAGAATTTAACAAGTCTAAAAAGCAACTATAATACTATTAAGTCCAGGAATTCTAGTTATAATTCACAAACAACTTTAAATCCAATAAACTAAGCTGCCGAGATCTGCGGAGGTAGTGGTGGTCCCGTACATTCTATCCCAACCCGACTATGCTCGTGATTTTGAAACAAAATTCATTTTAAAAACTCAAAACCCTTGCGGGTTCTGTTTGTTTATCTATTTGGCCTTTTTGAAGATTGCGAGTGCCATTGTTGTCAACCTGGCGCTCATACCAAATTGTAACACCCTAAATCCGGAGGACTCGGGATGCTACGGGCTAGGACCTCACAACGGGTCCCGACCCTTAGTTTGACAACAACTTCACCGAACCTTACAACATGACACACATAAAAAGGCAAAAGAAGAGTTTTAATGCATGATGACAATCCGAAACACAACTCAAAACGGAAACTCCAGCCGAGTTCTCAAACCACAATATCATAATGAAAGTCTAAGACAACAAAATAAAAGAGAAACCGATCCCGTCCTATAACGTACGGAACCCCGGCTGCCCACTACCACCGGATCACTCGACCGCTTCCCTAACCTGCAAGGCTTCTACAACATCGGTTGAAAACCGTTAGCTAACATTCCAAATATTAGAATAACGATTACGGCACATACACACATAAGATAAAGTAAAACACACCAACATGCTTACAAACAATCCGGTTATTATCTTTATTTACGTTATTCACTTTACTAATTCAACTTATGTTGTCACACGAGAATCACCGAAACTCGCCTCTGTCCCCTTTCACCAACAAGAATAGAGGCATTGCACCCCTCCGTTACCTGCTGGACTGGTCGTAGAGCACCTCCCAATATTCCCATTTTGAATGGACAAGTGGTCACCGCCCGGTTATAATACACTTGGGCCAATTAATATATATAAGGTCGTCCTAATTCGGTTTTGTTATTATAACCATAATTAAACACACACAACCATCATGGTCAAACTAATACGCAGAAGCTAGCTAAGCAAGTCCGATGACTTACCTGAATCGCGTCAAAGTCCCTTTAAAGCTACTACTTGATTCCGCAATTAAAAGATTTCAAACGCCTGTTTATAACGAGGAAACTTGGATCAATAAGAATACTACTCATCCATTGCACCCAAACTTATATAACTTCCTCATAAATTCTTGGTAAAGAGTACGAACGGGAATTAGCGTTGCTTATGCTAGAACGCTAATCTTAGGGCCATCTAAAGATAAAACACAACATTACCGACATAAAGTTTATACCCGTAGCATTGAAAAAATCGACTATGCTGAACCGACCTAAACTCACACGGAATACTCCCAACTAAACAAGATATAATCCCTCGTGTGTATATATACATATATATATTTATATATATATATATACACACACCCACAAATCTATTACTTATATATACACAATAACTTATGTTACTTACCCACTCCAACCTTTTACTACCCATTTTCCATTCTTCCTGCCGACCCGCATTGAACGCTAGCATCCTCTGAATTCCACTAAAATACATCTATAATGTAATATACATATATACATATACATATATATACACACACACACATATATATATATAACAAAGATATTAACTCATTATAAGATTCTAGGATTATATATGGCTATATTAATCCCACTAATACACATATCTATATACTAATCCCACTAATACACATATCTAACTTAACCTAGTATATAATCATCCAACTAAAAACAAAAAAACCCCCTGCTACCATCTATTAATTACACAGCAGCACACTCGATTCTAACATAGGACCCTCCAACCATATTATCGACAACATACTCTATCTAAACATCACCTATCTCACAACACAACACTCTAATGTACCACACAATAAACTTGGACTCTTAACTATACTTATATATACTACTGCATATCTACATATAGACAGACTACTCCCTAGGCTTCTTCTACCTTCAACATTCTACCCATATATAAATATATACTATTGTACATCTGAGGTACATATACATATATATATATACTACTGCACAATTGAGTAAGGAGACTCACTCGTCCCAGCGCAACCCCAAGAAGCCCAACTTTGAAGAGGACACAACAGCTTGGCTCGAAGTCGGAACCGTCTTTGTGAAGAACCCGGTCGAGCCTGCGGAGAAGCAACAAATAATAGATCGGCATCACTACCGATTCGGATGCTGCGTCGATCGGAGTTTAGCGAAAGGTAGAAGAAGGAGCTTACTTAGGCGGTGGTGATCGTGGCAGCCGGCTGCTAGTTTCTGCCGACTGTCTTGCGTGTCGTCGGTACTCTGTGGTTGCTGCGTGCGGTGTTGCTCTCCTAATCGTTAGCGGTCAGTATCAAGGTTGAAGAAGGTGGTCGGCAAGATTCGAGTAAGTTGGGTGCAAAGAGGGAAGTTTCCGCCGTTCGCGTGAGTTCCGTGTAGATACAAGGTTGTTGAAAGAGAGGTGTGGTGGGGGTTGTTATCTGCAAGGCTGAAAGGCTAGAAATCACGATCTCCTCCAACTGCAGCGAGATTCTCGCTATTGTTACGTTGATGTGGAGGAACGACTACTTGTTTGTTGGTAGAAGGAAGAGAACATACCTCCTGTTGGGCCCGCCAACCTAATGAGTATTACAAGCAAGTGGGCCGTTGGGATGATTTAAAGGAGAAGGTAAGTTAAGAGAATTGGCCCAAGACCGGTAAAATATTGTTGGATCCGACAATTATGATTCGGTTCGGGTTTCCGAAATTAAAATAAAAAAATATTCCGGATATTACATCAGTTCCCCCTCAAAATAAGTTTCGTCCCGAAACTTAGGATACTGAAGGTCGTCAAGATAGCCTACTAAATATAACCGAAACATTCGTTTTTCAGTCTCGAGGGACATCGTTCTATCCCTCTAACCATAAAAGTATCACTCAAAGGTCATGACAAAGTAAGGCATAGAAGACTAATCACTCAAACATGCAACACATAAAAGATTAAACAATCAAGCATGCAACACACATAAAAAACCAAATCACTCTACTGTGATAGCAAACACCCAAAATTAAAAGTCACACAAGTGTGGGTCCAAGTACTAACCCGACGGTCATATAGTTGCGATTAACTCAGCATAAAACTCAGGATAATTTTTCTTGATACTATCCTCCGTCTCCAATGTAGCCTCGTCGGCTCCCCGTCTAGACCACTGGATCCGTAGCATGGGTATATCCTTAGACCGTAAGCGTCTAACACTCCTCTCTAACATAGCTATTGGGTGCTCTACAAACGTGTGATCCGGCTCTACTGTCAAATCCTCATAGCTAATAATGTGTCTTGGGTCGGGAATATACTCCCTCAACTGAGACACGTGGAAGACGGGGTGAACACCCTCTAATGTTGGTGGTAAGGCTAGTCGGTATGCTACCTCCTCGACTTGCTCTAAAATCTCAAAAGGTCCGACATATCGGAGACTCAACTTACCCTTAATGCCGAACCGCCGAACACCTCGCGTCGGCGACACTCTCAACCAGACCCGTGCACCTACTCTAAACTCTAGAGGTCGACGCCTCTTGTCGGCATATGATTTTTGACGACTCTGTGCTGTCAACATACGCTCTCAGATCAACGCTACTCGAGCGATGCCGTCTTGTATCTGCTCTGGAGCTACTCCGCTAGTTCCACTAGGCTCATCCCAACACAAAGGTGTGCAGCATCTCCGCCCATACAAAGCCTCATAAGGAGCCATCCCTATCGATGCATGCCAACTGTTATTATATGAAAAATCAACCAAAGGAATGTGATCTGGCCACACCTGTCCCCAATCGAACACACAAGCTCGTAGCATATCCTCAAGCGTCTGGATGGTTCTCTCGGACTGACCGTCAGTCTGTGGGTGATAAGTTGTGGTAAAGTGGAGACTCGTCCCCAAAGCCGTATGAACCTGCTGCCAAAACCTCGACGTGAACCGTCCGTCTATGTCGGAAATGATAGTCCGCGGTACTCCGTGGTGTCTCACAATCTGCCTGGTAAACTCCTCAGCTAGACGACTCACCGGCCACGTTTCCTTAATCGGAATAAAATGTGCGGTCTTCGTCAACCTATCAACTATCACCCATATAGCATCAAAGCTCCTACTAGGTCGCAAACCCGTGACAAAATCCATGGATGTCTTCCCATTTCCACTGCAGCACAGGCAATGGGTGAAGCTCTCCTCCGGACCTGCGATGCTCAATCTTGACTTGCTGGCAGGTCGCACACTGAGCCACGTATCTAGCCACATCGGGCTTCAGTCCACCCCACCAGAAAGAATGTCTCACGTCCTTATACATCTTACTAGCACCAGGGTGTACTGAGTAAGGGGTAGCGTGAGCCTCACCAAGTATCCTCTGTCTCAACTCACCATCCGACGGTACACAAATACACTCCTGACGTCTCATCACTCCGTCTGCACCTATCATAAACTATGGTGCCTCACCTCGAGACATCCTATCGCGAATCCGGGTCAAAGTCGGGCAACTCTCTTGCTTTGTCGGATTTCTCCCAACAGTTCCGGTAGTATCTCTAGAGTGGACAAGTAACCGTCCGTGTCGGGAAACTGAATATCCATATCTAGCCAGGTTAGATCCCTTTGTAACTGAGGCTGTACAGTCAGACGAGCTATCGCCTTCTCCCGAGGCGTCTTCCTACTAAGGGCATCGGCGACCACGTTCGCCTTTCCTGGATGGTACTGAATCTCCATATCAAAGTCCTTGATCAACTCCAACCATCTCCTCTGACGGTTATTCAACTCCCGCTGAGTTAATATGTATTTCAAACTCTTATGGTCTGTGAAGATCTGGCATGTCACTCCATAGAGATAATGACGCCAAATCTTAAGAGCATGTACCATTGCAGCTAACTCTAGGTCATGGGTCGGGTAATTCTCCTCATACGTTTTCAACTGTCTAGACGCGTATGCTATGACCCTACCTCATTGCATCAAAACACATCCCAAGCCTAGCTTGGATGCGTCACTGTAGACCACAAAGTCCTCAGTACCCTCTGGCTGAGCTAGAATCGGAGCAGAAGTCAATCTTCTCTTCAGCTCCTCAAAACTCTTCTGACACGGCTCAGACCAGACGAATCGGGTAGTCTTCCTCAATAAGCAAGTAAGTGGCCGGGCGATCACTGAAAACCTTTCCACAAATCGGCGGTAATAACCCGCTAAACCTAGGAAGCTACGAACCTCCTTGACATTCTTCGGAGGTTGCCATGACGATACTGATTCGATCTTCGCCGGATCAAACTTAATCCCCTCAGCAGTGACCACATGACCAAGAAAGGTCACCTCGGACATCCAAAACTCGCACTTGGATAACTTGGCATAAAGCTCACTATCCCGCAGAACTCGTAACACTGTCCTCAAGTGTCCTGCATGCTCCTCTTGACTCCTAGAGTACACGAGGATGTCATCAATGAACACCACTACAAACTGATCCAAAAAGTCAATGAATATACCATTCATCAACTCCATAAACACAATAGGTGTATTCGTGAGCCCAAATGGCATCACTACAAACTCATAGTGGCCATATCGGGTCCGAAATGCTGTCTTGGGTATATCCTGCTCTCTCACCCTCAGCTGGTGATAACCTGACCTCAAATCAATCTTGGAAAATAATGTTGCTCCATGCAACTAGTTAAGCAAGTCATCTATACGAGGCAACGGATACTTATTCTTGATGGTCACCTTATTCAGCTCTCTATAGTCGATGCAAAGCCTCATCGATCCGTCCTTCTTCCGAATAAACAATACAGGGGCACCCCATGGAGAAACGCTAGGGCGGATGAAGCCCTTCTCCGCTAAATCCTCCAGTTGTTTCTTTAACTCTAACATCTCGATAGGCGCCATACGGTAAGGTGCCTTCGAGATCGGTCTCGTGCCAATCTCCAACTCAATGCTGAAATCAACCCTCTTCTGTGGGGGTAAGCCTGGTGGCTCGACAAACACATCAGTGAACTCACATACTACCGGAATCTCCTCTAAAGTTGGACCCTTACTCTCCTTTATGGCATAAAACCAGAAGGCCTCACAACCTTGTCCGATCAATCTAGCTGCTCTCACTGCATTGATGACGCTACCAGACTTTCCGAGGTCCCAGCCTCAGAAAATCTCCTCATGTCTAGCCTCTGTGGTGACCCTCACGGTCCTCCTACTAATATCCAAAACAGCTCTATGGCGGTCCATCTAGTCCATTCCTAATATGACTTCTTCATGCACTAGATGCATAACGTAGAAGTCGGCTAACCAATCCCAGTTTCCCAAACGAATGGGGCAACTTTGAACCTCCCGAGTACCCCTCACCTTACCCCCGTTGGGTAACCCTATAATGAAGGGTCTCCCCTCTACAGTATCTAAGGCCAACCTATCTACACAATCATCAAAAATAAAAGAGTGCGTAGCACCCGTATCGCAAAGTACTCTAACAAGGAAGCCGTGAATCTGAATAGTACCTGTCATTGCTGGCGCTGCCGGCTTGACTGCCTTCCTCAACTCAAAAGCTCTAGCCTGAGTGCCTCTAGTCTCTGTGGTGCCTCCACCACGTCCTCTACCTCTTCCCTGCCCTTGGGCAAAACCCTGAGAATAAGTGTAACCTGGGGCTCGCTGCTGTTGCTGACCCTGTGTTTGGTGCTGGGGTGCTCTCTGTCCACCACCGGTAATGCTAGCCGGTGAGGAACCCTGCTGGGATGGTGCCTTGCCCTGTCGGCAAAAGGTAGCTCGATGGCCCGTCTTGCCACAAGTGAAACAAGTCACTAATGACCTCCTACACTCGCCTCGCATGTGTCCAAAACCTCCGCAATTATAACATTGTCGCCCACTACCATATGTCTGAGTAGGAGGCTGATAACTGGGGCGTCCTTGTGTCTGACCACACCCCTGACCTGTGGTTCCAACCCCCATACTGACTGATCCCGTCCTCTGTCTCTTATCAGGCACTCCGATCTGAACAACTCTCCTAGGACCCGGCTGGTCCCTCTCATACGCTGAAGTTCGATCCTGGTAGTCCGCCAGGGAGTCACAACGAAAGCCCACTAGATAGGCACAGGTTGTCTCCCTCAATCTCCGGGAAAACAAGTACACGTGCTGGTCTACTAGAGGTGCGGCAGTACCTAGCAGTGCCAACTCCTCCCGGAACCTCCTGATCGCCTCTGCCACCGGGACATCCTCAAACCCTGCCTCTAAGAAATCCTGTACTCTATCTCTCCTCAAAGATGCCGGGCAAAAAGTCTCCCGGACTAGGCTCAACAACTGCTCAAAATTAGTGACTCCACTCCGAACTGTCCTCCACCAAAACTGTGCCTGATCCCGAAATAGAGTCTGAACTAGCTCCACCTGCCGATCCTCAGGACAACGGATCGACTCCAACGCGGACTCCACATGTCCTATCCAATGCTCCACCTCCAGCCCCACCTTCCCGTCAAAAGTGGGTACACGTTGTTGGTTGAAAGTCTTCAACCAACAGTCTGGTATCGGTGATCTCAACGTGTCTCATACTCTACCGCCCTCAACAGCTATCACTGGTGCAGCTCTATCTGGTGGAACTACCACCTGAGTCACCCTTTGTGAAATCTCCGTCGATCTCGCTGGCACCGGCGGTGCTGGGGGTGGTGCTCCAGCCCTAAATGCCTCCTCAACTCGTTGAACATACTCTCGGTACTCAGATGCTCCTATAGATACTCGACCCGAATCAGCTGACCCTGACCTCCGTGCTCCGGACCTAGCAACGGTCCAATCCCTAACCTCGGGAATAACGCTCTCATCCACCTCCTCAATAGGAACATCTGCGGCTAGCAGATCCACAATGGGGATACGTCCCCGACCTCTTGCCCTTGGAGGTCTACCTACACGTCCCCGTCTCGGGACCACGGGAGGAAGGGGAGGTATACCCTCTCCTCGTCCTACGTATGCTGTCGCTCTAGTGCGTGCCATCTGATAACGATATAATGTATATAAGACTATGCGGGCATAAGAATTTAACAAGTCTAAAAAGCAACTATAATACTATTAAGTCCAGGAATTCTAGTTATAATTCACAAACAACTTTAAATCCAATAAACTAAGCTGCCGAGATATGCGGAGGTAGTGGTGGTCCCGTACATTCTATCCCAACCCGACTATGCTCGTGATTTTGAAACAAAATTCATTTTAAAAACTCAAAACCCTTGCGGGTTCTGTTTGTTTATCTATTTGGCCTTTTTGAAGATTGCGAGTGCCATTGTTGTCAACCTGGCGCTCATACCAAATTGTAACACCCTAAATCCGGAGGACTCGGGATGCTACGGGCTAGGACCTCACAATGGGTCCCGATCCTTAGTTTGACAACAACTTCACCGGACCTTACAACATGGCACAAATAAAAAGGCAAAAGAAGAGTTTTAATGCATGATGACAATCCGAAACACAGCTCAAAACGGAAACTCCAGCCGAGTTCTCAAACCACAATATCATAATGAAAGTTTAAGACAACAAAATAAAAGAGAAACCGATCCGGTCCTATAACGTACGGAACCCCGGCTGCCCACTACCACCGGATCACTCGACCGCTTCCCTAACCTGCAAGACATCTACAACATCGGTTGAAAACCGTTAGCTAACATTCCAAATATTAGAATAACGATTACGGCACATATACACATAAGATAAAGTAAAACACACCAACATGCTTACAAACAATCCGGTTATTATCTATATTTACGTTATTCACTTTACTAATTCAACTTATGTTGTCACACGAGAATCACCGAAACTCGTCTCTGTCCCCTTTCACCAACAAGAATAGAGGCAGTGCACCCCTCCGTTACCTGCTGGACTGGTCGCAGAGCACCTCCTAGTATTCCCATTTTGACTGGACAAGTGGTCACCGCCCGGTTATAATACACTTGGGCCAATTAATATATATAAGGTCGTCCTAATTCGGTTTTGTTATTATAACCATAATTAAACACACACAACCATCATGGTCAAACTAATACGCAGAAGCTAGCTAAGCAAGTCCGATGACTTACCTGAATCGCGTTAAAGTCCCCTTAAAGCTACTACTTGATTCCGCAATTAAAAGGTTTCAAACGCCTGTTTATAACGAGGAAACTTGTATCAATAAGAATACTACTCATCCATTGCACCCAAACTTATATAACTTCCTCATAAATTTTTGGTAAAGAGTACGAACGGGAATTAGCGTAGCTTATGCTAGAACGCTAATCTTAGGGCCATCTAAAGATAAAACACAACATTACCGACATAAAGTTTATACCCGTAGAATTCAAAAACTCGACTATGCTGAACCGACCTAAACTCACACGGAATACTCCCAACTAAACAAGATATAATCCCTCGTGTGTATATATACATATATATTTATATATATATATATACACACACCCACAAATCTATTACTTATATATACACAGTAACTTACGTTACTAACCCACTCCAACCTTTTACTACCCATTTTCCATTCTTCCTGCCGACCCGCACTGAACGCTAGCATCCTCTGAATTCCACTAAAATACATCTATACTGTAATATACATATATACATATATATATATATATATAACAAAGATATTAACTCATTCTAAGATTCTAGGATTATATATGGCTATATTAATCCCACTAATACACATATCTATATACTAATCCCACTAATACACATATCTAACTTAACCTAGTATATAATCATCCATCTAAAAACAAAGAAACCCCCTGCAACCATCTATTAATTATACAGCAACACACTCGATTCTAACATAGGACCCTCCAACCATATTATCGACAACATACTCTATCTAAACATCACCTATCTCACAGCACAACACTCTAATGTACCACACAATAAACTTGGACTCTTAACTATACTTATATATACTACTGCATATCTACATATAGACAGACTACTCCCTAGGCTTCTTCTACCTTCAACATTCTACCCATATATAAATATATACTATTGTACATCTGAGGTACATATACATATATATACTACTGCACAATTGAGTAAGGAGACTCACTTGTCCCAGCGCAACCCCAAGAAGCCCAACTTTGAAGAGGACACAACAACTTGGCTCGAAGTCGGAACCGTCTTTGTGAAGAACCCGGTCGAGCCTGCGGAGAAGCAACAAATAATAGATCGGCATCACTACCGATTCGGATGCTGCGTTGATCGGAGTTTAGCGAAAGGTAGAAGAAGGAGCTTACTTAGGCGGTGGTTATCGTGGAAGCCGGATGCTAGTTTCCGCCGATTGTCTTGCGTGTCGTCGATACTCTGTGGTTGCTGCGTGCGGTGTTGCTCTCCTAATCGTTAGCGGTCAGTATCAAGATTGAAGAAGGTGGTCGGCAAGATTCGAGTAAGTTGGGTGCAAAGAGGGAAGTTTCCGCCGTTCGCGTGAGTTCGGTGTAGATACAAGGTTGTTGAAAGAGAGGTGTGGTGGGGGTTGTTATGTGCAAGGCTGAAAGTCTGGAAATCACGATCTCCTCCAACTGCAGCGAGATTCTCGCTATTGTTACGTTGATGTGGAGGAACGACTACTTGTTTGTTGGTAGAAGGAAGAGAACATACCTCCTGTTGGGCCCGCCAACCTAATGAGTATTACAAGTGATAACACGATTTATAGCATAGTTTTAGGTGTACATTTAGATAGAATTCCTGCTCATTCATGCATGATCTAGCGTTAGTTCAAGACGTTTTGCACCCAATTTACGTGTTTTGTCGAGATAGACGTCTACACGGACTTGTGCGCATTTTGTAGGTATTTCGGGAAGTTTAGAGCTAAAACGATGCGTTTGAAGGTCGTTCATTTAGATGACACGTCCTCGGACTCATTAGGACACAAGCCAAGGAGTAAGAAGGACTCATGGGATCTTGCCAACACAAACCATGCACCAAACCACAGCTAAATGATCCAAGGCGAAGTTTCTGCATAGAATCACGGTTCTCTGAAGAACCACGGCCGTGGAAATGACCGTGGATTTTGCCAGATTCTCGTGACAGCTGTGCCACGACTCTCATGGCCAGCTCATGAGAGATTTGTTATAAAAGTGTCCTTCATGGATTGTTTGAGGCAGCTGGGGTAGTTTGGGAGCAGCTCATCCATTTCCCATTTCTCTAACAAAAATATTCTCAAAAATCAAGAGGTTTTTCTAGGAAGGAAAGTGCCAAAGAGAAGGAGAAGAACTCCATTGAAGAGGAGGAGAAGAACACACCATAGCTTTCTTGTATTTCGGATTTCGTTTTCTAGAGATTGTATGAGTCTTTGAACCTTCTTTTGGAAGGGTTGTAAGTGGTTCTAATTCTAATCTTCAGCTTAGTTTTGGATTAAGTTCACTTGTTCATCCTTTTTCTTTCATCATCTTGCAATGGATGTTTTGATTTCATGTTTGTTTGTTTTGAGTTCCATTATGAATGTTGTAGGCTAAATTGATGTGGTTCTAGGGTAAGGAAAGGAAGGTTATGGCTAGAACTATGATAGGATGGACTTAGATTTACCTTTGGATGATCTTTGTTTATGAACGTAGTTCCTGTTAGGAATCACGGGTAGTTCTTGAAGAACCACGGCCGTGGTTTCTGTAGAACAAACCGTGATTTTCCTGGTTCGAAGGATTTTGCCTAAGACCTATGAATTGTTGAAACCCTAAGTGTTTGCTGAGTTTAACCTACCCTAGGGTGACTTAGTGTAGTGGCTAAGAGTTAGGTGAGACTTACCCGGTAATCCTTGCCCTTAGAATCTAAAATAGCAAACCTTAGGTAATGGTGAGCCTAATAAGCCGCCATTGGATTAGATGTGCTAGGAGAGTTGATTAGGACTTCCTTTTCCAAGACCTACCCGGTAAGGATAGGTTAGACCTCTAATTAACAATCCGGTTTGTGTAGAATCCCTATCTTTAAGATCTTAGAGACTTACCCGGTAATGAGATCTTAGGCGTGGACTAGTTGGATCATGAGACTTACCCGGTAATTGATCCCAAATTAGAAACACTTAATCCCAATATATCATAGTGAGATCCAAGGAATGAATAGATGACTTGAGTTTTATGCCATAACCGGAACTTCCGACCCCCAGAATCCATCTTCTCTTTCTTTGATCATCATCTCGTTTGGTTTGTTCATTTGTGCAGATTTTTAGTCTAGTTTGATTGTCTACTTTGCATGAATTGTGATCTTTGACTGATCACCAAAAATCCAATCAAAAACAATTGAGGTTTTCATTTCTTTGTTTTCCTCTTTTCTAACCTTAGACCTTCACTAAACTTAATCACAAAACCGAATCAATTTCACCTTAGTCTTTGTGTTCGACCTCGGAATACTATCCATACTACAAACGTCCCGTACACTGCGGGTGCGCTAGAAGTTAGGATAAATATAACGAGTATAAATTTAAGGCTTATTGCGTGCACACTTTTTAGCGTAACAAGTTTTTGGCGCCGTTGCCGGGGACTAGGTCTAGATTGAATCTATTTTGTGATTGTTTCTAGTGTAGATCTTTCTTGTTGCTTTTGATCTCTCTTTGGTTGGTGTCTTTGCTTTTCAGGGCATCTATTACTCTTTAGGTGTATGCGAAGGTCTCGTGGCAAGGATTTAGCTCCATTCGATCCCGAACCGGAGAAAACCCTTCGATCTAGATCCAAGAACATCCGAAAAGAGAAAGAGATGGCCGGTAGAAATCTCCAAGCTGAATTGGATGAAGCCTTAGAGCAAATAAGGCTAAGAGATGAGCTCTTGGAGGAAGAAAGGAGACTTGCCAATGAGAGGCAAGAGGAAACTAGGAGGGAGATTGAGGAGATTAGGCAAGCCCTTGTTCAAGGGGAGCTTAATCGCCGACAACCTCCACCTCCTCCACCACAACCGCAGCCGGCGGCCAATGTTAGGGTTGTTCCCATTGCTATTGAGGAGCCACAAACCCTAGGGAGGCGTATGGATCCGGCACAAAGAGCACACCGACCGGGTGTGAATCTAGGAGATCCCGCAACCCACAACTATGAGCTCCGCCCTCAAGTTCTACAAATGATCCGGCACAATCAATTTGGAGGGATGGAAGGAGAGTCTCCTCACCAACATTTGATGAACTACGAGATTTTGATGGAAACTCTTAGGCCGCCAAGATTGGAGAGCAACAACCATAAGCTTAGGGCTTTTTCCTTCTCTCTTAAGGATAAAGCCTTGGCTTGGTATCAATCTATTCCACAAGGGCGAGTTGGTACTTGGGAGGAGATGACAACCGAGTTCTTGACCAAGTTCTTCCCACCTTCCAAGACCACCGAATTAAGAGGGAAGATCAATGCATTCGTGATGAGGGATAGAGAAAGTTTGTTCAAGTCTTGGGAGAGATTCAAGGACCTTCTCCTAGATTGTCCTCACCATGGCATACCAAAAATTGAGCTATTGGAAATATACTTCAAGGGACTTGATGAAGATAGCCAATTCAAGCTACAATCTCTTTCCGGTGGGACTTTCATGGAGAAGCATGTAGATGATGCTTGGGAGTTTGTGGAGAAGCAAGCTCTAGTGATTGAAAAGTACTCTCATAGGAAGAGTGAAGGAAGAAAGGCGGGAGCATATGAGGTGAGCGAGGTCACCATGAGCAATTTCAAGCTTGACGCCATCAACAACGAGTTGAAATCCTTGAGAGAGTTGTGTACTACGACCTTGAAGAGCCAAGCAACTCCTCAAGTGCTTCCACAAGCTAACTTGTCTTCCAAGGAGGAGGATGTGAATTATATGGGAAGGAGCAACTTCAACAATTACTAAGGCTCAAGAAATTTCAACAACAACCGGCAATTCAACAATTACCGGCCCAACCACAACCATCCCGGATTTTCTTACTCTAACCCGGATGGAGCCTTGAACCCTCCCGCCTCCTCAAGCACAACTCCACCACAAAGAGCTTCACAAGAGCCTCCACCCGGTTTTCCTCAACCTTCAAAGGATAGAACCGAAGTAATGTTTGAACAATTGCTAGGAAGGTTGAATGGACTTGAGAGCACCGTGACTTCAATTTCTAAGGCTCAAAAGGTCTTGGAAGCACAAGTCTTTCAAAAAGCGGGTGAAGCACATAGAGATCCGGGGAAGCTTCCCGGAAGAACCGAAGACAACCCAAGAGGCCAAGTGTTGGCTATCACAACAAGGAGTGGGTTGAATATGAAGGATCCTTTGCCCAAGGATCAAGCTAAGGGAAAGCAAGTAGTGGTAGAAGAGGGAAGAAAGCAAGAAGATGGGGGCAAGAGTAAGGATGTAGAGCCAACTTATGTAGCACCACCTCCATACAAGCCGCCACTACCATTCCCACAATCAAGAGCGAGAGCTCGTTTGGACAATCACTTTGGTAAGTTCCTTGAACTAATGTCCAAATTACATATTAACATTCCGTTCATGGATGCTATCTTAGGAATGCCGGCATATGGGAAGTTTTTGAAAGAAATACTCTCCAACAAAAGGAAGTTGGAAGAGTATGGGGAGATAAGGATGACCAAGAGATCCTCGGAGTTGATCCAAACGATGAAGGAAGAAATTCCTCCCAAGTTAAGGGATCCGGGCTCTTTTTGCGTCCCGATAGGAGTGAGAGATGTGAAGTACGAGGCCCTTTGTGATCTTGGGGCGAGTGTAAGCATCATACCGCTTGCACTTAGCAACAAGGTCGGGTTAGGAGAGCCAAAGCCGGTCAAGATGACCCTCTATATGGCGGACCGCTCCATCACTCATCCGGTTGGGATTCTAGAGGACATTCCGGTGCAACTAGGAGGATTCTACGTGCCTATTGATTTTGTAGTGTTGGATATTCCGGCGGATTATCCGGTTCCTATCATCTTAGGAAGACCTTTCCTAGCTACTTCCGGTTGCCTAGTGGATTGCAAGAATGGGACTCTCTCCTTCAACATAGGGGAAGAGAGCATCAAGTTCAAGCTTTCCACAATGATGAAAGGGCCAACCCTTGATGAAGATATCTTCAACTTGGTCGAGCAAGAAGAGTCTAGAGAGATTGTGAGCTCGATCTTGATCAAGGATCCTTTGGAAAAGGTTCTCACCTTAAGCATGATGGAGGAGGATGTTGAAGAGGCCTGCAATGAAGAGATCAAGGCTTTGGAAGTTTTGGAAGAGGAGCCAAGAGTTGGATTTGAAAGCCACGAAGAAGTTGTGAACACCTGCCAGTTCCACGGTCGAGATTCAGGTTCCACGGCCGTCAAACTCTCTGGACAACTCCGAGAAGCAAGCTTGGCAAGAACCACGGCCGTGGAAAATGAGCAACCCGTGTTTTCAGCCGTGGTTTTCCCTGAATCAGCTCTCAATGATGATCAAGCTTCTAGGAGCCATGGGGAGTCTTCCTTTGCTTTGGATTCATCTCATCCAATCTTATTTGGATCATCTTCAACCGAAAAAGGTCCTCCCTCACTTGAACTTAAACCCCTTCCCTCTCATTTAAAGTATGCATTTCTTGGTGATAATTCCACATATCCGGTGATTGTTAATGCATGCTTGAGTGATGATGAACTTACTAAGTTGTTGCATGAACTAAGTTTGCATAGGAAGGCCATTGGTTATACTATTGATGATTTGGTTGACATTAAGCCATCTTTGTGCATGCATAAGATAATGATGGAAGATAACCACAAACCCTCTATTGAACATCAAAGAAGATTAAATCCTATAATGAAAGAGGTGGTCAAAAAGGAAATCATTAAGTTGCTAGATGCGGGAATTATCTACCCTATCTCGGATAGTAAGTGGGTTAGTCCCGTTCATGTAGTGCCTAAGAAGGGTGGAATGATGGTAGTAACTAATGAGAACAATGAACTAATACCAACTAGGACGGTCACGGGATGGAGGATGTGTATAGATTATAGGAAGTTAAACATGGCTTCTAGGAAAGATCACTTCCCTCTCCCCTTCATTGACCAAATGCTAGAAAGGTTAGCTCAACACTCTCATTTTTGCTATTTAGATGGGTATAGTGGATTCTTCCAAATCCCTATCCACCCCGATGACCAAGAGAAAACGACTTTTACATGTCCATGGGGTACCTTTGCATATAGGAGAATGCCATTTGGGTTGTGTAATGTACCCGCCACCTTTCAAAGGTGTATGATGGCTATCTTTTCGGAATATATAGAAAATATCATGGAAGTATTCATGGATGATTTCTCTGTTTATGGTTCTTCTTTCGATGATTGCTTGGCTAACTTGTCACTAGTGTTGCAAAGATGTGAGGAGACAAATCTTGTCTTAAATTGGGAAAAATGCCACTTCATGGTAAGTGAAGGGATTGTGTTAGGACACTTGGTGTCTAACCGTGACATTGAGGTTGATAGGGCTAAGATTGAAACGATAGAGAAGTTGCCACCACCTACCTCGGTGAAGGGGGTAAGGAGTTTCTTAGGGCATGCCGGTTTTTACCGGAGGTTCATTCAAGATTTCTCTAAAATTTCTAAGCCTCTCACTAACCTACTAATGAAAGATGTTGATTTTGTCTTTTCCAAAGATTGTCTTGAAGCGTTTTGTAGGTTGAAGAACGCCTTGATCTCCGCACCTATCATGCAACCTCCGGATTGGAGTCTACCATTTGAGATCATGTGCGATGCAAGCGATGTGGCCGTTGGGGCCGTTTTAGGGCAAAGGAAAGAAGGGCGCACTCATGCTATTTACTATGCTAGCAAGACGCTAGATGATGCCCAACTCAACTATGCTACCACCGAGAAGGAGTTGTTGGCGGTGGTGTATGCATTCGAAAAGTTCCGCTCATACCTTGTTGGAGCGAAGGTCATAGTTTATACGGATCATGCGGCGATCCGTTATCTACTTACAAAGAAGGATGCCAAACCAAGGTTGATTCAGTGGATCCTTCTTCTTCAAGAGTTTGATTTGGAGATACGAGATAAGAAGGGATCCGAGAACTCCGTGGCGGATCACCTTAGTAGACTCCCACCATTGGAGCTTTGGAAAGACAACATCCCGATAGATGATTCATTCCGGGATGAACAATTGCAAATGGTGGAGGAATGCTTGTTCCAAGTGGCTAGAGGAAGTGAGCCGTGGTACGCCGACATTGTGAACTACTTAGTGTGTGAGGAAGTGCCTCCCGGACTTACATATGCACAAAGGAAGAAGTTCTTCAACGATGTAAGGCATTACTATTGGAGTGAGCCACTTCTATTCAAGAGAGGCCCGGATGGGGTGCTTAGAAGATGCATACCGGAGGATGAAGTGGAGAGTGTAATCCGGCATTGCCACTCCTTACCATGCGGAGGCCATGCTAGCTCACACAAGACGTGTGCAAAGGTATTGCAATCCGGTTTTTATTGGCCTAACTTGTTTAGAGATGTGCAAGGTTTTGTAGCGGCATGTGATGCTTGCCAAAGGACGGGCAACATCTCAAGGAGGAATGAAATGCCCTTGAATAACATCCAAGAAGTTGAGATTTTTGATGTGTGGGGTGTAGACTTCATGGGACCATTCCCTTCTTCATGTGGCAATCTCTACATCCTATTGGCGGTGGACTATGTGTCAAGATGGGTAGAGGCGATCGCCTCTCCTACGAATGATGCCAAGGTGGTAGTGCGGTTCTTCAACCGGGTGATCTTCCCTTGGTTTGGAACACCAAGGGTAATCATTAGTGATGGAGGGAAGCACTTCACAAATAGGAACTTTGGAGCACTTTTGGCCAAGTATGGGGTGACTCATAAGGTGGCAACACCCTACCATCCCCAAACTAGTGGTCAAGTGGATATCTCCAACCGGGAGATCAAAGCCATCCTCGAGAAGACGGTGTCTAGGACAAGGATTGGGATATGAAGCTCGATGACGCACTATGGGCATATAGAACCGCCTTCAAGACACCAATTGGAACCACCCCCTACAAGTTGGTCTATGGCAAATCTTGCCATCTTCCGGTGGAAATGGAGCATAGAGCTTATTGGGCCATTAAGTGGCTAAATTTTGACCTCAAGGAAGCGGGAGAAAAGAGGTTGCTTGATATCAATGCCCTTGAAGAGCTCCGGTTGGAAGCTTATGAGAATGCCCGGATCTACAAGGAGAGAACCAAAAGGTGGCATGACAAGAGGATCATTCCAAAGGAGTTCAGTGAAGGAGATCTTGTCCTTCTCTTCAACTCAAGGCTAAGGCTCTTTCCCGGAAAGCTCAAATCAAGATAGACCGGGCCATATGTGGTAAAGAAGATCTTTCCCCATGGAGCTATTGAAGTAGGAGGGGAGCATTGTGGAAATTTCAAGGTAAATGGGCATCGCTTGAAGAAGTATATTCCGGGAGCCCCGGTAGACATGATTGCCCCACTTCACCTCGAATAGACGCTCCCGAGTTTGGTCAAGCTAATGACCTTAAAGAAGCGCTTGGTGGGAGGCAACCCATTGGTAACATTTTTCCCTTTTCATTTTTGCTTAGATTTTTTTTTCTGTTTTTGTGTGCTTTGTGTGTGTTTTGTCTACCTTCGTGTGTGTGCTAGAGCATTAGTGGCATTGGACGCCTTTCTTGGCAATGAAAATGATGATGATGACACCCTCACCAATTATGGGTGGAGCGGACGCGGAACTTGGACGGCAAGCGGTGCCTAGCACGGGTTCCGAAGCTTAGAAGGATGTTTAGAGCTCTCTACCATGGTTGAAAGGATCATCCAACATCAATTCACTTGAGAATTCCCAATTGCCATAGCAAACGATTTCACATTGTGAGAACCTTCTTTCACTCTCTTTACTTGAATACCACATTGGGGACAATGTGTTTCTAAGTATGGGGTGGGGTTTGCATGATCCTTTGCATGATGAGCATCTACGATAGGCTAATATTTTGCACATGTCTCGCATTGTACATACATATTTCGAAAATCCCATAAAAATCAGAAAATTTAAAAATTTTTGTGCTTTCTAGGCTTGGATATGATCCTAATGATGAAACTTGTCTTGTGATTGGCTATGGATGGCCTTATGTGTTGAATTGATAAATGCATATGTGGACTTGAAGTACTTTTCTTAAAATTCTATGAATGACTTGTGATCATGATGATTGCCTAGAATGGATTGAGTATTGAAAGTCGAAATTACATGATAGTTCTTGCATACCATCTAGGAATGAATGAGGCATTTCATCTTTCTCTACTTCTCATCTTGATCATGATTGCTTGAGCACCTCAATTGATATAAATCGACCTCCTTTGAAACCCATCCGGGAATAGGAGCATGCTAGTGTGTTGAAATGTGTGAAAAGCAAGTGTGGGGTGAAGATGTAATGAAAAGAATGTCGTGAATGAAATGCTGAAATTATTGTGGAAGTGTAGCCAAAATTAGGTTTGGGGGCGTTGGTTTAAATGACAAGTAACTCGGTACACTTCACATAATCGGGTGTTGGTGCCTTGCCAAAGTCAAATGAACCAATAGCCCTAACGAGCTTTGGTATGTGTGCCCGGTGTGGATGCACCTCGAAAACTAAGAAAAAGCCCGAGGACGGCTAATCACCGAGGTTTCGGCTATTGTACACCAATTCCATTGTCTCAAAAATGAGTTAAAGAAAAAGAAAACAAAGCAAGATAGGGAAAAATATACACTTGGGGGAAGTTGATCGAGGACAAGGAAGTGAAGTTAGTTCCATTCCCGGATTAGCATCACATACCTAGAAAGTTCCCCTCCCAAATTACAACGTTTCTTGGCCTTTTATGTCACAAGCCCTTAGGACCTACTTGCATGTTTGTAAGACTTAGTAATCTAGATTGGATAGACTCTTGATCTTCTTGACATCTTCGTCCTCCCATCTCATGCATGCTTTTGAGTTAAGTACAATTGTCTTTCCATGCCCTTATTGTTTGATACATAATTGCTTATCCAATTGCCATTGATCATGACTATGAAGGTGATCCAATAGTAGAAGCACAAAACCCAAAAAGATTTTTGCATTTTTCTGCATACATAAATCATGTCATCTCTTAGTCTATAGTTGGGAATTTGCTCGGGGACGAGCAAACCTTAAGTATGGGGTATTTTGATAACACGATTTATAGCATAGTTTTAGGTGTACATTTAGATAGAATTCCCGCTCATTCATGAATGATCTAGCATTAGTTCAAGACGTTTTTCACCCAATTTACGTGTTTTGTCGAGATAGACGTCTACACGGACTTGTGCGCATTTTGTAGGTATTTCGGAAAGTTTAGAGCTAAAACGATGCGTTTGAAGGTCGTTCATTTAGATGACACGTCCTCGGACTCATTAGGACACAAGCCAAGGACTAAGAAGGACTCATGGGATCTTGCCAACACAAACCATGCACCAAACCACAGCTAAATGATCCAAGGCGAAGTTTCTGCATAGAATCACGGTTCTCTGAAGAACCACGGCCGTGGAAATGACCGTGGATTTTGCCAGATTCTCGTGACAGCTGTGCCACGACTCTCATGGCCAGCTCATGAGAGATTTGTTATAAAAGTGTCCTTCATGGATTGTTTGAGGCAGCTGGGGTAGTTTGGGAGCAGCTCATCCATTTCCCATTTCTCTAACAAAAATATTCTCAAAAATCAAGAGGTTTTTCTAGGAAGGAAAGTGCCAAAGAGAAGGAGAAGAACTCCATTGAAGAGGAGGAGAAGAACACACCATAGCTTTCTTGTATTTCGGATTTCGTTTTCTAGAGATTGTATGAGTCTTTGAACCTTCTTTTGGAAGGGTTGTAAGTGGTTCTAATTCTAATCTTCAGCTTAGTTTTGGATTAAGTTCACTTGTTCATCCTTTTTCTTTCATCATCTTGCAATGGATGTTTTGATTTCATGTTTGTTTGTTTTGAGTTCCATTATGAATGTTGTAGGCTAAATTGATGTGGTTCTAGGGTAAGGAAAGGAAGGTTATGGCTAGAACTATGATAGGACGGACTTAGATTTACCTTTGGATGATCTTTGTTTATGAACGTAGTTCCTGTTAGGAATCACGGGTAGTTCTTGAAGAACCACGGCCGTGGTTTCTGTAGAACAAACCGTGATTTTCCTGGTTCGAAGGATTTTGCCTAAGACCTATGAATTGTTGAAACCCTAAGTGTTTGATGAGTTTAACCAACCCTAGGGTGACTTAGTGTAGTGGCTAAGAGTTAGGTGAGACTTACCCGGTAATCCTTGCCCTTAGAATCTAAAATAGCAAACCTTAGGTAATGGTGAGCCTAATAAGCCGCCATTGGATTAGATGTGCTAGGAGAGTTGATTAGGACTTCCTTTTCCAAGACCTACCCGGTAAGGATAGGTTAGACCTCTAATTAACAATCCGGTTTGTGTAGAATCCCTATCTTTAAGATCTTAGAGACTTACCCGGTAATGAGATCTTAGGCGTGGACTAGTTGGATCATGAGACTTACCCGGTAATTGATCCCAAATTAGAAACACTTAATCTCAATATATCATAGTGAGATCCAAGGAATGAATAGATGACTTGAGTTTTATGCCATAACCGGAACTTCCGACCCCCAGAATCCATCTTCTCTTTCTTTGTTCATCATCTCGTTTGGTTTGTTCATTTGTGCAGATTTTTAGTCTAGTTTGATTGTCTACTTTGCATGAATTGTGATCTTTGACTGATCACCAAAAATCCAATCAAAAACAATTGAGGTTTTCATTTCTTTGTTTCCCTCTTTTCTAACCTTAGACCTTCACTAAACTTAATCACAAAACCGAATCAATTTCACCTTAGTCTTTGTGTTCGACCTCGGAATACTATCCATACTACAAACGTCCCGTACACTGCGGGTGCGCTAGAAGTTAGGATAAATATAACGAGTATAAATTTAAGGCTTATTGCGTGCACACTTTTTAGCATAACAACAAGAAAGTGGGCCGTTGGGCTGATTTAAAGGAGAAGGTAAGTTAAGAGAATTGGCCCATGACCGGTAAAATATTGTTGGATCCGACAATTATGATTCGGTTCGGGTTTCCGAAATTAAAATAAAAAAATATTCCGGATATTACACACCTTGTTTCTAATGCTTCGAATATGAGCTAACGGTTTTATACCGATTGTTGTAGATTGCCTTGCAGGTTAGGAATGCGGCCGAGAGATCTGGATGAGTGGGCAGTCGGGGTCCGTACATTTTGGGAAGGGTTTTTGGTTGGAGTTGAGTTGTGTTTTGTCCTTCGCTTGTTGTGTTTTGTACGCTGCGTGTATGGCGCTTGGTCCTTGAGTTGTATCTCGGCTGAAGTCTTTTGTTGTATTCTTTCGAGTTCCTTACCATTTGCATTAAAAATGAATTTCGGTTTTGCCTTTATTTGTGCCATGTTGGAAAGGTCCGGTGAAATTGTTGTCAAGTTAAGGGTCGGGACCCATTGTGAGGTCCCAATTCGTAGCGCCCCGAGTCCCGCGGATTCGGGTGTTATAGTTGGCAAGTCTTTTGAAGCCAAGAACCATGAACAAACAAGGTGAGTATATGTTATGTGTACACAATTATCGAAATAAATTAATAATTATTTACATACATGTAATAATACACAATTTTTGTAGATCATCAAGAAGGACAACAATGGGCAAGGAGCCTATTCATCATTCTAGTGTGGAAGATACCCTTGCACCTTCAACTAAAATTGCAACAAAAAATGTTAGTGTTGAAATTGACACGTATTTCGAAGACAAAATCCATGGACACACAAGGTTAGTTCATTTACCTGATTCACAATAAATGAGATAGTGTTATGGTAATGTGGATATTCATAATGATATATATATATATATATTATGTATATATAAAATACCACTTGTGTTGATCATCGAGGAGTAAAACAAAAGGCAAGGATATATATATATATATATATATTATGTATATATAAAATACCACTTGTGTTGATCATCAATGAGTAAAACAAAAGGCAAGGATAAAATTCCTCGTTCTACTGTGGAAGCTTGCCCGCACATTCACCAAAAAAGGTAGAAGAAGATGTTAATGTGGAAGAAAGTGAAGCCTGGTGAAGATAAAAAGCAGTGAACCTACAAGGTGAGTGGACATTTTTATACACAAGACCTACTAGATATAGAACTACTGGGTGATATGCATATGTACATCATATATGTGATAACATTAAAATTATTTTATGTACATGATATAATGGACACCCCTAAACCAACGTGGGTTGCTGAACTCATGTATAAGTTGGACATCATTCAATGAGATCAAAAAGACCTAGCTGAGAAGGTCGAGCATCAGGGGATGTTGATTGATGAACTCACAACATATTTCAGGGATTTGGGCACCCTGTATGACAAGATTGACACAACAATTTACTTATCTTGCAAGCAAACAGAGAACCAAATCAAGAATCTTCTCAGAGAAATAGCGAAGCCATCTAATGCTCCCGAACAGATTCCTATAAGTAATGATATTGTTGAGGAAGACATTATAGATGATGCAAAGATTGAAGAATTAGGGGGTGGATCAAGTGAGGTATGAACACTACAAATGTATTATGTAATATGTAGTGTTGAATTTAGGAGACATTTGACAATATGTAATGTAAGTCAACTAATTGTAATATACTACCAATATTATGTATCATTGTTATGTTGGTAAAAATGTATGAATAATATGACACATTAAACTTGTTAAATAGGGCATCGAGGAAGCGTAACCAACACGCAAGATTGGGTTAAGGCTTAAGAAGGACAGTAAATATGTACGTAACCCATACAAAAAAAAATGTGAGCCTACCAAGAGTATTCCGGAGATGAATGAGCATCAAAGTCTATATAACTGGGTGCAGAACAAGGACGGCAAATGTACAATCAAGGGCTATATCAAGAACATTACAAGGGCAACAATTCAAGATATATTAAAGCCTAGTGGTTGGATCAAAGACGAGGTATGCAGTCAATTATATTGTGTACACTAATCGATTATGTAAATAACATTGTGTACACTAAAAATTAATCATTGCACATTTCAGGAAATTGATGAGATATTGGTTCATATTCGCAAAAATATTGTTGAGGATTCAAAAAGATTTAGAAGTATAGCTTTGCTTTCAACTGAATGGACAAGGGCGTACAACAGGACTACATTTGCTAAGTATGTAGATGCGAAGAATGAGAAACCCAACTTCAACGAAAGAATGTTCGAGGTTTTAACTGGAGACGTCCCAAATATATTCAGGAAGCCACTGTACGATGTTGACGTGATCTATTCACCTTTTAGACTTCTAGAATCACACTGGGTTACGCTGGAGATCAGCCTACTTGATTGGACCATTTATATATATGACCACATGTTATGTACATAAAAGAAGAAAGAATGCACTTGTTAATCGAACCACTGGATGTTATGTTCCCTCAGATAATTCGACTACATGGCAAGCACAAGAAGCTAGGGGACAAACTGAAGATGCCATTCAAAGTTATCAGAAAAATTGATTTGAAGTCCAATGCTGACGGGTAACTTCGATAATAGTATTTTACAGTATTACATAATATTACGAGGGCTACACAAATACTTATATGTACATATGCTTTGCATACTACAGGAGTAGCTGCGGGATATTTACTATCAAGTACATTCAATACCTAGCATCGGGGCGAACAGATTTATCCGGCATCAATGATGATGGTTTGCAAGCTGTGAGAGAGAAGCTTGCCCATGTTATTTTCTCAAGGGAAAGGCCATATTAAGTTGATGAGATTTGAACACAAAACACTTTAGTCTATTGCTTGCGTAACATATAACACCCCGCATCCGCGGGACTCGGAATGCCACATTGGGCTAGGATCTCACAGTGGATCCTGACCCTAGCTTGACGACAAGTTCACTGGACCTTACAACAAGACACTGACATATATAAAACAAATACATAAAATTGTATAAACTCTACAACCAAAAGGGATACAAAATCATAGCCGAGTATAAAGCATCACCCTCACACATGAGGTATACAAAACATCATCCTCACGCAGTAGGGAAACATAAACATCCCAAAACCATAACCCACTAATGTACAAGAGTCCTTGGCCTGTCACCATGCTAGATCACTCAGCAGCTCGCCTATCCTGCAAGGCATCTATAACATGGTATGAAACCATTTGCTAACCATACATATATAAGGTAATGCATAAGCACAAGCACAATCATAAAAGATAAATACATAAGCATGCTGCCACACATTTACCCATTTTATCATCTTTATATAATAGTCATTCACTCAAATCGTATATATAAGATAGATGAAACTATGTGACACGAGGAACATATCATCCTCGCCTCTAGGCCTGCTAGCCAACTGTAATAGTATTGGTCACACAACCAGTGTACCCTATGGGAGTGGATTGCGCACTTCCTCTAAAGCCAGTCTGGCATGACGTTAGAGAACCTCCTAGACTCCAAGGCGGGATGAAAGGGAAAGGTTATCACAACCACACATACGGGGCATTAAATAAAACATAGGTCGGTAATAATTGACATCACATGCTATCATATCAACCATATAACACACACACCACTCATGCAAACACCCTATATAAGGATGGTAGCTAAGTAAGTCCTACGAACTTACCTCAACCTCGTACAAAACTCAACCACGATCAACCTCCAATCCTGAGAGGGACACTGTCTAATAACAAGACATAGAGATATATTAATCTCCTATCAATCAAAGGGGTCACACCTAGATCCAAGGGATCCATAGGATCATCTTTAACCTAAACCTTACAACCTATTAATCCTTGAAAGCCATACAAGGCATACATGATCATAACATCATCAACACACTCTCAACTACACCTATCATGATACTACACACTCACACTAGGAAAGGAAGAGGCAATGCCATCCATAGGCAAGTCTAGAAGCAAGACACACCCGCAGATACAAGAGCAAAGTCAAGCTGGTGCAGGTGGACGCAAGAGCGGTTGCAAGATGGCGCAGGGGCGGTGACAAGGTGGCGCTGGGGGGCGGCTCCAAGGTGGCACATGGGCGGTTGGTGTGCAGAAGGCACACTTCCAGCTTCTGTTTGCTTCTTCATTCGATTCTCTTCACACCTTCTTCAACCAGTAGCCAAGGACATATACATACATACATACATACATACATACATACATACATACATACATACATACACACACACACACACATACATACATACATACATACATCAAATGAAGCCTATGAAGGCTGCCACAAGATCAATCTTGTGGAACCTAAGCTAGAAGGGAAGAAAAGAAGATAGGAATGAAGAAAAGAAGAAAGAAAGGGGAAGAAGATGAAGATCTTACCAGCTGTAACCTAATCAACCTCAAAGCTGGATCAACAAAGGCACAACAACATCAATCATCATCACAAGCTCAAACTCTCACAAAACTCACACAAAGATCAAGGAAGATCAAGAAGAGATCCAAAGAGGAAAGAAGAAGAAAATGTACGTGAGAGAGAAGATAAAGCTGAGGAGAATGAAGTAAACCCTTATCAAAAAGTAAGAGAGGCTTATATACGAAGCCAACCCAAAAGCACGAGTCAAGAGTCACCAAAGTCGGCTGTATCACACCCTAAACCGTAGGGGCGGCTCAAGGAGGCGCAGGTGCGGCCCAGACAAACCGCAGAGGCGTCCTCTAGCTCACGTAGGGGCGGTTTAGGCTGAATCTGTACCCTCAACACTCACTCTCAACTCCTCTAGACTAAGGCTCTTACATCTCACCCCCTAAAAACAAGTTTCATCTCGAAACTTGCAAAATCCTAAATCCTCTCGGACCCATATGCTCAGGAATGACTCTCTCTATCGGAGGTATAACATTTCCGTTCAAAAGGTCACTACCTATATCAATCTATAACCTCAAAACACAAACATGGAGGAATCATCAACTCTAGAAATCAGGGTCATAATGCCCAAAAGGCATAGAGGAATCACATCTCTTGCCATACTCAAATCATGGGGCATAGAGGAAACACCTCTCTATCCATATCATACTCATATACACTCATGAAAGAATAACATCTCCAATAAAACTATGTACATCAAAGTAGCATGAAGGAAAGAACCATCTCCAACTAAATCCTAATCGCACTCAGATAGCATGGAGGAAAGAACCATCCCCAACTATAATCATACATCACACTAGCATATCAAGATCTAAGAAGATCTTACATCACATCATAGCTAGCATGGAATAAGCACATCAAGGCATGTAAGCACATAAGCACATAATCACATACTCACCAAGATAGCATTAAGATCTACTCATCGACCCTAGGTGCATCTAGTTTTGCATAAAACTCTGGATAGTTCCTCTAGATACTATCCTCAACCTCCCATGTAGCCTCCTGAGGTCCTCATCTCGACCACTGTATCTTCAACATGGGTATGTCCTTCGAACGCAAGCGTCTCATGCCTCGCTCTAAGACCGTAATAGGATGCTCAACAACCGTGTGGTCCGACTCAACCACTAAATCATCATAAATCACAATGTGCCACAGATCTGGTATGTACTCCCTCAGTTGAGACACATGGAGCACAAGATAAACACCCCCTAACCTCGGAGGCAATGCTAATCTATAGGCTGCCCTCCCAACTCTATCTAGTATCTTAAAAAGACCGACATATCGGGGACTCAACTTCCCCTTTATGCCAAAACGTCTGACACCTTGCGTCGGAGATACTCTCAGCCAAACATGAGCTCCAACTCTGAACTCTAGAGGTCGGTTTCTCCTATCTGCATATGACTTCTAGCGACTCTGTGCAGCCAACATCCTCTCTCTAATCAGCGCTATTCGAGCCATATCATCCTGAATCTGCTCTGGCGCTATCCCATTGATACTGCTAGGCTCATCCCAACATAATGGTGTACGACATCTACGTCTATATAGTGCCTCATATGGGGCCATCCCAATAGATGCATGCCATTAGTTGTTGTAGGAGAACTCAAACAATGAGAGGTAATCTGACCATCCCTGTCCTCAATTCAACATAAAAGCTTGCAATATATCCTCAAGGGTCTGGATGGTCCTCTCTGATTGACCATTTGTCTGGAGGTGAAACGCAGTCGTGAAGTGTAGACTCGTTCCCAAAGCCGTATGAATCTGCTGCCAAAACCTCGAGGTAAACCGTCTATCTCAATTAGAGACGATCGTCCTCGATACACCATGGAGTCTCACCATCTGTCTAGTGTACTCCTCAGCTAATCTGCTCACTAGCCATGTGTAACACCCCGAATCCACGGGATTCAGAGTGTCACATTGGGCTAGTATCTCATAGTGGATCCTGACACTAGCCTGACAACAAGTTCAATGGCCTTACAACATGACACTAACATATATAAAATAAATGCATAAAACATTATAAACTCTACAACCAAAAGGTAACAACATCATAACAGGGTATATAAAACAACATCCTCACAAAGGAGGTAACAAAAGATCATCGTCACGCAAGAGGGAAACATAACAACCCCAAAAGACATAACCATCCTATGTACGAGAGGTCCTCGGCCTGCCACCCTGCTAGATCACTCAGCAGCACGCCTATCTTGTGAGGCATCTACAACATGGTAATAAACCATTATCTAACCATACATATATAAGGTAATGCATAAGCACAAGCAAAATCATGAAAGATAAGCACATCAGCATGCTATCACACATTTACCCGTTTATCGTCTTTATATAATAGTCATTGTCTCAAATCGTGTATATATAGATAGATGAAAGTATGTGACACGAGGAACGATACATCCTCGCCTCTGAGCCTAATAGCTAGTTGTATGAGTATCGATCACACAATCTGTGTACCCTATGGGAGTGGATTGCGCCCTTCCTGTAAAGCCAGTCTGGCCTAACGTTAGAGAACCTCCCAGACTCCACGGCGGGGTGAAAGGAAAAGGTTTTCACAACCACGCAACGGGGCAATCAATAAAACATAGGTCGGTATAAACGACATCTCATACTATCATAGCAAACATATAATGCACACACCACTCGTGCAAACACCCAATATAAGGATGGTAACTAAGTAAGTCCTATGGACTTACCTCAACCTCGTACAAAGATCAACCATAATCAACCTCCACTCTTGAGAGAGGGGCACTGCCTAATAACAAGGCATTGAAAGATATCAACCTCTATTCATCAAAGGGGTCACACCTAGACCCAAGGGATCCATAGGATCATCCCTAACCTAAACTCACAACCTAATAAACCTCAAAGGCCATACAAGGCATATATCGATCATAACCTCATCAAAACACATCCTCACATATCTAGCATGAACCTATACACTCATACTTGGAAAGGAGGGAATAAAGGTATCCTAAAGCAAGCCTAGAGGTAACACACACCTCCAGAACCAAGTGGAAACACCAACTGGTGCAGGTGGCCGTAGGGGCGGCTGCAGGTGCAGCAGGGGCGGATCTTGGCCGGAGCAGGGGCAGCTGCAAGGTGGCGCATGGGCGGATGGACAACATAAGACACCAATTCAGCCCCTTCTTCACTTCTTCCTGCAATTCCTTCACTCCTTCTTCGACCAACACACATACATACAGAAACATACATATATACACATCAACATATGCCAATCATGGCTGGAACAAGATCCAATCTAAGGGGATCTAAGCTAGAAGAAAAGAAGAGGAGAGAAGATGAAAGAATGAAGAAAGCAAGGGAAGAAGCCATAGAAGCTTACCAAGCTGAACCTATGCCCAAGCCAAAAACTCTCACCAAGATCTCCAAGCTGGCTCAACAAGGCACATCAACATCAACCAACAATAATCAGCAAAAAAAGCCCCCCAAGACTCTCACAACTCAAACAAAGCTCAAGGAAGATCAAATAGAACATCCCATTGAAGAAGAGAGGAGAAGATGAACGTAGGGAGAGAGATGAAGCAGAAAAGAGAATGAGGAAACCCTTATTTGGAGAAAGAAGAGGATATATAAGGGAAGAAGGGTCAAAAGCAAGGGCTCGGGTCAAAGAAGACGGCTGCAACCCGTCATAAACCGCAGGGGCGGCCTGGTCTGGCCGCAGGGGCGGCTCACAGGCCCACAGGGGCGGCCAACCAGGGCGTAGGGGTGACCCTCTACAGCTCCAAAGCCTCACAACAGCTGCGTCTCAGCTGAGGTGCAGGTGCGGGATCTCTCGAAGACTAAGGCTCTTACACCTCACCCTCCTAAAAACAAGTTTTGTCCCGAAACTTGCAAAACCTCAATTCTTCTCTAACCCATAAGCCGAGGTATAACTCTCTCTCTCTCTCTCTCTCTATCGGAGGTATCACATCTCCGCTCAGAAGGTCATAGACTATAACAATCTATAACCTCAAACATGAACATGCCAGAATCATCAACTCTAGAAAACAGGGCCATAACGCTACCTAAAGGCGTAGAGGAATCACATCTCTCGCCATACCACACCACAAGGTATAGAGGAATCACATCTCTAGCCAAATCATAATCATATGCATCGCATGGAGGAATAACATCACCAATAAACTATGTCCATCAAGGTAGCATGGAGGAAAGAACCGTCTCTAGCTGAATCCTAATCACACTCAGATAACATGGAGGAAAGAACCATGTCCAACTATAATCATACATCACGCTAGCACATCAAGATCTAATAAGATCATAAATCACATCATAGCTAGCATGGAGTAAATATATCAAGGCATATAAGCACGTAAGTACATAATCATATACTCACCAAGATAGCACTAAGATCTACTCATCGACCCTAGATGCATCTATTTCAACATAAAACTCTGGATAGTTCCTCTAGATACTATCCTTAGTCTCCGATGTAGCCTCCCCCGGTCCACGTCTCGACCACTATTTCCTCATCATGGGAATGTCCTTCGAACGCAGGCATCTCACACCTCCTTCTAAGACTGCAATAGGATGCTCAGCAAAGGTGTGGTCCGGCTCAACCACCAAATCATCATAAATCACAATGTGCCTTTGATATGGTATATAATCTCTCAATTGTGACACATGGAACACAAGGTGAACACTCTCTAACCTCGGAGGCAATGCTAACCTGTAGGTTTCCCTACCAACTCTATCCAGTATCTCGAAAGGACCGACATATCGGGGACTCAGTTTCCCCTTTATGCCAAAACGTCTGACACCACACGTCGGAGATACTCTCAACTAGACATGAGCTCCTATCCTGAACTCTAAAGGTCGATGCCTCCTGTCTGCATATGACTTCTGGCGACTCTGTGCAACCAGCATCCTCTCTCTAATCAGCGCTACTCGAGCCATATTATCCTGAATCTGTGTTGGCGCTATCCCATTGATACTGCTAGGCTCATCCTAGCATAAAGGTGTACGACACCTACGTCCATACAGTGCCTCATAAGGAGCCATCCCAATAGATGCATTTCAGATGTTGTTGTATGAGAACTAAACAAGGGGGAGGTAATCAGACCGTCCCTGTCCCTAATCCAACACACAAGCTCGCAGCATATCCTCCAAGGTCTGGATGGTCCTCTTAAATTGACCATCTGTCTAGGGGTGAAACGCAGTCATGAAGTGTAGACTCGTCCCCAAAGCAGTCTGAATCTACTGTCAAAATCTCAAGGTAAACCGTCCATCTCGATTAGAGATGATCGTCCTCGGTACACCATGGAGTCTCACTATCAGTCTAGTGTACTCCTCAGCCAATCTGCTCACTGACCACGTCTCTTTGATGGGAATGAAACGTGCCGTCTTTGTCAATCTGTCAACAACAACCCAAATAGCGTCAAAACTCCTACTAGGTCTCAAACTAGTCACAAAGTCCATGGAGATGTCCTCCCACTCTATCTTGACCCGCTGGTAGTGATAGCATATATTATACTCTATATTTTGGGGCTGGTTTAGACGTTTTATCTTCAAAATTCTACATGTATGGATGTATATTCTTTGATTATCTTGTTGTTTGTCTACCTTTGCGGGACTCGAGGTCTACACCTAGTTTCGTTGTAAATGTAGGTAAAATGACACGTTTTGGACTAAAATAGAGCTAAGGAGGCTAAGGAGTCATTGGAGCTACATTCTGGAGCTTAAAGAGGATCTCCGGAAGAATGGAAATGATTAAGAAGATTAACTTTGGACCAGATTCGAGAGATTTCACATTTAGTTGAGAATCACCTCGGTCAGCTACACTACCACCTCGACCGAGGTGATCTTGGGGAGCGTCCCGACCGAGGTGAACACCCTACCGCCGGCGAGATCTTTATTTTTGGCTGAGATCTTTTATTTTTGAAAGGAGGATATCTTATATTTTTGGCTGGATTTCTAGAAGGAAGATATTATATTGGCTGATATATTTTGAGAGATATGGATATATTTTCTAGAAAATTATCTTTCTAAGATATTTTATCTTTGGAAGATAATTCTCCTATATAAAGGGTTGGAATTTCTACAATTCAGCCATCTTCAAATCATCACATGATGAGAGCATCCAACAATTGAGGGATTTTCTGGAGGTTTGAAGAAAGTGTTGAAGGAAGTATTGAAGGATTGAAGTTCAAGGAAGGAAGGAATCATAGTTGGAGTTGACTTTTGAAGGAGTTTGTAAGATCTTCTTAGATTTCTTTTGGTTTGTTGTCTTTGCTGAGTTGTGATTGAGGAACGCTTGTTTGTTACTTGTTTGATTCAGTTATTGAGACCTTTTTCTTAAGCTTTTCTTGTTCGAATATTGATTCTTTTTCCATTATTTTGATTATTGTTATCATGATGATTGTCGGCTAAGTTTCTTATGTGATTCTAGGGTGATTGCCTAAAAGTTGTGGGAAAGACGATGATAGAATGATCTTAATCCCAGCAGGACCTTGAAAGCTCGAGTCTTTATCTTAACCCTAGAACACCTTGCTCAGTCGTTGAACATCTCGGCCGGGGTAGAATCTGACTAAACGAGGTGGACCTTTCCTGAACCTTATCTGAAGTTAAGAGTTTAAGTTTACCCGGTAAAGGTTGATTCTATTCCATTGGGTGGTGTGTTGGTTTGAGATTATAGTTCCTTTCCTTAGTACCTTGAGACATACCCGGTAATAGGAGCTTTGATTTGGGATAGTGAGTAGTGAGACTTACCCGGTAATCTATTTCCACCTTAGAAACACCTTCCCTTTGCAAACCTCAGCTTTGTCCGCGTTATCCTTTGAAATCTTGAGTCGGAACCACAACTAGATACTTTAATCCTTAGAATCCGCATTTCCCCTTACTTGACTTTTACATCATCTTTGATTGCTTTAATTGCTTATTTGCAACATTTGACAACCGATTCTGTGCTTTGTTTCACCATAGTCCCTGTGTTCGACCCCCAGAATTCTTGCTTTTACTACAATTGATCTGTACACTGCGGGTTCGCATATTGTTCAAGAATACTTCTTGGGTTATAAATTTTAAAGCTTGCACACACCTTTTGGAGCGAACAAGTTTTTGGCGCCGTTGTCGAGGACTTAGTCTAGACCAAGCCGGTTTCGGTTGTCTTTCAGAGCAATTGCCCTTGTTACTTTTGACCACTTTACTTGATTGTTTTCGCAGGATCTTTACTTAGGTTTATGCGAAGAACTCGTGTTGGAAAGGAAATCGTTCCTTACGATCCCGAAAAAGAAAAGACTTACAAGCGAAGATTGATAAACGCTAAGATGGCCAATCAAGACGATCGCGATCTTGAAGCCGAATTGAAGGAGGCATTGGAACAACTACGCCCTAATAGAGAAGAATTGCAGCGCGAAAGAGATGACTCGCGCAAGAACATAAGTGATTGAAGCAGATATGGCCGCTCTAAGGGCCCAGTTTCTGCCTCGACCGTTCCTAGATCCTCGACCGAGGCAAGACCCAGTTCATGTTGCCCCGGACGAGATACATCCACCTCGGATGCCTATTGTTAGCATGAAATATGACTATATTTTAGACACTTGTTTTAGTTGTTTTTTCCTCTTTATTGTGTTCTTAGATATGAGTTTGAAGCAATTATGAGCTAGTTCACCCACTTTGTCGATATAGAGATCTACACTAGCTTTGTTTTGTTTTTAGGCGAATAAAGACTTGGATTGGAGAAAAATGTGGAAGGAAAGGAGTGTTTGATGCATTGGAGAGGCTAAGGAAGAGCATGGATGAAGTATGCTACGAAACAAAGGCAAAAACAAGAAGTTTGAAGAACCACGCCCTGAATTACGGTCGTTGAAAAGGATTTTGAAGTCCACGCTCTAAACCACGACCGTGGATTTGGCAACATGATCGTGGACGTGAGTTTGGACCATAACAGAGAGTTACACGGCCAAAACCACGGCCGTGGAAATCTTATTGGTACCGTAATTGGGTTCCACGCTCTAAACCACGGTCGTGGAAAGTTGTTCATGACCATGATTTTGGTGATTTTGTGACGCATCATTATTGCCACGTCAGCCACGTCATTGGGCTTTCTCATAACCCTATCTCGCCCTATATAAAGGCTTGAGAAAGGAGTTTTCGGATCCCTGCTTAGACCTCGCTTATAGTTTCGCTTGAGAGCTTTGGAGACGGCCGAAGAGATTCATTCCGACCTTGAGGATTGAAGATTTGTGAAAGACGTAATTTCGGAGATTGTGTACTTTGGATATTCTAGGGTTTTCATTTGAAGGACGGATTGACATCCCGTTCTTTGTGGTTTCTCTAGATCATTGTGAGGATTTCTATTCCTACTTTTCTGAATTCATTAACATAATACTTTGTGTTTGGATTTCGAGATTGACTTTGAATTATTATTGAGTTTTCGAGGGTTTTCATCTTTCATTCTTCTTAATTTGATTAATGATATCATAATGATGATTTTTGGCTAAAACCCTTTAGCAATTCTAAGGTGAAGGGTTGATAGTCGTGGCTTAGATGATGATAGATCGATCGCAATTTGATTGGACCCTGAGAGTGTGAGAAACATCGTCGACACCCTAAATCACGGTCTGTTCTTGAGTTCCACGGCCGTGGTTCTCAAGATCTAACCGTGATTTTCCCTGGTTTACGAACTTTGCTTTTGCTTGAATCCAAAGTTAAAGATTAGCTTTAACCTAGCCTTGGCTTGCCTTTTCTAGGTAGTAGTGAGACTCAACATCCTCTACTTTGGTTTCGAGTGTCACAACCTTAACCGTTTTAGTTTGTCTTTGATTCCTTGGGTTTGGGCATGGGTATTTGAGATCAATTCTTACCTTTAGATCCTTTTTATATTGAAGCCTCAACAATCTTTATAGAGAGAGTCCTTGGGTTAGACATATAGGGTTTTGGAACTTCGCCGTACATTACCTTACTTTAGTATACCTTTGCAATTCTCAAATCTGTCCTTATATATATAGTATATCATGAATCGATTGCCACAATTAGATACCTGGATCTTTAGGGTTGCTGTTTTCCCAATTATTTGCAAAGTTTCTACACTTTTGATTGCTCAATTACTTGAAACTGATTTTGTTTCACAAAATCCTTGAGTTCGATACTCTGGAATACTTGTTAATCTACGCCGATCCGTACACTGCGGGTTCGATTGCTTTTATTCTAGTTTTATAATTAAAACTTATTTGCACGCACGCTTTGAGGCGAACAAGTTTTTGGCGCCGTTGCCGGGGATTTGGTCCAAACCAATTCCGGTTTTCGGTTGTCGAGCTTGGGAGCTTTGCTCTTGTTATTTGATATCTCTTTGTGAGTGATTTTTGCAGATTCTTTAGGTATATGCGAAAGACTAGATCTACCAAAGATCTAGTTCCTTTCGATCTAGAACTTGAGAAAACTTTGAGAAGAAAGTTGAAAGAGAAAAAGATGGCTGAAAACAATGAGAGAAACATCCAAGCGGAGTTGGATGAAGCTCAACTTCAACTTAAGTTGAGTGAGAAAGCTCGTTTGCACGAGTTAACGAGTCATCAATTCCAAATTGATGAACTCAAGGCTATGATGTTGGATAGGAAGTTGGAGCTGAATGATGTTAAGAAGAAGAAGAAGGTCAAGAAACCAAAGAAGTCCATTAGAGCTGAATCATCCTATGATGAGGATGATGATATGCCGGAACTAGAGGACATTGATCCGGTAATCCATCCCGTTCGTAACGACCCACGACCACCGGTTGTTCCTCGCATTCCCGCTGGAGATGTGAGAGTTGCTCATGGAGGGGATGAACCACAAACTCTTGGGCAAAGGATGGATCCAATTCAACAACCACGCCGTCTAGGTGTGAATTTCAGAGCTGAGGACATCCAGGAATTCAGTTTTAGCCCGCAAGTTATCACCATGGTTCGCCAAAGTCAATTTGGTGGAACTAGCGCTGAGTCTCCACACCAACATTTGCAGAATTTTGAGATTCTCATGGAGACATTGAAGCCGAAAAGGGCTACCAACAACAACTACAAGATCAAGCTGTTCTTCTTCTCTTTGAAGGACAAAGCTTTGGCTTGGTATCAAGCTCTTCCAACTGGAAGGCTTAACACATGGGAGGATCTATTTTCGGAATTCCTCACCAAGTTCTTTCCGCCATCCAAGACGGCGGAGTTGAGAGGTAAAATTAATGCATTTTATATGAAAGCTAACGAAAGTTTGTTTCAATCATGGGAACAATTTTAGGACCTCTTATTGGAATGCCCACATCATGGCATTTCAAAGCTGGAGTTATTAGATATTTACTACAAGGGGTTGGATGTGGACACACAATTCAACCTCCAATCTCTCTCTTGTGGTACGTTCATGGACATGAGAGAGGATGATGCTTGGGACTTCATTGAGAAGCAAGCCCAAGTGATTGAGAAGTATTCCCACCAGAAGGTAGAGCCATGAGTCAAGCTAACACAAGCTGCACAAACTCAAATATTCTCCCTCAACACCGAAATCAAGGAGTTGAAGGAAATTATTAGAGCTGGCCTTCAAAAGCCAAAGGAGCAAGATGTTGGCTACTTAGGAAACAACAACAACAACAACAACCACCAAGGGAATAGGAACAACAATTGGAACAATAATTGCAATAACAACAACAACCGAAATTCTAACAACAATTGGCAGTCCAACCAACAACAAAATTCCGGTAATTCCTATCCAAATTCTGGAAATTCACTAACATCTCCCTCTTCTTCTACTCCCTTGAAAAGCCAGGGACGATCATCAAATTGTTCGAACAATAAGGAGAAGGAGAAGCCCGATCCTATGTTGGAGACGATCTTAGGAAAGCTCCAAGGGTTGGAGACTTACGTAACTTGTTGATAAAGCTCACAAATCTTTAGAAAACCCTATGTTCAGCAAGGCCGGAGAAGTTCCTAGAGATCAGGGGAAGCTTCCCGGGAAGACAGAGGACAACCCAAAGGGAAGGGTGATGACTATCACTACTAGGAGTGGTGCAACAACCACCGGCCCGCAGCCCAAGTTTGTGGAAGTCCCAGCTGAGAAGGGAAAAGAAAAGGAAAAGGAGAAGGAAGATGTCTATGTTCCTCCTCCAGCTTACAAACCTCCTTTACCATTCCCGCAGTCTAGAGCAAGAGCGCGTCTAGACAAGCAATTCGGTAAGTTCATTGAACTCATGAGCAAACTGCACATTAATATACCTTTCATTGATGCTATTGTAGGTATTCCCGCTTATGGGAAGTTCTTTAAAGAGCTCCTCTCTAACAAGAGGAAGCTAGACGACTTTGGAGAAGTCAAGATGAGTTCGGAATCTTCGGAGCTCATCAAAACAATGACTAAAAAGATGCCCCCAAAGCTAAGAGATCCGGGGTCATTTTGCATTCCAATTGGAGTAGGAGAAGTCACATGTGACGCCCTTTGTGACTTGGGAGCAAGCGTAAGCATCATTCCGCTTGCTTTGTGTAGGATGATCGGTTTAGGTGAACCTAAACCGGTGAAGATGAAGTTATACATGGCGGATCGATCCATAACTCGTCCCGTCGGTATCATTGAAGATGTCCCAGTCAAGCTCGGTAAGTTTTACATTCCAATTGATTTTGTTGTGCTTGACATTCCTGCAGATTGTCCGGTTCCGATCATACTCGGAAGACCGTTTCTTGCAATATCCGGTTGTATAGTTGATTGCAAGAATGCTAGATTGGCTTTCGACATAGGAGAAGAGAAGGTTGAGTTTGTTCTCTCAACTTTGGTGAAAGAGCCAGCTCTTGGAGAGGACATGTTCAATATCTATGACAAGGAAGCGTCTAGAGAGGAAGTGAGCTCGATTCTATTCAAAGATCCATTGCAAAAGGTCATTAGCATGAGCATCATGGAAAATGGAGAAGAAGATGATTGCAATGAGGAGATTGAAGCCTTGGAGGAGCTAAAGGAAGTGCAAGAGGAAGAGTTTGAAAAGCTCTACGATGGCTCAGAAAATGTGAGAAACCACGGTCAGTCGTGCTATTCCACGGCCATGGTTTCACCCAAGATGACCGTAACCAGATATTCTGAGAGCACCAGTAAGTTACACCGCCAAAACCACAGCCGTGGACTTCATATTGGTATCGTAATTGAGAACCACGCCCTAAACCACGGCCGTGGAAGTAATAGTGGTGCCTTTATTTTGGGTATTTCTGAGAACAATTCCGTTCTTTTCACAAATACTCTTGAGTCTTCTTCCATCATTCCTACACCCTTAGAGACTTCTAAGGAAGTGTCGGACACATCTCAAGACTCATCAAAGGCATCAATAGCTATGGAATTGAAGCCACTTCCTACACATCTTCGGTATGCGTTTCTTGGAACTAATTCTACCTTTCCTGTAATTGTTAGTTCCGAATTAAATGAAGATGAACATGAGAAACTAATGGTTGTTCTAAGAAAACATAGGAAAGCCTTAGGTCATACCATAAAGGATCTTGTAGGAATTAAACCATCACTATGCATGCACAAGATTCTAATGGAGGAAGATTTTAAGCATTCACGATAACCTCAAAGACGGTTAAATCCAATCATGAAGGAGGTTGTTAAGAAGGAAAGTCTTAAGTTACTTGACGCAGGTATCATCTATCCTATCTCCGATAGCAAGTGGGTGAGCCCCGTACAAGTTGTCCCGAAGAAAGGAGTAATGACGGTTATCACTAACAAGAACAATGAGCTCATTCCTACAAGAACCGTGACGGGATGGAGGATGTGCATTGACTACCGCAAGCTGAACAATGCAACTAGGAAGGATCACTTCCCGCTACCATTCATTGATCAAATGCTTGAAAGGTTAGCACAACACTCCTATTTTTGCTATCTTGACAGTTATAGTGGTTTCTTCTAGATTCCGATCCATCCGGACGATAAAGAGAAGACCATATTCACGTGCCCATGAGGGGCGTTTGCCTATAGAAGGATGCCGTTCGGGCTTTGCAATGCCCCAACAACCTTTCAAAGGTTCATAATGGCCATCTTCTCGGAGTACATTAAGGAAATAATGGAGGTTTTTATGGACCATTTTTCTGTTTATGGTTCCTCATTCAATGATTGTCTTTCTAACCTCTCTCTTGTGTTGCAAATGTGTGAAGACACTAACCTAGTTCTTAACTAGGAGAAGTGTCAATTCATGGTTAAGGAATGCATTGTGCTAGGACACCTAATCTCTAGTAGAGGGATTGAGGTAGACAAGGCTAAAATAGAGACCATAGAGAAACTTCCTCCTCCATCTTCGGTGAAGGGGATAAGAAGTTTTCTAGGACATGCTGGATTTTATAGACGTTTTATTAAAGACTTTTCTAAGATATCGAAACCGCTAACTAATCTTTTGATGAAGGATGTAGTTTTTGATTTTTCGCAGGATTGTCTAGATGCTTTTTATAAGATCCGGGAAGCTCTTATCTCAGCCCTGATTATCCAACCTCCGGACTGGAATCTCCCGTTGGAGGTTATGTGTGATGCAAGTGACGTAGCTGTTGGAGCTGTGTCAGGACAAAAGAAGGAGGGCCGAACCCATGCTATCTATTATGCTAGCAAGACGCTAGACGAAGCGCAGCTCAACTACGCCACAACTGAAAAGGAATTCTTAGCTATTGTATATGCCTTTGAAAAGTTTCGTTCTTATCTTGTAGGTGCAAAGGTGATTGTATACACGGACCATTCTGTGATCCGGTATTTACTTGCCAAGAAAGATGCGAAACCGAGGCTGATTAGATGGATCCTCCTCCTACAAGAATTCGATCTAGAGATCCTTGACAAGAAAGGCTCAAAAAATTCTGTTGCGGATCATTTGAGTCGTCTACCACACATTGAAGACGACGATCTACCCATAGATGACTCCTTTCCGGATGAGCACTTACACATCATAGAAGAGTGCATCGACAAGATATCTAGAGGTAATGAACCTTGGTTTGCTGATTTTGTAAATTACTTGGTTTGTCAGGAAATACCTCCCGGATTATCCTACGCACAAAATAAGAAGTTCCTTAGGGATGTCCGGCAATACTTTTGGAATGAACCTCTACTCTTCAAGAGAGGTCCCGACGACATCATTAGGAGATGTGTGCCGGAAGAAGAAATGCAAAGTGTCATTCTTCATTGTCATTCACTACCTTGTGGAGGACACGCTAGTGCCAATAAAAATAGCGCTAAGGTATTATAATCTGGATTCTTTTGGCCTACTTTATTTAAGGATGTGCAAACCTTTGTTTCGTGTTGCGATGCTTGTCAAAGAACATGAAACATCTCTAGGAGAAACGAGATGCCCCTTAACAACATTCAGGAGGTGGAAATCTTTGACGTTTGGGGAGTAGACTTCATGGGACCTTTCCTATCATCTTGTGGAAATCAATACATACTTCTAGTTGTAGATTATGTTTCGAGATGGGTTGAAGCTATTGCCTCTCCAACTAATGATGCCATGGTTGTTGTTAAGTTCTTTAATAGAACTATTTTCCCAAGGTTTGGGACACCATGGACCATCATTAGTGACGGAGGTTCACACTTCATTGCCCGACAATTCGAAGCTCTACTAGCTAAGTATGGGGTGACTCACAAGATCGTCACCCCCTACCATCCACAAACAAGTGGACAAGTGGAAATTTTGAATAGAGAGATCAAGGGCATCCTTGAGAAGACTGTCTCAAAGACAAGGAAGGATTGGTCTTTGAAACTGGATGATGCATTATGGGCATATAGGACTGTATACAAGACTCCCATATGTACAACACCATACAACCTTGTGTATGGGAAGTCTTGTCATCTCCCGGTTGAGCTAGAACACAAGGCGTATCGGGTTGTGAAGTGGTTGAACTTTGGCATGAAGGAAGCGGGCGAGAAGGGCCTCTTGGACCTTAATGAGCTTGAAGAACTCCGCATGAACGCCTATAAAAATGCCAAGATTTATAAAGAAAGGGCGAAGCGTTGGCATGATAAGCATATCATTCCAAAGGATCTCAAAGAAGGAGATCAAGTTCTCCTCTTTAATTCGAGACTTCGTCTCTTTCCAAGTAAGCTTAAATCTCGTTGGACTGGACCTTATCTAATCAAACGTGTTTTTCCCCATGGCGCAGTTGAAGTATGAGGTGAAAAGAGCGGAAGTTTGAAGGTGAATGACCAACGTCTTAAGAAGTATTCACCGGAGCTCCCGGTTGAGGAAATTGCTCTGATTGTCCTTGAATAAACACAGGAATGGTCTAGCTATGGACCCAAAACAAGCGCTTCTTGGGAGGCAACCCAAGGTATTGCACTTACATTTTTGTTTTTCTTTCTAAGAGTAGTTTAGTTTAGTTGTTTTTTCTTTGTTTTTCCCTCGATACCTCCCGGTATGTTATGTTTTTGGATGTAGGAATAAGGATTGGGAAAAGGAAAGAAGCAAAAGTTGGAAGGAATTGACGAAACTTGGATGTTGGCACACAACAGAGACTTCCAAGCCCTAAACCACGGTCGTGGAAGTAACAGGTGACCGTAATTTCCCAAAATCTAGCAAAATTCATCAAAACCACGAGTTCCGTACATTTCCACGGCCGTGGAATGGCCCGAGTGTCCGTGATTTTTAAAATTTTTACGAGCACTATATAAACCACCTTCCTTCACAAAAACACACCAAAATCCCAAATCCACGCCCAGAATTGCCGACAGCCTTCATAGATCCGTGATTCTTCGTTCGGAATCCAATTCGATCGGTTCTTGAGCCTAAAGTGGAGAATTTTCGATCATCTACACGATCCAAGCAACAAACTGAGCGAATAATCCACGCTAGAGAAGGAGTTTAGATTTGAAAGATCCAAAACCTAGGTTTTTCTCCCTTTTCTCTACTTTGTCAATTTGGTTCTATTTCTTCGCAAGAATTTAGGAGAACTGAATAGAATTGGAATTGGAATTAGTCTAGGACAGTGATTGCTGAGTTTGGTGTTGATTTGCTGTGATATGAGAAAAACAAACCAAAACCACGGTCTCTGTACGTTCCACGGCCGTGGTTTACCAAGAACAGACCGTGATTTTCTCTGATGTTAAAAAATTTGATTAGAAAGAAATCCAGTAGGAACAAGAAGAGAAAGGATGATAGTTCCTCCTCCTCCCAACCTCCCCCTAGTGAACCACCATCACAACCACCTCCTAGAATCCCAACTATCCATGAAGACTACCTAGGAGCCTTAGAAAGGATCGAGAAGAGGCCGGTCATAGGACCTAGATACCTTCTCATAGAGGAGCTTGACCCGCTCAATGTTGTGAATGACTTGACATGGCTCTTGGATAGAGCTGGATTGATCGTCTTCTCCGTTATTAGAGAGGACGCTTATGAGGAGATAACAAGGGAGTTTGTGACTTCCTTTGAGCATAGCCATGTGAACCGCACGGTCTCGTTTAGGTTGATGGAGGAGAACTATGAGTTCTCCATCGTTCAGTTTGGAGCATTCTTTGGGTTTGAAGATAGCTCATAGGGTCCTTTCTGAGTGTCTCTTCCCTAGGACCGAGACCCCACAAAAGATTAAGACCGATGAACTCTTCCTCCTTTATTGCATGCTTAACGGTAGACCCGATTGTGCCACCCTCCTTGCCTCCACCATGAGTAAATTGAAGAACAAGAAAGCCGGGAACATTGGTTATGGTGGTATGGTGACTCATATAGCCAACCAACTAGGGATAGATTACTCCGCTTGTACTAGGATAGTGGCGAGACCTTTGGGTCTCAACGGGCTCATGACTAGAGGCATTATCTTTCCCGGCCACCAAGCTCCACCTACTACAACCATGCCATGGGAGGAGAGAGGTGGTAGAGGTATCCCTTGGCTTCTCGAGTACTCCATTATAGCCGGACGCCATAATTGGAAGGCGACCTTTGCGGCCATGCATGCCAATAGACTTGTAGCTCCTCCGTATGTTCCGGATGATATCCCAACTAGGGATGATGATGAGGAGATGAGAGGAGGTGATGACCATGATGTAGGGGGTGATGAGCATACCTTTGGTACATTCCCGGATCAGCCGGGCGCCTTCCCGGACCCACCTAGACGTTCTCCCCACCCTTCTAGACCTTCCGGTACCTCTTCTTCACGCAGGGCTAGTGTGAGTGAGAGGCCGAATTGGATGGACGCTCCACCCACTTGGTATGGAGAGAAGCCTCCATGGATGGGAGCTCCTCCTCCATGGTATGAGCAGGCACCGGTGGCACCGACTCCTCCTCCTCAGGACGCTCCAGCATGGTATGGACAGCCGCCAGATTGGTACTCACAACTTCCGGGATGGGCCACCGATCTTTCTAGGAGAGTGGGAGATCTAGAGATCCGATAGGAGACTCATGACACACGGAGCCAGGAGAATGACCATATCTTGAGGGACGTCTACCGCTAGCAGTTTGGGCGGCCTTTTAGCTCGGATTTCTTTACATATCCACAACCACCTCCTCCACAATGATGATGTTGATTGACTACCGGTTTGAGCCACCACACCGTCATTAGTGAGTTCCTTTTGCTTTTCTTTCTTTTCTTTATTTCTTTTGAACATTGAGGACAATGTATGTTTCAAGTATGGGGTGGGGTGTGACTATCGTTTGTAATAACTCTACTCACTTTGCTTTGCATGATTATCAATACTTGCATGTTTCCTTTCATTGTCACACGTTTCATTATTGCATTGCATGAAAAAAGCTTTGAAAAACCCATAAAAATTTGAAAATTTTGAAAAGATTTTGTGCTTCTAAGATTAGAGATGAATTCTATGATGAAAACTACTTGTGGAATGAGTTTTTGATGACAATTGTATGCTTGAATTGAATTATGAATTGTGAAGAGATTGAATATGTTGTTTATCCTTTCTTGCAAGTTTCATAATGTGAAGGTTTTATCTAAATCATATTGAGAAACAAAGGTTGAAATCACAATATAAGTTCTTATACTTCTTTATGAAATGATTAAGGCACCTCGATTTTCTTACTTCTTTCTTTGATCATTTAGCCCCTCAATGAAATAATTGCCTCCTTTACCTATCCGGGATTTAGGAAGAGTTGATTTTGGCATGTTTGATGTGGGAGGGTCATGAAAGTAATTGTTTTCAAAGTGTAGGAAAATTCTAGGTTTGGGAAAGTCAATCATGACGATGAGTAACTCAGCACTATTCACATAGCTGGGTGTTTGTGTCTTGCCAAAGTCAGATTGAGCAATATTCCTAACGGATTATGGTATGTGCATCAAGGGTTTGAAGCATCTCAAAATTAAGAAACGCCAATCTCCTAGGCTTCGGTTATTGTGCACCGCTGTCCATAACTCCAAAAGTAAAGTCGAAAAATAAGTGCAAAAGTCTAGAGCAAAGCTCTAAGTTGGTGGAAGTTCAAATGGTAAAAAGAAAAGAGTTTGTGTTGTCCCTTCTTCCCGGATTCATACACCACATTCCTTTACAAGTTTCCCACATTTTCCGCATTCTTGGCCTTATTTGAAAGTCATTGAGATCATAAGAGTGTTATTTGACTTGGTGATCTAAATTGAAGTTTCACATACTTGATTTTGACAATGCATGAAGGTTATGATATTTGTCTTGAAGTATTTGCAATTTATGAAGTTTCTTTGCTTTGAATACTTTGGTTTGTGTGTAAAACGTTTTCAGGGATGAATGAAGCAAGGTTTGAGGATAATCTATTGACTAGAAGCACATTAACCAAAAAGATTGTTTTTCTTTGTTTTGCATTCATATTTCATTCTACCTTATGTTCTAAGCTTTTGAAAACCTTGCTTGGGCACAAGCAAGTGGCAAGTATGGGGTATTTTGTTAGCATGAAATATGACTATATTTTAGGCACTTGTTTTAGTTTTTTTTCTCTCTCTTTATTGTGTTCTTAGATATGAGTTTGAAGCAATTATGAGCTAGTTCACCCACTTTGTCGATATAGAGATCTACACTAGCTTTGTTTTGTTTTTAGGTGAATAAAGAATTGGATTGGAGCAAAATGTGGAAGAAAAGGAGTGTTTGATGCATTGGAGAGGCAAAGGAAAGAGCATGGATGAAGGATGCTACGAAACAAAGGCAAAAACAAGGAGTTTGAAGAACCAATCTGACCGACGGTATTTCTATGGTCGTCTATACCCAATCAAAAGTAAACCCCAACTTAGCACCAAAAACAAGTATAGTGATTAAGTAAGGGTCGAACCCAAGAGAGTTAAGGTGTTTTAGATGCAATTATCGATTATAGTGACAAGTAACAAAAGAGGGGGGGTTTTGGTTGAATTGATGCACACAAAAACTTATGAAAACGATAAATACGACAAGTAAGACAATGATGGATGAATCTACACTAGGTTGATTCTAAGCGTGCAATTGCTATTTTGGTGAGTTCCTTTTACAAGTTTTCAAGTAATCTCCTGTCTCGATCATATATATGTGTTGAGCCAACCGGCATCAACACAACTTAACAGGTTAGTGTTCCGTAAACCTACAAGAACAAATAACAAGTTTGCTTTCAAACAAAGACTAAGAGATATAAAGAGAAGATTAAAACCGTTAAACTTATCTTTATGTTTGTGTTCCTTTTCTTTAAGTAATTATAACCCGTTATTACTCAAAGTTGCTACTAGATTAAAAACCCGAACCCGGAACCTATTAATCCTAGTTGTTTGCATGCACTTTAGAACCTAAGGTGATCAATATCAAGCAATAGTAAACAAGAAATTAGACAATGGAGATCAAGGAAACACAAAGCATTACTGAATAAAAACTTATATTAAAAAGAACTTACAACCAAAGTAACAACGCATCTTCAAACCAACCCAATGTAGCAAGGGAGTTAACAACTCATTACAAAGGTAGCAAGACAATCTAAGTGGATAATTTATTTGGATAACAAGATGGATGATTCTAGCAATCAACCAAGGACTATTTATACTACAAAAGACACTAAATAGGAGTAAATGGCCGGCCTAAAACAACCACCTTTAATGCCATAAAGGTGGTGTAAACAGCCGGAGTAAAGCTTCTGGCGTTAATCCGCAGGGGCGGCCTTCAGATCCGCAGGGGCGGTGAAGGCAAAAACGCTTGATCTTCTTCATGGCCGCAGGGGCGGCTGGGTAATTCCGCTGGGGCGGATCTTCAATGCTCTTCAAACGTCTGACCCTTCGACTTCCTGACGTTTCTGATGCCAAGCCGCCGGGGCGTCCCTATGTCAACGCAGGGGCGGTGACACAACCTCTTCGTCTTCTAGCTCCCAAGTTGAGGCGCAGACAGGGTCGCAGTGGGAGGCGCAGGGGAGCTGGTCTTCGTCTCTTCAGGGCAGGTAACCGCAGGGGCGCCAAGGAGTGGCGCAGGGGCGGTGACACACTTCATGGCTGGTGCTGGTGAAGGCGCAGGGAGCGCTTCGGTGTAAAGCGTCACCCGCAGGGGCGGTGGCAAGGCTCCGCTGGGGCGGTGAGGCAACATAAGCTTTGCTTTGTGATCAATCTTCACTCCTAAGTACTTAAAACTCCTTCCTTAGCTTCTTTTAGTCTTCTTCTTCTGGACCAAGGAGTTAGTAGCATAAACCGACACAAATGCAATAAAAAGACTCTAAAAACTACCCTAAATGATAGTGATTCTATCACCTATAAAACTCCCCCATAGTTAGACTTTTTACTCGTCCTGAGTAAAACAAATGACAGCAACTAGACTCAAAGGCCTCAGGAAGCATGGGTAAGCAAGAAAGACAGTGAAAACAAGAGAAAAGCCAAGAAAGAAAGAAGGAAAAGAGAGGAAATGTGAGAAAAAAGGGAGAGACTACCATCCTTATTGCTCCAAGAGTGTCCTACCCGGACAACCTCCTTATGACTCCCCTTCTTATGTCGCCAAACGCCGGAAGAGAAACCTACACTCGGTGTCGCTCATTTTGCCAAGGTGCCCTTTCGGGTTTTCACCTTGCCACTCTTCTTCTTTTGATGATCTCACTTTAGCTCACATCCCTCAAGTGCAATTTTGCACCAACCTAAGGTTGGTCGGACTACCTTCTTTTTGCCTAAATTGCCCTTTCGGGTTTTTGGTTTATCCAAGGATTTTTTTATGTCTCTTTTCATTTTCTTTGACTTTTTCTTTTTTTTTTCTTTTTTTTTGTTTTGTTTTGTGAATTTCAATCTGAATTATAAAAAATGCAAAACAAAACAAATAAAAAACTCAATGAAATGTACAAGCAATGATATGTCCCTCCCCCATACTTGAAGTACACTTTGTCCTCAAAGTGGAAATGAGGCAAAGATAAATGTGGGAGAAGGGAAGAGAAATGTACCCCTCAGTGGGGTGGTCCGGATGAACCACCAGGACCCTCCTCCGGTGGGTAAGGAAAATGGCGGAAGAAGTGCTCATGCCGGCGGTAGATGTCATCTATGCGGTCCTGCTGAGCTGTCATCCGACGACCAAAAGAGGTCTCAAAGCTGGCTTGGCCTGAGCCTCCATCTGCTGCTGTTGGGCCGCCTGCCAAGCCTCCTGCCGCTGGTCAAAGTGGGAGGTCATGGAGGCGGCAAAGCTATTCTGCCAGATCTACGGCTGCTCCAACATAGTCTTTTGGTAGTCGGACTGCCAGCTCCGGTGGTGGGTGGTCATAGCCGCCATCTGAGCCTGAAGGCTCGCCAGGGCCGGGTCCTCCTCTGGTGCCGCAGTGGGCATCTCCTCGTCGTTGTCGGGAATGGGCAGGTGCTCCTCCTGATGAGCCCGGCTGGAGCTGGCAGCATGCCTCTCCACAATGGCCACTAGTGGCTTCCTCGGCACGAAAGGATCCGCCGGAATGTAGAGCTCAAAGAGCTCACCTCCTAATGGTAAAGGCCGAGGGAGGTAGGTGAGGTGGCTCCCATCTGCAAGGGAGATCCAAAATAGGTTCTCTCCGTCCCGCCGTAGGTGCTTGCACCTCCTAAGCATCCCCTCAGTGTAGAGAGGAGCTGCCAACCCGTCCTCTAACTCGAATAGGTCCATCACCTGTGAGGCGATCAAGGAGATCACCCCACCGCCGACAATATCCCTCGGCTCATCCCTTCTAATCCGCTTCAAAGAGGCAAGGAAAAGGGACGGCCAATCCATCACCTTCTCGCTTTGTGGAAGGCAGGAGTATAGCAGTGGGAGGTCCTTGAGGGCGACCTTGTTTTCCTCTTTGTGTCCACAGAAGACACTCATGAGGATCTTGGAGATGAGCCTCAAGATGGGGTGAGTGAGTTTGTTGGAGTACTCACCCCCATCATGGAATTCTGACCCGGTAGCTGCTTGCCAAAACTCACAAAAGTCCGGGGTCGGGACTGGATCCCACCAGTTTGTAGAGGGGTTGAGAGTTACCCCAAAGTCCTCTTGTAGATCGGCGAAATCAAGTGTGTATTTCACCTTGTTGAACTTGAAGGTGAGGCCGATACACACGTGATCTTCCTTCTCCATTGTGAAAGTGGAGATGAACTGTCTACTGAGCTCGGGATATGTTGGAGCACTTTTTTGTAGGAAGTCTCCGAGCCCAGCATTTGCCAAAAAAGCTTGCATGCTCTCCAACATGCCTAGTTTCTCCAAAGTAGGAATATGCATAAATCGAGTTGCATACACAACTCGATCCTGCACAATCCTGTAACGCTCCTTCTCTGCTTCGGTCATCTTGTATTTCCGTGGTGCTTCCATTCTTGAAGATGATTGAAGTAAAAGATTAGTAATGGATGAAACAAGGAAAAGAAATCGACCTTTCTGATGTGATTTCCGCAGGGGCGGCTGTGCAGGCGTAGGGGCGGTGAGACGCAAATGCGGGTGCTTGTAGGCGCGGGGGCGGCAGTAGTACAGAGGCGATTTCTGGGTTGCGATGGAAGTGGTGTTGCTGAGGCCGCTCTGGTGACTTACTTGGTGGTGTAGTCGTCGCCGATAGTGTAGTTGGAGTGGAATGTTCGAAGTGGGTGAGGATGAAGGTTGTAGGGATGTGAGAGGGTAAGGAGGTAGTAGGAGAGGGTGGCGCAGGGGCGTCGCGTTTGGTGGCTGGTTGTCGGAGGAGGCGCAAGGGCGTCGACGAGGTGGTTGGTGAGCAAAGGGGCGCAGGAGCGTGAGAGTGGTTTGAGGGAGTAGGGTTTGGAGGGTTTGTGTGTTTGGTGAAGAAGGTGGGTGGGTGGTGTGTGGTAGGTGTAGGCATTTTCGAGATCTAATTTTTTTCTTTTCTGGGTAAACCCGCAGGGGCGGGAGAATGTCGCCGCGGGGGCGGTGACAAGGGAGATGAGTCACGCAGACTCAGCGCCGGGGGCGGTGCCGAGGATGCGTGTCAAGGATGGCCGCCGCAGGGGCGTAGGGTGTCACCGTGGGGGCGGTGACAAGCATGTCGCAGGCGCAGGCCCAGCGCCGGGGGCGGCACTGGGCATGAGTGTCACCGCAGGGGCGGGGATACAAAGCCGTAGGGGCGGTTTCTTGACAGAGGCTCCTCTTCTTATTCCTTCGGGTTGCCTCAACGAGAAGCGCCTTTGTTTTACGTTGTTGACTCGACGTAAGATCTCTACTTTTCTGACAGTGCTTCCTCCATCACCATCTCGTCAATCGGGTCGTTCTTGACTCCTTCAAGGTAAAACTTTAGCCTTTGTCCGTTTAACTTGAACACCTTGTGCGTTTGGGGATCATAAAGATCCACAACTCCGTGAGAGTATACTTCGGCTACTACGAACGACCCTGTCCATCTTGAACGCAGCTTACGTGCAAAGAGTTTCAAACGTGATTGAAAGAGAAGTACGTTATTACCTACCTTGAAGTCCTTCCGGAGAATGTTCCGGTCATGCCATGCTTTGGTGTTTTCTTTGTATGTGGTAGCATGGTCATATGCATCTAGCCTCAGTTCCTCCAGCTCTTGCAATTGGAGATTCCGGAATTTTCCCACTTCCTCTATGTTCATGTTGCACTTCTTTACCGCCCGCCAAGCTTTGTGCTCTAGCTCTACCGGTAGGTAGAAAGCTTTCCCAAACACGAGCCTAAAAGGAGACATCCCGATAGGAGTTTTGTAGGCTGTCCGATATGCCCATAGGGCGTCATTTAGCCTTGCACTCCAATCCTTCCGCCCGGGAGAAACCGTCTTTTCAAGGATGGTCTTTATTTCCCGGTTTGACACCTCAGCTTGGCCGTTTGTTTGTGGATGATAGGTTGTTGATACTCTTTGGTGAACGTGGTACTTCTTAAGGAGAGCCGTGATCGTCTTGTTGCAGAAATGGGTACCCCTATCACTGATTAAGGCTTTTGGAATTCCAAATCTTGCAAAGATATTTTCCTTAAGAAAAGCTGCAACTACTTTTGAATCATCAGTTTTGGTGGCCTTTGCTTCCACCCACTTGGAAACGTAGTCCACCGCAAGCAAAATATATGTGTTCCCGAATGAAGTAGGAAATGGCCCCATGAAATCAATTCCCCAAACGTCAAATATTTCACAAAATATAAGAGAGGATTGGGGCATTTCATGTCTCCCTGAAAGATTTCCTACTCTTTGGCATTTATCACACACTTTGCAAAACGCAAAAGCGTCTCGAAAAATGTGTGGCCAAAAGAAACCGGCATCCAAAACTTTTCTTGTAGTTTTGTTTTCCTCAAAATTCCCCCCACATGCTTCAAAATGACAGAAAGTTAGGATGGATTGTACCTCATTGTCCGGAATGCAACGTCGGATCACTTGGTCACTACAATGCTTCCAAAGGTAAGGATCGTCCCAAACGTAGTGTCGAGCTTCAGCTTTTACCTTCTCTCGTTGTGCCTTGGTGAAGTCTGGAGGATACTCCTTCCTGACAATGAAGTTCACAATGTCTTCAAACCAAGGCTTAAAAGATTGGAGCTTAAGACAAACCTCTGTCGACAATTCCGCAGGGGTGCCTCGACTGAGCCGCAGGGGCGGCTGGTGTGAGGTGCGTGGGCGGTTACACAACAGAGAGTTGTGTATAATGTATCGTCTGGAAAACTTCCGGCTATCTCTCTTTCTTTTCCTGGATCTTCCTCCTCTTGCACTAGTCTGCTCAAATGATCGGCCACCAGGTTCTCTGTTACGCTAGGATTGTGATGCACGCAATAAGCCTTAAATTTATACTCGTTATATTTTTCCTAACTCCTAGCGAACCCACAATGTATGGTTCGTTTTGTAGTAAGGATAGTATTCCGAGGTCGAACTCGAAGACTAAGGTGAAATCGAATCAACAAGTGAGCATAGATAGTGTAGAACTAGTCTAAGAAAGGAGAAAGGAATAAAGAAATGAAGATCTTAATGTTTTTGGTTTGGCTTTTAGGTGATGAATCAAAGATCACAGTTCATATAAAATACTAAATTAAACTAACTACTCAAGCTAGCAAATCAAACAAGTAACACAAACACAAAATATGTGATCAAAGAGAGAAAGATGGATTCTAGAGGTCAAGATTTCCGGTTATGGCATTGGACTCAAGCTACTAAAGATTCTAAGGATAAGGCTACGATGTTGGGAAAGGGTGTTTCACTAATGGAAGCAATTACCGGGTAGGTCTCTCACTTCGCTAATCCCGCATCAAACTCCTTTTACCGGGTAGGTCTCAAGTGGTTAAAGTAGGGAATTCTACACAAACCGGACTCCACTTAAGGGGCAACCCTCTCCTTACCGGGTAAGTCTCGGAAAAGGGTAGTCTTAAGCAATAATCCTAGCACACTCAATCCAATAGCGGCTTGTGAGGCTCACTACTACCTAGAATTCATCATCTTAGGTGTCTAAGGTCGGAAATCATCGGGTAGATCTCTTCCCTCACTTAGGTTGATAGAATTAGGTGATCCTAAGATAAATTATGCTTAATAAACACTAGTATTTCAACAACCTAACATCCTAACATACAAATTCATCAATAAAAGAGCAACAGAGAGAAAAATCGGGTGGATCATGCCTAAATCGGCCGATCTGGCTGAAGAACAACCCGATTTTTCTTTCTGGGTTAGGTTTTGTGTATACAAATCATCCTAAACTAACATATAAGTCCATTCTATCATCACCCAAGCCATAACCATCAATCCATCACTCCAGAATCACAATAAACTAGCCAATAATATGCATATCAAGATCCAAAATCATCACACAAGCATACAAGGTTCTGATAGATGGATGATGGTAGATAAGCAAATAAAAACAATAAATCTCTGCTGAATCTAAGTTTAGCAAGACTTACAACCCTTCAAATGAAGTTCCAAAACGTTCCTAACAACTCCTTGCAATAGTTCTTCAATCTAAGACTCCAAAAATCACTCAAAATCAATCAAAAACCCACTATGAGTCTAGAGTTGGTGTTCTTCTTCTTGCTCCAATTTGAGAGAGATTTTCTTCTTCTCCAAGTCTATCCCCAATCCAATGAGCTGTGAATGAGAGAATGTGGGAGAGGAAGGATGCTCAGCAACAGCTTGCAGGACCACTTATATTCTCCACCAAGAGCAAGGCCGGGCAAAGAGATCGTGGGACACGTGGCTTAAGCTGTTGAAGGCCAAAAATCGACCCAGTCAAGAAACTCGGCCGATTTTCCTGAGTGATGGTCCGATTTTCTTCAACAAAGGGATGTTATGATCGTCTAGCCATGAGTTGCTCCATTGCTTGCACCAATTAGGGTCCTTGTGTCCTTCATTGCTCCAATTATGTTCCTTCAAGGCCTTGGATGTGTACCATCATGAGGCTTGACCCTCGAATGCATCGATTAATGTCCAAAAGATCCCTGAAATACCTACAAAACCGACAAAAGCTCGTGTAGACGTCTTTTCTAGAAATATTGCACGAAATAAGTGTAAACGTCTTAAACTAATGTCAAACCGTGCATGAATAACGGGAAAAACTATCTAATTGTATGCCTATACTAACGCCATAAATCACGTTATCAAAAATACCCCATACTTAAGATTTGCTCGTCCCCGAGCAAGATCCAACTATAGACTAAGAGATGACGTGATTTATGCATGCAGAAAAACAACAAAATCTTTTTGGAATCGTGCTTCTAACATTGGATCACCTTCATAGTCACGTTTCATGGCAATGGACAATCAATCATGCATCAAATGAATGAAGGCATGGAAAGACAATTATACTTAACTAGAAAGCATGTAAGAGAGGTGAAAATGAAGAAGTCAAGATGGTCATGAGTATGTCCAATCTAGATCACTAAGTCTTACACACATGCAATTAGGTCACAAGGAATTAGGAAAGAAGAGGCTAAGAAACGTTGTGATTAGGTGGGGATTTTTAGGTCATGTGATGCTAATCCGGGAAAGGAACTAACTCCACAATTTCGTTTTTGCTCACTTCCCAACAGGTGTATAATTTTCTCCATCTTTTCTTTGTTTTCTTTTCTTTTTCACTCATTTTTGAGACAATAGCATTGGTGTACAAAAGCCGAAACCTTGGTGATTGGCCGTCCTCGGGCTTTTTTATTTTTCGAGGTGCATCCACACCGGGCACACATACCAAAGCTCGTTAGGATTATCGGTTTATTTGACTTTGGCAAGGCACAAACACCCGATTATATGAATGGTGCCGAGCTACTTGTCATTTAAACCAACATCCCCAAACCTATATTTTTGTTCTACACTTTTCACAACAAATTCAACACTTCATTCACATCATTCCTTCATTGACAACTTCACCCCACACTTGCTTTTCACCCATATTAACACACTAGCATGCTCCTATTCCGGATGGGTCAAAAGAGGTCAAATTTTTCATCAATTTAGGTGCTCAAACAACATGATCAAGATGAGAAGTAGAGAAAGATGAATTGCCTTAATCACTCCTAAATGATGTGCAAGAACTAGCATGTAATTTCGACTTTTAATTCTCAATTCAATCAAGGCAACATCATAATCACAAATCATTCATGGGATTCAAGATAAGTACTTCAAGTCCACATATGCATTCATATATTCAACACATAAGGCCATCCATACCAATTCACAAGACAATTTTCATCATAAGGGTCATTCCCAAGCTTAGAAGCACTAAATTTTTTTAAAATTTTCTGATTTTTTTGGATTTTCCGAAATATGTATGTACAATGCAAGACATAATGAGACATGTGACAATATTAAACTATCCTAGATGCTAATCATGCAAGTGGTCATGAAAACCCCACCCCATACTTAGAAACACATTGTCCCCAATGTGGAAACTAAATAAAGAAGTGAAAGAGATTCGTCACAATGTAAAATTGGTGATGATTTGGTATTTCGGTTCACATCGAATGATGATGGTGGATGATCAATCAAGGATGGTAGAGAGCTCTTGATGTTCGCTATGGTATCGGAACCCGCGCTTGGCACCGCAAGCCGTCCAAGTTCCACGTCCGCGCTACCCATGCTTGATTGGAGATCATCACTTTCCTTTACAGAAGGAAAAATCGGACTAACTGCCCAGAAATCGGCCGATTTCTGTGAAGATCAGTCCGATTTTTCTGGGTGTTTCCTCCCTCGTCCGTGTGCTTGGATCTTGTACCTTCAACAGTTCCATGAGGTTTTCACATGACCTCCAACATCTCATCACTCATGAAAATCAATCAAGATCTAGCACCCAGAAACACGAAAGAAAAGCAAAGCACACCAATAGTAAGATCACACAAAAAACAAGAAAAACGAAAGGGAAAAATATGTACCAATGGGTTGCCTCCCATTAAGCGCTTCTTTAAGGTCATTAGCTTGACCAAATTCAGGAGCGTTTCACTCAAGTTTAAGTGGGGCAATCACTTCCATCGGGGCTTCCGGAATGTACTTCTTCAAACGGTTCCCATTCACCTTAAAGTTACCACAATGATCTCCTCCTATCTCCACCGCTCCATGAGGAAAGACCTTCTTCACAACATAGGGACCCGTCCATCTCGACTTGAGCTTTCCGGGGAAGAGCCGCAGCCTCGAGTTGAAGAGAAGCACTAAGTCACCCTCATTCAACTCCTTTGGGATGAGGCGCTTGTCATGCCAACGCTTGGTCCTTTCCTTGTAGATCCGGGCATTCTCATAAGCATCCAACCGGATCTCCTCAAGGGCGTTCATGTCTAGCAACCGCTTCTCACCGGCCTCCTTGAGGTCAAAATTCAGCCACCTTATGGCCCAATATGCTCTATGCTCCATCTCCACCGGAAGGTGGCAAGACTTGCCATAAACTAACTTGTAAGGAGTGGTGCCAATTGGTGTCTTGAAAGCGGTCCTATAAGCCCACAAGGCATCATCGAGCTTCATAGCCCAATCCTTTCTTGTTCTAGAAACCGTCTTCTCAAGGATTCCTTTTATCTCTCGGTTGGAGATCTCCACTTGGCCACTAGTTTGGGGATGGTAAGGTGTTTCCACCTTATGAGTCACCCCATACTTAGCCAAAAGTGCTCCAAAGTTCCTATTAGTGAAGTGCTTTCCTCCATCACTTATGATCACCCTTGGTGTTCCAAACCTAGGAAAGATCACTCGGTTGAAGAACCGCACCACCACCTTGGCATCATTAGTGGGAGAGGCAATTACCTCCACCCATCTCGAAACATAGTCTACCGCCAATAGGATGTAGAGGTTGCCACATGAAGAAGGGAATGGTCCCATTAAGTCCACACCCCACACATCAAATATCTCCACCTGTTGTATGTTGTTCAAGGGCATTTCATTCCTCCTTGAGATGTTGGCCGTCCTTTGGCAAGCATCACAAGCTACCACAAAGTTTTGCACATCCTTGAACAAACTTGGCCAAAAGATGCCCGATTGCAACACCTTTGCACATGTCTTGTGTGAGCTAGCATGCCCTCCATATGGCAAAGAATGACAATGGCGGATCACACTCTCCACCTCATCCTCCGGTATGCATCTCCTAAAGACTCCATCCGGCCCTCTCTTGAACAAAAGTGGTTCACTCCAATAGTAGTGCCTCACATCTTTGAAGAACTTCTTTCTTTGGGCATATGACAACAGGTTTGCTTGTAGTAGACGGTTTACTTTGAGGTTTTGATACCAGATTCAAACTGCTTTGGGGACGCGTCCACATAACATTGTTGAGTTTTACCTCAGACAGACGGTCAGTCTGAGAGAACCCTCCAGACCGTAGAGGACATGTTGTGAGCTTGTGGGATAGATTGGGAACAAGGACGATATGTTTATCTCCCACTCGTTGAGTTCTTATACCACCACCGTTGGTATGCATCTATAGGGATGGCCCCTTTGAGGCATTGTGTAGACATAGGTGTCATACACCTTTATGCTGGGAGGAGCCTAGCAATACCAGTGGGATAGCGCCAGAACAGATTCAGGATGATATGGCTCGAGTAACACTGATCAAAGAAAGGATGCTGGCTGCACAGAGTCGCCAGAAGTTGTATGCAGATAGGAGGTGTCGACCTTTAGAGTTCAAGGTAGGAATACACGTTTTCCGAGGCAAAATCGATAACAGGTTTGCTGGGCGCAGTTGCAGCCGCAAGGGCGGCTGTGGGTGCGGTAAAATCGACAACATGTTTGCTTGGTGATTCTTTTGCTCGTTTTTATTGGATCTGCTTCCCACTCCTTAATGTTAGGGCACTAACATTCTCCTTGGGGTTTATAAACGTCTGGGAAGGCAATCCTCCGGAAAGTGTCGATTCGGTCTGATAGCATGAATTATAGTCTATATTTTGGGGTTTGTTTGGACGTTTTATCTTCAATAATCTACATGTTAGCATGTATAATATGTGATTATATTACCATTTCATCTACCTTTGCGGGAATCGAGGTCTACACCTAGTTTTGCTGTAATTGTAGGTAAAATGGCACGTTTTGCATCAAAAAGGAGCAAAAGGAGTCATGAGTCATTTGGAGCTACATTGAGGAGCATAAGGAACCATCCAGAGAGCATAGCCATGGATTAAAGATTTACTTTGGACCAGTTTTGAGAGATTTCACATTCAGTTATGACTCACCTCGGTTGACCAGAGATTCATCTCGACCGAGGTGATCCAGAGACGCCGACTCGACCGAGGCGAACACCTAGGACGCGGCGAGAATATTTTATTCTTGGCTGAGATCTTTTATCTTTGGAAGGTGATCTTATATTTTTGGGCTTGGCTCCTGGAAGGAAGAAGATCTTATATTTTACCTATTTTTATGGGAAAAGATCTTTCTAAGATATTTTATCTTTGGAGGGTTATTTTCCTATAAAAAGGGTTGAATTTCCACAAATCCGACATCTCGCATACCACAAAAAATCCGCTATCACCCCCTCTTATCTAGCATACATCGCCGCAGCCATACTCCAGTTGGGAGTTTCGAAGAACCTTTTTGAAGGTCGAAGGAAGATTGAAGATTGTAGCTTTTATAGCTTTTTGAAGGGTTTTGTAAGATTGTCTTCAATTCCCCTTCCTTGTTGTCTTGTCTTGTTGGATTGCTATCCAAGGAACGCTTTTGTTGTGATATTTGATTCAGTTATTGAAGTCTTTTTCATTAAATTCTTCTTATTCAAATATTCACCTTCTTCCCATATATTTAATACTTTCATAATGACGATGAGTGGCTAATTTCCTTGTGTGATTCTAGGGTGATTGGCTGAAGGTTGTGGGAAAAACAATGATAGAATAATCTTAGATTCCAGTAGGACCCTGAAAGTTCGAGTCTTTAACCTTAACCCTAAGCATCTCGTTCAGTCGATGAACATCTCGGCCGGGGTGGAATTCGTCTGACCGAGGTGACTTGTCTGATCCTAAACTGAGAGTTAAGTGTTAGAGTTTGCCAAATCCTATTCTTATTACACCTTTCCTGGTTCAAAGCAAGCTTAGGATGAGACTTACCCGGTAATTCCTTAGTTTGTGTACCAACGATCATAAGTGTAGGTAATAAAGGTTTATCCTTTATTGGGGTTTGAGTGTGCTTCCATCCCATCTTTGTGAGTTAGCCTGAGACTTACCCGGTAAAGGTTGATTCTATTCCCTTAGACGGTGTGTTAGTTTGAGGGAATAGTTCTTTATCTTAATTCCTTGAGACTTACCCGGTAATAGGAGTTACGGTTTTGGATTAGTGAGTAGTGAGACTTACCCGGTGATCTTCTCCACTTTAGTAACACCTTCCCCTTGCAAAAATCTCAGCTTTGTCCGCTTATCTTTAGATCTTGAGTTGGAACCACAACTAGATGCTTTAATCCCTAGAATTGCATGTTTGCTTATTGACTTCTTATTCATCTTTGATTGTGTTAATTGCTCTTTGTGGTTAGTATTCACGAAGCTTACCGTTACTGACTTTGTTTCACTGAGTCCCTGTGATCGACCCCTGGAATTTCTTGCTTTTTACTACGATTGACCCGTAAACTGCGGGTTCGCATCCTTGTTTTAAGCTTAAGTCTAGGGTTATAAATTTAAAGCTTGCACACACCGTTTGGAGAGAACAAGTTTTTGGCGCCGTTGCCGGGGACTTGGTCTAGACCGAGCCGGTACGGTTTGCTCTTGGGGCGCTTGCCCCCGTGTCATCTAACCACTCTACTTGAGTGACTTTTGCAGGTTCTTTCTTAGGTATATGCGAAGAACCCGCACTGGGAAGGAAATCGTTCCTTACGATCCCGAACTAGAAAAGACATACAAGCGACGCTTAAGAGAAGCGAAGATGGCCCAACAAGACGACCGCGATCTTGCGGCCGAATTGAAAGAGACGCTAGAGCTGCTACGTCTCAGCAAAGAAGAACTAAGGCAAGAGAAAGAAGAGAATCGCACCAGGACTGCAGCAATCGAAGCAGAGATAGCAGTCATACGAAATCAGATTCTACTTCGACCGAGGGAAGATCCTCCTGTTTATCCTCGACCGATGCAGGATCCAGTAGTTGACCCTCGACCGAGGCAGGTTCCAGTACCTGACGCCCCGGCCGATGTACTTCCACCTCGGAGGCCAGTCCGAGATGTTCTTCTTGCAGGAATCCAACAAACCCTAGGTCAAAGGATGGACCCTAATCAACAACTGAGGCGTCCAGGAGTGAACCTAGGAGATCCAGCGGACCATGACTACGAACTTCGACCGCAAGTTCTATCCATGATTCGCCAATGCCAATTCGGAGGGCTAGAGAAGGAGTCGCCACATCAACATCTTCAAAACTACGAGATCTTGATGGAAACCTTGCGACCTTCCAGAATTGAAAATAACAACTACAAGCTAAGACCTTTTTACTTTTCTTTAAAAGATAGAGCTCTTACTTGGTATCAATCTCTTCCTCCAGGAAAAATTAGCACATGGGAGGAGATGACTACGGAATTTTTGACCAAATTCTTTCCCCCCTCAAAGACCGCTGAAATGAGAGGGAAGATCAATGCTTTCATTATGAAGGACAAGGAGAGCTTGTCCAAGTCATGGGAGCGGTTCAAAGACATCCTTTTGGATTGCCCAAATCATGGGATTCCAAAGATCGAGTTATTGGAGATCTACTTCAAGGGACTGGACGGAAACACCCAGTTCAATCTCCAACTACTCTCCGCTGGTACCTTTATGGACATGGCGATTGACGAGGTTTGGGACTTCATTGAGAAGCAAGCCTTGCACATGGAGAAATACACCCACCAAGGAGCTGAAGGTGGAGTGAAAAGAGTCAACTTTCAAGAGACTCAATCCAACAACAATCAACTCACGTCTTTGAAGAATGACGTGAAGCAATTGAAGGAACTCTTGGTTGCTCAAACCAAGAAGGAAGAGCAAGGGCAAAGAACAACAACAATAACGGATACCGTAACAACAACAATGGTTCCCGGAACAACAACTACAACAACAACAACAATAGAGGATCCAATAGCAACAATTGGAGGACGAACAATCAAAACAACCAGAACCCTGGTAACAATTATTCTAACTCCAACTCTAATAATTCCTCTAACCCTTTCCTCTCTTCTCCTTCTTCTTCTTCTTCTACTCCATTAAAGAGCCAAGGGCAAGGATCAAGTTCGTCTCAGCCGGAAAAGAAAGACGCAGTTCTGGAGGCTATCTTGATCAAGCTTAGCGCTATGGAGAATTCTATGACTTCATTTTCGAGGGCCCAAAAGTCCTTCGAACAACAACTTGCTAGTAGGGCGAATGAAGCGCCAAGAGATCCAGGGAAGCTTCCAGCAAAGACGGAAAGCAACCCTAAGGGCCAGTGCATGGCCATAACGACGAGGAGAGGACTTAAAACTGCAGATCCAGTACCTCGTTCGACGCAGACCACCTCGGTCCAGATCCAGTCGAAGAACACCTCGACCGAGATGCCAACCGAGGCGGAGCAACAGAAAGTAGGAGGGACGACTGAAACTTATATTCCACCTCCTGCATACAAACCACCACTTCCATTCCCTCAGTCCAAAGCCAGAGCACATCTAGACAAGCACTTTGGTAAGTTCCTTGACTTGATGAATAAGCTACATATTAATATTCCTTTCCTTGATGATATTTTAGGTATGCCCGCCTATGGGAAGTTCTTAAAAGAAATCTTATCAAGGAAGAGGAAGCTGGAGGATGTTGGTGAAGTTAGGATGACATCTAAATCTTCGGAGCTCATACAAATCATGAAAGAGAAGATGCCTCCTAAGTTGAGAGATCCCGGCTCGTTTTGCATTCCCATTCAAGTTGGGGATGTCACTTGTGAAGCCCTTTGTGATCTAGGAGCCAGCGTGAGCATCATTCCGCTGGAGCTATGTACGAAGATCGGACTTGGAGAGCCCAAGCCGGTCAAGATTCGACTTTATATGGCGGATCGCTCCATCATCCATCCCGTGGGCATCTTGGAGGACGTTCCGGTCAAGTTAGGTAACTTCTATCTACCTATAGATTTTGTCGTACTTGACATTCCCACAGATTATCCTATTCCTATTATTCTCGGGAGGCCATTTCTAGCAACTTCGGGTTGCAACGTGGATTGCAAGAACGCCAAGTTGAAATTCAACGTTGGTGGCGATGAGGTGGAGTTCGCACTACTTGCAGCCATGAAAGGGGAGCAACTAACTGATGATATCTTCAACATCTACGATGAAGAAGAATCAAGAGAATTGGTGAGCTCTATCCTTATTAACGATCCACTCGAAAGAGTTATAAGCTTCAGTTTAATGGAGGAAGGTATAGATGCTTCTTGTGATGCAGATATATGGAGCTTAAAGGCACTGGAAGAGGATCCAGGAGCTAAAACTGAGAAGCTAATCCAGGAGACAGAGATCTCCAGTTTCGGTTCCAGTAGCAGTACCTCGACCGAGGCACTTCCTGGACTGAGCGAGGCGACTGAAGAAGATCTCGGTCAACGCCTCTGCGCCTCGACCGAGATCGACGGCGAGATGATGTCAACTGAGACTACTGAGAATAATAATCTTCTTACTCACTTCTCTGACATTCATCCTCAGTTGATGGAACATTCCATCCACCAACTTTCTGATAAAAACGGACCTTGGTATGCTGATATTGTAAATTATCTTGTTTACCAGGAAACACCGCCCGGATTGACGTACTCTCAAAAGAAGAGATTCTTCAAGGAAGTAAGACATTATTACTGGGATGAGCCGCTGCTATTCAAGCGCGGACCGGATGGGATGCTTCGAAGATGCATTCCGGAAGATGAGGTTAATAGCGTTATACGGCATTGCCATTCATTTCCTTGTGGAGGACATGCTAGCACCGATAAAACATGCGCTAAGGTATTGCGTTCCGGCTTCTTTTGGCCTACATTATTTAAAGATGTACAAGCTTTTGTTGTCTCTTGTGATGCATGCCAAAGAACAGGGAACTTATCAAGGAGGAACGAGATGCCGCTTAATAACATCCAAGAAGTAGAAATCTTTGATGTATGGGGGATTGACTTCATGGGACCTTTCCCATCCTCCGGAGGAAACCTCTACATTCTCCTTGCAGTTGATTACGTCTCTAGATGGGTTGAAGCCATTGCTTCTCCCACTAACGACGCCAAGGTGGTTGTGAAGTTCTTGAATAGAACTATCTTTCCACGATTTGGAACTCCACGCATCATCATTAGCGATGGAGGAACGCATTTCATCAACCGGAAGTTCAAGGCACTTCTATCGAAGTATGGGGTATCCCATAAGGTATCAACAGCTTATCACCCTCAAACTAGTGGACAGGTCGAGATCTCGAATAGAGAAATCAAGGCAATTTTGGAGAAGACCGTCTCTAGAACGAGGAAGGATTGGTCCATGAAATTGGATGATGCTCTTTGGGCGTACAGGACCGCATTTAAGACTCCCATAGGTACCACCCCTTATAATTTGGTATATGGGAAGTCTTGCCATTTGCCCGTCGAAATGGAACACAAAGCGTATTGGGCGATCAAATGGTTGAATTTCGACATCAAAGAGGCTAGCGAGAAGCGACTATTGGAACTCAACGAGCTGGAGGAGCTGCGTTTGAACGCTTACGAGAATGCCAAAATCTACAAGGAAAGGACGAAGAGATGGCATGACAAGCGTATCGTCCCAAAGGAGCTTAACGAAGGAGACTTAGTTCTACTCTTCAACTCCCGCCTCCGCCTTTTCCCAGGTAAGTTAAAATCTAGATGGACCGGACCTTATGTAGTGAAACATGTTTTTCCTCATGGTGCAGTTGAGATATGGGGCGAAACTAGCGGAAGCTTCAAGGTCAACGGTTATAGACTTAAGAAGTACCAACCGGAAACTCCGGTTGAGGAGGTTGCACCAATATACCTCATTTGTGATGCATTATGGTCCAGCTAGCGACCTTAAACCAAGCGCTTCTTGGGAGGCAACCCAAGGTATTGCTTTCTTTTCCCGTTTTCTAGTCTAGTTTAGATAGTTTTTGTTTTTGCTTTGCTTTGCTTTGTTTTTGGCGTCCTAGACAGATAACAGGAGATATCTAAGGAAGGAGCATAACTAGAAAGACAGAAGTTCGAGATTTTGAGAAGGCAGAAGCATCTCGGTTACTGTCAGAGCACCTCGACCGAGTTGATTCTTGAGCAACCGAGGCGACTAGGGTTTCTGCAGAACCACCTCGGTCCGTACCACCTCGGTCCAGTCGAGACCATCTCGACCGAGGTGACAGCAGATCCAGGAACAGTATAAAAGGGGGAAAAAATTATTTTTACTTTTTACTTCCTTCGACTCGACCGCGGCGCCTTCATCACCTCGCCTCCTCAGTTTTTGCTCGTTTTCGAAGATTTCCGCTTCCAAACTACGATTGAAGGGTAGAGGATCCTATTGCAACTACAGATCTGCAGAAAAATCGAACGAATCGACCGAAACGAGGTAAAAACAGTCGAAACCCTAACTCGTTCATTCGCTTCGATTTGGGCTTTGGATGCCCCTGATTCTGCTGAGAAAAGGCTTAAGTACCCCATAGGAAGCAATTGTAGTGATTTTTGGGGGAAAAGAACTAGATTTCTGAGATTGGAATCGAAAACTGTTGCGCCTCGGTCCAGTCGAACTGCATCTCGACCGAGGTGATTCTTGAGGGTTGTCATCGACCGAGGTGATCTGACAGTGTTTGAGAGAAAATGAGTTCCGATTGTCGCCTAGCCCTCAGAGATAGATCCTCACCTTCCCCTCCTTCTTCTTCTTCTTCCCGACCTTACCGCCCGGTGATCCACGAGAGATGCCGGGTAGATTATGAGCGTATAGCTAGCCGTCCAGTTATTGCACCACGTTTTCTGGATGTGTCAGCTTTCGATTGCCTAGGGTTAGATGGAGACATTAGGAGGATGATTGCCACTGTTGGGCTGGATCAGTTTACTGAGATCCGAGCCCCAGCTTACTTGGAGCCGACCCTAGAGTTCGTTAGCTCCTTTTCCTACCTTCCCACAGAGAGGTCTGTGAAGTACCGGTTGATGAGCCGGAACTTCATAGTTCCTTTAGAGGTTTGGAGAGAGATTTTCGGCTTTTCTGAGCCCACCGCCACTGACTTCCCCTCCCGATCTGTAGCTAGGGAGTTCTGGGGGCAGATTGCCCATATTACTGAGCATGCAGACAGATGGCGCCCTGGAGATTCCAGGGAGAAGGTCATCTTCCACCCAGCCTTTAGATTAGCCCATAGGATATTCAGCGAGACACTTTTGGCGCGTACTGAGACACCCCAGAAGATCCGACAGGGCGAGCTTTTCAGCCTTTACTGTATGGTCACGGGGGGTTTCCCAGACTTTGGCTTGATCTTGGCAGAGGACCTGCACAAGATCAAGGCTAAAGCGAAGGGAGATATCTGCTGCGGAGGTCTAGTCACCCACATTGCTACTTATCATGGGATGGACCTCAGTGCTTGCACGATGGTGGCGGCTCCGAAGCCGCTTGGATTACAGGAGATGATCACACGGAGGATTTTGGTTCCCCGTGGTCTGACCACTCCATATGTTGCTATGCCGTGGGAGCGGACTACACCACAGGGGATCCGCTGGTCTGCCCAGTTCACAGTTTTCGACCCACACTACTGGCAGACAGCTTGGGCTCCTCTGATGGAGGATCATAGGGAGGCAGCAGCTGCCCCGGCTGAGGAGGAGGAAGATGACAATGATGAGGAGACGGTAGATGAGAGAGATGGTGGAGTCCCGATGGATACAGGGACGGATACTGCAGGTACGAGCGCGCCACCGATCATAGATCTTGATGATGACGATGAGACGGAGCCTGCACCAGCTGAGACTTCTCCAGTCAGACCTGCTAGACGCAGGAGGCGCGGAGTGAGAGATCGAGCTGCCCACAGACGGATCGATGACCTGACGGATCAGGTTATTGACTCGTATGCTGCATTATCGCTGGATATCCGCGAGATACAGGAGCGGCAACACTATCAGCACGTCATGGCCCAACTTCAGTTCGAGCGCGTCATGGGTTACCCGTTCGACCCGACGCAGTATCTGTATGTGCCACCACCACCACCACCGGATCGAGACTATTGAGGAGCTGCAGGATTTTCTTTATTATATTCTTATGCAGTTCAGCTATGTATCCGGTGAGTACTCTTATTTCCAGACTTATATTGACCCACTGGGACAGTGTGTCCTAAGTATGGGGTGTTTGTATTTATTTGACTACTTGATGTACTTATTTGACTACTTTTGATGTATGACATTTTATCGGATATTTTATGCTTCACTTCTGCATTTATATGATTATCTATTACATGCATACCTACAGGTTATTTGATTGAGAAAAACGTCGAAACTGAAAAAAAAATGGTTTAAAAAAAAAAAATTTTTTGACCTCGACCGAGTCAATCTTGGCCAAACGAGGCGTTTCACCTCGGTTGAACCAAGAACACCTCGACCGAGGTGGGTTAACTGAGAGTTTTCGAAAACGATTTCGTGTTTCTTATCTGGATATGACCTCAGTGAAGATCTTGCTTACTGACTGGTTTTAAATTCTTTATGTGTTTGAAAGGTTTTATAATATGTTTAAGTTGCTAAATGCTTTGTTTGAAATTATTGGCATGTTTAATACTTGGTTTTTATCCAAATTATGTTGAATTTGAAGGTTGACACCACAAGATAAGTTCTCTCACTTTCTTCTTGGAAAGACCAAGGCAATTCATTCTTCTCTCTTCTTCTTCTTGATCATGCTTAGCCCCTCATATACATTTTGCCTCCCTTTACCTATCCGGGAATTTGGAAGCAAGCGAAGTGGTGAAAGCAAGTGGAGTTAAAGTTGAGAAGTGGCTGGAAGTGAAAGTGTTAGAAAGCAATAATAGGTTTGGGGAAGTCAATCATGAAGATGAGTAACACGGCACCATTCACATAGCCGGGTGTTTGTGTCTTGCCAAAGTCGGATTGGGCGATATTCCTAACGGGTCATGGTATGTGCATCAAGGGTTTGATGCATCTCAAGAAATTGATGATTGCTGATTTCCTAGGCTTCGGTTATTGTGCACCTCTGTCCATGCATCCCAAAAAGTAAAGTAAAAAGAAAAAGTGTGAAATAAGTAAAGCTTATTGGTGGAAGATGTTGCAAGTCAAAGTGAAAGTGAAGTTCATCCTTTTCCCGGATTCTAGCACCACATTACCTTACATACATCCCTACCCTACACGTTTCTTGACCTTTTCTTTTGGGAAGCCCTTGAGACCTTGAGCTTGTTGATTGACTTAGTGGTTTAAACTGGATTATACATAATTAATTTTGATAATTATGACTTATTATGCATTCTATGGTTTTATGCAAAGATGAACAACTTTTCTATATTTATAAAATGTTTTGAGCATATTGAGTTTTTAATTCCAAGAAGTATTCTCTTAGAGTGATCTATGATTGTAACACACCATAAAAATGTTTTTGAAAGACTTTTCATTGATTTTCTTGACTTATAATCCATTCTATCTTGTCTTTTATATGCGGAACTTGCTTGGGGACAAGCAAGGGCTAAGTATGGGGTATTTTGATAGCATGAATTATAGTCTATATTTTGGGGTTTGTTTGGACGTTTTATCTTCAATAATCTGCATGTTAGCATGTATAATATGTGATTATATTACCATTTCATCTACCTTTGCGGGAATCGAGGTCTGCACCTAGTTTTGCTGTAATTGTAGGTAAAATGGCACGTTTTGCATCAAAAAGGAGCAAAAGGAGTCATGAGTCATTTGGAGCTACATTGAGGAGCATAAGGAACCATCCAAGGAGCATAGCCATGGATTAAAGATTTACTTTGGACCAGTTTTGAGAGATTTCACATTCAGTTATGACTCACCTCGGTTGACCAGATATTCATCTCGACCGAGGTGATCCAGAGACGCCGACTCAACCGAGGCGAACACCTAGGACGGGGCGAGAATATTTTATTCTTGGCTGAGATCTTTTATTTTTGGAAGGTGATCTTATATTTTTGGGCTTGGCTCCTGGAAGGAAGAAGATCTTATATTTTACCTATTTTTATGGGAAAAGATCTTTCTAAGATATTTTATCTTTGGAGGGTTATTTTCCTATAAAAAGGGTTGAATTTCCACAAATCCGACATCTCGCATACCACAAAAAATCCGCTATCACCCCCTCTTATCTAGCATACATCGCCGCAGCCATACTCCAGTTGGGAGTTTCGAAGAACCTTTTTGAAGGTCGAAGGAAGATTGAAGATTGTAGCTTTTATAGCTTTTTGAAGGGTTTTGTAAGATTGTCTTCAATTCCCCTTCCTTGTTGTCTTGTCTTGTTGGATTCCTATCCAAGGAACGCTTTTGTTGTGATATTTGATTCAGTTATTGAAGTCTTTTTCATTAAATTCTTCTTATTCAAATATTCACCTTCTTCCCATATATTTAATACTTTCATAATGACGATGAGTGGCTAATTTTCTTGTGTGATTCTAGGGTGATTGGCTGAAGGTTGTGGGAAAAACAATGATAGAATAATCTAAGATTCCAGTAGGACCCTGAAAGTTCGAGTCTTTAACCTTAACCCTAAGCATCTCGTTCAGTCGATGAACATCTCGGCCGTGGTGGAATTCGTCTGACCGAGGTGACTTGTCTGATCCTAAACTGAGAGTTAAGTGTTAGAGTTTGCCAAATCCTATTCTTATTACACCTTTCCTGGTTCAAAGCAAGCTTAGGATGAGACTTACCCGGTAATTCCTTAGTTTGTGTACCAACGATCATAAGTGTAGGTAATAAAGGTTTATCCTTTATTGGGGTTTGAGTGTGCTTCCATCCCATCTTTGTGAGTTAGCCTGAGACTTACCCGGTAAAGGTTGATTCTATTCCCTTAGATGGTGTATTAGTTTGAGGTAATAGTTCTTTATCTTAATTCCTTGAGACTTACCCAGTAATAGGAGTTACGGTTTTGGATTAGTGAGTAGTGAGACTTACCCGGTGATCTACTCCACTTTAGTAACACCTTCCCCTTGCAAAAATCTCAGCTTTGTCCGCTTATCTTTAGATCTTGAGTTGGAACCACAACTAGATGCTTTAATCCCTAGAATTGCATGTTTGCTTATTGACTTCTTATTCATCTTTGATTGTTTTAATTGCTCTTTGTGGTTAGTATTCACGAAGCTTACCGTTACTGACTTTGTTTCACTGAGTCCTTGTGATCGACCCCTGGAATTTCTTGCTTTTTACTACGATTGACCCGTAAACTGCGGGTTCGCATCCTTGTTTTAAGCTTAAGTCTAGGGTTATAAATTTAAAGCTTGCACACACCGTTTGGAGCGAACACGGTCCTTGAAATGGCTTCCGCCATTTGACTAACCTGTTGTTCAAGGTTCTTGATGCTAGATTCTGTTGTTTGGACATGAGTAGCAAAGAGTTGAGTCAAAACTTGCAACATATCTTCAGTTGAGTGATACTTACCTTGACGGGGCTGCTGTTGTTGGTTTTGTTGATCCCTCTAACGAAAGTTTTGTTGGTCCCGCTAGTTTGGCATGAAATTCTGTGCATAGGGATCGTTCCTAGGCCTTTGCTGCTGTGGTTGTCCATAAACCATAGCTTTTACCTCAGCATCGTCATCCTGGACTTGTGGACACATGTCCGTTGGATGATATGTGTCAGCACAAACTCCACAAGCTTTGAGCTGTTGTGGGGTTCCCATAAGTGTTAGTCTCTTCACAATTTCCTTCAACCCCGCGAGCTCGGTGGAAATCTCGCTCTTCCCGGAACTCACAGCATGAACTCCTTTCTTAGCCGGGGTCCTTCCAAAGTTCCTAGTACCTTCCGCTAGTTCCTGTATCTTTTTCAAAGCAAGGTCAGGAGTAGAGTTAAGAATATTACCTCCGCAAGCCGCATCGGCGATCCTCCTTTCATTGTCTAGTAAGCCATTGTACAAGTAGAAGACTAGATCTTGAGTTGAATATCCGTGAAAAGGACAGCTGGATCGGAGGCGTGCAAACCTTTCGAAGTACTCGTAAAGAGTTTCATTTGCCACTTGCTCGATGTTGCTTATAGCTTTCTTCAAGCTATTGGCCTTCTTGGCTGGAAAGTATTTCTCCAAAAACGCCTTGTGAAGGTTCTCCCAAGTGTCGATACTCCCGGATGAAAGGTGGTAATACCAATCATCTGCGGAATCTTTGAGTGTGAAGCCGAATGCCCTCATCTTGATTTGTTCTTCGGTAATGTTGGCCGGCTTCATGCTCATACACACGGTATGGAACTTCCCAAGGTGCTTGATGGGGTCTTCACCACTTAGCCCATGGAAGGATGGAAGCAAGTGAACGAGGCCCGACTTGAGCTCAAAGTTGATTCCTTCCCCTAATGCCGGTATAGTGACCGCAAGAGGGTTTTGAGCCAAAGTGGGCTGCGTAAGTTGACGAAGAGTACGGTCAACCATCTCTTGTTGAAGTTGTTGTTGTCTTCGTTGCCGGATGTGCGTCCTCCAAAATTCTGGATCAAAAGAAGCAAAGCCGGAATTAGTAGCACGGGTTTGAACCATAAAAATGGTTCAAACCAATAATCAATAATAACAATAAAACACTAAAACTACCCGGCAACGGCGCCAAAATTTGACCGACGGTATTTCTATGGTCGTCTATACCCAATCAAAAGTAAATCCCAACTTAGCACCAAAAACAAGTATAGTGATTAAGTAAGGGATGAACCCAAGAGAGTTAAGGTGTTTTAGATGCAATTATCGATTATAGTGACAAGTAACAAAAGAGGGGGGGTTTTGGTTGAATTGATTCACACAAAAACTTATGAAAACGATAAATGCGACAAGTAAGACAATGATGGATGAATCTACACTAGGTTGATTCTAAGCATGCAATTGCTATTTTGGTGAGTTCCTTTTACAAGTTTTCAAGTAATCTCCCGTCTCGATCATATATATGTGTTGAGCTAACCGGCATCAACACAACTTAATAGGTTAGTGTTCCGTAAACCTACAAGAACAAATAACAAGTTAGCTTTCAAACAAAGACTAAGGGATATAAAGAGAAGATTAAAACCGTTAAACTTATCTTTATATCTGTGTTCCTTTTCTTTAAGTAATTACAACCCGCTATTACTCAAAGTTGCTACTAGATTAAAGACCCGAACCCGGAACCTATTAATCCTAGTTGTTTGCATGCACTTTAGAACCTAAGGTGATCAATCTCAAGCAATATTAAACAAGAAATTAGACAATGGAGATCAAGGAAACACAAAGCATTACTGAATAAAAACTTATATTAAAAAGAACTTACAACCAAAGTAACAACGCAACTTCAAACCAACCCAATGTAGCAAGGGAGTTAGCAACTCATTACAAAGGTAGCAAGACAATCTAAGTGGATAATTTATTTGGATAACAAGATGGATGATTCTAGCAATCAACCAAGGACTACTTATACTACAAAAGACACTAAATAGGAGTAAATGGCCGGCCTAAAACAGCCACCTTTAATGCCATAAAGGTGGTGTAAACAGCCGGAGTAAAGCTTCTGGCGTTAAACCGCAGGGGCGGCCTTCAGATCCGCAGGGGCGGTGAAGGCAAAAACGCTTGATCTTCTTCATGGCCGCAGGGGCGGCTCGGTAATTCCGCTGGGGTGGATCTTCAATGCTCTTCAAACGTCTGACCCTTCGACTTCCTGACGTTTCTGATGCCAAACCGCCGTGGCATCCCTATGTCAACGCAGGGGCGGTGACACAGCCTCTTCGTCTTCCAGCTCCTAGGTTGAGGTGCAGGCAGGGACGTAGTGGGAGGTGCAAGGGAGTTGGTCTTCGTCTCTTCAGGGCAGGTCACCGCAGGGGCGCCAACGAGTGGCGTAGGGGCAGTGACACACTTCATTGCCGGCGCTGGTGAAGGCGCAGGGAGCACTCCGGTGTAAGGCGTCACCCGCAGGGGCGGTGGCAAGGCTCCGCTGGGGCGGTGAGGCAACAGAAGCTTTGCTTCGTGATCGATCTTCACTCCTAAGTACTTATAACTCCTTCCTTAGCTTCTTTTAGTCTTCTTCTTCTGGACCAATGAGTTAGTAGCATAAACCGACACCAATGCAATAAAAAGACTCTAAAAACTACCCTAAAAGATAGTGATTCCATCACTTATCACACGCCCTGAATTACGGTCGTGGAAAAGGATTTTGAAGTCCACGCTCTAAATGACGACCGTGGATTTGGCAACATGATCGTGGACGTGAGTTCGGAGCACAACAGAGAGTTACACGCCCAAAACCACGGCCGTGGAAATCTTATTTGTACCGTAATTGGGTTCCACGCTCTAAACCACGGTCGTGGAAAGTTGTTCATGACCGTGATTTTGGTGATTTTGTGACGCATCATTATTGCCACGTCAGCCACGTCATTGGGCTTTCTCATAACCCTATCTCGCCTTATATAAAGGCTTGAGAAAGGAGTTTTCGGATCCCTGCTTAGGCCTCACTTATAGTTTCGCTTGAGATCTTTGGAGACGGCCGGAGAGATTCATTCCGACCTTGAGGATTGAAGATTTGTGAAAGACGTAATTTCGGAGATTGTATACTTTGGATATTCTAGGGTTTCCATTTGAAGGACGGATTGACATCCCGTTCTTTGTGGTTTCTCTAGATCATTGTGAGGATTTCTATTCCTACTTCTCTGAATTCATAAACATAATACTTTGTGGTTGAATTTCGAGATTGAATTTGAGTTATTATTGAGTTTTCGAGGGTTTTCATCTTTCATTCTTCTTAATTTGATTAATGATATCATAATGTTGATCTTTGGCTAAAACCCTTTAGTAATTCTAAGGTGAAGGGTTGATAGTTGTTGCTTAGATGATGATAGATCGATCGTAGTTTGATTGGACCCTGAGAGTGTGAGAAACATCGTCGACACCCTAAATAACGGTCTGTTCTTGAGTTCCACGGCCGTGGTTCTCAAGATCTAGCCGTGATTTTCCTTGGTTTACGAACTTTGCTTTTGCTTTAATCCAAAGTTAATGATTAGCTTTAACCTAGCCTTGGCTTGCCTTTTCTAGGTAGTAGTGAGACTCAACATCCTCTACTTTGGTTTCGAGTGTCACAACCTTAACCGTTTTAGTTTGTCTTTAATTCCTTGGGTTTGGGCATGGGTATTTGAGATCAATTCTTACCTTTAGATCATTTCTATACTACAGCCTCAACAACCTTTATAGAGAGGGTCCTTGGGTTAGACATATAGGGTTTTGGAACTTCGCCGTACATTACCTTACTTTAGTATACCTTTGCAATTCTCAACTCTGTCCTTATATATATAGGATATCTTGAATCGATTGCCACAATTAGATATTTGGAGCTTTGGGGTTGCTGTTTTCCCAATTATTTGCAAAGTTTCTACACTTTTGATTGCCCGATTACTTGAAACTGATTTTGTTTCACCAAATATGTGAGTTTGATACTCTGGAATACTTGCTCATCTACGCCAATTTGTACACCGCGGGTTCTCTTGCTTTTATTCTAGTTTTATGATTAAAACTTATTTGCACGCACGCTTTGAGGCGAACACCTATCCGAGATGTTCTTTTAACTAGAGTTCCACAAACCCTAGGACAGAGGATGGACCCTAATCAGCAAGTCAGGCGTCCAAGAGTCAATCTGGGTGATACAGCTGAGCATGATTATTAAATTCGATCGCAAGTTCTAACCATGATCCGATAATGTCAATTTGGAGGTTTAGAGAGCGAGTCTCCGCATCAGCATTTGCAAAACTATGAGATTCTGATGGAGACTTTGAGACCTTCAAGATTGGAGAACAACAACTACAAGTTGAGGCCTTTCTATTTCTCTTTGAAAGACAAGGCACTTGCTTGGTATCAATCTCTTCCGGCCGGAAAAATCAACACTTGGGAAGAGATGACGATGGAGTTTCTAACTAAATTCTTTCCTCCCTCTAAGACCGCTGAAATGAGAGGAAAGATCAATGCTTTTATTATGAACGACAAGGAGAGTTTGTCCAAGTCATGAGAGATATTCAAGGATATTCTATTGGATTGCCCACATCATGGGATTCCAAAGATCGAGTTGCTGGAAATCTATTTCAAAGGTTTGGATGGACCGACTCAATTTAATCTCCAACTACTTTCAGCCGGCACATTCATGGATATGCCGATAGACGAAGCTTGAGATTTCATTGAAAAGCAAGCTTTGTATATGGAGAAGTACTCCCACCAAGGAACTGAGAATAGAGCAAGAAGAGTTAGCTTCCAAGAAACATCATCAAATGGAGCTCAACTCACCTCGCTTAGCTGTAATAGCTAGGATTTCCGAATTCTAATTAATGTTGATTAACTTAATCAGTGATAGTAACTGACATATAACTCGCGAAGATTGCGTAAGTGTTGAGTATAAGTCCAACCGTTATGATCCTGGCGTAATATTGGGCTTATGGTAAAATTTTCACTTTTTCCCGGGTAATTACTTTTACCCTCAAGTATTATTTGGAGCATTTGGGAGCCCCAATTAATAAAAATGCAGTTGAGAGAAAAGATCAGGACATCGGACATGTCCTAGATATGAAATAACATGGAAAGACAAAACGGCCAAAAGAGTCGCTATTTCGTTTCTTAACGGCTAAGAAAGACGGCTTAGGAATACACGTTTTCCGAAGCAATTGTTGAATAATTATCCCTACAATATTCAAGATTTATTGTTCCAATTTCGAGAAGTTTGGAGAAGGGGGTTCAACCCGCCTTTGGATAGGTTAAAGAATAATTATCGACTTCGCTAAAGGATAATTATCGTCTTCACTATAAATAGCGGAAATCGTTTATTAATTCATTTTTCCTTTCACGTTTCCTCATAAAAGCTCTGATTTCTCTCAAACATCAAACTCAGATCTACTCTCCGTTTCTAATCCGATTTCAATTTCGTTTGAGTTTCTGGATTCCTCTCTTCATTCTCTTCATATCGGTACCAAGTTTCTGCATTTTCGAGTAGATGAAGACCTGGTCGAGCATATGTGTCACCAGGACGGTTCCGTCGCTCAGATTCCGGTGAATTTGATGTTGTACATGTGTAGCCTGCGTTGTTGTGATTCCGAATCTTCTTTTAGATCGTCAATCGGGTTAATAACGAATATGTTATGAATTTATTCGTTTTCCGTACTGCGATTTGGCCTAAATTGACCTTAGGCTTTTCAAAATGGATAATTAGAAATTCCATTATGATCATTATATTATTCTGGTGTTTATGGGTTGTTTGTTTGATGAAATCTGATGACAGGTGGGTTTAGAAATGGCCTGCGGGCAAAACGTTATTCTGGTGAAATTTAATTAATTAATTAAAGGTTAATTAATTAAATTAGGATTAAATTTGAGATTGAGTAATACCGATTAGATGCATGCTAGGTATCAGAATGAGTTGAGGATCATGATGATGCTATGGATATCGGTTATGGCTTTAAGGTTTAGTTTATGTACGAGTATGATGAGATGTTATGTTGAGGATATGCCTTAGGAATTTATGAATGTGTTGAGGATCTGAGGTTTAGATTTGAAATATAGGTTGGTTGTGGTTAGTGAGACGAGTCTCCTAACCTTTGCAGTATGTGATTGTGTGTGCCTTGCTATTGCACGCGTTGATTACTTCCCCAAGGGGAAGCTGTGACGTGATACAGGTTACGAGTATATCAGGTAAGTCCATAGGACTTACTTAGCGTACGGTTGTAGATTGTATGATTGTGATAGTTGTGTGTGCTCATATGATTGTGCATTTATAACCTTAAACCGGACTAGGATGACCATTTATTACATTTATTTGGCCCAAGTGTATTATAACGGGCGGTAACCAACGGTCCCCGCCAGCTGGTTAGGAGGAGGTGCTTGGAAGCTAGTAGCACAGGGTGGACGAGTGATGATCACCCCCATGCAAACCTCTATGTTAAAGGGGAAAGGGACGAGGTTCTTTAGGTTCCTCGTGTTACAAAAGAAGTTAAATTAGTAATGAAATAATGTAATGAAAGATAATAAATGAATGTGTGTGGCATTGCATGTATGAGATGTTGATGTGTGGTTGTGCTATTACCTTCATTCTTTTCATTACTGTAGCTAACGGTGTTTACCGTGTTGTAGTTGATCTGCAGGCTAGGAAGACTGCAGGGTGAGCCAGATGGTGTGACCAGCCGAGAAATTCTGTACATTAGGATGCATGGGAGGGGGTATCTTTTGTGGTTATGGTTTATGATGTTGTTTTGTACTCGGCTTGGAGTTTGTAAACTCTTTTGATGTATCATATACAGCTTTTATGTATTTGGTTTTAATCTACATGTGCCTTGTTGTAAGAACCAGTGAACTTCTTGTCAGGCTAGGGTCAAGATCCATTGTGAGATCCTAGCCCAATGTGACACTCCAAGTCCCGTGGATTTGGGGTGTTACAGAGTTGGTATCAGAGGCCTTAGATTGACAACAATGGCACTTGCTATCTGCAATAAATGTAGAGTGGATAAATAAACAAAACCCACATGGGGTCTGACTTTTTAAAGGATTTTGGTTTTAAAGTTAGTACAGATGTTTTGCGATAGTATGTACAGAAGTCGTCACCCATCTGAGGATCTCGACAGTGTAGATATATATATATATATATATATATATATATATATATATATATATATATATAGATGTATATAGATATCTTTTATGTGCTAATGTGTATGCATGTAATAATGAGTATTATATATATATCGATACATATGGCATATATATAGCCCTATAAGTTTAGGTGCGTATATTCTACAGATGGATCAGACTAGAGCAGTTTATATAGTGGGACGAGATAGGGGTCTGCTCCTCTTCCTCCAGTAACATCAAGTCAGGGACCAGTATCCGCTGTTGTGTTGCCTATGGCAGAGAACGATTTTGAAGAGGCTGATCGTGTCTCCATGAGTAGATTCGAGTTTCAAGAGTATATGTAGCAAGTACATGAGGTGGTGATAGCGGGTAGATCTACACCGGATTTACCAACATCTGTGAGATCGAATGAAGCTTCTAGATTAGAGAAGAAACAACGGGTTAAATCAGTGAAAGACGAGGTTGGATATTCGGGTTGCAAACCGAGCCCGACTTGTGGACGTTTGAGTACTTCTCGTTTCACACGGACTTCTGGTGAAACGAGGACCTGTTACAACTGTGGGAAGCCTGGACATATACGACCACAGTGTCCAAGATCGTCAGTGACTTGCTTTACCTGTGGTAGATAGGGTCATAGAGCTGTCTTCTCTAAGCAAAGTGGAGTGGCATCGCGACAGGGTTTTACTTCTGCTAGTGTGACGAGAGGTGATCAGAAGGCACCTCAGCAGCAGATGCGGGGACAATAGAGAGTCCCAAATCATCCTTTTACTCAGGGATCCGTTCCCAGGCTGAGAAGAGGTAAGGGTCGTGGTAGGAGTACCACAGACACTAGAAGAGCTCAAAGTAGAGCCTTTGAGCTGGGCAATGCAGAGGAGTCACCCGTACTAGTGGCAAGGATGGGACGTATATGTCTCAACTGTTGTTATCCAGATCATTTGCGCTCTAAGTGCCCCATGGCACCGATAGCTTGCTTTACTTGTGGTGAACAAGGCCATCTGGCCCCTTTTTGTCAACAAGGTAGTGTTTCTTCTCATCAAGACCTTCCTCTTTCCGATGTAGAAAGAGTGGAAGTGGAGGCTATGGCGATGACCTCAGCGATACCTGAGGATCATAGGTATGAGATTGAGTAATGATATGCAGTAGAGCTTCGGGTGTTAGCTGTTACAGGTACCATTTTTGTTAATGGTTTACCTAGTGAAGTTTGTTTGTTGTGAGTGCTATGCACCTCTTGTTTTTTGATACATGTGTAAATAGTTAACTATGGATACAGTAGAAGATAGATCTTCCTTTATAGGATTACGAGTTACGGGTCTTAGGTACCCGCGAGATATGTGGTTGTTCCCTTTGTTCAGGGACTTGTGTATGGCTTGATGACTTTTTTGTCATGTGATAACACGATTTATGACTTAGGTTTAGGTATTCATTTAGATAGATTTTTCACTCATTCATGCATGGTTTAGCACTAGTTCATGACGTTTGCACTCAATTCACGTATTTTGTCGAGATAGACGTCTACACGGACTCTTGCATTGCTTTGTAGGTATTTTGGGAGAATTAGGAGCTTAAACGATACGTTTGAGGATCGTTCATCAAGATGACACACCCTTGGACTCATTTGAATGCAAGCTAAGGGCTAAGGAGGACTCAAGGAACCTTGCCAACACAAGCCATGCACCAAATCAAAGCTTAATGAACCAAGGCAACGCTGAAGCACCAAACCACGGTTCACTGGCACTTCCACGGCCGTGGAACCAACCGTGGTTTTTGCCAGACGGTTGTGACAGCTGTGCCACGATCTCTTGGCCTTCTCTAGCAAGGTAGTAGTATAAAAGTGGTCCTGCATTGCTGAGAGAAGGCATCTTGGAGCAGCTCTCCATTATCCACTATCATCCAATCAAATACTCTCTCAACAAGAAGATTCTTGGAGGGAGAAGCTACCATTGGAGGAGGAAGAAGAGCTCCATTGGAGAGGAAGGAGAAGAACACACCATTTCTAGCACTTTGATAGCTTTTGTAGTGAAGAATTTCGGAATCGAATTCTAGAGTTGTATGAACTATTTAGACCTTCTTTTGGAAGGGTTGTGAGTCATTCTAATCTTACTTTCAGCTTGGTTTTGATTACTTCACTTGTTCATCTCTTTCTCTTCATTATCTTGCAAATGGAAGCCATGATTTTATGCTTGATGATTTCGATTGTTATGATGCATGTTGTAGGCTAAATAGATGCGATTCTAGGGTAAGGAAGGGATGGTTATGGCTAGGACTATGATAGGATGGACTTAGATTTTCCCTTGGATGAGTCACTTACTTGAACGTAGCCTCTGTTGGAGTCCACGGTTTGTTCTTGCCAGACCACGGCTGTGGACTTGGTAGAACAGCCCGTGATTCTCCCTGGTTCGATAGATCTAGCTTTAGATTGTTAGAATGTTGAAATCCTAATGTTTGTTGAGTTAAATCTACCCTAGGGTGACCTAGTGTTAGCAACTAAGTGTTAGAAGAGACCTACCCGGTGAAGTATGCTTTCCTTGGTGGTCAAGCTTCAAGGAGCATTGGAGGGGCTTCATTTGCTTTGGATTCATCTTATCCAACGTTATTTGGATCGTCTCCACTCGAAAAAGGTCCTCCTAAACTTGAACTCAAACCCCTCCCCTCTCATTTGAAGTATGCTTTCCTTGGTGACAATTCTACATATCCGGTGATTGTGAATGCATGCTTGAATGATGATGAACTTGCTAAGTTGTTGCATGAGCTAAGATTGCATAGGAAAGCCATTGGCTATACTATTGATGATTTAGTTGGCATAAAACCTTCTTTGTGCATGCATAAGATATTGATGGAAGATAATCATAATCCCTCTATTGAACATCAAAGAAGATTAAATCCTATAATGAAAGAGGTAGTCAAGAAGGAGATCATTAAGTTGCTAGATGCGGGAATTATCTACCCTATCTCGGATAGTAAGTGGGTTAGTCCCGTTCATGTAGTTCCTAAAAAGGGTGGGATGACCGTAGTGACTAATGAGAACAATGAACTAATCCCAACTAGGACGGTTATGGGATGGAGGATGTGCATTGACTATAGGAAGTTAAACATGGCCTCTAGGAAAGATCACTTCCCCCTTCCTTTCATTGACCAAATGCTTGAGAGGTTAGCTTAACATTCTCATTTTTGTTATTTAGATGGCTATAATGGATTCTTCCAAATCCCTATCCACCCCGATGACCAAGAGAAAACCACATTTACATGTCCATGGGGTACTTTTGCATATAGGAGAATGCCATTTGGGTTGTGTAATGCACCCGCCACCTTCCAAAGGTGTATGATGGCTATCTTTTTGGAATACATTGAAAATATCATGAAAGTGTTTATGGATGATTTTTCTATTTATGGTTCTTCCTTTGATAATTGCTTCGCTAACTTGTCATTAGTACTTAAAAGATGTGAGGAGACAAATCTTGTCTTAAATTGGGAAAAATGCCACTTCATGGTAAGTGAGGGTATTGTGTTGGGACACTTGGTGTCCAACCGTGGCATCGAGGTTGATAGGGCCAAAATTGAAACGATAGAGAAGTTGCCACCACCTACCTCGGTGAAGGGGGTAAGGAGTTTCTTAGGGCATGCCGGTTTTTACCGGAGGTTTATTAAGGATTTCTCTAAAATCTCTAAGCCTCTTACTAACCTACTAATGAAAGATGTTGAGTTTGTTTTCTCCAGGGATTGCGTTGAAGCTTTTTGTAGGTTGAAGAACGCCTTGATCTCCGCACCTATCATGCAACCTCCGGATTGGAGTTTACCATTTGAGATCATGTGTGATGCAAGTGATGTAGCCGTTGGGGCTGTTTTGGGACAAAGGAAAGATGGGCGCACACATGCCATTTATTATGCTAGCAAGACGCTAGATGATGCCCAACTCAATTATGCTACCACCGAGAAAGAGTTGCTAGCGGTTGTGTATGCATTTGAGAAGTTCCGCTCATATCTTGTTGGAGCGAAGGTCATAATTTATACGGATCATGCTGCGATCCGTTACCTCCTTACAAAGAAGGATGCCAAACCTAGGTTGATTCGGTGGATCCTTCTTCTTCAAGAGTTTGATTTGGAAATCCGGGACAAGAAGGGATCCGAGAACTCCGTGGCGGATCACCTTAGTAGACTCCCACCATTGGAGCTTGAAAGAGATGACATCCCGATTGATGACTCATTCCGGGATGAGCAATTGCAAATGGTGGAGGAGTGCTTGTTCCAAGTGTCTAGAGGAAGTGAGCCATGGTATGCCGGCATTGTGAACTATCTTGTGTGTGAGGAAGTGCCTCCCGGATTGACATATGCCCAAAGAAAGAAGTTCTTCAAAGATGTGAGACACTACTATTGGAGTGAACCACTTTTGTTCAAGAGAGGGCCGGATGGAATGTTTAGAAGATGCATACCGGAGGATGAGGTGGAGAGTGTGATCCGCCATTGTCATTCTTTGCCATGTGGAAGGCATGCTAGCTCACACAAGACATGTGCGAAAGTATTGCAATCGGGCTTCTTTTGGCCAAGTTTGTTCAAGGATGTGCAAAGCTTTGTAGTAGCTTGTGATGCTTGCCAAAGGACGGGCAACATCTCATGGAGGAATGAGATGCCCTTGAACAACATACAAGAAGTGGAGATATTTGATGTGTGGGGTGTGGACTTCATGGGACCATTCCCTTCTTCATGTGGCAACCTCTACATCCTATTGGCGGTTGATTATGTTTCGAGATGGGTGGAGGCAATCGCCTCTCCTACAAATGATGCCAAAGTTGTGGTGCGGTTCTTTAACCGAGTGATCTTTCCTTGGTTTGGAACACCAAGGGTGATCATAAGTGATGGAGGGAAGCACTTCACTAATAGGAACTTCGGGGCACTTTTGGCTAAGTATGGGGTGACTCATAAGGTGGCAACACCTTACCACCCCCAAACTAGTGGCCAAGTGGAGATCTCCAACCGGGAGATAAAAGGGATACTTGGGAAGACGGTCTCTAGGACGAGAAAAGATTGGGCTATGAAGCTCGATGATGCCTTATGGGCATATAAAACCGCTTTCAAGACACCAATTGGCACCACTCCCTACAAGTTAGTCTATGGCAAGTCTTGCCACCTTCCGGTAGAGATGGAGCATAGAGCTTAATGGGGTATTAAGTGGCTAAATTTTGACCTCAAGGAGGCGGGAGAGAAGAGGTTGCTTGATATGATCGCTCTTGAGGAGATCCGGTTGGACGCCTATGAGAATGCCCGGATCTACAAGGAGAGGACCAAACGTTGGCATGACAAGCACCTCATTCCAAAGGAGTTATGTGAAGGAGACCTTGTCCTTCATTTCAACTCAAGGCTGCGGCTTTTCCCCGGAAAGCTAAAATCAAGATGGACCGGGCCATATGTGGTGAAGAAGATCTTCCCCCATGGAGCTATTGAGATAGGAGGGGAGCACTGTGGAGATTTCAAGGTGAATGGGCACCGGTTGAAGAAGTATGTCCCGGGAGCTCCGGTGGACATGATTGCCCCACTTCACCTAGAATGAGACGCCCCGAGTTTGGTCAAGCTAATGACCTTAAAGAAGCGCTTGATGGGAGGCAACCCATTGGTAACGTTTTCCCTTTTTCGTTTTGTTTTTGTTTTTGATTTTTCTGTTTTTGTGTGTGTTTGGTGTGTTTTGTGTGTTCTAGAGTCTTGGTAGCATTGGAGGCCTTGCATGGCATGTGAATGATGATGATGAACCCCTCATCAATCATGGGTGGAGCGGACGCGGAACTTGGACGGCTAGCGGTGCCTAGCGCGGGTCCCGACGCCTTGATGAACACTTAGAGCTCTTTACCATTGTTGATAGTATCATCCACCATCAATTCCACTTGAGAAATCCCAAATACCATTAGCAAACCATTTTACATTGTGAGAACCTTCTTTCACTCTTTTTACTTCATTTACACATTGGGGACAATGTGTTTCTAAGTATGGGGTGGGGTTTGCATGATATTTTGCATGACTAGCATCTAGGGTAGTTTAATATTATCACATGTCTTGCATTGTAAATACTCATTTCGAAAAATCCAAAAAAATCAGAAAACTTAAAAATTTTTGTGCTTTCTAGGCTTGGATATGACCCTAATGATGAATCTTGTCTTGTGGATTGGCTATGGATGGCCTTATGTGTTAAGTTGGTGAATTGCATATGTGGACTTCAAGTACTTCTCTTGAATCCCATGAATGATTTGTGATCATGATGTTTGCCTAGAATGGATTGAGTATTGAAAGTCGAAATTACATGCTAGTTCTTACACACCATCTAGGAATGAATGAGGCAATTCATCTTTCTCTTCTTCCCATCTTGATCATGATGTTTGAGCACCTCAATTGATATAAATTTGACCTCTTTTGACCCATCCGGGAATAGGAGCAGGTTAGTGTGTTGATGTGTGTGAAAAACAAGTGTGGGGTGAAGATGTTGATATGTGTGCCCGGTGTGGATGCACCTCGAAAAATAGAAAAAGCCCGAGGATGGCTAATCACCAAGGTTTCGGCTTTTGTACACCAATGCCATTGTCTCAAAAATAAGTGAAAAAGAAAGAAAAGATAGAAAAGATGGAGAAAATAGACACTTGAGGGAAGTTGATCGAGGACAAAATTGTGGAGTTAGTTCCATTCCCGGATTAGCATCACATAGCCTAGAAAAATCCCCACCTAATCACAACGTTTCTTGGCCTTTTATCTCATAAGACCATATGACCTATTTGCATGTGTATAAGACTTAGTAATCTAGATTGGATATGCTCTTGATCATCTTGACTTCTTCATTTTTACATTGCATACATGCTTTCGAGTTAAGTACAATTGTCTTTCCGTGCCTTCATTTGTTCGATACATAATTGCTTGTCCGTTGCCATGAAACATGACTATGAAGGTGATCCAATAGTAGAAGCACAAACCCAAAAAGATTTTGCCATTTTTCTGCATACATAAATCATGTCATCTCTTAGTCTATAGTTGGGAATTTGCTCGGGGACGAGCAAACCTTAAGTATGGGGTATTTTTGATAACACGATTTATGACTTAGGTTTAGGTATTCATTTAGATAGATTTTTCACTCATTCATGCATGGTTTAACACTAGTTCACGACGTTTGCACTCAATTCACGTATTTTGTCGAGATAGACGTCTACATGGACTCTTGCATTGCTTTGTAGGTATTTTGGGAGAATTAGGAGCTTAAACGATACGTTTGAGGATCGTTCATCAAGATGACACAACCTCAGACTCATTTGAATGCAAGCTAAGGGCTAAGGAGGACTCAAGGAACCTTGCCAACACAAGCCATGCACCAAATCAAAGCTTAATGAACCAAGGCAACGCTGAAGCACCAAACCACGGTTCACTGGCACTTCCACGGCCGTGGAACCAACCGTGGTTTTTGCCAGACGGTTGTGACAGCTGTGCCACGATCTCTTGGCCTTCTCTAGCAAGGTAGTAGTATAAAAGTGGTCCTGCATTGCTGAGAGAAGGCATCTTGGAGCAGCTCTCCATTATCCACTATCATCCAATCAAATACTCTCTCAACAAGAAGATTCTTGGAGGGAGAAGCTACCATTGGAGGAGGAAGAAGAGATCCATTGGAGAGGAAGGAGAAGAACACACCATTTCTAGCACTTTGATAGCTTTTGTAGTGAAGAATTTCGGAATCAAATTCTAGAGTTGTATGAACTATTTAAACCTTCTTTTGGAAGGGTTGTGAGTCATTCTAATCTTACTTTCAGCTTGGTTTTGATTACTTCACTTGTTCATCTCTTTCTCTTCATTATCTTGCAAATGGAAGCCATGATTTTATGCTTGATGATTTCGATTGTTATGATGCATATTGTTAGGCTAAATAGATACGATTCTAGGGTAAGGAAGGGATGGTTATGGCTAGGACTATGATAGGATGGACTTAGATTTTCCCTTGGATGAGTCACTTACTTGAACGTAGCCTCTGTTGGAGTCCACAGTTTGTTCTTGCCAGACCACGGCCATGGACTTGGTAGAACAACCCGTGATTCTCCCTGGTTCGATAGATCTAGCTTTAGATTGTTAGAATGTTGAAATCCTAGTGTTTGTTGAGTTAAATCTACCTTAGGGTGACCTAGTGTTAACAACTAAGTGTTAGAAGAGACCTACCCAGTGATTCTTACTCTTAGATTCCAAAGATGACAAACCCTAGGTAGTGGTGAGCCTCATAAGCCGCCATTGGACCGAGTGTGCTAGGATAGTTGTTTAGGACTAACCCTTTCGAGACTTACCCGGTGAGGATAGGTTAGATCCCTAGGTAACAATCCGGTTTGAGTAGAATTCCATCCCTTAGGTTCTTAGAGACTAACCCGGTGATGAGACCTTAGGGACGGACTAGTGGATCATGAGACTTACCCGGTAATTGATCCCAATCTAGAAACACTCACTCCCAATATATCATAGTTAATCCAAGGGATGATTAGATAGCTTGAGTCTTATGCCATAACCGGAATTTCCAACCCCTAGAATCCGCTTTTCCCTTTTTGATTCATATCTCGTGTTTAGCTTGTTTGTTTGTGTTGATTCGTTAGCTTAGTTGATTGTTTACTTTGCATGATTTGTGATCCTTAATTGATAACCTAAAAACCAACCAAAAACATTGAGATTTTCATTTCTTTATTTCTTTCTCTTTTCTTAAACTAGATCTTCACTAAACTTAATCATAAATCGAATCAATCTCACCTTAGTCTTTGTGTTTGAACTCGGAATACTATCCATACTACGAACGTCCCGTACACTGCGGGTTCGCTAGGAGTTAGGAGAAATATAACGAGTATAAATTTAAAACCTATTGCGTATCACACACATCCTGAGCGTAACATCATGCCTTAGGTGCATGAGAAGGTCTTTATGTGTGTGGTGGACGAATAGATATCATGTTGGTTTAGATAGCAGTAGGAGGACTATTATAGTCTCTACTGAGATCGACTAAGTAGAGGTTTTCCGAGGTTATGACCTTTGAGGAGGTGAGTTGTCTTTAGTGCCGTATGAGCAGCAAGGTTGATAACACTAGAGGGTGATGTTTTTTTTATGTTGTGCCATGAAGGAAAGAGATAGTTCCACGCTGAAGAGTATTCCAATGGTATATGATCTTATAGACGTGTTACTGAACCGTCTAGTCTATCGCCTCAGCGGAATGAGGACTTTGATATTGCGTTAATGTATGGTACGAGACTGGTTGGGAGAAGGCCTATAAGGTATATGGCTTGTTGAGTTGTTAGAAATTGAAGAAGCAATTTGAAGAGTGGTTTGAGACGGGCTCCGTTCGCCCTAGCACATTCATTGCTACATATGGATGACTTGTTAGATCAACTAAGAGAAGCAATTGTGTTTTTAAGATTTCCATATTCTTAGGATATCATCAGCTAAGGATAAGATAGCAGCGTGTGCATAGGACAACATTCCATACCCGTTATGGACACTACGAGTTGTAGTGTTGTCATCTGAGTTGAGGAACGTCCTAGTAGTCGTTATAGGAGTTCATGAATAGTGTTGTCATCTACTTCCTTAATCAGTTGGTGGTAGACCTTATTGATGACGTTTGATGTACTCTCACAACGGAGAGGAACGTACCGGTTATTTGAGGACGGTTTTGCAGAATCCGAGGGATAGAAGCCAGTGTGCTATGCTCCCTAAATGCGAATTGAGGTGCCCGAAGCAGCCTTCAAGATCATGTTGTTTCGCCTGTAGGATTATGGTTGATGTGGTGAGGAATGAGTATGAAGTCTTATGGATGATACTGATGAACGTTAAGGAAATGTGTGGTTTTCTCGGCCCAGCCGATTGTTACCAACCCTTTGATGGAATGATTTTATGTGATTGCGTATATAATTACGAGTCTTTAGAGGAAGACCACCATAACTGCGTGGTTGAAGTAGTATGTCGAGGTTTTGAAAAGTAGAAGAAGCACTTGACCTCTACTTCTATCCGGTGATAATCAGAAGATTCTGGGAAGTATAGGATTACAGTGGTACATTCCAGTCAAGTTTAAGACGTGTATATATACAGTGGAGTAGATAATAGGTGTGTTATAGCTGAGAACGTATGAAGAGAATTGCCCGACTCATGATTTCGAGTTAGTGGTGGTAGTTCAAGTTTAAAGACTGGAAGACAATACCTGTGCGACATTTCATGTCAGATTTCCACCGATCATAGAGGTTGAAGTATATTTTTATGCAATAGAAATTGAATAATTGCCAGCGTCGATGGTTTGAATTAATCAAGGATGCTGACCTTGAGATTTATACCATTCTGGTAAGGAGAATATGGTCACTGATGCCTTGAATAAGAAGATGCCTCGAGAGGAAGCGATTGTTGGAATTGCTGTACAGTCTCGGTTTCAAAATGATCTAGCTTGGTTAGAGTTGGACCTACAACTGCTGATAAGGACGTTAGTATCATGTTTAGGGATTTTACCTGGTTTGTTGGATGAGGTCCAATAAAAACAAGGGACATGCCTTACCCTGAGGGAACTTGATGGAAGGATGCCTCATGGCGAGCACCACAGTTCTTTAATAGAACAGAAGGAGTATGAGGCGCCGCAACTGCGTCAATATAACCGCTTATACGGAGTCGAGTGGAGAAGATTACAATACACTCATTGTACACCTTCTTTAGTACATCCATGTACGAATAAGAGGTACCACGAAGTAGTAAATCATGTTAAAGTGTTACTGACCTGGAGATGAGCTCATCCACTACCAGTGCTGTAGTGGAAGTGAGAGGACTTTTTTGTGGACTTGTGATGGGATTGAGACCCAATATGAGTTTTTGTGTTATCCAGATTATAAGTAACATATTTATGAAGTCGACACGTTCTATCTCTACAGAGAGATGTGGCCAGTGAATGAAGTAACAAAGGAGTACACTAGAGAAATGGTGGGACTCCATAAGTGTACCGAGGACGATCGACTATGAATGTAGTAGACGGTTTACTTTGAGGTTTTGATACCAGATTCAAACTGCTTTGGGAACGCGTCCACATATCATGATTGAGTTTTACCTCAGGCAGACGGTCAGTCTGAGAGAACCCTCTAGACCGTAGAGGACATGTTGTGAGCTTGTGGGATGGATTGGGAACAGGGACGATCTGTTTATCTCCCACTCGTTGAGTTCTTATACCACCACCGTTGGTATGCATCTATAGGGATGGCCCCTTTGAGGAATTGTGTAGACATAGGTGTCATACACCTTTATGCTGGGAGGAGCCTAGCAATACTAGTGGGATAGCGCCGGAACAGATTCAGGATGATATGGCTCGAGTAACGCTGATCAGAGAAAGGATGTTGGCTGCACAGAGTCGTCAGAAGTTGTATGCAGATAGGAGGCGTGGACCTTTAGAGTTCAAGGTAGGAATACATGGCCAAAAAGAGTCGCTATTTAGTTTCTTAACGGCTAAGAAAGACGGCTTAGGAATACACATTTTCCGAGGCAATTGTGGAATAATTATCCCCACAATATTCAAGATTAATTGTTCTAATTTCGAGAACTTTAGAGAAGGGGGTTCAACCCGCCTTTGGATCGGTTAATGGATAATTATCAACCTCGCTAAAGGATAATTATCGTCTTCACTATAAATAACGGAAAATCGTTTATTAATTCATTTTTCCTTTCACGTTTCCTCGTAAAATCTCTGATATCTCTCAAACTTCAAACTCAGATCTACTCTCCGTTTCTAATCCGATTTCAATTCCGTTTGAGTTTCTGGATTCCTCTCTTCATTCTCTTCATATCGGTACCGAGTTTCTGCATTTCCAAGCAGATGAAGACCTGGTCGAGCATATGTGTCACCAGGACGGTTCCGTTGCTCAAATTCCGGTGAATTTGATGTTGTACATGTGTAGCCTGCGTCGTTGTGATTACGAATCTTCTTTCAGATCGTCAATCGGGTTAGTAACGAATAAGTTATGAATTTATTCGTTTTCCGTACTGCGATTTGGCCTAAATTGACCTTAGGCTTTTCAAAATGGATAATTAGAAATTCCATTATGATTATTATATTATTCTGGTGTTTATGGGTTGTTTGTTTGATGAAATCTGATGACAGATGGGTTTAGAAATGGCCTGTGGGCAAAACGTTATTCTGGTGAAATTTAATTAATTAATTAAAGGTTAATTAATTAAATTAGGATTAAATTTGAGATTGAGGAATACTGATTTGATGCATGCTAGGTGTCAGAATGAGTTGAGGATCATGATGATGTTATGGATATCGGTTATGGCTTAAAGGTTTAGTATGTGTACGAGTATGATGAGATGATATGTTGAGGATATGCATTAGGCATTTATGAATGTGTTGAGGATCTGAGGTTTAGATTTGAGATATAGGTTGTTGTGGTTAGTGAGACGAGTCTCCTAAACTTTGCAATATGTGATTGTGTGTGCCTTACTATTGCAGGCGTTGATTGCTTCTCCAAGGGGAAGCTGTGACGTGGTACAAGTTACGAGTATAACAGGTAAGTCCATAGGACTTACATAGCATACGGTTGTGGATTGTATGACTGTGATGGTTGTGTGTGCTCATATGATTGTGCATTTATAACCTTAAACCGGACTAGGATGACCATTTATTACATTTATTTGGCCCAAGTGTATTATAACGGGCTGTAACCACCGGTCTCCGCCTGCTGGTTAGGAGGAGGTGCCTGGAAGCCAGTAGCACAGTGTGGGACGAGTGATGATCACCCCCATGCAAACCTCTGTGTTAAAGGGGAAAGGGACGAGGTTCTTTAGGTTCCTCGTCTTACAAAAGAAGTTGAATTAGTAATGGAATAACGTAATGAAAGATAATAAATGAATGTGTGTGGCATTGCATGTATGAGATGTTGATGTGTGGTTGTGCTATTACCTTCATGCTTTTCATTACTGTAGCTAACTGTGTATACCGTATTGTAGTTGATCTGCAGGCTAGGAAGACTGCAGAGTGAGCCCGATGGTGTGACCAGCCAAGGAATTCTGTACATTAGGATGCGTGGGATGGGGTATCTTTTGTGGTTATGGTTTATGATGTTGTTTTGTACTCGGCTTGGAGTTTGTAAAACTCTTTTGATGTATCATATACAACTTTTATGTATTTGGTTTTAATCTATTGTGAGATCCCAGCCCAATGTGACACTCGAAGTCCTGTGGATTTGGGGTGTTACATTAGCAATGAGGTAAAGGCATTGAAGGAGCTTTTAGTAGCTCAAACGAAGAAGGAGCAAGATGGAGGATATCAAGGAAGAAACAACTATCAAGGGCCGCGGAACAACAATTACAACAACAATAGAAACTCCAACAACGACAATTGGAGACCTAGTCAATAAAATCCGGGTAACCCTTATTCTCATGCTAATAATGCTTTTATCCCCCCCCCCTTCTTCTACTCGATTGAGAAGCCAGGAGCCTAGATCGAGTTCGTCCCAGCCAGAGAAGAAGGATGCAGTGCTGGAGGCAATTCTAATCAAGCTCAACGCTATGGAGACATTGATGACTTCATTTTCGAAGGCGCAAAAACCCTTAGAGCAACAATTCTTTAACAAGGCAAATGAAGCGCCATGAGATCCAGGGAAGCTCCGAGCAAGGACAGGGAGCACCCCTAAGGGATAGATTATGGCAATAATGACACGAAGTGAACTGAAAACTACAAATCCAATACCTCGGTCGAGGCAAGACCAAAAGAACACTTCGGTCGAGGTGCCAACCGAGGTGGAGCCCTAGAAAGAGAAGGATAAATCTGAAGTTTATGTTCCACCTCCTGGATATAAACCACCACTTCCATTCCCTTAGTCAAGGGCGAGAGCACATCTAGACAAGCATTTTGGTAAGTTTCTAGACCTAATAAATAAACTACACATTAACATCCCTTTCTTTGATGCCATTCTAGGGATGCCCGCCTATGGGAAGTTTCTGAAGGAGATTCTATCAAGAAAGAGGAAGCTGGAAGATTTTGGAGAAGCGAGGATGACATCTAAGTCCTCGGAGCTCATTCAAATCATGAAGGAGAAGATGCCACCCAAAATGAGAGACCTCGGTTCATTTTGCATTCCCATTCAAGTTGGGGATGTAACTTATGAAGCGTTTTGTGATCTAGGAGCCAGTGTGAGTATCATCCCGCTGGAGCTATGTGAGAGAATCGGACTTGGAGAGCTCAAGCCGGTGAATATAAGGCTATGCATGGCGGATCGCTCCATTACCCATCCTGTGGGAATTTTGGAAGATGTTCCCGTCAAACTAGGTAACTTCTACTTACCTGTAGATTTTGTTGTACTTGATATAGCTGCAGATTATCCCGTTCCTATCATTCTCGGGAGACCGATTCTAGCAACTTCGGGTTGCAATGTTGATTGTAAGAGTGCCAAGTTGAAATTCAACATTGATGGAGATCAAGTGGAGTTTGCATTGCTTGCTGCAATGAAGGGAGAGCCGCTGGAGGATGACATCTTCAACATCTATGATGAAGAAGAATTAAGAGAATTGGTGAGCTCTATCCTTATTAATGACCCTCTTGAAAGACTTCTTCGTTTTAGTTTAATGGAGGAAGGTATAGATGTTTCTTGTGATGCAGATACACGGAGCTTAAAAGTATTGAAAGCAGATCCAAGAGCTAAGATTGAGAAACTAATTCAGAGGAAGAAAAGCAATTTAGGTTTCGATCCCAGTTCTAGTACATTGACCGAGGCACTTTCTGGAACAAGAAAGGTGTTCTTTTTTGAAGAACATCTCGGTCACCCACCTCGGACACTGATTGAGACCGCAAGCGAGATATTGTCAATGTGGACAACAAACTTCCTGATTCTATTTCTGAGAGTCATTTACAGTTGGTGGAGCACTGGCTCCACCAAATGTCTGATGGTAAAGAGCCTTGGTATGATGATATTGTCAATTACCTTGTTTGCCAGGAAGTACCGCCCGGATTCACGTATGCTCAAAGGAAGAAGTTCTTCAAGGATGTACGCCATTACTACTGGAATGAACCTCTACTGTTTAAGAGAGGTCCGGATGGGATGCTTCGACGATGCATTCCGGAGGATGAAGTTGCTAGTGTTATACGACATTGCCACTCGCTTCCTTGTGGAGGACATACTAGCGCTCAAAAAACGTGCGCTGAGGTATTACGTTTTGGTTTCTTTTGGCCTAGATTATTTGAGGACGTGCAAACGTTTCTTGTTTCTTGTGATGCATACCAAAGAACATGGAACTTGTCTAGAAGAACGAGATGCCACTCAACAATTTTCAAGAGGTTGAGATTTTCGATGTATGGGGAGTTGATTTCATGGGACCTTTCCCATCATCCGCAGAGAATCTCTACATTCTCCTAACTGTTGACTACGTCTCTAGATGGGTGGAACCTATCGCCTTCCCCACCAATGACGCCATGGTGGTCGTGAAGTTCTTCAATCGGAATATCATTCCACGTTTTGGGACACCACGCATCATCATCAGCGATGGAGGGACACATTTCATCAACTGAAAGTTTAAAGCACTTCTATCGAAGTATGGGGTAACCCACAAGGTAGCCATCCCTTATCACTCTAAAACTAGTGGATAGGTCGAGATCTCGAATAGAGAAATCAAGGAAATTTTAGAGAAGACCGTCTCTAGGACGAGGAAGGATTGGTCCATGAAGTTGGACGATGCTCTTTGGGCTTATAGAACCGCATTCAAAACTCCCATTGGTACCACCCCTTACAATTTGGTATATGAGAAGTCTTGTCATCTACCCGTTTGAGCTAGAGCACAAGGCATATTGGGCAATCAAGTGGTTGAATTTTGAAATCAAGGAAGCCGGAGAGAAGAGCCTATTGGACATTAATGAGTTGGAAGAGTTGCACTTAAACGCTTACGAGAATGCCAAGATTTACAAGGAAAGAACGAAGAGATGGCATGACAAGCATATCATTCCAAAGGAGTTCAAAGAAGGAGATCAAGTTCTACTTTACAACTCCCGCCTCCGCCTCTTTCCAAGTAAGTTGAAATCTAGATGGACAGGACCTTACGTTGTTAAAAATGTTTTTCCCTATGGTGCAATTGAGATTTGGGGTGAAACAAGTGGAAGCTTTAAGGTCAACGGTCATAGGCTTAAGAAGTACCGACCGGAAGTCCAGGATGAGGAGATTGCACCGCTATACCTTGTTTGAGGATGATGTACGGTCCAACTAGCGACCTTAAATCAAGCGCTTCTTGGGAGGCAACCCAAGGTATTGCTTTCTTTTCCCTTTTTTCTAGCTTAATTTTAGATTGTTTGCTTTGCTTTGCTTTTGGTGTCCTCTAGACAGAAACCAGGTACTTTCTAAGGAAGGATTACAACTCAGGAGCTACACTGGAAGGACAGAAGTTCAAGAAATTGAGAACACGGATTTTGACTCAGATACATCTCGGTTGCTGTCACAGCGCCTCGACCGAGATGTTGTTGGGGAAACCGAGACGACTAGGTATGACATCATGTCAGACACCTCGGTCCGGTTGGGACCACCTCGACCGAGGTGAAATCAAAATCAGAGAGGGGTATAAAAGGCGAGATGGTTTTTCTCTCTCCTCATTTTCCCTCCCAACAGAGCACCTCGACCGCGGCGGGCTAAATCTCTAAACTCCTCAAATCTTGCTCGTTTCTTGCGATTTTTAGTTTGATTACACCGGAGGAAGCAAGAGGATCGATTTTTAAGCATCAAACAACGGGAAAAACACTCCAATTCTGCAGAATCTGGGTATTTTGTCCAAAAACCCTAACTCTCTTTCCTTTACTGATTTAGGACAGTTCTGGCTTTGGTTGCCATAGTTTCTTGCTGAAAAGGACATAAGTACCCAATAGGAAGCAATTGGTAGTGATTTGGGGGAAAATAACTTGCAAATCAGAGAGTTCGATCGAACAGCCCTTCGCCTCGGTCAAGTCAGATGTGTCTCGGCCGAGGTGATTATCAGAGCAAGCGAGGTGTTCATCTGTCAGAATCATGAGCAACAGATTTGATCGCTAGCTGGTCTTGAGAGATAGACCCAGTAGTTCTTCCCCTTCTTCTGCTTCTCATCCTACTATACCGGTGATCCATGAGCGTTACCAGGCTCACTTTGATAGGATTTGCGGGCGTCCCATTATTGCCCCGCGGTTTCTGGATGTTGCTGCCTTCGAGTGCCCCCATGTGGTGGAGGACATGAGGAAGATGATCTCCATGATGGGACTGGAGGAGTTCATGGAGACCCGAGCGCCGGCCTACTTAGAGCCGACCATGGAGTTTATGAGTTCTGTCACTCACGTGCCGGAACACAACAGCATCAAGTACCGGTTGCTGAACCGGAACTACATTGTACCCATGGACCAGTTCACAGAGGTTTTTGGTTTCCCTACCTCCACCGTTACTGATTTTCCTTCCCGAGCCGTAGCTCGAGATTCCTGGGACGAGATAGCCCATGTAGTGGAGCACAGTGACAGGTGGAGACCCGGAGACTCTAGAGAGCGCATCATCTGCCACCTCGCCTTCCGCCTTGCTCATAGGATAATCAGTGAGACTCTTTTGGTGCGTACTGGACACCCTAGAAGATCAGACAGGGGGAGCTGTTGAGTATGTTTTGTATGGTGACAGGTGGAGTTCTTGACTTTGGTGGGATGTTGGCCGAGGACTTGCATAAGATAAAGGGCAAGTCGAAGGGAGACATCTATTGTGGAGGTTTGGTGACACATATTTCTACTGCCATGGATTTAGATCTCTCTGCATGTATAGTGGCTGCAATTGCCAAGCCGCTTGGACTTCAGGAGATGATCACGAGGCGTATTCTCGTCCCTCGTGGTCTCAGCACGCCATACGTCGCTATGTCATGGGAGACGACAGCTCCACAGGGCATTCTATGGTCATCACAGTTCTCAGTTTTCAATCGCCAGTACTGGTCTTCTGCCTGGTTTCCTTACATGCACGATGCAAGAGATACTACAACTGATGATGAGGAGGAGTATGATGATGGAGGAGCTTCTATGGAGACCGGTACTGATACCGGCGGTCCTAGCATACTAGTTGTCGACCTTGATGACGAGGCGACAAAGGAGGAGGCAACACCACCACCACCAACACCACCTCAGCACAGATCCCGTCGTAGGTTCAAAGATCCCGAGGCCCACCAGAGGATTGATGACCTCACTGATCAGATGGTCGATGCTTATGCTTCCCTGACTATTGACATCCTTTAGCGTTTCGAGGATCAACGCCGAGATATTGAGGGTTGGACGCATCAGATGCTGGAGAGTCAGCACTATACTAAACGTGTGATGGAGATCCAGCACCAGCAGATGATGGATTATCCCTTTGATCCGACCCAGTATCCCTATATTCCACATCCACCACCGCCACCAGTTGCGGAGGATTAGAGCTGCATGGATTTTCCTTCTTTATTTATTATCCAGTCACCTAGGTCTAGTGAGTATTCTGTTCTTTAGACTTCTATTTTGACCCATTGGGACAATGTGTCCCAAGTATGGGGTATTTGGATGTATTATTTGACATTATGCATGTACTTGTATGACTCTATCGGATATTTATTATCTTATTCTTCTTTACTTAGCTTTATGTGTTTATCTGCCATTACATGCATACATACAAGTTTTTGTTTGAGAAAAACGTTGACAACTGGTTTGAAATTTTTTTTATGACCTCGACCGGGATGTTCTTGAATGGACGAGGTAGACACCTCGGATGACGCTAGAACTCCTCGACCGAGTTGGTTCTTAACTGAGTGTTTTTCGAAATGTTTTGTGCTTCTTCTTTGGATATGACCTCAATGATGATTATGTTTGCAGATTGGTATTGAAATCTTTATATGCTCGAAAGGTTTTATGATATATTTAAGTTGCAAAATGCTTTGTTTGAAGTTTTAGCATGTTTAATACTTTGTTTTTATCAAAATTATGTTGAATTTGAAGGTTGACACCACATGATGAGTTCTATCACATTCTTCCTAGGATGATTAAGGCAATTCATTCTCTTCTCTTCTCTTCTTCTTCTTGATCATGCTTAGCCCCTCATATACATATTTGCCTCCCTTTGTCTATCCGGGAATTTGGAAGCAAGTGAAGAAAAGAAAAGAAAGTGAAAGTGTAAGAAAGAAGAAACAAATAGGTTTGGGGAAGTCAATCATGATGATGAGTAACTCGGCACCATTCACATAGCTGGGTGTTTGTGTCTTGCCAAAGTCAGATTGAGCGATATTCCTAACGGGTCATGGTATGTGCATCAAGGGTTTGAGGCATCTCGAGAAATTGATGATTGTTGAGCTCCTAGGCTTCGGTTATTGTGCACCTCTGTCCATGCATCCCAAAAAGTAAAGTAAAATAAGCGAAGCTTATTGGTGGAAGATGTTGAGTTTCAAAGAAAGTGAAGTAAGATCCTTTTCCCGGATTCTAGGACCACATTATCCTATACACATCCCACCTTGACACGTTTCTTGACTTCTTTTGGAAGCCCTTGAGACCTCGATCTTGTTGATTGAGTTGGTGGTTTAAACTGGATTATACATGATTGATTTCGATAAATATGATTTATTATGCATTCTATGATTTTATGCAAAGATGTACAACTTTCTTATATTCATAAAATGTTTTGATCATGTCTTGATTTTATTTGCCTTGAAGCATTCTCTTAGAGTGATCTACGAGTGGAGCACATCACCAAAAATGTTTTGAAATGTTTTTCATTGATATTTTCTGACTTATAATCCATTCTATCTTGTATCTAAGATTTGGAACTTGCTTGGGGAAAAACAAGGGACAAGTATGGGATATTTTGATAGCATGTATTATAGTCTATATTTTGGGATTGGTTTAGACGTTTGATCTTCATAAATCTTCATTTATGGATGTATAATGTTTGATTATATTGTTATTTGTCTACCTTTGTGGGAATTGAGGTCTACAACTAGTTTCGTTGTAAATGTAGGTAAAATGACACGTTTTGAACTAAAATAGAGCTAAGGAGGCTAAGAAATCATTGAAACTACATTCTGGAGCTTAAAGAGGGTCTCAGGAAGCATGAAAATGATTAAGAAGATTAACTTTGGACCAGATTCGAGAGATTTCACATTCAGTTGAGAATCACCTCGTTCAGCTACAGTACCACCTCAACCGAGGTGATCTTTAGGAGCGTCCCGACCGAGGCGAACACCCTGCCGCCGGCGAGATCTTTATTTTTAGCTGGGATCTTTTATTTTTGGAAGGAGGATATCTTATATTTTTGGCTGGATTTTTAGAAGGAAGATATTATATTAGCTGATATATTTTGAAAGATATTGATATATTTTCTAAAAAATTGTCTTTTTAAGATATTTTATCTTTGGAAGATAATTCTCCTATATAAAGGGTTGCATTTTCTACAATTCAGCCATCTTCGGATCATCACATGGTGAGAGCATCAAACAATTGAGGGATTTTCTGGAGGTTTGAAGAAAGAGTTGAAGGAAGTATTGAAGGATTGAAGTTCAAGGAAGTAAGAAATCATAGTTGGAGTTGGCTTTTGAAGGCGTTTGTAAGATCTTCTTAGATTTCTTTTGGTTTGTTGTCTTTGTTGAGTTGTGATTGAGGAACGCTTGTTTATTACTTGTTTGATTTAGTTATTGAGACCTTTTTCTTAAGGTTTTCTTGTTCGAATATTGCTTCCTTTTCCATTATTTTGATTATTGTTATCATGATGATTGTTAGCTAAGGTTCTTATGCGATTCTAGGGTGATTGACTGAAAATTGTGGGAAAGACGATGATAGAATGCTCTTAATCCCAGCAGGACCCTGAAAGCTCGAGTCTTTATCTTAACCCTATAACACCTCGCTCAATCGTTGAACATCTCGGCCGGGGTGGAATCTGACTGGACGAGGTGGACCTTTCCTGAACCTTATCTGAAGTTAAGAGTTTAAATTTCCCAATTCCTATCCTTATTATACCTTTCATGCTTCAACGCAAGCCTAGGATGAAACTTACCCAGTGATTCCTTGTTTGTTTACCCAAGATCATGAGTGTAGGTGTTCGCTCCAAACGGTGTGTGCAAGCTTTAAATTTATAACCGAGGAAATATGCTTAAACAAGGATGCGAACCCGCAGTGTACGGATCAATTATAGTAAAAGAAAGAATTCCGGGGTATCGATCTCAGGGACTTAGGTGAAACCTAAGAAAGTATAGGTCGTCTATGTAACTAATAACCACAAAAGCGATTAAAGCAATCAAAAGATGATAATAAGGTCAATAAAGGGAAATATGCAAATTCTAGGGATTAAAGCATCCAGTTGAGGTTCCAACTCAAGATCTCAAGATAAGCGGACAAAGCTGAGATTTTGCAAAGGGAAGGTGTTTCTTAAGTGGAATAGATCACCAGGTAAGTCTCATTACTCACTAACTCCAAACCAAAAGCTCCTATTACTGGGTAAGTCTCAAGGTACTAAGGAAAGAAATTATAATCTCAAACCAACACTCCAACTAAGGGAATAGAATCAACCTTTACCGGGTAAGTCTCAGGCTAACTCACAAAGATGGGATGAAGGCACACTCAAATCTCAATAAAGGATAAACCTTTATTACCTACACTTATGATCTTGGGTAAACAAACTAAGAAATCACCGGGTAAGTCTCATCCTAGGCTAGCATTGAACTAGGAAAGGTGTAATAAGAATAGGATTTGGCAAACTCTAACACTTAACCCTCAGTTTCGGATCAGAAAGGGTCACCTCGGTCAGTCAAGTTCCACCCCGGCTGAGATGTTCATCGACTGAACGAGAATTTGTAGGGTTAAAGATAAAGACTCGAGCTTTCAGGGTCCTACTGGGATTAAGATTATTCTATCGTTGTCTTTCCCACAACTTTCAGCCAATCACCCTAGAATCGCACAAGGAAATTAGCCACTCATCATCATGAAAGAAATAATCAAATATATGGGAAGAGAATAAATATTTGAACACAAAAACCCTTAATATCAAGGCTTCAACAACTGAATCAAATATCACACAAATAAAACGTTCCTTGGATCACAAATCCAACAAGACAACAAATCAAAGGGAATCTAAGAAAGTCTTACAAATCCCTTCAAAAGCTATAACAAGCTATGAACTTCCTTCCTTCAATCTTCCTTCAAACTTCCAAAAATCCTTCCTAAATGCAGCTTCTTCAATCTCCAAGTATGCGATGATGTAACGGGGATGTTGAATTGTGGAAAATCCGGCCTTTTTTATAGGAGAATTATCTTCCAAAGATAATAATATCTCAAAAAGATATTATCCTAATAAAATATATCCATATCTCTAAAATAGATTTCTTAAATATATGATCTTCCTTCCAGAAATCCAGCCTAAAAGTATAAGATCTCTCCTTCCAAAGATAAAAGATCTCAGCCAAATAAAATATATCTCGCCGCGTCAGGGTATTCGCCTCGGTCGGGGCGCTCCTCAAGATCACCTCGGTCGAGGTGGTACTGTAGGTGACCGAGGTGAATCTCAGCTGAAGGTGAAATCTCTTGAATCTGGTCCAAAGTAAATCTTCTTTGTTAATTCCAAGCTTCATGGGTCCTCTTTTAAGCTCCTAAATGTAGCTCCAATGACTACTTTCTTCCTTAGCTCCATCTTGATCCAAAATGTTCCATTTTACCTATGATTACAACAAAACTTGGTGTAGACCTCGATTCCCGCAAAGGTAGATGAAATGAAAATATAATCACATAATATACATTCAAACATGCAGATTATTGAAGATAAAATGTCTAAACAGGTCCAAAATATAGGTTATAATTCATTCTATCAGTAGGTAATAAAGGTTTATCCTTTATTGGGGTTTGTGTGTGCCTTCATCCCATCTTTGTGAGTTAGCCTCAAACTTACCCGGTAAAGGTTGATTCTATTCCCTTGGGTGTTGTGTTAGTTTGAGATTATAGTTCCTTTCCTTAGTACCTTGAGACATACTCGGTAATAGGAGTTTTTGTTTGTGATAGTGAGTAGTGAGACTTACCCGGTAATCTATTTCCACCTTAGAAACACCTTTCTTTTGCAAACCTCAGCATTGTCCGCGTTATCCTTTAAGATCTTGAGTCGGAACCACAACTAGATGCTTTAATCCCTAGAATCCGCATTTCCCCTTACTTGACTTTTGCATCATCTTTGATTGGTTTAATTGCTTATTTGCAACATTTGGCAACCGATTTTGTGCTTTGTTTCACCATAGTCCCTGTGTTCGACCCCCGGAATTATTGCTTTTATTACAATTAATCCGTACACTACGGGTTCACATTTTGTTCAAGCATACTTCTTGGGTTATAAATTTTAAAGCTTGCACACACCTTTTGGAGCGAACAGACAGGTCGCGCACTATGCCACAAATTTGGCTACATCGGGCTTCAATCCTTCCCGCTAATATGAACGTATCACAATATGATGCATCTTACTCGTACCTGGATGTACTAAGTAAGGTGTACAGTGAGCCTCCTATAAGATCCTCTGTCTCAACTCTGCATCAGCAGGTACACAGATACGATCATGACGCCTCATCACTCCATATGCACCAACGGAGAATTGTGGTGCCTCTCCACAAGAAATCCTCTCTCTGATCCTCATCAAAGTCGGGCAAGTCCCTTGCTTCTGCTGGATCTCATCCAATAGACCTAGTAAAACCTCTAAAGCATATAACCGGGCATCCTCCTAAGGAAACTGAATGTCCAGCTCTAGCCTAGCTAGATCTCTCCGAAGCTGAGGTTGTATTGTCAATGTGGCAATCGCCTTCTCTCGAGACGTCTTCCTGCTCAAGGCATTAGCTACAACATTCGCCTTTCCAGGATGATACAAAATCTCAAGGTTAAAGTCCTTGATCAACTCAAGTCATCGATGCTCGCGGTTATTCAACTCCCGCTGCGTGAAAATATACTTATGACTCTTATGGTTTGTGAAGATCTGACATGTATCACCATACAGGTAATGTCTCCACATCGTCAAAGCATGAACTACATCTGCTAACTTTAGATCATGAGTTGGGTAGTTCTCCTCACACGTCTTAAGCTGTCTAGATGCATATGCAATCACTCTGCCTCTCTGCATCAATACACATCCAATCCTAGCTTGGATGCATCACTATAAACCACGGAATCATCAAAACCCTTTGGCTATGCCAAGATAGGAGCAGAAGTCAAACGCCTGTTCAACTCCTCGAAATCTGGGAACACTGGTCAGTCCACACAAATCTGGTAGTCTTCCTCAGAAGACGTTTTAGTGGGTGGGCAATCACAGAAAATCCCTCCATGAAGCATCGGTAATAACCGTCTAGGCCAAGAAAGCTACGCACTTCCTTGACGTTCGTCGGTGTCGTCCATGCAGCGACAGACTCGATCTTCGCCGGATCAACCATAATCCCATCGGCGGAGACGATATGTCCAAGAAAAGCAACCTCAGACATTCAGAACTCGCAGTTAGAGAGTTTGGGATACAACTCTTTATCCCTCAAAATCTACAACACTGTCCTCAGATGACCGGCATGCTCCTCTCTCCTACGAGAGCATAACAAAATGTCATCAATGAAGACTACTACAAACTTATCAAGGAAGTCAATGAAGATGTTGTTCATCAACTCCATGAAGACTGCCGGGGCATTCGTCAGCCCAAATGGCATCACTACAAACTTGTAGTGTCCATAACGGGTACGAAATGCCATCCTGTGCACATCTTGATCCCTCACCCTCTACTGGTGATATCTTGAACGCAAATCAATCTTGGAGAATATTGTCGCTCCCTGAAGCTGATCAAGTAGTCATCAATACGAGGCAGTTGATACTTGTTCTTGATGGTCATCTTGTTCAGCTCTCTATAATAAATGCACAATCTCAACGATCCGTCCTTCTTCCGCACGAAGAGGACAGGTGCTCCCCAAGGGGATACACTAGGGCGAATGAAGCCCTTCTCAGCCAACTCCTCGAGTTGCTTCTTCAGATCCAACATCTCGACAAGCGCCATACGATATGGGGCCTTCGAGATGGGTCTCGTACCAGGCTCTAACTCGATACTGAAATCCACACTCCTTTGAGGCGGCAAGCTCGACAGCTCAGCAAACACGTCTACAAACTCGTAGACCACTGTTATGTCCTCCAATGCTGGACTCTCTCTATACTTCATGGCATAGCACCAGAAGGCATCACATCCCTATGCTATCAGTCTAGCTACTCGTACGGCACTGATGACAGAGCCCGTCTTCCCAAGGTCCCAACCTCAGAAGACCTCAATCTGACCTACCTCGGTAGAGACTGTAATAGTCCTCCTACCAACATCTAAAACCGCACGGGTGTCTACGCATCCAATCCATACCTAATATGACTTCTTCATGCATCAATGGCATGACTAAGAAGTCAACAAGCAAAAATTGAGTCCCTAAACGAAGGGGACAACTACGTATCTCACGTAGGGCTATAATACGAGCCGAGCATCGGCATGCTCAAGCTGGGCTCGTTTATAAACGAGCCGAGACCGAGCTGAGCCTAAAATTTATACGAACTTTAAAATGTGCTCAAGCTTGGCTCATTTAGAAAGTGAACGAGCTCGAGCCCGAGCCGAGCCCGAGTAGCTCGGATAAAATAATGCTCCTATAGTGTTATATTAGCCGAACGAGCCGAGCTTTACCCGAACGAGCCGAGCATTGACATGCTCAAGCTCGGCTCGTTTATAAACGAGGTGAGCCCGAGCCGAGCCTAAAACTTATATAAGCTTTAAAATGTACTCAAGCTTGGCTCGTTTAGAAAGTGAACGAGCTCGAGCCGAGCTTTTAGCGAGTCGAGCCCGAGCCCAGCCCGAGTAGCTTGTCTCATATTACACCCGGCTACCATCAGAAATAAAGGAATGCGTAGCACCCGTATCTCTGACCCGGCTACCATCAAAAATAAACGAGCTCGAGCCGAGCTTTTATCCGTTAGATTCTCATGGGTACCTCTGACCCGGCTACCATCAGGTAACCCTATAGTAAAGGGTATCCCCTCTATATTAGCTAAACTGAGACGCTCAACACATGTATCAAAAATAAAGGAATGCGTAGCACCCGTATTAAACAAAACTCTAACAGGTAAACCATAAAGCAGAATGGTACCAGTAGCTGCCGGTGTAGGCGGCTCCTTTGCGCTGCTCAGCTCAAAAGCTCTACCTTGAGCTCCTCTCGTGTCAGTGGTACTCCCACAATGACCTCTACCTCTACTCGGCCTGGGAGCAGAACCCTGAGTAGAAGGACGATCTCGGACTCTTTACTACCCCTGTCTTTGCTGTTGAGGTGTCCCCTGACCACCTCCCGCCACACTAGTAGGGGAAGAACCCTGCTGAGATGCAACAACACCCGTCCTACAAAAGGCAGCTCGATGTCCTGGTCTATCACAGGTGAATCAAGTCACAACTGGCCTGGGACACTCTGGCTTCAAATGTCCAGGATCACCACAGTTGTAACACTGTCGTCCCTTATCTACAGTCAGTGCAGACGGGGGATAACTTTGTCATCTCTGGTCTTGTCTAGAACCAGATGCTCCTCTAACTGCACTGGTCTGCCTAGTACGTTGCCTCTTCTCAAACCGTCCCGTTTGAGAAGCCCTCCTCTAACTGGCTCTCTCTCTCATAAGCAGCAGCTCGGTCCTGATAGTCAGTTAGGGACTCACAATGGAATCCCGCCATATATGAGCGTGTGCTCGCCCTCAGTCGACGGGAGAACAGATACACATGCTGGTCCTCAGATGGTGCAGCGGGACCCAACAAAGCTAACTCAGTTTGGAAGCGGCTGATGGTGTCTGCAATCGGCACATCCTCAAAGCCGGCCTCCATAAAATCCTGCAACTTCTCCCTCCTTAGTGAGGCAGGGCAGAACTGCTCTTTGATCATAGTTTTCATGCGATCATAACTGGTGGCTCTGGCTCGTATAATCCTCCACCACTGATGTGAAACGTCACGGAATAGAGACTGTACTAGCTCTATCCGTCTGTCCTCAGGACATCTGATAGACTCTAAAGCTGAGTCTACATATCCTATCCAGACCTATGTCTCCAAACAAATCTTCCTTGAGAACGGTGGTACACCCATATGACGGAATGCCTTCAACCAGGTATCTGGTCGAGGCTCTCTGATCTCCTTTGTAGCTCGAACAGTCTAAGCAACACGTGCCGACATAACTTGCACACGTGTCGCTCCCTGATACATCTCAAAAGATCCCCCATGCCCTGGTAGATCTAGGGCCCGTCTGCCAGGTTTGGCGACCTCCTAAACATGTCTGATGTACTCTCTAAACTATGGCCCCCTCATGGAGACACAATCCGAGTCATCATACTGGACTCGATGTGAATGATGTCTCCTCGATCCACCACTCCTCGTCTCTGGGACGACACTCTCGGCAATCTCCTCATGTACCCAAAACCACACTTAAAACCAAAAATCCTTTGAAAACGTCAGACCCCTTTCGGGTTCTGTTTATTTTACCTATCAAACCTTATTGCAGGTAGCAAGTGCCATTGTTGTCAACCTAAGGCTCTGATACCAACTCTGTAACACCCCGAATCCGCGGGACTCGGAGTGTCATATTGGGCTAGGATCTCACAGTCGATCCTGACCCTAGCCTAACAACAAGTTCACTGGACCTTACAACATGGAACTGACAGATATAAAACAAAAGCATAAGACTGTATGAACTGTACAACCAAAAGGTAACAACATCATAGTCGAGTATATAAAACAACATCCTCACACAGGAGGTAACAAAAGACCATCCTCACGCCGGAGGGAAACATAACAACCCCAAAAGACATAACCATCTTATGTACGAGAGGTCCTCGGTCTACCACCCTGCTAGATCACTCAGCAGCACGCCTATCTTGTGGAGCATCTACAACATGGTAATAAACCATTAGCTAACCATACATATATAAGGTAATGCACAAGCACAAGCACAATCGTGAAAGATAAGCACATCAACATGCTATCACACATTTACCCGTTTATCGTCTTTATATAATAGTCATTCACTCAAATTGTGTATATATAGATAGATGAAAGTATGTGACACGAGGACCGATACATGCTCGCCTCTGAGCGTGATAGCCAGCTGTACGAGTATCGGTCACACAATCCGTGTACCCTATGGAAGTGGATTGCCTCCTTCCTGTAAAGCCAGTTTGGCCTAACGTCAGAGAACCTCCCAGACTCCATGGCGGGATGAAAGGGAAAGGTCATCACAACCACGCAACGGGGCAATCAATAAAACATAGGTCGGTATAAACGACATCTCATGCTATCATAGCATACATATAATGCACACACCACTCATGCAAACACACAATAAAAGGATGGTAGCTAAGTAAGTCCTACGGACTTACCTCAACCTCGTAGAAAGATCAACCATAATCAACCTCCACTCCTGAGAGAGGGGCACTGCCTAATAAGAAGGCATAGAAAGATATCAACCTCTATTCATTAAAGGGGTCACATCTAGACCCAAGGGATCTATAGGATCATCCTTAACCTAACCTCATAACCTAATAAACCTCAAAGGCCATACAAGGCATATATCGATCATAACCTCATCAAAACACATCCTCACACATCTAGCATGAGCCTATACACTCATACTAGGAAGGGAGGGAATAAAGGCATCCTAAAGTAAGACTAGAAGCAACACACACCTGCATAACCAAGTGGAAACACCAGCTGGTGCAGGTGGCCGCAGGGGCGGCTGCAAGTGGCGCAGAGGCGGATCTTGGCCGGCGCAGGGGCGGCTGCAAGGTGGCGCAAGGGCGGTTGGACAATAGAAGATACAAATTCAGCCCCTTCTTCACTTCTTCCTTCTTCGACCAACACACATACATACAGAAACATACATATATACACATCAATATATGCCAATGATGGCTGGAACAAGATCCAATCTAAGGGGATCTAAGCTAGAAGAAGAGAAGAGGAGAGAAGATGAAAGAATGAAGAAAGGAAGGGAAGAAGCCATAGAAGCTTACCAAGCTAAACCTATGCCCAAGTAGAACTGTTACCAAGATCTCCAAGCTGGCTCAACAAGGCACATCAACATCAACCAACAACAATCAGCAAAAAAGCCCTCCAAGACTCTCACAACTCAAACAAAGCTCATGGAAGATTTAGAGAAGATCCCATGGAAGAAGAGAGGAGTAGATGAACGTAGGGAGAGAGATGGAGCAGGAAAGAGAATGAGAAAACCCTCATATGGAGAAAGAAGAGGATATATAAGGTAAGAAGGGTCAAAAGAAAGGGCTCGGGTCAAAGAAGATGGCTGCAACCCGCCATAAACCGCAGGGGCGGCTCACAGGCCCGCAAGGGCGGCCAACCAGGACGCAGGGGCGGCCCTCTGCAGCTCCAAAGCCTCACAACAGCTGCGTTTCAGTTGAGGCGCAGGTGCGGGATCTCTCGAAGACGAAGGCTCTTACACCACCTCTCTTTGATAGGAATAAAACGTGCAATCTTCGTCTGTCTATCAACCACAACCCAAATAGGATCAAAACTCCTACTAGGCCTCAATCCAGTCACAAAGTCCATGGAGACGTCCTCTCATTTCCACTGCGGCGCTAGCTCACCTCCAGGTGTGCAATGCTCTATCTTGACCTGTTGACAGATCGCACACTATGCCACAAATCTGTCTGCATCGGGCTTCAACCCTCCCCACCAATATGATCGTCTCTAATCATGGTACATCTTACTCGTACCTGGATGTACTGAGTAAGGTGTACAGTGAGCCTCCTGTAAAATCCTCTGTCTCAGCTCTACATCAGGAGGTACACAGATGCGATCATGGCGTCTAATCACTCCATCTTCTCCAATAGAGAACTGTGGGGCCTCACCACGACACATCCTCTCTTTGATCATCATGAGGGTCGGACAGGTCCCTTTCTTCAATTGGATCCCATCCAACAGACAAGGTAGAACCTCTAAAGCATACAACTGGCCATCATCATTAGGAAACATGATGTCCATCTCTAGCCAAGCTAAGTCCCTCTGAAGCTGAGGTTGAACTGTCAACCTGGCAATCGCGTTCTCTCGAGGCATCTTCATGCTCAAGGCGTCGGCGACAACATTTGCCTTCCCTGGATGATACAGAATCTCAAGGTCAAAGTCCATGATCAACTCAAGCCATCGACGCTGGCGGTTATTGAACTCCTGCTACGTAAAAATATACTTTAGACTCTTACGGTCTACGAAGATCTGACAAGTAGCACCATACAGGTAATATCTCCAGATCTTCAAAGCATGAACTACCGCTGCTAACTCCAGATCATGAGTCAGGTAGTTCTCCTCATACGTCTTCAACTGTCAAGGCGCATACGCTATCACTCTGCCCCTCTACATCAACACACATCCCAAGCCTAGCTTGGATGCATCACTGTAAACCACAAAATCCTCTAAACCCTCTAAATGTGCCAAGATAGGAGCAGAAGTCAAATGCCTCTTCAACTCCTCAAAACTCTGGGCACACTGCTCAGACTACACAAATCTGATAGTCTTCCTCAACAGACTCATAAATGGACGGGCAATCACAGAAAATCCCTCCATAAACCGTGATACTATCTTGTTACTCCGAAAAGGCCACTTCAGAACGTCATGAACTTCATCAACATTCGCCGGTATTGTTTTAACAACAAAAATCATAATCCTTCAAGAATCAATCTAGATTCCTTCAACAGGTCACATGATCTCAAAAGGTCAGGTCACATATTCAAACTCGTACTTAACACACAACTCTTAATCTTACAAGATTTATAAAATATTCTCCAATGTTCTGCGTGTCCCTCTCAACTCTGAGAGTAAACTAGGATATCATCTACAAAAACTCACTACAGCGGATCCATTAAGTCAATAAAACTTCATTCCTCACCATATATGTGGCGGTGGAATGAAAGGGAAAGGTTATCACAGCCACACATACGAGGCATTAAATAGAACATAGGTCGGTAATAATCGACATCACATGCAATCATAGAAACCATATCACACACACACCACTCATGCAAACACCCAATATAAGGATGGTAGCTGAGTAAGTCCTACGGACTTACCTCAACCTCGTACAAAACTCAACCACGATCAACCTCCAATCCTGAGAGGGACACTGCCTAATAACAAGGCATAGAGATATATTAATCTCCTATCAATCAAAGGGGTCACACCTAGACCCAAGGGATCCATAGGATCATCCTTAACCTAAACCTCACAACCTATTAATCCTCGAAATCCATACAAGGCATACATGATCATAACATCATCAACACACTCTCAACTATACCTAGCATGATACCACACACTCACACTAGGAAAGGAAGAGGCAATGCCATCCATAGGCAAGCCTAGAAGCAAGACACACCTACAGAACCAAGAGCAAAGTCAAGATGATGCAAGTGGACACAGGGGCAGCTGCAAGATGGCACAGGGACGGTGACAAGGGGGCGCTGGGGCGGTTGGTGTGTAGAAGACACACTTCCAGCTTCTCTTTGCTTCTTCATTCGATTCTCTTCACACCTTCTTCAGCCAGCAACCAAGCACATACATATAAATACATACATACATAAATCAAATGAAGCCTATCAATGTTGCCACAAGATCAATCTTGTGGGACCTAAGCTAGAAGGGAAGAAAAGAAGATAGGAAGGAAGAAAAGAAGAAAGAAAGGGGAAGAAGATGAAGATCTTACCAAATGTAACCTAATCAGAAGACGAATCACACCACAACCTCAAAGTTGGCTCAAAAAAGGCACACCAGCATCAATCATCATCATCACAACCAAAACCAAAACCAAGCTCAAACTCTCACAAAACTCACACAAAGATCAAGAAGAGATCCAAAGAGGAAATAAGAAGAAGATGAACGTGAGAGAGAAGATGAAGCTGAGGAGAATGAAGTAAACCCTCATCAGGAACCAAGGGAGGCTTATATACGAAGCCAACCCAAAAGCACGAGTCAAGAGTCAACAAAGTCGGCTGCAGCACACCCTAAACCGCACGGGCGGCTCAAGGAGGCACAAGTGCGGCCCAGACAAACCGCAGGGGCATCCTCTGGCTCACGCAGGGGCAATTTAGGCTGAATTTTTACCCTCGGCACTCACTCTCAGCTCCTCCAAACTAAGGCTCTTACATAACAAATTCAATATGCCAGACAATTTGTTCATGTTATGTCGTCATTAGAAACAAACTTAAAGGGGTATCAATGTTTGATTGCGTGCCATATTGCGCTATTAGTTACACTAGTATGTATACCATATATTCGCATAACGTTCACCATAAAACATACATATATGATAAGTACACAAGTATACAAACTACTTGATACACAAATCGAACCTAAAATGATACACAAACTCAAGTTACACATAAATAAAGCATACACAAATGTACATAAAGAAGGGCTTGCTACACAAATAAAGCATCCCCACGTATTACTTAATGAATACGACAAAAAACACGCGCTACATAAACACATGTAGTACACAAACTCAATTATTAGTGCACCACTTGCAATTATGTACATAAAGAAGGACTCGCTACACAAACACATGCAGTACATGACGTAAATGCACAATTTTAATTCTTCCATTAGTACTTACAATTTTGTACATATTTTAACACACTAATGCGTGTATACAAGATATTGAAAGGACTTGCCGTACATATTTTGTATCAGTTTAGACATACCGAGTTTTGTCGATAATAGGGCATGCGTAGAACACAAAATATATCAAAGTACATCTATTCCCTCAAACAGTCGAGCACAATATTATGAACGTACATAAATCATACATTCATCGAAAACCGTTCTATATTGTCTGCTTTGGTTGATTTAGACAAGTCTTCTTCGTGTGTCCACTAAATCTACAAAACTACATCTTCTCTTACTCTTTGGTTCCTACAAGGCTCGGATTCTTGCTTTTGGCAACTTTCCACACCTTTTAAGCCTCATTGGAGGATCACATGTAATTTCCGATATGGATATCGGAATATTCCACTCCGACTTGTTCTGTACAGGATAAATTATCTCCGAATATGAAGCCCTCCAATTTTCGGTGGAATATTACATACTAATGAGATACGAAGGACTCATACCAAGATGTTTTGACGCAGCTACAACATGTATGCATGGTATTTCTTCAACATCAAACTCCTTTCATTCACAAGTCTTGGCTTGCAAACAAATGATTACATGCTCATCATCCCTTTTCACTTCAAACTCCATCCTATCTGCATCAAGGACATACACAAAGTAACAGCTAGGTTCGTGGAACCTTGTCTGGATGATCGCTTCGACTTTCGGTGTGGAAACGTCTACACAAGATTGAGACCTTTGTCGACGCTCGGCATACCATTGTGACATGAATTGTCTAATCTCATCAAGCAACGCTAAACTGGATATTCCCTCCCTTCTTTCATTAATGCGTTAACACACTCGGCGTTGTTACTGCTCATGATATTGTACCTTTTTGCCGGTGATAATGAACGTGCCCATGTTGATAGCCTTATCTCATGTAGCAAAGCTCCAACCGTTGACTTCTCTTGTAATAAAAATTATCAAAAATGTACACAAGTCATCAAAAACTTAATGTACATAATTTAAATACATAAGGGTATTATGACAACCCTTATGTACATAACATACCGCAAAACTTTTTCCAAGTATTGCGATGCACTCAGATTCCTTACATCTCATGGCCCCATCAATGAACAATTACAGTATTCTGTTGGATCATGTTCTCATCCTAAGATTCCCTTTAAGGTGTCAAATACAGTATCCATGAAACGTCTGCCTATAGTATAACGTTATACCCTTTTTGATTGAATTATGTCTATCTGATACAAACACAAGGTTGTTGATGTCCGGTATGATGCGTACCAGATTCTGGGAAAAACAATTTCCATGACGCATCATTCTCACTATCAACAATGCCAAATGGGATATATCTGGTGATTTGCATCTTGTGCAGTTGCAACAAGCAACACTCCCCCATACTTCCCACTAAGATGTGTGCCGTCTACTGTGATAACCTACAATTAAAAACCGTGTACATAATTAAAATACACAAAACAAGAACACAAGATGATATTATATTGCATAAGAATATGTACCTTTCTCAGCGATTTAAACCCTGATTGACTGACCGAATGCAACAAATACATATTTGAAACAACTCTCAACGTCAAGTATAAGAGCAACAATTGATCCTTCATTGACCTCCTCTATCATATACAAATACGAGGAAATTAAGATGTAATTATCCTCAGATGTTCCTCTAATCATGTCCTTCACCTCTACTTGGGTCTTCCAGCACTTACAATAACTAGCATCAATACGGTGTAACCTTTTCATTACTGTGACTATCTGATTTACCGAAGGTAAGTTCTTCGAGTTGGCGTACCTACACAAACATCGAGGTACATATGTTATATACATAACAAATAATAATGTAAGAAAAGAAAAAGAAACATACATTGTTTTCACTTTCTCTGCTATGACGTGGTAGGAAGCACCCCTGTTACTAGATCGCCTCAATTGATAAGAACACGTCTGTGTAGAGACAAACTTTGTTGTTATAAAGATACTTGATTCACCAAGCATTTTGAAACGAACTCTCCATTTGCAATCTTGATCAATACATATTGCAGTTACTGCCTTCCTCTTCAACTTAACAATCTTATAATATGAACATTCTGATATTGAATGCAGACGCAATACGTTCTTCAACTCAGTTTTTGTACGATATGTTTTCCCAACAACCAGTTCATAATCGTTTCTAACAGGCACATAACATTGGCTTTGACGAACTATTGTCATGGATTCACTCCCCGTATCATCTACATGATCGTAGTTAAACACACTTGACTTATTTGTACACAACTCAATTTGTGATAACCCGTTGTCAAGATATTCCGTATTAGTTTTCAAGCAATCATTCTCTTGTCCGTGATATCAGATACCTTCATCTATGTTATGTACCACGACTAACTCCCCTCTAGTAGGCTTATGTAATTCCAATTTAGTGATACACAAAGGAACACTCCACTTAAACTGATGCAGTTCATTTATCCGGATAAATGTGTCCAAATCATCCCGTGTATTAAGATCAAATGGCTTCAGTGCTGGATTGAAAGCATTCTTGTACGATAGTTCCACAACGAATTCTGAAAGAAAAATTTCAAATTGCCATGCAATCCTATTCTGCAAATCATCAAAAGTGCAAGATAATTCAACAACCATAGGGGTTCTTGTAAAATCTCCATTGCATGTCCATTCTTCGTTCAAGAATTCTCATTTTCCCCCGCAATATAAGGTGATGAAAACTGTCGTCATTAATGGTACACAAACCAACTGATACACAAGGAATATAAGAATGTGATCCATAAGTACATCGAATACATAAAGCATATATAAATGTACATAATACAAATAGACAATACACAAAACCAACCGATACACAACATACCTACCCAAATGATACACAAACTCGAGGTACACAAATACATCGAAAACATAAAACATACATATACGATATGTACACAAGTATACATACCACGCGATACACAAATCGAACCTCAATTGATACACAAACTCAAGTTACACATAAATAAAGCATACACAAATGTACATATTATAAGTACACAAATAGTACATAATGCATACCACACAAAACACGTGCTACACAAACATAGGTACTACAAAGTTTTCATCCTTCGTTCACCTCTTTTAATTATGCACCTTAACATAAATTTGATACACAAACACAAACAGTACACGACGTAAATGCATAGGTTAAATTCTTCGAGCAGAACTTATGAATTTGTACATATGTTTACACACAATAACATGTATTAAAGATATTGAAAGCATTGCCGTACATATGGTGAAAAAGGTTCGACAGACTGAAGACAAATTTAGCGTACGAAATATAACTAGTACACAGAAAGAATCCTCCGAATGCAATTATGTTCCAAAGATCCGAAAAAGAAGAGAAACGGAGGGAAGTTGTTTACATTACATTTTTTAAACTCATTATATCTGTAGACATAGACTTACCAAGATCGAAAAATGTTGTTGATATGGTTGAACGCAAGCATATTAACAACCTTCCTGTTACAAAAACTCCCTCACTTGTGTAGATCGAAAATATAACGCAACGAAGAAGAATCGTCTATTATAAGGCTAAAACATGGCGTGGAGACTGGTTGTTGTGCGTATGATGTCGACAGATCCGTGAGGAAGAAGATGGCGTGGAGACTGGTTGTTGTGCGTATGATGTCAACATATCTGTGAGGAAGAAGATGCATATGAAGAACGTAGCAGATACTTCCCTAGAATAAGGGCTTCAGAAGGTATTTACTTCCCAAAATTATATCAATTTATTGCGTAATAATTGGAGAGAGAGAGATCCTTAATTATTTCCTTAATATCCTCTTCTCATTTTAATAAATCTTTTTTGTGTAATATAGAGGGCCTATTTTATACACATTATTAACTTGGGGCCCTTTATATGCTCATGGTTACAAAACAAACCTACTCCCCCATTTTACCCAATAAAAAACTTATATTACAAAGTACGAAGTCGTACCTATTGGTGAATATGGGAAAGTCATAGGAGTATTGCTCGATTGTTCGAAGACCTTTGCATCATGGCTAGATCTCTCCTAACCAGATAACACAAAGGTGAATAGCATGTCAAAGTCACATACTGCCATGACTTTGAATGTACAAATCACTTTGCGACCTCAATAAGGTACCGGTTCTTGCTTGGGTATACAAGCATTAATAAACGGAACACATGTGTTCCGCCTATACACCTAGTTACACCCTTAAGTATTAGAAATACAAGGTGTCATTTTGAATGTGACTTGACACTTCTGAAAATAACGGGTCTCTTGGTTTAATAATATCTCTTGTCATTCACCGAAATCATATTTGACGACCCATTATGTCTTTCAAGCACCTCATGTATGGTGGATGAAATAGTTAATGTTGATTGATGGAACCTCTTTGTAATGGTACGGTAAGTTAGTACTTAAGCCATCTTATATACTCTTTTACTAAGATGTTACATAGATCATTAAACAATTTCTTTTCCATTCGAAATGCATTTACACATCTTGTCTCCGTACTAGAGTTAAGAACATCATTCATCCACCGAGAGCCATTGAAGCAAGTGTCAAATACACACATTTTGTGTATATGAATGTAGTAATGTCTCGTGATCAAATCATTCCCCTTTGTAAAGTATTTTGCATTGAATAGAGAAGGTGGAAACGCCTTGAATGTTGAAAAGACATTTTACGAAGATGAAAGATGTCATTGATCAACAAATAACAACACCACAATAAATCACGTCACCACATGCAAACATCCTTGATAACACAAACTAAAATGTAAATGAAAGCAAACTATAATAAAAAAAATGAAAGTAGACAAACATCTTTAGTCATAGTAAGTAAAATAAACTACATAGTCACACATCAAACATCCTTCACATATATGGCCACTCTTTCTACCTTATATGTCCCATACACATCTTATTATACCATTTCAGCCCTTGTAACTTATAATTCGAATTTAGAATCATGGGAACCAAAGTAAAAATATTCATCTGCTATACTTATCCCCAATACTTGTTGATGACGGGATTTATGATGTTAGTTTAGGCATTAATTTAGATAGTTTTTCCCGTTATTCATGCATGGTTTGGCATTAGTTCATGATATTTACGCTTAATTCATGCATATTGTCGGGATAGACGTCTACACGGGCTTTTGTCGGTTTTGTAGGTATTTTGGGGAGCTTTTGGACATAATCGACACATTCGAGGATCATTCCTCGTGATGGCACACTTCCGGACTCTTTAAGGAGCAAGCTAGGAGCAAAGGAGAACACATAAGACCTTGTTGGTGCATGCCTTGCACCAACTCATGGCTTAATGATCCAAAGGGAGTTGTTCATGTAATTCCACGGCCCAGAGGCCAGAACCACGCCTGTGGTTTTGGCCGTGGTTTTCTCTGGACAGCTGTGACAGTTGTTCCACGATCTTCTTGCCCGACCCTTGCTCTTGGTCGAGAATATAAGTGGTCCTGCAGGTTGTTGCTAGAGGACTCTCCCACATTCTCTCACACATTATCATGATCCACATTGGGGATTCTTGGAGGAGAAGAAAAACACTCTCATTTTGGAGGAAGAACAACACACCAAGATAGAGATTTAGAGTGAACTTTTGAGTGAGTTTTGAGTGACGTTTGTTGAGAACATTTGGAAAGATTGTAAGGAACGTTTTTGGAGCTTTGTTTGAAGGGTTGTAAGACTTGTTTCATCTTATATTAAGCTAAGACTACTTGTTTCTTTTCATTTTCATTTCATTTACTTGCTATGGAAGCCATGAATGTTTGCTTGTTGAGTTTGAATCTTGAAATGCATGTTATTGGCTAAATAGTTGTGATTCTAGGGTAATGGAATGATGGTTATGATTTGGGCTATGATAGAATAGACTTGAATGTACTCTTGGATGGTTTGCTTGTTCAAATCTTGACCCAGATATTCTATCTAGGGTGAGAAACACCCTTTCCCAACATACCGTAGTTTGTCCAAGGTTGATTGGAAGCTTGAGTCCAATGCCATAACCGGAAGTCCTAACCCCTAGAATCCGCTTTTCTCTCTTTGATTACATATCTTGTGTTTGTGTTGATTGTTTGTTTTGCTAGCTTGAGTTGTTAGTTTGATTTATAACATTTCATGATTTGTGATCTTTGCTTGATCACCACAAAAAGCAAACCCAAAAATATCATGATTTTCATTTCTTAATTTCCTTCTCTTTTCTTAGACTCGATTTGCACTATCCATGATCACTTGTTTGATTTTATTTCACCTTAGTCTTCGTGTTCGACCTCAGAATACTATCCTTGCTACAAAACGACCCTTACACTGTGGGTTCGCTAGGAGTTAGGAAATTATATCGATTTATAAATTGTAAGACTTTTGTGCTATACCTTTCTAGCGTAGCAAGTTTTTGGCGTCGTTGCCGGGGACTAGGTCTAGATTGAATCATTGTGTGTGATTGTTTGTAGTGTAGGTCTTTCTTGTTGCTTTTGATCTTGTTTGGTTTGTGTATTTGAATTTTCAGGACATCTTTCACTCTTTAGGTGCATGCGAAGATCTCGTGGCAAGGATTTAGCTCCATTCGATCCCGAACCGGAGAAAACCCTTAACACTAGATCCAAGAGCATTAAGAAGAAGAAGGAGATGGCCGGAAGAGATCTTCAAGCTGAGTTGAATGAGGCTTTAGAGAAACTTAGGCTAAGGGATGAAGCCTTGGAGAATGAGAGGCAAGAAGCAACTAGGAGGGAAATTGAAGAGATTAGGCAAGCTCTTGTGCAAAGGGAGCTTAATCGTCAACAATCTCCACCACCACCACCACCGTAGCCGGCGGTTAATGTTCGGTTCGAGCCAATCATCATTGAGGAGCCACAAACGCTAGGGCAACGTATGGATCCAGCCGAAAGAGTGCACCGTCCGGGTGTAAACTTAGGAGATCCCGCAGCCTATGACTATGAGCTCCGCCCTCAAGTGCTAGAAATGGTCCGGCACAATCAATTTGGAGGGATGAAAGGAGAGTCTCCTCATCAACACTTGATGAATTATGAGATCTTGATGGAGACTCTAAGGCCACCTAGATTGGAGAGAAACAACCACATGCTTAGGGCTTTTTCCTTCTCACTTAAGGATAAAGCCTTGGCTTCGTACCAATCCATTCCACTAGGACGTGTGGGTACTTGGGAGGAGATGTCAACCGAGTTCTTAACAAAGTTCTTCCCACCTTCCAATTCAACCGAGCTAAGAGGGAAGATCAATTTGTTCATGATGAAGGATAAGGAGAGCCTATTCAAATCTTGGGAGAGGTTCAAAGACCTCCTCCTAGATTGTCCACACCATGGGAGACCGAAGATAGAGCTATTGGAGATTTATTTCAAGGGGCTTGATGAGGATAGCCAATTCAAGCTCCAATCACTTTCCGGAGGAACATTCATGGAGAAGAATGTGGATGAGGCTTGGGAGTTTGTAGAGAAGCAAGCCTTGGTGATAGAGAAGTACTCCCATAGAAAGGGTGATGGGAGGAAACCGGGAGTATATGAAGTAAGTGAAGTCACCATGAGCAACTACAAACTTGATGCAATCAACAATGAGCTTATGTCTTTGAGGGAGTTGTGTACCACAACCTTAAAGAATCAAGCAAGTCCTCAAGTGCAAGTGCAAGCCAATTTGGCTTCCAAAGAGGAGGATGTTAACTAAATGGGAAGGGGTAACTTCAACAATTATCAAGACCCTAGGAACTTCAATAACAACAGCCGGCAATACAACAATTATCGGCCTAATCACAACCATCCCGGGTTCTCCTATTCTAACCCGAATGGTGCCTTGAACCCTCCCACTTCCATAAGCGCATCCCCACCACCTAAGGCTTCACAAGAGCCTCCACCCAGATTTGCTCAACCTCCAAAGAATAGAACCGAAATGATGTTTGAACAATTGCTTGGAAGGTTGAGTGGACTTGAGAGCACGGTGACATCCATTTCTAAAGCTCAAAAGGTGCTAGAGGCAAAAGTGTTCCAAAAGGCGGGTGAAGCGCAAAGGGATCTGGGAAAGCTTCCCAGAAGGACCGAGGACAATCCAAGAGGCCAAGTGTTGGCCATTACTACAAGGAGTGGGCTGAGCATGAAATATCCCTCACCAAGGGAGAATGACAAGGGAAAGCAAGTAGTAGTGGAGGAAGAACCATAGCAAGAAGGAGGCAAGAGCAAAGATGATGAGCCAACATATGTGGCACCACCTCCATACAAGCCACCACTACCATCCCCACAATAACAAGCAAGAGCTCGTTTGGATAAACATTTCGGTAAATTCCTTGAACTCATGTCTAAATTACATATTAACAGTCCGTTCATGGATGCAATTCTAGGTATGCCAGCCTATGGAAAGTTTTTGAAGGAGATACTCTCCAACAAGAGAAATTTGGAGGAGTATGGAGAAGTTAGAATGACAAAGAGGTCTTCCGAGTTGATTCAAACCATGAGGGAGGAGATGCCTCCTAAAATGCGAGATTCGGGATCTTTTTGTGTGCCAATTGGGGTTGGAGAAGTGCAATATGAGGCCCTATGTGACCTTGGAGCAAGTGTAAGCATTATCCCGCTTGCACTTTGCAACAAGGTTGGGCTAGGAGAACCAAAGCCAGTCAAAATGACCCTCTACATGGTGGACCGATCCATCACTCACCCTGTGGGAATCCTAGAGGACATACCGGTTCAGCTTGGGAAGCTCTATGTGCCAATCGATTTTGTTGTTTTGGACATCCCGGCGGACTACCCGGTTCCTATCATTTTAGGGAGGCTATTCTTAGCCACATCCGGATGCTTAGTGGATTGCAAAAATGGGATCCTCTCCTTCAACATAGGAGAAGAAAATATCAAGTTCAAGCTGTCCACAATGATGAAGCGGCCAGCCCTTGGTGAAGATGTCTTCAACATTGTTGAGGAAGAAGTATCTAGGGGAAGTTGTGAGCTCAATCCTAATCAAGGATCCACTTGAAAAGGTTCTTAGCTTGAGCATCATGGAGAAATGAGTTGAGGAAGCTTGCAATGAAGAAATCCAAGCTTTGGATGCATTAGAAAAGGAGACAAGTGCTGAAAATTGAAGTGCACGAAACAGTGCTGAAATACAGAGAAAACCACGGCCAGGAGGCAAGAACCACGCCCGTGGTTTCAACCGTGGAACTCTCTGTAATGTCCAATTGTGCCAGCTCTTCCAATTCCATGCCAGTGGTTGTGCTAGAGGTCGTGGTTTTGCCCGTGGTTTCTCCAGAAAGTCCCTTAGAGGTTGATCAAGCTTCAAGGAGCCTTGGAGAGTCTTCAATGTCTTTGGATTCATCTAATGTGGAGCTATATGGATCACATCCAACCGATAAAGGGTCTCCTAAATTTGATCTCAAACCTCTCCCTTCTCATTTAAAGTATGATTTCCTTGGTTCATATTCTACTTATCCCGTGATTGTGAATGCATCTTTGAATGATGATGAGCTTGATAGATTGTTGAATAAATTGAAATTGCATAGGAGAGATATTGGTTACACCATTGATGACTTAGTTGGCATTAAACCTTCCTTGTGCATGCATAAAATCTTGATGGAAGACAACCATAAACCTTCTATTGAACCTCGAAGAAGATTGAACCCTATTATGAAAGAGGTAGTCAAGAAAGAGATCCTAAAATTGCTAGATGCGGGAATCATTTTCCTGATTTCGGATAGTAAATGGGTTAGTCCCGTACATGTCGTTCCTAAGAAGGGTGGTATGACCGTAGTAACTAATGAGAATAATGAACTTATCCCAACTAGGATGGTTACGGGGTGGAGAATGTGTATTGACTACAAGAGGCTTAATGTTGCCTCTAGGAAAGATCATTTCACTCTTCCCTTTATTGACCAAATGCTAGAAAGGTTAGCTCAACATTCACATTTTTGTTACTTAGATGGTTATAGTGGGTTCTTTCAAATCCCTATTCACCTGGATGACCAAGAGAAAACAACATTTACATGTCCTTGGGGAACATTTGCATATAGGAGGATGCCATTTGGGTTGTGTAATGCATCTACCACCTTTCAAAGGTGTATGATGGCTATATTTTCTGAATATATTGAGAATATTATGGAAGTGTTTATGAATGATTTCTCGGTGTATGGCTCTTCATTTGATAATTGCTTGGCTAATCTATCTTTGGTGTTGAAGATATGTGAGGAAATTAATCTTGTGTTGAATTGGGAGAAATGCCACTTCATGGTGAGTGAAGGCATAGTGTTGGGACACTTGGTATCTCACCGTGGCATTGAGGTTGATAGAGCAAAGATAGAAACGATAGAGAAGTTGCCACCACCTACCTCGGTGAAAGGGGTAAGGAGTTTCTTAGGGCATGCCAGTTTTTAACGGAGGTTTATAAAAGATTTCTCTAAAATTTCTAAGCCTCTCACTAACGTACTAATGAAGGATGTTGAGTTTGTTTTCTCCAAGGATTTCCTTGAAACGTTTTGTAGGTTGAAGGATGCTTTGATCTCCGCCCCGATCATGCAACCTCCGGATTGGAGCTTACCATTTGAAATAATATGTGATGCGAGTGATGTGGCCATTGGGGCCGTTTTAGGATAAAAGAAAGATGGGCTTACACATGTCATCTACTATGCTAGCGAGACGCTAGATGATTCCCAACTCAACTATGCCACAACCGAGAAGGAGTTGCTAGCGGTAGTGTATTCCTTTGAGAAGTTCCGGTCATATCGTGTTGGAGCAAAGGTTATTGTGTACATGGATCATGCTGCAATCCGTTATCTCCTCACAAAGAAGGATGCCAAGCCTCACCTCATTCAGTGGATCCTTCTCCTCCAAGAATTCGACTTGGAGATTCGGGACAAGAAAGGTTCCGAAAATTCAGTAGCGGACGATCTTAGTAGGCTACCACCATTGGAGATTGGAAGAGATGACATCCCGATTGATGACTCATTCCGGGATGAACAATTGCAAATGATGGAGGAGTGCTTACTTCAAGTGTCTAGAGGGAGTGAGTCATGGTATGCGGATATAGTGAACTACCTTGTGTGTGAAAAGGTGCCACCGGGTTTGTCATATGCCCAAAAGAAAAGTTTTTCAAGGATGTGAGGCATTACTATTGGAGCGAGCCTCTCTTGTTCAAGAGAGGATCGGATGGACTGTTTAGGAGGTGAATTCCGGAGGATGAGGTGGAGAGTGTAATCCGTCATTGCCACTCCTTCCCATATGGAGGCCATGCTAGCTCACACAAAATGTGTGCAAAGGTATTGCAATCCGGTTTTTATTGGCCTACCTTGTTTAAGGAAGTGCAGAATTTTGTAGTGGCTTGTGACGCTTGCCAAAGGACGAGCAACATCTCAAGAAGGAATGAGATGCCCTTGAACAATATCCAAGAGGTTGAGGTCTTTGATGTTTGTGTTGTGGACTTCATGGGGCCATTCCCCTCTTCGTGTGGAAACCTCTACATTCTCTTGGCGGTGGATTATGTGTCAAGGTGGGTAGAGGCAATCGCCTCTCCCACAAATGATGCCAAAGTAGTGGTGCGGTTCTTCAACCGACTCATCTTCCCTAGGTTTGGAACACCAAGAGTGATCATAACTGATGGAGGGAAGCATTTCACCAATAGAAACTTTGGGACACTTTTCACTAAGTATGGGGTGACTCATAAGGTGGCCACACCTTACCATCTCCAAACTAGTGGCCAAGTGGAGATCTCCAACCGGGAGATAAAAGGAATACTTGAAATGACGGTTTCTAGGACAAGAAAAGATTGGGCTATGAAGCTTGATGATGATTTGTGGGCATATAGAACCGTCTTCAAGACACCAATTGACACCACTCCATACAAGCTAGTTTATGGCAAGTCTTGCCACCTTCCAGTGGAGATGGAGAATAGGGCATATTGGGCCATAAGGTGGCTGAATTTTGACCTCAAGGAAGCCGGTGAGAAGAGGTTGCTAGACATGAATGCTCTTGAGGAGATCCGGTTGGATGCTTATGAAAACGCCCGGATCTACAAGGAAAGGACCAAGCGTTGGCATGACAAACGTCTAATCCCAAAGGAGTTGAGTGAAGGTGACATAGTCCTTGATAGCATGAATTATAGTCTATATTTTGGGGCCTGTTTAGACGTTTTATCTTCAATAATTTGCATGTTTGAATGTATATTATGTGATTATATTGTCATTTCATCTACCTTTCCGAGAATCGAGGTCTACACCAAGTTTCGTTGTAATCGTAGGTAAAAGGGCACGTTTTGCATCAAAATAGAGCTAAAGGAGTTAAGGAGTCATTGGAGCTACATTCAGGAGCTTAAGGAAGAAACCAGGAAGCATGGAAATGGATTAGAGATTCACCTTGGACCAGATTTGAGAGATTTCACATTTAGTTTAGAGACACCTCGGTCAGCTACAGTACCATCTCGACCAAGGTGATCCATAGGAGCGGCTCGACCGAGGCGAACACCTTGGACACGGCGAGATATATTTTATTCTTGGCTGAGATCTATTATTTTTGGAAGGAGGATCTTATATTTTTAGGCTGGATTCGTGGAAGGAAGATCATATATTTTGGGGATTTATTTATGAGAGATAGATATAATTTATTAGGAAAATATCTTTTCAAGATATCTTATCTTTGGAAGGTAGTTTTCCTATATAAAGGGTTGGATTTTCCACAAATCACGACCGGCGCATCTCCGGAAAATACATGCTTAGAGCATCCAGAAGTTGGGAAGGATTTTAGGAAGGTTGAAGGAAGATTGAAGGAAGGAAGTTGATAGCTTTTATAGCTTTTGTGAAGGATTTTGTAAGATTCTCTTAGATTCCCTTCTTGTTGATTGTCTTATTGGATTGTGATCCAAGGAACGCTTGTTTGTTTGATAATTGATTCAGTTATTGAAGCCTTGTTCTTAAGGTTTTTGTGTTCAATTATTCACCTTCTTCCCTTATATTTGATTATTGTTTTCATGATGATGATTGGCTAATTTCTTTGTGTGATTCTAGGGTGATTGACTGTAGGTTGTGGGAAAAACAATGATAGAATAATCTTAAATTCCAGTAGGACCCTGAAAGCTCGAGTCTTTATCCTTAACCCTAGAACATCTCGCTCAGTCGATGAACATCTCGGCCGGGGTGGAATTCTTCTGACCGAGGTGACTTTTCTGATCCGAAATTGAGAGTTAAGTGTTAGAGTTTATCCTTTATTGGGGTTTGAGTTTGCTTTCATTCCATCTTTGTGAGTTAGCCTGAGACTTACCCTGTAAAGGTTGATTCTATTCCCTTAGGTGGTGTGTTGGTTTGAGGTTATAGTTCTTTTCCTTAATTCCTTGAGACTTACCCGGTAACCGGAGTTACGGTTTGGGATTAGTGAGTAGTGAGACTTACCCGGTGATCTATTCAACTTTCGTAACACCTTCCCTTTGAAAAATCTCAGCTTTATCCGCTTTATCTTTAGATCTTGAGTTGGAACCACAACTAGATGCTTTAATCCCTAGAATTGCATATTTCCTTAATTGACTTTTTATCATCTTTGATTGTTTTAATCGCTTTTGTGGTTAGTTGCAATATTGACAACCTATACTTGCTTTGTTTCACCAAGTCCCTGAGATCGACACCCCGGAATTTCTTGCTTTTACTACAATTGACCCGTACACTGCGGGTTCGCATCCTTGTTTTAAGCTTACGTCTTGGGTTATAAATTTAAAGCTTGCACACACCGTTTGGAGCGAACAAGTTTTTGGCGCCGTTGCCGGGGACTTGGTCTAGACCAAGCTGGTTGCGGTTGTCTTTCGGGGCACTTGCCCCTGTTTCTACTAACCACTCTACTTGAGTGAATTTCGCAAGTTCTTTTTCTTAGGTTTATGCGAAGAACCCGCACTGGAAAAGAAATCGTTCCTTACGCTCCCAAACCAGAAAAGACATACAAAAGACACTTGAAAGAAGCGAAGATGGCCAATCAAGAGAATCGCGATCTTGAGGCCGAATTGAAGGAGGCATTGGAACAACTACGCCTCAGCAAAGAAGAATTGCGACGGGAAAAGGAAGAAACTCGCGCAAGGACGGAAGCAATCGAAGCAGATATGGCGACTTTACGGGACCAATATCTACCTCGACCAGCTCTAGTTCCTCGACCGAGGCAGGACCCAGCTCCAGCTACCCCGGCCGAGATACTTCCACTTCGGATGCCAGTCCAAGATGCTCTTTTTGCAGGTATTCCACAGACCCTAGGGCAAAGGATGGACCCCAATCAGCAACTGAGGTGTCCAGGAGTCAACCTAGGTGATCCAGCAGACCATGATTATGAGCTTCGCCCACAAGTTCTTTCCATGATTCGCCAATGCTAGTTTGGAGGGCTAGAGAGGGAATCTCTGCATCAACATCTACAAAACTATGAGATCTTGATGGAGACCTTGAGACCTTCAAGGCTGGAAAACAACAATTACAAGCTAAGGCCTTTCTACTTCTCTTTGAAAGATAGAGCACTTACTTGGTATCAATCTCTTCCTCCAGGAAAAATCAATACTTGGGAGGAGATGACAACGGAGTTCTTGACTAAATTCTTTCCCCCTCTAAAACCGCTGAAATGAGAGGGAAGATTAATGCATTCATAATGAAGGACAAGGAGAGTTTGTCCAAGTCATGAGAGAGATTTAAAGACATCCTTTTGGATTGCCCACATCATGGGATTCCAAAGATAGAGTTGTTGGAGATATACTTCAAGGGACTGGACGGAAACACCCAGTTCAACCTTCAACTACTATCCGCCGGCACGTTCATGGACATGCTGAATGACGAAGCTTGGGAATTCATAGAGAAGCAAGCTTTGCACATAGAGAGATACTCCCACCAAGGAGCTGAAGGTGGAGTTAAAAGAGTCAACTTTCAAGATGCTCCACCTAACAATGATCAACTCACTTCTTTGAAGAATGATGTGAAGCAATTGAAAGATCTTTTGGTTGCTCAAACAAAGAAAGAAGATGAAGGATATCAAGGTTCGAGAAACAACAATGGATACGGGAACAACAACGGTTCCCGGAACAACAACTACAACAACAATAGAGGATCCAACAGCAATAATTGGAGGGCAAACAACCAAAATTCGGGTAACCCTTACTCTAACTCCAATTTGAATGACTCCTCTAATCCTTTCTTCTCTTCCTCTTCTTCTTCCACTCCATTGAAATGCCAGGAGCAAGGATCGAGTTCGTCCCAGCCGGAAAAGAAAGATGCGGTGTAGGAGGCCATCTTGATCAAGCTTAACTCTATGGAGACATCCATGACTTCATTTTCAAAGGCACAAAAAGCCTTAGAACAACAATTCTTTAACAAGGCGAATGAAGCGCCAAGAGATCCAGGGAAGCTTCCAGCAAGGACGGAAAGCAACCCTAAGGGACAGATCATGGCAATAACGACGAGAAGTGGACTGAAGACTGCAGATCTAGTGCCTCGGTCGATGCCAGTACAGACGAAAAACACCTCGGTCTAGGCACAGTCGAAGAACACTTCAGCCGAGGTGCCAACCGAGGTGGAGCCACAGAAAGCGGAGGAGAAATCTGAAGTTTATGTTCCACCTCATGCATATAAATCACCACTTCCATTCCCCTAGTCAAGGGTCAGAGCACATCTAGACAAGCACTTTGGTAAGTTCCTTGACTTGATGAATAAACTACACATTAATATCCCTTTCCTTGATGCTATTCTAGGGATGCCCGCCTATGGGAAGTTCTTGAAAGAAATTCTATCAAGGAAGAGGAAGTTGGAAGACTTTGGTGAAGTAAGGATGACATCTAAATCCTCGGAGCTCATTCAAATCATGAAGGAGAAGATGCCACCAAAATTGAGAGATCCCGGCTCGTTTTGCATTCCCATTCAAGTTGGGGATGTCACTTGTGAAGCATTATGTGATCTAGGAGCCAGCGTGAGCATCATTCCGCTGGATCTATGTGTGAAGATCGGACTTGGAGGGCCCAAGCCGGTGAAGATACGGTTGTACATGGCAGGCCGCTCCATTACCCATCCCGTGGGCATTTTGGAAGACGTTCCGGTTAAGTTAGGTAACTTCTATTTACCTATAGACTTTGTTGTACTTGACATTCCCGCATATTATCCCGTTCCTATCATTCTCAGGAGACCATTTCTAGCAACTTCGGGTTGCAATGTAGATTGTAAGAACGCCAAGTTAAAATTCAACATTGGCGGAGATGAAGTGGAGTTTGCATTGCTTGCGGCAATGAAGGGAGATCAGCTAGGAGATGATATCTTCAACATCTATGATGAGGAAGAATCAAGAAAATTGGTGAGCTATATCCTTATTAAAGATCCACTTGAAAAAGTTATTAGCTTTAGCTTAATGGAGGAAGGTATAGATGCTTCTTATGATGCAGATATACGGAGCTTAAAGGCGCTGGAAGAAGATCCAGGAGCTAAAATTGAAAAGCTAATCTAGGAGAAGAAGATCTCCAGTTTCGGTTCCAGTTGCAGTACCTCGACCGAGGCACCTTCTGGACCAAGCGAGGTGTTCTTGACTGAAGAACATCTCGGTCACCCTCTCTGGACCTCGACCGAGGTCGAAAGCGAGATGATGTCAACTGAGACTTCTGAAAGTCCAGTTCTTCGATCTACTCCACTTGAAGGAGGAAGCAAAGATCCACCTCAAAAAGCACCCCCAGTTGTGGAGCTTAAACAACTCCCAAGTCACTTGAGGTATGTTTTTCTTCGACCGGATTCTACTTATCCCGTCATCATTAGTGATTCCCTCTCCAAATCTGAATTATCTAAACTAATGCATGTCCTGAGGAAGCATCAAAGGGTTTAGGTTATACTATTGATGATCTTATTGGCATTAAGCCTTCTTTCTGCATGCATAGAATACTAATGGAGGACGATCATAAGACTTCACGGGAACCTCAAAGACGGTTAAATCCGATCATGAAAGAGGTTGTGAAGAAAGAAATTCTTAAGTTGTTGGATGCAGGTATCATATTTCCTATCTCGGACAGCAAGTGGGTGAGCCCACTGCATGTAGTTCCGAAGAAAGGAGGGATGACCGTTGTGACGAATAAGAACAACGAGTTAATCCCAACTAGGACCGTCACGGGCTGGAGGGTGTGCATCGATTATAGGAAGCTGAACGTGGCCACTCGGAAGGACCACTTTCCACTCCCCTTCATCGATCAAATGCTTGAACGGTTGGCCTAGCATTCACATTTTTGCTATTTAGATGGCTATAGTGGCTTCTTCCAGATTCCTATCCATCCGGATGATCAAGAGAAGACCACTTTCACTTGTCCGTGGGGGACATTCGCTTATAGCAGGATGCCTTTTGGATTATGCAATGCACCCGCTACCTTCCAGTGATGCATGATGGCTATCTTTTCCGAGTATATAGAGGAGATCATGGAGGTATTTATGGATGATTTTTCAGTATATGGTTCCTCTTTTGATGATTGCCTATCTAACCTTTCTCTAGTGCTACAAAGATGTGAAGACACTAATCTTGTTTTGAATTGGGAGAAGTATCACTTTATGGTTAATGAAGGTATTGTGCTAGGACATCTCGTTTCTAATCGAGGTATTGAGGTCGTTTGCGCTAAGATCGAGACTATTGAGAAACTCCCTCCCCCTTATTCTGTTAAGGGTGTGAGGAGTTTTCTCGGGCATGCAGGTTTCTATAGGAGATTCATCAAGGACTTCTCGAAGATTTTTAAACCACTAACTAACCTCTTGAATAAAGATGTTTTTGAGTTTTTGTAGGAGTGTCTTGATGCATTTTACAGGATTAAAGAAGCGTTGATCTCCGCTCCCATTATCCAGCCTCCGGATTGGACCTTGCCCTTTGAGATCATGTGCGATGCGAGTGATGTGGAAGTATGAGCGGTGCTTGGACAAAAGAAGGATGGGCGGACCACCGCCATTTACTACGCTAGCAAGACGCTAGATGAAGCCCAGCGTAACTACGCCACCACCAAAAAGGAGCTATTGGCGGTTGTATATGCTTTCGAGAAGTTTCATTCTTACTTAGTAGGGGCAAAAGTTGTTGTCTACACCGACCATGCAGCTATTCGTTACTTACTTGCTAAGAAGGAAGCCAAGCCACGCCTTATTCGATGGATTCTTTTGCTTCAAGAGTTTGACCTAGAGATCCGCGATAAGAAGGGATCCGAAAATTCCGTTGCGGATCACCTCAGCCGGCTACCTCCCTTTTCACGCGAGAAGGACGAACCACCCATAGACGATTCATTCCCCGATGAGCACTTACACTTGTTGAAGCGTTTGATAGACTTTCTTATCTCACCCCATGATGAAGGTGAAGTATGGGGTGAGGACACCTCCCAACATGTTTAAGGATACCGTACGGTCCAGCTAGCGAACTTAAATCAAGCGTTGCTTGGGAGGAAACTCAAGGTATTGCTTTCTTTTCCCTTTTTCTAGTCTAGCTTAGATAGTTTGCTTTTGCTTTGCTTTGTTTTGTTTTTGGCGTCCTAGACAGACAACAGGTGACATCTAAGGAAAGAATACAACCCAGGAGCAACACTGGAAGGACAAAAGTTCGAGAATTTGAGAAGACGGAGTTTGATTGAGACACATCTCGGTTGTTGTCACAGCACCTCGACCGAGATGATTCTTGAGCAACCAAGGCGACTAGGGTTACTGAAGATCCACCTCGGTCCAGTCGAGACCATCTCGACCGAGGTGACAGCAGTTCCAGAAAAGGGTATAAAAGGGAGATTAATTTCTCTCTCTTCCCTCTATCCCCTTCTCGACCGCGGCGCACATCTCGCCTCGCTTCTTCATTCTTCGCTCGTTTTCGACGATTCTCGCTTCCAAACTGCAAAGAAAGGGTAGAGGATCGATTTGCAAGCAACAATCTGCAGTAAAAACGCACCGAATCGACCAAATCTGGAGTAAATTCAAAAAAAACCCTAACTCCCTCTTCTTCCACTGATTTATTCGATTTGGGCTTTGGTTGCCCCTGCATTGTGCTGGAAAAGGATTAAGTACCCCATAGGAACAATTGGTAGTGATATTGGGGGAAAAAAACTGGATTTTTGAGAGAAACGATCGCACAGCACCTTGCCTCGGTCCAGTCGGCCTGTGCCTCGGCCGAGGTGTTCTTGAGAGTTGTCAGGGCAACCGAGGTGGTCTGACAGTGACAGAAAGAGATGAGTTCTGATAGGCAGCTTGTTCTGAGAGATAGATCGTCTCCTTCTCCTTCTTCTTCTTCACGCCGCTCTATACCGGTGATCCATGAGCGTCACCAGGTAGACTATGACCGCATAGCGGCACGTCTAGTTGTTGTACCACGATTTCTGGGCATTTCTGCATTAGACTGCCTCCATGTGGATGATGATCTGAGGCGGATGATTTCTATGGTGGGGCTGGAGTAGTTTACTGAGATTAGAGCTCCAGCCTATCTTGAGCCGACCTTGGAGTTTGTTAGCTCCGTCACCTATCTGCCTACTGAGTGCGCCATCATGTACCGGTTGATGAACCGGAACTATCTAGTTCCTATGGACCACTGGAAGGATATCTTTGGCTTCCCGGCCCCCACAGTTGCTGATTTTCCTTCTCGAGCTGTAGCTCGCTGACAGGTGGAGACCTGGAGACTCCAGGAAGCGGATTATCTTCCACCTGGCTTTTAGACTTGCTCACATGATCTTTAGCGAGACTCTTCTGGCACGTACTGAGCCGCCCTAGAAGATCAAACAAGGTGAGCTGCTGAGTTTGTACTTTATGGTTACCGGAGGAGTTCCGGACTTTGGAGTTATGCTAGCGGAGGATCTCCACAGGATAAAGGAGAAGGCGAAGGGGGATATCTGCTGCGGAGGGATAGTGACTCACATAGCGAGTTACATGGATATTGACTTGAGTGCGTGTACTATGGTGGCGGCTGTCAAGCCGCTCGGGCTTCAGGAGATAATCACTCGGAGGATACTGGTTCCTCGCGGACTTACTACGCCATATGTGGCGATACCTTGGGAGCAGACTGCACCTCAAGGTATTAGGTGATCATCTCAGTTCTCTGTTTATGACCCGCACTATTGGCAGACCGCATGGATTCCACTTATAGAGGATGCCAAAGATGCAGCAACAGCAGCTCAGGGGCAGGATGAGGATGATGAGGCTGAGGAGCAGGAGGATGAGGATGAGGATGGCGGTGCTGCCATGGATACAGGCATAGATACAGCTGGGACTAGTGTGCCAGTCGTCGATCTGGACGACGACGAGACAGAGGAGGATCCAGCTGCAGCACTAGCACGTCCAGCCAGGCGTAGGGTACGCAGGCACAGGGATCCCGTCGCTCACTGCCGGATCGATGATCTGACGGACCAGGTGATAGATACCTAAGCCACCCTATCCTTGTACATTAGAGAGATGCAGGAGAGACAGCATTACCAGCACATGATGGCTAAGATTCAGTTTCATCATATCATGGGCTATCCTTTCGACCCATCTCAGTACCCGTACGTGCCACCACCACCACCACCAGATCGGGATTAGATGCTTGAGAGCTTGTAGGATTTTCTTTATTTATTTATTATGCAACTCAGCTTTATCCGGTGAGTACTTTGTTTTCTTAGACTTATTTGACCCATTGGGACAATGTGTCCCAAGTATGGGGTATTTGGATGTATTTATATGACTTATGTGGATGTATGACTTGACTCTTGATGGATATCTACTGTTTTATTTTGCTCTTTGTGCTTATCTAAGATTACATGCATGCATACACGTTATTTGATTGATAAAAACGTCAAAAACTGGTTTGAAAAAAAAAAATTTATTGACCTCGACCGAAGTGACTCTAACCAATCGAGGTGCAGTACCTCGGTTGACTTAGAACATCTCGACCGAGGTGGTTTAACTGGAACAGTTTTCGAAACGATTTTTGTGCTTCTTATCTGGATATGACCTCAGTAATGAGTTTGTTTGCTGACTAGTTTTGAAATCTTTATATGTTTGAAAGTTTTTATGATATGTTTAAGTTGCTAAATGCTTTGTTTGAAATTTTGGCATGTTTAATACTTTGTTTTTATCCAAATTATGTTGAATTTGAAGGTTGACACCACATGATGAGTTCTCTCACTTTCTTCCTGAAAAGACCAAGGCAATTCATTCTCTTCTCTTCTTCTTCTTGATCATGTTTAGCCCCTCATGTATGCCTCCCTTTACCTATCCGGGAATTTGGAAGCAAGCAAAAGTGAAAAGCATGTGAAAGAAAAGTTGAGATGTTGGCTGAAAGTTAGAAAGAAACATATAGGTTTGGGGAAATCAATAATGGTGATGAGTAACTCGGCACCATTCACATAGCCGGGTGTTTGTGTCTTGCCAAAGTCGGATTGAGCGATATTCCTAACGGGTCATGGTATGTGCATCAAGGGTTTGAGGTATCTCGAGAAATTGATGATTGCTGATCTCCTAGGCTTCGGTTATTGTGCACCTCTGTCCATGCATCCCAAAAAGTAAAGTAAAAAGTAAATAAGCAAAGCTTATTGGTGGAAGATGTTGAAGTTCAAAGAAAGTGAAGTAAAGATCCCTTTTCCCGGATTCTAGCACCACATTCCCTATATACATCCCACCCTCACACGTTTCTTAACCTCTTTTAGAAGCCCTTGAGACCTCGAGCTTGTTGATTGACTTGGTGGTTTAAACTGGATTATACATGATTAATTTCGATAATTATAATTTATTATGCATTCTATGATTTTATGCAAAGATGAACAACTTTCTTATAATTATAAAATGTTTTGAGCATATTTTGATTTTAAATTCCTTGAAGCATTCTCTTAGAGTGATCTATGATTGTAGCACACCATAAAAATGTTTTGAAATACTTTTCATTGATTTTTATGACTTATAATCCATTCTATCTTGTATTTTAGATTTGGAACTTGCTTGGGGACAAGCAAGGGCTAAGTATGGGTATTTTGATAGCATGAATTATAGTCTATATTTTGGGGCCTGTTTAGACGTTTTATCTTCAATAATTTGCATGTTTAAATGTATATTATGTGATTATATTGTCGTTTCATCTACCTTTGCGGGAATCGAGGTCTACACCAAGTTTCGTTGTAATCGTAGGTAAAAGGGCACGTTTTGCATCAAAATAGAGCTAAAGGAGTTAAGGAGTCATTGGAGCTACATTCAGGAGCTTAAGGAAGAATCCAAGAAGCATGGAAATGGATTAGAGATTCAACTTGGACCAGATTTGAGAGATTTAACATTCAGTTTAGAGACACCTCGGTCAGCTACAGTACCATCTCGACCGAGGTGATCCAGAGGAGCGGCTCGACCGAGGCGAACACCTTGGACGCGGCGAGATATATTTTATTCTTGGCTGAGATCTTTTATTTTTGGAAGGAGAATCTTATATTTTTAGGCTGGATTCCTGGAAGGAAGATCATATGTTTTAGGGATTTATTTATGAGAGATAGATACATTTTATTAGGAAAATATCTTTTCAAGATATCTTATCTTTGGAGGGTAGTTTTCCTATATAAAAGGGTTGGATTTTCCACAAATCACGACCGGCCATTGTTCGCCCCTAGAGGTGTGTGCAAATAAGCTTTAAATTTATAAAACTAGAATCAAGCAAGCGAACCCGCAGTGTACGGATCGACGTAGATTAGCAAGAATTCCAGAGTATCGAACACAGGGATTTGGGTGGAACGAACTCGATCGCAGGTTATCAAGCAAGTGAATATGGGAGTTTGCAAATTATCGGGAAAACAACAATCCTAAAGATCCAAGTATCCAGCTGTGGCAATCGATTCAAGATATACTAATGATATAAAGACAGAGTCGAGATATGCAAGGGTATACTAATGTAAGGTAATCGTACGGTTGAGGTTCCAAAAACCTTATGTAATTCACCTAAAAGACACTCCCTATACAGGTTGTTGAGGCTCAATATAGAAAGATTCTAAAGGCAAGGATTAGTATCAAATACCCAAACTTATAATCTAAAGATCAAGACTAACTTATCCGATTGAGGTTGTTGAGGCTCACAATCGAGGTAGAGGTTGTTGAGGCTTCACTACCACCTAGAAAAGACAAGTCTAAACTAAGTTAAAGCAAATCTTTAACTTTGGATTAAAGTAAAAGCAGGCTCGTAGACTTAAGGAAAATCACGGTTAGTTCTTGAGATTCCACGGTCGTGGAACTCAAGAACAGCCCGTGATTTAGGGTTGTCGGCGATAATTCTCTAACTCTCAGGGTCTAATCTGTTTACGATCGATCTATCATCATCTAAGCCACAACTATCAACCCTTCACCTTAGAATTGTTAAGGGTTTTTAGCCAATAACTGTCATATTGATATTGATTCAAGAATTAAAAGATAAAAGATGAAAACTTTCAAGAACTATCAATAATCTTCAAGTGAATCTCAGAATCACAATCAAGAACAAGTGTTTACCTAAAGATTCAAAACGGACCAAGCAATCACAATCTTTAGGAAAGAAGAGAAACGGGATGTCAATCCGATTCTGAATCAAACCTAAACAAGAAGAGAGATCTTCTTGCAAAATCCTCCAAGAACTTCGACCTTCCACAAACACGAAGATCACAAACAGCAACTCTTCAATATGAACTTTGATCTTCAATGAGATCTCCAAATTACCTCCAAGATGAGGGTTTTTGCGTTTTGCCGCTAAGCGAGGGTTGAAAGGTCGTAAGCGAGGTGACGGAATCTTGCCTCATCCGTCTATTTTATAATGCAGGGCAAAATGTCGGCCCGGCCCAATCTTCAAAAGATCGTGGCTTCGAAATATGGCGAAAAGATTCGCCAAAATCACGGTCGTGGAATCTTTTCACGACCGTAATTTAGGGCGTGGAAACTACTACGGTTAGTTCCACGGCCGTAATATCCCCTGGAATGAACATCGAATTCTGACTTGGTTTCCACGGCCGTAATTTAGGGTAAGAGCGTGGTTTTTGGCCTTCATTCGTGCATTCCTCAATCTAAGACTCCAAATTGCTTCCAAAAAGTGTCTTCGATCTATGGACATATCAACTCAACTCTCCTTTGCTCGATTCCGTTCGGAAATAGCTCCAAATCACCTATAATCAACATAGAACTCGTGTAGACATCCATATCGACAATATAGGCAATACTAGCTCACATATGCACAAAGCTCAATCAAAGACTATCAATATGAATCAAATACGATTAGAAAACGTGCCTAAAATATCACAATATTTCATGCTAACAAATAACCCCATACTTAGCACTTGCTTGTCCCTAAGCAAGGTCTTTCAAAAAGTTTTAAACAAGGGTTAGGATGAAATATGTGTACCTTCTTTTGGATGGAAGTGACTTCTAAAGAATAGATCATTCTCAAACCTTGCTTCAATCGTTTTTCAAACTTTCACACACTTGATTAGAGAGTAAAAGGCAAAGAAAACTCATGAATCAATTTAACTTCCAAACAAGCATTATAACCTTCAAATATTATCAAAATCAATCATAAGAACTTCAATTTAGATCACCAAGCCATATAACATTCTTTTGATCTTAAGGACTTTCAAAGAAAAGGTCTAGAGTATGGAAGGGAAGGGAAAACTTTAAGGGAGAGTGGTGCATAAATCCGGGAAAGTGGACAACTACCTTCTTCTTCTTTTGCGGTTTCCGCAACACTTCACTTAGAGCTTTGCTCTCTTCTTTTTCGACTTTACTTTTGGAGTTATGGATAGAGGTGCACAAAAACCGAAGCCTAGGAGATTGGCGTTTCTCAAAATTGCAAGAGATGCCTCAAACCCTTAGCGCACATACCATAATCCGCTAGGAATATCGCTCAATCCGACTTTGGCAAGACACAAACACCCGGCTATGTGAATGGTGCCGAGTTACTCATCGTCATGATTGACTTCCCCAAACTTATAATTTCTTTCTATTCGATTGATTGCAAATAATTGCTCTCATGGCCCTCCCACATCAAACATGCCTTTTTCTCATTCACTTCTCCAAATTCCCGGATAGGTAAGGGAGGCTAATATTTCAATGAGGAGCTAGATGATCAAAGAAAGAAGAAAGAAAGTATCGAATTGCCTTAATCATTTCAACAAGAAGTATAGGAACTTATAATGTGATTTCAACTTCAATCTTTCAACATGATTTAGGTAACGTTTTCACATTATAAAGTTTGCAAAAGAGGTAAAATTCATTCATTCAAATTCTTTTCAATTTACAATCCTTTTAAGCATGCAATTGTCATCAAACTCAATTCACAAGTAGTGATTATCATGGAAATCATCTCAATTCATTAGAAGCACAAAATTTTCAAAATTTTTCAATTTTTATGGGTTTTTCAAGTCACTTTTCATGCAATGCAAGAATGAAACGTGTAACATATAATGAACATGCAATGATAGTCTCGTAATGGAAGCAACATATAGAGTAGAGTTATTACAAACATTTAATACATCCCACCCCATACTTAGGGCGAACATTGTCCCTAATGTTCACAAGAAGAGAAGGAAATAACCTTTTTTTTTCGGATTGAAAAATCCAAAATGCGGGTTTGTTGATCGTTTTCCACTCGATTTGTTGCTTGAATCTTGTTCGTGGTTGGATTTGCTGCAGTTTAGGACGAAGAATCGTTGAAAACGATTAGAAAATGAAGAATTTGGAGAGGGTTCGTGTTTTCGGTATCTAGGTCGTGGAATTGGGGAAGGATTGTGGTGTTTTTGTGACGAAGTGTGGCTTTTGTACTCGCAGGCAAAATTTCAAAAATCACGGTCTGTCGGGGCATTCCACGGCCGTGGAAATGTACGGACCCGTGGTTTTGGTGATTTTTCACAGGCTTTTGAGAATTACGGCCACTGTAGCTGTGACGACCGTGATTTAGACCGTGGAACCCTCTGTAAAGCTTCAAAGTCCAAATTTCGTCGCTTTTCTTTGACATTATCCCTCCTTTCTCCTTTTCCATCATTCCTACAACCAAAAACACGAACATACCGGAAGAAATCGAGGCGAAACAAAGCGAAAACGTCTATTCTAAACTAATCTATGAATCGAAAACAAAAACGAGAATGCAATACCTTGGGTTGCCTCCCAAGAAGCGCTTTGTTTAAGGTCCGTAGCTAGACCAATCTCGCACTTATTCGAGTGCGGTAGGTGCAAACTCCTCAGCTTGGAGTTCCGGCGAGTACTTCTTGAGTCGTTGGCCGTTCACCTTAAAACTTCCACTAGCTTCACCCCATACTTCAACTGCACCATGGGGGAAAATACGTTAATTAGAAAAGGTCCAGTCCAACGAGATTTTAACTTACCTGGAAAGAGGCGAAGTCTCGAATTGAAGAGGAGAACTTGATCTCCTTCTTGGAAGTCCTTTGGAATGATATGCTTATCATGCCAACGCTTTGCTCTTTCCTTGTAGATCTTAGCGTTTTCATAGGCGTTCAAACGGAGTTCATCCAGCTCGTTGATGTCTAGGAGACGCTTCTCTCCCGCTTCCTTCATGCCGAAATTCAGCCATTTGATAGCCCAAAACGCTTTGTGCTCTAGCTCTACCGGCAAATGACAAGACTTCCCATACACAAGGTTGTATGGTGTGGTTCCTATGGGAGTCTTGTATGCAGTCCGGTATGCCCATAATGCATCATCTAGTTTCAAGGACCAATCCTTCCTAGTCTTTGAAACCGTCTTCTCTAGAATTCCCTTGATCTCCCTATTTGAGATCTCAACTTGTCCACTCGTTTGTGGATGGTAAGGGGTGGCGATCTTGTGAGTAACCCCATACTTGGTTAGAAGAGCTTCAAAGCGACGGGCTATGAAGTGAGAACCTCCATCACTAATGATCGTCCTTGGCGTCCCGAATCGCGGAAAGATGGTCTTGTTGAAGAACTTGACCACCACCATGGCATCATTTGTGGGAGAGGCAATTGCTTCGACCCATCTAGAGACGTAATCTACCGCCAATAGTATGTATTGGTTTCCACAAGAAGAAGGGAATGGTCCCATGAAATCGACTCCCCAAACGTCGAAAATCTCCACCTCCTGGATGTTGTTGAGGGGCATCTCGTTCCTCCTAGAGATATTGCCTGTTCTTTGACAAGCATCGCAACAAGAAACAAAGGATTGCACATCTTTAAATAAAGTAGGCCAATAGAATCCAGATTGCAATACCTTTGCGCTAGTTTTGTTCGAACTAGCGTGTCCTCCACAAGGTAGTGAATGACAATGACGGATGACACTTTGCATCTCATCTTCCGGCACACATCGCCGGATGATGCCATCCGGACCTCTCTTGAAGAGGAGAGGCTCGTTCCAATGGTATTCTCGGACGTCCCTGAAGAACTTCTTCCTTTGTGCGTATGACAGTCCGGGTGGTATCTCCTGGCAAACCAAATAGTTAACGAAGTCAGCAAACCATGGTTCGTTACCTTTGGAGATTACCTTGATGCACTCCTCTATGATATGTAGGTGTTCGTCCGGGAAGGAGTCATCAATGGGTAAATGGTCGTCCTCTAGATGTGTTAGACGACTCAAATGATCCGCAACAGAATTTTCTGAGCCTTTCTTGTCGCGGATCTCAAGATCGAATTCTTGTAGGAGAAGAATCCATCTAATTAGCCTTGGCTTCGCGTCTTTTTTTGCAAGGAGGTACCGGATCGCAGCATGATCCGTGTAGATAATCACCTTTGCACCTACAAGATAAGAGCGAAACTTGTCAATAGCGTAGACAATGGCTAGAAACTCTTTTTCCGTAGTGGCGTAGTTGAGCTGGGCTTCGTCTAGCGTCTTGCTAGCATAGTATATGGCGTGGGTTCGTCCTTCCTTTCGTTGCCCAAGAACAGCTCCAATGGCTACGTCACTAGCATCACACATAATCTCGAAAGGGAGAGTCCAATCCGGGGGTTGGATAATGGGTGCTGAAATTAGAGCTTGCCGAATGGTGTTGAACGCGTCTAGACATTCCTGTGAAAACTCAAAAACCGCATCCTTCATCAATAGATTAGTGAGAGGTTTTGATATCTTAGAAAAGTCCAGAATGAAACGTCTATAAAATCCAGCATGTCCTAGGAAACTTCTTATTCCCTTCACCGAAATTGGGGGAGGAAGTTTCTCTATGGTCTCTATTTTAGCTTTGTCTACCTCTATCCCTCTACTAGAGACTAAGTGACCTAACACGATTCCTTCCTTAACCATGAATTGACACTTCTCCCAATTAAGAACTAGGTTAGTGTCTTCACATCTTTGCAAAACAAGAGAAAGGTTAGAAAGACAATCGTTAAAAGAGGAACCGTAAACGGAGAAGTCGTCCATGAAGACTTCCATGATTTCCTCTACATATTCGGAGAAGATGGCCATCATGCACCGTTGAAAGGTGGCTGGGGCGTTGCAAAGCCCGAACGGCATTCTCCTATAAGCGAACGTACCCCAAGGGCACGTGAATGTGGTCTTCTCTTGATCATCCGGATGTATCGGGATCTGGAAGAAACCACTATAGCCGTCAAGGTAGCAAATGTATGAATATTGTGCTAACCTTTCAAGCATTTGATCGATGAATGGCAATGGAAAGTGATCCTTCCGCGTTGCATTGTTGAGCTTGCGGTAGTCTATGCACATTCGCCATCCAGTTACAGTTTGGGTAGGAATGAGTTCGTTGTTCTTATTGGTGATGACTGTCATTCCTCCCTTCTTCGGAACTACTTGAACTGGGCTCACCCACTTGCTATCGGAGATAGGATAGATGATACCTGCATCAAGAAGTTTAAGAATTTCCTTCTTGACAACCTCCTTCATGGTCGGATTCAACCGCCTTTGAGGTTGTCTTGAAGTTCTAAAGTCCTCCTCCATTAGTATCTTATGCATGCATAGGGAGGGTTTAATTCCTACTAAGTCCTCAATAGTATAGCCTATGGCTTTTCTATGTTTCCTAAGGACAATCATGAGCTGTTCATGTTCATCTATGCTTAATTCGGAACTAACGATAACCGGGAAGGTGGAATTAGATCCAAGAAAAGCGTACCTTAGATGAGTAGGAAGTGGTTTGAGTTCCAATGATCCTTGAGGAGCTTCCGATGTTTCCTTAGAAGTTTCTAATGAGGTTGGATGGTTTGGAGAAGAATTAGAAGAAGTTGAAGAAGTATGCCGATCACCATCTTCCACGGCCAAAATTACGGTCTCCTCTGGAGTTCCACGGCCGTAATATCCTCTGGAATGGAGGTTGATTTTGGTCGTGGAATCCACGGTCGTGGAATACAGAGTATGACCGTGGATTCGAATATTTTCAGCCTCATCGTGGAGTTTCTCAAACTCCACTTCATACATCTCTTCTTGTGCTCCTAAGGCTTTAATTTCCTCTTTGCACTCTTCCTCTTCTCCTACATCGGTTAGACTCATAGTAATAACCTTTTGCAAAGGATCGTTAAAGAGAATTGCACTTACCTCTTCCCTAGATAAACCTTCTTCGTCTTGGACATTGTAAATATCCTCATCAAAGATTGGCTCCTTCACTAGAGTGGAAAGAACGAATTCTACTTTCTCTTCCCTAATATCAAAAGCGAGCCTCCCATTCTTGCAATCAACCATGCAGCCAGAAGTTGCAAGAAACGGCCTTCCGAGTATGATCGGGACCGGACTATCCGCAGGAATGTCAAGCACGACAAAATCAATGGGAACAAAGAACTTGCCTAGCTTGACTGGGACGTCTTCTACAATGCCGACGGGGCGAGTAATGGATCGATCCGCCATGTATAACGTCATCTTCACCGGTTTAGGGTCGCCTAAACCGATCTTCCTGCACAATGCAAGTGGTATGATGCTCACACTTGCTCCCAAGTCACATAAAGCGTCATATGTGACCTCTCCCACTCCAATGGGAATGCAAAATGACCCCGGATCTTTTAGCTTTGGGGGCATTTTCTCCTTCATAGTCTTGATGAGATCCGAAGAATCCGAACTCATCTTGACTTCACCAAAATCTTCTAGCTTCCTCTTGTTAGAGAGGAGCTCCTTCAAGAACTTGCCATAAGCCGGCATACCTACAATGGCATCAATGAAAGGTATATTAATATGCAGCTTGCTCATGAGTTCTATAAACTTACCAAATTGTTTATCTAGGCGCGCTCGCGCTCTAGATTGAGGGAACGGTAGGGGAGGTTTGAAAGCTGGAGGAGGAACATAGACGTCTTCCTTCTCCTTCCCCTTTTCTTTGCCCTTCTCTACGGGGACTTCAACGAACGTAGGCTGCGGATCGGTGGTAGTCATTCCGCTCCTAGTTGTAATCGCCATTACCCTTCCTTTAGGGTTGTCCTCCGTTTTTCCTGGAAGTTTCCCTTGATTTCTAGGAACTTCCTCCGCATGGTTGAACATTTGGTTTTCCAAAACCTTTTGAGCTTTGTCAACCTTAGAAATTTGATCATCAACCTTGATGATGCGGTTCTCCAACCCTTGAAGCTTTCCCAAGATTGTTTCCAACATAGGATCCGGCTTCTCCTTTCCCGTATTGTTTCCTCCATTTGATGATTGCCCCTGGCTTTTCAAAGGAGTAGAGGAAGAAGAGGGTGGAGTTAGTGAATTGGAATTGGAAGGATAGGAGTTACCGGAATTTTGTTGATTGGAGCGCCAATTGTTGTTGTTCGAACCCCGATTGTTGTTCCAATTGTTGTTGTTCCGGTTGTTGTTGTTTCCATTCCAATTGTTATTCCGGTTATTGTTCCGGTTATTGTTGTTGCGGTTGGTGTTATCACCGCCGTTGTTGTTGCCCAAATAGCCAACATCCTTCTCTTGTTGCTTTGGGAAGTTGGTCTTGATAGTCTCCTTCAACTCTTTGATCTCATTGTTGAGGGAGAAAATCTGATTTTGAGCTTCATGTGTGAGCTTTGCTCCTTGCTCCACACGATTTCCCTCCACTTTCCGGTGGGAATACTTCTCTATGACTCTTGCCTGCTTCTCAATGAAGTCCCAAGCGTCATCTTCTCTCATGTCCATGAACGTTCCACATGAGAGGGATTGGAGGTTGAATTGCGTTCCCGCATCCAGCCCTTTGTAGTAAATCTCCAGTAAGGCAAGCTTGGATATGCCATGATGAGGGCAATCCAAGAGCAAATCCTGAAACCTTTCCCAAGATTGAAACAAACTTTCGTTAGGTCTCATAGAAAAAGCATTAATCTTACCTCTAAGTTCCGCCGTTTTGGATGGCGGAAAGAATTTGGTGAGAAACTCTGCGGAGAGGTCTTCCCATGTTTCTAGTTTCCCACTAGGAAGAGCTTGGTACCAAGATAGCGCTTTCCCTTTCAAGGAGAAAAAGAAAGGTTTGAGCTTATAGCTGTTGGTAGTAGCGCTCTTCGGTCTCATCGTCTCCATCATACACTCAAAGTTTTGCAAGTGTTGGTGTGGAGATTCAGCGCTTGTACCGCCAAACTGACTTTGGCGAACAAGAGTGATAACTTGAGGGTTAAAGCTAAACCCTTGTACATCTTCAGCATCAAAATTCACACCTAAGCGGCGTGGTTGTTGTGTCGGATCCATCCGCTGGCCAAGAGTTCTCGGCTCATTATCCACACGTTCGACCCTCGCGTTCCTAGGTGGAATGCGGCGGTTAGCAGCTCCTTGTGGATTGAAAGGATTTATATTGATCGTGGGATCAATCTCTTCTAGCGGAGGCATGGAAGAATCACTATCATCGGTGGATGAGTGGTTTCTTCTTCTAGACCTTGTTCTCCTTCTCGAGGACTTCTTGCCCACCTTATCTTCAAGATCGCTCATTTTTATCTTCATTTGGACGATCATGTCTTGTAGACCGTTAACTTGAGTTTGATGACGATCCATCTCATCCTGGAGGAGAGTCTCATTCCATCGGAGTTGAGCTTCTTTCTCCGCCAACTTTGTTTGAAGATTGTGCTCGTTTTCTTCAGCCATCTTCCTTTCCTTGCGCTTTTGCCTCAAGGTTTTCTCTAGCTCTTGATCAAGAGGTAAGAGATCTTTGGTGTTCCTAGACCTGCGCATGCACTCAAAGAAAAATCAAATAACGAGAGCAAGCTCCCAAGCTTGACAACCGGCTACCGGATTCGGACGAAGCCAAATCCCCGGCAACGGCGCCAAAAACTTGTTCGCCCCTAGAGGTGTGTGCAAATAAGCTTTAAATTTATAAAACTAGAATCAAGCAAGCAAACCCGCAGTGTACGGATCGACGTAGATTAGCAAGAATTCCAGAGTATCGAACACAGGGATTTGGGTAGAACGAACTCGATCGCAGGTTATCAAGCAAGTGAATATGGGAGTTTGCAAATTATCGGGAAAACAACAATCCTAAAGATCCAAGTATCCAGCTGTGGCAATCGATTCAAGATATACTAATGATATAAAGACAGAGTCGAGATATGCAAGGGTATACTAATGTAAGGTAATCGTACGGTTGAGGTTCCAAAAACCTTATGTAATTCACCTAAAAGACACTCCCTATACAGGTTGTTGAGGCTCAATATAGAAAGATTCTAAAGGCAAGGATTAGTATCAAATACCCAAACTTATAATCTAAAGATCAAGACTAACTTATCCGATTGAGGTTGTTGAGGCTCACAATCGAGGTAGAGGTTGTTGAGGCTTCACTACCACCTAGAAAAGACAAGTCTAAACTAAGTTAAAGCAAATCTTTAACTTTGGATTAAAGTAAAAGCAGGCTCGTAGACTTAAGGAAAATCACGGTTAGTTCTTGAGATTCCACGGTCGTGGAACTCAAGAACAGCCCGTGATTTAGGGTTGTCGGCGATAATTCTCTAACTCTCAGGGTCTAATCTGTTTACGATCGATCTATCATCATCTAAGCCACAACTATCAACCCTTCACCTTAGAATTGTTAAGGGTTTTTAGCCAATAACTGTCATATTGATATTGATTCAAGAATTAAAAGATAAAAGATGAAAACTTTCAAGAACTATCAATAATCTTCAAGTGAATCTCAGAATCACAATCAAGAACAAGTGTTTACCTAAAGATTCAAAACGGACCAAGCAATCACAATCTTTAGGAAAGAAGAGAAACGGGATGTCAATCCGATTCTGAATCAAACCTAAACAAGAAGAGAGATCTTCTTGCAAAATCCTCCAAGAACTTCGACCTTCCACAAACACGAAGATCACAAACAGCAACTCTTCAATATGAACTTTGATCTTCAATGAGATCTCCAAATTACCTCCAAGATGAGGGTTTTTGCGTTTTGCCGCTAAGCGAGGGTTGAAAGGTCGTAAGCGAGGTGACGGAATCTTGCCTCATCCGTCTATTTTATAATGCAGGGCAAAATGTCGGCCCGGCCCAATCTTCAAAAGATCGTGGCTTCGAAACATGGCGAAAAGATTCGCCAAAATCACGGTCGTGGAATCTTTTCACGACCGTAATTTAGGGCGTGGAAACTACTACGGTTAGTTCCACGGCCGTAATATCCCCTGGAATGAACATCGAATTCTGACTTGGTTTCCACGGCCGTAATTTAGGGTAAGAGCGTGGTTTTTGGCCTTCATTCGTGCATTCCTCAATCTAAGACTCCAAATTGCTTCCAAAAAGTGTCTTCGATCTATGGACATATCAACTCAACTCTCCTTTGCTCGATTCCGTTCGGAAATAGCTCCAAATCACCTATAATCAACATAGAACTCGTGTAGACATCCATATCGACAATATAGGCAATACTAGCTCACATATGCACAAAGCTCAATCAAAGACTATCAATATGAATCAAATACGATTAGAAAACGTGCCTAAAATATCACAATATTTCATGCTAACAAATAACCCCATACTTAGCACTTGCTTGTCCCTAAGCAAGGTCTTTCAAAAAGTTTTAAACAAGGGTTAGGATGAAATATGTGTACCTTCTTTTGGATGGAAGTGACTTCTAAAGAATAGATCATTCTCAAACCTTGCTTCAATCGTTTTTCAAACTTTCACACACTTGATTAGAGAGTAAAAGGCAAAGAAAACTCATGAATCAATTTAACTTCCAAACAAGCATTATAACCTTCAAATATTATCAAAATCAATCATAAGAACTTCAATTTAGATCACCAAGCCATATAACATTCTTTTGATCTTAAGGACTTTCAAAGAAAAGGTCTAGAGTATGGAAGGGAAGGGAAAACTTTAAGGGAGAGTGGTGCATAAATCCGGGAAAGTGGACAACTACCTTCTTCTTCTTTTGCGGTTTCCGCAACACTTCACTTAGAGCTTTGCTCTCTTCTTTTTCGACTTTACTTTTGGAGTTATGGATAGAGGTGCACAAAAACCGAAGCCTAGGAGATTGGCGTTTCTCAAAATTGCAAGAGATGCCTCAAACCCTTAGCGCACATACCATAATCCGCTAGGAATATCGCTCAATCCGACTTTGGCAAGACACAAACACCCGGCTATGTGAATGGTGCCGAGTTACTCATCGTCATGATTGACTTCCCCAAACTTATAATTTCTTTCTATTCGATTGATTGCAAATAATTGCTCTCATGGCCCTCCCACATCAAACATGCCTTTTTCTCATTCACTTCTCCAAATTCCCGGATAGGTAAGGGAGGCTAATATTTCAATGAGGAGCTAGATGATCAAAGAAAGAAGAAAGAAAGTATCGAATTGCCTTAATCATTTCAACAAGAAGTATAGGAACTTATAATGTGATTTCAACTTCAATCTTTCAACATGATTTAGGTAACGTTTTCACATTATAAAGTTTGCAAAAGAGGTAAAATTCATTCATTCAAATTCTTTTCAATTTACAATCCTTTTAAGCATGCAATTGTCATCAAACTCAATTCACAAGTAGTGATTATCATGGAAATCATCTCAATTCATTAGAAGCACAAAATTTTCAAAATTTTTCAATTTTTATGGGTTTTTCAAGTTACTTTTCATGCAATGCAAGAATGAAACGTGTAACATATAATGAACATGCAATGATAGTCTCGTAATGGAAGCAACATATAGAGTAGAGTTATTACAAACATTTAATACATCCCACCCCATACTTAGGGCGAACATTGTCCCTAATGTTCACAAGAAGAGAAGGAAATAACCTTTTTTTTCGGATTGAAAAATCCAAAATGCGGGTTTGTTGATCGTTTTCCACTCGATTTGTTGCTTGAATCTTGTTCGTGGTTGGATTTGCTGCAGTTTAGGACGAAGAATCGTTGAAAACGATTAGAAAATGAAGAATTTGGAGAGGGTTCGTGTTTTCGGTATCTAGGTCGTGGAATTGGGGAAGGATTGTGGTGTTTTTGTGACGAAGTGTGGCTTTTGTACTCGCAGGCAAAATTTCAAAAATCACGGTCTGTCGGGGCATTCCACGGCCGTGGAAATGTACGGACCCGTGGTTTTGGTGATTTTTCACAGGCTTTTGAGAATTACGGCCACTGTAGCTGTGACGACCGTGATTTAGACCGTGGAACCCTCTGTAAAGCTTCAAAGTCCAAATTTCGTCGCTTTTCTTTGACATTATCCCTCCTTTCTCCTTTTCCATCATTCCTACAACCAAAAACACGAACATACCGGAAGAAATCGAGGCGAAACAAAGCGAAAACGTCTATTCTAAACTAATCTATGAATCGAAAACAAAAACGAGAATGCAATACCTTGGGTTGCCTCCCAAGAAGCGCTTTGTTTAAGGTCCGTAGCTAGACCAATCTCGCACTTATTCGAGTGCGGTAGGTGCAAACTCCTCAGCTTGGAGTTCCGGCGAGTACTTCTTGAGTCGTTGGCCGTTCACCTTAAAACTTCCACTAGCTTCACCCCATACTTCAACTGCACCATGGGGGAAAATACGTTAATTAGAAAAGGTCCAGTCCAACGAGATTTTAACTTACCTGGAAAGAGGCGAAGTCTCGAATTGAAGAGGAGAACTTGATCTCCTTCTTGGAAGTCCTTTGGAATGATATGCTTATCATGCCAACGCTTTGCTCTTTCCTTGTAGATCTTAGCGTTTTCATAGGCGTTCAAACGGAGTTCATCCAGCTCGTTGATGTCTAGGAGACGCTTCTCTCCCGCTTCCTTCATGCCGAAATTCAGCCATTTGATAGCCCAAAACGCTTTGTGCTCTAGCTCTACCGGCAAATGACAAGACTTCCCATACACAAGGTTGTATGGTGTGGTTCCTATGGGAGTCTTGTATGCAGTCCGGTATGCCCATAATGCATCATCTAGTTTCAAGGACCAATCCTTCCTAGTCTTTGAAACCGTCTTCTCTAGAATTCCCTTGATCTCCCTATTTGAGATCTCAACTTGTCCACTCGTTTGTGGATGGTAAGGGGTGGCGATCTTGTGAGTAACCCCATACTTGGTTAGAAGAGCTTCAAAGCGACGGGCTATGAAGTGAGAACCTCCATCACTAATGATCGTCCTTGGCGTCCCGAATCGCGGAAAGATGGTCTTGTTGAAGAACTTGACCACCACCATGGCATCATTTGTGGGAGAGGCAATTGCTTCGACCCATCTAGAGACGTAATCTACCGCCAATAGTATGTATTGGTTTCCACAAGAAGAAGGGAATGGTCCCATGAAATCGACTCCCCAAACGTCGAAAATCTCCACCTCCTGGATGTTGTTGAGGGGCATCTCGTTCCTCCTAGAGATATTGCCTGTTCTTTGACAAGCATCGCAACAAGAAACAAAGGATTGCACATCTTTAAATAAAGTAGGCCAATAGAATCCAGATTGCAATACCTTTGCGCTAGTTTTGTTCGAACTAGCGTGTCCTCCACAAGGTAGTGAATGACAATGACGGATGACACTTTGCATCTCATCTTCCGGCACACATCGCCGGATGATGCCATCCGGACCTCTCTTGAAGAGGAGAGGCTCGTTCCAATGGTATTCTCGGACGTCCCTGAAGAACTTCTTCCTTTGTGCGTATGACAGTCCGGGTGGTATCTCCTGGCAAACCAAATAGTTAACGAAGTCAGCAAACCATGGTTCGTTACCTTTGGAGATTACCTTGATGCACTCCTCTATGATATGTAGGTGTTCGTCCGGGAAGGAGTCATCAATGGGTAAATGGTCGTCCTCTAGATGTGTTAGACGACTCAAATGATCCGCAACAGAATTTTCTGAGCCTTTCTTGTCGCGGATCTCAAGATCGAATTCTTGTAGGAGAAGAATCCATCTAATTAGCCTTGGCTTCGCGTCTTTTTTTGCAAGGAGGTACCGGATCGCAGCATGATCCGTGTAGATAATCACCTTTGCACCTACAAGATAAGAGCGAAACTTGTCAATAGCGTAGACAATGGCTAGAAACTCTTTTTCCGTAGTGGCGTAGTTGAGCTGGGCTTCGTCTAGCGTCTTGCTAGCATAGTATATGGCGTGGGTTCGTCCTTCCTTTCGTTGCCCAAGAACAGCTCCAATGGCTACGTCACTAGCATCACACATAATCTCGAAAGGGAGAGTCCAATCCGGGGGTTGGATAATGGGTGCTGAAATTAGAGCTTGCCGAATGGTGTTGAACGCGTCTAGACATTCCTGTGAAAACTCAAAAACCGCATCCTTCATCAATAGATTAGTGAGAGGTTTTGATATCTTAGAAAAGTCCAGAATGAAACGTCTATAAAATCCAGCATGTCCTAGGAAACTTCTTATTCCCTTCACCGAAATTGGGGGAGGAAGTTTCTCTATGGTCTCTATTTTAGCTTTGTCTACCTCTATCCCTCTACTAGAGACTAAGTGACCTAACACGATTCCTTCCTTAACCATGAATTGACACTTCTCCCAATTAAGAACTAGGTTAGTGTCTTCACATCTTTGCAAAACAAGAGAAAGGTTAGAAAGACAATCGTTAAAAGAGGAACCGTAAACGGAGAAGTCGTCCATGAAGACTTCCATGATTTCCTCTACATATTCGGAGAAGATGGCCATCATGCACCGTTGAAAGGTGGCTGGGGCGTTGCAAAGCCCGAACGGCATTCTCCTATAAGCGAACGTACCCCAAGGGCACGTGAATGTGGTCTTCTCTTGATCATCCGGATGTATCGGGATCTGGAAGAAACCACTATAGCCGTCAAGGTAGCAAATGTATGAATATTGTGCTAACCTTTCAAGCATTTGATCGATGAATGGCAATGGAAAGTGATCCTTCCGCGTTGCATTGTTGAGCTTGCGGTAGTCTATGCACATTCGCCATCCAGTTACAGTTTGGGTAGGAATGAGTTCGTTGTTCTTATTGGTGATGACTGTCATTCCTCCCTTCTTCGGAACTACTTGAACTGGGCTCACCCACTTGCTATCGGAGATAGGATAGATGATACCTGCATCAAGAAGTTTAAGAATTTCCTTCTTGACAACCTCCTTCATGGTCGGATTCAACCGCCTTTGAGGTTGTCTTGAAGTTCTAAAGTCCTCCTCCATTAGTATCTTATGCATGCATAGGGAGGGTTTAATTCCTACTAAGTCCTCAATAGTATAGCCTATGGCTTTTCTATGTTTCCTAAGGACAATCATGAGCTGTTCATGTTCATCTATGCTTAATTCGGAACTAACGATAACCGGGAAGGTGGAATTAGATCCAAGAAAAGCGTACCTTAGATGAGTAGGAAGTGGTTTGAGTTCCAATGATCCTTGAGGAGCTTCCGATGTTTCCTTAGAAGTTTCTAATGAGGTTGGATGGTTTGGAGAAGAATTAGAAGAAGTTGAAGAAGTATGCCGATCACCATCTTCCACGGCCAAAATTACGGTCTCCTCTGGAGTTCCACGGCCGTAATATCCTCTGGAATGGAGGTTGATTTTGGTCGTGGAATCCACGGTCGTGGAATACAGAGTATGACCGTGGATTCGAATATTTTCAGCCTCATCGTGGAGTTTCTCAAACTCCACTTCATACATCTCTTCTTGTGCTCCTAAGGCTTTAATTTCCTCTTTGCACTCTTCCTCTTCTCCTACATCGGTTAGACTCATAGTAATAACCTTTTGCAAAGGATCGTTAAAGAGAATTGCACTTACCTCTTCCCTAGATAAACCTTCTTCGTCTTGGACATTGTAAATATCCTCATCAAAGATTGGCTCCTTCACTAGAGTGGAAAGAACGAATTCTACTTTCTCTTCCCTAATATCAAAAGCGAGCCTCCCATTCTTGCAATCAACCATGCAGCCAGAAGTTGCAAGAAACGGCCTTCCGAGTATGATCGGGACCGGACTATCCGCAGGAATGTCAAGCACGACAAAATCAATGGGAACAAAGAACTTGCCTAGCTTGACTGGGACGTCTTCTACAATGCCGACGGGGCGAGTAATGGATCGATCCGCCATGTATAACGTCATCTTCACCGGTTTAGGGTCGCCTAAACCGATCTTCCTGCACAATGCAAGTGGTATGATGCTCACACTTGCTCCCAAGTCACATAAAGCGTCATATGTGACCTCTCCCACTCCAATGGGAATGCAAAATGACCCCGGATCTTTTAGCTTTGGGGGCATTTTCTCCTTCATAGTCTTGATGAGATCCGAAGAATCCGAACTCATCTTGACTTCACCAAAATCTTCTAGCTTCCTCTTGTTAGAGAGGAGCTCCTTCAAGAACTTGCCATAAGCCGGCATACCTACAATGGCATCAATGAAAGGTATATTAATATGCAGCTTGCTCATGAGTTCTATAAACTTACCAAATTGTTTATCTAGGCGCGCTCGCGCTCTAGATTGAGGGAACGGTAGGGGAGGTTTGAAAGCTGGAGGAGGAACATAGACGTCTTCCTTCTCCTTCCCCTTTTCTTTGCCCTTCTCTACGGGGACTTCAACGAACGTAGGCTGCGGATCGGTGGTAGTCATTCCGCTCCTAGTTGTAATCGCCATTACCCTTCCTTTAGGGTTGTCCTCCGTTTTTCCTGGAAGTTTCCCTTGATTTCTAGGAACTTCCTCCGCATGGTTGAACATTTGGTTTTCCAAAACCTTTTGAGCTTTGTCAACCTTAGAAATTTGATCATCAACCTTGATGATGCGGTTCTCCAACCCTTGAAGCTTTCCCAAGATTGTTTCCAACATAGGATCCGGCTTCTCCTTTCCCGTATTGTTTCCTCCATTTGATGATTGCCCCTGGCTTTTCAAAGGAGTAGAGGAAGAAGAGGGTGGAGTTAGTGAATTGGAATTGGAAGGATAGGAGTTACCGGAATTTTGTTGATTGGAGCGCCAATTGTTGTTGTTCGAACCCCGATTGTTGTTCCAATTGTTGTTGTTCCGGTTGTTGTTGTTTCCATTCCAATTGTTATTCCGGTTATTGTTCCGGTTATTGTTGTTGCGGTTGGTGTTATCACCGCCGTTGTTGTTGCCCAAATAGCCAACATCCTTCTCTTGTTGCTTTGGGAAGTTGGTCTTGATAGTCTCCTTCAACTCTTTGATCTCATTGTTGAGGGAGAAAATCTGATTTTGAGCTTCATGTGTGAGCTTTGCTCCTTGCTCCACACGATTTCCCTCCACTTTCCGGTGGGAATACTTCTCTATGACTCTTGCCTGCTTCTCAATGAAGTCCCAAGCGTCATCTTCTCTCATGTCCATGAACGTTCCACATGAGAGGGATTGGAGGTTGAATTGCGTTCCCGCATCCAGCCCTTTGTAGTAAATCTCCAGTAAGGCAAGCTTGGATATGCCATGATGAGGGCAATCCAAGAGCAAATCCTGAAACCTTTCCCAAGATTGAAACAAACTTTCGTTAGGTCTCATAGAAAAAGCATTAATCTTACCTCTAAGTTCCGCCGTTTTGGATGGCGGAAAGAATTTGGTGAGAAACTCTGCGGAGAGGTCTTCCCATGTTTCTAGTTTCCCACTAGGAAGAGCTTGGTACCAAGATAGCGCTTTCCCTTTCAAGGAGAAAAAGAAAGGTTTGAGCTTATAGCTGTTGGTAGTAGCGCTCTTCGGTCTCATCGTCTCCATCATACACTCAAAGTTTTGCAAGTGTTGGTGTGGAGATTCAGCGCTTGTACCGCCAAACTGACTTTGGCGAACAAGAGTGATAACTTGAGGGTTAAAGCTAAACCCTTGTACATCTTCAGCATCAAAATTCACACCTAAGCGGCGTGGTTGTTGTGTCGGATCCATCCGCTGGCCAAGAGTTCTCGGCTCATTATCCACACGTTCGACCCTCGCGTTCCTAGGTGGAATGCGGCGGTTAGCAGCTCCTTGTGGATTGAAAGGATTTATATTGATCGTGGGATCAATCTCTTCTAGCGGAGGCATGGAAGAATCACTATCATCGGTGGATGAGTGGTTTCTTCTTCTAGACCTTGTTCTCCTTCTCGAGGACTTCTTGCCCACCTTATCTTCAAGATCGCTCATTTTTATCTTCATTTGGACGATCATGTCTTGTAGACCGTTAACTTGAGTTTGATGACGATCCATCTCATCCTGGAGGAGAGTCTCATTCCATCGGAGTTGAGCTTCTTTCTCCGCCAACTTTGTTTGAAGATTGTGCTCGTTTTCTTCAGCCATCTTCCTTTCCTTGCGCTTTTGCCTCAAGGTTTTCTCTAGCTCTTGATCAAGAGGTAAGAGATCTTTGGTGTTCCTAGACCTGCGCATGCACTCAAAGAAAAATCAAATAACGAGAGCAAGCTCCCAAGCTTGACAACCGGCTACCGGATTCGGACGAAGCCAAATCCCCGGCAACGGCGCCAAAAACTTGTTCGCCCCTAGAGGTGTGTGCAAATAAGCTTTAAATTTATAAAACTAGAATCAAGCAAGCAAACCCGCAGTGTACGGATCGACGTAGATTAGCAAGAATTCCAGAGTATCGAACACAGGGATTTGGGTGGAACGAACTCGATCGCAGGTTATCAAGCAAGTGAATATGGGAGTTTGCAAATTATCGGGAAAACAACAATCCTAAAGATCCAAGTATCCAGCTGTGGCAATCGATTCAAGATATACTAATGATATAAAGACAGAGTCGAGATATGCAAGGGTATACTAATGTAAGGTAATCGTACGGTTGAGGTTCCAAAAACCTTATGTAATTCACCTAAAAGACACTCCCTATACAGGTTGTTGAGGCTCAATATAGAAAGATTCTAAAGGCAAGGATTAGTATCAAATACCCAAACTTATAATCTAAAGATCAAGACTAACTTATCCGATTGAGGTTGTTGAGGCTCACAATCGAGGTAGAGGTTGTTGAGGCTTCACTACCACCTAGAAAAGACAAGTCTAAACTAAGTTAAAGCAAATCTTTAACTTTGGATTAAAGTAAAAGCAGGCTCGTAGACTTAAGGAAAATCACGGTTAGTTCTTGAGATTCCACGGTCGTGGAACTCAAGAACAGCCCGTGATTTAGGGTTGTCGGCGATAATTCTCTAACTCTCAGGGTCTAATCTGTTTACGATCGATCTATCATCATCTAAGCCACAACTATCAACCCTTCACCTTAGAATTGTTAAGGGTTTTTAGCCAATAACTGTCATATTGATATTGATTCAAGAATTAAAAGATAAAAGATGAAAACTTTCAAGAACTATCAATAATCTTCAAGTGAATCTCAGAATCACAATCAAGAACAAGTGTTTACCTAAAGATTCAAAACGGACCAAGCAATCACAATCTTTAGGAAAGAAGAGAAACGGGATGTCAATCCGATTCTGAATCAAACCTAAACAAGAAGAGAGATCTTCTTGCAAAATCCTCCAAGAACTTCGACCTTCCACAAACACGAAGATCACAAACAGCAACTCTTCAATATGAACTTTGATCTTCAATGAGATCTCCAAATTACCTCCAAGATGAGGGTTTTTGCGTTTTGCCGCTAAGCGAGGGTTGAAAGGTCGTAAGCGAGGTGACGGAATCTTGCCTCATCCGTCTATTTTATAATGCAGGGCAAAATGTCGGCCCGGCCCAATCTTCAAAAGATCGTGGCTTCGAAACATGGCGAAAAGATTCGCCAAAATCACGGTCGTGGAATCTTTTCACGACCGTAATTTAGGGCGTGGAAACTACTACGGTTAGTTCCACGGCCGTAATATCCCCTGGAATGAACATCGAATTCTGACTTGGTTTCCACGGCCGTAATTTAGGGTAAGAGCGTGGTTTTTGGCCTTCATTCGTGCATTCCTCAATCTAAGACTCCAAATTGCTTCCAAAAAGTGTCTTCGATCTATGGACATATCAACTCAACTCTCCTTTGCTCGATTCCGTTCGGAAATAGCTCCAAATCACCTATAATCAACATAGAACTCGTGTAGACATCCATATCGACAATATAGGCAATACTAGCTCACATATGCACAAAGCTCAATCAAAGACTATCAATATGAATCAAATACGATTAGAAAACGTGCCTAAAATATCACAATATTTCATGCTAACAAATAACCCCATACTTAGCACTTGCTTGTCCCTAAGCAAGGTCTTTCAAAAAGTTTTAAACAAGGGTTAGGATGAAATATGTGTACCTTCTTTTGGATGGAAGTGACTTCTAAAGAATAGATCATTCTCAAACCTTGCTTCAATCGTTTTTCAAACTTTCACACACTTGATTAGAGAGTAAAAGGCAAAGAAAACTCATGAATCAATTTAACTTCCAAACAAGCATTATAACCTTCAAATATTATCAAAATCAATCATAAGAACTTCAATTTAGATCACCAAGCCATATAACATTCTTTTGATCTTAAGGACTTTCAAAGAAAAGGTCTAGAGTATGGAAGGGAAGGGAAAACTTTAAGGGAGAGTGGTGCATAAATCCGGGAAAGTGGACAACTACCTTCTTCTTCTTTTGCGGTTTCCGCAACACTTCACTTAGAGCTTTGCTCTCTTCTTTTTCGACTTTACTTTTGGAGTTATGGATAGAGGTGCACAAAAACCGAAGCCTAGGAGATTGGCGTTTCTCAAAATTGCAAGAGATGCCTCAAACCCTTAGCGCACATACCATAATCCGCTAGGAATATCGCTCAATCCGACTTTGGCAAGACACAAACACCCGGCTATGTGAATGGTGCCGAGTTACTCATCGTCATGATTGACTTCCCCAAACTTATAATTTCTTTCTATTCGATTGATTGCAAATAATTGCTCTCATGGCCCTCCCACATCAAACATGCCTTTTTCTCATTCACTTCTCCAAATTCCCGGATAGGTAAGGGAGGCTAATATTTCAATGAGGAGCTAGATGATCAAAGAAAGAAGAAAGAAAGTATCGAATTGCCTTAATCATTTCAACAAGAAGTATAGGAACTTATAATGTGATTTCAACTTCAATCTTTCAACATGATTTAGGTAACGTTTTCACATTATAAAGTTTGCAAAAGAGGTAAAATTCATTCATTCAAATTCTTTTCAATTTACAATCCTTTTAAGCATGCAATTGTCATCAAACTCAATTCACAAGTAGTGATTATCATGGAAATCATCTCAATTCATTAGAAGCACAAAATTTTCAAAATTTTTCAATTTTTATGGGTTTTTCAAGTCACTTTTCATGCAATGCAAGAATGAAACGTGTAACATATAATGAACATGCAATGATAGTCTCGTAATGGAAGCAACATATAGAGTAGAGTTATTACAAACATTTAATACATCCCACCCCATACTTAGGGCGAACATTGTCCCTAATGTTCACAAGAAGAGAAGGAAATAACCTTTTTTTTTCGGATTGAAAAATCCAAAATGCGGGTTTGTTGATCGTTTTCCACTCGATTTGTTGCTTGAATCTTGTTCGTGGTTGGATTTGCTGCAGTTTAGGACGAAGAATCGTTGAAAACGATTAGAAAATGAAGAATTTGGAGAGGGTTCGTGTTTTCGGTATCTAGGTCGTGGAATTGGGGAAGGATTGTGGTGTTTTTGTGACGAAGTGTGGCTTTTGTACTCGCAGGCAAAATTTCAAAAATCACGGTCTGTCGGGGCATTCCACGGCCGTGGAAATGTACGGACCCGTGGTTTTGGTGATTTTTCACAGGCTTTTGAGAATTACGGCCACTGTAGCTGTGACGACCGTGATTTAGACCGTGGAACCCTCTGTAAAGCTTCAAAGTCCAAATTTCGTCGCTTTTCTTTGACATTATCCCTCCTTTCTCCTTTTCCATCATTCCTACAACCAAAAACACGAACATACCGGAAGAAATCGAGGCGAAACAAAGCGAAAACGTCTATTCTAAACTAATCTATGAATCGAAAACAAAAACGAGAATGCAATACCTTGGGTTGCCTCCCAAGAAGCGCTTTGTTTAAGGTCCGTAGCTAGACCAATCTCGCACTTATTCGAGTGCGGTAGGTGCAAACTCCTCAGCTTGGAGTTCCGGCGAGTACTTCTTGAGTCGTTGGCCGTTCACCTTAAAACTTCCACTAGCTTCACCCCATACTTCAACTGCACCATGGGGGAAAATACGTTAATTAGAAAAGGTCCAGTCCAACGAGATTTTAACTTACCTGGAAAGAGGCGAAGTCTCGAATTGAAGAGGAGAACTTGATCTCCTTCTTGGAAGTCCTTTGGAATGATATGCTTATCATGCCAACGCTTTGCTCTTTCCTTGTAGATCTTAGCGTTTTCATAGGCGTTCAAACGGAGTTCATCCAGCTCGTTGAGGTCTAGGAGACGCTTCTCTCCCGCTTCCTTCATGCCGAAATTCAGCCATTTGATAGCCCAAAACGCTTTGTGCTCTAGCTCTACCGGCAAATGACAAGACTTCCCATACACAAGGTTGTATGGTGTGGTTCCTATGGGAGTCTTGTATGCAGTCCGGTATGCCCATAATGCATCATCTAGTTTCAAGGACCAATCCTTCCTAGTCTTTGAAACCGTCTTCTCTAGAATTCCCTTGATCTCCCTATTTGAGATCTCAACTTGTCCACTCGTTTGTGGATGGTAAGGGGTGGCGATCTTGTGAGTAACCCCATACTTGGTTAGAAGAGCTTCAAAGCGACGGGCTATGAAGTGAGAACCTCCATCACTAATGATCGTCCTTGGCGTCCCGAATCGCGGAAAGATGGTCTTGTTGAAGAACTTGACCACCACCATGGCATCATTTGTGGGAGAGGCAATTGCTTCGACCCATCTAGAGACGTAATCTACCGCCAATAGTATGTATTGGTTTCCACAAGAAGAAGGGAATGGTCCCATGAAATCGACTCCCCAAACGTCGAAAATCTCCACCTCCTGGATGTTGTTGAGGGGCATCTCGTTCCTCCTAGAGATATTGCCTGTTCTTTGACAAGCATCGCAACAAGAAACAAAGGATTGCACATCTTTAAATAAAGTAGGCCAATAGAATCCAGATTGCAATACCTTTGCGCTAGTTTTGTTCGAACTAGCGTGTCCTCCACAAGGTAGTGAATGACAATGACGGATGACACTTTGCATCTCATCTTCCGGCACACATCGCCGGATGATGCCATCCGGACCTCTCTTGAAGAGGAGAGGCTCGTTCCGCCGTTTTGGATGGCGGAAAGAATTTGGTGAGAAACTCTGCGGAGAGGTCTTCCCATGTTTCTAGTTTCCCACTAGGAAGAGCTTGGTACCAAGATAGCGCTTTCCCTTTCAAGGAGAAAAAGAAAGATTTGAGCTTATAGCTGTTGGTAGTAGCGCTCTTCGGTCTCATCGTCTCCATCATACACTCAAAGTTTTGCAAGTGTTGGTGTGGAGATTCAGCGCTTGTACCGCCAAACTGACTTTGGCGAACAAGAGTGATAACTTGAGGGTTAAAGCTAAACCCTTGTACATCTTCAGCATCAAAATTCACACCTAAGCGGCGTGGTTGTTGTGTCGGATCCATCCGCTGGCCAAGAGTTCTCGGCTCATTATCCACACGTTCGACCCTCGCGTTCCTAGGTGGAATGCGGCGGTTAGCAGCTCCTTGTGGATTGAAAGGATTTATATTGATCGTGGGATCAATCTCTTCTAGCGGAGGCATGGAAGAATCACTATCATCGGTGGATGAGTGGTTTCTTCTTCTAGACCTTGTTCTCCTTCTCGAGGACTTCTTGCCCACCTTATCTTCAAGATCGCTCATTTTTATCTTCATTTGGACGATCATGTCTTGTAGACCGTTAACTTGAGTTTGATGACGATCCATCTCATCCTGGAGGAGAGTCTCATTCCATCGGAGTTGAGCTTCTTTCTCCGCCAACTTTGTTTGAAGATTGTGCTCGTTTTCTTCAGCCATCTTCCTTTCCTTGCGCTTTTGCCTCAAGGTTTTCTCTAGCTCTTGATCAAGAGGTAAGAGATCTTTGGTGTTCCTAGACCTGCGCATGCACTCAAAGAAAAATCAAATAACGAGAGCAAGCTCCCAAGCTTGACAACCGGCTACCGGATTCGGACGAAGCCAAATCCCCGGCAACGGCGCCAAAAACTTGTTCGCCCCTAGAGGTGTGTGCAAATAAGCTTTAAATTTATAAAACTAGAATCAAGCAAGCAAACCCGCAGTGTACGGATCGACGTAGATTAGCAAGAATTCCAGAGTATCGAACACAGGGATTTGGGTGGAACGAACTCGATCGCAGGTTATCAAGCAAGTGAATATGGGAGTTTGCAAATTATCGGGAAAACAACAATCCTAAAGATCCAAGTATCCAGCTGTGGCAATCGATTCAAGATATACTAATGATATAAAGACAGAGTCGAGATATGCAAGGGTATACTAATGTAAGGTAATCGTACGGTTGAGGTTCCAAAAACCTTATGTAATTCACCTAAAAGACACTCCCTATACAGGTTGTTGAGGCTCAATATAGAAAGATTCTAAAGGCAAGGATTAGTATCAAATACCCAAACTTATAATCTAAAGATCAAGACTAACTTATCCGATTGAGGTTGTTGAGGCTCACAATCGAGGTAGAGGTTGTTGAGGCTTCACTACCACCTAGAAAAGACAAGTCTAAACTAAGTTAAAGCAAATCTTTAACTTTGGATTAAAGTAAAAGCAGGCTCGTAGACTTAAGGAAAATCACGGTTAGTTCTTGAGATTCCACGGTCGTGGAACTCAAGAACAGCCCGTGATTTAGGGTTGTCGGCGATAATTCTCTAACTCTCAGGGTCTAATCTGTTTACGATCGATCTATCATCATCTAAGCCACAACTATCAACCCTTCACCTTAGAATTGTTAAGGGTTTTTAGCCAATAACTGTCATATTGATATTGATTCAAGAATTAAAAGATAAAAGATGAAAACTTTCAAGAACTATCAATAGTCTTCAAGTGAATCTCAGAATCACAATCAAGAACAAGTGTTTACCTAAAGATTCAAAACGGACCAAGCAATCACAATCTTTAGGAAAGAAGAGAAACGGGATGTCAATCCGATTCTGAATCAAACCTAAACAAGAAGAGAGATCTTCTTGCAAAATCCTCCAAGAACTTCGACCTTCCACAAACACGAAGATCACAAACAGCAACTCTTCAATATGAACTTTGATCTTCAATGAGATCTCCAAATTACCTCCAAGATGAGGGTTTTTGCGTTTTGCCGCTAAGCGAGGGTTGAAAGGTCGTAAGCGAGGTGACGGAATCTTGCCTCATCCGTCTATTTTATAATGCAGGGCAAAATGTCGGCCCGGCCCAATCTTCAAAAGATCGTGGCTTCGAAACATGGCGAAAAGATTCGCCAAAATCACGGTCGTGGAATCTTTTCACGACCGTAATTTAGGGCGTGGAAACTACTACGGTTAGTTCCACGGCCGTAATATCCCCTGGAATGAACATCGAATTCTGACTTGGTTTCCACGGCCGTAATTTAGGGTAAGAGCGTGGTTTTTGGCCTTCATTCGTGCATTCCTCAATCTAAGACTCCAAATTGCTTCCAAAAAGTGTCTTCGATCTATGGACATATCAACTCAACTCTCCTTTGCTCGATTCCGTTCGGAAATAGCTCCAAATCACCTATAATCAACATAGAACTCGTGTAGACATCCATATCGACAATATAGGCAATACTAGCTCACATATGCACAAAGCTCAATCAAAGACTATCAATATGAATCAAATACGATTAGAAAACGTGCCTAAAATATCACAATATTTCATGCTAACAGCCATCTCCGGAAAATACATGCTTAGAGCATCCAGCAGTTGGGAATGATTTTAGGAATGTTGAAGGAAGGAAGTTGATAGCTTTTATAGCTTTTGTGAAGGGTTTTGTGAGATTCTCTTAGATTCCCTTCTTGTTGATTGTCTTATTGGATTGTGATCCAAGGAACGCTTGTTTGTTTGATAATTTATTCAGTTATTGAATCCTTGTTCTTAAGGTTTTTGTGTTTAATTGTTCACCTTCTTCCCTTATATTTGATTATTGCTTTCATGATGATGATTGGCTAATTTCTTTGTGTGATTCTAGGGTGATTGGCTGAAGATTGTGGGAAAAACAATGATAGAATAATCTTAAATTCCAGTAGGACCCTGAAAGCTCGAGTCTTTATCCTTAACCCTAGAACATCTCGCTCAGTCGATGAACATCTCGGCCGGGGTGGAATTCTTCTGACCGAGGTGACTTTTCTGATCCGAAACTGAGAGTTAAGTGTTAGAGTTTGCCAAATCCTATTCTTATTATACCTTTCCTGGTTCAATGCAAGCTTAGGATGAGACTTACCCGGTAATTCCTTTGTTTGTTTACCCAAGATCATAAGTGTAGGTAATAAAGGTTTATCCTTTATTGGGGTTTGATTTTGCTTTCATTCCATCTTTGTGAGTTAGCCTGAGACTTACCCTGTAAAGGTTGATTCTATTCCCTTAGGTGGTGTGTTGGTTTGAGGTTATAGTTCTTTTCCTTAATTCCTTGAGACTTACCAGGTAATAGGAGTTACGGTTTGGGATTAGTGAGTAGTGAGACTTACCCGGTGATCTATTCCACTTTCGTAACACCTTTCCTTTGAAAAATCCCAGCTTTATCCGCTTTATCTTTAGATCTTGAGTTGGAACCACAACTAGATGCTTTAATCCCTAGAATTGCATATTTCCTTAATTGACTTTTTATCATCTTTGATTGTTTTAATCGCTTTTGTGGTTAGTTGCAATATGGACAACCTATACTTGCTTTGTTTCGCATCCTTGTTTTAAGCTTACCTCTTGGGTTATAAATTTAAAGCTTGCACACACCGTTTTGAGCGAACAAGTTTTTGGCGTTGTTGTCGGGGACTTGGTCTAGACCAAGCCGGTTGCGGTTGTCTTTCGGGGCACTTGCCCCTGTTTCTACTAACAACTCTAATTGAGTGACTTTCGCAGGTTCTTTTTCTTAGGTTTATGCGAAGAACCCGCACTGGGAAAAAAATCGTTCCTTACGCTCCCAAACCAGAAAAGACATACAAAAGACACTTGAAAGAAGCGAAGATGGCCAATCAAGAGAATCGCGATCTTGAGGCCGAATTGAAGGAGGCATTGGAACAACTACGCCTCAGCAAAGAAGAATTGCGACGGGAAAAGGAAGAAACTCGCGCAAGGACGGAAGCAATCGAAGCAGATATGGCGACTTTACGGGACCAATATCTACCTCGACCAGCTCTAGTTCCTCGACCGAGGCAGGACCCAGCTCCAGCTGCCACGACCGAGATACTTCCACTTCGGATGCCAATCCAAGATGCTCTTTTTGCAGGTATTCCACAGACCCTAGGGCAAAGGATGGACCCCAATCAGCAACTGAGGCGTCCAGGAGTCAACCTAGGTGATCCAGCAGACCATGATTATGAGCTTCGCCCGCAAGTTCTTTCCATGATTATGAGCTTCGCCCGCAAGTTCTTTCCATGATTCGCCAATCCAGCGGACCATGATTAGTGAGTAGTGAGACTTACCTGGTGATCTATTCCACTTTAGTAACACCTTCCCTTTGCAAAATCTCAGCTTTGTCCGCTTTATCTTTAGATCTTGAGTTGGAACCACAACTAGATGCTTTAATCCCCAGAATTGCATATTTCCTTAATTGATTTTGTATAATCTTTTATTGTTTTAATCGCTTTTGTGGTTAGTTGCAATATTGACAACCTATACTTGCTTTGTTTCACCAAGTCCTTGAGATCGACACCCCGGAATTTCTTGCTTTTACTACGATTGACCCGTACACTGCGAGTTCGCATCCTTGTTTTAAACTTACGTCTTGGGTTATAAATTTAAAGCTTGCACACGCCATTTGGGTTAAGCAGGTCCCAAAATATAGTCCTTCTCTTCAATTCAAGGTTGCGGCTCTTCCCCGGAAAGCTAAAGTCAAGATGGACGGGTCCTTATGTGGTGAGGAAGGTCTTCCCCCATGGAGCGGTTGAGATAGGTGGGGAGCTTTGTTGAGATTTTAAGGTGAATGGGCACCGTTTGAAGAAGTATATCCCGGAAGCTCCGGTGAACATGATTGCCCCACTCACCTTGAGTGAAACACCCCCGAAGTTGGTCAAGCTAATGACCTTAAAGAAGCGCTTAATGGGAGGCAACCCATTGGTACATATCTTTCCCTTTTAGTTGTTTTTTGTTTTCATTTTCGATTTCTGGTTTTGTTTTTGTTTTAGTGTGTTTGTGTGTGTTTGGTGTTTGTGTGCTAGAGTCTAGGAAACATGGAAGTCTTGCAAAGCATGGAGATGACGATGATGATGATCCCGCATCAAACGTGGGTGGAGCGGACGTGGAACTTGGACGGCTTGCGATGATTAGCGCGGGTCCCGGCACCATAATGAACATTAAGAGCTCTCTACCACCTTCGATTGATCATCCACTATCATTCCACATGAGTGAACCAAAATACCGAAAACACCATTTTTACATTGTGAGGACTCTCTTTCACTTCTTTATTTAATTTTCATATTGGGGACAATGTGTTTTTAAGTATAGGGTGAGGTTTTTATAATCATTTGGATGATTACATCTAGGATAGTTACATATTGTCACATGTTTCATTAGCTTTTGCTTTGTACATATATATTTCAAAAATTCCAAAAAATCAGAAAATTTAAAAAATTTTTGTGCTTCCTAGTTTGGATATGACCCTTATGATGAGATTGTTTTGTGAATTGGCTATGGATGGCCTTGTGTGTTGAATGGATCTATGCATACGTGGACTTGAAATACTTCTCTTGAATCCTATATATGAATTGTGATTATGATGCTTGCGTTGATTGGATTGAGAATTGATGGTCGAAATTACATGCTAGTTCTTGCACATTATTTAGGAATGATTAAGGCAAATTCATCTCTCTTCTTCTCATCTTGATCATGTTGTTTGAGCACCTCACTTGATTAAAAATTTGACCTCTTTTGACCCATCCGAGAATAAGAGCATGCTAGTGTGTTGAGTGTGTGAAAAGCAAGTGTGGGGTGAAGTTGTTGATGAATGAATGTTGTGAATGAAGTGCTGAATTTGTTGTGAAAAGTGTAAAAAAATAGGTTTGGGGACTTTGGTTTTGATGACGAGTAACTCGGCACCATTCACATAATCGGGTGTTTGTGCCTTGCCAAAGTCGGATAAATCGAATGTCCTAACGAGCCTTGGTATGTGTGCCCGGTGTGAGGCACCTCGAAAAAATCCCGAGGTCCGCTAATCACCAAGGTTTCAGCTTTTGTACACTAATGCCATTATCTCAAAAATAAGTGAAAGAAAAAGAAAATCAAAAAGAAAAGATGGAGAAAAATATACACTTGTGGGAAAGTTGATCAAAAATGAAATTGTGGAGTTAGTTCCTTTCCCGGATTAGCATCACATGACCTAAAAAAATTCCCACCTATAACAACGTTTCTTGGCCTCTTCTTTCCCAATTCCTTGTGACCTATTTGAATATGTGTATGACTTAGTGATCTAGATTGGATATTCTCATGATCATCTTGACTTCTTGATTTTCACCTTTCATGCATGCTTTTGAGTTAAGTATAATTGTCTTTTCATGCTTTCATTCATTTAATACATGATGGCTTGTCCATTGCCATGAAACATGACTATGAAGGTGATCCAATTTTAGAAGCACAATTCCAAAACTATTTTCTGTTTTTCCGCATTCATAAATCATGCCATCTCATAGCCTATAGTTGGACCTTGCTCGGAGACGAGCAAGTGCTAAGTATGGGGTATTTTGATGATGTGATTTATTACGTTAGTTTAGGCATCCATTTAGATAATTTTTTCCCGTTATTCATGCATGGTTTGGCATTAGTTCATGACGTTTACGCTTAATTCATGCATATTGTCGAGATAGACGTCTACACGGGCTTTTGTCGGTTTTGTAGGTATTTTGGGGAGCTTCTGGACTTAATCGATACATTCGAGGATCATTCCTTGTAAGATCCTAGTTTTTGCATTCACCGCCCCCGCGGTGAAGAGGGCCACCCCTGCGGCTGTGTTAATCCGCCCCTACGGATTTGCGACAGATCGCGCCGATATGTTTTCGTTCATTTTATCTTTCTTCCATAGATAGAATACCCGATATTCTATCTTATGGGCCGGTTTCCTTGTTTTCCTTCTAACCCTAGACGCCCTTTCCGTCTAGCGTTCTAGTCCTCCCTATATATTCTCTTCTTTCTCTCCTTTTTCCCGTTCCTTGCTATCGTCTTCAAACCCTAGAGAGCTCCAGCCGTCCTTTGCTTCCTGCAACTTCGTTAAACGTGTAAGTTCATTCCTTCCTGGTTATTCCTCACGTTCTTACAATGTTGCGTGTCTTCTCCTTCTGTTTTGGTTTCTTCCTTGCGTTCTTTTCTTTTCTTCTTCTCCAAGGATCAAGCATGAGCCTTGATTCTTGTGGAGTGTTCCGTTGTTGACCCTTCGTTGTTCTCAGGCTCCCTAGAGTTGAGTCTTGGCCTGTTGGAACCAAAGGTTCAAGCTTAGGTTGCCTTGTTACGATTTCGGTCGAAGAAGAATCCCGATAGAGCTTTTGTCAGTGCAGCCACCCCTGCGCCTGCACCAGCCGCCCCTGCATGTTGCCGCCACTACGTCTCTTCCCTACCGCCCCTACGGTTTCTTTGCAATAACTCCCGTCTTTGGTGAGTTGCTTCCTTGCTTCTTTTCCTCGTTCCTTTCTTGGTTCATTGTGGTTGTCCCTATCCCCTGAGTTGCTGTAAGACTAAGGTTGAGTCCTTAGCTTGTGGAGATCTCTTAGAGATCGTTGAGCCTAGAAGTTATAGACTTCTAGCACCGTTTCGTTCCTGATCCGTGTTACTTGTCCGTACAGGCTTTCCTTGCTCCTTTCCTGAGGGAAACTGAGCTTTCTCCTGAGTTGTTCCAGAGTGTGTTGATCTTTTGGTTTACCTTCGAGTGAGGTAAGTCCCTTGGACTTCCATAGCTTCATTCCGCATATTAGTTTTATTGGCTTGTTCGTGTTGCTATCATGTTTATAATGAATAACTGGAAATAGGATTCACCCTTTGATAACCTTAATTGGCCCAAGTGTATTATAACCGGGCGGTGACCACTTGTCTAGTTCTACAGGAGACTAGAATGTGCTCTTGCAACCCAGACCCGTAGGTAACGGATAGTACTAATCTCTTCCTATTGGTAGACGGAAGTGGAGGCGAGTTCCGGGAGATTCTCATGTGACAAAAGAAGTTTAATTAGTAATGGATAATCTAAATGAAAGATAATAACCGGTTGATGTGTGAGCATGCTATGTGTTTTCTTTACCCTATGTGTGTTTGTGCCTTTACACTCTTGCTTATACCTAGAATGTTACCTAACGGTTTATACCGTCGTTGTAGATGTTCCACAGGTTCAGGATGCTATTGAGTGATCCGGAAGGTGTGGTCAGCCGGGGTTCCCGTACATTATAGGACGGGTTCGGGTTTATGTTTCGTTTGTTGTTTCCCTTTTGTTTTGATCCCGACTGTGGAGTTTTGTGTTTTTCTTTTGGTTCAAACCTTTGGTTTTATATTGAGTTTTGGTTTTCATTCGTTTGTGCCTTGTTGAAAGATCCGTTTGATGTTACTACTCTGAGGGTCGTGACCCATTGTGCGGTCCTAGCCCGTAGCGCTTCAAGTTCCCAGAACTTGGGGTGTTACAATATGGTATCAGAGGTCTAGGTTGGCAATAATGGTACTCAAAATCCTCTAAAGGTCAGATGGATAAATAAATAGAACCCGCAAGGGGTCTAACGTTTTCAAAAGGGGTTTTTGTTTTTAACCTTTCGGTCTAGGATAGATGTACGGGCGACCACCACTACCTCCGCGGATCTCAGCAATGTAGTTCTTATATGTTGGCCTTTATATGTGCTTTTCTGGGTTTTCTACTTTACCTGTAGCGTGGCCTTATATCTATATATATAGTTTGTTATATATCTATCCTTATAGGAGATGGCGCGTACTAGAGCTACATCTGCTATGGGGCGAATAAAGGGGTCGACCACCACTTCCACCTGCCGTTTGTGGACGATGACGTGCAGGAAGACCTCCACTAGCTAGTGGTCGGGCCAAGCCCCAGTTGCTGATCCGCCTATCACTGAGGCATTCACTGAAGAATTTGCTAAGAGTGTTGTTCCTGAGGCTGGCAATGGGATCGCTGCTAGGTCTGGAGCACAAAGAGCGTCATCAACAGAGTCCGCACGAGTATCTATCGGAACTTCTGCATTTCGCAATTATGTGTAGAGGGTTGAGGAGGCTATCAGGACTGGAGGACCAGCACTAGTGCCGTCAATTCCTGCGAGATCAGCTGAGGTTTTGCAGAGAGTTACACAAGTTGTTGCCCCGCCTGTTGGAGTTGCTGAGGTTGTTAAAGCGCCGGCTGAGGCAAAAGAGCCAAAGCCTGATAGTTGGTTGAAGGCTTTCGACCAACTGAAGGCTCCCGTCTTTGCGGGAAGGACTGGCTTGGAGGTGGAGCAGTGGCTAGGACAGGTGGATTCTGCTATGGAAGTTATCGGTTGCCCTAAGGGATGTCGAGTCAACATAGCACAGACGCTGCTGAAGGATCAGGCTCATTCTTGGTGGAGGACAATTCGCATCAAGGTCACCAGTTATGAGTAGATGAAGACAGTGATCAGGGATCGCTATTGCCCTGCAGCTTTGAGGAGAGACCGTCTTCAGGATTTCCTGGAGGCTGGATTCGAGGATTTGCCTATTGCTGAGATAATCCTCAAGTTTCAAGACGAGTTGGCGTTGCTAGGTCCGTCCGCACCACCGGAGGATCAGCATGTTTACCTTTTCTCTTGGAGGTTGAGAGAATTGGCACGCTCTTATCTTACTGGTTTCCGTTGTGAGTCTTTGACGGACTATCAGGATAGAGCTTCTGCCTATGAGAGAGACCGACTGGGTCAAAGGAGAGCTTCTCAAACAAGAGGTCCTGAGAAGAGACAGAAGACTGAATCAGCCAGTGTTGGAGTTGGAGCACCTAGTTTTGGGTGTAGTCAGACGCCGGGACGTTCTAGTTTCCAACAAAGTTCTGACAGAGGACGGTAGTGTCATAACTGCGGAGTAGCTAGACACATCCGAGCTGACTACAAGAAGCCTGTAGTGACTTGCTTTTCTTGTGGCAAGCCCGGACACAGAGCTGCGTTTTGCCGTCAGGGCAAGGCGCTATCTCAGCAGGGTTCTTCACCTGCCACTGTTGTTGGAGGAGGACAGATATCTCAGTACCAACACCAGCAGCAGAGAGTTTCAGATTCTGCCGCTCCTCATGGTTCCACACCGGGATAGGAGAGAGTTAGAGGACGTGTTGGTGGATCTGCAGACATCATATATGCATAAGCTAGAGTGTACGAGTTGAGGAGTGCGGTAGAGCCAATAGCGCCAGCAGCTACATGTACCATTCACTTTAATGGTTTTCCTGTCAGAGTTGTTTTCGATACTAGGGCTACGCATTCTTTTATATCTTATGCATGTGTAGATAGATTGGCCTTAGTTACTGTAGAGGGTAGACCCTTCTTCATAGGATTACCCGATGGGGGTAAGATACGAGTTACACAAGAGGTTCACGATTGCCCTATTAGATTGGGAGGTCGCGATTGGCCAGCTAACTTCTTCGTCATGTACTTAGTACATGAAGAATTTATTCTGCACATGGATTGGATGGATTGACATCGAGCAGTTTTGGACATCAACAAGAGGATAATGACGGTAACTACAGATGCAGACCATGTTGAGATCTTCGAAGGATGGGATCTCGGGAAGACTGGTACAGTCATCAGTGCAGTTCAAGCAGCGAGACTTATCAATTAGGGATGAGAGGCTTTTTGGTGCTATGCCATGAAGGATAGTACTAGTCCAGCTTTGGAGGAGATTTCAATAGCTTGCGAGTTTGTTGACGTCTTTGGAGAGCCATCAGGTTTACCTCCACAAAGGAGTGTAGATTTTGGCATTGATATAGAGCCCGGTACGAGACCGATCTCTAAGGCTTCTTACCGCATGGCGCCTATCGAGATGCTTGAGTTGAAGAAGCAGCTCAAGGAGTTAGCAAAGAAGGGCTTCATCCGCCCAAGTGTATCTCCTTGGGGCGCACCAGTTCTCTTCGTCAGAAAGAAAGATGGGTCAATGAGGTTGTGTATCAACTACCAAGAGCTGAACAAGGTGACGATCAAGAACAAGTACCCATTGCCCCGTAACGATGATCTTTTGGATCAGCTGCATGGAGCTTTAGTGTTTTCGAGGATCGATATGAGATCAGGATATCACCAGCTGAGGGTGAGAGAGCAGGACGTAGCCAAGACAATGTTTCGGACCAGATATGGACACTACGAGTTTGTAGTGATGTCATTCGGGCTCACGAATGCGCCCGCAGTCTTCATGGAGTTGATGAACAACATCTTCATCGACTTTCTAGACTAGTTTGTAGTTGTCTTCATCGACGACATTCTGGTTTACTCCCGCAGTAGAGAGGAGCATGCATGACACTTGAGGATCATTCTTCATTCTTACAAGATAGAGAGTTCTATGCCAAGCTCTCTAAGTGCGAGTTTTGGATGTCCGAGATAGCATTCCTTGGTCACATCGTTTCAGTTGAAGGGATCAAGGTAGATCCGGTAAAGATTGAGTAAGTAGCTTCCTGGCCGCCACCTAAGAATGTCAAGGAGGTTCGCAACTTCTTAGGATTGGCAGGCTACTACAGGCGTTTTGTTGACGGCTTTTCAGTTATCGCCCGACCGCTCACTTCCTTTCTTCGGAAGTCTACGAGGTTCGTATGGTCCGATTCGTGCCTGTAGAGCTTCGAGGAGCTGAAGAAGAGGTTTACCTCTTCTCCTATCCAAGCCTAGCGAAAGGGCATTGAGGATTTTGTGGTTTACAGCAACGCATCCAAGCTGGGCTTGGGATGTGTTTTGATGCAGAGGGGAAAAGTGATCGCTTATGCATCTTGACAGTTGAAGACGTACGAGGAGAATGACCCTACCCACGATCTTGAGTTCGCTGTTGTTGTTCATGCTTTGAAGATTTGGAGACATTATTTGTACGGAGCCACGTGTCAGATTTTCACAAACCATAAGAGTCTGAATTACATATTCACTCGGCGGGAGTTGAATAACCGCCAACACAGATGGTTAGAGTTGATCAAGGACTTTGATCTTGAGATCTTATAGCACCCGGGAAAGGCTAATGTGGTAGCGGATGCTCACAATAGGAAGACTTCCCGGGAGATGGTGATCGCTAGGCTGACAGCTCAGCCACAGTTACAACGAGATTTGGCATGGCTAGAGATGGATATCTACTTCCCAGATTCCGACAGCCAGTTTTCCACCTTGGAGATAGTACCTGATCTGTTGGCCGAAATCCGACAAAAGCAGGAGAGTTTCCCAGCTTTGACACAGATCCGAGACCGGATGTCTTGAGGAGAGGCACCACAGTTTGCAATTGGTGCTGACGGAGTTTTAAGACGGCAGGAGCATGTTTGTGTACCGTCAGATCTAGAGTTGAGACAAAGGATCCTTCAGGAGGCTCACATTTTACCTTACTCAGTAGACCTTGGTGCGAGTAAGATGTATCAGGATATCAGACGCTCTTACTGGTGGGGAGGTCTGAAGCCAGACGTTACGAGATATGTGGCTCAGTGTGCGGCCTGTCAGCAGGTCAAGATCGAGCATCATTGACTAGGAGGCGAGCTACACCCACTTCCCGTCCCTCAGTGGAAGTGGGAAGACATCTCTATGGATTTTGTGACCGGTTTGAGACCGAGTCGTGGTTTTGATGCTATCTGGGTCATAGTAGATCGACTGACAAAGACCGCACGTTTCATTCCGATCAAGGAAACGTGGCCGGTGAGTTGATTAGCCGAGGAGTTTACGAGACAGATAGTGAGACTTCATGGAGTACCTAGGACCATAGTCTCTGACAGAGACGGACGGTTCACTTTGAGGTTCTGGTAGCAAGTTCATGCCGCCCTATGTACGAGTCTACAGTTCACGACTGCTTATCATCCTCAGACCGATGGTCAGTTTGAGCGGACCATCCAAACATTGGAGGACATGATGAGAGCATGTGTGTTAGATTGGGGACAGGTGTGGCTAGATCACCTTCCCTTAGTGGAGTTTTCGTACAACAACAGTTGGCACGCATCGATGAGGATGGCTCCTTGTGAGGCTTTATATGGACAGAGATGTCGTACACCGCTGTGTTGGGAGGAGCCTAGTAGTGCCAGCGGAGTAGCACCCGAGCAGATTCAGGATGACATGGCTCGAGTAGCAGTGATCCGAGAGCGGATGTTAGCAGCACAGAGTCGACAGAAGTCTTATGCTGATAAGAGGTGCAGACCTCTAGAGTTCAGAGTTGGAGCTCAGGTTTGGTTGAGAGTATCCCCGACACGAGGTGTTAGAGGTTTCGATGTCAAGGGGAAGTTGAGTCCCAGATATGTTGGACCGTTCAAGATTCTTGAGCGAGTTGTAGAGGCAGCATACAGACTTGCGTTGCCACCGAGACTCGAGGGTGTTCATCTAGTTTTCCATGTGTCTCAGGTACGGGAGTACATACTAGACCCAAGACACATCGTCAGTCATGAGGATCTAGTGATCGAGCCAGACCACATGTTCGTAGAGCACCCGGTGGCTGTCTTAGAGCGTAGAATGAGACGCTTGCGTTCGAAGGACATACCGATGATGAAGATACAGTGGTCGATGCGAGGAGCTGACGAGGCAACTTCGGAGACAGAGGATAGTGTCCAGAGGAATTATCCGGAGTTTTACGCCAAGCTTGTTGCACCGTTAGCTTAGTTTGTTGTTTGGTTTTTTCTTTGTTGCCTTGTGAACGCTTTTGTGTGATGTTTTGTGTTACGTGCCCCGAGTGGGAATATATAAGTTCAGTTCTGATCTGTGCGTTGTTGTGACCGTTTGGCTTTTACAAGTTTCGGGACGAAACTTCTTTTGAGGGTGATCTGATGTAAGATCCTAGTTTTTGTCTTCACCACCCCTGCGGTGAAGAGGGGCGCCCCTGCGGCTGTGTTGATCCACCCCTGCGGATTTGTGACAGATCGCGCTGATCTGTTTTCGTTTATTTTATCTTTCTTCCATAGATAAAATACCACATATTCTATCTTATGGGCCGGTTTCCTTGTTTTCCTTCTAAGCCTAGACGCCCTTTCCGTCTAGCGTTCCAGCCCTCCCTATATATTCTCTTCTTTCTCTCCTTTTTCCCGTTCCTTGCTATCGTCTTCAAACCCTAGAGAGCTGCAGCCGTCCTTTGCTTCCTGCAACTTTGCTGAACGTGTAAGTTCATTCCTTCCTGGTTATTCCTCACGTTCTTACAGTGTTGCATGATCCTTGATTCTTGTGAAGTGTTCCGTTGTTGACCCTTCATTGTTCTCAGGCTCTTTGGAGTTGAGTCTTGGCGTGTTGGAACCAAAGTTTCAAGCTTTGGTTGCCTTGTTGCGAGTTCGGTCGAAGAAGAATCTGGACAGAGCTCATGTCAGTGCAGCCGCCCTTGCACCTGCACTAGCCGCCCCTGCATGTTGCCGCCCCTGCGTCTCTGCCCTACCGCCCCTGCGGTTCTCTGCAGTAACTCCCGTATTTTGTGAGTTGCTTCCTTCCTTCTTTTCCTCGTTCCTTGTGGTTGTCCCTTGTCCCTTGAGTTGTTGTAAGAGTAAGGTTGAGTCCTTAGCTTGTTGAGATCTCTTAGAGATCGTTGAGCCTAGAAGTTATAGACTTCTAATGCCGTTTCGTTCCTGATCCGTGTTGCTTGTTCGTACAGGCTTTCCTTGCTCCTTTCCTGAGGGAAACTGAGCTTTCTCCTGAGTCGTACCTAAGTGTTGATCTTTTGGTTTACCTTCGAGTGAAGTAAGTCCCTTGGACTTACTTAGCTTCATTCCGCGTATTAGTTGGTTTGTATTGGCTTGTTCGTGTTGCTATCATGTTTATATTGAATAACTGGAAATAGGATTCACCCTTTGATAACCTTAATTGGCCCAAGTGTATTATAACCGGGCGGTGACCATCTGTCTAGTTCTACAAGAGACTGGAATGTGCTCTTGCAACCCAGACCCGTAGGTAACGGATAATACCGATCTATTTCTATTGGTAGACGGAAGTGGAGGCGAGTTTCGGGAGATTCTCGTGTGACAAAAGAAGTTGAATTAGTAATGGATAACCTTAATGAAAGATAATACCCGGTTGATGTGTGAGCATGCTATGTGTTTTCTTTACCTTATGTGTGTTTGTGCCTTTACACTCTTGCTTATACCTAGATTGTTAGCTAACGGTTTATACCGTCGTTGTAGATGTTCCACAGGTTCAGGATGCTGCTGAGTGATCCGGATGGTGTGGTCAGCCGGAGTTTCCGTACATTATTGGACGGGTTCGGGTTTATGTTTCGTTTGTTGTTTCCCTTTTGTTTTGAACCCGGCTGTGTAGTTTTGTGTTTTTCTTGTGGTTCAAACCTTTGGTTTTATATTGAGTTTTGGTTTTCATTCGTCTGTGCCTTATTGTAAGATCTGTTTGCTGTTGCTACTCTGAGGGTCGGGACCCATTGTGCGGTCCTAGCCCGTAGCGCTTCAAGTTCCCAGAACTTGGGGTGTTACATTCCTCGTGATGGCACACTTCCAGACTCATTAAGGAGCAAGCTAGGAGCAAAGGAGAACACATAGGACCTTGTTGGTGCATGTCTTGCACCAACTTATGGCTTAATGATCCAAAGGGAGTTGTTCATGTAATTCCACGACCCAAAGGCCAGAACCACGTCCGTGGTTTTGGCCGTGGTTTTCTGTGGACAGCTGTGACAGTTGTCTCACTATCTCCTTGCCCGACCCTTGCTCTTGGTGGAGAATATAAGTGGTCCTGCAGGTTGTTGCTAGAGGAATCTCCCACATTCTTTCACACATTATCATTATCCACATTGGGGATTCTTGGAGGAGAAGAAAAAACTCTCATTTTAGAGGAAGAACAACACACCAAGATAGAGATTTAGAGTGAACTTTTGAGTGAGTTTTGAGTGACGTTTGTTGAGAACATTTGAAAGATTGTAAGGAACGTTTTTGGAGCTTTGTTTGAAGGGTTGTAAGTCTTGTTTCATCTTATATTAAGCTAAGACTACTTGTTTCTTTTCATTTTCATTTCATTTACTTGCTATGGAAGCAATGAATGTTTGCTTGTTGAGTTTGAATCTTAAAATGCATGTTGTTGGCTAAATAGTTGTGATTCTAGGGTGATAGAATGATGGTTATGATTTGGATTATGATAGAATAGACTTGAATGTACTCTTGGATGGTTTGCTTGTTCAAATCTTGACCCAGACCCAAAATCACGGCCTGTTCTTGCAGAATCTCGACCGTGGTTCTGTATGATAAGCCCGTGGTTTTCTCTGTTGTGCTTGTACTGATTAATCTGAATGTTAGGATGTTAGATTGTTGAAATCCTAGTGTTTGTTAAGGATAATCTAGCCTAGGGTGACCTAATGCTAGCAAACTAAGTGACGGAAGAGACTTACCCGGTAATTCTCGATCTTAGATACCAAAGATGATGAACTCAAGGTAGTAGTGAGCCTCACAAGCCACTATTGGACTGAGTGTGCTAGGATTGATGCTTAAGACTTTTCTTCCCGAGACTTACCCGGTAAGAAGAGGTTTGACCCCTAGATAGCAATCCAGTTTGTGTAGAGTTCTCAACCTTAGGCTCCTAGAGACTTACCCGGTAATACGACCTTAGGTGCGGGATTAGTGGACCATGAGACCTACCCGGTAATTGATCCCATTTGAGAAACACCCTTTCCCAACATACCGTAGCTTGTCCAAGGTTGATTAGAAGCTTGAGTCCAATGCCACAACCGGAAGTCCTAACCCCTAGAATCCGCTTTTCTCTCTTTGTTTTGCTAGCTTGAGTTGTTACTCTGATAACATTGCATGATTTGTGATCTTTGCTTGATCACCACAAAAAGCAAACCCAAAAATATCATGATTTTCATTTCTTTATTTCCTTCTCTTTTCTTAGACTAGATTTGCACTATCCATGATCACTTGTTTGATTTTATTTCACCTTAGTCTTCGTGTTCGATACTATCCTTGCTACAAAACGACCCATACAATGTGGGCTCGCTAGGAGTTAGGAAATTATATCGAGTTATAAATTGTAAGACTTTTGTGGTATACGTTTCTAGCGTAACACTTGTCACATTTGACTTTCATATCAATATCCGTTGATTGACATAATACATCACAAATTCCTATTTTTTCTTTCAACAATAGTATAATATAACTATATCTACAAACACAATCCCAACATTTGCATAAGAGGAGCCAAGGACACTTTTTATAAAGAGATAATTAGATAAAATGCACCCGAACATAAAAATCCTTAACTAAATAGCATAGGCCTATAATTTATTAACTAAATAGCATCTTTTAATCAATAATACCACATTTGTCTCTATTAACATATCTTAATTTTTTCCAATTTAGTTACAAGAGAATCTAAAAGTTATTAATACAATAATCTAATTTAAGAAGGTAAATTATTCCTAGAATAATTTATCATTATTCATGCTGGAACATAATATTATTGAATTCGATAATTTTATAATATCATCGAAATGTATAATGTTCCATGAAACTAATATGTATACACGAAAGATACAAGAATTGAATATACATTATTTGCATTGAATTGTACAAGTATGTACGGGCCATATATAAGAATCTCACATGTTATTTGCAGAAAAATTGATGATGTATGAATTACATGAATTCCTAAATCTACCATGTTACATGAACTACATAGATTAATATAAGATAATCACAAGGATCTTCAATGTTACAGGAAATTAGTACATGCACAAGAAATGTACATGATTGCAGCTACAAGATTTACATATAACTGTCAAAATTAATGTTAATGTATAATTTTCAAAAAGAAGATTAAATTGTGAGATCCAACTTGTTCGGTTGACATTAGGGTGGGAGGGAGGGAGTGACTACCAACCAGAGATAAAGTCTCCATGACTACATTTGTTTATTAATTTTTTATATATGCTTCTTGTAAGAATTAATAAATTATAAGAAAATACTTATCATTTACATGAATAAGTTACAAGATATTTTGCTTGAAAATTTATTACGTTAATTCAAATTATTAACCATAGTTACAAGATATTTTGATTGAAAATTTATTACGTTAATTCAAATTATTAACCATTAATGATTCAACTTCTACAATTAGAGTGTATTATGATTTAAACGGAAATAATATATACAAAATCTTGTAATTGATTATATGAGGGCAATTTAGTCTAAAATTTTTAAATAATGTCATATTCTAATAAAATTAGCGAGGTGGACAATTACTAAGCAATATTAGTGAGCTAATGCTACATAGCAAACTCACTCATTTGTAAAATCGTAGAATTCTTTCAAAAATCTCAAAACATTCTCAATGCTAGCTCACTCCTATGTAGTAATCCGTCCTAAATACTCACCATCTTCCCTTCTAGGAGTATCCAATATCGCAAATACATTCTTATACTTCAAGCCAATATCTAACATCACATATGTTAATTCCACCTATTAGGAACATTAAATATCAACGAAGACTTGCACTCGATTTTTAAGTTTTCAACTTCCTTTTTGAACATGTGCAATCTAGGAGAAAAATTCCTTACAAACTTCACAAAAATTCTTATCTTTGTGATGAATGGTTTATGTTTATCTAAACCAACAACGACAATCAGATTAGCAATATCTGCAATACATCTCATATACACAAATTTCCATTTCTTTATACTACAACCATTTTCTATCATCCTCTATCTCAAATGCACACAAGCAACATCATTTGCACGTGCATTATCTACAGTCATTGTAAATATCTTATCACCTAAATTCCAAGATCTCAGACAATCATTGAACAACCTAGCTATATCTTCACCATTATGACCCACTATTGGACGGAAAGTTAAGATCCTTTTATGCAACCTCTAATCACTATCAATAAAACGACAACCAAACACACATTATTCACTCTATAAATAGGGGTTCATGTATCTGTAATATCCGCAAAAATTTTCCGGATATTTCGAGTCAATACAATGTGTGATCATTATTTTTTTTTGGGATACCGCATGTTATGTTACCTAATAAATCTATCATCTCATGTGAGTCTTATATTCACATAAAATGATGAATTTTATCAAACCTTAATTCTTACAACAACAAGTGTAAGTCTTTTGACAAGACTATGACAAAGCCGAGACGAGACCAAGACAAAGTCACGACAATGTCTTAACAAGACCATGGCATGCCCTTGACAAATCCAAGACAATATTGTGACATGATCCTTGTTTTCAGCCAACACCTTACACCTTTGTTTCAGCCCATTGCTTGTGGATCACACACCAACCTTTTTTCCCTTCCCTGGTGTTACGTGCTTGGCAATCCAGGAGGCCCAACAAGCTGCAGCCCACAATGAAGAGATCATCCAACGCTGGAGTATGCTGAGCTGGAAGAGCAGATCTGCAATTTGTAACTCCCGCAGATCACGCAGCAGATCAAACGCATCTCTCCAATGTAGCAACAAGTAACCCTAGCCGTCGACGGACCACCTTCTCGCCCCCCTCTTCTTGTGAGAAGTTGCATCATTCCCTCTTCAATTGCACAGTAGTTACGCCTACGTCCCAAAACGTAACAACAAGCCTCTGCACATGAACTTGTACCCGACTATCCTCCATAGTAGACGACCATCAAGGCAAGACGCTTCTTCATCCGTCTCCTACATCATTGATGACACCCTGACCTCCCAGATCTGCATATGACACAACGGCCTCTTCAATAGGTGATCTATCTATCTCTCTCCTTCCGTGAAACTCCTTCTCTCCTGACCTAGATGGACAGTGCAGATCCTTCAGTCGGGACAACGCCGTTTCCCCCTCATCTACAACACCTAGCAAGAACAAGCATACTTAGTCGACAGCCACACCAAGATCTATCGACTTCTTGGCCACTACAATTGAGTCTTCACCAACATCATGGGCACAGATCCACAAGCCATTTGTCCACTAAATTGTCGAGCAGGTAAGGTTTAACATCTTTTGGATGCATGCTTAAATGAAGAATGAATGAAGCATTGATAGAGTGTTGGTTGTGGCCTTCTAGGGAGCGATATGGATGAGTGGAAGAGTGTAGAGTGGAGGTGCTTGAGGTGAGAATTGAATATAGGAACTTTTACCACTCTTGTTTGATTCCCAGTTTTTTTGTTAAACAATCATCTCAACATAGCAGTTTCGATGCCTTAAACTAGTTATCCACCGTTCATTTTTTTATATGTTTTAGAGTGCTATTCACATTGTTACGTATCAAAATTTGGGGTTGATCCAATAGTTAGATTTAGATCTATGAAGGTCCAAAGTGGACTGGTTGTGTAGTTAGGAAAAAACACTCAATTTTGGGTAAGTATGAATGTACTAGATGTTGGAACCAACTTTGGAGATTTATATAGAGAGTTTGGTTGAGTTTTTGGAAGAGATCTTTGACTTTATGAGTAGTATGCATATCATAGAAGAGTAGGATATTTTTATTAGAATTTTTATATTATTATTTGGGCCTCGTATCATAGGCTAAAGTTGGATACTAGTAACCTTTTTGAAAGTTAGGAAAATGTGTAGTTTTTATAGATTCTACCTAAACTCATTCTTAAGAGTTAGAATATGAAAGTAGGGCCCTAGGAAGAGTTTAGGCATATATTATGGGATTTGTTTTTTTAGAAGTTTTTCAACCAAGGGTAAAATGGTCATTTTACCTTAGGATGGTATTTAAGTAATTTCTCTTCGGATAAGATCTTACATCTGAGAAGCCAAAGACTTCTAAGTATATGGCAAATGTCTTGATCCACTTGCCTCTTGTGATAGGCAATTGAGTATTCTACGGTTGCTGACCAAGTTGAGATTTAAGAGTCGAGATTGATTCAGATAAGTCCTTTGGGCTTACTTAGTTTACTTTTAGATGTTATTGGAGTGATGATAGTGGTGTGTGTTGATGTGGTTAATAATTATAATTTGCTTAGGACGACCTTTATTATTATATGGACCAAGTGTATGTATAACGGGCCGTGACATCACTGCCCAGCTTTGACAGGTGTTCGCCCCTAAAGGTGTGTGCAAATAAGTTTTAAATTTATAAAACTAGAATCAAGCAGCGAACCCGTAGTGTACGGATCGACGTAGCTAAGCAAGAATTCCAGAGTATCGAACACAGGGATTTGGGTGGGAACGAACTCGATTGCAGGTTATCAAGCAAGTAAATGTGGGAGTTTTGCAAATATTGGGAAAACAACAATCCTAAAGATCCAAGTATCCAGCTGTGGCAATCGATTCAAGATATACTTAATGATGTAAAGACAGAGTTGAGATATGCAAAGATATACTAATGTAAGGTAATCGTACGGTGAAGTTCCAAAAACCTTATATAACTCACCTACAAGGCACTCTCTATACAGGTTATTGAGGCTCAATATAGAAAGATTCTAAAGGTGAGAATTAGTGTCAAATACCCAAACTTGTAACCCAAGGATCAAGACTAACTTAACCGATTGAGGTTGTGACACTCACAATCGAGATAGAGGTTGTTGAGGCTTCACTACCACCTAGAAAAGACAAGTCTAAACTAAGCTAAAGCAAATCTTTAACTTTAGATTAAAGTAAAAGCAAGTTCGTAGACTTAAGGGAAATCACGGTTAGTTCTTGAGGTTCCACGGCCGTGGTCTCAAGAACAGGCCGTAATTTAGGGTTGTCGGCGATTCTCTCTAACTCTCAGGGTCTAATCTATTTGCGATCGATCTATCATCATCTAAGCCGCAACTATCAACCCTTCACCTTAGAATTGTTAAGGGTTTTTAGCCAATAATAGTCATGTTGATATCAATTCAAGAATTTAAAAGATAAAAAGATGAAAACTTTCAAGAACTTTCAATAATCTTCAAATCAATCTCAAAGTCACAAAGAGGACAAGTATTGTCAAAAGATTCGAAGTAAAACAAACAATCACAACCTTAGGAAGGAAGGGAAAACGGGATGTCAATCCGTTTTCCAAATCAAACCTAAACAAGAAGAGAGATCTTCTTGCAAAATCTTCCAAGAACTTCGATCTTCCGCCAATCCGGAGATCTCAACAGCAATCTCCACCAAAAGTGCGAGATTAGGGCAATTCCCAAACACGAACTTCGATCTCCAATGAGATGTCAATGCCAAACGATCCTAAGCGGTGAGGAGCGATGTGTGTAAGCGATTCCCTAAGCGAAGGTAAACGGGGGTAAGCGGGGGTGACGGATTCTTGCTTCGTCCGTCTTTTTATAGGGCAAGATAGAATATCGGCCCGGCCCAATCTTCAAAAGATCGTGGCTTCAAAGTGTGGCGAAAAGATTCGCCAAGATCACGGTCGTGGAAGTGTTCCACGACCGTAATTTAGAGCGTGGATATAAATACGGTTTGCACCATATGTTCCACAGCCGTAATATCCTCTGGAATGAACATCAATTTCTGACTCCAAATCCACGGCCATAATTCTGAACGTGGTTTGGATTCCGGCCGTATTTTAGGGCGTAATTTAGGGCAAGAACGTGATTCTTCCCTAGCCTCGTGCATTCCTCAAGCTAAAACTCCAATTTGCTTCCAAAGAGTGTCCTAAATTTATGGACATATCAACTCAACTCTCCTTTGCTCGATTCCGTTCGGAAATAGCTCCAAATCACCTATAATCGACATAGAACTAGTGTAGACATCCATATCGACAATATAGGTAATACTAGCTCACATATGCACAAAGTTCAATCAAAGACTATCGATATGAATCAAATACGTTTAGAAAACGTGCCTAAAATATCACAATATTTCATGCTAACAAATAACCCCATACTTAACACTTGCTTGTCCCTAAGCAAGGTCTTTCAAAAAGCTTCAAACAAGAGTTAGGGTGAAATATGTGTACCTTCTTTTGGGTGAATGTGACTTCTAAAGAATATATCATTCTCATACATTGCTTCAATCGTTCTTCAAACTTTCACACACTCAATCAAAGAGTAAAAAGCAAAGAAAATTCATGAACCAACTTAACTTCTAAACAAGCATTATAACTTTCAAACATTATCAAAATCAATCACAAGAAACTTCAATTTAGATCACCAAGTCATATAACATTCTTTTGATCTTAAGGACTTCCAAAGATAAGGTCTAGAATATGGAAGGGAAGGGAAAACTTTAAGGGAAAGTGGTGCATAAATCCGGGAAAGTGGACAACTACCTTCTTCTTCTTATGCGGTTCCCGCAACACTTCAACTTAGAGCTTCGCTCTCTTCTTTTCATTTTTTCGACTTTACTTTTGGAGTTATGGACAGAGGTGCACAAAAACCGAAGCCTAGGAGATCGGCGTTTCTCAATTTTTCAAGAGATGCGTCAAACCCTTAGCGCACATACCATAATCCGCTAGGAATATCGCTCAATCCGACTTTGGCAAGACACAAACACCCGGCTATGTGAATGGTGCCGAGTTACTCATCGTCATGATTGACTTCCCCAAACCTATAATTTCTTTCTATTCAATTGATTGCAAATAATTGCTCTCATGGCCCTGCCACATCAAACATGCCTTTTTCTCATTCACTTCTCCAAATTCCCGGATAGGTAAAGGAGGCTAATATTTCAATGAGGAGCTAGATGATCAAAGAAAGAAGAAAGAAAGTATCGAATTGCCTTAATCATTTCAACAAGAGGTATAGGAACTTATAACGTGATTTCAACGTCGATTTCTTAGCATGATTTAGGTAACATTTTTCACATTATAAAACTTGTAAAAGAGGTAAAATTCATTCATTCAAATTCTTCTCAATTCACAATCCTTTTAAGCATGCAATTGTCATCAAACTCAGTTCACAAGTAGTGATTATCATGGAAATCATCTCAATTCATTAGAAGCTCAGAATTTTCAAAATTTTTCAATTTTTATGGGTTTTTAAAGTTCTTTTTCATGCAATGCGAAAATGAAACGTGTAACACATAATGAATATGCAACGATAGTCTCGAATGAAAGCAAACATAGAGAGTAGAGTTATTACAAACTTTTAGTACATCCCACCCCATACTTAGGACGAACATTGTCCCTAATGTTCAAAAGAAAGAACAAAAGAAAGAAAAGAAAAAGAGACTCACAAGTGGTGGCGGGAATGTCTAAAACAAACGATCATGCATCAATCACTGCGGCGCCGGCGGAGGTGGGAATGGAGAGAAACTCGGATCATAAAACCGCCCAAACTGCTGGCGGTAGACGTCCCTCATCATGTGGTCAAGGTCGTCTAAACGTCCATCTCTAGCGTCCGCCCGGATCTCTAGCGCTCCTACTCTCTCTGAAAGTCCGGTAGCCCAATCCGGCATCTGCTCGTACCATCCCGGGGTGTGATTGTACCATGATGGGGCGTCGGATGGTGGTGGTGGTGGTGGTGGTGGTGCTGCTGCTGGCTGCGCCGTAGACCAAGGAGGGGGGGTGTCATACCAAGTGGGAGGTGTGGTCATCCACGTGGGCCTCTCACTCACGCTAGCGCGGCGAGATGACGAGCCTGAGGCTCTAGCTGGGCGTGGAGAGCGTCTAGGTACATCTGGGGCCGCCTCCGGCTGGTCCGGAAACGTGCCAAACTCCTGCTCCGCTCCTCCACCACTCTCGTACTGATCTCCCATGTCCTCCTCCTCCACAACCGGTGGTGGAACGTAAGGGGGAGCTACTAGCCTATTCGCATGCATCGCAGCGAACGTCTCCTTCCAATTGTGGCGTCCCGCCACAATGGAATACTCCGGCAGCCACTCAATACCCCTGCCTGTCCTACTCTCCCAAGGCATGCCCGCATAAGGCAGACCTCCATGTGTGGGGAAAATGAGTCCCCTAACCATGAATGCATGTAGCCCTAAAGGGACGGCCGGTATGCGGGTGCAAGCAGAAAAATCCACACCAAATGTCCTAGCAATGTGGGTAACTATCCCACCATATCCAATGTTCCCCTTCTTCTTGTTCTTGAGTTTGCTCATCGTAGCCGCCAAAAGAGTAGCACAATCTGCGCGGCGACCGTATAGCATGCAATAGAGCAAGAATAGCTCATCCGTCTTGATCTTTTGGGGCGTCTCCGTCCTAGGAAAGAGACACTCCGAAAGAACGCGGTGAGCTATCTTCAAGGCTAGATGGTACATCAATCTAGCCTTGGTATCGGCGGGTTGCCAACGGTCCTCGTCGGCGTAAATCATAGCTACTTCCTCCCAAAAGTTCTTGGGGTAAACTCCACTCGGAAATCGACCGTTATAGGTCTCATGGAACCCGAAAATGGTCCCAAACTCGACAATGCTCAAATGATAGTCTTTTTCCATGAGGCGGAAAGAGACGGTCCTATCGACGTGGCTGTGCTCGAAAGACGTCACAACCTCCCGGGTGATCTCCTCATAGGCATCTTCACGAATGTTCGTGAAGACAAGCAATCCGGCTCTATCCAAGAGCCATGTAAGATCATCAACTATGTTGAGAGGATGTAGATCCTCCAACAACAAATACCTAGGACCAATCACTGTCCTCTTCGTGATCCTCTCAAATGCAGCAAGGTGGTTCTCATGTATGGTTGGGATGCTAGGGTGAGGAGGTGAGGATGGAGGAGAAGGTGAAGATGGTAGTGAGGGAGATGAGGGTGGTGGTGCCCTAGAGGTGGAGGGATTGCCTTTTCTTTTCTTATTCTGCTCTCCCTTCTTCTCTTTGATCCTTCCCGACACTCTCCTTACGAAATCCATTTTTTCACCAAAATTACGGTCTGTTCTTCAGGTTCCACGGCCGTGGTTTACCCAGAGACCGTGATTCGTCTCAAAATCTCGCGAATCTCAGCAAATTCACCAACAATCACCACAACAAGCAGTCCTAATCTAATTCCTTCCAGTCTTTGTCAGTTCTTCCTAGAAATCTATAGCAAAAACGAACCAAATCCGCGAAAATCAAGAAGAAAGAATAAACCTCTTTTTCGGATTGAAAAACCCGAAATGCGCGTTCGTTGATGGATTTCCGCTCGGTTTGTCGCTTGGATCTTGTTCGTAGTTGGATTTGCTGCAGTTTAGGATGAAGAATCGTTGAAAACGATTAGAAAACGAAGAATTGGAGGAGGTCGTGGGGTTTTGGCGTTTTAGGTCGTGGAATGGGTATTTTTGGGGCAATTTTGTGAAGAATGTGGCTTATATAGTCGCACGCAAATTTTGAAAATCACGGTCTGTCGGGGTGTTCCACGGCCGTGGAAGTGTACGGACCCATACACAAGGTTGTATGGTGTGGTTCCTATGGGAGTCTTGTACGCAGTCCGGTACGCCCATAATGCATCATCTAGCTTCAAGGACCAATCCTTCCTAGTCCTTGAAACCGTTCTCTCTAAAATTCCCTTGATCTCCCTATTTGAGATCTCAACTTGTCCACTTGTTTGTGGGTGGTAAGGGGTAGCGATCTTGTGAGTAACCCCATACTTAGCTAGAAGAGCTTCAAAGCGACGGGCTATGAAGTGAGAACCTCCATCACTAATGATCGTCCTTGGTGTTCCAAATCGCGGAAAGATGGTCTTGTTGAAGAACTTAACCACCACCATGGCATCATTTGTGGGAGAGGCAATTGCTTCCACCTATCTAGAAACGTAATCTACCGCCAATAGTATGTATTGGTTTCCACAAGAAGATGGGAATGGTCCCATGAAATCAACTCCCCAAACGTCGAAAATCTCCACCTCTTGGATGTTGTTGAGGGGCATCTCGTTCCTTCTAGAAATATTGCCTGTTCTTTGACAAGCATCGCAGCAAGAAACAAAGGATTGCACATCTCTAAATAAAGTAGGCCAATAGAATCCAGATTGCAATACCTTTGCGCTAGTCTTGTTCGAACTAGCGTGTCCTCCACAAGGTAGTGAATGACAATGCCGGATGACACTTTGCATCTCATCTTCCGGCACACATCGCCGAATGATGCCATCCGGACCTCTCTTAAAGAGCAGAGGCTCGTTCCAATAGTATTCCCGGACGTCCTTAAAGAACTTCTTCCTTTGTGCGTAGGATAGTCCGGGCGGTATCTCCTGGCAAACCAAATAGTTAACAAAATCAGCAAACCATGGTTCGTTACCTTTGGAGATCACGTTGATGCACTCCTCTATGATGTGTAGGTGTTCGTCCGGAAAGGAGTCATCAATGGGTAGATGGTCGTCCTCTAGATGTGTTAGACGACTCAAATGATCCGCAACAGAATTTTCTGAACCTTTCTTGTCGCGGATCTCAAGATCGAATTCTTGTAGGAGAAGAATACATCTAATTAGCCCTGGCTTCGCGTCTTTCTTCGCAAGGAGGTACCGAATCGCAGCATGATCCGTGTAGACAATCACCTTTGCACCTACAAGATAAGAGCGAAACTTGTCAATAGCGTAGACAATGGCTAAAAACTCTTTCTCGGTAGTGGCGTAGTTGAGCTGAGCTTCGTCTAGCGTCTTGCTAGCGTAGTATATGGCATGGGTTCGCCCTTCCTTTCGTTGTCCAAGAACAACTCCAATAGCTACGTCACTAGCATCGCACATAATCTCGAAGGGGAGAGTCCAATCCGGAGGTTGGATAATAGGTGCTGAAATTAGAGCTTGCCGGATGGTATTAAACGCTTCCAAACATTCCTGCGAAAACTCAAAAACCGCATCCTTCATCAATACATTAGTGAGAGGTTTTGATATCTTAGAAAAGTCCTTAATGAAACGTCTATAAAATCCACCATGTCCTAGGAAACTTCTTATCCCTTTCACCGAAATTGGGGGAGGAAGTTTCTCTATGGTCTCTATCTTAGCCTTGTCTACCTCTATCCCTCTACTAGAGACTAAGTGACCTAATACGATTCCTTCCTTAACCATGAATTGACACTTCTCCCAATTAAGAACTAGGTTAGTGTCTTCACAACGTTGTAAAACAAGAGAAAGGTTAGAAAGGCAATCGTTAAAAGAGGAACCGTATACGGAGAAGTCGTCCATGAAGACTTCCATGATTTCCTCTACGTATTCGGAGAAGATGGCCATCATGCACCGTTGAAAGGTGGCTGGGGCGTTGCAAAGCCCGAACGGCATTCTCCTATAGGCGAACGTACCCCAAGGGCACGTGAATGTGGTCTTCTCCTGATCGTCTGGATGTATCGGGATCTGAAAGAAACCACTATAACCGTCAAGGTAGCAAAAATGTGAATGTTGTGCTAACCTTTCAAGCATTTGATCGATGAATGGCAATGGAAAGTGATCCTTCCGCGTTGCGTTGTTGAGCTTGCGGTAGTCTATGCACATTCGCCATCCAGTCACGGTTCGGGTAGGAATGAGTTCGTCGTTCTTGTTGGTGATGACCGTCATTCCTCCCTTCTTCGGAACTACTTGAACTGGACTCACCCATTTGCTATCGGAGATAGGATAGATGATACCTGCATCAAGAAGTTTAAGAATCTCCTTCTTGACAACCTCTTTCATGGTCGGATTCAACCGCCTTTGAGGTTGTCTTGAAGTTCTAAAATTCTCCTCCATTAGTATCTTATGCATACATAGGGAGGGTTTAATTCCTACTAAGTCCTCGATAGTGTAGCCTATGGCTTTTCTATGTTTCCTAAGGACAATCATGAGTTGTTCATGTTCATCTATGCTCAATTCGGAGCTAACAATAACCGGGAAGGTAGAATTAGTTCCAAGGAAAGCGTACCTTAGATGAGTAGGAAGTGGTTTGAGTTCCATCACTTTCGGAGCTTCCAATGATCCTTGAGGAGCATCCGACGTTTCCTTAGAAGTTTCTAAGGGTGTTGAGTGGTTTGGAGAAGAATCAAAAGAAGTTGAAGAAGTATGCCGATCACCCTCTTCCACGGTCAGAATTACGGCCTCTCCATGTGTTCCACGGCCGTGTAATCCCCTGGAATAGAGGTCGATTTTGGTTGTGAAATCCACGGTCGTGGAATACAGAGTATGACCGTGGATTCTAATATTTTCAGCCTCATCGTGGAGTTTCTTAAACTCCAATTCATACATCTCTTCTTGTGCTTCTAAGGCTTCAATTTCCTCTTTGCACTCTTCGTCTTCCCCTACATTGGTTAGACTCATAGTGATAACCTTTTGTAAAGGGTCGTTAAAGAGAATCGCACTTACCTCTTCCCTAGACAAACCTTCTTCGTCTTGGATATCGTAAATATCCTCGTCAAAGATTGGCTCCTTCACTAGAGTGGAAAGAACGAACTCTACTTTCTCTTCTCCAATATCAAAAGCGAGTCTTCCATTCTTGCAATCGACCATGCAGCCGGAAGTTGCAAGAAACGGTCTTCCGAGTATGATCGGGACCGGACTATCTGCAGGAATGTCAAGCACGACAAAATCAATGGGAACAAAGAATTTACCTAGCTTGACCGGGACGTCTTTTACAATACCGACGGGGCGAGTGATGGATCGATCCGCCATGTATAACGTCATATTTACCGGTTTAGGATCGCCTAAACCGATCTTCCTACATAATGCAAGTGGTATGATGCTCACACTTGCTCCTAAGTCTCATAAAGCGTCATATGTGACATCTCCCACCCCAATGGGAATGCAAAATGACCCTGGATCCTTCAACTTTGGGGGCATTTTCTCCTTCATGGTCTTGATGAGATCCGAATAATCCGAACTCATCTTGACTTCACCAAAATCTTCTAGCTTCCTCTTGTTAGAGAGAAGCTCCTTCAAGAACTTGCCATAAGCCGGCATACCTACAATAGCATCAATGAAAGGTATATTAATATGCAGCTTACTCATGAGTTCTATGAACTTACCGAATTGTTTGTCTAGGCGCGCTCGTGCTCTAGATTGAGGGAATGGTAGGGGAGGTTTGTAAGCTGGAGGAGGGACATAGACATCTTCCTTCTCCTTCCCCTTTCCTTTGTCCTTTTCTACGGGGACTTCAACGAACGTAGGCTGCGGATCGGTGGTGGTCACTCCGCTCCTAGTTGTAATCGCCATCACCCTTCCCTTAGAGTTATCCTCCGTCTTTCCTGGAAGTTTCCCTTGATTTCTAGGAACTTCCTCCGCGTGGTTGAACATTTGGTTTTCCAAAACTTTTTGAGCTTTGTCAACCTTAGAAACTTGATCATCAACCTTGATGAGGCGGTTCTCCAACCCTTGAAGCTTTCCCAAGATCGTTTCCAACATGGGATCGGGCTTCTCCTTTCCCGTATTGTTTCCTCCATTAGATGATTGCCCTTGGCTTTTCAAAGGAATAGAGGAAGAGGAAGGTGGAGTTAGTGAATTAGAATTGGAAGGATAAGAGTTACCGGAATTTTGTTGATTGGAGCGCCAATTGTTGTTGTTTGAACCCCTATTGTTGTTGCAATTGTTGTTCCGGTTGTTGTTGTTTCCATTCCAATTGTTATTCCGGTCGTTGTTCCAGTTATTGTTGTTGCGGTTGGTGTTATCACCGCCATTGTAGTTGCCCAAATAGCCAACATCCTTCTCTTGTTGCTTTGGGAAGTTGGTCTTGATAGTCTCCTTCAACTCTTTGATCTCATTGTTGAGGGAGAAAATCTGATTTTGAGCTTCATGTGTGAGCTTTGCTCCTTGCTCCACACGATTTCCCTCCACTTTCCGGTGGGAATACTTCTCTATAACTCTTGCTTGCTTCTCGATGAAGTCCCAAGCGTCATCTTGTCTCATGTCCATGAATGTTCCACATGAGAGGGATTGGAGGTTGAATTGCGTTCCCGCATCCAGCCCCTTGTAGTAAATCTCCAGCAAGGCAAGCTTGGATATGCCATGATGAGGGCAATCCAAGAGCAAATCCTAAAACCTTTCCCAAGATTGAAACAAACTTTCGTTAGGTCTCATGGAAAAAGCATTAATCTTACCTCTAAGTTCCGCCGTTTTGGAAGGCGGAAAGAATTTGGTGAGAAACTCCGTGGAAAGGTCTTCCCACGTGTCTAGTTTCCCATTAGGAAGAGCTTGGTACCAAGATAACGCTTTCCCTTTCAAAGAGAAAAAGAAAGGTTTGAGCTTATAGCTGTTGGTAGTAGCGTTCTTCGGTCTCATCGTCTCCATCATACACTCAAAGTTTTGCAAGTGTTGGTGTGGATATTCAGCGCTTGTACCGCCAAATTGGATTTGGCGAACAAGAGTGATAACTTGAGGGTTAAAGCTAAACCCTTGCACATCTTCAGCATCAAATTTCACGCCCAAGCGGCATGGTTGTTGTGTTGGATCCATCCGCTGGCCAAGATTCTTGGCTCATTATTCACACGTTCGACTCTCGCATTCCTAGGTGGAATGCGGCGATTAGTAGCTCCTTGTGGATGGAAAGGATTCATATTGATCGTGGGATCAATCTCTTCTAACGGTGGCATGGAAGAATCACTATCATCGGCGGATGAGTGACTTTTTCTTCTAGACCTTGATCTCCTTCTTGAGGATTTCTTGCTTCCTTTATTCTTAAGGTCGCTCATCTCTATCCTCATTTGGAAGATCGTGTCTTGTAGACCGTTAACTTGAGATTGATGACGATCCATCTCATCCTGACGGAGAGTCTCATTCCATCGGAGTTGAGCTTCCTTCTCCGCCAACTCCGTTTGAAGATCACGTTCGTGTTCTTCAGCCATCTTCTTTTCCTTGCGCTTTTGCCTCAAGGTTTTCTCTAGCTCTTGATCAAGAGGTAAGAGATCTTCGGTGTTCCTAGACCTGCGCATGCACTCAAAGAGATATCAAACAACGAGAGCAAGCTCCCAAGCCTTGACAACCGGCAACCGGATTCGGCCGAAACTAAATCCACGGCAACGGCGCCAAAAACTTGTTCGCCCCTAAAGGTGTGTGCAAATAAGTTTTAAATTTATAAAACTAGAATCAAGCAGCGAACCCGCAGTGTACGGATCGACGTAGCTAAGCAAGAATTCCAGAGTATCGAACACAGGGATTTGGGTGGGAACGAACTCGATTGCAGGTTATCAAGCAAGTAAATGTGGGAGTTTTGAAAATATTGGGAAAACAACAATCCTAACGATCCAAGTATCCAGCTGTGGCAATCGATTCAAGATATACTTAATGATGTAAAGACAGAGTTGAGATATGCAAAGATATACTAATGTAAGGTAATCGTACGGTGAAGTTCCAAAAACCTTATATAACTCACCTACAAGGCACTCTCTATACAGGTTGTTGAGGCTCAATATAGAAAGATTCTAAAGGTGAGAATTAGTGTCAAATACCCAAACTTGTAACCCAAGGATCAAGACTAACTTAACCGATTGAGGTTGTGACACTCACAATCGAGGTAGAGGTTGTTGAGGCTTCACTACCACCTAGAAAAGACAAGTCTAAACTAAGCTAAAGCAAATCTTTAACTTTAGATTAAAGTAAAAGCAAGTTCGTAGACTTAAGGGAAATCACGGTTAGTTCTTGAGGTTCCACGGCCGTGGTCTCAAGAACAGGCCGTAATTTAGGGTTGTCGGCGATTCTCTCTAACTCTCAGGGTCTAATCTGTTTGCGATCGATCTATCATCATCTAAGCCGCAACTATCAACCCTTCACCTTAGAATTGTTAAGGGTGTTTAGCCAATAACAGTCATGTTGATATCAATTCAAGAATTTAAAAGATAAAAAGATGAAAACTTTCAAGAACTTTCAATAATCTTCAAATCAATCTCAAAGTCACAAAGAGGACAAGTATTGTCAAAAGATTCGAAGTAAAACAAACAATCACAACCTTAGGAAGGAAGGGAAAACGGGATGTCAATCCGTTTTCCAAATCAAACCTAAACAAGAAGAGAGATCTTCTTGCAAAATCTTCCAAGAACTTCGATCTTCCGCCAATCCGGAGATCTCAACAGCAATCTCCACCAAAAGTGCGAGATTAGGGCAATTCCCAAACACGAACTTCGATCTCCAATGAGATGTCAATGTCAAACGATCCTAAGCGGTGAGGAGCGATGTGTGTAAGCGATTCCCTAAGCGAAGGTAAACGGGGGTAAGCGGGGGTGACAGATTCTTGCTTCGTCCGTCTTTTTATAGGGCAAGATAGAATATCGGCCCGGCCCAATCTTCAAAAGATCGTGGCTTCAAAGTGTGGCGAAAAGATTCGCCAAGATCACGGTCGTGGAAGTGTTCCACGACCGTAATTTAGAGCGTGGATATAAATACGGTTTGCACCATATGTTCCACGGCCGTAATATCCTCTGGAATGAACATCAATTTCTGACTCCAAATCCACGGCCGTAATTCTGAACGTGGTTTGGATTCCGGCCGTATTTTAGGGCGTAATTTAGGGCAAGAACGTGATTCTTCCCTAGCCTAGTGCATTTCTCAAGCTAAAACTTCAATTTGCTTCCAAAGAGTGTCCTAAATCTATGGACATATCAACTCAACTCTCCTTTGCTCGATTCCGTTCGGAAATATCTCCAAATCACCTATAATCGACATAGAACTAGTGTAGACATCCATATCGACAATATAGGTAATACTAGCTCACATATGCACAAAGTTCAATCAAAGACTATCGATATGAATCAAATACGTTTAGAAAACGTGCCTAAAATATCACAATATTTCATGCTAACAACAGGAGACTGGGAGGTTCTCTATACCCACACGAGTCAGGTACACGGTGAGGTGCATCGGATCCATTCCGGCTGGTTACACGGGACGGAGGCGAGGTTCAGGAATCCCTCGTGTTACAAAATAAGTTGCATTAGTAAAGTATATGACTTAATTAAAGATAATAAATGGAATTCTCTGAAACCATGATGAGTGTTTAATTCCGTTATGATGTGTGTATGTGTTATTTTTATTCTTCTAATATTTGGATAGTTAGCTAAAATTTTATCGTGTTGTTAGATTGTTTATAGGTATTGGCAATTGTAGAGAGATCCGGAGCGGATAGTCAGTCGGGTCCACATACTCATTAGATGAGGGCAAAGAGTCTTCCTCTTGCATGGACATTATTAATATGCTATTGATCTATAAGGTTGTCATATGTTGGACATTCATACAAAAATACATTAATGTTTTCAAGTTATTTGAATACATTTGTGCCTTGTAGTAAGATCCTCGTAAAAGTTGTTGTCAAACTAAGGTCGGGACCCATTGTGAGGTCCTAACCATTAGCTCCCCAAGTTCGTAGAAATTGGGGCGTTACAACATGGTATTAGAGCTCTAGGTTGGCAAAAATAGCATTTGGAATTTTTGAAAAGACCGAATGTAGAAAATAACTAGAACCCGAAAGGGGTCTAAGAATTTCAAAATAAATTTTGTTACACATGCACATAGTCGGGTTGTTGGGTTAGTAGTACTTCGGACTACCATTGCTCTCCGAGGATCTTTGCAGCTTAGTAATATAGGTATGATATTATATGGACCTATAGATGTATACTGATGTTTATATAGTTGTATATATACAATAGCACGTTAGTGACTTGAAGGATATTTAATATCCTTTAGTTGAGTTATCATGGTGCGATCATCGCTACATGGTAAACAATAGTAGACTTGGAAAATTTCTAATACAATTATCAAACTCAAAAGTCGAGTAGAGTATGAGGATCAGGCGGACATCCTGGGAATTCCTACAACCTCCCGAGGAGCGGGTGGACAAGATGGAAAGACTACAAGAGAATTTCAACAAGAAAGAACGATCAGATGAGCAAAGAATTCTAGAGGCAACTCAGATGGAGGTGATAGAAAGTCGTACAAGGAATCTTGTGGTATGAAGACGATAGATGGCCCCGGAGAAGCATGGGAGGATTGTTAGACGTACAAACTTGAGATCGCAATTGTGGAACACAAATCAAGCAGAGTGGAGTACAACCGCGCTTAGTGAGTTAGAGGACACTACTACCAAGGTGGATGTCCCATAGACACGTATGGGCATGGAGACCAGAAGAGTTAAAATATCAGCCAACTATGTGGATCGAAATGTGCACGGAATGGAGAGTTACTTTGAGCTTAAAGCAAAAAATAGATTTCAGAAGCGCGGTGATGGTTTGACGTCTTCGGAAATACGAGGGTTTTGGAAGAAATCCTGCCGCGAGACCCAAGAGGGTAGTCTAAGTATAAAAAGGAGGTTGAAGCCTTGTAATCGAAACAACTGAACTTCCTGGAAGGAATGTCATGAAACAACATGAACTAAAATAGAAACGTGAGTGAGAATAATCTAAATGAACTTTAGAGTCCATTATGACCTCACATTTATCACGGGATTTGAAGTCACACACGTTGACACTCCATGCAAGAGAAACTAATGGTGGAGGTTAATTAAGATCTTAATCACAGTAAAGACGTACTTAATGGATATTGTGGAAGACTTGAAGGACTATTTACACCAGATGAAGGGCATAGTTGGACTTGAGATTTGGAAAGAAGAACGGAAATGTGGAATACATAACAAACTAAAAAGTATAAATGGATTAACCGAGTGGGTAGTACCCACAACGAAATTTAAGTCAACACAAGTATGAGAGAGTGAAACTGGGATCTTGAAGGAAATCAACTATAGACTGACCAACGACAACTAAGGACGTGCACTTGTTGGTTAGGTATTGATGAATTATGGGCTGATAGGAAGAGATGGCCGTGATTGTAGACTCATAGAGTGATGGTAATAACAGTTTGGGGGACTTCCTCGGTGATTCAATGTCGACAATTGAGAAGTATAACAGTAGAAGCGCAGATGCTTTAAGCAAGTAACGTTGTATGACTTCAAAAGCTAGTATATGCAAACAAACCTCCCAGGTAGGAGTGGTAACGACTCTAGGCGGCCTTCCTAAGTCATTGGATCGGCACCTGAGTAATGACGATGACCAGAAATTTCCAGTCCAATTAGTGAAAAGAGAACTAGAAGAGCAAGAGGAAGGTGTATGCTTCAATTACCACTCTACGTGATGGAAGTAAACAAATGGATGCATGGTATTTCGTTCCAATGAAATAGATAATGTGGTTTCGCGAGCGTAAGTCGAGGCAACTTTCCAAACTCACACGGAAGAGCCATGAGCGCTAGATGATAGCAACGCTGCAAGTTTAGCGTTCCACGGAGACATACTTAAGACGGCATTTTGGACCCGGTATGACCACAACTATTTAGTAAGGTTATTTGGGCTCACGAGTGTGTTTGAAATGTTATTTGGGCTTGCAAGTTTAGCGTAATCTCGAAGTCGAGAAGAGCAGTAGGACACTCGATGTCAGTGTTACGAGTTATGTTCAAAGTTATCCAAGTGTAAGTTAGGATGTCTGAGGTGGCTTCCTATGTCACTTACAACCGGAGGGATCAAGGTCGATCACCGAAAATCCAGTCGATATTTTTGGAACTACCTATCGAGGAAGACTACTTGACTAGTTGGTCCGAGCCGTGTTCGTAAAGCTATGAAGAGCCGAAGAGGTGAGTGACCTCTACTCAGATTTCTTTTTGTAAAGTCAAAGAGTCTTGAGCACTTTGTAATGAATAATGATGCATCCAATCGGGGCTTGTGATGTGTTTGATGCAACATGGAACGATCTTTTTTTATGTGGCGGGACTGGGGAGACGTATAATTACCCAATGGGAGATTTAGAGTTAGCTGCCGTAGTGCATGCCCTTAAGATATGATGTCCTTTTTGTGGAGCGTCGTGCCAGAGTTCTTTGACCATAAGAGTCTTACGTATGTATTCCCTTAGCGAGAGTTAAGTAACCGTCAAAGGAGATGGCTAGAATCGATCAAAGACTTTGATCTAAGATATCGTACCATCCGGGAAGGGCGAATGTAGTTGTCAACGCCCTTATTAGGAAGATGCCTCGGGAGAAGGCAATAGCTCGACTGACAGTTCAACCTCAGTTATAAAGAGACCTAGCGTGACTAGAGGTGGATATCTAGTTACCGGACATAGACAACCACTAGTCCACTTAAGAGATGTTACTAAATCTGTTGGGAGAGATCCGACAAAAACATGAGAGTTGCCCGGGTTTGACGCGGATCCGAGACAGGGTGTCTTGAGAAGAGGAACCACAGTTTACCGTTGGTGTTGATGGAGTGTGGAGACAACATATTTTACAGGAGACTCACGCTACACCTTACTCCGTACATTCAGGTGCGAGTAAGATGTACAAGGACGTGAGACGTTCTTTCTGGTGGGTTGGGTTGAAACCCGACGTTACTCGATATGTATCTCAGTGTGCGACCTGCCAACAGGTCAAGATTGAGCATCGTAGGTCCGAAGGAGAGCTCCACCCACTGCTGATGCCACAGTGGAAGTGGGAGGACATCACTATGGATTTCGTCACGGGATTGAGATTGAGCAGAGGTTTTGATGCTATTTGAATAGTAGTAGACCGTCTGACGAAGACCGCCCGTTTCATTTCGATTAAGGAAACGTCACCGGTAACTCGTAGTTGAGGAGTTCACCAGACACATTGTGAGACTCCATGGAGTATCGAGGACGATCATTTCTGATAGAGATGGATGCTTCAATTCCCGGTTCTGGCAGCACGTGCATACTGCTTTGGGGACGAGTCTTCACTTTACCACTGTTTACCATCCACGTACTGACGGTCAGTCTAAGAGGACCATCCAGATGCTATAGAACATGTTGCGAGCTTGTGTGTTGGATTGGGGACAGGTTGGCTAGATCACCTTCCCTTGGCAGAGTTTTCATACAACAACAGATGTTGTGCGCCTATAGGGATGACCCCATATGAGGCTTTGTAAGGACAGAGATGATGTACCCCATTGTGTTGGGTGAGCCTAGTAGAGCTGAGGGAGTAGCTCCAAATCAGATATAAGAAGACATCGCTCGATTAGCCCTGGTGTGAGAGCGGATGTTGGCATCTCAGAGTTGACCAAAATACTACCCCGACAATAGGCGTCGAACTCTGGAATTTAGAGTAGGTGCACAAGTGCGGTTGAGAGTATCACCAACGAGAGGCGTCCGGCGTTTCGGCATTAAAGGGAAGCTGAGACCCCGATATGTCGGACCTTTTGAGATCTTAGAGAGAGTCGGGGAGGTAGTCAACCGACTAGCATTACCGCCGAGACTAGAGGGTGTCCATTCGATTTTCCATGTATCTCGTCTGAGAGAATACATCCCGGATCCGAGACACGTCATCACCTATGATGATCTGATAGTAGAGCCAGATCATACTTTTATGGACTACCAATAGTTGTACTAGAGCACAGTATTAGACACTTGCGGTCTAAGGAAATACCGATGTTGACGATCCAGTTGTCTAGATGAGGAGCCGATGAGGCTATTTGCGAGACAAAAGAGAGCATTACACGTAGTTATCCTGAGTTCTTTGCGGAGTTAGTCGTTACTTCGGAGTGACGAGTTAGTACTCGGATGGATTCCTATATAACTTCCGGAATATGCATTGATTGAGTTTTTATGATATCATGTTTTGCCTGGCTATACTATTTGTGTGTTTAATGCATGTGAGGAAATTATAGTTATTATCACATATCTGTATTAGCAGTCCGTTAGGAATCTTTCCTTTTCTATGTTTCGGGACGAAACTTATTTTAAGGGGACACTGATGTAATATCCGGAAAATTTTTCCGGATATTTCGTGGCAAAATGATGTGTGATCGTTAATTTTTTTTTGGGATACCGAATGTTATGTTTCCTAATAAATCTATCATCTCATGTGAGTCTTATATTCACATAAAATGATGAATTTTATCAAACCCTAATTCGTACAACAACAAGTGTAAGTCTTTTGACAAGACTATGACAAAGCCAAGACGAGACCAAGACAAAGTCACGACAACGTCTTGACAAGACCATGACATGCCCTTGACAAAGCCAAGACAACATTGTGACATGATCCTTGTTTTCAGCCCACATCTTACACCTTCGCTTCAACCCATTGCTTGTGGATCACATACCAACCTCTTTTTCCCTTCCCTGGTGTTACGTGCTTGGCAATCCAAAAGGCCCAATAAGATGCAGCCAACAATGAAGAGACCATCCAATGCTGGAGTATGCTGAGCTGGAAGAGCAGATCTGCAGTTTGTAACGCATGCAGATCACGTAGCAGATTAGACGCATCTCTCCAGTGCAACAACATTCCTAGCCGTCGCCGGACCACCATCTCGACCCCCTCTTGCTGTGAGAAGCTGCATCATTCCCTCTTCAACTGCACAGTACTTACGCCTGCGTCCCAAAACGTAACAACAAGCCTCTACACGCGAACCTATACCAGACTATCTTCCATAGCAGACGACCATCAAGGCCAGATGCTTCTTCATCCGTCTCCTACATCATTGATGATACCCTGACCTCCCAGATCTGCATACGACACAACGGCATCTTCAGCAGGTGATCATTCTATCTCTCTCCTTCCGTGAAACTCCTTCCCTCCTGACCTAGACGGATAGTGCAGATCCTTCAGTTGGGACAGCACCCTTTCCCCCTCATCTGCAACCCCCAACAAGAGCAAGCATACTTAGTCGACAGCCATACCAAGATCTATCGACTATTCGTCCACTACAATTGAGTCTTCACCAACATCCTGGGCACAGATCTGCAAGCCAGCTATCCCATAAATTGTCGAGTAGGTAAGGTTTAACGTCTTTTGGATGCATGCTTAAATGAAGAATGAATGAAGCATTGATAGTGTTGGTTGTGGCCTTCTAGGTTGCAATCTGGATGAGTGGAAGAGTGTAGAGTGGAGGTGCTTGGGGTGAGAATTGAATATAGGACCTTTTACCACTCTTGTTTGATTCCCAGTTTTGGTGTTAAACAGTCATCTTAGCATAGCAGTTTCGATGCCTTAAACTAGTTATCCACCGTTCATTTTTGTTATATGTTTTAGAGGGCTATGCACATTGTTAAGTATCAAAAGTTGGGGTTGATCCAATGGTTAGATTTAGATCTATGAAGGTCCAAAGTGGACTGGTTGTGCAGTTAGGAAAAACACTCAATGTTGGCTAAGTATGAATTTACTAGATGTTGGAACCAACTTTGGAGATTTATATAGAGAGTTTGGTTGAGTTTTTGGAAGAGATCTTTAGCTTTATGAGTAGTATGCATTTCATAGAAGACTAGGATATTTTTATTAGAATTTTTATTGTTTTATTGGGGCCTCGTATCATAGGCTAAAGTTGGATACTAGTAACCTTTTTGAAACTTAGGAAAATGTGTAGTTTTTCTAGTTTCTACCTAAACACATTGTTAAAAGTTAGAATATGGAAGTAGGGCCCTAGGAAGAGTTTAGGCATATATTATGGGATTTTGTTTTTAGAATTTTTGGATCCAAGGGTAAAATGGTCATTTTACCTTAGGAGGGTATTTTAGTAATTTCTCTTCTGATAAAATCTTACATCTTAAAAGTCAAAGATTTCTAAGTATATGGGAAATTTCTTGATCCACTTGCCTCTTGTGACAGGCAATTGAGTATTCTATGGTTGTTGACCGAGTTGAGATTTAAGAGTCGAGATTGATTCAGGTAAGTCCTTTGGGCTTAGTTAATTGAATTCTAGATGTTATTGGAGTGATGATAGTGGTGTGTGTTGATGTGGTTAATAATTATAATATGCTTAGGACGACCTTTATTATTATATGGCCCAAGTGTATGTATAACGAGCCGTGACATCACTGCCCAGCTCTGACAAGAGACTGAGAGCTTCTCTATACCCAGACCAGTCAAGTACACGGTGAGGTGCATCGGATCCATTCCGGCTGGTTACACGGGGGTGGAGGCGAGGTTCGGGAATCCCTCGTGTCACAAAATAAGTTGCATTAGTAAATTATATGACTTAATTAAAGATAATAAATGGAATTCTCTGAAAGCATGATGAGTGTTTATTTCCGTTATGATGTGTGTATGTGCTATTTTTATTCTTCTAATATTTGGATAGTTAACTATTATTTTATCGTGTTGTTAGATTGTTTATAGGTATTGGCAGTTGTAGAGAGATCCGGAGCGGATGGTCAGTCGGGTCCACGTACTCATTAGATGGGGACGGGGAGTCTTCCTCTTGCATGCACATTATTAATATGCTATTGATCTATAAGGATGTCATATGTTGTACATTCATACAAAAATACATTAATGTTTTCAAGTTATTTGAATACATTTGTGTCTTGTTGTAAGATCCTCGTAAAAGTTGTTGTCAAACTAAGGTCGGGACCCATTATGAGGTCCTAACCAGTAGCTCCCCAAGTTTGTAGAAATTGGGGCGTTACATATCAATGGTTAAACAAAACCTTTGACAATTGTTTCTTATAAAGAACTACAACATCTCCTTTTCATCCAAAAACAACTGAAAACAATCATATCTAATAGTGGTGCGTGAAAGCAACTTAAAAGCAAGACATGCATATATCATGAAATCCTTACAAAAGGCTTCTCTACAAACATAAAGGGCGACTCTCCAACCACTATCATTTTACTCAATGACGTTCTACTATCAGTTATATCAAACACCAAATTCTTCATTTTAGAAATAGAAACTTCGGCACTCTTTTCATAAATATGGGTAGATGGTATACCTTTGTGGTGATTTTCTGGATTCTCTTAAAATCTTGTCCAATGATTGCTCAAGTTTTTTGTTCCGTTGAGGTTAGATCGGATGTAAAAGTTGTCAAGCATTGGTGCAATACCCAAAAATTTTGAATTCTGATTATTTTTTAGTCAAACCGGACTTAGACTAATATGGACTCATCTCATATTTTTTTGAAGCCATAGATTTTATTTTCATGGCCAACCTTCTATGTGTTTAACCTCTCATTTAATTTATGTGGTAATTGGTATTATGAAATTACCTATACTATCACACTTAGATTGGTCCCCTCTTCTATAACTATACTTTTATTTTTTTTTATCTGACAAGAAGACTCTTATAAGCTTCATTTCCTCACGTTATTTGGCTGAGATTCTTGCCTCATTAATTCAACCATTCATTTCAAATATTACCCTGATTAACAACCATGATTTTCACATTACCCCCTCTTAAACAACATTGACTTGCCCCATTTGTAACGGTTGTTTCCCTCCTTCACGTGCACGTATATCACACTCACAATTACCTTCTTTCCTCACCTTCTTCATGTGTATGCAACAATAAAAACGTATCCATAATCCTCCTAATTATGATACTAACTAATGCAAATATTACCCTTGTAATAGCCTTGACTTACTCTTGTAACCAGCAACTACCCTCTCCAAAACTCACGTAACAACAACCTCACATCAACCCAGATTGCACAGCAGCCTCACTCCTCACTATTCACGTCAACCTGGAATGCACAACAACACACTGAGAAGCTTCACTCTTCATTCCTGTACACGAACCCAGTAGACCCGGAAGCTTTCATCTTCCGTCTCTCATGCAATCAGCAATCCAACACAGGTCATCTCTCCTTCATGCAATAGCAGCTAAGCCAAGAGCTTTCTTCCTCTCGCCTTCCTTTTCTCCATTCTTCAAGCAGCCATAATCGAGCCAATAGACCAACGGTTTGGACGAGTAAGAACATCCTCCATCCTCCCTTACCTCTCCTCTATATGTATATTTTTTAAGTGCCTCAAATCCTGTCTTAAACTCATACAGGATAGCCAAGGGAAAAACATCACAAGCGGCTGAAACTTTTGGGTTTACAAAATCGTCAATCAACCAACTTTGGAGCCAAATATGGGTACGAAAGGCTCCTCATTTGTGGCTGAAATTGTTATATGTTGTAGTTGGGTTATATTAGTAAAACATATCAAATTTTGAGAAGAATCCAGTGAGTAGTTTAGAAGTTATGATTTTCTAAAGTTGAGACCAAAGGTAGTTTTTTCTGGAAAATGCTGAAAATTTTGTATGGATAAACAGTTGGCTGGTGCAGTTTCTAGAACCAAATACGATTGTGTTATACTTTTCTTATGGACTTGAAATTATGATAGGATATAGTATAGATACTATAGTTCACCATGTTTGAATTTGAGGGAGATCCAACGGTTGGATCATGAGATATGATTTTATGAAGTTTGACCAAAACTAAGTTGAGTAACTAATGTCCTGGAAATTTTCTAAGTGTTGGAATGGTGTTGTGAAGGCATTGAGTTTAGTTCCCTCTATATAAGAGCATATATATCATAGTATTGATAGATATTTTTCCTTGGAATTTTCAGAGTTTATGTGGAGATTATAATTTTAGACCAAAGTAAGACCTTAACTAGTTTTGATGTAGGTTGAGATTTATTAAGGAGTTGGAAAGTTTGAAAAAAAAATTCAAACTCATTAGATTTTTTGTTTAAGAGTTTATATCAAGACCTTGAATATTAGTTAAAGATTTATGAAGCTTTCTAGAGCCATTAGGATTTTATAATCATCACGGGTAAAACCGTCTTTTCAAAAAAAAGGTGCTAGTTTAGTATATATTTCTGAATAGTCTTCATTAACTTAGAAGTTGGAAACTTCAAGATGATAGATATATTAATTGATCCAAATTCCTTTTATAACCAAGTAGTTGAAATTTTTCACATGCGGAATCGAGTATTAATGTTAACCGGATTGTGACTCGATTCAGGTAAGTCCTTTGGGCTTACTTAGCCAGCTTCTGGATGTTGGTTTGAATGATGATAGTGGTGTTTGATTTATATGTTTATATTTACTAAAATCGACTTATATTTTGGCCCAAGAGTAACGGGCGGTGGCATCAACTGCTCAGTAGCTCGAGGGAGATCGAGAGGATCTCTGGGACTAGGCTAGATATGGTATACGGGGAGGCTACTGAACCACTCCACATGGTTGATGGCATGAATATGACATTTATTTAGAGTTGCATTTAGGTATATTTTCTCTTTATTTTTCATGCATAAGACAAGCATTCATGACATTTAGACATAACTTTGCATATTTTGCTAGATTAAATGTCTACATGGATTCTTGTTGCGTTTTCAGGCAATTTGGCAAATTTTAGAGCGGAATGACACATATGAGGATGCGGAACATAAAGGAACACAAAAGGAAGTTAGGAACACACACTAAGGATCAAGCAAGGAGCTAAGGAAGACACGTGCATAAGAGAAATCTCGGCCCCGACTGAGGACGGAACCACGGTTGCGGCTCAGGCTTCACGGTGCGGGTCTAGTACGGAGCAGGTGCGGTTCGTTTCTTTTTTTTTGGCCCATAACACAGCCCGTTATTTGCGCCGTCCGTAGGAGTTGGCCCATGTTGTTGAAACCCTAGATTTAACTCTATATATTTCTCACAACCTGCAACGTTAAAGGCACGCCCCATAGAAGACATCTACAACACTTTTGGATTCAATTTGAGAAGGATTGTGAAGAAGAATTCTTGAAGGAAGAATTAGGTTATTGATTTGTTTTGCTTTTAGATTAAAGATTCTACCTTTTCTGTTGGATTTTTATTCTATTAAAGTTTAGAAGAGATATTGCTAAGTATTTCTTCCTTTTCTTTTATTTTCTTGGTTTATCGTTTTCTTGAATCTTTTTTATACCTTTCTTGATTTGAATATGTGTGATGTTGGCTAAACCCCTGCGATTCTGGGGTGATTGGTTGAAAGTTGTGGTTTAGATGATGATAGACTGAGCTTTAAGTTTAGTTTGGACGATTCTTGTTGGTTTAACCCTCAATCCGATGAATCTCGGCCTGTTCGTGAGGAACCGCAACCGAGGTTTTACTTAGAACAACCCGAGGTTTCTTCTGTTGATACATACACGTTATATCTTTATGCTTGGATTGTAGATTGCCCAAATCCTAGTCTTTGTTGAGTGTGTTATACCCTTAGTTCCTTTTGAGGCTTACATCTAATCTTGGGAAGAGACTTACCTGGTGATTCCTTTTCTTAGTTACATCCGAACGAGTTCTATGTAATAAAGGATTCAAAACACTTTATTAGATTTGAGTGTGCCTTCATTTTGCCTGAGTGAGATTTAATTGAGACTTATCCGGTGAAGGTTAGTTTTAATCCTTAGGTTGAGTGGTTGATTTGAGTTTATGTTCCTTTCCTTAGATCCTTGAGACTTACCCGGTAATAAGAGTTTTGGTTTGGGATAGCGGATTGTGAGACCTCCCCCGTGATCATTTCCATCTAAGAAACATCTTTCCTTAGCGATCCCAACCTTGTCTTAGTTTTTTAGAGCCTTGTCTCTTTTCATTCTTTATTTTCAATTTTGGTTTATTTTATTATTGATCATTGGATATTTCGATTTCACCTCAGTCCTTGTGTTCGACCTTGGAATATTTTCTCATATACAATCGATCCGTACACTGCGAGTTTGCTTAGTTGTTTTGAATTTTATTACAAGTATAAACTTAAGACCTTTTCATGCGTTATTATCACAACCTTTTGGGAGCGAACAAGTTTTTGTTTGTCGTCCTAAAAATAGTGAACAATGGTATACGGGGGTACGCCAAACCACTCCTGTTGGATAAAGAAATGACGGCGAGAGTCTTAGAATTCTCGTGCCACAACCTTAAACGCATTTGAAATGAATCACTTATATATAAGATAATATTCGAACTTGTGTGTCAGCATGTTGGGTGTTTAATTTCAAGTTCTATGTGTGTTTGTGCTATTATGATTCTACTAATATTTAGAATAGCTACCTAACGTGCAACAACTAGTTTTTCGTTGTCACCGCCCCCGTGGTGACAGTGATCGCTCAAGAAGCAAGACTTGGTTGTCACCGCCCCCGCGGTGACAGTCAACCGTCCCTACGGCTAGCTACAGTCACGGCAAGGCAAACCGCCCCTGCGGTTTTGCCTCAGATCGTCCCGATCTATTTTTACCCCGTTTTTATTTCCTTGCATAGATAGAAGATACGATCTTTTATCTTATGGGCCGACTTTTCTATCTTCTTAATCCTAGAACGTCTATCTTTTTATCATTCTCTATAAAATCCCGTCTTCTTCCCGTTTTTTCCGCTTCTTGCATACGTTTTCCTCAACCTTGAGAGTTGCTATTGTTTGTCCTTCCTGCGACCTTGCTGAACGTGTAAGTTCATCTTTCCTTGTTTCTTCATCACGTTCATGAGTTGATGCATGCCTTTCTCTTTTGTTTGCTTTCTTCTCTCGTTTCTCTCTTTTCTTCTTCACCAAGGATCAAGATCGAGTCTTGATCCTTGTTGGTTGTTCCATTGTTGATTCGTTGTAGTTCTCAGGCTCTTGTAGTTGAGTCTTGATGTGTGTGTGGATTGAGAGAAGCAAGCATTGGTGCCTTGTTGTGTTCCCTGCAACCGAAATTTTTTTACAGTACTTGCTACCACTCCGCCGCCCCTGCGGCTGTCTGTTCTACCGCGTCCACACCTCTGTCTTGCCGTTCCCGTGGTTCTTCTACAGTAACTCCCATTCTTGGTGAGTTGCTTCCTTCCTTGCTTTCCTCGTTCCTTCCCTTGGTTTGTATTGTGCTTGTTGACCCTTAAGACTAAGGTTGAGACCTTAGCTTGTGGAGATCTCTTAGAGATCATGGAGACTAGAAGTTATAGACTTCTAGCCATCGTTTCGGTTCGTGATTCCTTATGCTTTGTTTGAGCAGGCATTCCTTCCCTTCCTTTAAGATTAAAGTTGTTGCTGAGTTATTTGAGTGAGGTAAGTCCCTTGGACTTACTTAGTTGTGTTCCGTATATTAGATTGATTGTTTTTACTTATTTGTGTATAACCCGACTAGGACTGACCTTGTTATACTTTAATTGGCCCAAGTGTATTATAACCGGGCGGTGACCGCTTGTCTAGATCAGAATGGGGAAACTTGGAGGTGCTCTCGTAACCAGTCCAATAGGTGCCCGAAAGATGCATACGTTCTATTCCTGTTGGTGAAAGGGGACGGAGGCGAGATCGTAGCGATTCTAGTGTAACAACCATAAGTTGAATCAGTAACGAGATTGACCTTAATTAAAGATAATAACCGGGTGAGTGCGAGAATGTTATGTTTTTATATTACCTTATGTATGTTTGTGTCTTTACTGTCTTTCTAATGTCTAGAATGTTAGCTAACGGTTTATACCGATGTTGTTGATACTTTGCAGGATATAGGTGCTGCTGAGTGATCCGGACGGTGTGGTCAGCCGGGGTTCCCGTACATTATAGGACGGGATCTGGTTTATATTTTTGTTGTTGCTTTCTGTTAGCATGAAATATTGTGATATTTTAGGCACGTTTTCTAAACGTATTTGATTCATATTGATAGTCTTTGATTGAACTTTGTGCATATGTGAGCTAGTATTTCCTATATTGTCGATATGGATGTCTACACTAGTTCTATGTTGATTATAGGTGATTTGGAGCTATTTCCGAACGGAATCGAGCAAAGGAGAGTTGATTTGATATGTCCATAGATTGAGGTCATTCTTTGGAAGCAAATTGGAGTTTTAGCTTGAGGAATGCACGAGGCTAGGGAAGAATCACGTTCTTGCCCTAAACCACGCTCTAAAATACGGCTGTACTACGAACCACGTTCAGTTCCACGGCCATGGAACCTTGCAAGAGAGCCGTGATGCATTCCAGTAACTATTACGGCCGTGGGATATATGGTACAAACCGTGACCTAATCCACGCCCTAAATTACGGTCGTGGGAACTTCCACGACCGTGATCTTGGCGGATCTTTTCGCCATACTTTGAAGCCACGATCTTTTGAAGATTGGGCCGGGCCGATATTTTATCTTGCCCTATAAAAAGACGGACAAAGCAAGATTCCGTAGGCGTCACTAGGCATCATTCAACCCCGCTTACCCTCTTTTATCACCGCTTACAACCGCCATCTCCGTTGAAGGAATCTCAACGCCATTTGGCCTTGCTTCGAAGTATTAATCATCTCATTGGAGATTGAAGTTCGCATCTGGGAATTACCCTAATCTCGCACTTTTGGTGGAGATTGCTGTTGAGATCTCCGGATTGGTGGAAGATCGAAGCTCTTGGAAGATTTTGCAAGGAGAACTCGCTTCTTGTTTAGGTTTGAATTGGAAAACGGATTGACATCCCGTTTTCCCTTCTTTCCTAAGGTTATGATTGTTTGTTTTATTCCGAATCCTTTGACAATACTTGTTCTCTCTGTGACTTTGAGATTGGTTTGAAGATTATTGAAAGTTCTTGAAAGTTTTCATCTTTCTATCTTTTAATTCTTGAATTGATATCAACATGACTGTTATTGGCTAAAAACCCTTAACAATTCTAAGGTGAAGGGTTGATAGTTGTGGCTTAGATGATGATAGATCGATCGTAAACAGATTAGACCCTGAGAGTTAGAGAGAATCGCCGACAACCCTAAATTACGGCCTCTTCTTGAGTCCACGGCCGTGGAACCTCAAGAACTAACCGTGATTTCCCTTAAGTCTACGAACTTGCTTTTACTTTAATCCAAAGTTAAATATTCGCTTTAACTTAGTTTAGACTTGTCTTTTCTAGGTGGTAGTGAAGCCTCAACAACCTCTACCTCGATTGTGAGTGTCATAACCTCAATCGGTTTAGTTAGTCTTGATCCTTGGGTTACAAGTTTGGGTATTTGACATAAATTATTACCTTTAGAATCTTTTTATATTGAGCCTCAACAACTTGTATAGAGAGTGCCTTGTAGGTGAGTTATATAAGGTTTTTGGAACTTCACCGTACGATTACCTTACATTAGCATACCTTTGCATATCTCAACTCTGTCTTTATATCATTAAATATATCTTGAATCGATTGCCACAGCTGGATACTTGGATCTTTAGGATTGTTATTTTCCCAATATTTGCAAAACTCTCATATTTACTCGCTTGATAATCTGCATTCGAATTCGTTCCCACCCAAATCCCTGTGTTCGATACTCTGGAATTCTTGCTTAGCTACGTCGATCCGTACACTGCGGGTTCGCTGCTTGATTCTAGTTTTATAAATTTAAAGCTTATTTGCACACACCTTTAGGGGCGAACACTTTCCCTTTGTTTTGAACTCGGATGCGAGTCTTTTACGTTTCTTTTGTTTAAACCGTTGGTTTTATTATAAGTTTTAGTTTTCATTTGCATGTGCCTTATTGTAAGATCCGTTGTGTCGTTGCTACTCTGAGGGTCGGGACCCATTGTGAGGTCCTAGCCCGTAACGCTTCGAGTTCCCAAAACTTGGGGTGCTACTATATGGTATCAGAGCTTGATTGGAAACAATGGCAATCAAAATCTTCTAACGGTCGGATAGATAAACAAATAGATTCCGCAAGGGGTCTACGTTTTTAAAAGGGGGGTTTTGTTTTAAACTTGTCGGTTTGGGATAGATGTACGGGCGACCACCACTACCTCTGCGGATCTCAGTAGTGTAGTTTTCTTTTATGATTGGACTTTATGTGCTTTTTCCTGGATTTCTTCTCTTGCTGTAGTGTGACCTTATCTATATCTATATCCCTATCGCAGATGGCACTAGAGCTACATTAGCCATGGGGGGAGGAAGGAGTCGATCACCTCTTCCACCTGTCGTCTGTGGACGAGGACACGTGGGAAGACCTCCACTAGCTAGAGGTCGGGGCCAGGCCTCAATTGATGATTTGCCTATCGCTAAGGTGTTCGTTGAGGGAGTTGCTGAGAGTGTTGTTCTTGAGGCTGGGAACGGGACCGCCGCTAGGTCCGGAGCATAGAGAGCGTAGTCGACAGAGTCCCGGTAGAGTGTCTATAGGAGCTTCTATATATCGATCGCGACTCTGTGCAGAGAGTTGAGGAGGCTATCTGGACTGAAGGACCTGCACCAACACCACCTGTTCCCGCGAGATCAGCTGAAGTTTTGCAAAGAGTTACGCAAGTTGTTGTTGCACCTGCTAGAGTTGATGAGGCCGTTAGAGCACCGGATGAGGAGAGAGAGCAAAGGTTTGACTGTTGGTTGAAGGCTTTCAACCAGCTGAAGGTTCCCTCTTTCATAGGGAAGACTGGATTAGAGGTGGAGATGTGGCTAGGACAACTAGATTCTGCTATGGAGGCTATCAATTGCCCAAAGAGACATCGAGTTCACATAACACAAACACTACTGAAGGATCAGGCTCATTCCTGGTGGAGGACCATGCCCAGTATGGTCACCAGTTATGAGCAGATGAAGACGGTGATCAGGGATCGCTATTGTCCTACAACTATGAGGAGAGGTTACGATTTTCTCGACGCTGGATTTGAGGATATCTCTATTGGTGAGATCATCAGCAAGTTTCAAGAGAAGCTATCTTTGTTGGGTCCATCTGTACCACCTGAGGATCATCACGTTTATCTGTTCTCTCGGAGATTGAGAGAGTCTACACACTCTTATCTTGCTGGTTTCCGTGGTGATTCTGATAACACGATTTATGACTTAGGTTTAGGTAATCATTTAGATAGATTTGTCACTCATTCATGCATGGTTTAGCACTAGTTCACAACGTTTGCACTCAAATCACGTATTTTGTCGAGATAGACGTCTACACGGACTTGTGCATTGCTTTGTAGGTATTTTGGGAGATTTAGGAGCTTAATTGATGCATTTGAGAATCAATACTCGAGATAACACACCCTCGGACTCAGTAGGATGCAAACTAGAGGCTAAGGGAGACTCATAGAACCTTGCCAACACAAGCATTGCACCAAATCATAGCTTAACGAGCCTAGGAGGACTTCTGGACCAAATCACGGTCTGGGACCAGACCACGGCCATGATTCTACCCGTGGATTTTGCCAGGTTTTCGTGACAGCTGTGCCACGATCTCTTGGCCAGCTCTTGGCCAGCTGTGCCACGGTCCTGCAAATCACGGTCTGGGACAAGAAGGGATTCTTCTTCTCTCAGCCAATGCAGGACCACTTTTATACTACAACTTTGCAAGAGCTGGCCAAGAGATCGTGGCACAGCTGTCACGAAAACCTAGCAAAATCCACGGGTAGAATCACGGCCGTGGTCTGGTCCCAGACCGTGATTTGGTCAAGAAGTCCTCCTAGGCTCGTTAAGCCATGATTTGGTGCAATGCTTGTGTTGGCAAGGTTCCATGAGTCTCCCTTAGCCTCTAGTTTGCATCCTACTGAGTCCGAGGGTGTGTCATCTCGAGTATTGATTCTCGAATGCATTAATTAAGCTCCTAAATCTCCCAAAATACCTACAAAGCAATGCACAAGTCCGTGTAGACGTCTATCTCGACAAAATACGTGATTTGAGTGCAAACGTTGTGAACTAGTGCTAAACCATGCATGAATGAATGGCAAATCTATCTAAATGATTACCTAAACCTAAGTCATAAATCGTGTTATCAGATTCCTTGACGGACTATCAGGATAGAGCATTTGTTTATGAGAGAGAACGACTGGGTCAAAGGAGAGCTTCTCAAATAAGAGGTCCTGAGAAGAGGCAAAAGACTGGACCAACCATTGTTGGAGCTAGAGCATCAAGATTTGGGCGTAGTAAAATACCGGGATGTTTTGATTTCCAAAAGTTTGTACAGAGTTCCGATAAAGGACGACAGTGCTTTAACTTCGGAGGTGTCGGACACATAAGAGCCGACTATAAGAAGGCAACAATGACTTACTTTTCTTATGGCAAGCCGGGACACAGGGCTGCGTTTTGCCGTTAGGGCAAGGCGCTATCTCAGCAGGAATCTTCACCTACTAGCGTTGTAGGAGGTGGTCAGAGACCTCAATATCAGCAATAGTAGCAGAGAGCTCCTGGTTTTACCGCTCCTCATGGTTCCACTCCGGAACAAGGGAGAGGTAGAGGATGAGTTGGTGGATCTGCAGACACTAATGATGCATCAACCCGAGTTTATAAGTTGAGGAGTGTTGTAGAGCCGACAACGCCTGCGACCACAAATACCATTCATATTAATGGTTTTCCTTTCAGAGTTCTTTTCGTTGCCGGTGCTACGCATTCTTTTATATCTGAGGCATGTGTAGATAGATTGACCTTAGTTACCGTAGAGGGGAGACCCTTCTTTATAGGATTACCCGATGGGGGTAAGATTAGAGGTATACGAGAGGTTTGCAATTCCCCTATTAGATTGGGAGGTCGCGATTGGCCAGCTGACTTCTTCGTCATGTACTTAGTACATGAAGAAGTTATTTTGGGCATGGATTGGATAGATCCACATCGAGCGGTTTTGTACATTGGCAAGAGGACAATGACGGTACGTAACTACAGAGTCAGGCCATGTTGAGATCTTAAGAGGATGGGATCTCGGGAAGACCGGTACAATCATCAGCGCAGTCCGAGCTGCGAGACTTATCGGTCAGGGTTGCGAGGCTTTTTGGTGCTATGCCATGAAGGCTAGTACGAGTCCAACTTTGTAGGAGATTTTGGAAGCTTGCGAGTTTGCCGACGTCTTTAGAGAGGCATCGGGTTTACCTCCACAAAGGAGTGTAGACTTTGGCATTGATCTAGAGCCCGGGACGAAAGCGGTCTCGAAGGCTCCTTACCGTATGGTATCTGTCGAGATGCATGAGCTTAAGAAGCAGCTCGAGGAGTTGGCTGAGAAGGGCTTCATCCACCCTAGTGTATCCCCTTGGAGCGCACTAGTTCTCTTTGTCGGGAAGAAAGACAGGTCGATGAGGTTATGTATCGATTACCAAGAGCTTAACAAGTTGACGATCAAGAATAAGTACCCATTTCCCCGTATTGACGATGTTTTGGATCAACTACATGAAGCTTCAGTGTTTTCGAGGATCGATATGGAGATCCGGATATCACCAGCTGAGGGTGAGAGAGTAGGACATAGCCAAGACAACATTTCGGACCAGATACGGGCACTATGATTTTGTAGTGATGCCATACGGGCTTACGAATGCGCCTGCGGTTTTCATGGAGTTGATGAACATCATCTTCATCGACCAGTTTGTAGTTGTCTTCATAGATGAAATTCTGGTAAACTCTCGTAGTAAGGAGGAGCATGCTGGACACTTAACAATCGTACTCCAAGTCCTGTAAGATAGAGAGCTTTACGCTAAGCTCTCTAAGTGTGAGTTTTGGATGTCCGAGGTAGCATTCCTTGGTCATATCGTTTCAGCTGAAGGGATCAAGGTTGATCCGGAGAAGATTGAGTCAGTAGCATCATGGCCGCCTCCTAAGAATATCAAGGAGGTACGCAGCTTCTTAGGATTGGCGGGCTACTACCGGAGTTTTGTGGAAGGCTTTTCAGTTATCGCCCGACCTTTGACTTCCTTGCTAAGGAAGTCTACGAATTTTGTATGGTCCGAGTCGTGCCTGTAGAGCTTCGAGGAGTTGAAGAAGAGGTTGACCTCTGCTCCTATCCTAGCTCAATCAGAGGGCATTGAGGACTTTGTGGTTTATAGTGATGCATCCAAGCTTGGCTTAGGATGTGTTCTTATGCAAAACGGTAAGGTGATTACTTACGCGTCGAGACATCTGAAGACATATGAGGAGAATTACCTTACCCACGATCTTGAGTTAGCTACTATTGTTCACGCTTTGAAGAGTTGGAGGCATTATCTGTACAGAGCTACGTGTCAGATTTTCACAGACCACAAGAGTCCTAAGTACATATTAACTTAGCGGGAGTTGAATAACCGCCAGAGAAGATGGTTGGAGTTGATCAAGGAATTTGATCTTGAGATCTTATACCACTCGGGGAGGCTATTATGCAAGCGGATGTCATCAATAGGAAGACTTCAAGGGAGATGACGATCGCTAGGCCGACAGCTCAGCCACAATTACAGCGAGATTTAACATGGCTAGAGATGGATATCCACTTTCTGGATTCCGACAACCAGTTATCCACCTTGGAGGTGTTACTTGACCTGTTGGTAGAGATCCGACAAAAGAAGGTGAGTCGCCCAGCTTTGACACGGATACGAGACAAGATGTCTCGAGGAGAGGCGTCATAGTTTGCAGTCGGTGTTGATGGAATTTTGAGACGTCTCATAGCATGCATTATAGTCTATATTTTTGGATTGGTTTGGACGTTTTATCATCATAAATCTTCATGCATGGTTGTATATTATCGATGATTATGTCATTTTGTTTAACTTTGCAAGGATCGAGGTCTACACCTAGTTTCGTTGTAATTATAGGGAAATGGCACTTTATGGAGCGATATGGAGCAAAATATTTAAGGAGTCATTGGAGCTGCATTTTGGAGCATTAAGAAGCTACAAGGAAGGCGTAGGAACCATGGAAGTTGGATAGAAATTCGATATTGGACCAGTTATGGAGATTTGCACGTAACAGCTCTTTCATCTCGGTTGACTATGCGATCACCTCGGTCGAGATTATTTACTAAGCCTAGATCGAGATGGCCGGATCATAGCCCATGAGATCTTTTATTTTTGCCATGTGAATTTCCTATAAGATTGAAGATAGTTTCTAGAAGGAAGTATGCTTGGTTAGCTGATTATCTTTGGGATTGAAGATATTCCAAGGAAGAAGGAAGTTTGAAGGAACATTGCTTTGAGGTGAAAGTTGAAGGCTTTGAGGGAAGGTGTAAGGTTTTCTTAGGGAACCTTTATTGTTATCATTTTATTCGTTATTAAGGAACACATTTACTACTTGTTTGGATTGATTTTTTTTTATTATTGAGACATTTTTGTTAAGGTTTTCTTGTTTGCTTATTGCTTCTTTTATTATATATTTGATTGTTATTATCATGATGATTGTTGGCTAAATTCTCTTGCGATTATAGGGTGATTAGTTGAAGGTTATGGTAAAGATGATGAAAGAGTGAACCTTTACCTTAGTGGACCCTGAAAGCTCGAGCCAAAACCTAAATGCACCTCACCTCGGTCAGTTCGTAGATCAGGTCGACCGAGATCGATATAGAACCGAGCGAGACGTGTGACCTGATCCGACCAATCCTGAGTTTAGGTTTTTGTTTGCCAAATCCTATCCTTGTTGCACCTCTCCTGGTTCATACGCAAGTCTAGAATGAGACTTACCCGGTGATTCCTTTGCTTTTATACCTATGTTCATGAGTGTTAGGTAATAAAATTTTATCCTTTATTAGGGTCTGAGTCTGCCTTCATCCTACCTTTGTGAGTTAGCATGAGACTGATCCGGTAAAGGTTAGTTCTATCCCCTTAGGTGGTGTGTCGGTTTGAGATTATAGTTCCTTCCCTTAGTTCTTTGAGACTTACCCGGTGATAGGATCTTTGGTTTGGAATAGTGAGTAGTGAGACTTACCCGTTGATCTATTCCCACCTTAGAAATACCTTATCTTGCAAGCCTCAGCTTTGTCCATGTTATCCTTAAAAATCTTGAGTCGAAACCACAAGTGGATGCTTTGACCTCTAGAATCTCCATTCCTTTACTTGATTTATACATCATCTTTGCTTTGTTGGTTTGTTCTTGATTGACAACCTGATATTTACCGTGCTTGATTTCACCATAGTCCTTGTGTTTGACCTTGGAGTATTTTCCATTACTGCGATTGATGTGTACACTACGGGTTCGCATTTTGTTCAGGCTTTTATTTTAGGTTATAAATTTAAAGTTATTTCGTTCATTATTCACACACGTCTGAGAGCGAACAAGTTTTTGGCGCCGTTGCCGGGGACTTGGTCAAGACCAAGTTCGGTATTTGGTTGTCTTTTAGAGGTTGCTGCCCTTGTTGCTACTGCTTGCTTTACTTGAGTGGTTTAGTAGGATCTTTTTTTAGGTTTATGAGAAGAAATCGTGTTGGAAAAGAAATCGTTCCTTACAATCCCGAACTAGAAAAGACATACAAAAGAAGATTGAAAGAAGCTAAGATGGCAGAACAAGACAATCGAGATCTTGCTTTGAATTGAAAGATGCAATAAAACAACTTCGGCTAAGTAATGAAGCTTTACAAAGAGAAAGAGAAGAAGCTCGTGCAAGAACATAAGAGATCCAAGTTGATATGGCCGAATTGTAGGCTCATATATGACCTTGACCAAATGTGGTGATCGAATTGAGGCCAAACCCTAACCTACCTGCACCGATCGAGATACCACCTCCACCACCTCGGTTTCCAGCTAGGGTTGACCGAGTCAACCAGTTCATAGGTTAACCACAAACCCTAGGTCAAAGGATGGAACCGAATCAACAAGTGCGGTGTCCGGGCGTTAACTTAGGAGATCCAACTGAGCATGACTACGAGTTTAGACCTCAAGTCATCTCAATGATTCGACAATGTCACAGCCGCCCCTACGCCTCTGTCCCAGCCGCCCCTGCGCATCTGTCTACCCGCCCCTGCGGTTTCTCTGCATTAACTCCCGTCTTTGGTGAGTTGCTTCCTTCCTTCCTTTCCTCGTTCCTTCCCTGGTTCCTTATGGTTGTTCCTTGTTCCCCTGAGTTGTTGTAAGACTAAGGTTGAGCCCTTAGCATGTGTTGATCTCTTAGAGATCTTTGAGACTAGAAGTCATAGACTTCTAGCCACCGTTTCGTTCCTGATCCGTATTGCTTGTTCGTACAGGCTTTCCTTGCTCCTTTCCTGAGGGAAACTGAGTTGTTCCTGAGTTGTGTTGATCTTTTGGTTTACCTTCGAGTTAGGTAAGTCCCTTGGACTTACTTAGCTTCATTCCGCGTATTAGTTGGATTGTATTGGCTTGTTTGTGTTGCTATCATGTTTATAACGGATAACTAGAAATAGGATTCACCCTTTTATAACCTTAACTGGCCCAAGTGTATTATAACCGGGCGGTGACCACTTGTCTAGTTCTACAGGATACTAGAATGTGCTCTTGCAACCCAGACCCGTAGGTAACGGATAGTACTGATCTATTCCTATTGGTAGAGGGAAGCGGAGACGATTTTCGGGAGATTCTCGTGTGACAAAAGAAGTTGAATTAGTAATGGATAACCTTAATGAAAGGTAATAACCGGTTGATGTGTGAGCATGTTATATGTTTTATGTACCTTATGTGTGTTTGTGCCTTTACACTCTTGCTTATACCTAGAATGTTAGCTAACGGTTTATACCGCCATTGTAGATGTTCAGCAGGTTCAGGATGCTGCTGAGTGATCCAGATGGTGTGGTCAGCCGGGGTTCCCGTACATTATAGGACGGGATTGAGTTTTTGTTTCGTTTGTTGTTTCCCTTTTGTTTTGACCCGGCTGTGGAGTTTTTGTGTTTTCTTCTGTTTGAACCTTTAGTTTTATATTAAGTTTTGGTTTTCATTCGTCTGTTCCTTGTTGTAATATCTGTTTGTTGTTGCTACTCTGAGGGTCGGGACCCATTGTGCGGTCCTAGCCCGTAGCGCTTCAAGTTCCCAGAACTTGGGGTGTTACATATGGTTCCTCTTTTGATAACTGTTTGGCTAACCTTTCTCAAATGTTACAACATTGTGAAGACACTAATCTCGTTTTGAATTGGGATAAGTGTCACTTCATGGTTAGCGAAGGAATTGTTCTTGGACACCTCGTTTCCAACCGTGGTATAGAGGTCGATCGTGCTAAGAACGAGACTATTGAGAAACTTCCCCCGCCTTGTTTTGTTAAAGGTGTGCGGAGTTTTCTTGGGCATGCAGGTTTCTATAGGAAGTTCATCAAGGATTTCTCTAAGATCTCTAAATCGCTTACTAATCTTTTGAATAAGGATGATGTTTTTGAGTTCTCGCAGGAATGCCTTGATGCTTTTTATAGGATAAAGGAAGCATTGATCACCGCTCCCATCATTCAACCTTCTGATTAGACCTTGCCTTTTGAGATCATGTGTGATGCTAGTGATGTGGCCGTAGGAGCGGTACTTGGACAAAAGAAAGATGGCAGGACCAACGCCATTTATTATGCTAGCAAGACGCTAGATGAGGCTCAACTGAATTACGCACCCACCGAAAAAGAGCTCTTGGCAGTTGTCTTTGCATTTGATAAATTTCGTTCTTTCTTGGTGGGAGCGACAGTTATTGTTTATACTGACCATGCAGATATTCGATACTTGTTAGTCAAGAAGGATGCAAAGCCGCGTCTTATTTGTTGTATTCTCTTGCTTCAAGAATTTGACTTGGAGATTCACGATAAGAAGGGATCCGAGAATTCTATAGCGGATCACCTCAGCCGGCTATCACTCACCTCGCTAAAAAGGGACGATCTCCCCATTGATGATTCATTTCCCGATGAGCAATTACATTTGGTGGAGCATTGGCTTCACCAAATTTCTAATGGTAAAGAGCCTTGGTATGCTGATATTGTTAATCATCTTGTTTGTCAGAAAGTACCTCTAGGATTGACATATGCTCAAAGGAAGAAGTTCTTCAAAGACGTATGTCATTACTATTGGAACAAGCCTCTACTTTTCAAGAGAGGACCGGATAGGATGCTTCCGGAGGATGAGACTACTAGTGTCATACGGCATTGTCATTCACTTCCTTGTGGAGGACATGCTGCGCTCACAAAACGTGCGTTAAGGTAGTACGTTCTGGTTTCTTTTGGCCTTCATTATTTAAGGATGTGCAAACGTTTGTTGTTTCTTGTGATGCATGCCAAAGAACAGAAAATATATCTAGGCGGAACGAGATGCCGCTTAGCAATATTCAGGAAGTCGAGATCTTCGATGTGTAGGGTGTTGATTTGTGGGACCTTTCCCATCATTTGCAGGGAACATCTACTTTCTCTTAGTTGTTGATTACGTCTCTAGAGATGGGTGGAAGCCATTGCTTCTCCCACTGATGACGCCATGGTGGTTATGAAGTTCTTCAATAGGACTATCTTTCCACGCTTTGGAACGCCTCGAGTCATCATTAGCAACATAGGAACACATTTTACAGCCCGGAAGTTCGAGGCACTTCTATCGAAGTATGAGGAAACCCACAAGGTAGCAACCCCTTATCATCCTCAAACTAGTGGGCACGTGGAGATCTCTAATAGAGAAATCAAGGCAATTTTTGAAAAGACCGTCTCAAGAGCAAGGAAGGATTGGTCCATGAAGTTGGACGATGCTCTTTGGGCGTACAGGACCGCATTCAAGACTCTCATAGGTACCACCCTTTACAATTTGGTATAAAGGAAGTCTTTTCATCTTCCCGTTGAGTTGGAGTACAAGGCGTATGGGGCGATCAAATTGCTTAATTTTGACCTCAAGGAAGCTGGAGAGAAGAGTCTTTTGAATATCAATGAGTTAGAGGAGTTGTGCATGAATGCCTACAAGAATGCCAAGATATTTAAAGAGAGAACTAAGAAATGGCATGACAAGCACATCATCCCTAACTAGCTCAAAGAAGGGGATCTTGTTCTACTCTTCAACTCCTACCTCCGCCTCTTTCCATGTAAGTTGAAATCTAGATGGACGGGACCTTACATTATGAAAAATGTTTTTCCCCATGGTGCAATTGAAGTTTGGGGTTAAATTAGTGGAAGCTTTAAGGTCAACGGTCATCGGTCGAAGAAGTATCAACCGGAAGTTCCAGCTGAGGAGATTGCACCTTTGCATCTTGCGTGAGAGTGATTACAGTCCAGCTAGCGACCTTAAACTAAGCGCTTCTTGGGAAGCAACCCAAGGTATTGCTTTCTTTTCCCTTTTCTAGTCTAGTTTAGATAGTTTGCTTCATGTTTGTGTGTCCTCTTAGACAGGAATTAGGTGTTACCCAAGGAGAAGAAAAATAACTCAAGAAACACATGCATGGATTGATGTTCGAGAATTTGAGAAAACGGAGTTCGGTTGAGACGCATTTTGGGTTCTATCAAAGCATCTCGACCGAGATGAAGTTTGCTCAACCGAGATGATGTTATATGAGAATCATCTCGTTCCGGCACCTCGGTCACGCAACCACCTCGGCCGAGATAAAATCAAATTCAGCGAGGGGTATAAAAGGAGAACGATTTTTTCCCTCTTCCTCTACCCTAATCTCTCTCATCACCTCGACAGAATCGGAACCCATCTTTCTCAAATCCTCAAATCCCAACCGTTTTGCTCGATTTTTTGTTCTAAATCATCGAGAGAAGCAAGGCAAATGGATTTCAAGCATTAAACCGTGCTCAAATCAACCGCACGTTGCAGATTTTTAGGTATTTCGTTCGAAACCCTACTCATCCGGTTTCGGTTTGATTTTGCTCAGATTTGTGGTTGTTTGTTGATGCTTGTTGTTGGAAACTGCTTAAGTACCCCATAGGAAGCATTTGGTAGTGAGATTTAGGGGGAAATAGTTACAGATTTGGGTCTCGATCGAAACAGCCTGTTCGCCTCGATCCACCAAGAACATCTCGGCTAGATACAGTAAGATCCGATTGAGGTGACCCTCAGTTATGGAGAATTTGAGACGTTTTGATTGTCAATTGGCCCTCCAAGACCGTCCTAGCTCTCGACAGTCTTCACCTTCTCCTCCCCCACAACCACAGATCCCGTGATCCATGAGAGGTTCCGAACGGACTTTGATCGCATTTGTGGCCGCAGGATCATTGCTCCGCGGTATGTGGACATTAGCGACTTTGATTTTCTTCATGTGGTTGATGATTTACAGAAGATGGTCTCCATGGTTGGATTAGTGACCTTTCTAGCCATTCGTGCGCCGGCTTATCTGGAGCCGACGTTCGAGTTGCTGAGTTCCGTCACCTATGTGCCGGACAAGAGAGGAATCAAGTTCCGCCTATTGAAAATAATTATGTTGTCCCCCTCGACCAGTTTGGAGAGATTTTTGGGTTCCATCACCCTACCGCTACAGATTTCCCCTCCCGCCGCCATGCTCGTGATTTTTGGGAGAGCATTGCACATATTAGTTAAAATCGAGGCAGATGGCAGCCAGGGGATTTCAGGGAGTGCATCATCTACCACCTCGCCTTCCATATCACTCATCGGATCTTCAGCGAGATATTTTTGGCGCTTACTGATACGCCCTAGAAGGTCCTTCAGGGTGAGCTTTTTGCTATGTTTTGTATGGGGACAGGTGGCATTCCATATTTTGATGTCCTGCTTGTAGAGGAGCTTCACAAGGTGAAGGGGAAGGCGAAGGGTGATATATGTTGTGGAGGTTTAGTGACTCACATCGCCACCGAGATGGGTTTGGATTTATCGGCTTGTACTTTGGCTGCGGTGGCGAAGCCTCTTGGATTGCAGGAGTTCATCACGCACAGAGTTCTCGTTCCTCGAGGTATTGGCCCTCCTTATGTGGCCATGCCTTGGGAAACGAAGTTTTCTAAAGGCATTCCGTGGTCACCACAGTTCTCTATCTTCGACCCTCAAAACGGGTTGGTTGTCTGGTATCCTATCATGCAGGAGGCTGCTATAGATGTAGAGTTGGGATCTGATCATGATAATGACGGTGTTGGTGGAGCTACAGCTATGGACACCGGTATCGCCCTAGTATTCCCACCATCAACCTCGATGATGAGGCTACTGAGGACGAGAGGGAGAGACCAGCTGCTCTAGTAGAGATTCTCCAGCCATCCCAGCAGCGAGCTCGCCGCCGGCATGACCCAGAGACGCATAGGAGGATTGACGATCAAACACAACAAATGACGGATTCTTTCAGGCTTTGCGGACCGATATGTCTCAGTGCTTTCCTGCTCAAACTAGCTCTATTCAGACTTGGACACGGCGTATAGAAGAGAGCCAACACTACCAGCGTCAGATGGTGATGCCACAGTTTGAGCAGCAGATGGGATATTTGTTCGATCCGACTCGGTATCCATACATTCCACCACCGGCCGACAATTGAGCTTATTATGGATCTTGTTCTAATTTCTATTGTTGTTCTGCTTTTCATTCAGTGAGTACCTTGTTCTGACTCATATTTGACCCATTGGGACAATGTGTCTCAAGTATGGGGTATTTGACTTGCCTTGAATCTGTAATTTGTAATAATTGTTGATCTTCATGACTTTGATCTTATTGGCTTACATGTGCTTATTGATAGCATGTATTATAGTCTATATTTAGGGACTTGTTTAGACGTTTTATCTTCAATAATCTACATGTATGAATGTATATTATGTGATTATATTTTTGTTTCATCTACCTTTACGGGAATCGAGGTCTACACCAAGTTTCGTTGTAATCTTAGGTAAAATGGCACGTTTTGGATCGAAATGGAGCTAAGGAGCTAAGGAGTCATAGGAGCTACATTCTGGAGCTTAAAATAGAACTCAAGAAGCATGGAACTAATGAAGAAGATTTACTTTGCACCGGATTTAAGAGATTTCACATTTAGTTGAGATTCACTTCGGTCAGTTAAAGTGTCACCTCGACCGAGGTGATCTTGAGGAGCGTCCCGACCGAGGCGAACACCTTGGCGCATGCGAGATCATATCTTTTGCCTGAGATCTTTTATTTTTTGAAATAAGATATCTTATATTTTTGGGTAGTATTTTTGGAAGCAAGATCTTATAATTGGGAGATATATTTTGGAGATATAATATATTTTATAGGAAATTATCTTTTTAAGACATTATTATCTTTGGAAGATAATTCTCCTTTATAAAGGGTTGGATTTTCCACAATTCAGCCATCTTTGGATCATCGGATTTTTCTGGATCAACGCAGCAATTAGGAGAATTTCTGGAAGTTTGAAGGAAGCCTTGAAGATTGAAGGAAGGAAGATTCATAGTTTTGAGATAGCTTTTGAGGGAGTTTGTAAGATTTTCTTAGATTCCCTTTGGTTTATTGTCTTGTGAGATTTGTGATTTAAGGAACGCTGATTTGTGAATTATTTGATTCAGTTATCGAAGCCTTGTTCTTAAGGTCTTTGTGTTCAAATATTCATTCCTTTCTCATATATTTGATTATTGTTTTCATGATGATGAGTGGCTAAATTCCTTGTGCGATTCTAGGGTGATTGGCTGAAAGTTGTGGGAAAGACACTGATAGAATGATCCTAATCCCAGTAGGACCCTGAAAGCTCGAGTCTTTAACCTTAACCCTAGAGTACCTCGCTCAATCGATGAACATCTCGGCCGGGCTGGAACTTGACTGACCGAGGTGACCTTTTTTTATCCGAAACTGAGAGTTAAGTGTTATAGTTTGCCAAATCCTATTCTTATTACACATTTCCTGGTTCAATGCAAGCCTAGGATGAGACTTACCCGGTGATTCCTTAGTTTGTTTACCCAAGATCATAAGTGTAGGTAATAAAGGTTTACCCTTTATTGGGGTTTGAGTGTGCCTTCATCCCATCTTTGTGAGTTAGCCTGAGACTTACCCGGTAAAGGTTGATTCTATTCCCTTAGGTGGTGTGTTGGTTTGAGGTTATAGTTCCTTTCCTTAGTACCTTGAGACTTACCCGGTAATAGGAGCTTTGGTTTGGGATAGTGAGTAGTGAGACTTACCCGGTAATCTATTCTCACTTTAGAAACACCTTCCCTTTGCAAAATCTCATCTTTGTCCGCGTTATCTTTAGAGATCTTGAGTCGGAACCACAACTAGATGCTTTAATCCCTGGAATCTGCAATTTTCCCTTATTTGACCTTATTATCATCTTTTGATCGCTTTAATCGTTTTTGTGGTTATTAGTTGCATTGACAACCTATACTTGCTTAGTTTCACCTAAGTCCTTGAGATCCACACCCCGGAATTCTTGCTTTTTACTATAATTGATCCGTACACTGCGGGTTCGCATCCTTGTTTTAAGCATATATCTTGGGATATAAATTTAAAGCTTTCACACACCGTTTGGAGCGAACAAGTTTTTGGCGCCGTTGCCGGGGACTTGGTCTAGACCAAGCCGGTTGCGGTTGTCTTTCGGGGCAATTTCCCTTGTTGCTACTAACCACTCTACTTGAGTGCTTTCGCAAGATCTTTTTCTTAGGTTTATGCGAAGAACCCGTGCTGGGAAGGAAATCGTTCCTTACGATCCCGAACCAAAAACATACAAATGACGCGTGAAAGAAGCTAAGATGGCTAACCAAGACAATCGCGATCTTGAGGCCGAGTTGAAGGACGCGCTGGAACAGCTACGCCTTAATAAGGAAGATATACGGCGAGAAAGAGAGCAGGCTCGCACCAGAACTGCAGAAACGAAGCAGATATGGCCGATCAACGAGCCCAGATTATGCATCGTCCAGACCCTTTATAGAGGCAGGACCCAATCCCAGTTGCCGCGGCCGAGATACATCCACCTCGGATGCCTGTCCGAGATGTTATTTTTGCAAGAATTCCACAAACCCTAGGACAAAGGATGGACCCTAACCAACAAGTGAGGCGTCCAGGAGTCAACCTAGGTGATCCAGCGGAGTATGATTACGAACTTCGACCGCAAGTTCTATCCATGATCCACCAATGCCAGTTTGGAGGTTTAGAGAGGGAGTCTCTGCATCAGCATTTGCAAAACTATGAGATCTTGATGGAGACCTTGAGACCTTCAAGGCTGGAAAACAACAATTACAAGCTAAGGCCTTTCTACTTTTCTTTGAAGGACAGGGCACTTACTTGGTATCAATCTCTTCCCCCGGAAAGATCAATACTTGGGAAGAGATGACGACGGAGTTTTTAACAAAGTTCTTTCTCCCCTCCAAGACCGCGGAAATGAGAGGAAAGATTAATGCATTCATCATGAAGGACAAGGAGAGTTTGTCCAAGTCATGGGAGAGATTCAAGGATGTTCTTTTGGATTGCCTACATCGTGGGATTCCAAAGATAGAGTTGTTGGAGATATACTTCAAGGGATTGGATGGAGCTACCCAATTCAATCTTCAACTACTTTCTGCCGGCACATTCATGGACATGCCGATAGACGAAGCTTGGGAGTTCATTGAGAAGGAAGCTTTGCACATGGAGAAATATTCCCATCAAGGAGCCGAAAATGGAGTTAAGAGAGTTAATTTCCAAGAAGCTCCATCAAATTATAATCAACTCATCTCCCTCAAGAATGATGTGAAGCAATTGAAGGACCTTTTGGTTGCTCACACAAAGAAGGAAGAAGGAGGATATCAAGGGAGAAACAACAACCAAGTGTCCAGGAAAAACAATTACAACAACAATAGAGGCTCCAACAGCAACAATTGGAGATCTAATCAACAAAATTCAGGTAACCCCTATTCTAATTCCAATTCTAATAATTCTTTTAACCCCTCTTCTTCTTCTTCGACTCCATTGAAGAGTCAAGAGCCTGGATCAAGTTCGTCCCAGCGAGAGAAGAAAGATGCAGTGCTGGAGGCCATCTTGATCAAGCTCAATGCTATGGAGACATCCATGACTTTATTTTCAAAGGCACAAAAAGCCTTAGAGCAACAATTCTTTAATAAGGCGAATGAAACGCCAAGAGATACAGGGAAGCTCCCAGCAAGGACAGAGAGCAACCCCAAAGGACAAAGCATGGCAATAACGACGAGAAGTGGACTGAAAACTGCAGATCCAATACCTCGGTCGATGCCAGTGCACACGAAGAACACCTCGGTCCAGGTACAGACGAGGAACACTTCGGTCGAGGTGCCACCCGAGGTGGAGTCCCAGAAAGCGACGGAAAAATCTGAAGTTTATGTCCCACCTCCTGCATATAAACCACCACTTCCATTCCCTCGGTCAAGGGCCAGAGCACATCTAGACAAGCACTTTGGTAAGTTCCTTGACTTGATGAATAAACTACATATTAACATCCATTTCCTTGATGCTATTCTAGGGATGCCCGCCTATGGGAATTTCTTAAAAGAGATTCTATCATGGAAGAGGAAACTGGAAGACTTTGGAGAAGTAAGGATGACATTTAAATCCTCGGAGCTCATTCAAATCATGAAAAAGAAGATGCCACCCAAGTTGAGAGATCCCGGCTCATTTTGCATTCCCATTCAAGGTGGGGATGTAACTTGTGAGGCGTTATGTGATCTTGGAGCCAGCGTGAGCATCATCCCGCTAGAACTATGTGTGAAGATCGGACTTGGAGAGCCAAAGCCGGTTAAGATAAGGTTATACATGGCGGACCGCTCCATTACCCATCCCGTGGGCATTTTGGAAGACGTTCTGGTTAAGTTAGGTAACTTCTATTTACCTATAGACTTTGTTGTACTTGATATACCCGCAGATTATCCTGTTTCTATCATTCTCGGGAGACCATTTCTAGCAACTTCGGGTTGCAATGTGGATTGTAAGAACGCCAAGTTGAAATTCAACATTGGCGGTGATCAAGTGGAGTTTGCATTGCTTCTTGCAATGAAAGGAGGGCCGCTGGAAGATGACATCTTCAACATCTATGATGAAGAAGAATCAAGAGAATTGGTGAGCTTTATCCTTATTAATGACCCTCTTGAAAGAGTTATTAGTTTTAGCTTAATGGAGGAAGGTATAGATGCTTCTTGTGATGCAGATATACAGAGCTTAAAGGCACTTGAAGAAGATCCAGGAGCTAAAATTGAGAAAATGATCCAGGAGAGGAGAAATTCCAGTTTCAGCCCCAGTTCTAGTACCTCGGCCGTGGCACTTTCCTGGACCAAGCGAGGTGTTCTTATCTGAAGAACATATCGGTCGCCCACTTTTGACCTCGACCGAGGTCGGAAGCGAGATGATGTCAACTGAGACTTCTGAAAGTCTAGTTCTTCGATCTAAGTCTACCCCATTGGAAGGAGGAAGCAAGGATCCCCCTCAGAAAGCACCCCCTAGTTGTGGAGCTTAAACCGTTTCCATGTCACTTGAGGTATGTTTTCCTTGGACCGGATTCTACATATCCCGTTATTGTAAGCGCCTCCCTTTTAGAAACTGAATTGTCTAAACTGATGCATGTCCTGAGAAAACATCCAAAGGCTTTGGGTTATACTATTGATGATCTTATTGGTATTAAGCCTTCTTTCTGCATGCATAGAATACTAATGGAAGACGGTTATAAGACTTCACGGGAACCTCAAAGACGGTCAAATCCGATCATGAAAGAGGTTGTGAAGAAGGAGATTCCTAAATTGTTGGATGCACATATCATATTTCCTATCTCGGACAGCAAGTGGGTGAGCCCGGTGCATGTAGTTCCGAAGAAAGAAGGGATGATCGTTGTGACGAATAAGAACAACGAGTTGATTCAAACTAGGACCATTACGGGCTGGAGGGTATGCATTGATTACAGGAAGCTGAACGTGGCCACTCGGAAGGACCATTTTCCACTTCCCTTCATCGACCAAATGCTCGAACGGTTAGCCCAGCATTCACATTTTTGCTATTTAGATGGTTATAGTGGCTTCTTTCAGATTCCTATCCATCCGGATGATCAAGAGAATACCACTTTCACTTGTCCATGGGGGACATTCGCTTATAGGAGGATGCCATTTGGATTATGTAATGCACCCGCTACCTTCCAACGCTATATGATGGCTTTCTTTTCCGAGTACATAGAGGAGATCATGGAGGAATGTCTTAGATGCGTTTTACAGGATAAAGGAAGCGTTGATCTCCGCTCCCATTATTCAACCTCCGGATTGGACCTTGCCCTTTGAGATCATGTGTGATGCAAGTGATGTGGCGGTAGGAGCGGTACTTGGACAAAAGAAGGATGGCCGGACCAACGCCATTTACTATGCTAGCAAGACGCTAGATGAAGCTCAACTAAACTACGCCACCACCGAAAAAGAGCTTTTGGCGGTTTTATATGCTTTGGAGAAGTTTTTCTCTTTCTTAGTGGGAGCGAAAGTTATTGTTTACACTGACCATGTAGCTATTCGTTACTTGCTTGCTAAGAAGGATGGAAAGCCGCGTCTTATTCGATGGATTCTCTTGCTTCAAGAGTTTGATCTAGAGATTCGCGATAAGAAGGGGTCCGAGAATTCTGTTGCGGATCACCTCAGCCGGCTACCTCCCTCTTCACGCGAGAAGGACGACCCACCCCTAGACGATTCATTTCCCGATGATCACTTGCATTTGCTGGAACGTTTGATAGACTTCTTTATCTTACCCCACGATGAAGGTGAAGTATGGGGTGAGGATATCTTCCAGTGCGTTTAGGGATGTCGTACGGTCCAGCTAGCGACCTTAAATCAAGCTCTTCTTGGGAGGCAACCCAAGGTATTGCTTTCTTTTCCCTTTTTCTAGTTTAGTTTTAGATAGTTTGCTTTTGCTTTGCTTGGTTTTGTTTTTGTTGTCCTAGACAGAAACCAGGTACTTTTTGAGGAAGGATTACAACTCAGGAGTAACACTGGACGGACAAAAGTTCGAGAAATTGAGAAGACGGAGTTTAACTGAGACACATGTTGGTTGCCATCACCACACCTCGACTGAGATGATTCTTGAGCAACCGAGGCGACTAGGGCTAACATTCCAGTCAGCCACCTCGGTCTGGTCGGGACCATCTCGACCGAGGTGACAACAGAATCGGAGAGGGGTATAAAAGGAGAAAGGATTTCTCTCTCTTCCCTCCCAACTTCCTTCTCGACCGCGGAGCTCCTTTACCTCGTTTCTTCCTTTTTCGATCGTTTTCCACGATTTTTGCTCCGATCTAGCAAGGAAAAGTAAGAGGATCAGATTGAAAGCAAGAAACTGCAAGAAAAACGCCTCAAATCTGCGTAATTTGGGGTAAATTGTCGGAAACCCTAACTTTCCTTCCCTTTACTGATTTTAGAGATTAGTGGCTTTGGTTGCCATAATTTTGTGCTGAAAAGAATATAAGTACCCCATAGGAAGTAATTGGTAGTGATTTTGGGGGAAAAGAACTGAAAATTAGAGAGGAGAAATCGAACAACGCTTTGCCTCGGTCCAGTCGAGTTGTGTCTCGGCCGAGGTGTTCTTCAGTTTGTCAGACCGACCGAAGTGCTTTCTTGTCAGCAGAAACTATGAGTTCTTGTTCTGATCTTCAGCTGGTTCTGAGAGATGCTTCCAGTGGTTCTTCTCCTTCCCTTTCCTCTAGACCTTCTATCCCGGTGATCCATGAGCGTCACCAGGCAGATTTTGATTGTATATGCGTGCGTCTTGCCATTGCCCCGCACTTCTTAGATGTTCCAGCCTTCGAGTGCCTCCACATGGTGGAGGACTTGAAGAAGATGATTTCCATGGTGGGGCTGGAGCGTTTTATGGATATCAGACCTTTAACTTACCTTGAGCCGACCCTGGAGTTTGTGAGTTTTGTCACTCATATGCCTGAGAGGAACAACATCAAGTACCGTTTGCTGAACCGGAACTACATGGTTCCTATGGATTAGTTCAGATATATTTTTGGCTTTCCAACTCCTATAGTTCTTGACTTTCCTTCTTGAGCCGTGGCTCGACAGTTTTGGGGTCAGATTGCCCATGTAGTGGAGCATGCAGATAGATGAAGACCTGGAGACTCCAGGGAGCGCATCATCTTCCATTTGGCTTTCCATTTGGCCCACCGTATATTCAGTGAGACCCTTCTGGCGCGTACTGAGACGCCCCAGAAGATTAGACAAGGAGAGCTGCTGAGTCTCTTCTGCATGGTGATTGGAGGAGTGTCTGACTTTGGAGGCATGTTAGTTGAGGATCTGCACCAGATCAAGGGCAAGGCGAAGGGATATATTTGTTTTAGAGGACTGGTGACTCATATCGCTACAGTTATGGGTCTAGACTTGACTGCATGTGCACTAGTGGCGGTTGTAAAGCCGCTTGGACTTCAGGAGATGATCACAAGGAGGATATTGGTTCCCTGTGGCCTTACCACGCCGTACGTAGCAATGCCTTGGGAGCAGACTGCCCCTCAGGGGATCCCATGGTCAGACCAGTTTTCAGTCTTCGACCCACAGTATTGGTCTTCCACTTGGATGCCCTATATAGAGGATGCTAGAGATGCTGCACCAGCTCAAGTAGAGGAGGAGTATGATGATGGCGGTGCTGCCATGGAGACTGGTATAGATATAGCCGGCCCTAGTGTGCTAGTTGTCGATTTAGACGACGAGGCTAAGAGGATGAGGCAGCTGCAACACCATCATGACCTGCTCGGCGTAGGGTCCGCAGACAAAGAGATCCCGTAGCTCACCGACGGATTGACGAGCTGACGGACCAGATGATCGACTCTTATGCCGCCTTGTCATTGGAGATGATAGAGCTTAGGGAGAGCTAGCACTACCAGCAGAGGATGATGGAGATCCAGTTCCAGCATACTATGGGTTACCCGTTTGACCCACTCAGTATCCCTTCATCCCGTATCCACCACCACCACCAGCGGATCAGGACTAGAGCAGCATGGATATTCTTTATTATTTATTTTCGCAACTCAGCTATATCCGGTGAGTTCTCTTGTTTTAGACTTATTTTGACCCATTGGGACAATGTGTCCCAAGTATGGGGTATTTATGTGTATGATTTGACATTATGTATGCTTGTATGACTCGGTTCGGATATTCATGATTTTCTTTATGCTCTATGTGTTTATCTGAGATTACATGCATGCATACTGGTTATTTGATTGAGAAAAACATCAAAAACTGGTTAAAGAAAAAAAATTTATGACCTCGACCGGGATGATTCTGGCCAAACGAGGTACTTTACCTCGGATGACTTAGAACACCTCGACCGAGGTGGTTTAATTGAGAGATTTTTCGAAACGATTTTTGTGCTTCTTTTCTGGATATAACCTTAGTGATGATTTTGTTTGCAGATTGGTTTTGAAATCTTTATATGTTTGAAAGGTTTTATGATATGTTTAAGTTGCAAAATGCTTTATTTGAAATTTTGGCATGTTTAATACTTTGCTTTGATCAAAATTATGTTGAATTTTAAGGTTGACACCACATGATGAGTTCTCTCACTTTCTTCCTGGGATGATTAAGGCAATTCATTCTCTTTTCTTCTTCTTCTTGATCATGCTTCAGCCCCTCATATACATATTTGCCTCCCTTTACCTATCCGGCAATTTGGAAGCAAGTGAAGAAAAGCAAGTGAAAGTGAAGTTGGGATGTTGGCTGAAAGTGTTAGAAAGAAACAATTAGGTTTGGGGAAGTCAATCATGATGATGAGTAACTCGGCACCATTCACATAGCCGGGTGCTTGTGTCTTGTCAAAGTCGGATTGAGCGATATTCCTAACGGGTCATGGTATGTGCATCAAGGGTTTGAGGCATCTCGAAAATTGTGATTGCTGATCTCCTAGGCTTCGGTTATTGTGCACCTTTGTCCATGCATCCCAAAAACTAAAGTAAAATAAGCAAAGCTTATTGGTGGAAGATGTTGAAGTTCAAAGAAAGTGAAGTAAGATCCTTTTCCCGGATTCTAGCACCACATTCCCTATATACATCCCACCCTCACACGTTTCTTGACCTCTTTTGGAAGCCCTTGAGACCTCAAGCATGTTGATTGACTTGGTGGTTTAAACTGGATTATACACAATTAATTTCGATAATTATGATTTATTATGCATTCTATGATTTTATGCAAAGATGAACAACTTTGCTATATTTATAAAATGTTTTGATCATATCTTGATTTTAATTACCATGAAGCATTCTCTTAGAGTGATCTATGAGTGGAGCACACCACCAAAAATGTTTTGAAATACTTTTCATTGATCTTTATAACTTATAATCCATTCTATCTTGTACTTAAGATTCGGACCTTGCTTGGGAACAAGCAAGGGACAAGTATGGGGTATTTTGATAGCATGTGTTATAGTCTATATTTAGGGACTTGTTTAGACGTTTTATCTTCAATAATCTACATGTATGAATGTATATTATGTGATTATATTGTTGTTTCATCTACCTTTACAGGAATCGAGGTCTACACCAAGTTTCGCTGTAATCGTAGGTAAAATGGCACGTTTTGGATCGAAATGGAGCTAAGGAGCTAAGGAGTCAAAGGAGCTACATTCTGGAGCTTAAAAGAGAACTCAAGAAGCATGGAACTAATGAAGAAGATTTACTTTGGACTAGATCTGAGAGATTTTACATTCAGTTGAGATTCTCCTCGGTCAGCTACAGTTTCACCTCGACCGAGGTGATCTTGAGGAGCGTCCCGACCGAGGCGAACACCCTGGCGCCGGCGAGATCATATCTTTTGGCTCAGATCTTTTATTTTTGGAAAGAAGATATCTTACATTTTTGGGCTGGATTTTTGGAAGGAAGATCTTATATTTGGGAGATCTATTTTAGCGATATAATATGTTTTATAGGAAATTATATTTTTAATATATTATTATCTTTGGAAGATAACTCTCCTATATAAAGGGTTGGATTTTCCACAATTCAGCCATCTTTGCATCATCGGATTTTTCTGGATCAACGCAGCAATTAGGAGAATTTCTGGAAGTTTGAAGGAAGCTTTGAAGATTGAAGGAAGGAAGATTCATAGTTTTGAGATAGCTTTTGAGGGATTTTGTAAGTTTTGCTTAGATTCCCTTTGGTTTATTGTCTTGTGTGATTTGTGATTTAAGGAACGATGATTTGTGAATTATTTAATTCAGTTATTGAAACCTTGTTCTTAAGGTCTTTGTGTTCAAATATTCATTCATTTCTCATATATTTTATTATTGTTTTCATGATGATGAGTGGCTAAATTCCTTGTGCGATTCTAGGGTGATTGGCTGAAAGTTGTGGGAAAGACAATGATAGAATGATCCTAATGCCAATAGGACCCTGAAAGCTTGAGTCTTTAACCTTAACACTAGAGTACCTCGCTCAGTCAATGAACATCTCGGCCGGGGTGGAACTTGACTGACCGAGGTGACCTTTTCTGATCCGGAACTGAGAGTTAAGTGTTATAGTTTGTAAAATCCTATTCTTATTACACCTTTCCAGGTTCAATGCAAGCCTAGAATGAGACTTACCCGGTGATTCCTTAGTTTGTTTACCCAAGATCATAAGTCTAGGTAATAAAGTTTTATCCTTTATTGGGGTTTGAGTGTGCCTTCATCCCATCTTTGTGAGTTAGCCTGAAACTTACCCGATAAAGGTTTTCCCTAAGGTGGTGTGTTGGTTTGAGGTTATAGTTCCTTTCCTTAGTACCTTGAGACTTACCCGGTAATAGGAGCTTTGGTTTGGGATAGTGAGTAGTGAAACTTACCCGGTAATCTATTCCCACTTTAGAAACACCTTCCCTTTACAAAATCTCAGCTTTGTCCGCGTTATCTTTAGAGATCTTGAGTCGGAACCACAACTAGATGCTTTAATCCCTGAAATCCGCAATTTTCCCTTATTTGACCTTATTATCATCTTTTGATTGCTTTAATCACTTTTGTGGTTATTAGTTGCATTGACAACCTATACTTGCTTAGTTTCACCTAAGTCCTTGAGATCAACACCCCGGAATTCTTCCTTTTTACTATAATTGATCCGTACAATGCGGGTTCGCATCCTTGTTTTAAGCATATTTCTTGGGATATAAATTTAAAGCTTGCACACACCGTTTGGAGCGAACACTTATATGTTTATTTACATGCACTACATATAGGTTTTTTCTTGAAAAACGTCGAAACTGGTGTAAAAAAATTTTGACCTCAACCGAGACGACTTGGCCAAACGATATTGTGACAACTGAGGTTCACCTCGGTTGAACATCTTGGGTGCTGTCAAATCATCTCGACCGAAATGGTTTTGAAACTGAAGAAATTTTGGGAACGTTTTGTGCTTCTATTCCAGATATGACCTCGATGATGATATTTGCTTGCAGATTAGCTTTGAAATCTTTATTTGTTCAAAAGGTTTTATGATATGTTTAAGTTGCTAAATGTTTTGTTTGAAATTCTAGCATGTTTAGTACTTTGTTTTATCAAAATCATGTTGAATTTGAAGGTTGAAACCGCTTTATAAGTTCTCTCACATTCTTCATGGGATGATTAAGATACTTCGCTTCTCTTCTTCTTCTTCTTGATCATGCTTTAGCCCTTCATATATATATATTTGTCTCCCTTTACCTATCCGGGAATATGGATGCAGTTGATGAAAAGCATATGAAGTGAAGTTGAGATTGATCGATAGTCCTAAGAGGTCATGGTATGTGCATCAAGGGTTTGAGGCATCTCGGGAAATTGAGAATTGCTAATCTCCTACGCTTCGGTTATTGTGCACCTCTGTCCATGTTCTCAAAAATAAAGTAAAAAAAAAAGTGAAAATAAGCAAAGCTTATTGGTGGAATATGTTTGGAATTCAAAAAAGCGAAGTAAAGATCTTATTCCCGGATTTCAGCACCACATTACCCTATATACGTCCCACCCTAACACATTTCTTGACCTCTTTTTGAAAGCCCTTGAGACCTTGACTATGTTGATTGACTTTGTGGTTTAAATTGGATTATATATGATTGATTTCGGTAAATATGATTTACTATGCATTCTATGATTTTATGCAAAAGATGATCAACTTTCTTATATTCATAATATGTTTTGACCATGTGTTGATTTTATTTGCTATGAAGCATTCTCTTAGGGTGATCTACGAGTGGAAGCACACCGCCAAAAGGTTTTGTAAAATTTTTTTCATTGATCTTTTTGATGACTTATAATCCATTCTATCTTGTATCCAAGATTTGAATCTTGCTTGGGGACAAGCAAGGGACAAGTATGGGGTATTTTGATAGCATGCATTATAGTCTATATTTTGGGATTGGTTTGGACGTTTTATCATCATAAATCTGCATGCATGGCTGTATATTCTCGATGATTATGTCGTTTTATTTACCTTTGCAAGGATCGAGGTCTACACCTAGTTTCGTTGTAATTGTAGGGAAAATGGCACTTTATTGAGCGATATGGAGAAAAAGATTTAAGGAGTCATTGTAGCTGCATTTTGGAGCATTAAGGAGCTACAAGGAAGGTGTAGGAACCATGGAAGTTGGATAGAAATTCGATATTGGACCAGTTGTGGAGATATGCACGTAACAGCTCGTTCATCTCGGTTGACTACGTGATCACCTCGGTTGAGATGATTTACTGGGCCTAGATCAAGACGGTCGGCCCAAAGCCCATGATATCTTTTATTTTTGGCATGTAATTTTCCTATAAGATTGAAGATAATTTCTGGAAGGAAGTATGCTTGGTTAGCTGATTATCTTTGGGATTGAAGATATTCCAAGGAAGAAGGAAGTTTGAACGAAGATTACTTTGAGGTGAAAGTTGAAGGCTTTGAAGGAAGTTGTAAGGTTTTTGTTCGCTCCAAAAGGTGTATGCAAGATTTAAATTTATAACCCAAGAAGTATGCTTGACCAAATATTTGAACCCGCAGTGTACAGGTCAATTGTAATAAAAAGCAAGAATTCCAGAGGTCGATCATAGGGACTTAGGTGAAACAAAACACAAAATCGGTTGTCAAATATTGCAATTAACCAAAAGTAATTAAAGCACTCAAAGATGATGTAAAAGTCAAGTAAGGGGAAATGCGGATTCTAGGGATTAAAGCATCTAGTTATGGTTCCGACTCAAGATCTCAAAGGATAACACGGACAAAGCTGAGGTTTGCAAAGGGAAGGTGTTTCTATGATGGGAATAGATTACCGGGTAAGTCTGACTACTCACTATCCCAAACCAAGGCTCCTATTACCGGGTAAGTCTCAAGGTACTAAGGAAAGGAACTATAATCTCAAACCAACACACCACCCAAGGGAATAGAATCAACCTTTACCGGGTAAGTCTCAGGCTAACTCACAAGGATGGGATGAAGGCACACTCAAACCCCAATAAAGGATAAACCTTTATTACCTATACTCATGATCTTAAGTAAACAAAAAAAGGAATCACCGGGTAAGTCTCATCCTAGGATTGCATTGAACTAGGAAAGCTATAATAAGGATAGGATTTGGCAAACTGAAACTCTTAACGCATAATAGGTTCAAGAAAGGTTCACCTCGTTCAGTTTATGTACCATCTCGGTCGAGATATTCCACAGCTGACCGAGGTATTCTAAGGTTAAGGTTAAAGACTCGAGCTTTCAGGGTCCTGTTGGGATTAAGATCATTCTATCATCGTCTTTCCCACAACTTTCAGCCAATCACCCTAGAATCGCATAAGAAACTTAGTCAACAATCATCATGATAACAATAATCAAATATATGGAAAGGGAATCAATATTCGAACAAGAAAAACTTAAAAAAAAGGTCTCAATAACTGAATCAAATAACGACAAATCAGCGTTCCTCAAATCACAAATAAGCTAAGACAATAAACATAAAGGGAATCTAAGAAAGTCTTACAAACTCCGTCAAAAGCTAACTCCAAACTATGAATCCTTCCTTTCTTAATCTTCAATCCTTCAATACTTCCTTCAACTCTTCCTTCAAAACTCCAGAAAATCCCTCAATTGCTGGATGCTCCAAGCATGTCAGCATCCTCGAACTTGTGGAAAATCCAACCCTTTATATAGGAGAATTATCTTCCAAAGATAATAATATCTTAAAAGATAATTTCATAGAAAATATATCCATATCTCTAAAATAGATCTCCCAAAAATAATATCTTCAATCCAACCCAAAAATATAAGATATCTTCTTTCCAAAATTAAAAGATCTCAACCAAAAATATATATCTCGCCGACGGTAGGGTGTTCGCCTCGGTCGGGACGCTCCTCAAGATCACCTCGGTCGAGGTGACACTGTAGCTGACCGAGGTGAATCTCAACTGAATGTGAAATCTCTCGAATCTAGTCCAAAGTTAATCTTCTTGTTCATTTCCTTGTTTCTTGAGTTCTTCCTTAAGCTCCAGAATGTAGTTCTAATGACTCCATAGCTCCTTAGCTCCATTTTGATGCAAAACGTGCCATTTTACCTACGATTACAACGAAACTTGGTGTAGACCTCGATTCCCGTAAAGGTAGAGGAAACAACAATATAATCACATAATATACATTCATACATGAAGATAATTGAAGATAAAACATCTAAACAAGTCCCAAAATATAGACTATAATACATGCTATCAGTTTTCTTAGGGAACCTTGATTGTTGTCTTTTGATTCGTTATTGTGGAACATATTTGCTACTTGTTTGGATTGATTGTTTGTTTGATTATTGAGACCTTTTTGTTAAGGTTTTCTTGTTTACTGATTCCTTCTTTTATTATATATTTGATTGTTATTATCATGATGATTGTTGACTAAATTCTCTTGCAATTCTAGGGTGATTAGCTGAAGGTTGTGGCAAAGATGATGAAAGAGTGAACCATTACCTTAGTGGACCCTGAAATCTCGAGCCAAAACCTAACTGCACCTCACCTCGGTCAGTTCGTAGAACATCTCGACCGGGATCGATATAAACTAAGCGAGACGTGTGACCTGATCCGACCAATCCCGAGTTTAGGTTTTAGTTTGCTAAATTCTATCTTTTGTTGCACCTTTCCTGGTTCATACGCAAGCCTAGGATGAGACTTACCTGGTGATTCCTTTGCTTGTATACCTATGATCATGAGTGTTGGGTAATAAAGGTTTATCCTTTATTAGGGTTTGAGTGTGCCTTCATCCTACCTTTGTGAGTTACCTTGAGACTTACCCGGTAAAGGTTAGTTCTATCCCCTTAGGTGGTGTGTTGGTTTGAGATTATAGTTTCTTTCCTTAGTTCCTTGAGACTTACCTGGTGATAGGATCTTTGGTTTGGGATAGTGAGTAGTGAGACTTACCCGGTGATCTATTCCCACCTTAGAAATACCTTCCCTTGCAAACCTCAACTTTGTCCACGTTATCCTTAGAAATCTTGAGTCGGAACCACAAATGGATGCTTTGACCTCTAGAATCTGCATTCCTTTACTTGATTTATACATCATCTTTGCTTTGATGCTTTGTTCTTCATTGACAACCTAATATTTACCGTGCTTGATTTTTCCATAGTCCTTGTGTTCGACCCTAGAGTATTTGCTATTACTGCGATTGATCCGTACACTACGGGTTCGCATTTTGTTCAGGTTTTTATTTTAGATTATAAATCTAAAGTTATTTCGTTCCTTATTCGGACACGTCTGAGAGCGAAAAACGTCAGGAGCGTGTATGTGTTCCCTTAGATCGAGAGTTGAGACAGCGGATCCTACAGGAGGCTCACTCTACACCTTACTCAGTGCATCTCGGTGCGAGTAAGGTGCATCAGGATATCAGATGCTCCTACTGGTGGGGAGGTCTGAAGCCAGACGTCACGAGATATGTAGCTCAGTGTGCGACTTGTTAGAAGGTCAAGATCGAGCATCATCGACCAAGAGGAGAGCTACACCCCTTTCACGTTCCTCGTTGGAAGTAAGAAGACATCTCGATGAATTTTGTTACCGCGGTTTGAGACAAAGCCGATGTTTTGATGCCATCTGGGTTATATTGGATCGACTCATGAAGAA